>CM038673.1:545198533-546635161 GCA_021605145.1 Aegilops bicornis
ATGCAATTGGGGACCCTTCAACAAACAAACACCCCCTAGTTGCGAGTCGATGGTTGACATGCAACTGGGGATTCTTGACATAAAGGCACACACACACGCGCGCGCGCGCTAGTTGCGAGTCGATGGGCGGCTGCACTGGGGGCCATGACAAAACACGCACACGCACCTCCTTAGTTGCAATACACCATTTTACATCTCATTCAAATGAGTCGATGTTCTACTTGCAAGAGGCATGCGGGCACCCACAATTGCGAGTCGATGGTGGATTTGCAACTAGGGCAAATTGCAAATTACAAAAAAAGCCAAGTTGCAAGTCGATGGTCCAGTTGCAAGTGGCATGCGGGCAACCATAGTTGCGAGTCGATGGTCGAGTTGCAAGTCGATGGTTGAGTTGCAAGTGGCATGCATGCACCCCCACAGTTGCGAGTTGATGGTGGAGTTGCAAGTAGGGCAATTGCCCAAGTTGCAAGTCGATGGTCGAGTTGCAAGTGCCATGCGGGCACCCCACAGTTGCGAGTCGATGGTGGACTTGCAACTAGGACAACTACAAAACTACAAAAATAACCCGAGTTGCGAGTCGATGGTCGAGTGGCAAGTGGCATAAAGTAAACAACCCCTAGTTGCGAGTCGATGTTCTACTTGCAAGTGGCATGCGGGCCCCCCATAGTTGTGAGGCAAAAATGGTGGACTTGCAAACTAGGGCAATTAAAAAGTACACAAAAAGGCGAGTTGCGAGACGATGTTCTACTTGCAAGTGGCATGCGGGCACCCACGGTTACGAGTCGATGGTGGACTTGCAACTAGGGCAAATTGCAAAGCTGCAAAAAAAGCCAAGTTGTGAGGCGATGGTCGAGTTGCAAGTAGGGATGCGGGTAACCACAGTTGCGAGTCGATGGTGGAGTTGCAACTAGAGCAATTGCCCGAGTTGCAAGTGGCATGCGGGCACCCCGCAGTTGCGGGTCGATGGTTGACTTGCAACTAGGACAATTACAAAACTACAAAAAAAACCGAGTTGCGAGTCGATGGTCGAGTTGCAAGTGGCATCATTGAGTAAACAACTCCTAGGGTTCGAGTTGATGGTCAATTTGCAAGTGTTATGCGGGAACCCCACAGTTGTGAGTCGATGGTGAACTTGCAACTAGGGCAATTGCAAAACTGCAAAAAAAGCTAAATTGCGAGTCAATGGTCGAGTTGCAAGTGGGATGCGGGCAAGCACAGTTGCGAGTTGATGGTGGAGTAGCAACTAGGGCAATTGCCCGAGTTGCAAGTAGATGGACGAGTTGCAAGTGGCATGTGGGCACCCCGCAGTTGCGAGTCGATGGTTGACTTGCAACTAGGACAATTACAAAACTACAAAACCGTTTTTAATAGTTTAGGCTGTAACTCACAAACAAAAATGACAAAACTCTGCTCATTGCCACTCTCACAATGAGAGTGACAGATTGGGCAGACCGTCCTGCATAGGGGAAAAAACATGACCTTGAGATATATTAAAAAGAAAAAAATGTTCCACAATCTGTGTTGTAAGAGAAGATTACAAATTGAAACTACCCCCACAGCCTACACTCTGTGAAGGATTAATGCAGAATTTACAAAATTGCAAGGATGTGCTGCACCTTATTTTAAAAACTAGATGCCTCGATATGAATCGTGATAAAACTATCATCCACATAGCAGTGTTGACACAGGTTTGGTTAAAACAACACAATGCTACAAAAATACAAAGCATAGACTGACAAAACTACCCAATCAAAAAGATAACATCACACTCTGTCCTTCATTATTTTAAAACTCCTATCAAAGAAAAGAACATGGATATATGTTTGATGTATTTTGTCAAACAACATGGATATATGTTTGGAGAACAAAGAACCCCTAGTCTCTATGTTGATTCAGTTCAGAAAACCATCAAAAAATACATCTAAAAGGCATTCCCCCATCAAAACATAGAGAAAAGAACATAAAAATTGTACGACCGAGTACTTCTAAGAAAACATGTTCAATTCAGTTCACAACAAAATGCGCCATGTATACTGAAAAAGGTACTTTGAGAGCTACACCCCGCCCCCCCCACCCCCCGTCGACAAATCAAAGAAGTACTTCCTGAAAAACAAAACACACAAAAAAGGGAACTAGTTCAGGCTCATCACTTCTGAAGTGTAAAAGTACATTTGATTCAGGCTCAACACTTATGAAGTGTAAAAATACATTTGATTCAGGCTCACCACCCAATTCAGTACATACATTCAAACAAAAAAACTGTATTAGGATCCTACTCTACACAACATCTTCATCCAGAAGAAAAACACACAAGAACATGACTTGTGAATCACTTATCCTAACTGAACTTTATGGTTCAGCAAAAAGCAGATCCATTTCTCCTATTTGGGTGAACCCCTGCATAGAAAATGAATGTGCTTCCACGTCCTTCAAAACAGCCACCCCATTTCTGATTGGAAACTACCACCTCTATGCCCTACAAAACGAATCTCTACAAACAACAAGAAAAGAGAGAAGAAAAAGAAGAAGAACAACAAACAACAAGGAACCTCTATGGATCTGGCGGATTCCTTACTTCGAAACTCCGCCGCCGCCGATCTCCCGCACCAGTAGACGCCGCCATCGCCGATCTCCCGCACTAGGCTCTCCGTATCTCAGCCGGCACAGAAAAGAAAAAGCGGAGTGGAGAGGCCGATGATATAAACAGAGGGCAAAAAACATAAATTTGACCTCAGGACCAAACTATTTCACAAACTAAACTATGTTTGAAAGTATTTCACCCAGCTGACCTCTAATGTGCAGCGCCCAACAGCAAGGCGCTACACTCTTACTATGCAGCGCCTAACACACAGGCGCCACACTGTGCAGCGCCTAGCTGTAAGGAGTTGCACTACACTGTGCAGCGCCTAACTGTAAGGAGTTGCACAGTAGAGTGCAGCGCCTTACTGTTGGGAGCTGCACAAAAGGGTCAGCGGTGTGAAATATTTTCAAAAACAGTTTAGTTTGTGAAATACTTTCGCTTTGAAGTTAAATTTGTCAATTCTGCCTAAACAGAGTGCCTTCTATCTCGTACTATATTCTACAAGCCTGGGCTTCTGCGTCGAAAACGGTATGGGCCGAACTACAAAACAAAGAAAAAGGGACAGGCCGTGAGCCGAACACCACCAGATGGGTCGCGCCCCCGTCGATGCGAAGCTCTCCACGTCGACAAACACAAATCACGGCGCGTCTGGATCCGACGGATGAAAAAGTGAATGAGACCATTTTATTTCTCAGCTGAATGAGTTTTAGCAAAACCGATAAAAATATATACCTTCAAGGGCTAGTCTTGGATGGTCTCATTTTTTTTTTCTTAGGCTTCAGGGTTTGGGTGTGGCTGGGTTGCAGTCAATTGAGATTTAATCAAGTCTTACTCAAGTGACATAGCATGCAAGAGAGAAAAAGAAAAAGACGAAAAAAAATGAATGGATCTCAATGTAATATCTCATGGATATAGCATCGAAAACTTACCTGCCTAAACTAAGGTTTTCAGAGGATCTCGGTAACTAATTGCATTATTTTACCTTACAGTTTAAGGTACTTCACCGCAGGATTCCACATTTTGGAGTATTTTTTTACTGACCTTTGCAATTATACTTGTTATCTGCGCAGGTATAATCATCGCTCTGTATGTCAAATATCATAGGAAAAGCACTGCGCCCCTTGGCGATTATGTCAGGTTTGTGTGCATTATAGGATCGTTGACATGCCAGTGATTATGCAATCGATTGAAGGTTTGGCTAACATGCACGCATCCTCAACTGTGACGCAGGCTAGCAATCTTGGTCATCTATATTACTTCGGTGTTTTGGGACGTGCGGGATTTGAAGAAATACGCGAGAATGATTCTCCCTATGGCCCTCGAGATGGCAAAACATCCCATGGCAACGACAATACGGTGCAAACGAGTGAAAGCGACAGGAGAGGTTGAATATTTCGAAATCGAAAGATGAAACAAAATGTAATATGTTGGGAGGATGATGTTCCGTAAGCATGTGTCCAAATTCATACTCATACTCGGTTGGTTTTTTGTACATACCTCACAAATGAGCATGAGCTCGAACTTGAAATTCCACATGTTTATCACTGTTCTAGCTTTTTTTAGTTTCTTTGAAAACTTGATAATTAATCTTCTATGGGGTCCAGTCGATGATCTATTGCGGCGGATCTTCATACATCTCCACACGGCCTTTATACAACGTGCGTTGGGTGGGTCAGGTCGACGATGACCTACGGCGTAGTCGGAGTCGTTTGCTTAGGGTTTTTAGGATGGCGATGACGGCTCCAAGGGAGGAGCGAGTATGCTCAGGGGGGGCTAAACGTAAAACATGGATGTTTGAGGGGACCAAACGTAAAACATGGATGTTTGAGGAGGCCAAAGGCTATAATTTTTCTAATATAATCAGTCCCTAAAAGAATTCTTCCTAATTTTGTCCAAGGCTGGGGGGCCACGGCACCTGCAGCAGTGCACGTAGCTCCGCCGCTGCCTGGATGTCTAGGCGATGCCCTCTTTGGAGTGTTGTGCGTGGAGTATCTTTTGTGTGCCGCTCAATGGTTGTGATGGTTTGCGCATGTTTCTTCACAATTAACTGGGCAACTTTGTTTTCGCTCGGTTTTTTCAAATTAATTGAGTAACTCTTTTCTGATACAGGAATCCTGTCATTTCAAAAGAAAAAAAAAATCTTCTAGATGAGTGTAAACTAAATGTTTCCTGTATCATTTCCCGTTGAGTTTTTTTTGGATGTTAGAGCGTATCTATAGGTCTTCAAATTAAGAGTAAAAGCGCCACATTGAAGAAATTTTGTCCTTTCAAAGAAGATCATGGGTGCGGAACTTCACGGTTTAAACTCGTGATGATGTGAATATAACATCAATGTATTTCTACTAGGCATGTGATGTGTGTGCCTTTTCATTGTAACAAAAAGCTTTGTATGATGAGTATTTGACAAAAAACTATCACTATTTTGGTTTGCGTCCCACAGTACTATAACTTTTAATTTTTTGATAAAAAACTACCACTTTTTTGTAGTTCGTCCCTAAAAACTACAACTTTCGGGTGATGACCGTTTTATTGGATTTAGATACGTTTATGACAAGCGGGACCAACCGCCAGGGCTGACGTGGCAGAAAAGTCAACATCGCTTATTTTGACGGTTATTACATGTGGGGCCCACACGTCAGCATCAACCTCTTCCTCCTTCCTCCTCTCTTTCTCTCTAGCATTTGAACAAGCATGTTGTGTGCATCGGGTAGAGCAGCCGGTCGTGGCGGCGAACACCAGCGCCGTGCTGAAAGCCAGAGACTGCATACGATACGATGCAGTATGAATAAGGCCAATGAGGAAGGAGTGCTCAGCTCGTTTAGAGGAGTCTCAGTCACCCAAAGATTGTCTTTATACGCTGATGACCTGGCGTTTTTCTTGAGACAGTCTCTGCAAGATCTCACATTCATGAAAGCCACCTTTGACATCTTCGGCGAAGCCTCGGGCCTAAGGATCAATTACAACAAATCAAATGCAATCCTTATCAAACAGAACAAGTTAGACCATCAGAGAGTGGAGACGGTACTGCAATGCAAACTTGGGAATTTTCCATGCCGCTACTTGGGTCTTCAGCTTGCGATCAACCAACTCTCGAGAGTCGACTGGCAACCGTTCCTTGATCAAGTCCAGAACTTTATCCCTACATGGCAGCGAGGCTTCATTCAACGGCCTGGCAGACTCATTCTCGTTAAGACCGTGATTGCAGCTAGACTAATCCACCAGCTCCCGGTGTTGGATCCCCCTGCTTGGGTCCTTGAGGTCATTAATAAGTGGATGCGCTCCTTTTTCTAGGCAGGGAAGGACAAGAGCCACGGTGGGCAATGCCTTGTCGCTTGGGACGCGGTTTGCCGGCCGACGATCATTGGAGGCCTCAGTGTGAAGAACATGGCCTTTCAAGCACTTGCACTCAGTGTGCGTTGGGAATGGTTGAGGATAACTGACCTGAACAGACCATGGCAAGGGATGCACTTGTTGGTGGATGAGCAAGCGCGTGAAGTTTTTGACAGCTTGGTAAAAATCACGGTGGGAGAGGGATCGAAAGTCCTCTTTTGGAAAGATCGTTGGATCCATGGAGTCGCGGTTACAAATATCGCCCCGTTGCTCCTCCTGTTAGTCAACACGAGGAACAAGAATAGGAGAACAGTGCAAGATGCGCTTATTGATAACACGTGGACGAACGATGTTCAAGGAGAACTCTCGTTCACGGGTCACATGCAAGTATACTTACTATGCCAGGCCATAAGCACGGTGGAGAGGAACATAGAGGAGCCAGACTGTTTCATTTGGCCTTGTGACGCTTTCGGGAAATACACTGCCAGTTCCACATACAAGAGACTATGCATGGGGTACACACGATCTCCTACTACCGGCTGCATTTGGCGAAGCTGGGCGCCGCTTAAATGCAAGATTTTCATGTGGCTGGCCAGCCAATACTGACTCTGGACTTCTGATCGTCGAGCTCGGCACGGCCTCCAAGATGCCCCATCGCCCTGCTACACTTATCTACGAGAAGAGGACAACGTCGACCACATCCCAGCACACTGCGGATATGCACGAGAGGTGTTACATTCCTGCTTCCACACATGGAGAATCACCATACAAGTTTCACCCACAGATGTTCCTTTCTTGCAGTGGTGGCTAGGCCAGAGGAAGCGCTTCAAAGGGAAGATGAGGAGAGGCTTCGATTCCATTACAATTCTAATTATGTGGGCCCTTTGGAAACGGCGCAATGCGCAAGTGTTCAACAACATATCGAGGCAGAGAACGGCGTCGCAACTTAAGACAAAGATATTGGACGAAATAGATGAGTGAAGAAAGGCCGGTCTAGGCGGTGCTCTAGATCCATTCGCGAGAGAGTAGCCTTTTAGTGATAGGGTGTAGGCGTTGGTGTGGGTTCTCCCTACGACTTGTCCGCATCTCGTTAGGGATCTTGTGCATAACTTTCTGTCTTCTATAAAAATATGGTATGTCGTTGGCATACTCTCAAAAAAATACAATGCAATATCTACGGTGAGCACAAGTGCAAGCAAATCAAGCAAGTGTGCAACACTAGTAGGTGAACTTGTAACGGATCGCGTAGTGCCTGCCTCTGATGTTCTAGCCGCCGCTGTAGGACCATCGCGTGACAACAAAATGTCGCAGCAACACGAGGGGTGTCATCTAGTTTAAGCTTTTAAGAAGAAGAAAAACAAAAATTGTGGTGGAAAAGGAACTCCCTATAGAGGTGATCTCTGTCGAGAGGAAGGAAACCCCAGAGGAAACAAAACTCACTTCTTTTGCATGATAATATGTGTCTCATTTGTATTCCAAAGACCATAATACTCCCAGTGATCTAAACGCTCTTATATTAATTTACGGAGGGAGTACAAGCCACGTAGAAAAACGACCTGAGAAAACTGAAAAGACAACAGAACACTAGCTTTTGCATAAAGGAACACCAGGCAAAAAAAAGGAAATTACAATCAAGACCGAAGTATTACCTCATCTTAACACCAACGTCCGCCACCTTCCTCTGGCACAACCAAAATAGCCACCAAAGAAAAGAAAAATGATGGGTCACCTTCTCACCCGAGCTCGACGCTGCTCTACCACTAATATGCAACTTTACGAACCTCCAAGGTGGCTCACCAAAGACGAAGCCATCGCCGTTGAACGAATCAAACCAGGGCAACACTCCAGACACGCCGTCGAACTACAGATCTGACACCCCCACAGGACTAAGACACCGGAGGAGCAAACCATATCTGCCGGCCATCAACCACGAACCGAGCACACGATCCGCCTTCCAGATGTTGTTGATGCAGACCACCATCTGCATCCGCTCCTTCACTACCTCCCAAGATCCGGGTCGGCGCTGGAGCAGACGCCATCGCAATGGCAGATCCCGAGGATACAAGTCCATCATAAGGATATCGTCGCCGCTTGAACAGGCTAATTCCCAAATCCACCACCGATGATATAGAGTTGATCGCCTCGTCGCCAGAGGAATTGAAGCTTCTTTATTCGGTGTCGTCGTCACCGCCGAAGCCAAGACATCTAGCGACCCGAAGTCTAAACTACTTAGGCCTAAAACCTAAAGCTACCTAATCCGCACATGTGGAACCCGGTGACCCCTCTCACCACCGATGACAGAGAGGTCGCCTTGCACCGGAGAGGAAAACACTTCGGGGGGAAACAAAACTCAATCCCTACGATTTTTCCCTTTTCTGTTGATTTCGAACTCTCGGCTTGTTAAAGAGCAGTGCCTTAAAATACTAGGAAAAAAGAGAAATAGAAAAAGCTGCAATTTATATCCATAGAAAAGAAAATCCCTAAAAAGGGAAAGGATCGCGCTCAGGGTCATTTGTGCAAAAAAGGAGAGGGGGGAGGGGGGCAGTTCGCCGCGGCGGCGCAGAAGCGCAGTTCGCCGGCGACCTCGCCGCAACATCTGCCTGCGATGTCCCTCTTCCGGGTCGTGCCTGCGAATGCAGGTCCCTACGCCGTGGCGTCGCGGGCCACCGTCGTCCGCTTCATCACCTTGCGCTCGACCGTCGCGCGCCCCGGCCTCGCAGGTAACTCCGCCTCCCCCCTCCCCCTCTCCTCCTCCATCTGTCGAGGTCCATCCACCCTCCCCTCATAGTTCCCCTTCCTCTCTCGCTCACGCAGCAAGAGGGATGCGGGTTACGCGTCGTCTCCCCTCGCGGTGTGCACCCGAGGCGCCGCCGCCTCCGCCCGACGTGCTGCCACCTCCGCTCGACGCCTCGCCGCCGTGATATAGGGTGAGACCCTACGGGAGCGATCTTTCACGTTTGGAGAAAATCCCTACGAGGGGCACGAAGAACGAGCGGAAGAACAAGAGGGAAACACGGGGAAAACGAGAGGAAATTCACTCAACCGACAAGAAAACAATCACACAAGCGCTAGATCGATGAACACATGGAGTAGCACAAGGTTCAAGAACAATAACGGTAAAGATACAAGAGTAACCGATCTTCTCCGAGAGGAGGTCTTGATGGGGTCCACCCTAGGAGGGGTCTTGAATCCGCTTGGGGATCTTTCTCCAAGAGGTCCTGATCTCGAGGGAGAAGTAACCAAGTGGATGAGCAAAGGCTCTCTCACCTAAACATGAGCGAATCCAAAGCTAACCCTAACTAGGAGACGGAAAGGTCCTATTTATAGTCTTAGTGCAAATGGAAGTCAAAACGGAGGGGTACATGGGCTTCAGCCCGCATCAGGTGTCGGACGTCCGGAAGGTGTCGGACGTCCGGAGGCTCGGGAGGGTCCGGTCGTTCGGACGTCCGCAGTTCCGGTTCGGGTGATGGTCGCCCGGACGCCCGGTCAGCTCCGGTCTTCCGTAGATTTGATTCGGGTGATGAAGTCCCGGACGTCCGGTCAGCTCCGGTCGTCCGTAGGTTTGATTCGGGTGATGATGTTCCGGACGTCCGGAGGGCGTCGGACGTCCGTGGCCTGGGGATCGTCGGACGTCCGGAGGTGGTCGGACGTCCGGGTCCTGTAGCTTCAGCTGCATCCCTTCTTCCTCTTCGACATACTTGGAGTTCTCGCCGTCTTGGCTCTTGCAAGTAGTAGATCCTTGGTTCGCCTCCAGGTTCCTGATTACACATAGAGTTTCTGAATGAGGTAGTAGCCATGTCTCATGGGTAGAAATAAGAAGTTCGGAGAGGAGCGAGTTCACCTTATCTTCAATAGCCTTAGCTCGGGCTCTTGTCATGGGTCCCGGTGGTGTTGAGGGAGATGTAGGCACGTCCGTGGGGATGAGTGAGGGCTGCTCCGCATCATCTCCCCCCCCCTTGGGAGAGATCCGACCTCGGATCAAAAACTTCATCTCCATGGACAGGTGCAAGGTCCTTGACGTTGAAGATGTCGCTCACGTTGTACTTGTCGCGAGGTATGTCGATTTTGTAAGCGTTCTCGTTGTAGCGTGTGAGCACTTTGAAAGGGCCATCGGCTCGAGGGAGAAGTTTGGACTTGCGTTCTTTGGGGAAGCGGTCTCTTGCGAAGGTGTAGCCACACTTGATCGCCAATGTTGAAGACGATGGGTTGCTTGTTGGCGTTGAGCTTGTTTGCTTGGCGTTGTACTTGGCGCTCAATTGCGTGCCTTGTATCTTCGTGCATCTTCTTGATGTAGCTTGCTCGCTCACTTGCATCCATGTTGGTGCGCTCTTGGAGAGGGAGTGGTAGAATGTCCAATGGGGACAACGGGTTGAAACCGTAGACGACTTCAAAGGGGGACTTGCCGGTAGTTGAATGTCTTGCACGATTGTAGGCGCATTTCGGCGATAGGTAGACATGCTTCCCACTCCTTGATGTTCTTCTTGATCAAGACACGAAGTAGAGTGGATAGTGTGCGGTTCGTCACCTCCGCTTTGGCCGTCGGTTTGAGGATGGTATGCCGAGGAGAACAATAGCTTGATTCCGAAGCTTGGCGATAGGGTCTTCCAAAAGTAACTCAAGAACTTGACGTCACGATCGGAGACGATTGTCTTTGGTACTCCATGGAGTCGCAAGATTTCCCTACAAAAGAGATTTGCAACATGTGAAGCATCGTCTATCTTGTTGCAAGGAATGAAATGTGCCATCTTAGAAAATCTATCCACAACAACAAACACGGAATCCTTGCCATTTTGTGTCCTAGGAAAACCAAGTACAAAATCCATACTAATGTCTTCCCATGGTTGGTATGGAATAGGGAGAGGCATGTAAAGACCATGAGATTGAGCTTTAGACTTAGCTTTGCGACATGTATAGCATCGGTTGGTGAAGCGTTGAACGTCATGAACATCTTGGGCCAAAAGTAGTTGTTGGAGAGCGTGGCGAATGTCTTGTCGCGTCCAAAGTGTCCCATGAGTCCGCCTCCATGAGCCTCTTGCAAAAGGAGCAAACGAAGAGAAGACTCGGGAATGCAAAGTTTGTTAGCTCTCATAAGATAACCATCCTTGATGTAATATTTGTCCCAAGACGTATGCGTCAAGCACTTAGCATAAGGAGAAGCAAAGATGGATCATGCTCATACAAGTCTTTTATATGGTCAAAACCAATGACATTCAACTCAAGTTGAGTGACAAGCATGCATATGAGTGAAAGCGCGTCGGCAACTACATTTTCTTTACCCTTAATGTGCTTGATCACATAAGGAAAAGATTCAATGAATTCACTCCATTTTGCGTGACGCTTGTTCAATTTAGATTGACCTTTGAGGTACTTAAGCGTTTCATGATCGGTATGGATGACAAACTCGTGAGGTCTAAGGTAATGTTCCCAAACATGGAGCACACGCACTAAAGCATACAATTCTTTATCATAGATGTGATAATTAAGTTGAGCACCGGAGAGTTTTTCACTAAAATAAGCAATGGCTCGCTTTTTCTTGCATCAAAACTCCGCCAATTCGGTACCACTTGCATCACAATGAACCTCAAAAGTTTTGTCAAAATTGGGCAAAGCAAGAATCGGAGCATGAGTAAGCAAAGTCTTGAGCTTATCAAAAGCGGCTGATTGCAAAGTTCCCCAAACAAAGGGAGTATTCTTCTTGCTCAAAACATGCAAAGGAGCGGCAATTGTGCTGAAATCTTTCACAAAGCGACGATAGAAACCCGCAAGACCAAGAAAACTTCGCACTTGTTGCAAATTGGTGGGTTGGGGCCAAGTTTGAATTGCTTGAATTTTAGATTCATCAACATGGACACCCTTTGAGGAAACAACAAAACCCAAGAAAACCACTTTGTCAACTCCAAATGTGCATTTTTTCAAGTTTGCATAAAGGCTTTCTTTGTAAGAGTTTGCAACACAGAATTTACATGATTGATGTGTTCTTTCATGGTTTTGCTAAACACAAGAATATCGTCAAAGTAGACCACAACAAAGACTCCAATGTAAGGGCGAAGCACATGATGCATAAGACGACGAAAGTACCGGAGCTTCCGAAAGACCCATAGGCATCACTAACCACTCATATAAACCAAATTTGGTTTTGAAAGCAGTTTTCCATTCATCACCCTCTTGTATGCGGATTTGATAATAGCCACTTTTAAGATCAATTTTTGAGAAAAGTTGGCTCCACTAAGTTCATCAAGCATGTCATCTAAGCGAGGAATGGGATGCCTATATCGAACGGTAATAGCATTGATAGGTCTACAATCGGAACACAAGCGGAAACTTCCATCGGGCTTAGGCACAAGAATAACCGTAACGGCACAAGGGCTTAGGGCTTTCACGTACATGACCGTTGTCGATGAGTTGTTGTACTTGCCGTTGAATCTCCTTGGTTTCTTCCGGATTAACTCGGTATGGAGCTTTGTTTGGTAGAGGCGCCCGGGATGAGGTCGATTCGATGCTCAATGCCTCAAGAGGAGGTAGACCCGGAGGTAGCTCATCGGGAAAAACATCTTGGAATTCCTGCAAAGAGATTGAAACACCAAAGGTAGCTCGTGAATGGTGTTAGTTTTTGGTTCTCCATCCTTGCACACAAGGACGAAGTGCATCACGGTAGATGGGTTCTCACACACTTCTCTCATCTCACTTTTGGTGGCCAATAGAATGAGGTTATTCTCTCTAGGCTAAGAGTCGCTCAAATTTGGCTTGTGGCTTTCACTCACTTTTGGTGGGTCACTTTCACTCTTTTCTCTATGATGGGTGGCTTGCTTGTCGGCTATCACTTGACTAGGAGACATAGGTCGTAGTACATATTCTCTCCCCTTCATTTTGAAACTATAGTGATTGGTGCGCCCATTGTGGATGACACCACGGTCGAATTGCCATGGTCGAATCGAGAAGTAGGTGACAAACGGTCATTGGGACCACATCACACTCCAAAGTGTCTTCATAAGCACCGATTTTGAAGGAGACTTGGACCGTATGCTCGACTCATATAGTGCCGGAGTCACTTAGCCATTGAACCTTGTAGGGGTGCGGGTGCTTCTTCTTGATTAGTTGGAGCTTGGAGCATAGTTCTTCACTTGCCAAGTTGTGGCAACTACCTCCATCGATGATGACCTTGATGGACCGTCCCATTGATGCCGGCTTTTGTGTGGAAGATGTGGCATCGTTGGTCTTCTTCTTGTTGATGTTGAAGTGTCAAGACTTTGGAGACAACGAGAGCGGGCTCGAATCCTCATCACAAAAGACTTGATCATCTTCATCTTCATTCACTTGCGGTGCATGGCCACTTGCTCAAGGGCTTCCATCTCCTCTTCACCCATGGAGTCGTATGTGCCATCGTCGTTGAGGATCATGGTGCGCTTGTTGGTGCATTCATATGACTTGTGGCCTCGGCCGCCGCAAGTGAAACACTTGAAGGAGCTTGTCTTGATGGTCTCATCGGTCGGAGTAGAGGATG
Organism: Aegilops bicornis; assembly: GCA_021605145.1. Classification (NCBI taxonomy): domain Eukaryota; kingdom Viridiplantae; phylum Streptophyta; class Magnoliopsida; order Poales; family Poaceae; genus Aegilops; species Aegilops bicornis. The sequence continues at coordinate 545,211,946 of CM038673.1, forward strand.
AAGCACGCGGCTTGAGGTTGCTTGTAGTAGGAGGCGGACGACTTGAATTTGTCGAAGTCTTCTTGTAACTTGACTTGTCGTCGCTTTCTTGGAGAAAGCTTGGTCAAGTAGATGTTGGAGTAGTTGTTGAAGCTTGGTTGTTGGAGAAGTCAGAGGTCTTGGATGAGTACTTGGCGTGCATTTGAAGTCATCTTGCACTTGGCGTTCCGCCTTTGTAGCTTGATGCACGAGCTCAATGAGGGATGAGTATGGTTGGAAGTCGGCGATCTTCTTGATGGGATGATTGAGTCCATTCAAGAAACGTGCCATAGTTTGCTCATCATCTTCCTTGACATTGGCGCCAATCATGGCTATCTCCATCTCCTTGTAGTATTCTTCAACGCTCTTTGTTCCTTGCGTGAGTAGTTGGAGTTTCTTGAAGAGATCGCGGTTGTAGTATGTTGGCACAAAACGTGCTCGCATGACATCCTTCATTTGAGCCCAAGTGGTGATTGGAGGTTCACCTCTTGCTTGTCGTCGCTCAATGATTTGTTCCCACCATATGAGCACGTAATCTTGGAACTCAAGAGATGCCATAGCGATTTTCTTCGCTTCATCGTAGTTGTGTAAACGGAAGATTTTGTCAACCTTCAATGCCCATGAGAGGTAGTCTTCGGGGTCATTGCTTCCATTGAACTTGGGCATGGTGAATTTTAGCTTGCCGTAGCGTTGCTCGTCATTGTGTTGTTGGCGTTGTTGATGATGACGCCCTTGACGAGGGATGTACTCGTCTTCATGTTGCTCTTGGCGCGGAGGAAGACCATGATCAACTTGCTCGTGTGGAATTTGAGGTTGAGGTGGAGCTTGACGAGCTTGTGGAGGAGCTTGAGGAACTTGATGTTGTACATTAGGTTGGTAGTTCCGCTCTTGTATTTCTTCTCGAAGGGCTTCCTCTTGATTGTGCCGTTCGCGATTGCGGTTGGCGACGGCTCTACTTGATTCTTGAAGGGCACGTTGCGCCTCAAGAGCTTGCGCTTCACGTTGTTGTTGTTGACGACGTTGAGCATTGGCGTCTTGTTCGCCTTTGGTGACGACGTGCTCTTTCTTCCTCTTGTTGGCGATTAAGACGTTGCCTTTCTTGAGCTTGAGCAAAGGCCTCTTGGTTTGAATGAGGACGAGGAACTTGATCATCAACTTGCTCTTGTGAGTGCTTGTCATGTAGCGGGTTGCGAGATGCATGACGATCTTGGCGCTGCTCGTCGATGAGTGTTCGATGACGGTGTACTTGAGTCGTAGAAGGTGTCGCCGGAGTGTCGACTCGAGTGGCTCCGTCTTGATGATGAAGAAGTGGAATGATGCGGTTTCTCATCAACTTGCGAATCTCGGCCCATTCTTGCATCATTCTCTTGCTTGTGCGCCTCGAACTTGTTGTCGAAGTAGTCTCTTGTACGTTGCTCGGAGAGTCGCAAGTCGGTTGCAAGGTTGTCGGCGCGGTCGCTCATTGCTTGTTGTTCTTGGTGCAACGCTCGTTGTGCACCGAAGAGGTGGCCTTTGGTGACGTATGAGGACATGTCGTCGTCTTGCTCGATGAAGAGTGGGTTGGTAGAAGAACTTGGCCTATCCATCATTCCAAGCGAGATGTGAGTGGTAGAACGGAAAAGAACTTATACCAATGTACCTTTGACCGATATTGAAAATGAATCAAGTTCACTCAAATGCGGACAAGGAAATAGCACTCTTGGTACCGATTCTTGTCGGTTCTCAAACCTACACAAATAAAAGCTTATGGTGGAGCTCGGTTAGGATGGTGGCACGAAACTAAATGCAATTGTAAGTGAGACTCAATAAAGTTGGAAATGATTCACAAATTTGCACATGCAACAAGTAGACCAATAGCAAGATATGGTACACGGAAACACACGCCAAGAAATAGATAATATGGGGTTATGCAACCAAGGATGAGCCAAAATGTGGAATACACCAAGATGCTCTTGTTTCACAACACTAGAGAGACGCTTAGCACGATTGCACAATAGGCGGATACTGAACTTGTGCACAACCTACTAAGCAAAAATGCAACGACTTCTATCCCAAATATGCTATATGTATGGTGTGTCGATGTGTTGATCCAAGATGATCAAGTATGACTATCTTAATGTTTGATGATGCTATGGTTCTTGCTCATAAGCTCTTTGCTTATCTTTCTCTCTTTGCTTAAAATCTTGATTGGCTCTTTCTTTTATGAGCTCTTTTCTCATGCAAAACTTCACGAACCAAGATAGCAATTTTGTATGCGATGACAACTTTGTGACACACAAGATGATGGTAAGATATGCACTACTTTGGTATGGTATGTATGCTATGGAGTATGATCACTAAATGTGCACAAGTCACGTTGCCGGCAATACTCAAAGGCTAGTCTCGATGGGTAAGCTACGCAAAATGAGGCAATGTTGGTTATCAATGCAATAGTAAGGTAAGACAAAGATGTCGCCGAAGTTACCGTCCTTGCGATTATGGATCGGTCGATGTAGATGAGCAGTGGTGATGATGACTTTGCACCGCACCTAGATAGCCGAAACACAAAAGGATACGGAAGCCACAACTCAAAATCTCAAAGACCAAAATGTGTCAAAAATCATCATCGGAGGAATCGTGGAAGAATTTGGTGTATATGGGTTTGGGAGGTGTGGAGAATTATGGGGTGGTTGTGGTGTCCGAATCAAGAGATTCAGTTTGGTCAGGGTTTTACGGACGTCCGTGACCTTCACGGTCGTCCGGACTAAGGCTGGACGTCCGGCCTTGTCCGGATGTCCGAGCTCGGGCTAAAATCGGGCTCGGGAGAGGAGCTGCAAAATTTCCGGGAAGAAGATGCTTGAGAGGTTGAAATCGAGGGGTTTGGTGGATGGAAAAGGGAGGGGAGGGTGGGGAAAGCTAGATCCACACGTAGCAACACGAATCCATGGACCAAATCCAACAAAATCTCAACTCACAAACAAATCACAAAAAATTTTGGGGGCTATTTTTGTGGGGAATTTTCGGAATTAGGACAAAAACAACAAAATCAAGCTAGAAAAAGAGGGGTAGGGGCTCCAATAACGTGATCAACGTGGCTCGTGATACCATGATGATATAGGGTGAGACCCTACGGGAGCGATCTTTCACGTTTGGAGAAAATCCCTACGAGGGGCACGAAGAACGAGCGGAAGAACAAGAGGGAAACACGGGGAAAACGAGAGGAAATTCACTCAACCGACAAGAAAACAATCACACAAGCGCTAGATCGATGAACACATGGAGTAGCACAAGGTTCAAGAACAATAACGGTAAAGATACAAGAGTAACCGATCTTCTCCGAGAGGAGGTCTTGATGGGGTCCACCCTAGGAGGGGTCTTGAATCCGCTTGGGGGATCTTCTCCAAGAGGTCCTGATCTCGAGGGAGAAGTAACCAAGTGGATGAGCAAAGGCTCTCTCACCTAAACATGAGCGAATCCAAAGCTAACCCTAACTAGGAGACGGAAAGGTCCTATTTATAGTCTTAGTGCAAATGGAAGTCAAACGGAGGGGTACATGGGCTTCAGCTCAAGATCAGTGTCGGACGTCCGGAAGGTGTCTGACGTCCGGAGGCTTCGGGAGGGTCCGGCCGTCCGGACTCGTTCGGACGTCCGCAGTTCCGGTTCGGGTGATGGTCGCCCGGACGTCCGGTCAGCTCCGGTCGTCCGTAGATTTGATTCGGGTGATGAAGTCCCGGACGTCCGGTCAGCTCCGGTCGTCCGTAGGTTTGATTCGGGTGATGATGTTCCGGACGTCCGGAGGGCGACGGACGTCCGTGGCTGGGATGGTCGGTCGTCCGGAGTTGGTCTGACGTCCGGGTCCTGTAGCTTCAGCTGCATCCCTTCTTCCTCTTCGACATACTTGGAGTTCTCGCCGTCTTGGCTCTTTCTAGTAGTAGATCCTTGGTTCGCATCCTGGGTCCTGATTACACATAGAGTTTCTGAATGAGGTAGTAGCCATGTCTCATGGGTAGAAATAAGAAGTTCGGAGAGGAGCGAGTTCACCTTATCTTCAATAGCCTTAGCTCGGGCTCTTGTCATGGGTCCCGGTGGTGTTGAGGGAGATGTAGGCACGTCCGTGGGGATGAGTGAGGGCTGCTCCGCATCACGCCGCCACCGCCCGACGCCTCGCTGCCGCCTCCGCCCGACGCCTCGCTTCCGCCACCGCCCGACGCCAAGGAATTGTCAAGTTGGATCGCGTGGTGGCCAAAAGTGTGGGGCGAAGTGAAGAGAAATTGTTTCCCCCTTGTTATCATGGCCTTCTGTATCGGGGTTGGCTATCTAGCCACAAAGGAAAACCCTGAGGCTGCTTACCTAGTTACCATGTGCGACAAGGTCAAGAAGCTGTACAAGTTGCTTTCTCGCTTGGTTCCTGTTTTCACTGCGATTCTTAAGTGCTTCAAGTGAGGCGTAGCTCACTAAGATGTAGTATGAGTTTTGTCGGGTTCACAGGTTGTTTCATGTTTGACCGGACTAGTTAGCGGGATAAACTTGAGATGCATTTCCTCTGGCTCCTCAAAAAGACAGTAGATAGACTGGATTAGAAGGATTCGTTATCCAAAAATTCGAATTCATTTCTTGTTTCCCGATGATGGATTGGTGCTTTGTTAATGTTGGATGCTGTTATAGATTTCCAACACTACTGTTTATAACTTCCTGTACAGTGACCATGCTCCCATTTTTACCATTTCCCAACCGGATACTGTTAAATATAACAAACCTTCTCAGTTTGAGAACTTGTGATTATTTGAAAGTGATTTCTACTTTTTTATTTGAGAACCTGGACAAGATGGACTTAATGTGGCTTTCTTCCTTTTGGCTTGGAATTGGATTGGAGACAACATCACCAAACTGGTTCAAACTTTCTACAGCCAAGGTATGCTCATCCTAGTTTAAACAAAACCTACACTGTTCTTATTCCGAAAAAAAGTTAATGCTAATTCTCCCTAAGACCTTAGACCCATTAGCATATGCAATGTAGTTTATAATGTAATCATCAAACCTTGGCAAATAGGCTTAAAGATCACCTCCCTGATCATATTCATGAAACTCAGCAAGCTTTTATCCAGGGTAGGAGAATTTCAAATAATGTTATTATTTCCCAAGAAATCCAATTGTCCTCGTGGAAACATAAAGCCTTTATGTTAAAAATAGACCTATCGAAGGCTTTTGATAGAATTGAGTAATCAAAAGTTCATGTCGTCGTGTCTGATGTGTATATTTTTTTCTGAATGATGAGCATCTGTATTTGATGTTTCTGAATTTTTAATTGCTGCCGGCAGGTTCTTGCCACATCCCATGGGAATAGTCAATTTTTGTACTACTCTTTGAATCTTCTGGTAGCGGAGTACTTGGTTTTATCTAGTTCCTGCATGTTTTTTTATTCATGCGGCCACTTTTGGTTGGCACTACTCAATTTTGTGTTTTTTTGTTTATCGAATTTAGCTCACAGAGGATCTACTAATGTGCATATTATTGTTCATTTGTTTTGTGTTATAGATATTTTGATTACTGCAAGTTATCTGTGCCGAGTTCTTTTGTGGTGTAACATTGTTTTTCTTTAGACAGGAGCATTGTTAATCAATCATGCCGATCCCTAGAAAAGACAACAAATCGGGCAGGAAAGTGCAATCTGGGTTTAATTGGTTGATGCTTTAGTGATCTGCACTATTTTTTGACGATGCAAATGAGGTCCTTGTGTTGTGCAGCAGTTATTCTGTTCCTTGGTTCATGGATTTGGTTGGAGTACTTAAACACTAATTAAACAGGAAAAAAAGGTGTCCCTTAATCTTGTATCTGTGCTGCTAATCATGCATTACTGCCTGTGAAATGTGCCACATGATGCTTAGCTTTTACAGAAGATATCGAACCCTTAATCCTACATATGTGCTGCAAAACCTGATCATGTTCTGTTGGCTTAATTGTGTGGTCCTGAAGGTGCTTTCAAACTATGCATTGGTGCATGTGTCATGGTAGTGGAAGTTATGGACAAATTCTTATGTCACCCTGAAAGATCATTCTTCGCATTGAGATGGTGAATTTCTTATTTCTTAGGATAGGCAAATTTGTCAAGGAATGTTTGCTACGAAAAAAGGGGCAAACCAGTTGCGCAAGATTTTGTTAGCAAAGATAATAGCTGTCAGGATCCCAGTTTGGTTCATCCCTACAGTTACTAGTAGAGTGCCCGTGCGTTGCTACGGGCGACAATGCAGATAACCAGCATTCTTATACTCACAATGTTACTAATATGTTGACTATGAAAATGATATCATGAGAGCTGCATTCTTCCTCATCTCTCCACATAAATAGATATTTCTAACATAGTTTCACAAATTTCTTTTATTTCTATGATTGCTCGGGATAGGAGTATGCAAATGAAATGTTGCAGGATGTTGCGTCGACCATCCCTTTAAACCTTGCCACCATCTCCGCCACCCGAGACCTCTCGTACCCTACATTCAAATCGCGAGACCTCTCGTACCCTACATTCAAATCGATTAATCCACTGCCCATCTCTACCAACGACGATCCATCTCTGCTAATGGTTCTTCTTCCTCCCTCTTACCTTTTTTCTTCGTCCATCCTATTGACCGCCCACCTCTTCGTGCCTAACCAATTGCCATCGCCACCCTATAGCCGGTGAGTGTTACCGAACACCGCCCCATGCTTGAGTCGCCACCTCCGCCAAGGCCAATACCATCCATCCTCTAAACCTAACCACCATCTCTGGTGCCCATGATCGTCAAGACACCGCACTTGAGTCCGTCAACCCCTGGCCTCTCCTCCACCACCGACGACCCGCTGGTGCTACTATTCTTCTTACTCCCACAGACCACCTTTTTCTTCATCCACTCTATCAACCCGCCCACCTCTACGTGCCCAATCACTTGCCACCGACATCCATGATCAGCAAGTGTTGTCACGCACTATCCCGTCGCCCCCTACCAAAAGTCGCCGCCTCCGTCGCCAGCCAACCCTCTAAACCCTACCAGCATATCTAGGGCATGCAACCTCCCCGCACTCCACACTCCATTGCATTAACAGGTGCCTCTCCTTCACCGGCGGCAAGATGGCATGCCACATCATCTTCACCTTTGGTGAGGTCCTAATGCGCCATCTGTCACATCCTAGCTAGTCCATGCATTAGTGTGTGCATCATGTTTAACTTTCATTTGAATTTGAAATGGGGAAGACAGAAACCCCCCAGAACCCTTTTAATCCAACCAGGGTTTACTAAAAATTATTTCAATGAACCTGAAATGCCCTTCAAAAATGCTCATCATCTTTGCTTTGGTTCAGAGCCTCTGCCAAAAGTGGTGCACCATTTTCTAGGTCAACCTAAGGTCATTGAATTAAATCATAACTATTTGAGTTTGGGCATTTAAAATTATATAAAATATTTCAAATGCCCAAATATCCCCAAACAGAAATGTTTCATGTTGGAAATAATCCAACTATGGACCAGGTCCAGTTTGGTGATTTTTGAAACTGTTTTAGTATTTTTAAAAACCCCACAAAGTTGCAGAAAAATAGAAAAAGAAAAACAGGAAGAAAACCTTACCTGGCGCCACCTACCCGGCCCACCTGCCGGCCCAGCCCAGCAGCCGCGCCAGCGAGCTGCTTGGCTCCAGCAGGCAACCAGTGCTTTCGGCGGCGAGCACCGCATGGGTGCCACGCACCTGGTCGCCGCCTCGCCGCTCCCTTCACCTAGCCGCGACGTGGACCGCTCCCACTTGCTCCCCCGAACCCCCTGGACACCTCCTCTCCTCCCCGGCTCCTCTCGCTCGCGCTCCCCCGCCATGGCCGACGCCACCGCCAAGACCATCGCCAGAATCAAGGCGCTCCCCGCCGTCCGTGCTCCTCCTCACTGTGTCTAGGAGCTCCGCCACCCTCCTCTACCCCGAGCTAGCCAAGCCCCGTATGCTCTAGTGCCCCGAGTCCACTACACCGACCTCGCCCGATCCCGCCGTCGCTGGAGATCCCCTTCAACGCCATCGTCGCTCCGGTCCGTCCCTGACCCCGACGAGAGTTTCTCTGAGTTGCCCGTGAGCTCATCTACCCCCCTTCCCTTCCTTTCTTGCTCCCGAGCTGTGTAGCAACCGAACGGAGCTCAACCGCTCTCACCGCCGCGGAGCTCGTCGCCGACGTGCTCCCGGCCACCCTCCGGCCACCTTTTGGTGTCTAACGCACTCACCGCACTGCGAAGCACCTAACCATGCACTCCCCGCACCTCACCGGACCCCCTAGCCTCGAGTTCACCTACGGCCAAACTCCGGCGGCCGCCTAGGTCGTCGCCGGCGCCAATTCCGGCCGCCCCGACCCCAACCGACTCCACCAGAAGCTGCGGCATGTCCCCAGCTACCCATAGCCACCCTCCGCGGCTCGTTTGGTTGCCGAAACGGCCAAACTCACTTCCGCCCGCCAGCGTCGGGCTGATGCTAGACGCCGGGCAGCCGACGTTGACTTGACCACGGGTGGGCCCTGGTTGACTCTGATGAGTCAATGACAGGTGGGGCCCAGCCCTGTTAACTAAATAGGATTAGTTTTAATTAATTTTTAGTTAAACTAATTATGCTGACAACCTGGACCCACAGTGAGGTTTGACTTGGACGTCTCCGTTGACCCTGACGTCATTCTGACGCATGGTTGACGCAATAAACTAATTACTGGATTTATTCTTATATAGGAAATTCCAGAATATAGTTCATACTTCAAATATTCATAACTTTTAATCTGTAACTCCAAATGCAAAGATTTATATATGAAAAATGATCAGAAAAATCCATTCTATCCATTGGTATAGGTTTCATGCATGATAAAACAAGTTAACCTTGCTGTTTAAGCAGAATAAGATATTACACCTTTAGGGCTATTTTAAATGAGCTAGCATTTGAATCTTTGATTCAAATGAGTTCATCCCTTTCTGTTTCAGCTTGCATTAGACCAAAACACATCCATATTGCCATGTCATAGCATGCATCATATTGTTGCATATTGCCATGTGTGTTTATTTTCGGTATGTCTTTCGTGATAGGTTCTGCCTCGAGGATAATCCCGAATATCCGTGCGAAGGCGGTATCCTATCACCACTCCATCAGGCAAGCAACTCATTGATCATTCCGATACAAACCCATGTTCTCGCTTCTGCTCTCGTTTACTGCATTAAGACAACACGATTCAAATTGTTGTGTGCTGCGGTAGTTGAACCCACTTCCTTTGCATGACCTGTCATTGCCACAGTAACTAGATGAAACCTACTAGTATGTGTAGGAGTTGATTGAGCCATGTTTGTGATTCCTACCATGCTATGCTTAGAGTTGTGTCAGGTCTGGCTCATCGGGATGATGAACTGGAGTGAAAGGTTGTGTCGGGTTCAAGAGTGAAAGTGTTGAACACGTTTTGGTAAAGGTGTCGATGAGAGGCCATGTAGGAGTACATGGTGGGTTGTTTCATTGAAGCCGTCCCTAAGAACTGAGATCTGTGTTTGTGATCCATGAAACAGTTACTACCACGCATTGGGATCCTTAATTGACCCTCTCGGCTTCTTAATCACCTTTGTCCTCAGTCCGGGAGTTGCAAGTAGTTTCTGGTGTTTGTAGCATGCTGGGGGCCGCACGCAACGCTGACCTTAGGGGTGGGTTGTGTTGCGGTAGGCACGTGGTCTTGTACCGAGTGCCCGTTTGGTATCTCGGGAACCCTGCACACATCGTTCGGGCTGTATGGGAAACCTCGGCGGACTCCTGCGGATGGAACCGAATAGGCGATAAACCTGGACTAGGGACTTGAGTGTTTAGGTAGGCCGTGGCCGACACCCACGTTGGGCTTCCGCTTGAAGGTTGCCGAGTACATGTCGTGTAAACGGCGGTAAGTGGTGAGAGCGTGTGTGAAGAAGTACACCCGCAGGGGTTGAATATGATCTATTCGAATAGCCGTGTCCACGGAGAAGGACTTCTGGGTTGCCTATATCAGTTCATAGACAAGTAAATGGATACTACTAAAAGCCTCAAGATAAATGTGAGTACCGCGGATGGCCCTCTCGTGGGTTGACGAGAGAGGATCCACGGTGGAGTATTATGATGGTGAATAGTGGACTCGTGTGCGACAAATGCTTTTCAAGTGGGGTCACGTAGGATAGCTTAGCCAAGAGTCAAAGCTGGCTTGCTGCGAATAACTCCACCACCTGTTGGGGAACGTAGTAATTTCAAAAAATTTCCTACGCACATGCAAGACCATGGTGATGGCATAGCAACGAGAGGGGAGAGTGTATGTCCACGTACCCTCGTAGACCGTAAGCGGAAGCGTTATAACAACGCGGTTGATGTAGTAAATGCGTCTTCACGATCCAACCGATCCAAGTACCGAACGTCACGGCACCTCCGAGTTCAGACACGTTCAGCTCGATGGCGATCCCCGGACTCCGATCCAAAGCAAAGTGTCGGGGATGAGTTCCACAAGACGACGGCGTGGTGACAATGATGATGTTCTACCGACGCAAGGCTTCGCCTAAGCTCCGCTGACGATATGACTTCTCCGGCGAGGGCTTCGCCTTAAGCTCATGACGATATGACCGAAGTGGAATATGGTGGAAGGGGGCACCGCACACGGCTAAGGAACGATCCGTAGATCAACTTGTGTGTTATGGGGTGCCCCCCTGCCCCCGTATATAAAGGAGCAAAGGAGGGGGTGGCCGGCCTAGGAGGAGGTGCACCAAGGGGGGAGTCCTACTCCCACCGGGAGTAGGACTCCTCCTTTCCTTGTTGGAGTAGGAGAGAAGGAAAGAGGAGGAGAGAGAGAAGGAAAAGGGGCTGCTCCTTGTCCAATTCGGACGGAAGGGGCGCAGGCCTCTTTCCTTTGGCCTCTCTTCTCTATTCCCGTATGGCCCAATAAGGCCCATATACTCCCCGGCGAATTCCCGTAACTCTCCGGTACTTCAAAAATACCGAATGACTGGAACCTTTCCGAACTCCGAATATAGTCGTCCAATATATCGATCTTTACGTCTCGACCATTTCGAGACTCCTCGTCATGTCCCCGATCTCATCTGGGACTCCGAACTCCTTCGGTACATCAAAACTCATAAACTCATAATATAAGCATCGCCGAAACCTTGCGTGCGGACCCTACGGGTTCGAGAACTATGTAGACATGACCTAGAACTATTCTCGGTCAATAACCAATAGCGGAACCTGGATGCCCATATTGGCTCCTACATATTCTACGAAGATCTTTATCGGTCAAACCGCATAACAACATACTTTGTTCCCTTTGTCATCGGTATGTTACTTGCCCGAGATTTGATCGTCGGTATCCAATACCTAGTTCAATCTCGTTACCGGCAAGTCTCTTTACTCGTTACGTAATGCATCATTCCGTAACTAACTCATTAGGTACATTGCTTGCAAGGCTTATAGTGATGTGCATTACCGAGAGGGCCCAGAGATACCTCTCCGACAATCGGAGTGACAAAACCTAATCTCGAAATACGCCAACCCAACATGTACCTTTGGAGACACCTGTAGTACTCCTTTATAATCACCCGATTACGTTGTGACGTTTGGTAGCACCCAAAGTGTTCCTCCAAAGAACGGGAGTTGCATAATCTCATAGTTACAGGAACATGTATAAGTCATGAAGAAAGCAATAGCAACATACTAAGCGATCAAGTGCTAGGCTAACGGAATGGGTCATGTCAATCAGATCATTCTCCTAATGATGTGATCCCGTTAGTCAAATGACAACTCATGTCTATGGTTAGGAAACATAACCATCTTTGATTAACGAGCCGATCAAGTAGAGGCATACTAGTGACACTCTGTTTGTCTATGTATTCACACATGTATTATGTTTCCGGTTAATACAATTCTAGCATGAATAATAAACATTTATCATGATATAAGGAAATAAATAATAACTTTATTATTGCCTCTAGGGCATATTTCCTTGATCTCCCACTTGCACTAGAGTCAATAATCTAGTTCAATCGCCATGTGATTTAACATCAATAGTTCACATCTATATGTGGTTAACACCCATAGTTCACATCGACATGTGACCAACACCCAAAGGGTTTACTAGAGTCAGTAATCTAGCTCACATCGCTATGTGATTAACACCCAAAGAGTACTAAGGTGTGATCATGTTTTGTTTGTGAGAGAAGTTTAGTCAACGGGTCTCGCCACATACAGAGATCCATATGTATTTTGCAAATTTCTATGTCTACAATGCTCGCACGGAGCTACTCTAGCTAATTGCTCCCACTTTCAATATGTATCCAGATTGAGACTCGAGTCATCTAGATTAGTGTTTAAAACTTGCATCGACGTAACCCTTTACTGACGAACCTTTTCACTTCCATAATCGAGAAACACATCCTTATTCTACTAAGGATAATTTTGACCGCTGTCCATTGATCTACTCCTAGATCACTATTGCACTCCTTGCCAAGCTTAGTGGTAGGGTATGCAATAGATGCAGTACATGATATGACATACTTTATAGAACCTATGGCTGATGCATAGGGAATGACTTTCATTCTCTTTCTATCTTCTGCCGTGGTCGGGTTTTGTGTCTTACTCAATCTCACACCTTGTAACACAGGTAAGAACTCTTTCTTTGATTGTTCCATTTTGAACTACTTCAAAATCTTGTCAAGGTATGTATTCATTGAAAAAACTTATCAAGCGTCTTAATCTATCTCTATAGATCTTGATGCTCAATATGTAAGCAGCTTCACCGAGGTCTTTCTTTGAAAAAACTCCTTTCAAACACTCCTTTATGCTTTGCAGAATAATTCTACATTATTTCCGATCAACAATATGTCATTCACATATACTTTATCGGAAAGGCTGTAGTGCTCCCACTCACTTTCTTGTAAATACAGGCCTTTCCAAAAGTCTCAGTATAAAATCATATGCTTTGATCAACACATCAAAGCGTATATTCCAACTCCGAGATGCTTGCACCAGTCCATTGATGGATCATTGGAGCTTGCACATTTTGTTAGCTCCTTTAGGATTGACAAAACCTTACGTTGCATCATATACAACTCTTCTTTAATAAATCCATTAAAGAATGTAGTTTTGACATCCATTTGCCAGATTTCATAAAATGTGGCAATTGCTAACATGATTCGGACAGACTTAAGCATCGCTACGCTTGAGAAAATCTCATTGTAGTCAACACCTTGAACTTGTCGAAAACCTTTTTGTGACAAGTCGAGCTTTGTAGATAGTAACACTACTATCAGTATCCGTCTTCCTCTTGAAGGTCCATTTATTTAACATGGCTTGCTGATCATCGAGCAAGTCAATCAAAGTCCATACTTTTGTTCTCATACATGGATCATATCTCAGATTTTATGGCCTCAAGCCATTTCGTGGAATCTGGGCTCATCATTGCTTCCTCATAGTTCGTAGGTTCATCATGGTCTAGTAACATGACTTCGAACATGATTACCGTACTACTCAGTGCGGATCTTACTCTGGAAGACCCACGAGGTTTGGTAGCAACTTGATCTGAAGTTTCATGATCATCATCATTAACTTCCTCACTAATTGGTGTAGGAATCACTGGAACTGATTTACGTGATGAACTACTTTCCAATAAGGGAGAAGGTATAATTACCTCATCAAGTTCTACTTTCCTCCCACTCACTTCTTTCGAGAGAAACTTCTTCTCTAGAAAGGATCCATCTTAGCAACGAAAAACTTGCCTTCGGATCTGTGATAGAAGGTGTACCCAATAGTTACCTTTGGGTATTCTATGAAGACGCACTTCTCCGATTTGGGTTTGAGCTTATCAGGTGAAAACTTTTTCACATAAGCATCACAACTCCAAACTTTTAAGAAACGATAGCTTAGGTTTACTGTTAAACCATAGTTCATATGGTGTCGTCTCAACGGATTTAGATGGTGCCCTATTAAACGTGAATGCAGCTGTCTCTAATGCATAACCCCAAAATGATAGTGGTAAACCGATAAGAGACATCATAGATCGCACCATATCAAATAAAGTGTGGTTACGACGTTCGGACACACCATAACATTGTGGTGTTCCAGGTGGCGTGAGCTGTGAAACTATTCCACATTATTTTAATTGAAGACCAAACTCGTAACTCAATTATTCGTCTTTGCGATTAGATCGCAGAAACTTTATTTTCTTGTTACGATGATTTTTCCACTTCACTCTGAAATTCTTTGAACCTTTCAACTATTTCAGACTTATGTTTCATCAAGTAGATATACCCATATCTGCTCAAATCATCTTGTGAAAGTCGAGAAAATAACGATACTTGCCACGAGCATCAACACTCATTGGATCGCATACATCGGTATGTATTATTTCCAATAAGTCAAGAGCTTGTTCCATTGTTCCGGAGAACGGAGTTTTAGTCATCTTGCCCAAAGCGGCACGGTTCGCAAGCATCAAATGATTCATAATCAAGTGATTCCAAAAGTCCATCGGCATGGAGTTTTCTTCATGCGCTTTACACCAATATGACCTAAACGGCAAGTGCCACAAATAAGTTGCACTATCATTATTAACTTTGCATCTTTTGGTTTCAATATTATGAATATGTGTATCACTATGATCGAGATCCAATGAATCATTTTCATTGGGTGTGTTACCATATAAGGTTTTATTCATGTAAACAGAACAACAATTTATTCTCTTACTTAAATGAATAACCGTATTGCAATAAACATGATCAAATCATACTTATGCTCAACACCAAATAACACTTATTTAGGTTCCATACTAATCCCGAAAGTATAGGGAGTGTGCGATGATGATCATATCAATCTTGGAACTACTTCCAACACTCATCTTCACTTCCCCTTCAACTAGTTTCGTTCATTCTGCAACTCCGTTTCAAGTTACTACTCTTAGCAACCGAACCAGTATCAAATACCGAGGGGTTGCTACGAACACTAGTAAAATACACATCAATAATCTGTATCTCAAATATACCTTTGTTCACTTTGCCATCCTTCTTATCCGCCAAATACTTGGGGTAGTTCCGCTTCTAGTGACCAGTTCCATTGCAGCAAAAAGCACTTAGTCTCGTGCTTAGGTCCGGACTTGGGTTTCTTCACTCGAGCAGCAACTTGCTTGCCGTTCTTCTTGAAGTTCCCTTCTTCCCTTTGCCCTTTTCCTTGAGACTAGTGGTCTTGTCAATCATCAACACTTGATGCTCTTTCTTGATTTCTACCTTCGTCGATTTCAACATCACGAAGAGCTCGGGAATCGTTTTCGTCATCCCTTGCATACTATAGTTCATCATGAAGTTCTAGTAACTTAGTGTTGGTGACTAGAGAATTTTGTCAATCACTATCTTATCTAGAAGATTAACTCCCACTTGATTCAAGCGATTGAAGTACCCAGACAATCTGAGAACATGCTCACTAGTTGAGCGATTCTCTTCCATCTTTTAGCTATAGAACTTGTTGGAGATTTCATATCTCTCAACTCGGGTATTTGCTTGAAATATTAACTTCAATTCCTGGAACATCTCATATGGTCCATGACGTTCAAAACATCTTTGAAGTCCCGATTCTAAGCTATTAAGTATGGTGCACTAAACTATCAAGTAGTCATCATATTGAGCTAGCCAAACGCGTTCATAACGCCTACATTTGCTCCTGCAATAGGTCATCACCTAGCGGTGCATTAAGGACATAATTCTTCTGTGCAGCAATGAGGATAAACCTCAGATCACGGATCCAATCCGCATCATTGCTACTAACATTTTTCAATACAATTTTCTCTAGGAACACATATAAAAATATAGGGAAGCAACAACGCGAGCTATTGATCTACAACATAATTTGCAAAATACTACCAGGACTAAGTTCATGATAAATTAAAGTTCAATTAATCATATTACTTAAGAACTCCCACTTAGATAGACATCTCTCTAGTCATCTAAGTGATCACGTGATCCAAATCAACTAAACCATAACCGATCATCACGTGAGATGGAGTAGTTTTCAATGGTGAACATCTTATGTTGATCATATCTACTATATGATTCACGCCGACCTTTCGGTCTCCGTGTTCCGAGGCCATATCTGTTATATGCTAGGCTCGTCAAGTTTAACTCGAGTATTCTGCGTGCGCAACTGTTTTGCACCCGTTGTATTTGAACGTAGAGCCTATCACACCCGATCATCACGTGGTGTCTCAAAGACGAAGAACTTTCGCAACGGTGCATACTCGGGGAGAACACTTCTTGATAATTTTAGTGAGAGATCATCTTATAATGCTACCGTCAATCAAAGCAAGATAAGATGCATAAAGGATAAACATCACATGCAATCAATATAAGTGATATGATATGGTCATCATCATCTTGTGCTTGTGATCTCCATCGCCAAGCACCGTCATGATCACCATCGCCACCGCGCGACACCTTGATCTCCATCGTAGCATCTTTTGTCGTTCGCCAACTGTTGCTTCTCGACTATCGCTACCGCTTAGTGATAAAGTAAAGCAATTACATGGCGTTGCATTTCATACAATAAAGCGACAACCATATGGCTCTCGCCGATTGCCGATAACTTCGGTTACAAAACATGATCATCTCATACAATAAAATATAGCATCACGTCTTGACCACATCACATCACAACATGCCCTGCAAAAACAAGTTAGACGTCCTCTACTTTGTTGTTGCAAGTTTTACGTGGCTGCTACGGGCTGAGCAAGAACCGTTCTTACCTACGCATCAAAACCACAACGATAGTTTGTCAAGTTGGTGTTGTTTTAACCTTCGCAAGGACCGGGCGTAGCCACACTCGGTTCAACTAAAGTGAGAGAGACAGACACCCGTCGGTCACCTTTAAGCAACGAGTGCTCGGAGCGGTGAAACCAGTCTCGCGTAAGCGTACGCGTAATGTCGGTCCGGCCGCTTCATCTCACAATACCGCTGAACCAAAGTATGACATGCTGGTAAGCAGTATGACTTATATCGCCCACAACTCACTTGTGTTCTACTCGTGCATATGACATCAACGCATAAAACCAGGCTCGGATGCCCTTTGTTGGGGAACGTAGTAATTTCAAAAATTTCCTACGCACACGCAAGACCATGGTGATGGCATAGCAACGAGAGGGGAGAGTGTATGTCCACGTACCCTCGTAGACCGTAAGCGGAAGCGTTATAACAACGCGGTTGATGTAGTCGTACGTCTTCACGATCCGACCGATCCAAGTACCGAACGTATGGCACCTCCGAGTTCTGCACACGTTCAGCTCGATGACGATCCCGGACTCGATCCAGCAAAGTGTCGGGGATGAGTTCCACAAGACGACGGCGTGGTGACAATGATGATGCTCTATCGACGCAGGGCTTCGCCTAAGCTCATGACGATATGACTTCTCCGGCGAGGGCTTCGCCTAAGCTCATGACGATATGACCGAAGTGGAATATGGTGGAAGGGGCACCGCACACGGCTAAGGAACGATCCGTAGATCAACTTGTGTGTTATGGGGTGCCCCTGCCCCGTATATAAAGGAGCAAAGGAGGGGTGGCGGCCTAGGAGGAGGCGCGCAAGGGGGAGTCCTACTCCCTACGGGAGTATGAATACTCCTTTCCTTGTTGGAGTAGGAGAGAAGGAAAGAGGAGGAGAGGAGAAGGAAAAGGGGCTGCTCCCTTGTCCAATTCGGACCAGAAGGGGGCGCAGGCCTCTTTCCTTTGGCCTCTCTTCTCTATTCCCGTATGGCCCAATAAGGCCCATATACTCCCGGCGAATTCCGTAACTCTCTCGTACTCCGATAAATACCCGAATCACTCGGAACCTTTCCGATATCCGAATATAGTCGTCCAATATATCGATCTTTACATCTTGACCATTTCGAGACTCCTCGTCATGTCCCCGATCTCATCTGGGACTCCGAACTCCTTCGGTACATCAAATCTCATAAACTCATAATATAACTATCATCGAAACCTTAAGCGTGCGGACCCTACGGGTTCGAGAACTATGTAGACATGACCTAGAACTATTCTCGGTCAATAACCAATAGCGGAACCTGGATGCCCATATTGGCTCCTACATATTCTACGAAGATCTTTATCGGTCAAACCGCATAACAACATACTTTGTTCCCTTTGTCATCGGTATGTTACTTGCCCGAGATTTGATCGTCGGTATCCAATACCTAGTTCAATCTCGTTACCAGCAAGTCTCTTTACTCGTTACGTAATGCATCATTCCGTAACTAACTCATTAGCTACATTGCTTGCAAGGCTTATAGTGATGTGCATTACCGAGAGGGCCCAGAGATACCTCTCCACAATCGGAGTGACAAAACCTAATCTCGAAATACGCCAACCCAACATGTACCTTTGGAGACACCTGTAGTACTCCTTTATAATCACCCGATTCGTTGTGACGTTTGGTAGCACCAAAGTGTTCCTCCGGTAAACGGGAGTTGCATAATCTCATAGTTACAGGAACATGTATAAGTCATGAAGAAAGCAATAGCAACATACTAAGCGATCAAGTGCTAGGCTAACGGAATGGGTCATGTCAATCAGATCATTCTCCTAATGATGTGATCCCGTTAGTCAAATGACAACTCATGTCTATGGTTAGGAAACATAACCATCTTTGATTAACGAGCGAGTCAAGTAGAGGCATACTAGTGACACTCTGTTTGTCTATGTATTCACACATGTATTATGTTTCCGGTTAATACAATTCTAGCATGAATAATAAACATTTATCATGATATAAGGAAATAAATAATAACTTTATTATTGCCTCTAGGGCATATTTCCTTCACCACCTTCTTGAGAATGTGCATGTATGATAGGATTCTGTGGTAAGACTTGTTGAGTACCTCCGTACTCATGTTTGCTTAATTAATGTTTTTCAGACGACAACACTGCCCCCTCCGATGGATTTTATGTAGACCTTGACATCGATGAGTGAACTAGCCACCCAGGTGGTGATCCAAGGCTTGTGAAGCTGTAGATAGAAAGGCTTCAACAAGATTTCTTGCTTTCTAGAGTCTGTACTCAGACTAGTTTGCTTCCGCATGTGCTTGTATGTTTGTATGACTTGAGTGTTGGGTCATGTGACCCCTACCTGTATGGATATGTTATGTATGGCTCCTCGGAGCCTTTTAAATAAAGTACTTTGAGTTGTAGAGTTTTGTTGTGATGCCTAGTTGTATATACTCATATCGGGCATATTATGTGTATGATTGAAATGCTTGGTATGAGTGGGATCCGACAAACTAGTTGTTTATCCTTGGCAGCCTCTCATATGGGGAAATGTAGTCTCGTGCTTACGGCGATAGTAGTCCGCTACAGCCCGGTTCACTGGAGTCCTGCTAGCCCAAAGACTACCGCTTGGACACTTGACTGGCGGCATGTGTTTCACTTCGTTCCTATATACATCCTTCGGGAAATGTCACGCGGTGATATTCGGAGTCTGCCTAGCCTGCTATGCCGGGATACCGAAGTCCTGTTAGCCTAGTGCTACAGCCCGAATTCATACGTTGATGACCGACATGCTCGTTGTGATTCATGTATGCCTGTCCCCATAGGTTAGCGCCACTTTGGGTTCACGACTAGCCATGTCGGCCCGGGTTCTTTGTCATGTGGATGCTAGCGACACTATCATATACGTGAGCCAAAAGGCGCAAACGGTCCCGGGCCATGGTAAGGCGACACCCGTGGGAATACCGTGCGTGAGGCCGCAAAGTGATATGAGGTGTTACCGGCTAGGTCGATGTGACTTGGAATCGGGTTCCTGACAGCGTTGGCATCAGAGTAGGGCTGCCTGTAGGTTCGCTAAGCCAAACTGGTCGATGTTGAGTCTAGAAATGCTTTAGTTATATGTAGGGAATTGATTGTGGGAGGAACGTAAGGCTCTTTTACTCCTTTACCTTATGCCCTCCGATCCGAGTCATCCTCTTCTCATTCTACGTGGGTATAGGACTAGGCTCTCTTCTCTCTATCAGGTTCACGTGTTACTAATCCGTAGTAACTTATAGGATTGTTGGTTACATCCTCAGTTCAGTTTTACTACTTTTTAGTATGCTATCAGTTGAACCAGAACCTTGATATGATGTTGTTGAGTGGTTTTGCAATCTGATTTTGAATGTCTCAAATCTGATTTTGAGCATTTACAGATGTTATGCTGCCCGATTTCCCTAGAAATTCTAATGTCTTTGCATTGTGGCTGTGCTTTCAGATGGCCACCCGTCCCCGTAACCAAGTGGTTAAATGCGACCCGTTGCATTGATGTGTGCGGTCACACGGCAATGTTGGTTCGGTGATGATCGAGACCGGTTACCGATGGTATCTGAATATACCGTCGAGGAGCAGTTTAGGATTTTAATCAAAGCCAATATCATGCCGCGGTCAGGATTTATCCATCTTATCCGGAGCTCTTGAACCGCTCCACTGTTCTTATGAACTTGGGATCACTATTGGAATGTCCGTGCAAGATGCAGCCTATTCAATGATGACTATTATTCGAGCGAATCGCCTTGGCATGCAACACCGATTTCCGCTACATGCCAGCATCCCTCCCTGGGGCGCATGGCTACCTTCAGGGTATGTACAGCGATGCATCCCATGAGGACTCACTTCTTCGCACCACTACCAGATGTTGGAGGACAAGGACCGTGAAAACCGGGCCTTGCGTATGGAACTCTTTAATGCCCGTTCTGATCACTGGGCTACTCTGACTCGGTTTGCACCTGCCGTGCAAGCCGGATACATGGACATGAGGGACTTGTACCCTGTGCGGGCTGGTCTGCCAGACTTTATGGAGTGGCGAGAGGTTGGAGGCATCACTCCTCCTCGTGGACCTCGTCTGCCGCCGTTTGTTGGACCACGGCCACATCCGAGTCCCTATGGTCCGCAAGCTCCACAGGGTCGTCTGTTTCCGGATGATCATGTTCCACTTCCAGGCTTGGGTGGTGACTTCTATGAGGACTACTACGGAGCTGTTTGAGTTAGTAGTAGTATTCCTAGTATTGTAATAGTTGTATTTCCACCGTCCTGCGTGACTTGTGGGATATGACTTAGTGTGTATCATTCCGGAAGTGTAGAAAAATAATGTGTAGGAGTTGGAATGCTTCCGATGAGATGTAACGCCTTTCCCTATAGTTGTACTCCGTCGGGCTTGTACTAAACTATGAATGGTGTGTATGACCGTTGGTGTATATATGGCAGTTTTATATTACCATCTCATACGGATGAACATCTCTGCATTCCGTGTTATCCATTACATTCTGCACTTCCTTGCTAAATTCTGCCATCCTGGTTTAAACCGTTGTTTTGTTTCCTAGGATGGTCAACACACACAACAATCCTGCTGCTCCGGAGCAAGGAGAAGCCAGTGCAGCCAGGAATGTAAATCTGCCTCAACCGCCATCTTTGGCCGAGGTTATGCTGGAAGCAGAACGCAATAAGCGTGAGACCAATAGCTTACTGGAGCGGATGGAGCAAAACACCGCACGCCAGCCAAGAAATGATTTGGTGTCACTCAATGATTTTGTCAAGCTGTATCCACCGAAGTTCAAATATTCCGTTGAGCCTCTTGACGCGGATGATTGGCTTCGCAGCATCTACCACAAGCTGCGTTCTGCCAACGTGGCTGAGGCTGATAAGGTTACTTTTGCCGCTTATCATCTCGAAGGCCCTGCTAGCCTCTGGTGGGAGAATTATGAGGCTATGCGTCCGGTTGGACAAATTACTACTTGGGCTGAATTCAGTGCCGCTTTTCGTGAGCATCACATCCCAGAAGGTCTCATGGATCGCAAAAGGGAGGAATTCTGCAATTTCACCCAAGGTAGGCTGACAGTGGATGCTTAAAACCGTGAGTTTGGGAACTTAGCACGTTATGCTCCCGAAGAAGTTTCTACCGACGCCAAGAAGCAGGCAAGGTTCCGCAAGGGACTTAGCCCTGAGCTACGTCGAGACCTTCGTTTGCATGAGTGCACTTCTTTTCCGAAGCTAGTCAATAAGGCTATCAATGCTGAAACTGGGCAGTCTAATTTTGAAGCTTCACGCAAGCACGTCCGTGACTCTGGTTCTTCATCCGGCTCTGGATCTCAGAAGCGTCGGGTTTGGATTCCAAATACTGCTCTGCCACCCAGGCTCACCCCGAGGCCATCCTTTGAGGCGCCTCGTCCCAACCAGCAGTATGTTCCGCCCAAGACTTATGGAGGCCCCGCTGCTAATGCTGCTCCATGCCCCAATATGATAACTTGCTTCAAGTGTGGAGAGACGGGCCACTACATCCGTGAGTGTCCCCAGAACAACCTCAGTCAGATTGGAAAGTCTGTTGGCCGTGGTAAGCCAGCAGGAAAGGTGCTCTATGCTAAACCATTGCCCTTTGCCGTGGCCACGTCAACTATGTTTCAAATTTGAAGAAACCTATGAGGACCCCAACGTCCGTTCTCGATGCGCTCCTTGTTAATTGTCATCCGCAAGCTGTTCTTTTTGATACTGGAGCATCTCATTCATTTATTTCTGAGAGCTATGCCCGTTTGCACAACACCACATTCTGTGACATGCATACCTCCATGGAAATTCAGACTCCTGGTTCTAGATGGCAAACCTCTAGAATAAGTCATGGGAATGAAATTCTTGTCGACAGATTAGTATTTCTTGCTTCTCTAATAGCTCTCAAGTCCTCGGACATAAACATCATCTTGGGTATGGACTGGATGTTAGCCCATTACGCTAAGATTGATTGCTCTACTAGAACTGTTCAACTCACCCATCCTTCGGGCAAGACAGTTAATGTTTTAACCCGAGTGTCGAAGCGTCAGCTATACTCCTTAAATGCCAACCCCCTTCTAGACCTTGAAGATATTCCGGTAGCCCGTGATTTTCCGGATGTCTTCCCCGAAGAACTGCCAGGTGTTCCACCTGACAGGGATGTCGAGTTCGTGATAGATCTTGTTCCCGGAACCGTCCCAATTTCTAGAAGACCTTATAAGATGGCACCCCTAGAACTAGCCGAACTTAAGAAACAACTCGATGAGTCCTTGCAAAAGGGTTTCATCCGTCCTAGTTCATCTCCATGGGCTTGCCCCGTCCTCTTCGTCAAGAAGAAGGATGGAACGGATCGGATGGTTGTGGATTATGGACCTGTCAATTTGGTCACTATCAAGAACAAATATCCTCTCCCCAGGATCAACGATCTGTATGATCAGCTCGCTGGATCCTCAGTCTTTTCCAAGATGGATTTGAGGTTGGGCTACCATCAAATCAAAATCAAGAAGGGGGACATTCCTAAAAAGGCCTTTGTTACTCGTTATGGCCAATACGAGTACACCGTCATGTCCTTCGGATTAACCAATGCTCCGGCCACCTTCTCTCGGTTAATGAACTCAATCTTCATGGAGTATTTGGATAAATTCGTCGTGGTATACCTCGATGATATACTCATCTACTCCAAGAATGAGGAAGAACATGCCGAACATCTAAGGCTAGTATTGATGAAACTTCGAGAGCACCACCTTTATGCCAAATTCTCTAAGTGTGAATTTTGGTTACCAGAAGTGACCTATCTAGGCCATGTAATCTCTGGTAAGGGCATTGCTGTCAATCCCTAGCGAGTTCAAGCCGTCCTTGACTGGACTCCACGAATCGGTCAAGCAAGTTCGGAGTTTCCTCGGTTTAGCGAGCTATTGCCGCCCGCTTAGTCGAGAATTTCTCTAAAGTTGCTAAACCGCTAACGAACTCCTCAAGAAAGATAAGAAGTTCGAATGGACGCCACAGTCGAGTTCAGCTTTCAGAACCGAAAAGACGCTGACATCTCGCTCCGTACTTGTTCCACCAGATTTTTCTAAGGACTTTATTATCTATTGCGGCGCCTCGCGACAAGGACTAGGTTGCATACTCATGCAAGATCGTCATGTGATTGCCTACGCTTCTCGACAGTTGCGTCCACATGAGGATAACTATCCCACACACGATCTAGAGCTTGCAGCAGTGGTTCATGCACTCAAAACCTGGCGACATTACCTTCTTGGTAATCGTTGCGAAATCTACACTGATCATCAAAGTCTGAAATATATCTTCACCCAACCGGATTTGAATCTCGAGCAAAGACGTTGGGTCGAGTTGATTACAGATTACGACTTAGGAATATCTTACACCCTGTGCAAAGCCAATGTCATGGCCGACGACTAAGTCGCAAATCTTATTGTAACAATTTGATGTTACAACAAAGTCAACCATTTCTCCACGAGGAATTTCGTAATCTTAATCTTCACATTGTTCCTCGAGGATTTCTTTCCACCCTGGTGGCGAAACCTAACCTTACGGATCGAATCATAGCTGCTCAGCAGTATGATAGAGGAATATCTCGGATCAAGGAAAACATTGCTAGCGGAGCTGCTAAGTGTTTCTCCATAGATGAACGAGGTGTTGTCTTCTTTGAGAACCGCTTGGAGGTTCACAAGAAACAACAGCTACGCAAGAATCGATCCTTAAGGAA
Source organism: Aegilops bicornis (assembly GCA_021605145.1). Classification (NCBI taxonomy): domain Eukaryota; kingdom Viridiplantae; phylum Streptophyta; class Magnoliopsida; order Poales; family Poaceae; genus Aegilops; species Aegilops bicornis. The sequence continues at coordinate 545,236,455 of CM038673.1, forward strand.
GCTCATGACTCTCCTCTCACCATTCATCCCGTTAGTACTAAAATGTATCAAGACCTACGCCAGAGGTTTTGGTGGACTAGGATGAAGAGAGAAATCACTCAATACATTGCTAACTGTGACGTCTGTCGTCGAGTTAAAGCAGAACATCAACGGCCTGTGGTACCCTTCAACCTTTGGAAATTCCTGAATGGAAATGGGATAAAATCGGTATGGATTTCATTACCGGGTTTCCCAGGACCAAGAGAGGGAATAATGCTATCTTCGTTGTCGTCGATCGTCTTTCCAAAGTAGCCCACTTCCTACCCGTTTGCGAGAGTATAACCGCTAGCCAGCTAGCTGATTTGTACATCTCTCGAATAGTGTCTCTTCATGGTGTTCCATTGGAGATTAACTCAGACCGTGGAAGTCTCTTCACCTCTCGATTTTGGGAAAGTTTCCAAAATGCTATGGGAACTCGTCTCTCCTTTAGCACCGCCTTCCATCCTCAATCAAGTGGTCAAGTAGAACGAGTCAATCAAATCCTAGAGGATATGCTTGAGCTTACATCATCTCTTTCGGCATGAATTGGGAGAAATGCCTTCCATTCGCCGAGTTCGCTTATAACAATAGTTATCAAGCTAGCTTGGGTAAAGCTCCTTTCAAAGTTCTTTATGGACGGAAATGTCGAACGCCTCTTAACTGGTCAGAAACCGGGGAGAGACAACTCTTTGGCCCGGATATGATTCAGGAAGCAGAAGAGCAGGTTCGCGTTGTTCGTGAGAAATTGAAAACAGCCCAATCTCGTCAAAAGAGCCAATATGACCGCAAGAATAAGCCTATGGCTTATGAAATTGGCGAGAAGGCTTACCTTCGGGTTACTCCTTTGAAGGGAACCCATCGATTCGGTATCAAAGGCAAGTTGGCTCCTCGTTACATTGGACCCTTTCGCATTCTTGCCAAACGAGGAGAAGTTGCCTACCAATTGGAACTACCTCCGCATCTTTCCGTAGTCCATGATGTCTTCCACGTTTCCCAACTCAGCGTTGCTTCTCGGATCCTATCCGTGGAGTGGACCACTAAACGCTTGATCTCCAAGATAACCTCACATATCGAGAATATCCCGTTCGTATTCTTGATCAAGCCGAGCCTACCACTCAACGTCGGAATATCAAGTATCTAAAGGTTCAATGGTCAAACCATTACGAGCAAGAAGCAACTTGGGAAAGGGAGGATCGTCTTCGACTTGAGTATCCCACCTTTTTCGCAACGGATCCTAAATCTCGGGACGAGATTCTTTTGAGTGGGGGTGAGTTGTCACATCCTAGCTAGTCCATGCATTAGTGTGTGCATCATGTTTAACTTTCATTTGAATTTCAAATGGGGAAGACAGAAACCCCCCAGAACCCTTTTAATCCAACTAGGGTTTACTAAAAATTATTTCAATGAACCTGAAATGCCCTTAAAAAATGCTCATCATCTTTGCTTTGGTTCAGAGCCTCTGCCAAAAGTGGTGCACCATTTTCTAGGTCAACCTAAGCTCATTGAATTAAATCATAGCTATTTGAGTTTGGGCATTTAAAATTATATAAAATATTTCAAATGCCCAAATATCCCCAAACAGAAATGTTTCATGTTGGAAATAATCCAACTATGGACTAGGTCCAGTTTGGTGATTTTTGAAACTGTTTTAGTATTTTTAAAACCCCCACAAAGTTGCAGAAAAATAGAAAAAGAAAAACAGGAAGAAAACCTTACCTGGCGCCACCTACCCGGCCCGCTGCCCAGCCCAGCGCATGGTAGCTGCTTGGCTCAACCGAGCAGCCAGTGCTTTCGGCGGCGAGCACCGCATGGGTGCCACTGGTCGCCGCCTCGCCGCTCCCTTCACCCAGCCCTTGACGTGGACCGCTCCCCCTTGCTACCCCGAACCCCCTGGACACCTCCTCTCCTCCCCGGCTCCTCTCTCTCGCGCTCCCCCGCTATGGCCGACGCCACCGCCGCCGCACCATCGCCGTAACCGCGCTCCCCGCCGTCCGTGCTCCTCCTCACTGTGTCTAGGAGCTCTGCCACCCTCCTCTACCCCGTGCTAGCCGAGCCCCGTATGCTCTAGTGCCCCGAGTCCACTACACCGACCTCGCCCGATCCCGCCGTCGCTGGAGATCCCCTTCAACGCCATCGTCGCTCCGGTCCGTCCACGACCCGACGAGTTTCTCTGAGTTGCCCGTGAGCTCATCTACCCCCCTTCCCTTCCTTTCTTGCTCCCGAGCTGTGTAGCAACCGAACGGAGCTCAACCGCTCTCACCGCCGCGGAGCTCGTCGCCACGTGCTCCCGGCCACCCTCCGACCACCTTTTGGTGTCTAACGCACTCACCGCACTGCGCAGCACCTAACCATGCACTCCCAGCACCTCACCGAACCCCCTAGCCTCGAGTTCGCCTACGGCCGAACTCCGGCGGCCGCCTAGGTCGTCGCCGGCGCCGATTCCGGCCGCCCCGACCCCAACCGACTCCACCAGAAGCTGCGGCATGTCCCCAGCTACCCATAGCCACCCTCCGCGGCTCGTTTGGTTGCCGAAACGGCCAAACTCACTTCCGCCGCCGCGTCGGGCTCGCCGGCGGCTAGACGCCGGGCAGCCGACGTTGACTTGACCACGGGTGCGCCCTGGTTGACTCTGATGAGTCAATGACAGGTGAGGCCAGCCCTGTTAACTAAATAGGATTAGTTTTAATTAATTTTTAGTTAAAATAATTATCTTGACAACACGGACCTGATCGGGTTTTACTTGGACGTCTCCGTTGACCCTGACGTCATTCTGACGCATGGTTGACGCAATAAACTAATTACTGGATTTATTCTTATATAGGAAATTCCAGAATATAGTTCAAACTTCAAATATTCATAACTTTTAATCTGTAACTCCAAATGCAAAGATTTATATATGAAAAATGATCAGAAAAATCCATTCTATCCATTGGTACAGGTTTCATGCATGATAAAACAAGTTAACCTTGCTGTTTAAGCAGAATAAGATATTACACCTTTAGGGCTATTTTAAATGAGCTAGCATTTGAATCTTTGATTCAAATGAGTTCATCCCTTTCTGTTTCAGCTTGCATTAGACCAAAACACATCCATATTGCCATGTCATAGCATGCATCATATTGTTGCATATTGCCATGTGTGTTTATCTTCGGTATGTCTTTCGTGATAGGTTCTGCCTCCGAGGATAATCCCGAATATCCGTCTGAAGGGCAGTATCCTACCACCACTCCATCAGGCAAGCAACTCATTGATCATTCCGATACAAACCCATGTTCTCGCTTCTGCTCTCGTTCTTGCATTAAGACAACGCGATTCAAACTGTTGTGTGCTGCGGTAGTTGAACCCACTTCCTTTGCATGACTGTCATTGCCACAAGAATTATATGAAACCTACTAGTATGTGTAGGAGTTGATTGAGCCATGTTTGTGATTCCTACCATGCTATGCTTGCTATGCTTAGAGTTGTGTCAGTGCGGCTCATCGGGATGATGAACTGGAGTGAAAGGTTGTGTCGGGTTCAAGAGTGAAAGTGTTGAACACGTTTTGGTAAAGGTATCGATGACAGGCCATGTAGGAGTACATGGTGGGTTGTTTCATTGCAGCCGTCCCTAAGAACTGAGATCTGTGTTTGTGATCCATGAAAGCTTGATTACTACCACGCATTGGGATCCTTAATAATGGACCCTCTCGGCTTCTTAACCACCCTTGTCCTCAGTCCGGGAGTTGCAAGTAGTTTCTGGTGTTTGTAGCATGCTGGGGGCCGCACGCAACGCTGACCTTAGGGGTGGGTTGTGTTGCGGTAGGCACGTGGCCCGGTGTACCGAGTGCCCGTTTGGTATCTCGGGAACCCTGCACACATCGTTCGGGGCTGTATGGGAAACCTCGGCCGGACTCCCTGCGGATGGAACCTGAATAGGCGATAAACCTGGACTAGGGACTTGAGTGTTTAGGTAGGCCGTGGCCGACACCCACGTTGGGCTTCCGCTTGAAGGTTGCCGAGTACATGTCGTGTAAACGGCGGTCGGTGGTGAGAGCGTGTGTGAAGAAGTACACCCCTGCAGGGTTGAATATGATCTATTCGAATAGCCGTGTCCACGGAGAAGGACTTCTGGGTTGCCTATATCAGTTCATAGACAAGTAAATGGATACTACTAAAAGCCTCAAGATAAGTGTGAGTACCGCGGATGGCCCTCTCGTGGGTTGACGAGAGAGGATCCACGGTGGAGTATTGTGATGGTGAATAGTGGACTCGTGTGCGACAAATGCTTTTCAAGTGGTGTCACGTAGGATAGCTTAGCCAAGAGTCAAAGCTGGCTTGCTGCGAATAACTCCACCACCTTCTTGAGAATGTGCATGTATGATAGGATTCTGTGGTAAGACTTGCTGAGTACCTCCGTACTCATGTTTGCTTAATTAATGTTTTTCAGACGACAACACTGCCCCCTCCGATGGGTTTTATGTAGACCTTGACATCGACGAGTGAACTAGCCACCCAGGTGGTGATCCAAGGCTTGTGAAGGGCCACTGTAGATAGAAAGGCTTCAACAAGCTTTCTTGCTTTCTAGAGTCTGTACTCAGACTAGTTTGCTTCTGCATGTGCTTGTATGTTTGTATGACTTGAGTGTTGGGTCATGTGACCCCTACCTGTATGGATATGTTATGTATGGCTCCTCGGAGCCTCTTAAATAAAGTACTTTGAGTTGTAGAGTTTTGTTGTGATGCCTTGTTGTATGTACTCATATCGGGCATATTATGTGTATGATTGAAATGCTTGGTATGAGTAGGATCCGACAAACTAGTTGTTTATCCTTGGCAGCCTCTCATATGGGGAAATGTAGTCTCGTGCTTACGAGCGATAGTAGTCCGCTTCTGCCCGGTTCACCGGAGTCCTGCTAGCCCAAAGACTACCGCTTGGACACTTGACTGGCTGGCATGTGTTTCACTTCGTTCCTATACATCCTTCGGGAAATGTCACGCGGTGATATTCGAGTCTGCCTTAGCCTGCTACAGCCGGGATACCGGAGTCCTGTTAGCCTGCTACTGACCGAATTCATACGTTGATGACCGACATGCTCGTTGTGATTCATGTATGCCTGTCCCCATAGGTTAGCGCCGCTTTGGGTTCACGACTAGCCATGTCGTCCCGAGTTCTTTGTCATGTGGATGCTAGCGACACTATCATATACGTGAGCCAAAAGGCGCAAACGGTCCCGGGCCATGGTAAGGCGACACCCGTGGGAATATCATGCGTGAGGCCGCAAAGTGATATGAGGTGTTACCGGCTAGGTCGATGTGACTTGGAATCGGGGTCCTGACACCATCGCCGGGGATGCCGCGGCCTAACATCCAGGGCTCAGGGCTGCACGTGCATTGCTACCAAAAAAATTGTCTCATCAAGAGCAAAGAACATTCCAAAAAACATCTTAATAAGCTTCAGTTTGTTCAAGCCTACTAAGCTCCAAATAGAACTTTAAAAATCAGGCTAACCATCATTGGTTTTATTTAGAGAGCTAAAGGTGCAAAGTTTACGCACATTAATCTTTACTCAAGAAATCTAGATAATTAATCTATACTCAAGAAATCTAGAGTTCATTATCGTTCATTCATTTAGCTTCAAAATGTACTCTATATACATGTGTCCCATGCCGTGATAAACAGCAGATTGTCAAAAAACTTTCTTGTTCTCATTTTTTACTACAGTATGATCAACCAGAAGTTCGACCGCTATATCTCATAAGTCACAACACTTCGGCAGACCATCACCACTAATAAATAAAGGTAAATAGAGTAGATCAAACAAGGGGAAAGGATAAATCTGCACCTTTATCATTGAAGCGGTAAAAGATTCCAATATATGGAAAATTAGAGCCTTTGCCATGCCAATAAGCTAGTCGATGTTGCTAAGAGTCGATAGATGTTTTTTTTTCTGCATGGGTAGTTCTGAAATTTTGGTACGAGTCAATAGATCATGTATATGTTTGAGGCAAACAACACTTAGTTCCTAATTACAGTGAGTGAGATGTGTCTTCGGAGAACAACTAAAACTCTTTTGATTAAATGGAAGTGACACAATCCAGCCAGGAAGACAGAAACCTGACAAATAAAAAAAGGATACAGGCAAACTGCACCCACAACACACCATTTGATCATATTCATACAATAGTATTGGCAGCATGCTGCCGGGCCTCTCCGGCCTTGTCCTGGTAGATAGCCTCATCGGTGTCGCACTGTGATGCCTCTCGTCGTGCTGTTCAGCCTGGTGCTCGTGCCCCCCGCGCTCACTGTCACTGGGTTCATCGCCATCAGTGTGCATACCTTGTTCTGATAACAGTGATTGAGTTATCATGTTTATTCCTGAACCTAGAGTCAAACAAAACCATGTTTCAGGGACATTCACACGCAAAGTAGAGATAAACAGCATGCATAACTTTGGCTAGACCGAACTGCAGTGTAGTTTGGTCGTACCTCAACGAACGCCAAAAGACGCCATCCGGCACCCATCCGATGCATCCGGTGATCAAATAGTAGGACCTACAAACTGGTTATACACTAAAAAGCTAAGCATGCAAGATCAGTCTAAACCTAAAACAGATTTAGCAAACAGAACCACATATAACTCCCAAGCAAGGAAAGGTACCTCTGCATCAGTAGAACACCTGTGAGTTGCAACGGGTTGCATTGACGACTTCTTTTTTTACCATTCAAGCACCCTTCTTCTCTTCCTTCTCCCAGCTAAAAATGTTTCTCCGAGTGATATGTCAATGGTTAAATTTACACTACATAAAGGAAGGCGAAATGGCTCATCATGAGATCTGACTCACTGCCTGTAATCATAAACATCATATTCTTGTTTCATCAAGCAACAGATAACATGGTTGTACACAATGGCCATGCAAAACTGGTAAAGAAAACAAACAATTGGACCATGGTATGTTTCCAAATGAAATTGATGTGCATTGCAATGGAAAGTATGGGACCTATCTTGGAATAGTTGCAGAAAACAAGAGAATATGGGTGAAAGACTAAAATATTTGTTGCAACTAATATACTTTTCTTAAAATTAGTTTACCTACAAAATCGCCATTCAGTCTGGTAGTTCAGAGGATGTGTTTGATGTCAGTTCAGAAGGTTGAATATGAGACTATACCAGAAGCAAAGGATTCCCTGAAGGAGTAGCTATTGAAGATATTTCATATTCTTTATGTCAAACAGGTGTGACTGGCTGGTATTATTTTTCAAACAAGTATCTTCTGACATGTCAAATATCCAATCAAAGTGTGACCTACCTAGACTGAAACCAAAGTTCATAGACATGCGTATAAACTGAAAACTATCCTCACATAATTCAACATACTGAAAAACATGGTTGAGGATTTATTTATTTTAGTACAATGCATTAGGACTACGAATCCATGGCCTCCAATGTCACTATAAAATAGGATCAAACTAAGCTAAGGATGCAAGGAACATTACCTGCCTCAGAAACTTCATATTGCTTTCTCTTCCGTCTACAACAAAAAGAATATTATAGAATCAGTCTCTCTGTATACTGCTTGTAGGTAATTTACTCCATGCTTTTGAATTCCTGGATGCTTGCAAGGTAATCTACTTGTTTTCAGTAATGAGCAGCAATGCAGGTCATCAATCTGTAATTGCCTATAACCCATCCTGATTAAAAGCAAGTTCCAGAAAACAAATCTCTACTCCTAATCATGCAACAACTTTTCTAGCCCGTAGTTAGGCAGAAATTAGATTACAAAGGATAAAACAAAAGAGAAGGAACTCGAACGAACGGATCCCGCGCCACAACCCCGACATGCCACCGCTCTTCCTCAAGCAGCAACGCCGCATGATACAACTAACTATAGCCCACGCTGCTCTTGACAGCCGCACATAGACCACGAACACCGCACCACCTTACGGTGCCGCTACCCCCACCACTGTCCCTCGAGCACTAACGCCGAACGATACAGCTACCCGCAGCTCACGCTGCTCAGGCCAACCGCACATAGACCACGAACGCTGCACCACATCCTGGGCCGCTGCCCCAACATGTCGTCCAACAGTCCCGACTGGGGCACATTGACGGAGCTGACAACCTTGCTGCTTCCGCACTTCAAGGTCCTCACCCAAGCCATGCCGACAAGCAGCCCTACCTCTTGGAGCTGTTGTCGTAGTACTTCCCGAGGCCGCAGCCTCGACACTTAATAGAAGATCCGGAGCCGCAGCCCGACATAGACCGCCCTTGAAAGCGAAAAGAGCCCCACACACGACATCCAAAGGCTGGCCCTCCAAGGCAACGCCTCCGAAGATGGTTACGACGTAAACGCCATCGCCACCCACTCCAGAAAACTGGAGTTTAGGTTCTCACCGGAGAGCCCAAGCACATGATATGATAGGAAGATGTCTACGACTATGCCTCTAAGAAGGTCACGGAGCTTTCGCTCGAGTCCCTGATCTCCTATCAGTGAGCTTGCTTGCAAATCTGGTCATGCAATGATACCCAGGTCATCAGAGCCAAGCACATTGTGTAGGTCACCCCCCCTGCCGTCAGCCGGCATAGCCCTCATGCGACAACCAGCTACAACAACTCATGCGACATAGAAACAACGTGGTTGTCAGGGTCAGATCTGAGTGCATCGCTCCAAATCCACCATCCCGAGCCGGTGCAGCAGCCCCTGCCATAGCAGCCATCAGACCAACCTTCCTTTTCTGTGTGCCACCATGGTCGTAAATGTGCAATCTCAGATAGTGGTGCTGACTGCTTACTACTGAGATAATCCTACTTGTTGCCCGGAGCTTGACACCATTCATCCTTCTATAGGCTAGTGTTACAGAAAAGGGCAAAAGAGCTAACAAAGGGCATACTCATAGTGCAGTGTTCCTTCCTACAACCCCTCGTTCCTAGTCAGTAAAAGGCTTACAACAATTTATCTTGGCTCCGCATTTACTTTAGCTTGTCTGTCTAGTTAAACAAGGATTGAGCTGCAGGTGGTTGTCACCTACTTTGGCAGTTTTGTACAACTAAAGGCCTAAAGTAATCATGGCACAGTCAACAAATAGAACTTGCAAGTATTATGTACATTTAAGTAGCAGATGTTTCTCAACACAAAATGCAAGCAACTGTGCAAGTAGGGTCTAAAATTCATGCAAGTAGTCAGAATATTTCCGACATAAATCGTACAAGTAGGAGGAAGAAACAAATAAAATGTAAATAAAGAATAGTTACCTTCAGTAAATTGGTTTCTCCTAAGAAGGCAGGCAAGATGAACAGACTATGTAGCCGCAATAATGGGCCTGATGAATTAACAACTTAGCAACAATGGGAAACGTTGCGTGGAGAGAGGAAGGGAACTATGAGTCAAGCAAATTGGTGAAACAATCACTGGTGCCCTGCTCCGCCAGTCTGTCGTGCATCCTCGGGATGGTGATCGGTGAGAGGTCGATGCAAGTGATGCCGCAGGTGACGCCCTCCTGCAGAAGCTCTATAAGAATCAACAGAAATAAATCGAGTTAACAGAGATACTTTTCTAAGGGCCTGAGAGGTTATATAATGAATAGAAGATTCATGGAAAGACGTCACTTACATGCTACATGTAGCTAGAGAATCACAGTGCCCTCAATTGAAGCTTTATGTTCTCCCCATTAGTGATCGCACTGAATCAAAAAGCAAAATGTCAGACAAACAGATTACCTAGAGTGAAGGCATCAGGTAAACAAATAATCTGAATCAAAAAGCTCACTAAAAACAGAATCAAAAAGCTAAATGCCAAACAGATTGAGTACTTTGCCTGGTATACATACTTGTCCCGCCTTGCATCAACCCCGTGCATGGTGGTGGCATCAACAGCGTCATGAGCTCCTGCTGCCCTTGCGTCGATAGAAAGGTTGTCATCGTCGGCGCCACGCACCTCCGAACCAAGGATCCGTTTGGCATGGAGGAGAGCGCGATCAGATTGATGCGTCCATCCCCAAACAACGAGCCAAGATAAAGAATATTATGACTGGGAGTTGTGTGTCCCCACTTTGTGTCTGCAACCACCTCCTTTCTACAGCTCCAAATCAGGGGAGCATCATTTAAAAAAAATCAGGGGAGCATCTCTTCGTTCCCAGCGAGACGGTCTATGCAGGTGCTGCCAGCGGCGGCGACGCCCCACCACAAAAGATTGTCTTCGAGCATGAGTTGCCGCACCCAACCCCAAGGACCTGCAGTTGGTAGATATTTATTGGGGAAAACGACAAATAAAGCATGACTGAAGTTTAAACTTTGCATAACTAAAAAGTAATCAATATATCAAAGGATTTGATCTGTGGGCAGTTTCCTTTTTCCCAAGTAACAACGTCAAACTTTTCAGGGGAAGGGTATATACAATATTTACAAAACTGAATTCTTTCCACGTGTTTTTAAATCAATGGATCCTTCATCTAGTCCTTTTGCTATCTCCTACAAATTCTTTAAAGAGTACTACTACATTGCAGCAAAATAATGCAATACCTAGAGTTAAATCTATCAATTTTGGCACATACGTACTTGCATGGTCTTCTCCTCCTCTGTTAGCATTTCTCAGTCCAATTCGTGCCTGCATGAACATGGTGGCGACAAGAACACCCAACCCCAAGGACCTGCAGCACAAGAACACACAACATACATGGTGGCGAGATGGCGTGCTTCAACTGCAGTGAGTCCCGGCCGTGGCCGGTGCCCCTTTGGTCATGACATGGCGCCTTCGGCGGTGGGCATCACGATGCCGTCATGGAGGTACAATCAGATCGACAAAACAATGTATCTACCTTGCCATCCATCCCAATACAGAATTGAGAGCTCCCGTGTGTACAATACCGACTGCTATAGTTGCTTGCCATCACAATTAACGAAGTAAAGCACATAGATAGAGGATAAGATTACAGCAATAAACTAAACAAGTTCATCTTCTATTGGTGAAAGGCAACTGATGACCCTAACCGCAATTCTACACGCAATGATAACCTAAATTTACATCAATTCAACAAGGTTTGGACCATTCAATTTTGCTTGGCTATCACGACAATTTGGATAAACATGAAACATACAGTTCCCATGACACCTATGAGCGCATCACATGTGCTTAAACATCAAGTTTATTGTAGATGGTCTAGAAATACTACACACAGAGTGGTACATATATATGCATAGAACAAAAAACAGAGCAAGTAACCGAGGTTAGTCAGTGAGACTCACCCTGCAATCCAACGAACATGACGACGCTGGGCTTGCCCTTCTTGGGGGTGAAGGCCGGCTTCCCGGGATCCAGCATGTTGCAGAGCTCCGTGAAGACGACCTGCAGTGCGAAACAGAAACAAAGGCATCAACCTCTCGAGCAGCCGGCCGCCGCCCTGGTTGCCGCAGACGGAGGCTGCCTCCTCGCCGGATCGGGTCGGAGCGGCGTCCCAAGAGACAAGACGCACACGACCAGGTGGCGGACGACGAGTCAGGGGCCCCGACCAGGTAGGCGTGCTGGATGAGGTCGATGTCGACAGGTGGGGCGGAAGGGCAGCAACGGAGGAGGAAGAGGTGGATCCGCGACGACAGCAATGGATCCACGAAGGCGGAGGCGTCCGAGGGGTTCCGCGGCGACGGCGGCGGCGGATCCACGCGATGGATCCAAGAAGGTGGACGTGCGCGTCCAGATGGGGATCTATGGATCGGCTTTCCGCTCCAGAAGGGCGGCGGGTTCGTTGTGCTAGTGGGGCGCCTTTGATGTGAGACCGAGGGCAGCGGCGAAGGGATGAAGGCGGCGATGAACGAGGGCAGGGAGTCTAGCGTGCGAGTCGTTCTCGCTCGAGGGCATGTGACGTCGCTCGTACATGCGGGGTTTTTTTCGCTGGTTATTTTTCGTAGGTTTTTTTATCGCTGGTTAATTTACGTAGATTTTTTTTTGGTCGCTTGTCTCGGGCGCGATCGGTGGTTACGACCCGAAGAGCGCGGGTGCTGGTGGAGGACTCGTCACGTGGTTTTGTCGGTTCGTGGCGGGTCGGGAGGTGGGAGCAAGTACCAAAGAAGTATCAAAAAAGACCGGGTAAGGTGGGAGAAAATAAAACCGGAAAAGCAAGTACCGAAGCCGAGACATTAGGAGTAGAGACTATGCTCCCTGGAAAAGGGTCTCTCTCCCGCGTCGGGCCGTTGGGGAGCGTGTGGGCCAACTCTGTCAGCTTCTGGACTTTGTTTCCCCTCTGGGCGGCTGTAACGCCCGGATAATTAGGCAAACCCTATTCGGCGCCCGTTGCGCCCGTTTCTTCGGTTTGCGCAAACCGGCGCATACCCCCCGCGCTTGCTGGGCCGGCCCGTTTCATTTTTTTCTTTGGTTCAAAACTGAAGTAAAAAATGGTGTTTGTAAGGTTTCGAACTAGGGATCCCTCGTTTAAGGATGCAGCGCACTGACCACCAGGACAACGAAGAACTTGTCTAACACTTCTTTCCTTTCTTTTAGGTCGCGATCTCACTGGTTCGCTGATTTCTGGGCGGTTTTTTTCTCTTTTTTTCTTCTTCCTTTTTCATTTTATTTTCTAAAATGGATGAACTTTTTTTCATTCGATGAACTTTTCTCAAATTCGGTGAACTTTTTTCAAAATTGAAAAAAATATTCGAATCTAATGAACTTTTCTCAAATTCAATGAACTTTTTTCACAGTTGGTGAACATTGTTTCAAATTTTGATGAAATTTTTTTGAAATTCACTGAAGTTTTTTCAGAATCGACGAACTTTTCTCAAATTTGATGAACTTTTCTCAAATTCAATTAACTTTTTTCACAGTTGATGAACATTGTTTCAAATTTCGATGAACTTTTTTTGAAATTCACCGAACTTTTTTCAGAATCGATGAACTTTTCTCAAATTTGATGAACTTTTCTCAAAGTCGATGAATGTTTTTTCAAACTCGATGAACATTTTTGAAATTCTTTGAACTCTTTCCGGAATCGATGAACTTTTTTAAAATTCTATGAACTTTTCTCAAATTCGATGAACTGTTTTTCAAAACGATGAATGTTCTCAAATTAGTCAACTTTTTTTTCATATTAATGAACTTTGTGAATATGTGAACGTTTTCTAATTCGTGAACTTTTTTTTAATAGACCAATGTTTCTTTGCCTGTTCATGATTTTTTTAAGAAAATCATGTTTATCCAAATTGACTTTCCTTCTTTTAAAATAAAATCACGTTTATCCAAATTGTAATCAAATAATTCCAAAAATATAATTGATACGCAGATAGCGCGGCTACTATCATTTTTACAATGTTCGCGCTGATTTGAGACAGAAGTATGTGGGTAGTCCAGTGGTTCGCAAGATGCTTGAGGAATGTAGTGTGCGGGTTCGCAAGATTCGCCACGTGATGGGCCAGCCCATATCAGGAAGCGCGTGGGCGCTAGAAACTCCAGCCGGCGCCAGGAGCTCTCGGATAATTAAGCTACAGTAATCCTCTGTTAATGATGCCATGTCACCACGGTTACTCTTGCTAAACCTCACTTGTTTCAAACACAGGTCAAATTCAAATTCCGCAAACAAGTTAAAATCTTATTTCTTCAAACTGTAAGTAAAAATGTTCGATGGGTTGAAAATATTAGCTAACTAATTGTCATGAATGATTCAACATCATTTGAGATATTTAATTTCCCTGGAAATTAAAACAGTTCCAAATCAGCTTTTTTTATACTTTTTCATTTGTGAAAAATCCAAATCAATTCAAACTCCTCCCAAACTTTTTGTGGTAGTGCCAAATATTGTAATGTATTTATGTGGCCAAGTTCCACATTTTTACAAAGACCAATTGGCAGCTCAAAATATTGCAAACATATTCTGCAAAAGAGTAAAAATTAAAATAAAAAGAAAAGGCCTAACTACTATGTGTTAATGGGCTCTAGTGCCATTATGCACTTTGGCCCGTCTAACAACAATGGCCCAACCCGCCTCCCCGTCATCCCTAACCTCCTGTTCATCGCATCGTCGTGGAGCTCACACACACGTACACGCCTCAGATCTCCACGTGTTATCCATCCATCGCCCCCTCGCGCATATATAGGCTCCCCCGAGACCCCTGGTGAAACCCTAGCCGCCCAATCGCTCTCCCTCTCATTCGTTCTCTCAATTTGTTCGACGCCGAAGGCCTTCTTTGCCGCCATAGCCACCGTCGTCGTAGCGACCCTTGACCTCCGGCTAGGAATGCACCCAGAGCATTGCCAACGTCTTCTGCTTCCTCTTCGTCAACGGCCTCGAGCCCGGAGCCCCTGCATTGCCCTTGATGCCGCCCTCTTCTTCCTTGGGTCGCCGGCAAATCTCGGCGATTCCGGCGAGCCTACAGCTACTAAGCCGTCACCAGCCGCCCTTGTGCCTCCACGGTGAGCTGCTCCTCCGAACCCCCCTCGCCCCTGTCGCCGAAGCCCCCCGCCGTAGGCCGCCTCCATCCCCATGCCGCCCAGACGCCTCACCCGAGCAACCGCGCCCGCCCGTGCTTTCGCTCGCGACCCGCCAGCGCCCAGCGCGCTTCGTCACGCCACCTTGACCGCCTCTGGGCCAGCGCGCCATCGTGCTCGGCCTCTGGACAGCCCGAGCGGCGTGGCCTCGCCCGACCTCACTTTGCCTTGCACCTGCGTTCTGCTTTGCTAACTGCTTCTGCCTCCTCTTCCCTATTGCTCACGTCGCTGCGTGCTCGCGCTTGCCCTTCTGACCCAGCCCCTCGCCTCGTCTGGCCCGCGCCCGCGGTCCCCCTGACGCTCGCCATAGTTGTCGCTGCAGCCGTTGCCGCTTCTGCTGTCTTGGCCGGCCCTTGCCTCGAGCAGGCAGGCCCCCAGGTTGGTTGTGTCCCTACTAATACTCTGTAAAGCTTATCGATCATTCCTTGTGTAATGTAGCGCAAACAGTGACTGCTTCTTTTGCAAAGTGGTAAGACCAACTGGACCCACTAATGTAGCAGTTTGCCTTAGATACATTGGCTCCTTTTGTGCAGTTCAACTAAAATCAAAGTCGGAATAAAACCGAACTTTAATTTTGATATCCCTATAAGCAACAAAAGGTATAAGGGAAACAATTACTGAGAAATAACGGTTGATGACTTGTACTCCCAGAAGAAAAACATCTACTGATCTACCTTATCTTATCGGGAAACAAAGCAGGAGAGTAGCAATTTTCAATCAGTGTGATTCATTCATAGTAACTGAGACATTATCTTAACAATGCCTTGTTTCAACATGTATAAAGAATGACAAAGCAGAAAAGTATCATTCCTAAAACAATGCGATCGATTCATTTTAACAGAGACATTATCTTAACAATACCTTGGTTAAACATGTAGAAAGAACTACAAAGCATGATAGTACCATTTGTAAAACATCAGAATGGCGATATATAATTACAGAGACATTATCTGAACAATACATTTCTTAAACATGTACTCCGGCCGATCGCTAACAGAAATGGTACTCCCGCCGATCCCTAACAAGTGTTGCAGTTTTGAACTAAGATTCAGTAGTTAATTCTGAGGAAAGTAGGTACTAACCTTTCAAGACCAAGATTTGAAACAATGCCTGAGGTGGATCTAAAAGATATCTCAACACATATATGGAAATCCGGTCTTATTTTGTGCAGTTCCACCAAAATTAAGCGAAGCAAAATGTCGCAATAGCAACAAGTTGAATAGATATCCCTGTTTTAACAGAGGCAAAAAAGGAATAAATTACTGGCCAATAAAGGAGGATGAAACACGCGGCCACAAAAATGGTAATCCCGCCAATCCCTAACAAGTGTTGCAGTTTTGAAATAAGATTGATGAGTTAATTACGAGAGTGGCATTGCTTAATTTTACCAAATGACATTAGATTAACAAAAGTATAAATAGTTCCAGGGGAGAGTGGGCGCAGCAACAACATGTGCTTCCATCTACTTATAAAGGGGTGATGCACGAGTTTGTTGTAACAAAGCAACAAGCATAATGTGCAGGGTTGGTCCCATTTTTGTTCACTACTTAATGGGAAAAGACAGCAATACAATAGCTTCAATTCAACATTTATTTAAAACAGTACCAATACAAGTAGCACAACATCTCAAAACACACTGCACGATCATGTGGATGAAGGCAAGTACCAACCTATCATGACGCACACAAGATCACGTACGAATCTGCCAACACGAATAGGAAATCCAATCTAGTTTTGTGTAGTTACTCTGAAATCAAGTAAAGTCGCCGGTGAGACATTTAAGTTTGCTATAGCAACAAGTTGAATAGATATCCCTGATTTAACAGAGGCAAAAAAGGAAACAATTACTGCCAATAAAGGAGGATGAAACATGCGGCCACAAAAAGAAGCATCTACCTTATCTTGATGGAAAACAAAGTATAGGACAGTAGCATTTTCTAAAACGGTTGCATTGATTCATATTAACAGAGAAATTCTTTTAAAATAGTTTAGTAGTTAATTCTGAGAGTGGCATTGCTTAAAATACAATAGCTTCAATTCAACATTTATTTAAAACAGTACCAATACAAGTAGCACAACATCTCCAAACACACTGCATGATCATGTGGATGGGACATGGGACATGCCAGCACCATGTGCGTCCACACGTATAAATGGGTGATGCAGAGTATGTAGCCAAGCAGCATATCTGCGTTTGTCCCATATTTGTTCTCTTTGAAACTTCTTCCGATGTGAGGGCAGCAAATCTAGTCCTGCACAAACTACCCAGTCCCCCAGTTTCTTTCCTTTTTCAACAAAGAGTTGGGTTCCTTACAGATGTGTGTACGGGGTTACCCCCTTCTTACCTTTTCGACCAACAAAGCGGCTGGATAGCTAGTCTATACTACTTTCCCTCCCTCCTTTCCTCATTGAACCACGTCCTAGATTCATGCTCCACCCCACCGCACCCTTCTTTCCTCTTTGAACCAAGACCTAGATTCGACTACAGAATCGAAAAAGATCAGCATGCAGCTAGACCAATGACGGTTTCATAGAAACTTATACCTTAGGGTCATCAGGATGTGGCAAGGCGTGCGGCGGGAGGTCGGATCTGCTCACACTACGTACGACAGCGAGGAAGAAGGGGTCGGTGGCCCTCCCGCACAGGCGCTGGGTGAAAGAGAAAAGCGCAGCCGGCAGTGGATTGCCTCCCTTGCCGAAGGCAATAGAGTGAACGCTGCACCTCCTCTCCTTCCCCGTGCGACGGGATCCGGACGCCTCCTTCGCCAGCTGTCTGTGAGGGGGGTGAGAGAGACAGAGGCCACAACGCAGTCTTGTTTAGATCTGGTGAAGAGGGTGAGAGACAGTGAATATGGCAAACCCTAGCAAACGAACGCTGAGCCTCCAGCGTGTGTGTGTGTGTGTGTGTGTGTGTGTGTGTGTGTGTGTGTGTGTGTATATATATAGTGCGACGAGAGTGTGGAGAGTGCAAACCCTAGTGAACAAGCGCTCAGGCTCCAGCTTATATATATACTGTAGTACGGACTGAGCTCCGGTGCCTTAAATGCACCTGCTTTTGGCTGTATGACAGGTGGGCCTGGCCCACCTATCATAAACCCAAAGGCAGGTGCACTAAAGTCAATGAAGCTGCGTCCATATAGTACTCGTGTATACGACTAATATATAGGGGAGTGGTTTTCTTATTCTCTCCATAACAATCGTTTTAAATTGTGTAAGTCTGAAAGCGAAACTCTTTATTTAACGTGTACTAGTGAAGAAAACTATTACTCCCTCTCGTTCCTAAATATTTGTCTTTCTAGAGATTCCAACAAATGACTACATACGGAGCAAAATGAGTGAATCTACACTTTGTAAAAATGTCTATATACATCCATATGTTGTAGTCCATTGCAAACCACTTGAAAGACAAATATTTAGGAACGGAGGGAGTACTTCCGATGAACTAACGATCCACGCGCCCCGGTCGCACTTCCTCGTCCTTCACATGCGGTACAAGACCTCCCTTAAGTGAACAACCACACATGCGCCAAATTATTGGAAACGTGTGAGAGTGTGTACAAATAAAGAATTTTAATTTCAATTATCGTAAAGGTTTGAGAGTATGTATAGTTTGCCCTCTCTAATAATTATGGTTTGTTGTGTTCGGCCTAAACTTGGTCAAACTTTACAAAGTTTGACTTCAGTCAAATCTAATATGCGGAGTAAATAAAAATGGAGGGCTACTACGTCCATCCGGGTTTTTAGTCCACACCATTTTTAATCAAAGTTAATAAATTTGGACAAAGAAAATTACAGGGGAGCTGGAGACAAAGTTGTGAGAAGGCTTAGAAATCAATACAAAACTTATGCTCTTAGTACCAACGTCGATCCTTGTTCGAGGAAACATTTGGTTCATATCCAATTGTGTGATAAAATTGCACCAACGTGAAAGACGACTGTGTCTCCAACGCAACCAAGGTGAACTGACGAAGGATATCATCTTTGTGGGTAACAAGCAAAGAGCACTGATGGAAGACAACTTGTTTTCCAGTGAAAATCGATCGACTTCACGGCCGACGCAACCATGAGGCGCAACCATGAGCATCGGTAGGTCATCGTGGTGATGCATCATCCATTTGGCATCAAGTTTGGGTGAGGCACCTATGAAGTTCGACAAATCCTCACTGTGGTCTGATTCTTCTCAGTAGTCAAGCTCGAGGATGGAAGGACCACGTGGCAGAGGACAGTGAGGCGGAACAACAATGGCCATCCAATTTTGTGCAGTTCCACTAAAATTGAGGAAGACATGCCCGGGTATGGAGATACGCACCGCTGTTTCCAAAAATATAAAAAAGGGATATATTGTTGTTACTTTGTTTTACTAGATTAACAACGTCATCTCAATTGTCAATAATAATTATTAAAAGTACACCAACAAAAATAAACATAATGATTATCTTGATGGGAACTAAACCAGGATACTCGAGAAAAAAAACATTTCTTCATTTAACCAGTGATAGTATTAGATTAGCAGCAGCAATAGGAGCATATGGACAATGACCGCACAACCACCATGTACTTTTTGTCGAAACAAAATGTATACCTCCACCGAGGCATAAATTAGGACAACTTTTCGAGTGGCATTTCCTCTATAATAGTAGGTGATGTTGGACCAGCCCGGCGAACCCTAGCTACTATACATGGGGAGCTGGGGAGTAGTTGCATAGAAGAAAACCCGCATGCAGCGACACTGGGAGCTGGACCAAGACAAGAAGTTATACCTCAGGTGGGCGAGATGTCGCTTAGGCAGGCGGGCGGGATCTGCCCACATGACGACAGCGAACAAGGGCGCGGAGGACCTTCGTCCGCGCCAGTGCTGGCTCCGAGAGGACGGTGCGCATCGGCTTCCTCCATCGCCGACGGCGACAAAGTCAACGCTGCACCTCCTCACCTCCCACAGCGGACGGGATTCGGTCGGATCTGTGACCGCCGGTGAGGAGAGAGATAGTGTGGACACTGTCATCTTGTTTTGATATGGAGAGGGTGAGAGAGCGAGACGCGAGAAACTCTATCAAACAAGAGGCTATAATGGAGTAAAACAATCTCTCCATAGCAGTGGTTTTAAATAGAATACGCGCGTTCCCGAAAAAAATGAAAACTGGCGGACAATTTTTTAACGTACCAAGAAAGAAAACTTCGATCAAAAACACGCCCCGCTTCTGTGTCGCGAGAGTCGTCGCGCACACACACATAGACATAGACATGCATATCCGTGTTTACGTAAAATTCCATTTCCATCTCCATCTCCAATCATACTTGTCCAACTGGCACATTATTTATGTTGTTAATTATATACGCGGCAATATTAACATACAACATCTCTTGTTTGCGGGCGTCCGGACCGCTGCCACGGCCGCTCCTGACCAACCCGAACCCTCTTCATCACCCGCGCGTGCTTCCCGCCCGAAACGTTCAGTGCCACATTCATGCCCGGCCAGAGCGGACGCAACCTCTCACTGGCGCCAGCATTGAAGCGGCGCGCCAGCCGAGAGAGCGTCGACCGCGCCGCTTCCTGGTGCACGCGACTGCTCCGCGTTCAAAGGTCGCAATAGCCGGCCACAACATGCATGTAAAAAGTTCTTGGGAGTCCATGCTACAGCTAGCTGTCCTCACCAACTCGTCAATCTCGTCCAGTAGTACTAGTACTCCATGGCGTGATCCATCGACAAGCAGGCGGGGAAGTTATCGTATACTCGTTTTGCGGTGAGTGGCATGCCGAGCGACCGTGTGGGGTCGAGCCGTGGAGGAGGGTGAGACACGAACGCGACAGACGTGATTTAAATGTTGGTTTTGCTCGATGGCGCGATCCAACGAAACGAAACGTTGGTTTCTCTCCGTTTCCATTTTTTCTCCGGAAAAACAGAAACTTTCCACTCCATTTTCATTCCTACTCCAAGGTTGCCCCGTTACAACATTCCATCAAATACAAAGGAAAACTAACACGCATGCTGATGCATCTCAGTGATTCACAGATCATATCCAATATTTACTTCACAACTAAAGACAAAAGTTGTGAGAGCGTGTACGAAAGAAAAACTACTGATGGGGTCACTACGACTCAAACCCTAAACCCTAAACAGGATTGAATTTCCTGGCCAGGTAAAACCTGTCGAAGTAAAGACGGTTGGCACCCTCGGATCATACGATGCTTTTGTGCAGTTCCACTAAAATCGAGCTGAGCATCCCTGATGGAAAAGATATTGAAGAAGTGTGATTAGAATAATAGTACTGGCACTAGTTCATGGGACATAAATTCATCACAAGTATAAGCCAGTAGAAGTAGAGAAATATCGACATGGAGATGGAGCTACGTGGGGAGCTGCGGCAGTGGAGCAAGCCGTCTCCAAAAGAAAGATGGACTACCTGGGATGTCGGGCTGTAGCTAGAAGGGCAGTTGGGATGCGGCATCGGCCCATACCGCGGTGACCCCCGATTGGGACGCACCGACTATGGATTTTCTCCCTCACCGATGTCGACCGCGTCTACACAGAATATTGTTCCCTTCCCGCAGCTGCGGGATCAGGCCGGATATGTGACCAGCGGTGTGGCCACCGTTGTTCGATGCTTGTGAAGAGAGCAACCCAAGCAAGCAGGCTTGTAGCTTAGGCTCCTGCTAGTGTATATATAGTGGTTTTCTTTTTCTCTCCATATCAACCATTTTATATTGCGTACGTGTCATTGAAGAGTGAAATGATGGTTGCTTCTTCCGACTAACTTACTGTGTGATTTGACTGCTCCTTTAGTGGCCCCTACACATACTCCCCCTACGTGTATGCAACAGTCACACGTACACATGGACGCAAAAACGCGTGTGATGCCCTAATGCATGCATGTCCGAGCACACGACGGAACACACACGGTCACGCTCAAGTGCTCAACCTACACGTGCATGCACACACATACTCAGCCATGGTGAGCTAGTGACCGTATAAACACCGGAAAATGTATATATTGAGTGCAATGAGCGTATTATGAAGTCCACTGACCATATTTTTACAAATATACGGTGACAGACAGTGTGTTTATCTCGTTTGAAATTAAGCCATATTAACCGGAGAGGAGGCAGTATGGACTAGCATTAGTTTGTTGTGTCCCGTCAACTTGCCGAATGAGGAGAAGCTTGCAGGACGGGAGAAGCTTGCTCGCGGTGGCTCGCAGGACAAGGAGAAAATTTTGACTAATGCAAGATGTCCTTCGCTTAGGCGGTGGACGTGCAACAGTTAATTCGGTGTCAGATTGCCAGAAGCATACACTATACTAGTACTATTATTGTTGCACTTCCCGAAGAGGCGAACAGCCAAGCGCAAAGTTTACTAGTACTACTACTATAGTCTATAGAGGTACTATACTAGTACTAGGAACCGGATGGAGGAGCGTCTGCACTCATATTATATTTTTAAAATGTGATAAAGCAATCTTCAACACATTTGGTTCTCTCCGAGGGTTCTCGCATGTGATAATGGAAGTTGATTGCATGGAACACTCGCCACAATTCTCGCTTAATTCTGGCTCATATCCTGTTACAAATAGGAGCGCTTGGTAATATTTCCTTTTTTTTTGTTATTCAGCATGTAGACAGGCCAGCAAACCTTGCGGCGCATCTTTGTGCGAAACACCTCGCTTCCTACTTCTTTTTTTGCGGGGTACCTTGCTTCCTAGTGACCAGTGTCTTGGCTGATCATCCTAAGAATGCTTATATACGAATAAAGCTCTCTCATTTACCCGCAAAAAAGATTAAGCCATATTAACCGGAAAGGAGGGAGTATGGACTAGCACTACTTGTTGGTGTGTCCCGTCAACTTCATGAGCGAGGAGAAGCTTGCAGGACAAGGTGAAGCTTGCTTACACCTTTTGACTAATGCAACGTACCTCGCCCAGGCGGTGGACATGCATCAGTTCATTCGGTGTAGATTGCCAGAGGCATACACTGTAGTACCGAACACGCGGAGTACCATCATTGTTCGACTTCACGAAGAGGCGAAGAGCCAAGTGCAAGGTTAAGTAGTACGAGTAGTACTACTACTAGAACTGCATGGTGGAGCCTTTGTACTCTTATTTTTCTTAATCTTTGATAAAGTACACATTTATTCCGGAGAAGGGCGGAAAACGGCAGCCCAACATGTAATGATGATATCGATCAACCATGCTCGAATATATCTTGGCCTCCGTGCGAGCCCGTCTGTGTGTTCTCGCTCCTCGTCTCTCTCAAGGAACGGCGGGTTGGCCATTTTGCCATCAATTGAGATCGGTTTGCTCACACTCTGGTCCCACATGTCAGTGATATGCCAAGACGAGGTGCGTTGACCGACTGGTCATACGCGTACTTGGTTTGCACCTTCATACTACTCCTCCCTCCGTCACAGTTTACAGGGCGTGCTTCATTATGATGCATTTCTCTCAATGCATTTCCACCACCAGAGAGACTTTAGACGCGTTTGGTTTAATGCTCAATTGATTAGGGCGTGGTAACCGCAATTTTCTCTCGATGTAGTACTACGAATTAGAGTACGTGCATGCATGTGTCTACCCGGGGTGGAAGCACTGCATGCATGTGTGTACGCATTATTTCCTCTAGTAATAGACGCCGTGCTATAACTACCAATGCTGTTTTTCAGGCCGACCGCTAGTCGCCTTGGTCCTAGAGATTTTCTCTTTTTCTGAAGCGCGCTCTATAAACAGTGACGGATGGAGTAGTATGAGCGGATTCAAAGAAGAGCGTATTGATGGTTGCTTCTTCCGAGCAACTTACAGTGGGAAAGGTGGGGCTTATGATTTGACTGCTCATTACTCACTATTAATGTGGCGCAACGACCGGTCTGAGTCTCCCATGCGGCTGTGCACTACCCCCTCGGTTCTTAAATATACTCTGGAGTATTTGTCTTTCTAGATATTTCAACGAGTGACTACTCAAATATTTGTCTTTTTAGAGATTCAAATGGATTACTATATACGGATGTATATAGACATATTTTAGAGTGTAGATTCACTCATTTTGCTCCGTATGTAGTCACTTGTTGAAATCTGTAGAAAGACAAATATTTAGGAACGGAGGGAGTACACATACGAAGCAAAATGAGTGAATCTACACTCTAAAATATGCCCATTTTAAATTTGTAAAAAGAAAAATATTTAGGAACGAAGGAGTATAATTTTGTGCATGGCACATGGACCCGGATGCCGAAGAGGCTTCTTGCAATGCTATCAAGCTTCCAGCATTTGTTTACATAATTGACGTACTATGCAAATAATTTTCCAGCGACATGAAATTGTACAATGGTGTGAGCTTTCAGCTTTTGTTTCGTGTGTCTTGCCATCGATGCTCTTTCGAAAATAATAAAAAACTAACTTCCTTGCTAATCAGAGCTAATATTTACATCACAACTGAAGACAAAGTTGTGAGAAGGTGTTAAATTAAAATTGATCCATGCTTTCATTGGCAGCAACGTCCCCCCAGCTCTGTCTAAATCAACAAGGCATGTTGAGGAAAAAGTAGCTATCTGGAGCATGCAACATTCCGATCATTTCGTGCAGTTCCACTAAAATAGAACTGAGCGTCCCTGTTCCAAAGATTTTATGTGTGTTTACGATTATAGAGGTCTGCTGATGTTACAATGAACACACAAATAGAAGCCGGTCACCTTTGTAGTCTCTCTTAAGACTAACTAGTTGGAGAAGATTAGGCTCGGAGTTGGATGAGGAGGATAGAGCAAAACCAATCTCCCTTTGTGCGGTCGCAATGAAATGTAGAGACGTTGACCATGTGACTTTTTGGCAGAACTGCACAAAACACTCTTAAGAAAAAAAGTGATTTGTGCAGTTCACCAAAAGGTCGCAATAGCAACGAGGTGAAATGGTTAGCCCTGTTTGCAAAAAAGAGGTAGAAAGGAAACAATTCTTGGCCAATAACAGTTGATGACACATGCGACGACAAAAAGAAGCATATTCCTTGTCCTAAGGGAAGATAACAACACGGTTGTGTTTGTCTAAAAGCAGTGTGAGGACGAGATTGCAATATGGAAAATGCGCACGGACGAGCTACGTTTTGGGCAAAGAACTATGGAAGATCGACATGCAGCGGCGTGGGAAGACAGGCAGGGAGCAAGGTGGAGGGATACACGGAGGTCGTCGGGATGTAACTAGGTGAGCGACGGGCGGAATCTGCCCATATCAAGGGCATGGCAGGTGGCGAGGCCCTACCAGCGGAGCTTGGTCAGAGAGAACGGCGTGTGCCGCTGATCGGGACGTGTTGCCTCGGCGCCGTCGAACGAAGAAACGATGAACGTCCTCCCTTTCCGCCGGCGGACGGGATGCGGCCGGACCAGTGACCAACGGTGAGAGAGAGAGAGAGAGAGGCCACCGTAGCCTTGTGTGAGATACTCTGAAGAGAGACAAACCAGGCAGGCAGGCTCCATTGTATATAGTGGAGCGGACTACCTTTTTCTCCAGAAAAATTGTTTTATATTCTGTGTACATGCCATTGAGCGATATAACTTTATTTAAAAATAACGCGCCAACGCATCAAGTTGAACTTTGTTTCGTGCACGCGTGGTACACGACCTCCGTAGGTAAACAACCGCTACACGCGTTCAAATTAGCACGTGGGCTGCCATTTCGTACAGAAATGAGCTCCACCACAATACCAGCAGCGGTGTGGTTGGGCACGAAGCGTGAGTACGTGCATGGTGCACCTATTCTCTTCTTGTATACGTACACCACCTACGTGGGGTTGTGTGAGAGAGATACAAACGTAGAGAGATATGGTGTGTGGGTTCGTGAGATTTTTTTTGGGGGAGGGGGTGGGGTCAATTAAAAAATGTAACATGTGCAATGTGTGTGAAATAGAGTCCTGGATATATCATATATATAGAGGGGGCGATCCACGAGAAGAGAGTGGAGGTATCATCGGCTTGAGGTGTCCATAGAATCGAAGAGAGGGATGATGTGTGTGTGTGCGTGCGCGCGATCGATAAAGAGTGCCATCGAATCTGTGTGTGCCCACGTCAAAGATATAGAGTGGCTGGCCCTCTTTGGAACGTGAGAGGGGACATGTGCAGTTTGTCTCTGTGGCATGGATACCTACCTACAGCGCTCGACTATCGGTGTGTGGTGGGGGGGGGGGAGGGAGGCCTAATTAACTATAGAGGTACAATGGCTGGTATATGTGTGGAGGAGGAGAGAGGCCTACCTCATGTATTAAGGGAGATTGATCGTCATCCATGCATATGTGTAGGAGAGGAATAAGGTTGGGAGAGAGATGAGCTAGAGTGTTGGAGGGGTGGTCGTGGAGTTGCTTCTAACAAATGGTGGGATAGGCTTGCTAGACAACCGGAGGGCACGCCTGTAATATCAATAAGAGAGGGATGGCTGCACTGCATGCGTGCGTGCGTGTGAGAGACGGGTCAGGAGGCATGCACGAATGATGGGGGGCGATATGAATGTGGTAAGCAGACACAACTACATAGGAAGATCAATCGTCCTTTGTCAGAGAAAGGAGAGACATAACTTGTGAGGTATCTCAATCGATGAGGGGGGGGGGATAGTTAAAGTCGACCTAGGTATATGTTGGGAGATCAATCCATATACATGCATGTGTGTGTTAGAAGCAAATGAGGCACGTGGAGAAGGATAGAGAGAGAGGGATGCATCTAGGAGGTGGTGCGAGAGTCATACTATATCGAGGGCGGAGAAGTGTGCGAGTACGAGATCGATGAAAAGAGTGGTGGGAGTGAGGCATGGACAGTGATAAGAGAAGAGGGGAAGCTTGTGTTTTGTGCTAGGCACACCTCGCTAGAGAGGCATATCGATCGATGTGTGCCATAAAGAAGGAGTTGGGGGGGCCTACACACACCGTGGGTGAACGACCTAAAGTGAAAAGACGAATTTGCGCGATGGAGCTAGAGAATGCCGAGGGAGGGGTAGACGTATGAGGTCGTCTGCATGCACGAGAGGAAGTTAGCGCTAGCTAGCTACAAAGATAAGAGGATTGCGTGGGTGTAAAAGACGAATAGAGATCATACTTCATTATAAAAAGCGAATTCGGATATTTGAAGAATTTATCATAGTGTTTTAAACCGGCGCATGTGTGAATATATATAATGGTGATACACATGGTGTGGTTATGAACATGTTATACTACATATAATATATTTTATCTCTACTCTTATAAAAAAACAAAGTTGTTAATGATGGTGCCATCTTGCAATATAGGCCGTCCGATTTATATCTGACGATAGGAAGGAAACTATGGCAATTTTGAAAAAAGCTACCCACACCCCTCTCCATATTTGCAAATTAGGCCTCCCCTTGATCATGTTGATGTTCTGTGGAACGCATGGGCATCTTGCTAGTACTACGTATAACATATATAACATTGATCATAATTTGGGCTAATGTGTGGCTTTTGCAGCTCAGGTCTAAATACTTGTCATAATGTACGGGGCGGGGTACTATACTATGTGTGATAAACACGGTGTACATGTATGGAACATGGTTTAGATTATTAATATATAGTTAGTACATCAAATGTACTATTATTTGGAATCAACATCAAGTGTATTCAAAAAATAGAATTCGAGTTTATGTAGTACACCTAGTTCATATCTATCTCTATAGTAATCATGTGGTGTGTTATTAAGGTAATACACGAATGATGGTTGAAGTTGGCAACAATCGTGATTGTAGATTTGTTATTGAAATAGAGAAACAAATTCAAATTCAGTTCAAATTGCAGCGGTAGTATAGACATTTGTAATGCACTAAAATGTTGGTATGAGTAGGTTACATGCATTATACAACAAGCGAAAAATTTAATTGGACATAACAGGGATTCATACTACCGAATAGCATTTAATTGCGCTAAATTGTTGGTATGAGTAGCTTTAAATAGCATTTTATAGTAAAACGGGGCAAGACTCTCTTTATGTGGTGTAAATAGTTTTATATTTTTCGTTTTCTTTTTGGTTGAGGGAAGTGCGAATTGATTTGGTACGTACAAGTACAATATTACACGTTAGGATTGTCCCTAAAATTCAACTCATGCCTTGTTATCTATACTAATATAAAAAGACCCAAATAGGCAGATCCAGTTAATCTCGGCCATCAAATCATGTCAATCCAACGACCTAGATCGCTTCAATGTCGAGCGCTCAACACGTTTAGCGTGCAGTCAATTTCATGCGAAAAATAGTGCTAATAAATAACACGCATATAATATCCTACTTAATATACTTCCAAATTGACGTGCATTGCACGTACACATTGACTAGTATCGCGCAAATTCAGATATCGTGCTCCAAAAACTGGCGCCTTCACAACCCGAGCCTTGCTATCCCGAAATTACAACGCGCGCGAAAACTCCCTCCAGCTGCCTAATCCCGACACGCGAAATCCCCCTTCTAACCCTAAGCCGAAAGGGCCGCTAGTTCTAATCGGTGCGGGGTACTTTTGTAACACACCCTACATTTTGGACAAGCGCGTCCCTAAGTCATGGTTCACCCCCTCTCATCGCCTCCTTTTTGCCATTCGAAATCCCAGGCTGCCATAACCTCTCCGCTCCAACCGTGAAACCCCACCCTCCTCCGTCCGCCACCTCACCGCTGCCCAGCCAGAGCCTCTTCCCCATCGATGTCGTCCACCGCAACAGCTCGACGTCCCTCGTCCACCTCCCCGGATGAGGATCTGTCGTCCATCTTGAAGTCCGCCCGGTTCAGCCGCCCCGTCCTCCACCTCCAAGGAGCTGCTCCGACGATCGCCTTGTCTATCGCGGCTACTCCATCCCCACAGCGCCGCTTTAACCTGCTCCACCGGAACCGCAACATCCTCACCAACTTCTCGGACGAAGCCAAGGCCTACTCAGTGCCACCAAAGAGGTTGTACACTCATCGCATCGCACCTTCTCCTTAGCTCGACCTCCCGGCGCCGGCGGTGCTCCATCCCGCACCCCCATGGAGCGGCTACCTTGAAGCCGGCGCCACGGGCGACATCTCCACGACGGCTCTCTCCCAGTGCGAGGCCCCTTCGGCGGCGGTGTCCATACCAGCCAGATCTGCTGCTGCTGCTGCTCCGGCTCTCGCTCGCTCGCTCGCTTCCTTCTTCTGCTGCTCCGGCTCTCGCTTCGATCGCTTCCTTCGCCCAGCTGCTGCTCGGCTCTCGCTCGATCGCTTTCGCTTCGCCCAGCTCTTGCTGCTCGCTCTCGCTTCGCTCGCACAGCTTCTTTGCTCTCCCCTCGCTTCGTCTTCTTTGCTCTGCTCCAATTTAGCTACACTTGATCGACTTCGATCGACTTTTGGGCCGATCAATTTTTAGGGGTGGGGTGGGGGCTCGCTTGAGTTAAGGAAGAACCACCCTTGGCAGGGGCGGGCTCGTCGGAGGTACCCCACTATCTATCTTAGGGTTCAGGGTGGGGCGAGGGGCCTATAGGGCTAGCCGGGCGGCGGACCGGCAGTGGGGAGTTGTTTGGGCGGCGGCGGCTGGGCCGGCAGCGAGGCCGGTGGTGGCGGCTCGAGGAGTGTAGGTTGAAGATGAACTGCAGAGCCCTCCTAAACTACATGTCAAGTGCCTCTTTGCTACCATTGCGTTCAGTTTAAGCGGTAACATTCAGATTCCTGATGAAATTTCAGTTTGACAGTTAAGTTCGAGTCAACAGTTTTTACCTCATCTGTTGTAGTCGGGCGGTTTTTGGTGATGTAAATTTTACATCTATTTTACATCATCTATTGGAGATGCTATTAGAATCCCACTTGACATTGACGATGTCTGTCTTGTGCTGCTTCAGCCTTGACGTCTTATGGCTCACTGGGGCTGCTCCTACGACAGAACGATCCATCACAACAGAACAGTGCCCTAGACGCCGTCTACAGATTCCTCAGATCTTCCTCCACACCTCTGACAGCCACCTCTGCCTCAACTGCTTCAGCGACCAACCCAATGATGCTGAGGTCGACATGGCTACGCCAAAGATGTTGTACACTTGTTGCATCACTTATTACTATACATTCATGTCGGTCCATTAGGGCTATTTTGGTTCGACGGAAAAACATAGCAATACGGAATTTTCCAATGGCACTCTACTATTCAATTATTCATGCATTTTGTTGAAAGGAATGAAGCAAAACATCCACCTGGACCTACTTTTCAAAATCCTATGCATGAAAACAAGACCAAGTTCATTAGTGGCAGAATAACATTCTAACTGTACACGCTTTCATATGGTTTCACTTTATTTTGGCCATGTTTCTTTGCATTCCTCTGCTCTTCCAATTCCTGTAAACCAAATAGTAAAGCAATCATCATCTGTCTTTTTATTAAATTAAAGCAATCATCAGCCTGCTATCATTATTTTTGGATCCATCCACTGGTTGTTACCATCACTCTAAATTTCTGCATGCTCTCCTTACATAATCTCACCATATCTTTTTCATATGCATGTCGGATATTGTACACAATCATGCTTTGAACATGTAGAGAAAAGAGAAGAGTTTTGCAGCAATACAATGTCATGCAGACATTGCTCCATGGTGGGTTCAATGGCAAACCCTCCCCACCCTCTCCAGTTGTAATCCAGAGGAAGATATCTATTACGAGGTGGATTGAGCCTTGTTGACCACTCCTATTTACCCCCCAAGGTGTTTGCTCTACCTTGGCATGATGATGTTAGTCATATCATGCATATGTTGCCTTGCAGTGCCTACTTTTGAAATCATATATGTCATTTGCTTAATTTAGACATGTTCTGTAATGCCACCTGTTTAGTTTCTATATCATATATGGGAATTGTGCAGTCTCATGTCTTTTAGCCAGCCATAATATACGTGAAATGTGCAATGCCATCCTGTTTAACCAGGCATCATATATTTGAATGATATCTTACCCATCCTTTTATTCATTACATTTCCATTTGTCGATAATGTTTGTACATTAAATTACTCTTCCTGTGAATCAGCCATTTGGGTGGGAGATTGAAAAATCTGGAGTGAAAACAAGGCCTTCAGCGCAGATAGTGCTACCTGTCGAAGCAGATCTCTTGTTGGGTCCCGATAGCTCCTTAGAGATGGATTCAGAGACAGATGACCAGTCCTATTCCCCCACCGAGGTGTATGATCTAACTTGGCACGGTTATACTGCTCATATCATGCATATGGTGTCTTGCATTGCATAGATTAGACATCATATACACAATATTCAACACCATGTTCTTAGTTCAGACATCATATCTAATGCCCTCTGTTTAGCATATAAATCACATATGTTAATTAAATGATGCGATCCTGATTACAAAGATAACATGAAGTTGAATTAAGTCAAGCGATCTGGTTTAGTTATTCATCATATCTGTGAAGTATGTTATGCTATGCTATCCAGTTTAGATAGACATCATATATGTGAAATTATGTCATGCTATCCGTTTAGTTAAACAATATACATGTCAACTATTTCATGCCCTCTTTTTCCACACTATTTATTGCATCATCTCTCATACAATGTCTGTACATTCAACCATGTTTCCTGTTTATCAGCCATTTGAATTGGAGCGGGTGATGCGACATCTAGCGGACTAAAACACGGTCTTCACATAAAAGCAGTGCTACCTCTTGGTGGAGATAGCACCCGGTTGTACATGCACGAGAACCAGCCCTAGCACACATAACCCAAAGCGTCAGCATATTGTACCCCTACTGCGATGGACAGAGAACCAGCTTCACCCAATCTAACCCCAACCCCAGCAGATAGTAACCCAGTTCCTGTTGACACAGCACCATCTCCACCACAGAGCTCCCAAACAAGAGCAGTTATTAAGGCAGCTCCAGTGCCCAAAGGGCCAGGACTACCACGACGAACCCCAACTCCACCAGTTAGTACGCCTATTCCTGTGGAGGAAGCACAACCAGCTAGTCGTAGTTTAGCATCTATCACATTTGATGATGTTAAATTGTATGTGCGTATCTTCCCATCTTGGAAATATTATACTGAAGATGAAGGAAAATGCCAGTTACATGTGTTTGTCCAGGAGTTATGTGTAAGTAATGTTATTCATGGCAATTACTTTGCTTTGTCCCATACCTCCTACCTCCATGATGGTTATAATACAACAAATTTTCCCATTTTTCTCTATAGAGAAGGACCGATTTGGAAACTCAGGATGAGGTAACCTGTGCTAATACCTCTGCTATCTTCAAGAATGCTTGGTGTCAGTATCAGAATTACCTGAAGAAAATGTACTTCACCTGCAAAGAAACTCATCAAATTCCCTTACGTTCTCCTGAGACACATTTACTGGACGATGACTAGGAACGCCTTGTTCTGTACTGGTCCCGAAACAAGAATGTGGTAAGGTCTATGAGCTCATTTTCTATTTTACGTACTATATCTTGCGTCTTACTGTACTCAGTTCATGTAGAACAAGTGCCTAAACCTGAAGAACAATTGTTCTTATTTAAGATTCCATTGCTATCATAGTTCAAAAAAGCGCTAGGCGTTAATTGTGCGTTTTGCCAACGCCTTGCGCTTTACTGACCAAAGCGCATGCTTATGTGCAGTTATGCACATATTAAGCGTAGTTATGCGCAATGCATTTCGCCAACGCCTAGAGCCTAGGCGTGCTTAAGCGCTCGCTTAGGCGCGCCTTTTTAAACTATGATTGCTATCGTGCATACTCCTTTGCTCTTGTATCACTGTATTTACTCATACAAACTTATTTTTAAATTGAAGGATCCAATCGAAACTTCAATGGCACAGCAGGTATGTTCACGCATGTTTCTTTAATAGGCTTGCTCTTATCAATAGCTCTGTTGATTTCAATTTCAATTGTGTATATAGTTGACTTCTCATATCATGCACATTACTAGCATCACAACAGAGCCAATAGTGTTGTTGTACATGTAGACCCGTGGTACCCATCTGAAATCTTGTTGTGCCGTGTAGTTTCCCATGCTTTGTATTCTTTCACTGCTGCTTTGTCTTGAACTAATATGATTTGAACCGTGTCTCTATTTTGATTTGGCAAGACAATGCAGTGACCATAGGACATAGATATATGTTTGTTTGATGCTTTTATTATGTACTAGTACTTGCAATAGAAGACTTGGTAGTTTAATCATGTCCACCTTACTAATGAACTGGTTCACCGAAATGAGTTTCATATACTAGTACATGCTAAACTGTTATGTGTCTGCTTGTTTCTTCTTTTAGAATCTTGATGAATATTGGGGAAGAGTGCCTTATTAAGCAATGGTAAAGGAAGTAATGCGAGATAAGGTTCGGGATAGTGACACATCCTTGTTGGTCTCCAACAAAGCTGATAAAACGACTAAGGAAGACTATCTCGAAGCGGTGAGACAACCCCAAAGTCCTGTCTTGGTTTAGTGTTGGAGTTACTGGCCACTACCGCTTCCACAAGCTATTCAAACTCATTGTCTGAATCAGTTTGGTTTCTTGAGTCTCAACTACAAGCTGAAAGACATCGATCATTTGTCTTTGCGACAAGAAGCGGAAGGACTGCGGAAGTCCCTGGAGCATTCAGATGCATACTTTCTGGTGCAACAACAAGCATTGGAGAATTTTAGCGCCAAACAGGACAAAGCTAATAAGCTTGCTAAGCTTATTGCCAGCATGGTGGATACCACGTTTCTTGAGCTCTTATGAAGTTGTTTTGATTATGCTCTTGTTTTCTTTGCCGCGTTTATTTACCTTTGGTGGCCAATTTTGACGGCCGATGTACGTAATATCTTTGCTTTGTTCCCTATATTTGCACTGGTGGCGAACTTTGATGCCAGTGGATGTAATATGTGTAATAGCAGTAATAGGCTAGCGTTAATTGCTTGCTTATTTATTTCCTTATTGTCTTGTTTAGTTGTTTGCTTGTAGTCACTGCAGTTCCTTTTCTTTGTTTTTCTAGTGGCCACAATAACCTATTTTTGGAAACTAGGCCAAAATAATCATGGAAACACACGGACTGTTGTAAGCATGGGCCTCCTGCGGGCCGTATGATCCATGTGACTTCTACGGGCCGTAGGATCCATTGGCCTTCTATACAGTCCGTAGGATCCATGGGCCTTCTACGGGCCGTATGATCCATGGGCCTTTTACGGGTCGTAGGATCCATGGGCCTTCTACGGTGTAACATCCCAAATTTTCAATTTGGAATGTTATACGTAGGTCATTCATGCATATCATATTTTATTGCATTTTTGTTCTGCAATCCTCGAAATCCTAAGCAACTCAAGGACCCTCGGAGAGAGTTGGGGATTTCCGGTTTTCATATTTGATTTTTATCAAATAATGAAACGAGGATTTTGATTTTAATAATTTTTCTCTCCGAAAAATATTTCATACTAAAAATATATGAGAGGAGATAATATGAATTCTCCAAAATAATTGAAATATTGGAGGAAAAATATTAAAATCATTTTCTTGATTTTATTTGGATTTTATTTGCATTAGAAAAATTGCATGTTTTCAAAATTGCATTTTAGGGCCAAGAAAATGTTCATTTCGTCCTAAATATTTTATTTAGGCGGTGAAAATTTGTTTTGGCATTTTTAGTTTTTTATTTTATTTTCTAGGATTTTATTTCTGTTGGTGAAATTTTTTAAAAAAAGAAGTTCTGTCGGCTGGGCCGAAACCCAGCCAGGCCGCCGGCCCAACCGCCCGCGCCACCCCCTCCCTTTCGCGCGCGCCGCCGCTGCCGACTCAGACGAGGAGTCCGAGCCGAGCTCCGCCGCCCCGCTTTGGCCCCTCCCCCAAGTCGCAGCCTCCCTCCTTATAGACCCCGCCACCCCGAGCCACCACCACCCACCACCACTGCCCCGCCATGGCCGAGCCACCGCCGCCGAGCCTCGCCCGCCGCTAACGCTTGCAGCCGCCGTCGCCGAGCCCGCGCCGCTTAACGCGCTTGTTGCCATCGCTGAAACCCGCCGCCCCGCCGCCCAACCCCGCCTCGCCGGAGCCCCTCGCCGGAGGTACCGCGCCGGATCCGAGCCGCCGTTTTTTTAAAACCGTTCAGTTTTTTAGAAACCCTAGTTCGTTTTTTTAGATCGGTTCGCCGGCTTTTCCCGGTTCTTCTAATTAGCGGACGTTCGTCCGTACGTTCGTTTTAACGAACGGTTTTCGCCTGTTAGTTACAGCTAACGAACGCTTGTTCGTTAGTCTGTTCATCAGTTTTCTTTTATCGGATTTATCTGCGATTATTTTCGATCGCGATTTCTGATCCGATCTTAGTTTCTGTTTATCTTTTCGCTCGTTAGTCGGAATCAGGCGATTCAAGTGCCAAGATCTTCGTCTCGAGGCCCTCTTTCTGTTTAATCAACTTAAACAAGATTTTGGTACTGTAAAATTTGACCTTATTTCAGATTAGTAAACGGATCTTGTTTCTTTCGCCGTTTGAGTTTCGTTGCTCCGTTTGATTTGATTCTTTTTGCAAACCAGAGTTCTTAAGTTGAACTTTCTGGTCAACCTCTCTTATTTGAGTTTTACTTGTGCATCTTTGCTTGTTGCTTATGTATGTTATTGTTTGTTTGCGATAGAATTCCCGGAGTGCAAAGCGTGTTACTACGAGTCCCTAGGTTTCACGGATCGTCAGCAAGGCAAGTAACACATTGATCATACTCTTTTCATACCCAGTTTTTATGCATTAGTTCCAATCCTCAAACATTGCATGATTAGGATGTCATTAATATGTGGGTTGGGAAGTAGTTGTTGAGGTAGAACCTACTGCCCTGTTAGTATCAAACCCTTGGGAGTTACTTCTACGTGTCGCTTATATTGCTATGCTATGCTCGTAGACGTGGTTTGGGTTTGAGTGAAATCCATGACAGATGTGAGATTGTTAATGTAACGCCCCGGATTCGATGCGCCAGGTGTCCGTCAGTTATTCGCCGTTGATGCCATGTCATTTGCTTGCGTGTTGCACTTTGCCATGTCATCATCTGCATTTTTATCATGTCATCATGTGCATTTCATTTTGCATACGTGTTCGTCTCATGCATCCGAGCATTTTCCCGTTGTCCGCTTTTGCAATCCGGCACTCCTATGTCTCCGGCGCCTCTTTCACCTCTTTTCGTGTGTGGGTATTAAACGGTCTCGGAATGCCCCGAGGTTTGTCAAGCGGCCTTGGTATAGCACCGGTAGACTGCCTGTCAAGTTTCGGATCATTTGGAGGTCGTCTGGTACTCCAACGGTTAACCGGGTAACCGCAAAGCCCTCTTTTGTTGCAGCCCAACTCCCCTTTCTAAGTGGCCCAAAACCCATCTAACTCCCCTCCATGCTCTCGGTCGTTCGATCACGATCGCGTGGCCGAAAACCGCACCTCATTTGGACTCTCCTAGCTCCCAGAATCTATATATATGTCCTCCCCCGAAATTTTCGCAGTCAAACCCTAGCTCTCTCTCTCTCCCAGCGTCGCCGGACGTTTTCCCCGCCGTGCCCGGACACGTCCGCCGGCCCCTCCGCCGCCACGTGTCAGCCCTCCGTTGGCCGCGCGCCCCGCGCCGCTACCGGCCCGCCCGAACCCATCGCCCGGCCCATGGGTCCATCTCCGCGCTGGCGCCTCCGCTTCGCCCGGCCCGCGCCTCGCCGGCGGCCGCCACGCCCGCCTCGCGGTGCTCCGCGGAGTTGGCGGACTCCACCTCCGCTTCGCCGCCCGTCGTCTCGGCTTCGCGCCGCTCGAGATCCACCCGCGCCCGTCGCGCCGCCCGGTCGCGTCTCCGGCTCCCGGCCGGGCCGTGCCTCGCCGGCGCCCGGGCTCGCCGGGCTTCGCCCGCCCCAGACCATCCCGCCGCCGGCCGCCTCCTCCGTCGTCGCCGGTGGCCTCGTCGCCGGATCTGGGCGGGTGGATGAGATCCACCCGTCCCCGATCCAAACGGCGCACCCGGATCTATCCGTCCCGATCCGCGTCATCCAGTTTCCCGGAGGTCAAAAATTTCATCTAAGTCCCGAGCATTGTGATATTTTGTTCCATTTTCATTGCAGCATATCTCTGTCATCGTTGCTCCGTTTTGCGCGTGTAATATGTCAAAATGTTCGTATCAAAGAGTAGATCATTTCATCTCATTGCACCATTTTCATTGGAGCTCATCTTAATGCCCGAAATGCTGTTAGAAGAGTGCTATGTGATGTTAGTTTCTGATTCTTATCAGAACATGCACTTTTGTCATTTTTGCTATGATTGATGTGTGCATCCTATGAACTTGAGTCCTACATGTGTTTTGTAATATGCCATGCCATATTTCCAGGGATTCTTGCCATGTATTTTTGTGAGTTGTGTAGTGAGTGCATCAAGCTTGTTAAGTAGGGTACTTGCTGTTGCTGTTTTCCTGGCAGATTCTGTTATATTTTTATGCCATGTTAACTTGATGCTACCGAGAGATCCATGCATATTTTGAGTTACTTCAGTAAGGATGTTTTGAACATATGGTTATTATCTATCCATCCATGCCCTTGTTTGCAATTATGGAGTGCTATAGCTTGAGTCAATCGAGCTCTACTTTTGCTATAAAATGTTCCTGGCAGATTGTTTACATGTTATTCAATTTTGCCAAGGTTGTTTTTATTGATCCGTATATGCTATGATGTTGTTCTTGCCATGTATAGCTTCTACGCCATGTCTTCTTGCTGTTGGTTACCTTGCCATGCCATGTATTTCTCTGTGGTGAGTGGTTCAAGCTCACCAACATGCCTACTTATTGTTGTTCCTGCCATGTATGAATCTGTAATATAACTTGCCATGTTTATATGGGTGCCATCATATCATGCTTGATTTTGCATGTAGCTTCATATTATCATGTTGCACCCTTGTTTTGAGGTGTTTACTTGATATTTGTATGCATTTTGCATCAATGCCATGCTTATCTTGTTTTGCTCATATCTTCTAGACCGTAGCTCCGAATCTAATGAACTTTATATGTAACTTGACTAGAATTTCGTGTAGATCATCGTGGTGCATCTTAACTTGCTGTTTAACAACTTGAACATAAGGTTTATTCAGATCTGGACCAATTTCGAAATTTGCATATGAGGACTTAGGAATTGTTCTATGTTGTTTCCGCCTCATTTAAACTTGCCTTGATGTGTTGCTCTTGTTTGCATCATCTCTTGCCATGAGTAGCTTCATGTAGCTTTGTCATGCATCATGCTTGTTGTGCACCATGTCTTGTTCATGGTGGTGTGTTTACCTATGTTGTGTGCTTCTTCTTGTTAGTTCCTGTTTTCGTTGCGATCGTGAGGATTCGTTCGTCTCACGCTTGGTTCGGCTTCATCCGCTTCGTCTTCTTCATGGACTCGTTCTTCTTCCTTGCGGGATTTCAGGCAAGATGACCGCTACCCTGGATCTCACTACTATCATTGCTATGCTAGTTGCTTCGTTCTTTCGCTATGCTGCGCTACCTATCACTTGCTGCTCAAGCCATCCCAAATTGCCATGTCAGCCTCTAACCTTTTTTCCCCTTCCTAGCAAACCGTTGATTGGCTATGTTACCGCTTTGCTCAGCCCCTCTTATAGCGTTGTTAGTTGCAGGTGAAGATGAAGTTTGTTCCTTGTTGGAACATGGAGATGTTGTTCCATCTTTGGAACATGTTTACTTGTTGGGATATAACAATATATCTTATTTAATTAATGCATCTATATACTTGGTAAAGGATGGAAGGCTCGGCCTTATGCCTGGTGTTTTGTTCCACTCTTGCCGCCTAGTTTCCGTCATATCGGTATTATGTTCCCGGATTTTTGCGTCCCTAACGCGGTCGGGTGATTTATGGGACCCCCTTGACAGTTCGCTTTGAATAAGACTCCTCCAGCAAGGCCCAACATTGGTCTTACCATTTGCCTCACCTATGCCCTTTTATTTCCCTTGGGTTTTCCGGAGCCCGAGGGTCATCTTTATTTTAGCCCCCCCGGGCCAGTTCTCCTTCGAGTGCTGGTCCAAACCGAGCGATGTCCGGCGCCCCCTGGGCAATCAGGGTCTATGCCAACCCGACGTCTTGCTCATCCGGTGTGCCCCGAGAACGAGGTACGTGCGACTCCTATCGGGATTTGTCGGCACATCCGGGCGGCTTTGCTGGTCTTGTTTTATTCTTTGTCGAAATGTCTTGTAGCCGGGATTCCGAGACTGATCGGGTCTTCCGGGAGAAGGAATATCCTTCGTTGATCGCGAGAGCTTATCATGGGCTAAGTTGGGACACCCTGCAGGGTATAAACTTTCGAGAGCCGTGCCCGCGGTTATGTGGCAGATGGGAATTTGTTAATATCCGGTTGTAGTAAACTTGAAGCAAACCTCTTCTAAAATACACCAACCGTGTGCGTAACCGTGAGTGTCTCTTTTCGGGGTTGATCGAGAGGAAAACACGGTTTACGGGTTATGTCGGCGTAAGTAGGAGTTCAGGATCACTTCTTGATCATAGTTGACGATCGTTCCTTTGTTTCTCTTCCCGCTCTCATTTGCGTATGTTAGCCACCATATATGCTTAGTCGCTGCTGCAACCTCACCACTTTACCCCTTCCTTTCCCCTAAGCTTTGCTAGTCTTGATACCCATGGTAATGGGATTGCTGAGTCCTCGTGGCTCACAGATTACTACACCACCAGTTGCAGGTACAGGTTTGCGATGATCATGACGTGAGAGCGATGTTTGCTTGTGTTGGAGTTCTTCTTACGCTTCTTCTTGATCGGGGATAGGTTCGTCGGCAGCCTTTGGGCTAGCGAGGTGGATGTCGTTTGGGTTTCTGTTTATGTTTCATCCGTAGTCGGATGTTGATCTTGTATCTTGTATATGATGTTGATGTATTCTTGTGGCATTTGTGCCTTATGTATGTATCCCTATGTACTATGTAATGTTGATGTAATGATATCCACCTTGCAAAAGCGTTTCCAATATGCGGGTCTATCCTTGGTGGGACCTTCGAGTTCCTTTTGGATAGGGTCGCATATTGGGCGTGACAAGTTGGTAATCAGAGCCTCGACCGACCCTAGGAGCCCCCCTGATTGATCGTGTAGCTTGGCATGATTGAGTCTAGAAGAAAACTGTTTTCGGAGTCTAGTTATATCGGAGAGTAGGAATTCTTTTTAC
Source organism: Aegilops bicornis (assembly GCA_021605145.1). NCBI lineage: Eukaryota > Viridiplantae > Streptophyta > Magnoliopsida > Poales > Poaceae > Aegilops > Aegilops bicornis. The sequence continues at coordinate 545,276,009 of CM038673.1, forward strand.
TCCTCTGCCCCTTCGTCGCTCTGGTGAGAAATCTTGACGTAGGTGTTTGGAATTACTCCTCTTCCCCTTCAAAATTTTCTTTAGGATCACGCAGTTGGTTTTCCGGTAGTTGTTCCTCAGCTCTTTTCATCCGGTGCATTTCTCGTCAAGTCGACTCGACCATCTTCATCCTTGCCAAGTTCAATCCTCAATTCTTCCTCCGACGTCGTTGTTTTTCCCTGTCCGAAGTTGTCTTTGTTTTTCCCACCCGCCCACCCTTCTTCTTCTCGGAACCGGAGTCCGTAATCGAGTATCCATTCTACTCATGCGAAGTCTTTGCTTTCTTTCTTCAATGATTTCAACCGGTGTTTGCTCTTCAAGTTATTCGTCGTTTCCCCTTCCAAGTTGCCTGTGTTTTCCCGCCCTCCCACCCTTTTCTTTCTGGAGTTTGCCTCTCTCCCGACCATCTATTTCATTCGTGCGGAGTCTCTTCAGTCTTCCCTCAATCATTTCAACCAGTGAATACTCGTCTCGTTCGTCATTCTTCATCTCTTTTTTTTTCCGGTGCACTCAATTCAAGTTTTTTTCGGGTTGATCACATTCTTTTCCTTCGAAGTGTTTTCCCTGCTCGTTCGCCTCTCGCCAGTTTATCCTTCCGGAGTGCTCAAGACATCTCAGGAGATTCGTCTGTGTTCTAATTAATTCGAGGTTGTCACCTCATTCAAATATTTCAGTTCTTCCGGTGCATCATCTATCTGTTCATCATCCTTTCCGACGGTGTTATCTCTTCAGTGGGCCCATAACCCACAGGTCTTTTCCCAGGATCTTACCTGACTCTTTTAATTTCCCCGGAGCTATTCCCAATTCTTTTCAAGTTTGACGTAAGAATGAATTTCATCAGTCAGATGCCTTTTCCAAGATCGATTTCGAATCAATTCATTGCTGGCTCAACCTCTTCGCTTTTCATTCTCCCGGAGTATCCCAGTAATTTTTCGTGGTGTTTCCCGTCGATATTTGAAGACCGAAGTATAGTTTTTCCTCAAAATCTTGTCCATTCTCCCGAAGATTCATGGTGCTAGCTCGATGTTATGCTATCTGTTTGTTCTAGTCATGCAAATTCTTTTCATCCATCCGGAGTATTTCAAGAGTTGCTTTTCTGTTACAATTATCCGGAGGCCTTCTTTTCAGAATATTGCTTCGTTCCAAGTTTTCAGATTCATTCCCCAATTATTCTATATCCGTGCCCCTTCGTTCATCTCAATTTTATTCCGGTGCCTCGTTCAAGTGTTCTTTAATCAGCTCATGATCTCTTTGTTCTTTCGCATCTAAATCCCCTCGAGCATATTTGTTCTCGAATTCTTCCCGGTGATTCATTCTCTTTCATCAGTCATTTTCGAATTCTTACGGTGGTTCGTTCAAAGTTCTTTTCTTTGATTATCATTTTAATTCATTCGTTCTTTTCAATCCTACCGGTGGTTCATGAAGACTTTCTCAAGTTACTGCTATCCCTTCTCAATCCTTTTTCAAGAAGAATAAGTAGTATGCCAGATCTGTTGGTCATCAATTTAATTTGAGGAAGGATAAGCATACAAAAAATCTTATTCTTATTTCATCCAAGCTGATTAATCTTTTCCTTCGGAGTTTGTTCGTAATGAATAAATTCTAGTTCCAAGTGTTTTCATCTTTTCTTTTCCGGAGTACAATTTACTTGGCCATCTCGTCGGAACCTCCATCTAAATAATCGCAAGGCTCATCTTATTCTTTCTTCCTTCATTTTATCTCGTCATTCTTTTGTTACGGAGTTCTTCATGGTGGTTCTTCATGATTTAATTCATTCTTCAAGAGTTCATCAATATTTTGTTGGTGGAGTTCAAGTATCTTTTCTTCTCGCATCTCGAAGTGCAATTAATTCTCCGTATTCTTTTGAAGTGGAGTTTTTGCATTTCTTCGTTCTTCTCAGCTATTTAATCTTTTCCGTTTGTGGTTGGTTATCACCTCATCATTTTTGAGATGTTATCCATAAGTCCACAACAAGTTATTCTTTCGTTGTTGATTTTCTCAACAACTCCATTCAATCCTTCTAAATTCTTTTCATTAAATTCTCTTTCAATTCTTTCCGGAGGTTTTGTGAAATGTCTTCATCAAGTATCATTCCATCCTCTCAAGTTCATGTTCTAATCCGTCCTTTTTCAGCAGGAGTGCTGCCTAAATCCTTTCAGTCTTATTCGTTTCTTATCTCGTTCTAACCAGAGTTCTTTCATATTCTATCGGATTCCGTGAGCTTTCGAGTCTCGTCATTCTCGTCGTTCCTCTCTTCTTCTCGAGTGCTCTCGATTCTTGGCTTCCTCTCTTTTGTTCTTATTTTACCTCATTCCTTTTTCCCTTCCGTCTCGGTCCTAAGATCTCGGGACGAGATCTCTTGTTAGTGGAGGAGTGTTGTAACGCCCCGGATTCGATGCGCCAGGTGTCCGTCAGTTATTCGCCGTTGATGCCATGTCATTTGCTTGCATGTTGCACTTTGCCATGTCATCATCTGCATTTTTATCATGTCATCATGTGCATTTCATTTTGCATACGTGTTCGTCTCATGCATCCGAGCATTTTCCCGTTGTCTGCTTTTGCAATCCGGCACTCCTATGTCTCCGGCGCCCCCTTTCACCTCTTTTTCGTGTGTGGGTATTAAGCGGTCTTGGAATGCCCGAGGTTTGTCAAGCGGCCTTGGTATAGCACCGGTAGACTACTGTCAAGTTTCGGATCATTTGGAGGTAAATGCGGTACTCAGCAGTTAGCAGGGTAACATAAAGCCCTCTTTGTTGCAGCCCAACTCCCCTTTCTAAGTGGCCCAAAACCCATCTAACTCCCCTCCATGCTATCGGTCGTTCGATCACGATCGCGTGGCCGAAAACCGCACCTCATTTGGACTCTCCTAGCTCCCAGAATCTATATATATGTCCTCCCCCGAAATTTTCGCAGTCAAACCCTAGCTCTCTCTCTCCGGCGTCATGGGGGCGTTTTCCCCGTGCAGGACCGTCGCCCGCCCCTCCGCCCGCCGTGTCAGCCCTCCGTTGGCTGGCGCCCGCCCTTCACTTCGCTACCTGCACCCGGCACTTTGAGCCATCGCCCGGCCCATGGTCCATCTCCGCTGGCGCCTCACTTCGCCCGGCGCGCCTCGCCAGCGGCCCGCACGCCCGCCTCATGCGGTGCTCCGCGGAGTTGGCGGACTCCACCTCCGCTTCGCCGCCCGTCGTCTCGGCTTCGCGCCGCTCGAGATCCACCCGCCGCCGTCGCGCCGCCAGTCGCGTCTCGGCTCCCGGCCGGGCCGTGCCTCGCCGGCGCCCGGGCTCGCCGAGCTTCGCCCGCCCCAGCCATCCCGCCGCCCGGCCGCCCTCCTCCGTCGTCGCCGGTGGCCTCGTCGCCGGATCTGGGCGGGTGGATGAGATCCACCGTCCCGATCCAAACAGCGCACCGGATCTATCCGTCGATCCGCGTCATCCAGTTTCCCGGAGGTCAAAAATTTCATCTAAGTCCCGAGCATTGTGATATTTTGTTCCATTTTCATTGCAGCATATCTCTGTCATCGTTGCTCCGTTTTGCGCGTGTAATATGTCAAAATGTTCGTATCAAAGAGTAGATCATTTCATCTCATTGCACCATTTTCATTGGAGCTCATCTTAATGCCCGAAATGCTGTTAGAAGAGTGCTATGTGATGTTAGTTTCTGATTCTTATCAGAACATGCACTTTTGTCATTTTTGCTATGATTGATGTGTGCATCCTATGAACTTGAGTCCTACATGTGTTTTGTAATATGCCATGCCATATTTCCAGGGATTCTTGCCATGTATTTTTGTGAGTTGTGTAGTGAGTGCATCAAGCTTGTTAAGTAGGGTACTTGCTGTTGCTGTTTTCCTGGCAGATTCTGTTATATTTTTATGCCATGTTAACTTGATGCTACCGAGAGATCCATGCATATTTTGAGTTACTTCAGTAAGGATGTTTTGAACATATGGTTATTATCTATCCATCCATGCCCTTGTTTGCAATTATGGAGTGCTATAGCTTGAGTCAATCGAGCTCTACTTTTGCTATAAAATGTTCCTGGCAGATTGTTTACATGTTATTCAATTTTGCCAAGGTTGTTGTTATTGATCCGTATATGCTATGATGTTGTTCTTGCCATGTATAGCTTCTATGCCATGTCTTCTTACTGTTGGTTACCTTGCCATGCCATGTATTTCTCTGTGGTGAGTGGTTCAAGCTCACCAACATGCCTACTTATTGTTGTTCCTGCCATGTATGAATCTGTAATATAACTTGCCATGTTTATATGGGTGCCATCATATCTTCTGGTCATTTTTGGCTTATGGTCAGTAAGGGACTTTTGTTCTATGCAATTAGTAGATTCATGCCATGCCTTTGTTTGCCATGATAAGTTCCTGTAACATGTTGTTTGATAGCTCTAAACATTGCAACCTGATGTTATTTCTGCCAAAGTCTGAAACTGTTATTAATTGCAATCTTGCCATGTCATTTTGAGCATGTTCTAGTGATTTCTGGAGATAGCTCAGTGTTCATGTTTTGTCATGCTTTACCTGTAGATCAATCCCATGTCTTTTGTTATTACGTTCAGATGCTGTAGCATGTTGTTTTGATGCTCGCTTAATATGCCTAGTTGTTGTTTTGGACAGATTGTTGCTATGACTTGTATAGTGTGTATGTGTTGATCCGTTGCTCCGTTTTGAGTGTGCTCTATATGAAACTTGCTTGATTTTGCATGTAGCTTCATATTATCATGTTGCACCCTTGTTTTGAGGTGTTTACTTGATATTTGTATGCATTTCGCATCAATGCCATGCTTATCTTGTTTTGCTCATATCTTCTAGACCGTAGCTCCGAATCTAATGAACTTTATATGTAACTTGACTAGAATTTCGTGTAGATCATCGTGGTGCATCTTAACTTGCTGTTTAACAACTTGAACATAAGGTTTATTCAGATCTGGACCAATTTCGAAATTTGCATATGAGGACTTCTAGGAATTGTTCTATGTTGTTTCGGCCTCATTTAAACTTGCCTTGATGTGTTGCTCTTGTTTGCATCATCTCTTGCCATGAGTAGCTTCATGTAGCTTTGTCATGCATCATGCTTGTTGTGCACCATGTCTTGTTCATGGTGGTGTGTTTACCTATGTTGTGTGCTTCTTCTTGTTAGTTCCTGTTTCGTGCGATCGTGAGGATTCGTTCGTCACGCTTGGTTCGACTTCATCCGCTCGTCTTCTTCATGGACTCGTTCTTCTTCCTTGCGGGATTTCAGGCAAGATGACCGCTACACGGATCTCACTACTATCATTGCTATGCTAGTTGCTTCGTTCTTTTCGCTATGCTGCGCTACCTATCACTTCTCGCTCAAGCCATCCCAAATTGCCATGTCGACCTCTAACCTTTTGTCCCCTTCCTAGCAAACCGTTGATTGGCTATGTTACCGCTTTGCTCAGCCCCTCTTATAGCGTTGTTAGTTGCAGGTGAAGATGAAGTTTGTTCCTTGTTGGAACATGGAGATGTTGTTCCATCTTTGGAACATGTTTACTTGTTGGGATATAACAATATATCTTATTTAATTAATGCATCTATATACTTGGTAAAGGGTGGAAGGCTCAGCCTTATGCCTGGTGTTTTGTTCCACTCTTGCCGCCCTAGTTTCCGTCATATCGGTATTATGTTCCCGGATTTTTGCGTCCCTAACGCGGTCGGGTGATTTATGGGACCCTCTTGACAGTTCGCTTTGAATAAGACTCCTCCAAAGAAGGCCCAACATTGGTCTTACCATTTGCCTCACCTATGCCCTTTTATTTCCCTTTGGGTTTTCCCGGAGCCCGAGGGTCATCTTTATTTTAGCCCAGGCCAGTTCTCCTTCGAGTGCTGGTCCAAACCGAAGCGATGTCCGGCGCCCGGGCAATCAGGGTCTATGCCAACCCGACGTCTTGCTCATCCGGTGTGCCACGAGAACGAGGTACGTGCGACTCCTATCGGGATTTGTCGGCACATCCGGCGGCTTTGCTGGTCTTGTTTTATTGCTTGTCGAAATGTCTTGTAGCCGGATTCCGAGACTGATCGGGTCTTCTCGGGAGAAGGAATATCCTTCGTTGATCGCGAGAGCTTATCATGGGCTAAGTTGGGACACCCTGCAGGGTATAAACTTTCGAGAGCCGTGCGCGGTTATGTGGCGAGATGGGAATTTGTTAATATCCGGTTGTAGTAAACTTGAAGCAAACCTCTTCTAAAATACACCAGCAGGTGTGCGTAACCGTGAGTGTCTCTTTTCGGGGTTGATCGAGAGGAAAACACGGTTTCTGGGTTATGTCTGACGTAAGTAGGAGTTCAGGATCACTTCTTGATCATAGTTGACGATCGTTCCTTTGTTTCTCTTCCCGCTCTCATTTGCGTATGTTAGCCACCATATATGCTTAGTCGCTCTTTGCAACCTCACCACTTTACCCCTTCCTTTCCCCTAAGCTTTGCTAGTCTTGATACCCATGGTAATGGGATTGCTGAGTCCTCGTGGCTCACAGATTACTACACCACCAGTTGCAGGTACAGGTTTGCGATGATCATGACGTGAGAGCGATGTTTGCTTGTGTTGGAGTTCTTATTCCGCTTCTTCTTCGATCGGGGATAGGTTCGGTCGGCAGCCCGGGCTAAAGGTGGTGGATGTCGTTTGGGTTTCTGTTTATGTTTCATCCGTAGTCGGATGTTGATCTTGTATCTTGTATATGATGTTGATGTATTCTTGTGGCATTTGTGCCTTATGTATGTATCCCTATGTACTATGTAATGTTGATGTAATGATATCCACCTTGCAAAAGCGTTTCCAATATGCGGGTCTATCCTTGGTGGGACCTTCGAGTTCCTTTTGGATAGGGTCGCATATTGGGCGTGACAGTTAATTAATGGTTCAACTTAAGGTGGCAACTTAAATTAACATCTGGGTGGACTGAGGCACCCGGGGAACCCAATGTTGTCTGTTTTTTTGGAAATCCCGGGGTACCCGTGTGATCTTCCTATCGACCGCCACCGATGCTCAAAGGGAACTGAGATGATTCATGCTAGAAACTTCCGTGTGCAGCCACAAGCTATTATGGGCTCTAGCATAGTTGAGTATGATACATGATGTGGACACAGACCTAGGGTAGGGTAATAGGCCCGACCTACACGTCCTACCTAAGGTCCTTGTCCTAAGAACAAAGAAGTTCAAGAATCAGAAGAAGGGATCCAGCAAAGGTGTCGAGTGAAGTCCACTCAACCTACCATCCACTCGGAGACCCCACTTTATCCGGGTCACTCGACCACCAAACCACTCGACATATAAGAAGACGTAAAGCTGCTATACGCAGCAACGGTCGGGCATTTATTCATATATTTAATGATCATTTGTAGCACTTCAATACAGGCGTTACCTGTAATGCCACCTCTTTATGTACATTGGATCCTATGTAACGGAGGGGAGCTGGGGTCATGGCACACTCTATATAAGCCACCCCCCTCCTCTGGGACAAGGGTTCACACCCCTTGTAACTCACACGCACATAATCCAGTCGACCGCCTCCGGGCTCCGAGACGTAGGGCTATTACTTCCTCCGAGAAGGGCCTGAACTCGTAAACCTTACGTGTACAACTCCTCCATAGCTAAGATCTTGCCTCTACATACCTACCCCCCATTCTACTGTCAGACTTAGAACCACGACAGTTGGCGCCCACCTTGGGGCTGGTGTCTTAGCGACTTGTTGGAGAAGTTGCAATCTTTACGATCCCCTTCATCATGGTTTAAGGCGGAGGTTTGGCTGAGGGCCGCGAGATCCATCTCGGCGCGCTCGTGTTCGTCGCCGAAGACTCCGCTTGGCTTCAGGAGGCTCCACTCGACGTAGACGTGCTCCCCGTCTGCGGGGCAACGCACTTTCGCGTGTGCATCCGAGGCGTCCTCCTGCGGCAGTTGTCAACTCAGTATCGGTCGGCTCCTATGGCGTCCTCCCTCCCTGTTGCATGCCGGCGCAAGCGTTCCAGTCGTTCAAGGCTTCAGCGGTGGGTGAGGCACGCGGTGGCTCGCCAGTCGGCCACCCCCCAAGTCGCGGTGATCGAGCCCGACGAATCTCTCTACGGCCTGTTCGACTGGCTCCGCAGAGACTACATCCGAGTGCGATAGTAGTGATCCCGCAGCGGAGGTCCTGATGGTCGATGGAACTCGCAGTCCTCCCGGCTTCCCCCGCGTCGATGGTGGTGACGACGGAGGCGATCCTGTGCAGGCCCATGAGGAGTACCTCCCCGAGCCCCTCTCGTCGCAGCAGAGGGAAGAACTTCGCCACCGGAACATGGATGCACTTCACACTCCTATCGTTGGAGAAACCCCCAAGGCCCGGGCCTTGGAGGACGCGGCAGCCAGCACGGCTTAGCGCACTCGACTGGAGAACCTCCAGCGAGTACTCGACGAGCGTGCGCATCAACGGGTTCCAGAATCCAGTCGACGTCAACTCTTTCCACCTCCGACTCAGGTATATCGAACTCCGATCCATAATCTTATAGCTGCAACTCGAATAGCAGAGTCAATTCAGCCCTCCCAGTCAGAAGCTGGCAGAGGTCTGATGCAGACCAGAGCTTTGCTCCGGGCAGCAGGAGAACAGAATACAGCTGTATCACGGTCGCGGAATAGGATCCGTAGCAGGTCCGTTGTTGCAGATACAGTCCAGTCGGCTCACAGCCCAAGATCGCCTCCGAGGCGTGAAGGACGTGGAGACCGTCGTGATCAGTACAGAAACCATGAGCAGTATGATCACCGACTCGGTCGTGATGATCGCCGTCGAGTGCCCACACCTCCCCCAAGGAGTGGGTCGTACGTGCTTCGACAGCAAGATGGCAGATGCCCTCACAGTGTCGGGCGGAGGATTCCAGTCGACCCTAGGGAGCCAGGCTTTGATGCGAGATCTATTCTCGTTCAGGGTTTGGTCGACAGAAATAGAGCTCACCGGGAAGGTCATGATAGAGATTTACCAACCAGCCGCAGAGTGCATGTCTCAGGTCCAGAGTGCTTCAGCAGAGCTATCAGGGCTGCAGTGATTCCTCCCAACTTCAGGTTGGCGACTGGAGTCAGTAAGTTCACAGGTGAGTCCAAGCCTGACACTTGGCTTGAGGGCTACCGAGTGGCTGTTCAGATCGGCGGCGGCAATGATGAGGTGGCCATGAAGCACCTTCCTCTGATGTTGGAGGGTTCGGCCAGAGCATGGCTGAATCAGTTAGCACCCAGCAGCATTTACAGTTGGGAAGATCTAGCCCGAGTGTTTGTCAGAACTTTTGAGGGGACGTGCAAGCGACCAGCAGGGTTGACAGAGCTGCAGTCTTGTGTACAGAAGACAAATGAAACTTTGAGAGATTATATCCAGAGATGGATCACGTTGCATCACACGGTGGAGAACGTGTCTGATCACCAAGCAGTTTGTGCCTTCAAGGAAGGCGTCAAGTACAGAGAGCTGAATCTGAAGTTCGGTCGGACCGGAGACATGTCTCTGAGTCGAATGATGGAGATTGCCACCAAGTATGCTAATGATGAAGAAGAGGATCGGCTCCGAAGGGGCAAGCACAAATCAGTCGCCCATGAAACCGGAGGAGGTAATTCCAGTCGGAAGCAGAAGCGCAAAGCCGAGCCAGCTCCTCCTAGAGAAACGGAGGAGGTAACTCCAGTCGGAAGCAGAAGGGACTGAAACCCCGACTGATGCGTGATCTCAAACACGCAGCAGGTGCCTGGGTCGATGAACTTCCATCAGTTCTTTGGGGATTGAGGACAACGCCCAATCGGTTGACTGGACGAACTCCTTTCTTTTTGGTTTATGGAGCTGAAGCTATTTTGCCAAGTGACCTGCTCCACAACGCACCCCGAGTCGAGCTCTTCTGTGAAGAGGAAGCAGAACAGGCCCGGCAGGATTCAGTCGATCTCTTAGAAGAGGAAAGAGAGATGGCCTTGATCCGGTGTGGGGTTAGGTTGTGGTGTGCAAGTTCAAGTGATGCATCACGAAGAGATCAAGTCCTTGAAGCTTGCCATCCATTGTGGTGACAATGGACCTGTGAAGATGAGCGGAAGAGAGGCTCACCCACAGTAGAGTATGGGGGAGCAATCAACTAGTCTTCATCGAGCCAAAGCAATCAAGAAAGGTGGTCCAACTTGAGGGAGTCAAGATCGTCATCATCTAGCTCAAGTGGAACATGTGCAAGGCAAAGGTTTGCCCTTGATAGGTTTTCTATTTTACCGGTCTCATGGTAGTTGTGGGAGATCGGGTTATAGGATCGTTTGCCGTACTATCAAGGGGGGCTCTCGATGAGTTGCTTGATCGTATCGTTCATAGAGAGCTCAAACCATTGCATCCTTGCATCATCTTTATTGGTTCTTGTTTGGTTCTTCTCCTTGTGAGGTTTGGAGTTTTTGATCATGTTCATGACAAGCTCGAGTTCATCGAAACGGAGTTCACATGCATCTTCTATGATGTTTTCGATGTTGGAGGGTATGTCGGTTCTTCTCTGTTGGAGCTGTCACTCCTTTGTTTGCTAAGCATACCTCCCCTGCCTCTTCTTACTATAACAAGCTTGAGTTTGCTACTCGCTGTTTTGATGCTACTCGTTGTCTTGTTTCAAACAAGCTTGAGTTTGCTCAATTCGGAGCTCATTTTTAGAAGTTATGGCAGTTCTGGTTTCCTTGGAGTATTCTTTATTTTCGCGGTAGTGGCTTAAGGCTGATGCCAGCGGTAGTACCGCGGTCCACAGCGGTAGTACCGCCGAAGCACTCAAGCGGTAGTACCGCTCCCAGAGCGGTAGTACCGCTTGTGGTCTTCGGCCATAGTACCGCAGTGGTTCCGGGCTACTACCACCTCGATTCGAGACCGTTGTTTTTTGTGTCGGGTTTTACGGTACTAAGTGCGGTAGTAGTGGCGGTAGTACCGCTCCAAGCGGTAGTACTGCGCCTACTCACACGGTAGTACCGCTCTGGGGCCAGGGCCTTGACCTCCTCGTCAGCAGCAAGATTGCTGGGTGAGAGCGGTAGTACCGCCCTCGTGAGTAGTACCGCCCAAGCGGTAGTACCGCTCTGTGGGGGATGTTCGATTGGGGTAACGGTTGGATTTTCCTCCTATAAAAGGGGTCTTCTTCCCATTGAACCTTATCCTTTTGAGCTCGTGTTCTTCCCCCATTGTTGACCTTCTCCGAGCTTGCTATCTCTCAATCCCCATGGATTCTTGCTAGTTTTGGGGAAAAGAGAGAGGAGATCTAGATCCACATTTCCACCAATCACTTTCTCCTCTATGTGAGGGGAACCCCTTGGATCTAGTTCTTGGAGTTCTTGGTGTTCTCCTTCTTGTTCTTCCTCTCATTTTCCTCCCTAGCATTAGTTGCTCTGGTGGGATTTGAGAGAGAAGGACTTGGGCACTCTGTGTGCCCTTGCCATTGCATTTGCGCATCGGTTTGAGTTCTCCACGGTGATATGTGGAAGTTACAAGTTGAGAAGCTTATTACTCTTGGGTGCTTGGTGCCCTTGAGCTTGTTCCTCTTGGGTGCTTGGGCGCCCTAGTCGGTTGGTGGTGTTCGGAGCTCAATCATTGTGGTGTAAAGCTCCGGGCAAGCATCGGGGTCTCCAATTAGGTTGTGGAGATCGCCCCGAGCAATTTGACGGGTTCCGGTGACCGCCCCCAAGGGTTGCCAAAGTGTACGGGTTCTGTGACCGCCCCCAAGGGTTGCCATTTTGTACGGGTTCGGTGACCGCCCTCAAGGGTCCCTTAGTGGAATCACTACATCTTGCATTGTGCGAGGGCATGAGGAGATTACGGTGGCCCTAGTGGCTTCTTGGGGAGCATTGTGCCTCCACACCGCTCCAAACGGAGATTAGCATCCGCAAGGGTGTGAACTTCGGGATACATCGTCGTCTCCGCGTGTCTCGGTTATCTCTTACCCGATCCCTTTACTTATGCACTTTACTTTGTGATAGCCATATTTTTCTTTGTCATATATCTTGCTATCACATAGTTGCTTATATTGCTTAGCATAAGTTGTTGGTGCACATAGGTGAGCCTAGTTGTTTTAGGTTTTGTGCTTGACAAATTAACCGCTAGGTTTATTCCGCATTTGTTCAAGCCTAAACCGTAATTATTTTAAAACACCTATTCACCCCCCTCTAGGCGACATCCTCGATCTTTCAACTAGATTTCATAGAAACATCCTATCCACTCAAACCTCTTTGAAAGAATCCTGCGTTTTTTCTATGCACAATCAAACACTCGTACAATCCTGTAGGATTCAAGATGACATTCCACTCTAATCCCATGTTTTTCCTATTCCCCCGTTTTGGAAATCCTACAAATCAAAGAGGCCCTAGCTTTTTTATAAAAACTAATTGATTTTGAATGAGATGAACTATAATAATTAAATGAAGGTCTATGTCAGGCATATATGACTCAGAGCTTACATGCTACAGTGTAGTATTTATTCATAATTTGGTTGCCAAATCTGATGCGTGCAATGCATGTGTACCTTACTAGTACTTCGAGTATGTGCAAAACACGTAAATTAAATTCCAATGGCACGCTACATAGTGTCTCTCTTACAGTTCATGAAGCCACGTGGCACATGTGGAGGCGTTGTCGCGACCTCCTTGTGTGGATTGATCACAGTGACATGTTGCTGGTTCCAGAAGAATGTACTCGTCCTCTCTGAGCCACACTGGCGGTACATGCACAAAGCGAAGATGTGCATGCACGCCACGCACACATTCATTCCCTCACACGCACACGCGGGTACACGGGCGAACGAATTTTTGTACGAAGATCCACCCCATGTGATAATTTGACGCGTGTAAAGTCCTTCACTTCATTGATGGTCAATTAATACAGCACATGCAAATTGAGTGGACGTGAGGGCGGAAGAAAGACATTACTACTCCACTGCGCGCATGCGAGTAGTTGAATCATGGGTTGCTAGTACTTCCATTGGTATCCTTCGTATTTTGTGCCAATTTTTTACCCTATTTGTAAGTAACATAATATTTATGCATGTCATAAAAAGTGGCACAAAAAAGGGGACAATAAACCAGGACGCAGGCAGCATGATCAATTTTTGCCAGGGCTACTGCTGGTGGCCTTTGTATTTAAATATGGAAGGAGTGGAGTAGTACTATCTTTATCTTAGCCTTGTAGGGCTCTCCCTGCGCCTAGCCTGGCCTCTCCACCTTGCCCACCGGATCTCGCCATGGAGGATCCCGCCATGGATAATCCCAGGATCCCGCGGGCTGCCCTCTCGCTGTGGCCCGCAGCACTGCCGCCTTTGAGCGAAACCCACATGTGTTTTAGAGGGGATCCATTGCTCTGGAATCACAGATCGATGGCGCCGGAGGACATGCCAGGGCTGCATTTTAGGTGGTGGGCAGCAAGGGCAAATCGGATCGAGGAAGCATCACATCGATTGGAGAGAAGTTCCAAGGAGCTGCGTGTCGGCGTTCTAGGAACGGGGGTCCCCAGACTTGCCTGCCTGCGGCCTGCGGCGTGGCTCAAGTGGGGGCCCAGCACGGCCCATCTTCATCAGCTCAAGCTCAAGACCCTCGCGAGGGGCCAAGACTCGCGGGGCGGACGACAGGAAGCTTCCTCAGAGGCAGCCTCATCAGGCAGGCTCATGAGGAGGCGGAGAGATCAAGGCAGGGGTACCTCACAAGGAGCCCGTGACGCAAGCCATGACGATCGAGACCAGGCGGGCGCCAGGCGGGTGCCGGCCTGTGCAGTGTCCTTGTTTCGCTTTTGGTGCAAAGGGGGCAAGCACAGGCCAAGGCATCAGGCAAAGGTTACCATTCTGCTGCAACGAGACCAAGACCAGCCGGGCGGCAGGACGGAGGTCACCGTGGAGCCCAAGACGGCGTCATCACCAGTGCTTTTGGCAGCCGAAGACCACCTTTGGTCATCACCAGGTGGCTCCAGGCTTTGACCCCGACCTTGCGACAGGTGCAGTGGCTGCACAAGTTCAAGTCCGAGATGCCGTCGCGCTACAATGGCGCGACAGACCCGCTGGTTTTCCTGCTGGCATACGAGGAGGCCGTCCTCAAAGCCGGGGGTGACGACCGGGTGATGGCCAACTGGTTACCCATGGCCCTCACCGGCGTCCCTCGCATGTGGCTCCTCCACCTGCCGACGGCTTCTGTGACCTCCTGGGAGGAGCTGCGCGACCTCTTCCTCGCCCGTTTCGCCGCACCAGCGCCGCCCGTCGTCGCGGCTCTCCTGGGTGGCTCCCAAGCACCACCCTCGAGCCACCACGTCAAGCCGTTCACCCGCCGGATCAGCACCACCTCCAAGCGTCAAGAAGCTCCCCCGGGCTGGGCGGCGCCTGAGGCCGATCTGACCTTCGACTCGGATGGTCACCCCTTCAACCCCATCGGTTTGGGCGCGCTCCCGATGCTGTGCACCCCCACCATCTGCCAAGTGGCCGTCACCAGGACCCTCGTCGACGGTGGTGCCGGCCTCAACGTGCTCTCGGTGGAGGCCTTCAGCCTCCTCCACGTGCCACCGGAGCGGCTCCAACCCAGCAGGCCTTTCTCGGGCGTCGGAGTCGGTTCCACCGTCTCCCTGGGACAGATCCGCCTCCCAGTGACCTTCGGCACCTACGACAACTTCCGCACAGAGCTGATCGACTTCGACATCGCCCCCATCGGCCTCCCCTACAACGCCATCCTCGGCTACCCGGCCTTGGCCCAGTTCATGGCAGCAACTCACCCGGCGTACAACCTCATGAAGGTGTCCGGAAGCAGCGGCGTCCTTACCGTGTCAGGAGACACAAGGGATGCGCTGTAGGTGCTCCAGCTCGCCTTCAGGGCGGCCGCGGTGGGGCAGCCCGCCAGCACCGACGCCCTTGAACCCAAGGGGGCTGCGCCGGCTAAAAAGAAGCAGTTGTTCACCCAAGACAAGGCGGAAACCAAGCAAGTACCGGTCGACGAGGACGGGTCCACTGGCGCCACCTTCACCATAGGAGCCAACCGCGAGCCCGAGCAGGAGGAGGCCCTGGTGAGGTTCCTGCGCGCGAACAAGAAGGTGTTCGCGTGGGAACCCGATCAGTTAGCAGGGGTCCCGAGGAGCGTGATTGAGCATCACCTCTACGTGTGCCCCAACGTGCGCCCCATGAAGCAGAAGGCGAGGCGACAGTCCACTGAGAAACAAGCTTTCATCGTTCAAGAGACCCGGAAGCTCGAAGCGGAAGGGGTTATCCGCGAGGTCCGCTACCCCGATTGGCTGGCTAATCCGATCGTTGTGCCAAAAAAGGGAGGAAAGGAGCGCATGTGTGTCGACTTCACCAACCTCAACAAAGCGTGCCCGCAGGATCCATTTCGGCTCCCATGCATCGACCAGATAGTCGACTCCACCGCAGAGTGCGACCTATTGTGCTTCCTAGATGCCTTCTCGGGCTATCACCAGATCAAGATGGCGGTGGAAGATGTGGAGAAGACGGCTTTCCTGACCCCATGTGGAGTGTACTGCTATACGTGCATGCCATTTGGGTTGCGCAACGCAGGGGCAACCTTTCAGCGGCTGATGCACATCGCCTTGGGCCGGCAGCTCGGGAGGAACGCTGAAGCCTACGTCGACGACATTGTGGTGAAGTCTCAGGAGGCAAAAACCCACCTTTGCAAGCCTCAACGAGGTGGACCTACGGCTCAACCCAGAGAAGTGCGTGTTTGGAGTCCCCTCGGGCAAGCTCCTGGGCTTCCTCGTGTCCCACAGGGGCATTGAGGCCAACCCGGAGAAGGTCAAGGCGGTCGAGGACATGAGCCCGCCAAAGACCCTCAGAGAGATGCAGAAGCTCACCGGGCGTGTGACCTCTCTAGGGCGCTTCATCTCCAAGCTAGGGGAGCGAGCGCTGCCTTTCTTCAAGCTGATGAAGAAGAAAGGCCCCTTCGAATGGACTGAAGAGGCCGACAAGGCATTCCAAGATCTCAAGAGGTACCTTACCAGCCCACCAGTGATGGTAGCTCCACGCCCTCAGGAGCCCCTGGTGCTCTACCTTGCGGCCACCCCCTACTCCGCTAGCGCAGCACTGGTGGCGGTTAGGGAAGAGTGGCGAGCCAAGGCCGCATCGACCGCCCAGACTGAAGTAGAGCAAAGCCAGGAGGGCCTCGCGAGGACCATGACCGCGGCCGGAAAGGAACAGCCGCAACAGGAGAACGCACCCGGAGCAGAAGAGGCCCCTTCAAGCGACCAAGCGCTGGGGGCTCCATCGTCTCAGGAGACGCCTCGACCTCTGGAGGACGCAAGCTGCGCCAGCACCCTCAACCTCGTCGAGCATCCCGTGTACTTTGTCGGCACGGAACTGCGGGACGCAAGGGCACGGTACCCCATGCCCCAAAAACTCCTCCTCGCGCTGTTAGTGGCCTCACGCAAACTGCGGAACTACTTCCAAGGCCATCCCATCAAGGTCGTCTCAGCATACCCCTTGGAAAGGGTACTCAGGAGCCCCAACTCAGCTAGAAGGGTCGCTGAATGGAACATCGAACTACAAGCATTTCAGCTAGAATTCAGTACTACCAGAGTCATCAAGGGAGCCGCACTGGCAGATTTCGTGGCAGAGTGGATAGAAGCACCGGGTCTCGAGGCAGGCGAGGACCGATCACTTTCCCCGGGAAGTGAGGCACCGGACGGCTGGATCATGTACTTCAATGGGGCGTTCTCCCGACACGGTGCGGGAGCTGGCGCGGTACTCGTATCCCCTACCCAGGACAAGCTCTACTACGCCGTGCAACTCTGCTTCCAGCACGGAGAAAAGGTCTCCAACAACATAGCAGAGTACGAAGGCCTGATAGCAGGCTTGAAAGCCGCAATCGCCTTAGGGGTGAAGCGCCTCATCATCAAGGGCGATTCACAGCTCCTCGTCAACTTCTCCAACAAGGTATACGAGCCAAAGGATGAGCACATGGAAGCCTACCTCGCTGAGCTCCGCAAGATGGAGAAACAGTTCTGGGGGCTGGAGTTGCAGCATGTGCCTCGCGGCACCAATCAGGAGGCTGATGACATTGCCAAGAGGGCCTCTAGGCGGCTGCCTTAGGAGCCAGGCATCTTCGAGGAGCGGCTCTTCAAACCCTCGGCGGTACCGTCACTATCGAGCACGGCGCAATCAAGGGAGGAGCTCCCTCAGCCACCTGCCTCAGGAGCCCCGGTCTGCGGCCCGGCCTCAGGGGCATGTCTGCTCCTGGCGTTGGAGCCCCAGGAAGGGTGTTGGATCCCGGAGCTCAAGAACTACCTGGTGCAAGGGACTCTGCCGGAGAACGAAGAGGAGGCGGAGCGTGTAGCACGGCAGGCCACAGCTTATTGCATCATGGATGGAGAGCTCCACAGGAAGCGACCGAATGACGTGTCTCTACGTTGCATCTCCAGAGAGCAAGGGAAGGAGCTGCTGGCGGACATACACGGCGAGGACTGTGGGCACCACTCATCGCCACGAACCCTCGTCGGCAAGGCGTTCCGTAGCGGATTCTACTGGCCCACAACACTCAACGACGCTGTTAAGCTGGTAAAGGCTTGCGAAGCCTGCCAGTTCCACGCTAAGCAGATCCATCAGCCTGCGGGGGGTCTACAAACTATACCCCTCTCGTGGCCATTCGCAGTTTGGGGGCTGGACATTTTGGGCCCGTTTCCTCGGGCGCCAGGGGGCTATCGCTACCTCTACGTCGCTGTGGAAAAGTTCACCAAGTGGGCTGAGGTGGAAGCAGTCCGCACAATCCCGGCGGGCTCCGCAGTCAAGTTCATCAAGGGCCTCGTGAGCCGATTTGGGGTGCCCAACCGCATCATCACCGACAACGGTTCGCAATTCACCAGTAATCTCTTCAAAATGTACTATGCTAACCTTGGAATGCAGATATGCTACGCTTCGGTAGCACACCCCCGGAGCAACGGCCAGCCTGAGCGAGCCAACGCGGAGGTCCTGAGGGGCCTCAAAGCCAGGACCTTCAAAAAGAAGCTGGAGGCCTGTGGCAGGGGCTGGTACGACGAGCTCCAGTCCGTGCTGAGGTCAATCCGCACGATTGCAACCAAGCCGACTGGCGAGACCCCATTCTTCCTCGTCTATGGACCAGAGGCTGTTCTCCCTCACGAGGTCAGACGTCGCTCCGCACGGGTCCTGGCGTTCGACGAGACGCAGCAGGACGCCATGCGGGGGACGGATCTCGTGCTGGGGGAGGAACGCTGTCGAGAAGCCGCACTGCGAGCGGCAAGGTATCAACAGGCGCTGCGACGATACCACTGCCGCAACGTGCGCCCCAGGACCCTTGAGGTACGGGATCTCGTGCTCAGACGGGTCCTCTCTAGGGAGGGCCTGCACAAGCTCTCTTCCATGTGAGAGGGCCCATTCAATGTTGTTCATGTTTCCAGGCTTGGCTCCGCGCGCTTGGAGACCCCGGAGGGGGTACCCATACAGAACGCGTGGAACATTCAACATCTCCGGAGGTTCTACCCCTGAGCGGGTGCCTGTGAAGGCCCGATGCCTGTGAAGAAGGCAAGTGCCTGTGAAGGCCCGGTGCCTGTGAAGAAATCAAGTGCCTATGAAGCTGTCGCGTTTTGGAAAAGGCCCGGTGCATGTGAAGAAGGCAAGTGCCTGTGAAGCTGTCGCTTTTGGAAAAGACCCGGTGCCTGTGAAGAAGGCAAGTGCCTGTGAAGCTGTCGCGTTTTGGAAAAGGCCCGGTGCCTGTGAAGAAGGCAAGTGCCTGTGAAGCTGTCACGTTTTGGAAAAGGCCCGGTGCCTGTGAAGAAGGCCAATGCCTGTGAAGCTGTCGCGTTTTGGAAAAGGCCTGGTGCCTGTGAAGAAGGCCAATGCCTGTGAAGCTCACCGCTCGTGACACTCTCACGTAAGTAATAATGAGTGGGGCTGTACACGCCCCGGAGTCTCCGGAGTGCCGCCCTCGGGCCTCGGGGGCTCCCGCCCACGCCCAGTGGCAGCACTTAGCTCCGCGCTGGTGAGAAGACGTCGAAGACTAGAATAGGTGCAGGAAGCGGCTTTTTCATTTGCTTTCTGCAGTTGGCTTGTTTGTTTCCGTTTGAAGTCTTATTGGAGTTGTTGGCGTTCCTGGCTTGTGACTCTTTATCTTTTTCACTCGCTTGCCTCGTTTTCTCTCGCACAAGTCTCGCGAGGGAGGTTCGCGGGCGCCCTCGAGAGCGTTTTCTGCCCCGATCGTCTGAATCTTTCCTGTCCGAGTTCTCTGTGGGAGCACCCCTCCCAGTCCGTGCCTCACAGGCATCGCGACACGAGCGCAGGACCTAGCCGATCGCCTCCACAACCACGACCGAAAGTTACCCCTCCTGCTAATCTTTGCAGGGCATGAAGCGCACGGCGAGGCCTCGGCCTCGCGAGGCGGGGACCGCGTCAATCCCCACCGAGCTGAAATAATTCCTGCACATGGGCACACAACACGGAAACATAGCATAGAAATAAAGGAAGGAGCGCGATAATTGACAACAGCAGTTCTAACACGCCCCCACGGGGCCCTATACTACCTTCTTTTTCTGCGCAGGTGAGGAAGAAAAACAAAATGGGCACGGCTTTCCCGGCACCAACCTACAACGAAAGCTCGAGCTGCTCCTGGGGCTCAGGCGAATCCCTCCTCTCGCTTCATCGGGGCACGACGGCGGGCTGACCCGCTACCTTCACCCAATCGGGCGCGACGGCGCGGGGGCTGCTCGCGGCCACCGCTGGAGGAGCTGCTGCCTGAGGGAGAGTTGCCGAAGCTTGGCGAACCTCGAGCATCGCCACCTGCACGCCTGTCGCCGTGTTCATCCTGGTCAGTGTCGGGGCTGGGCAGGCGGCCGCGGTCGTCATCTTCGGGGCAGCACCCAGTGCGGCGACCGTCTTCCCCGAACACCCTCACGTAGAGGGTGGCATCGCCATCGAACTTGAAGTGCAGGGTGCATCGGCGTCTCAGGCCGCGCGCACGGGCAAACGTTTGCCAGCCGCGGGTCAGGGGCCCATTCCTAGAAGCGGATACCTCTAGCAAAGCCCAGGAGGCCCTACTGCAGCAACCATCCGCCTGGAGCCAGAAGCCGCACCGGGCGCTGGCCGGCAGCTCACCTACGAAGAAGCGGGGGAGCTGGAGCCAGGTGCTGGTCGGGTCCACCGACCACACGACGAACTCCTGCAGCACCTCCGCCGAGCGAAAGCGTGGCCTGGGGGGACGCGCGGTCACGGCATGCCTCCCCTCGGCAGTCGGGCGCCCACCACCGCGCAGGGAACCGCCTCCATGGCCACGAGAAGCCACTACGGGGACCGCGGGATGCTTGCGAGGACGACCCCGGCCACGCTTGGTCGGGGGGGCGTCAGGCCCTGCCTGGCGGGCCTTTCCTTTCTCTGCGGCCGAGAACCTCTTCGGAGCCATGGGAACGGCAGGCAGCCGAGAAGAAGAGAAGGAGTAGCAGGAAGAGATGGATTGAAGGAGCTCACACGGTCCCGTACTTATAGCCGGAGAAGGCCAACCACCGAGCACCATGATCGTAGGTAATCATGACCCGTTTCTCTGCATGCAGGGACTTGTCAAGTCGTGCGTTTGCTGAGGCATCGTGGGAAGCGCAGGCGCCCACGTCCAATCAACCACCACGCGGCGCCCAAGGCCGCAGGCTATTGGGGCCCACGGTGCTTTGCGCTTTCCCATTCGCCTCTCTGCTAGGCTAAGCCCGGGCGCGCCTTGGGCCCGGGGCTACTGTCGGTGTTCTGGGAACGGGGGTCCCCAGACATGCCTGCCTGCGGCCTGTGGCGTGGCTCAAGTGGGGGCCCAGCACGGCCCATCTTCAACAGCTCAAGCTCAAGACCCTCGCGAGGGGCCAAGCCTCGCGGGGCGGACGTGAAGCTTCCTCGTGAGGCAGCCTCATCGTGCAGGCTCGCGAGGAGGCGGAGAGATCAAGGCAGGGGTACCTCGCGAGGAGCCCGTGACGCAAGCCATGACGATCGAGACCAGGCGGGCGCCAGGCGGGCGCCGGCCTGTGCAGTGTCCTTGTTTCCCTTTCGGTGCAAAGGGGGCAAGCACAGGCCAAGGCATCATGCAAAGGTTACCATTCTGGTGCAATGAGACCTAGACCAGCCGGGCGGCAGGACAGAGGTCACCGTGGAGCCCAAGACGGCGTCATCACCAGTGCTTTTGGCAGCCGAAGACCACCTTTGGTCATGATAACTTGTACTAGATGTTCCCCTTCAAAATGGCCAATTATTGGCGCCCTTCGCGCTCATTATTTTTGGGGAGAGGCCCAGGGCCTCTATAAATAGAGCTAGCCACCACAGAGTAGAGGCAGCTAATCGCAGGCAGGGAATCAGATAGGGAGACCAAGTAGAACACACCGCACCAGCTCAAGAACACCCCTCGCGAGGCTGTTCTTCCCCTGTACTGTTCATCATCAGCCCCTGAGGCAATCCACCACACCACACACTGGAGTAGGGTATTACACCACAACGGTGGCCCGAACCAGTATAAATCTCGTGTCCCTTGTGTTGTTCATTGTTTCTAGCTTAGATCATGTGAGAAGATCGGACGTAGATTGGTAGGGGAGAGATCTCCGCGCGCACCCCAGTGTTCGAACCTCAAGGGTCTGCCGGAACCCGAAATCCGACACTGCGCCTGGCGCTGCACAAGGCGGAGGCGCAAGTCGATCTCAGGGAAGAGATGTTGAGGGATGTCAGCATCTGGCAGCGTCGCGTTGATTTTGAGCTAGGGCTAATGGCAGAGATCATATTCATGGAGTCGAATGCTGAGGAAAGAATGCGCATGCCTGTGCAATGGCATGAGCAGCCGGTGCAACTATTCAAATGGGCGGTAGGAGAAGCCAAATCCCGGAACCAGTTGCGGCGGCGCCGCTGGGCATGCATCGTAGGCGAGGTGAGCTGCCCTCCTCCCCGCCAGCGATGCAGTGAACTTGCAACGCCATGTCGGTTTGCAACCTTGACAATCACTCCATCTATATGTATTGTATTCCCGTGAAAATACTTGGTCGTTTGGAAAAAGATGGTAATTGATTTATCACTAGTTTTAGAATGCTTGGTCGTGACAATCAACCGAAGCCACAACCAGAAGTCTCCATCGCATAATACTTTACGGTTGGTCGCACCAACAGACGGTCGGTCGGACCCGCGTCTCACCGAAGGGACACGCATCGGCTTGGTATGACATCTACGACCAGTTACATCACTGACTTGTGCGGCCGAATTTGAGCAGTGTAGTACTCCCTCTATCTGAATTTACAAGTCTTGCACATGTACTTAGGTCGTTAATTTGACCAAGTTAATAAGAGGCATAGATTACGAAAAATATATCATTACAAACTTCAAATATTATATTTTTAATGATATATTTTTTATGTTAAACAATTTATTTTATATAAGTTACATTGACGACCTAGATACACGTGCAAGCCTTGTAAATTGAGATGGAGGGAGTGCTTAAATTTATGTTCCACTAAACTCATCGGGGGCTATTTCGGGCCTTGAAACCAAAACCATCAATTAATCTTTACCTTGTTCCCATCATATTCGAAAGTACTAGTGCTACAGTTAAGTGCAAGCCTGCTCACACCTACTAGTACGTACCAAACCTGAACGTGTTCCCACTATGCATGTTTTAGTACTAGTGCTAGTACTTAGGTTATAAAAAGGGGAACTACCTAACTGAAAATTACTCTACCTTCCTCCTCATAAGTCCTTCTTCTTCGTCCGTCCTTGCCATGGCCGGTATGCAGAGATCTAGGTCGAGAACTACTCGTAACAAGGGAGCGGCAACCAAGGCTGCGGAAAAAAAAGAGAGGGCTCGCCACCACGCAGGGACCTCGAAAGATCTCTCACGGGCAGGCGATGGCTCCCAGGAGCGCCCTAGCCGCGGAGGCGAACATGTCGAGCTGGCGGCGCTGGAGTCATTATCCCTCGATGGCATGCCCGATCAGCGCAATAAGCACCTCAATAAGCAGAAGGAGGTCATCCACGGCTTGGTGGAGCTGCTGAAGGAGAGCCTCGACGACATGCCTGTTCAGCTCAATGAGCAGGGGGAGTTGACCGCCGGCTTGGTGATGCTGCTGAAGAAGAGCATTGCCTCGGACAAGAAGGCGACCGGCGAAATCCTGCAACTTTAGGAGGACAAGGCGAAGCTCTGCCACGAGCTCGACCTGCTGAAGGAGAAGAACACCGGCTGTGTCGAATTACGGGGCAAACCCTTGAAAGGTTTGAACTCTGGGGTGCGTGCGGAGATCTCAACCTACCTAGCCTGCCTACTCGCGATCCTCCTAAGCCTATCACGTCGAGCTCGAAGAGACAAAGAGACACATCAGTTTATTCTGGTTCGGGCCACCTTGTTGTCTAATACCCTACTCCAGCATTTTGGTGGATTGCCTCAAAGGGCTGAGGATAAACTAGTACAATGGATGAACTGGCCTCAGGAGGTGAGGTGTTCTTGAGCTCAAGAGAGCTGGTGAGGTGGTCAGATGAGAATGGATTTGATCCCCTCTATGGTGGTGGCTAAGTCCTATTTATAGTGGCCTTGGTCCTCTTCCCAAATGTTGGCGGGAAGGGATCCCACAACGGCCGGATTTGAAAGGGGACAAGTAGTATAGCTTATCCTGACAAAAGTGGTCTTCGCCTGCGAAAAGCCCCTGGTCGTGACGCCGCGGTGGGCTCGGTGATGACCTCCGTCCTGCCGTCCTGGCGGTCTTGGTCTTGTTGCACCAGAATGGAAACCTTTGGCTGATTCCTCGGGACTTCGCGCCTGCGGCTTGCCCCCCTTGCACCAAAGAGGAAGCTGGCGCTCTGTGCTCGCTGGCACCCGCCTGGCCTTGGTCGTCATGGCTCACGTCAGCTGAGCCTCGTGAGGTGCACCTCGCATTGAAATCTATGCCCCTCGGGAGCCAGCCTGAAGAGATCGATCCCCTCAGGGGTCTTGGCGTCATCCGCCTCGCGAGGGTCTTGAGCTGCTAATGTTGAAGCTGGGCCGTACCAGACCGTCGATGGAGCCACGTGGTGGGCCGCAGGTAGGCAAGTCTGGATACCCCCATGTCCGGAATGTCGGCAGTAGCCCCGGGCCCAAGGCGCGCTCGGACTTGGCTTCCAGGCGAAGCCAAAGGGAAAGTGCGGAGCGCCGCGGGCCCTAACCGCCTGTGGCCTTGATGACGCGTGGCAATTGATGGGACGTGGGCGTCTTCACTTCCCCATGCCGCCTTGAAATTTGCCAGGCCTAGTGGTCACCCGTTGCCAGAGCAGCTCGCCCTCGCAGATTGTCACGCTCGGCCTTCGTTTCCTCTTCTCCCAATCTTGTAGCCTCGTGCGTAGATCCAGTGCCGGCACCTCACCCCCTTTCCGGCTTCCGCCATGGCCCCGCAGTCGAGGAAGAAGAAGGGGAAGCTGCACGCCCCGGCCAGGTTCCCACCGGCCTTGGAGCCAGCTCTTGAGCGGTCGACGGTGATCAACCAGGAGGGGCTGGACAAGGTCCTCCATGCCCTCGCGGTCGATTCCAATGAGTGGAAGGCGACGGTCGTCCGTCCCGCGTCTTGGCGGGTGCGTGAGATGAGTGCCACTGAGATCCCCATCTTTCTCCACGCTCTCCTTGCAGGTCTGATTCCCCCTTTCTCTCCCTTTTTCAATGCTGTCATCTCGCATTATTAGATCCACCTGCTGCATCTGGACCCTCGCTCTGTTATCCTACTCGTTGTCTTCGCCTTCCTTTGCGAGGCACTGGTCGGCATTACTCCTTCCGTGGCCCTGTTTCGCCATTTCTTCTTGCTCCGGTTGGTCGATGCTCGCCAATGCTCTGGATGTGTGACCTTCGATGCCGTGGCCGCAACCGCCAGCTCGGGGATCGACTTCGTGCTTTCGCCTGCTGCGAAGGAGTCCCGGAAGCAATGGCTGCTCATGGATGCCGGTACTGTTGGAAATATGCCCTAGAGGCAATAATAAATTAGTTATTATTATATTTCCTTGTTCATGATAATCATTTATTATTCATGCTATAATTGTATTGACCGGAAACCGCAATACATGTGTGGATACATAGACAACACCATGTCCCTAGTAAGCCTCTAGTTGACTAGCTCGTTGATCAATAGATGGTTACGGTTTCCTGACCATGACATTGGATGTCGTTGATAACGGGATCACATCATTAGGAGAATGATGTGATGGACAAGACCCAATCCTAAGCCTAGCACAAAGATCGTGTAGTTCGTATGCTAAAGCTTTTCTAATGTCAAGTATTTTTTCCTTAGACCATGAGATTGTGCAACTCCCGGATACCGTAGGAATGCTTTGGGTGTGCCAAACGTCACAACGTAACTGGGTGGCTATAAAGGTACACTACGGGTATCTCCGAAGTGTCTGTTGGGTTGGCGCGAATCAAGACTGGGATTTGTCACTCCGTGTGACGGAGAGGTATCTCTAGGCCCACTCGGAAGGACATCATCATAATGTGCACAATGTGATCAAGGAGTTGATCACGGGATGATGTGTTACGAAACGAGTAAAGAGACTTGCCGGTAACGAGATTGAACAAGGTATCGGGATACCAACGATCGAATCTCGGGCAAGTACAAGACCGCTAGACAAAGGGAATTGCATACAGGATTGCTTGAATCCTTGACATCGTGGTTCATCCGATGAGATCATCGTGGAACATGTGCGAGTCAACATGGGTATCCAGATCCCGCTGTTGGTTATTGACCGGAGAATGTCTCGGTCATGTCTGCATGGTTCCTGAACCCGTAGGGTCTACACACTTAAGGTTCGGTGACGCTAGAGTTGTTATGGGAAATAGTATGTGGTTACCGAAGGTTGTTCGGAGTCCGGATGAGATCCGGACATGACGAGGAGCTCTTAATGGTCCGGAGGTGAAGATCGGTATATTGGACGAAGGGTATTGGAGTCCGGAATTGTTCCGGGGTACCGGTGATGACCAGCGTGTCCGAAAGGGGTTTGGAGGCCCGACAAGCTTTGGGGGCCTTATGGGCCAAGGGAGAGGGCACATCAGCCCACTAAGGGGCTGAGCGCCCTCCACCCCATCTCATGTAACACGGAGAGGTGGGGCGCCACCCTAGGGCAGCCACCCCTCCCGGCTTGGGGCAAGTTTCCTGGGGGTGGGGCGCCAAAACCCATCTAGGGTTTCCCCTATGGCCGCCGCCCTCCCTAGGGAACCCTAGGCGCCTCCTCCTCCTCCTTCCCCTATATATAGTGAGAGAGAGAGGGCAGCCGCACCCTTCCCCTGGCGCAACCCTCTCCCTCCTCTAACACCTCCTCCTCCTCCGTAGTGCTTGGCGAAGCCTGCCGGAGAACCACGAGCTCCATCACCACCATGCCGTCGTGCTGTCGGAGTTCTCCCTCAACTTCTCCTCTCCCCTTGCTGGATCAAGAAGGAGGAGACGTCCCCGGGCTGTACGTGTGTTGAACACGGAGGCACCATTGTTTGGTTCTTAGATCGGAATCAACCGCGATCTGAATCGCTGCGAGTACGACTCCTTCATCTGCGTTCTTGTAACGCTTCCGCTTAGCGATCTACAAGGGTATGTAGATGCACTCCCCTTCCCTCGTTGCTAGATTACTCCATAGATTGATCTTGGTGATGCGTAGAAAATTTTGAATTTCTGCTACGTTCCCCAACAGTGGCATAATGAGCTAGGTCTATTGCGTAGATCCTATGCACGAGTAGAACACAAGTAGTTGTGGCCGTCGATTTTGTCAATTTACTTGCCGTTACTAGTCTTATCTTGATTCGGCGGCATCGTGGGATGAAGCGGCCCGGACCGACCTTACACGTACACTTACGTGAGATAGGTTCCACCGACTGACATGCACTAGTTGCATAAGGTGGCTAGCGGGTGTCTCTCTCTCCCACTTTAGTCAGATCGGATTCGATGAAAAGGGTCCTTATGAAGGGTAAATAGTAATTGGCATATCACGTTGTGGTTTTTGCGTAGGTAAGAAACGTTTTTGCTAGAAACCCATAGCAGCCACGTAAAACATGCAAACAACAATTAGAGGACGTCTAACTTGTTTTTGCAGGGTATGCTATGTGATGTGATATGGCCAAAAGAATGTGATGAATGATATGTGATGTATGAGATTGATCATGTTCTTGTAATAGGAATCACGACTTGCATGTCGATGAGTATGACAACCGGCAGGAGCCATAGGAGTTGTCTTAATTTATTGTATGACCTGCATGTCATTGAACAATGCCATGTAATTACTTTACTTTATTGCTAAACCGTTAGCTATAGTAGTAGAAGTAATTAGTTGGCGAGACAACTTCATGGAGACACGATGATGGAGATCATGGTGTCATGTCGGTGACGATGATGATCATGGAGCCCCGAAGATGGAGATCAAAAGGAGCAAGATGATATTGGCCATATCATGTCACTATTTGATTGCATGTGATGTTTATCATGTTTATGCATCTTATTTGCTTAGAACGACGGTAGTAAATAAGATGATCCCTCATTAAAATTTCAAGAAAGTGTTCCCCTAAGCGTGCACCGCTTGCGAAAGTTCGCTGCTTCGAAGCACCACGTGATGATCGGGTGTGATAGATTCTAACGTTCACATACAACGGGTGTAAGCCAGATTTACACACGCAATACACTTAGGTTGACTTGACGAGCCTAGCATGTACATACATGGCCTCGGAACACAAAAGACCGAAAGGTCGAGCATGAGTCGTATGGTAGATACGATCAACATGAAGATGTTCACCGATGATGACTAGTCCGTCTCACGTGATGATCGGACACGGCCTAGTTGACTCGGATCATGTAATCACTTAGATGACTAGAGGGATGTCTATCTGAGTGGGAGTTCATAAGATGAACTTAATTATTCTGAACATAGCCAAAAGATTTTTGCAAATTATGTCGTAGCTCGCGCTTTAGTTCTACTGTTTTAGATATGTTCCTAGAGAAAATTTAGTTGAAAGTTGATAGTAGCAATTATGCGGACTGGGTCCGTAAACTAAGGATTGTCCTCATTGCTACGTAGAAGGCTTATGTCCTTAATGCACCGCTCAGTGTGCTGAACCTCGAACGTCGTCTGTGGAAGTTACGAACATCTGACATACACGTTTTGATGACTACATGATAGTTCGGTAATGTTAAATGGTTTAGAATTGAGGCACCGAAGACATTTTGAAATGTCGCAGAACATATGAGATGTTCCAAGATCTGAAAATGGGAATTCAGGCTCGTGCTCACGCCAAGAGGTATGAGACCTCCGACGAGTTTTCTAGCCTACAAGTCGAGGGAGAAGATCTCAATCGTTGAGCTTGTACTCAGATTGTCCGTTACGACAATCACTTGAATCGAGTGGGAGTTAATCTTCCAGATGAGATAGTGATGTTTCTCCAAAGACATTGCCACCAAGCTACTAGAGCTTCGTGATGAACTATAACATATCAGGGATAGATATGATGATCCTTGAAGTATTCGCGATGTTTGACACCGCGAAAGTAGAAATCAAGAAGGAGCATCAATTGTTGATGGGTAGTGAAACCACTAGTTTCAAGAAGGGCAAGGGAAAGAAGGGGTACTTCATGAAACGGCAAGTCAGCTGCTGCTCTAGTGAAGAAACCCAAGGTTGAACCCAAAACCGAGACTAAGTGCTTCTGTAATAAGGGGAACAGCCACTGGAGCAGAATTACCCTAGATACTTGGTAGATGAGAAGGCTGGCAAGGTCGATAGAAGTATATTGGATATACATTATGTTAATGTGTACTTTACTAGTACTCCTAGTAGCACCAGGGTATTAGATACCGGTTCGGTTGCTAAGTGTTAGTAACTCGAAATAAAAGCTATGGAATAAACGGAGACTAGCTAAAGGTGAGCTGACAATATGTGTTGGAAGTGTTTCCAAGGTTGATGTGATCAAGCATCGCATGCTCCCTCTACCATCGAGTTTTGTGTTTGCGTTGAGCATAGACATGCTTGGATTATGTCTATCGCAATACAGTTATTCATTTGAGCAGAATAATGGTTACTCTGTTTATTTGAATAATACCTTCAATGGTCTTGCACCTAAAATGAATGGTTTATTGAATCTCGATCGTAATGATACACATTTTCATGCCAAAAGATATAAAATAGTAATGATAGTACCACTTACTCATGGCAATCGCCATGTAAGTCATATTGGTATAAAACGCATGAAGAAGCTCCATGTTGATGGATCTTTGGACTCACTCGTTTTTTTTGAAAAGTTTGAGACATGCGAACCATGTCTATTGGTATGTAAGCATAAAGAAACTCCATGCAAATGGACCGTTTGGACTCACTTGATTTTGAATCACTTGAGACATGCAAATCATACCACATGGGCAAGATGAGTTAAAAGCCTTGTTTTCAGTGAAATGGAACAAGAAAGCAACTTGTTGGAAGTAATACATTTTGATGTGTGCAGTCCAATGAGTGCTGAGGCACGCAGTGGATATCGTTATGTTCTTACTTCATGGATGATTTGAGTAGATACTGAGTATATTTACTTGATGAAACACAGTCTGAATTATTGAATGGTTCAAGTAATTTCAGAGTGAAGTTGAAGATCATCGTAACAAGACGATAAAATTTCTATGATATGATCATAGAGATGAGTATCTGAGTTATGAGTTTGGTATGAAATTAAGACATTGTGAAAATGTTTCACAACTAATACCGCCTGGAACACCATAGTGTGATGGTGTGTCCAAACATCATAGTTGCACCCTATTGGATATGGTGTGTACCATGATGTCTCTTATCGAACTACCACTATCGTTCATGGGTTAGGCATTAGAGACAACCGCACTCACTTTAATAGGGCACCACGTAATTCCGTTGAGACGACACCGTTTGAACTATGGTTTGGAGAAACCTAAGTTGTCGTTTCTTAAAAGTTTGGGGCTGCGATGCTTATGTGAAAAGTTTCAGGTTGATAAGCTCGAACCCAAAGCGGATAAAATGCATCTTCATAGGACACCCAAAACAGTTGGGTATACCTCCTAATTCAGATCCGAAAGCAATAGGGATTGTTTCTAGAAACAGGGTCCTTTCTCGAGGAAAAGTTTCTCTCGAAAGAATTGAGTGGGAGGATGGTGGAGACTTGATGAGGTTATTGAACCATCACTTCAACCAGTGTGTAGCAGGGCACAGGAAGTTGTTCTGTGGCACCTACATCAATTTAAGTGGAAGTTGATGATGGTGATCATGAAACTTCGGATCAAGTCACTACCGAACCTCGAGGGGTGACAAGGATGCGTACTACTTCAGTGTGGGACGGTAATCATGTCTTGAAGGTCATGTTGCTAGACAACAATGAACCTATGAGCTATGGAGAAGCGAAGGTGGGCCCGGATTCCGACAAATGGCTCGAGGCCATAAAATCCAAGAGAGGATCCATGTATGAAAACAAAGTGTAGACTTTGGCAGAACTACTTGATGGTCGTAAGGCTATTGGGTACACATGGATTTTAAAAGGAAGACGGACAATGATGGTAAATATCACCATTAAGAAAGCTCGACTTGTCGTTAAGATTATTTCCGACAAGTTCAAGGAGTTGATTACGGTGGGGCTTTCTCACTCGTAGTGATGCTAAGAGTCCGTTGGAATTGGATTAGCAGTTACTGCATTATTTATGAAATCTTGCAGATAGGATGTCAAAACATTGTTTCCTCAACAATTTTCTTGAGGAAAGATTGTATGTGGTACAACCAGAAGGTTTTAACAATCCTGAAAGACGCTAACAAGTATGCAAAGCTCCAGCAATCCTTCTAAGGACTGGAGTAAGCATCTCGGAATTGGAATATACGCTTTGATGAGATGATCAAAAATTTTGGGTGTATACAAAGTTTGTGAGAAACATGTATTTCCAAAGAAGTGAGTGGGAGCACTATAGAATTTCTGATGAGTATATGTTGTTGACATATTGTTGATCAGAAATGATGTAGAATTTCTGGAAAGCACATAGGGTTATTTGAAAAGTGTTTTTCAATAGAAAGCCTGGATTAAGCTGCTTGAACATCGAGCATCAAGATCTATGAGGATAGATCAAAAAAACTAAATGGTACTTTCAAATGAGCAGATACCTTGACATGATCTTGAAGGTGTTCAAGATGGATCAGTCAAAAAAGGAGTTCTTGCCTAAGTTGCAAGGTATGAAGTTAAGACTTAAAGCTCGACCACGGCAGAAGAGAGAGAAAGGACAAAGGTCGTCCCCTATGCTTCAGTCGTAGGCTCTATAGTATGCTATGCTGTGTACCGCACCGGAAGTGTGCCTTGCCATGAGTCAGTCAAGGGGTACAAGAATGATCCAGGAATGGATCATTGGACAGTGGTCAAATTTGTCCTTGGATTAAATAAGGACATGTTTCTCGATTATGGAGGTGATAAAGAGTTCGGCGTAAAGGGTTACGTCGACGCAAGCTTTAACACCTATCCGAGTGACTCTAAGTAGCAAACCGGAAACGTATAGTGGAGCAACCATTTGGAATAGCTCCAAGTGGAGCGTGGAAGCAACATTTACAATATGACCTAGATATTTCCGAAGTACATACGGATCTGAATGTTGCAGACCCATTGACTAAAACCTCTCTTACAAGCTAAACATGATCAAACCCCAGAACTCATTGAGTTTTAATCACATGATGATGTGAACTAGTTTAGTGACACTAGTGAACTCTTTGGATGTTGGTCACATGGCGATGTGACCTGTGAGTATTAATCACATGGCGATGTGAACTAGATTATTGACTCTAGTGCAAGTGGGAGACTGTTGGAAATATGCCCTAGAGGCAATAATAAATTAGTTATTATTATATTTCCTTGTTCATGATAATCGTTTATTATTCATGCTATAATTGTATTGACCGGAAACCGCAATACATGTGTGGATACATAGACAACACCATGTCCCTAGTAAGCCTCTAGTTGACTAGCTCGTTGATCAATAGATGGTTACGGTTTCCTAACCATGGACATTGGATGTCGTTGATAACGGGATCACATCATTAGGAGAATGATGTGATGGACAAGACCCAATCCTAAGCCTAGCACAAAGATCGTGTAGTTCGTATGCTAAAGCTTTTCTAATGTCAAGTATTTTTTTTTCCTTAGACCATGAGATTGTGCAACTCCGGATATCGTAGGAATGCTTTGGGTGTGCCAAACGTCACAACGTAATCTGGGTGGCTATAAAGGTACACTACGGGTATCTCCGAAAGTGTACATTGGGTTGGCGAATCGAGATCGGATTTGTCACTCCATGTGACGGAGAGGTATCTCTGGGCCCACTCGGTAGGACATCATCATAATGTGCACAATGTGATCAAGGAGTTGATCACGGGATGATGTGTTACGGAACGAGTAAAGAGACTTGCCGGTAACGAGATTGAACAAGGTATCGGGATACCGACGATCGAATCTCGGGCAAGTACAATACCGCTAGACAAAGGGAATTGCATACTGGATTGCTTGAATCCTTGACATCGTGGTTCGTCCGATGAGATCATCGTGGAAAATGTGGGAGCCAACATGGGTATCTAGATCCCGCTGTTGGTTATTGACCGGAGAACTTCTCGGTCATGTCTGCATGGTTCCTGAACTCGTAGGGTCTACACACTTAAGGTTCGGTGACGCTAGAGTTGTTATGGGAAATAGTATGTGGTTACCGAAGGTTGTTCGGAGTCCCGGATGAGATCCCAGACATGACGAGGAGATCCGGAATGGTCCGGAGGTGAAGATCGGTATATTGGACGAAGGGTATTGGAGTCCGGAATTGTTCCGGGGGTACCAGGTGATGACCAGCGTGTGCGAAAGGGGTTTCGGAGGCCCCGACAAGCTTTGGGGGGCCTTATGGGCCAAGGGGAGGGCACATCAGCCCACTAAGGGGCTGAGCGCCCTCCCACCCCATCTCACGTAACTGGAGAGGTGGGCGCCACCCCTAGGGCAGCCACCAGTCCCGGCTTGGGGCAAGTTTCCTAGGGGTGGGGCGCCAAAACCCATCTAGGGTTTCCCCTATGGCCGCCGCCCCTCCCCTAGGGAACCCTAGGGCGCCTCCCCCTCCTCCCTTCCCCCTATATATAGTGAGAGAGAGAGAGGGCAGCCGCACCCTTCCCCTGGTGCAGCCCTCACCCTCCTCCAACACCTCCTCCTCCTCCGTAGTGCTTGGCGAAGCCCTGCCGGAG
This sequence comes from Aegilops bicornis, assembly GCA_021605145.1. NCBI lineage: Eukaryota > Viridiplantae > Streptophyta > Magnoliopsida > Poales > Poaceae > Aegilops > Aegilops bicornis. The sequence goes on from CM038673.1 coordinate 545,309,184, forward strand.
AACCACGAGCTCCATCACCACCATGCCGTCGTGCTGTCGGAGTTCTCCCTCAACTTCTCCTCTCCCCTTGATGGATCAAGAAGGAGGAGACGTCCCCGGGCTGTACGTGTGTTGAACGCGGAGGCACCGTTGTTCGGTGCTTAGATCGGAATCAACCGCGATCTGAATCGGCTGAGTACGAATCCTTCATCCGCGTTCTTGTAACGCTTCCGCTTAGCGATCTACAAGGGTATGTAGATGCACTCCCCTTCCCTCGTTGCTAGATTACTCCATAGATTTATCTTGGTGATGCATAGAAAATTCTGAATTTCTGCTACGTTACCCAACAGGTACGTACAGCCCCCTACTCCTGACTCCTGGGGCGCCGGCCTCGCCTAGCTCCGGTTGGGGCCACGCGAAGCTTTCCGACCGGTGCCTTGCTTTTGTCTGGAAGAGGTTGACGAGGTTGCAAGAGCTGGAGGTGACGGTGCCAATGGTGGTGAAGGAGTTCGTCAGGAAGCGCGTCGCTCCCCTCCAGCGCCATTCCCGCCAAATGTGGGAACTTGCTGGCGTCGAGGATCCCATGAGGCTGCAGAGGTCATTACTGACTGCTGGGACCTTGAGCATGGTGCTTAAACTCCTGACGAGCGAATCCGAGCCTGCCGACCTTCCTGGAGATGGTTGCCTCCTCTATCAGTGCTCGAACAAGGCAGCCTTCGTGGGGCAGATGCCCTTATTCGACGAGTGGGGGTTGCTCCTAGAAGGCCTTGAGGGGCCTCGCGAGAACCCCGTCTTCGTGGCTCCCCTGCTACTCCATCCTGCCCCGTGCGCTCTAAGTGTTGAAGCAGGAGGGCGCCCGTCGCCACCAACTGTTGAGGATTTCTCCGGAGGCCTGGCGCCGCCGGGGGCCCAGGAGATCGAGACTCCCGAGACCTATGCTCCGGAGGCGGAGGCCCCCAAAACTCGGGGTGTGGGCTTTGAGGTGGCCGCCGATGGCGAGGCGTTCACCGACAGCTCAGGAGCCGCTACTCAGAAGACCCCGCTAGGAGCTGATGCCTCGCCGAATGCTCCTCCTCTCGGGGGTTGTCCGTCGGGGTCTGGTCAGCCCCGCCTGAGCCTCGAGTCGCTTCTGAAGAGGAGGAGGTCTCCATGCCGCAACGACGGCACCCGTCGACCGTTGAAGCTGAGGAGATATGTGACTGCCGACGAGTAAGTACCTTTGCTCTCGATTCCTTGCGCACCACGCTCTCTCCTGACCAGGGCCTTGCAGGGATCTCGCGAAGACGAACCCTCGGGAGGCGAGCGCCTCCGACGATCCTGACTTGATCCCAACGCGCAGTCCCCGGCGCCCTGGTCCTGCACAGGGTGCGGGGCCGACTCTGGCTGCCGTGATGCTACACGGGGACCCCGGGCTTGAGCTTCCTGCTTCCTTTCTCCGCGGCCCAGCCTGTGGGACGGGGGACGCACCGGTGATCCTTCCTCTGGACGTCGCTGGCAGGCGGGTGCCCTTGGGCGGCCTTCATCTTTGGGTTACAGGGCTTCACTGGCCAGCCCCCGGCCGGCGGTAGCCGAGACGCCTGGTGCCTCCTCGGCAGCCTCCGGGGCCGAAGGAGGCCTTGGGGATGTGCTGGCGCTCGCACGCGGGCGCAGTGCCGTTCGCTTCGAGCTCTTTGGTGAGGCAATGCGCGCGATGATCCAGCTTGGCTGGGAGCTTGCTAATGTCGACACCAGGCTTAAGGCAGAAGGCCGTCTCCTGGCGCATGAGTGGCAGCAGCTGAAGGTTGCCATCAACCTCGGGAAACTTCAGCGCGACGAGGCCGATGCGCTTGCGGCAGCCTCGCTTGCAGCTTCTCGCGAGGCTTGCGCCCGCGCCATGGGGGAGGCCGAAGCCGCTAACCTTCGTCGCAAGGCGGCCGAGGAGCGGGAGCAGGAGCTCCTATCTTCAAATGTTGCCCTTGAGTGAGAAGTTGAGGAGCATCGCGCCCTCCTGGCCTCCTCACCAGATGAAGCGGCCTTTGCCGAGGCGGAGCTCCTGAGGCGCCACGATGACTTGACGTTGGAGGCCGTGGAGCACAGCATGGCGTTGAGAGGTTGGAGGTGAGGGAGCGCCAAGCTGCCACGGCTGAGGATGTCATTGCCGCCCGAGAAGCCCAGGTCCAACTGGAGGTGGAGGAGAGGTTGGTGAAGGCGCGTGCTGATTTAGCTGAGGGGCACCGCCTGGATCTGGAGCTGCTCAAGACCGAACTTGAAGGTAGGACCTCCGCCCTGAAGGAGAAGCTGCAATCCGTAGAACAGTGTGAGAGTGAGGGAGTCCTGGACTAAGGGGTCCTCGGGCATCCGGACTATGTAACATGGGCCGGGCAGATGGGCTGTGAAGATACAAGACCGAAGACTTCCACCCGTGTCCGGATGGGACTCTCCTTGTAGTGGAAGGCAAGCTTGGCGTTGGATATGAAGATTCCTTTCTCTGTAACCGACTTTGTACAACCCTAGCCCCCTCTGATGTCTATATAAACCAGAGGGTTTAGTCTGTAGAGGCAATCATAATCATACAGGCTAGACTTCTAGGGTTTTAGCCATTACGATCTCGTGGTAGATTAACTCTTGTAATACTCATATTCATCAATCAAGAAGGAAGTAGGGTATTACCTCCATAGAGAGGGTCCGAACCTGGGTAAACATCATGTCCCCCCCGCCCCTCCTATTACCATCAACCTTAGACGCACAGTTCGGGACCCCCTACCCGAGATCCGCCGGTTTTGACACCGACATTGGTGCTTTCATTGAGAGTTCTGCTGCGTCGTCACCACAAGGTTTGATGGCTCCGTCAATTGTCTACAACAATGCAGGTTTTCCTCCCCGGACAGATCTTCGTATTCAGCGGCTTCGCACTGCGGGTCAAATCGTTTGTCCATCTAGAGCAGATAGACAGCTACGCCCCTGGCCATCAGGTCAGGTTTGGAAGCTTGAATTACGTTGTCGATATCCGCCGAGAATTGATCTTCGACGGATTCAAGCCCACGGCAGCCGCTCCCTGTCACCGCGATGAACATGACTTAAATCTGTCATTGGACCATAACCAGGAGATAGCGCCTGTAACTGCTCTGGCCTTAGATCCGGAGCAGATTGCGCCATCCGAGGACGGGAATCTCAACCCCGCCACGGAAGCCGCAGACTCAGCGGCGTTGGAGCCGCACACAGACCCAACCTTGAGTGAAATCTATGTCACGGAACCTCGGACTCGTTTCCGGCTACTGGTTCCAGACTATGCGCGTCCGCGTACGTCGAGCTTGATCAGTCATCGATCGTCGAATTCAGCTCCGTGGACATCTTTCGGCACTCACCTTTAGGCGATGTGCTAAACTCATTAAAATCCCTCTCCTTATCATAGGACTCTCAGCCGAACTATATCCGGTTTGAACTGGAGGCTGATCATGGAGAATTTTGTTTCCCACCCACCACCCACTTTATAGCCACTATCGGAGGCTTAACCGACGTACTCGATTACGACTACAAAGACATCGACGGTATGGACGACGATGCCGGAGAAGGGCAGGCCCAAAAACCACCGCCTACATGGCGCTGGACAGCCACTTCCTCGTATGACGTATACATGGTGGGTACACCCAAAGAGAATAACGGTGACAACGAGAAGAATCCAGTCGAGAATGAACCTCCTGAGATACAACCAAAGCACCGGCGTCAGCGGCGCCGCTCTAAATCACGCCGTAGAAAAGATATCAACACCGGCACAGGAACAAATAATACTCCGGACGACGCCGAAGACCACGAAGACCCTGTTGAGCCAACTTTCGAACAGGACGATAGGGAAGATGGGCGAATCAGCCCTAATGAACAGGCCATAAACAAAGACTCGGAGGACAGCGACTATCTTCCGCCCTCCGAGGATGAGGTGAGCCTCGGCGACGAAGACTTCATCATGCCTGAGGAACCTCTTGAGCAGGAGTGCTTTAAGCACCGGCTAATAGCCACTGAAAGGAGCCTGAAAAAGAAGTAGCAGCAGCTTCAAGTTGATCAAGATCTCCTCAATGATAGATGGAAAAATGTCCTAGCAACCGAGGAATACAGCCTCGAGCGCCCAACCAAAAGCTACCCGAAGCGCAAATTGCTACCTCAATTCGACGACGAGGCACCTGAGCCCGTCCTACCAGCACGTAATGCGGATGACCGGCCACCACGTGGCCGGGACAAAGCGGCAACTCAAGCCGAACACCAGCCCGCACTACCTCGCCCTAAAAACAGAGACACAACAGCTCGGGATACACATATGACCTGCGGCATGACCCGTAGAACAGAACAGGTCAGACCAGATCGATCTACGGATCGCGGGGGCGTGCCCTGATGCGCGACGATGGCCACCCGGCCGGACGTGACAAACATAACCACGCCCGGGCCGAAAACCGCAGACGAACTCCATCCGAGCTACGTCGCGACTTGACCCGATGTAGAGGCGCCGCACACCCCCTTTGCTTCACTGATGAAGTAATGGAACATGAATTCCCGGAAGGGTTTAAACCCGTGAACATCGAATCATATGATGGCACAACAGACCCCGCGGTATGGATTGAGGATTTTATTCTCCAAATTCATATGGCCCGCGGTGATGATCTTCATGCCATCAAATACCTCCCGCTGAAACTCAAGGGACCAGCTCGGCACTGGTTGAACAGTCTACCCGAATACTCCATTGGCAGTTGGGAGGACTTGGAAGACGCTTTCCTCGACAATTTCCAAGGTACATATGTCCGACCTCCGGATGCCGACGACTTAAGTCACATAGTTCAACAGCCTGGAGAATCAGCTAGAAAGTTCTGGACTAGGTTCTTAACTAAAAAGAATCAGATCGTCGACTGTCCGGATGCCGAAGCCCTAGCAGCCTTTAAACATAGCATCCGCAACGAATGGCTCGCCCAACACCTCGGCCAAGAAAAGCCGAAGTCCATGGCAGCCCTCACGGTGCTTATGACCCGCTTTTGTGTGGGCGAGGATAGTTGGCTAGCCCGTAGCAATAACAATGCAAGCGAATCTGGCACCTCTGAAGCCAAAAATAGCAATGGCAAGCCCCGACACAACAGTCCACGCAGCAGAAGCACAGAGCGGCCTTTTCAGCCAGAACCTTAATTCGGCGGCCAAGCTCCTGGACACTGTCAAACGAGTCCGGACTACTCTGCAGCAGGACAGTCCAGCTCATCACGAGCTCGACTAGCAATTTGGCCTCTGTCACAATCCCGTCCAAGCGGCGGTGTTCGTACCGCGCGTACATAACTACACACTCAAAATACCATGGGCATAGATGGAGGCACAGCTAGATAGTGGTCCACAATATGGCTCGACCTCCCCTGGACACACATACCTTCACTTTTTCCTTTTTATCCTTTTCAGGTTTCTTTTCCACAGGCTCTTCCTGACGGCCTATCAGTGGTCCTTTTGAAGGGTTGATACACCAAGAGGGCAAGAAGCATTGGCGTACTAGGAAATCTCCAGGTGGTCTTTTTAATGGTCACTCTACCTGTTCTCAGGACCCGCACGCAACTCTCCCTTGGTCGTGGCATGTTAAATAGCCCTGTTGCTTATCGCACTACTTGTACAAGTACGCTTTGACGTATTGAATCAAACTTTAATGGAAAACAGTTTGCGGCCCAACTTTTGTGGCACTAGCTTACTACTTCATTTTTTCCTTGATAATCTTATCAATTGCACCCGTACACCTTGGTACGTCGTAATTCGCCAGGGGCTTCATTGCGCTCCATACTATGCCAATAAAGTCCGAACACTTTTTACAAGTATAGTTCGACACCCCGAATTGTCGCATTATATGCATCGGCTCCGAATCATGTGTTTGGTCAATAGTTGGGTTGCCTGGCTCCTGTGCTTACTACCTTACGTTCCGCTATATCGGCTAGGGTAGTAAAGGGAGAACTACTACGATTGTGTCCTGGTTTATCCGGATGAGCACCTCAGTAGAGAAAGCCGAAAACTGACTGTCATAATGCGGCGTGAGCCGGACAGCTGTTCGAGAGGTAGCAAATCTTTTGAGAATTTTTTCGCATCATGCGATGAATCGGTTTCTATCAGGTCAGGTGTTTACAGTACCCCAAGTTCGGACTTATGAATACTAGGGTTTGCGCCTAAATTTCTATTGTCAAACTCCTATGGCTAAGTGAGGGTGTAAAGCCACATAGTCTGATTGCCTTGTTCGTTGCGCTAAATACCTCCTTCAAGGACCAAACAATTGGATCGAGAGCGTTTGGATTCCATCCCGAAAACACCCGTACTACCTACGTGGGGGATGAAGCCAACGTCCGGCCAACTCTCAGATTTAATAAAACGGCCGCACAGGAGGTAAAATTTTAAAATAATAAACAAGCATTCTATTACATAAATGGCTTTGTTCCATCGTACAAGACAACATGAATACATTCATTCAAAGATAATTTCTTTCGCACACTGCTCCGCTACAATGCGAGATCCATCCAGGACATCGTTAAAATATCGCTCGGGCGTGCGGTGCTCCTTGCCCTCGGGCGGTCCCTCGGTCGCGAGCTTGACGACATTCATCTTCGCCCACTGCACCTTGACACGGGTGAACGCCATCCGCGCACCTTCAATACAGACTGACCGCTTGATGGCGTCCAACCGTGGGCAGGCATTCACCAGCCGCTTCGCGAGCCCAAAGTAGCTGCTGGGTATAGCTTCGGCAGGCCACAGACGGATTATCAAGTCCTTCATGGCTAGTTCGGCCACCCTATGCAGCTCGACCAGCTGTTTCAACTGATCGCTAAAGGGCACCGGATGTTCTGGCGCAAGGTATTGCAACCAGAACAGCTTCTCCGTTGAGCTCCCTTCTTCGACTTGGAAGAACTCCACGGCATCAGAAATACTGCGCAGCAGATCCGCAAATGCCCCTGGAGAGCTCCAAATCTAGGTCAGTAATAAGCACCTTTTCTTCACATACTTGCTTTGCATACTAAAAGTCTTACCCGCCGCAATTTTCTTGGCCTCCTGGATTTCCCGGAGAGCGCCCTGGGCTTCCACCCGGGCATCTTGTGCACTCTGCCGAGACTTGGCGAGTTTGGTCTCTTGATCCGTACTCTTGCGCTCGAAGGACTCGCATTTCTTGACGGCATCATGGAGCTCCTGCTGGACCTCATCCACCCTAGCCTCGTGCTTTTCACGGGCGGCTCGCTCCTTGGCCACTTTCTTCTCGGCTTCGGCCAGCGCCTTTTTAAGGGCCTCGACCTCGGATGCCGCTCCTACAAATATTGTGGCACTCCAGTCAATACTCATCACTTATTTCTTCCGCATATACAGCAGGTCATTACATACCTCGCTTCTCCTCTATCTGCTTCCTTGCTTGGATGAGCTCCTCCTCAGCCTGCTCCAGTCTCTGCTTTAGTCCAGAGACTTCGGCGGCGTGGGCGGTCGCAGTCAGCAACAATGCCTGATTATTCACATAGACACATATGGTTAGTCTCCTGCGAAAATTGTTCGATCCTCTGTCTGGCTTTTCTTTCCGAACACCAGACAGTGTCTCAGGGGCTACTGTGTATACTGTGACTTTCTTTTTACATAATTGCGTTTGCTTACCTCAAAACCTGTTAGAAGGCTTGTGCAGGCTTCGGTCAGTCCGCTTTTCGCGGACTGAATCTTCTCAATCACCGTACCCATGAGGGTACGGTGCTCCTCAACAATGGAAGCACTTCGCAGTGCTTCCAGTAGAGCATCCGGTGCCTCTGGTTGGACAGAGGTCACCGGCGGAATAGTCACACCTCCTTCTTTTGAAGGAGGCTGCTTGCCGGATTTTGGAGCCGCATAGGTCCCCGAAACTGTATCCGGATGGGGTCCGAACTGGACATGGCCCCCATCACCAGTCATCATGGGGATTTGCTCCCCCTAGTGTCCGGCGGCCGAGGTTTCGCCCTCTGGCGCCGCCCTGACGGCCTCCTGAGTATCTACCTGGCCTGGGATCCTTCGGGACAACACCTTGGTGTCGTCCATGGCCTTGGGAGAGGAAGCCGTCGGAAGGGACCCGCTGTCCATCGCCTTCGGGTCCAGCGAATTCCCTGAAGATGAGGATCTCTCGAGGGCGGACCGAGACGGACTGAAAGTGCGTGATTCAACATGTTAAGATTATGAAGCAAAGAGGCCGGATATATGAATGTGATCGGATCTTTGAGTACTCACGATTCGGCCAGGGGCTTGTCTCGGGGGCGCCGCTCTGGGCTGCTGCCGATGTCCCACGCGGAGTTATCCACGAGGGAACCTTTCCCCCACTTGGACGCCTCTGCCTCCAGATTTGTGGAGGCCGCCCTCTTCTTCCTTCCCCCCTCAGGGGGGTGTTGCTTTCTTCCTCCTCCTCGTCGTCGTCCTCGTCCGCGGAGGAGTGAGTCTCGGTGTCTTCGGATGTCACGTCCGAAGCACCCTTGCGGCGGGGGCCACATTTTACCCCCTTGGCCTTCTTCTTGGCCTTCTTCTTCGACGCCTGGTAGGGCACCGGAACCAGCATCTTCGCCAGAAATGGGATGGCTGGTTCCTCAGGCAGCGGAGCCGGACACCGAATCCGCTCCGCCTTCTTTGTCCAGTCCTGAAAAATAAAAATGGGAGCTTAGGCGACCTCCTTGAGCAAGCATGTAAAGAATATCCCTTGCAATGCGAAAGACTTACCTAATTGGCGGGATGGGCTAGGTCGTGCCCACGGTCATCGGTCGTCTTCGGCCACGTCTTGTTGGCCTTGAAGAGCATCTTCTAGATTTCTTCGTGCGTAGTTCCGAAGAATCGCCGTAAGGTCTGGTGCTCAGCCGAATTGAACTCCCATAGATGGCAAGTCCGGCTCTGGCATGGAAGGATCTGGTGAACTAGCATCACCTAGATCACATCGACAAGTTTGATGTTCTTGTCCACCATGCTCTGAATGCGCGTTTGCAGCGCTATTAGCTCGTCTGATGAAGATCAATTCTGGCTCTTCTCTAGCCAGGAGGTGAGCCGCATTGGAGCTCCGTATTGGAATTCGGGAATCGCGGCCCAGGTGGCATCGCGGGGCTCTGTGACATAGAACCATAGTTTTTGCCACCCTTTGACGGTCTCCACGAAGGTACCTTTGGGCCATGTGACGTTGGGCCTCTTGATTACCATGGCGCCTCCGCACTCTGCGTGCTCGCCATCCACCACCTTCGGCTTCACGTTGAAGATCTTGAGCCATAGTCCGAAGTGAGGTGGGATGCGAGTAAGGCCTCGCACACGACAATGAATGCCGAGATGTTGAGGAAGGAGTTTGGGGCTAGATCATGGAAATCTAGCCCGTAATAGAACATGAGTCCGCGGACGAAAGGGTGCAGAGGAAACCCTAAACCGCGAACGAAGTGAGGGATGAACACTACCCTCTCATTGGGCTCCGGGGTGGGGATGATTTGCCCCTGGGCCGGAAGCCGATGGGCGATTTCCTTGGCCAAGTACCCGGCCTCCCGGAGCTTCATAATGTCCTTCTCCTTGACGGAGGAGGCCATCCACTTGCCCTGCGCTCCTGATCCGGACATGGTTGGAGTGCTTTCTTGGGGCAGAAAGGATGAGAACTTGGGTGCTGGAGCTCGAGAATGGGGAAGGCAGAGAGAAAAGGCGTGGGTGAAAGAAACGAATCCTTATCTCCTTATAAAGGCCGTGAATATCAAGCGCCTCCCCACTCGCCTTAAAACTCGCCTATTCCCAAGGGCTGTGCAGGCGGCACGGTTGGATTAACCACGCCCGTATTGATGAGAATCTCGTAATAAAGGGACACGATCTCTGCTGCGACAAGACGTGCCAATGGAAACCGCATCTTGAAGCATGGAGCGGGAGGCCAAAAACGGTTTGAAATAGTAACCGGGCCAAGACGTGATGTCACGCTACAAAAAGTTGTCAGCAGATTGGACTCGTGAAATATTATACTCTCTGCGGTTGTGTGTGGTACTTGTTTTGCAGAGCCGGACACGTTCGTTGCATTTGAAGACTGTTTTGGAGTATCCGGAGAAGGAACCCGCCTTGCAATGCCGAAGACAATTTGCGCGCCGGACACATCGTCATTGAAGCCTGGTTCAGGGGCTACTGAGGGAGTCCTGGACTAAGGGGTCCTCGGGTGTCCAGACTATGTAACATGGGCCGGACTGATGGGCTGTGAAGATACAAGACCGAAGACTTTCACCCGTGTCCGGATGGGACTCTCCTTGGCGTGCAAGGCAAGCTTGGCGTTGGATATGAAGATTCCTTTCTCTGTAACCGACTTTGTACAACCCTAGCCCCCTCTGGTGTCTATATAAACCGGAGGGTTTAGTCTGTAGAGGCAATCATAATCATACAGGCTAGACTTCTAGGGTTTTAGCCATTACGATCTTGTGGTAGATCAACTCTTGTAGTACTCATACTCATCAAGATCAATCAATCAAGAAGTAGGGTATTACCTCCATAGAGAGGGCCCGAACCTGGGTAAACATCATGTCCCCCGCCTCCTGTTACCATCAACCTTAGACGCACAGTTCGGGACCCCCTACCCGAGATCCGCCGGTTTTGACACCGACAGAGAGCGCTGCTCGAGAAGCCCTGACTCCCTCCGAATTTGCCTTGGATTCTGCCCGCGCCGAGATATCCTCTCTCTAGAAGCAAGTGAAAGACACCGCCTCCCTCCTGAAGAAGGCTTCGAGTGAAAAGAGTCGCCGCCTGACATTGGAACGCGAGCATGACTCCATGCTCCAAGGTTTGCCCGTCAGAGCTAACCATGCCTTGGGTGCTATCTGCGACGAGAGAGCTCCTCACCCGCACGAGAGTGACTACGCCAGCCATCTCAACTTCTTCACTGATGTTGTGACCCGCTTGGAGGATCAGGCTGCAAGGGCCCGCCAGCTTGTTGAGGAGAGGAGCCGGGGCCTCCTCGGGCGTGCGCTCTCGCGCATCTTCAGCAGTCTCCTGAACCGCGATTCCCACTTTGATTTCAACACTGTGCTAGCCCCTATGCTTGCGGCCACCCAAGACAAGCTCACCAAGTGGGTGGATGACCATGCAGACGCCTTGGTGAAGGAGCTGGCTCCCGAGGACTACACGGACGTGCTCATGCCCGGAGCGGATGATTCGGGCAGTGGCGACGAGGAGAATGGCTGCCGGGGCTGCGGCAGCACGAGCAGCACAAACAGAGATGACAAAGAGAGCGCGCTCGGCTAGACCTGCGCTTCTGCTTGCTTTATCCTGTATGACAAAACTTGGAAGTTCCCTCGTGAGAGCATTTTGAAAAAGGGGGGCCCTTGTGATTGTGATGTACATAATTATGAGATGCCTTGAAATGATGCCGTGGGGCGACCCCTCAGGTTCTCAGCCTTAGGCGGGATGGTGGTTGTGACTTATCTTTTGGCTCCGCGAGTCCTGAGCGGGCCTTGACGCTGTAGAAACATTTGTCCTCCCGAGGCATGCCTGTTGCTGGCTTGTGAGGGCCTGGCTTTTGCGAGGGGCCAGTTGACCTACCCTGGAGTGCTTCGCGAGGTACCAACTGCCAGATCGTGGCGAGGTGGGCGCGCATGGCGGCCGCACCCATGAGCCGCCCCCCGGGGGGGAGCGATCAATCCTGACGCGCACACCGCACCCAGCCTCCGCTAGCGAGGGGCTCGAGGGCAGGACAGTAGGCACGAGCTCCAAGAAAACGCAAGAACAGAAAGCAAGAGAGCAACACCAGATGAGAAAAACTCCCCCCATTTTTATAAACACACGAGAACCAAGTTACTCCAAAAAGCCGATGAAAAAGTACAAAAAGGAGGCGAAAGCAAATGGCCGCGTCCAGCGCCTAGCTAGTCTTCACGTCTTCTCACCAGCGCGGAGCTAAGTGCTTCCACTGGCTGGGCATAGTCATTGGGGGACAGTGTCGACGACCAGCGCGAAGCATGGTGCTCACACTAGGACGTGGGTGGGAGCCCCCGTGAGGCCCCAGGGCGGCACTCAGGAGACTCCGGGGCGTGTACAACCCCACTCATTATTACGTGAGAGTGTCACGAGCAGAGACCTTCACGGGCCGGAGCCTTGCTTCATGTCGCCCGATGACGACCTCGCCCTGCGCCACCCCCGACCACCGTTGGGGAGACCGGAAACCAGGAAAAGACCAAGGGGCAAGGGGGACGCTGGCTGCATCCTCGGCGACCGTAGGCCCCTCGACGGGGGGAAGGGCTCGGCGGTGCCTTCCCCGGTGGGGAACCTACCTGCAAGCAAGGTCCTACCCCGCGCAACGCGAGGAAGGCCCTGCCGCTGGGCTCCCCCCGCGCTGCTCCCAACGCCCTTCGCGCTCCTGCAGGGGATCCGCCGTCCTGAGAGTCCTGACGGTAGTTGCGCCCTGGTTCACCTGCAATCCGTGGTCAACGTAAGCGTGCCCTGTGGCGTTAGCTGTACCCAGAGGTTGTCCTCATTGGAGATGTTGGCGGGGCTCGGCGGTGGCTCGAAAGAGATCTCAGCTTCATGTATATCCAGCGCCCAGCCTGGCGTGGGGGATCAGCTGGGGCCCTCTCCTTGCGCGTCCCTCTGGTCCATCGCGACGGGGATGTAGGCTTCCGGGCTAGCCGCACCAGAACCACTGCCCGGCTGCCTCACGTTCCCGGCTTCTTCGGTCGTCCTCTGGTCCTATCGACTAGGGGCTGGCCCTCCACCATGGCCCCTGGTGCTATCGCCCGAAGCAGCCCCACGCTGAGGTGGCACGTTCGGAGGGGTGCGGGCTGCTCTGTGAGGCTGGCCAGCGCCGAGAGGCTCTTCAGGGGCCCTAGGAGGGGGCGTGCGGTTGTCTCGGGGACAGGTGTGCGCCCCTACCACCGCCTGCGACGTTGGCAGGGTGCAGAATGGTGCTGCTCCCCTACACGCCGCATCCAGTAGCTCGGCGACTCGTTCCAGCAGGGAGTCGCGGCCGCTTTCCAGCAGCCTGCACCTCAAGAGCTCTCGAGCCACGATGACCGCAGCCTGCATGTTTTCCTATTCCCTGCGCGTGTGCGGTGCGGTTGCTTGGCGTAGCTTGCGAATCGGCGGGCAGCGCAGATTGCGGCGCTTGGGCGCCCGATGGGGAAAACTACGCCCGTGCCCCTCATGATCGGCCGCCCAGGCAGAAGCGCGGGCAGGCGGTATGGTGGAGATCCTCCTCATCGGCGGGCGTCATCGTGGAGGACCGAACAACCCAGTGCTCGACATGCGCCCTTGGGGCATCGGCCATGGCGTTGGTGGAGCGGCGGAGGACTGGTTGACGGAAGAAAAGATCCGACGCACCCCTACCTGGTGCGCCAAATGTACGGGATCAGCAAACCCTTAAATGTTTGAACTCTGGGGTGCGTGCGGAGATCTCGACCTACCCAGCCTTCCTACTCGCGATCCTCCTAAGCGTAGCACGTCGAGATCGAAGAGACAAAGAGACACAGCAGTTTATCCTGGTTCATGCCACCTTGCGGTGTAATACCCTACTCCAGTGTTTTGGTGGATTGCTTCAAAGGGCTGAGGATGAACTAGTATAGTGGATCAACTGGCCACAGGAGGTGAGGTGTTCTTGAGCTCAAGAGAGCTGGTGAGGTGGTCGGATGAGAATGGGTCGGATCCCCTCTATGGTGGTAGCTAAGTCCTATTTATAGTGGCCTTGGTCCTCTTCCCAAATGTTGGCGGGAAGGGATCCCACAACGGCCGGATTTGAAAGGGGACAAGTAGTACAACTTATCCTGACAAAAGTGATCTTCGCCTGCGAAAAGCCCCTGGTCGTGATGTTGCGGTGGGCTCGGTGATGACCTCCGTCCCGCCGTCCTGGCGGTCTTGGTCTTGTTGCACCATAATGGAAACCTTTGGCTGATTCCTCGGGACTCCGCGCCTGTGGCTTGCCCCCTTGCACCAAAGAGGAAACTGGCGCTCTGCGCTCGCTGGCGCCCGCCTGGCCTTGGTCGTCATGGCTCACGTCAGCTGAGCCTCGTGAGGTGCACCTTTCATTGAACTCTCCGCCCCTCGGGAGCCAGCCTGAAGAGGCCGATCCCCCGGGATAATGAGTGGCCTCTCACCGGAGAGTCAGCCCACACACTAGCCTCGCCACTCGGGTTTCATGGAATGTCCACGTCAGACCACTAGTCTATCTCCTCTGGGAGACATACGAGTGCCACCAAGTTTTCCTTGCAGTCAACATACCCCGATCAATCGAGAAGCATGTCCACTTGGACAAATACCCCTTTCATGCAAAAGGGTGAAAACGAATCTCCTCTACGGATACAATGTACTCTTAAAAATACCCCTTTCATGCAAAAGCTAATGGTCAACGTAAGAAGTAATACTAGAACGTTTATTTACTCCCTGGAGTGTCCATCTTTTTTCTACAGTCCGTAGTTTCAAGGACGAATTCATTCATCGTGACGAGTGCATGAAGATTCGCTTCCAGGTTGAATTTATTTATCGTGCCAAGTGCATGAAGATTAGTCTGACTAACTCAGCTCCAGGCTGAGCTTATTTACCATTCCAAGCACTTGAAGATCCATCTGATTGACTCAATTTCAGACTAAAAGATATTTACTGTGACGACTGCATGGAGGTTTACCAGGAGACTTAAACCCTCTGCCAGACTCATCTAGTCCGGCAGAGGCTCGGGGACTACACCCAGTGGGTGCACTCAGCGTGCCCCCACTGGAAGAGAACTCGAAAAGGAACATTTTTCTCAGTCAAGTCCAGCATCAACATTCAAGTACAACAAACCCTAAAGACTCCAACTGACTATCAGCAATCAGTCGGAGTCTCGGGGACTACACCCTATGGGTGCACTGACCGCGCACCCATAGAACAAAATTTCGAGTAATTTGTTACTCGATGCAAGACCAGCTCCAGATCCTCAAGTACTACTCGACCTCTCAGTCGGAGAGGAACAAGTTCAATCAGTACCAGCTAAGAAGATTTTTAGTTCTCTCAGACCCCCGCCGACTGCCCACAGTCGACGACGATCTCGGGGACTACACCCAGTGGGTGCACTCAGCATGCCCCCAATGGAGTAATCTCCACTCGGTATGGCCTGACCAGTCCGAGTGACGAACAACAAACAAACAAGTTCTAAGACTCCCGTCGACTACCAAAAAAATCATATAAGATAAGTTTAAACGCTCCTCCATGGACCTGTTTTGAGCCTTCTTCTAGGACTCAAAGCGTGAAACTCATAAGCTTGGATCTAGAACCGACTAGTATTGACGTTCCTCCGGGATAAGAATGGCATCTCTCCGAGAGAGCAGTCCATGCATTAATCTTGTTGCCCAGATTTAATGACACACCCATACCCAGATCATGGGTTAACCTCTTCCGAGAGATGAACGAATGTCACCAAGTTGCTCCTCGCAGGCACTTACCCCAGATCAGTCGGGAAGCGCGATGCCAGAAACCATTGAGATTTCGTTCAAACCTTGGTTGTCTGAAAGCACGATGATAGGTACCGAGTATTTCCATAATCACTCGGGCCAAATTGTGTCTTTCACAAACTCGTTTTGCAAAATCTCAACCGATTCAGGGGCTAATGTTGGGGATACACATAACAGGTAGGCCCACGAAGGGTCAAAATATATTAAAGCATGGGGTCCACACATCAGGTGGGTCCAGGTAAATTTCATACAGACATACTATCCACTCGAACAAGCAATGTACTATCCACTCGGACAAGCAACGTACCATCCACTCGGATGATAGTCGACCACTCGATCGTATGACTCACTCGGATATGCGAAGACCAGCAGTCTACAAGGCACTCGAAGAATCATCTTAGTAGTAGACTGACATTATGGCATCAAGGCCCCACTTTGTAACATAGGAGGTGAGGGGGTGGCGCACTCTATATAAGCCACCCCACACCACTAGACTTGGGGGCATGCCTGTCGGCTTTCTGGATATGGGGGTATCCAGACTTGCCTGCCTGCGGCCCGCTACGTGGCTCCATCAATGGCCTGATACGGCCCAGCTTCAGCATCAACGACTCAAGACCCTCGCGAGGGGCCAAGCCTTGCGAGGCGGACGACACCAAGACCCCCGAGGGGATCGGCCTCCTCAGGCTGGCTCCCGAGGGGCGGAGAGTTCTATGCAAGGTGCACCTCACGAGGCTCAGCTAACGTGAGCCATGACGACCAAGGCCAGGCGGGCGCCAGTGGGCGCAGAGCGCCAGTTTCCTCTTCGGTGCAAGGGAGGCAAGCCACAGGCGCGGAGTCCCGAGGAACCAGCCAAAGGTTTCCATTCTGGTGCAACAAGACCAAGACCGCCAGGACGGCAGACGGAGGTCATCACCGAGCCCACCGCAGCGTCACGACCAGAGGCTTTTCGCAGGCGAAGACCACTTTAGTCAGGATAGGATGTACTACTTGTCCCCTTTCAAATCTGGCCGTTGTGGGATCCCTTCCCTCCAACATTTGGGAAGAGGACCAAGGCCACTATAAATAGGACTTAGCCACCACCATCGAGGGGCATCTCATCCCGATCGGATCCATTCTCACCCGACCACCTCACCAGCTCTCTTGAGCTCAAGAACACCTCACCTCCTGAGGCCAATTCATCCACTGTACTAGTTCATCCTCAGCCTTTCAAGGCAATCCACCAAAACGCTGGAGTAGGGTATTACACTTCAAGGTGGCCCGAACCAGGATAAACTGATGTGTCTCTTTGTATCTTTGAGCTCGATGTGCTAGGCTTAGGAGGATTGCGAGTAGGCAGGCTAGGTAGGTTGAGATCTCCGCACGCACCCAGAGTTTGAACCTTTCAAGGGTTTGCGGAACCTGTAATCCGACATTTGGCATGCCAGGTAGGGGTGCGTCGCATCCTCTCTTCCGCCGATCGATCCACCGCCACTCCGACACCTCCATGGCTGACGCGCGCAGGGCTCATGCTGAGCGCCAGGCCGCGGTTGCCACTCGTGTTGCTCAGACGACTCCGGCAGGCGATGGCTGTGCTCGTCGTGCTCCATCTTCGGTGGCTAACGCTGCCACGGGCCCTGCCGGCCACGAGCAGCAAGCTTCTTCGCTGCACCCTTTGGTGCGTCGCGACGGGTGCACCGCCACTCCGTCGCTGACCCCGGTAGCTTCGTCCTCCCACGCGCGTCACGGCCCGGCGAACACGCAGGCTCCTCTACTCATAGTGCGGGAGCTCCTTCGCTACCGCCCGGTCGACAACTTCTACGAGGAGTGGCTCGAGCGGATCGCTGAGCTCGTCAGCGCGGCTGGGGGCTCCGCCGTACCAGCCCGTTCACTGCCTTAGCAGCCGCCTGCCGTGGGGGACGTGGCTCACGGGGCACCTCCACCACCTCCAGCCCAGGGCGTCATCATCGAGCCAGGCGTGTGGCACCACGGCGCGACCCGCCGCGCCAGGCACCTGCGCGGGAAGAGATGAGCTGCTAGGTGGTGCAGCGGCCTCAAGGAGAAGCACGCGTGCTTCCGGCACCCCCACGTCAAGCCCGCGTGCCGCCACAGGAGGTGACGGCACGCGAGCACCAGGACCAAGCTCCACCTCCTCGACGGGCCCCCGTGGCCACAACAGGATGTCGCGGGTTCAGCTTGGAGCTTCGCAACGTCATCTGGCCGAGCAAGTTCAAACCTGACCTGCCTCCACGCTGTGACGGCACCGCCGACCCCGCCGAGTTCCTGTAGCTCTACGAGCTGAGCATCAAGGCTGCCAGCAGCGACGAGAAGATCATGGCGAACTGGTTCCCCATGGCCCTCAAGGATGGCGCGCGATCCTGGCTCCTGAATCTCCCCGTGGGATCAGTCTCTTCCTGGGAAAAGATGCACGACCGCTTCATCGCCAACTTCCAGGGCACTCGCCACCGCCCGCCGGCCATGGGTGACCTGCGACGCATCAAGCATCAGTCAGGAGAGACCATGCAGAAGTACATCCAGCGCTTCAACAACGTTCGCCTCAAGATCCCCAAGGTGTCGGACGAGGCCATCATTTCAGCGTCCACTGATGGCGTCCGCGATGTCAAGATGAAGGAGGAGCTCGCCATCCACGAGGACCTCTGCACAGCCTTGGAGATGTTCAATATGGCGAACAAGTGTGCAAGGGCTGAGGAGGGGCGCCTCTCCCTCCTTGAGCTCCCCGATGCCGACCCAGAAGACAAGAAGGCCAAGGCCAAGGACGTGAAGCGCAAGGGGCCGGCTGTGCTCGCGGCTGAGCCAGAGATGAAGCGCGGCTGCGACCACCCGAGTCATCCAAGAGCAACCGACCGTTCTGCGTCTTCCACAACGTCCACAGCCACAATACCAACGACTGCCAGGAGCTCAGGGCCCTCCATGAGGAGCACCTTGGTCAACGCCCCGAGCGCAACGATCGAGGCTATGGCCCCGGAGGTGGATGAGGTGGAGGACGTTGGGACGGACGCAATCATCGTAAGGAATGGCGCGATCATCCTCGGGAGGATGTTGGCAGGGCCAACCTCGCGAGGGCGCCTGGAGGGAGCAGCCTCGTGAGGATCGGCCTCAGGGTAATGCCGGTCTTCCTCCACTTCCTCCACCGCCAAGAAGGAATGAAAATCATCACCAAGACGAGGGGGTTGGGGGCTTCCAGGAACCCCGAGCCATTGCCTGCATCCTGGGCGGCTCACAGGCCCTAGCTTCTCACCGCATCTTCAAGAAGTTCGCGCGTGAGGTGAACACGGGGCTCCCAAGCCCGAAGCAACTCGCCCGCTCAGGTGGTCCAAATGCGCCATCACCTTCAGCTCCTCAGATCAGCTCAAGTGCGCGGCCACTGCCGGCGCGCTCCCCATGCTCTACTCGCCTGTCATCAACAACGTGGTCGTCACTAACACTCTCATCGATAGTGGAGCATGGCTCAACGTTCTCTCTGTTCAAACGTTCGACAGGCTCCAAGTGTCGTACTACCAGCTTCAGCCGACCAAGCCATTCTCAGGAGTGACCGACGGTTCCACACACCCGATAGGGCAGGTCCGCCTCCCTGTCACCTTCGGCGAACGCAACAACTACCACACCGAGCTCATCGACTTTGACGTCGCCGACATACGCTTGTCGTACAACACCATCCTAGGGTACCCAACAATGGCCAAGTTCATGGCAGCGACGCACCACGGCTACAACTTCCTTAAGATACCAGGGAGCGGTGGCATCATCACGGTTGCTTGCCAGGAAAAGGACGCGGTGTGCTCCCTCGAGCACGCCTACCAGGCTGCGGCAGTCGAGAACCCTGAAGATGAAGGCGGTGTCCTCCCTCCTAAGGTTGCCCCCAAGATGAAGAAGCTGCAGCTGGGCCAGGGATCTTGCGAGGAAGCATCGCTCGACAGCGCTACACTGAGCCTTGCGTCCCCGGACGGGGCGCCTTCACCTATCGCATAGGAAGGCGCGCCCGGCGCCCCTCTCAGGCTGGGCTCGGGGGCTTTCCTCGGGAAGGCCTGGATCTAGCCAGCATCGCGAGGGAGGCGCTCGGGCACCATGTGGAGGCGTGCTTCAGCGCACGCTTCCCAGGAGAAGGTGTCGGGCGGAAGGCGCCAGGAGTTCAGGAGTTCATCAGCGAGGCAATCAAGAGGCAAGGTTTCTGCAAGGCGGTCACCGCCTACCGCGAGGTGCAGCTCATTGCCCTGGAGAGGGTAAGGAGTTCCGCGTCTCCATCGGCATCCCAGGGCTCAACAGGGCCGCATCTCGGCAGCTCTTCTGGTCGTCTTGTGTCGGCCGATGCGGGGGTCCGCCTCACAGCTACGTTCGCATGCCCTTCGGCCTGCCGAGCGCGCTGCGGCGTTCCAGCGCGGCATGCAGGACGCCCTGGCGGCTCGCGAGGACAGGCACCAGGCGACCCTGGCGGAGATGGAGGCGCATCTTCTGGAGCCTCCTGGCCCCCCTGGGCCTCCCAAGGCTCGGGGCCAAGGCGGCTCGTGAGGAACGGCTCCAGCAGCGCGCGTCTTCTACCACCCCGACATCTCTTCAGCGACGGTACCAGGTGACATCTCTCCAGTTCGTTTAGTTTGGGAGCGCCCCTCGGGCTGCATCATCCCCTAGCCGCGTGGGTTCGTCCCTACGACATGTATCTCTTTTGCGCCTATCAGAACTAGTTTACCTTCCCTTCCAAGCTACTTTGAGATTATCAACTACCTGACCGGGGCTTCGTTGCCAAGAACGTCTCGCGCCCTTGCGAGCCCTCCCGCGACCGCCTCATGATTAAGAACTGGCACGACGTCTGTGCTCGGGTCCGTCCCTGCAGCGTCGCTAAATCGAAGAGGCTGAGCTCTGGCTCACGGGCCAGTCCCCGTGTACATCACCTCTCATGGCCCTTGGTGCCTTGTTCTCGCATGAGCTAATCACGGGCAGATGAGTGAGGGCGCGCGACCTAGTGCCCCCGTGGCCACGGGAACCACGCGTCGGCTGTTTTTCCTCGGGATCTTTGCATGAGAAGACTGGGCACGGCGTGTGTGCTCGGGTCCGTCCATGCAGCGTCGATAAACCCAACGGCTGAGCTCTGTCTGGCAGGCCAGCCCCATTCACGTCACCTCCTGGGGTCGTTGGTGTCCGGCCTTCTCATGCAATAACCTCAGGAGGCTCATTTGGCGCAGGCTGCCGAACCATCTTGCAGGACTAACACAAGTGCTCCCAATCAAGTTCAAGCGAAACCCGCCTTGAGGTAGGGCCTCGTGAGTCCCGCGCTGGCTCACGGGTGCCCATACACACCTCCTCCAGCCCTGCCGTGCAAGCCACGTGTCAGGGCGGGGCTGTACACGCCCCGGGGGCTCTCCTCAGAGGGAGCCCCCTCCCACACACCAGTGGAAGCACCATGCTCCGCGCTGGCCATCGACACTGCCGTGGAGCGGCTATGCCCGTGCAAGAGCGGAAGCGCTATGCTCCGCGCTGGTGATAAACAACTGGGGGTGGCCTCGCGGCTGCATTAACCTCAGGGAGCTTCCAGGCTCAGTGTCCACCCTCACCGTGCTGCTCTCCCTGAGAAGGGTAGCGCGAGGGGGCTGGGCACGGGGGCTACGCTCAGGTTACGCCTGGCGTACCCCCACCTCGCCAGGTCCCACGGACCTGGTCTTCGCGCACCCCTCCCGAGCGAGAGCCTGGCGAGGAAAGGTATGATGGCCGGTTCGTACGTCAAGGGGGACTCCTGAGCATCACGTCTTAGGAGCCTAACTGGTCACGTAGCTCCTCACCCCTTGGTCTCGTCCTGGTGATCCAGACGACCCAACGGCGGCTGAGGTATGCGCGGGGCCGGGCCCTGCCAACGTAGAACGCCAAGGCCTGACTCTCGTCCTTTTCAAGCCGTTCGTACGTCAAGGAGGACTCCTGAGCATCGCGTCTCAGGAGCCTAACTGGTCACGTAGCCCCTCGCCCCTTAGTCTCGTCCTGGTAATCCGGACGACCCAATGGCGGCTGAGGTATGCGCGGGGCAGGGCCCTGCCGACGTAGAACGCCAAGGCTTGCCTTCACACTTTTTCCTAAGTTGTTCGCACGTCAACGGGGACTCTTGAGCATCGCATCTCAGGAGCCTAACTGGCCATGTAGCCCTCACCCCTTGGGCTCGTCCTGGTGATCCAGATGACCCAATGGCGACCGAGGTATGCACGGGGTCGGGCTCTGCCGACGCAGAACAACAAAGCAAACGGAAAAAGTCGGGGAATCACAATCTAATTATTACAAAACATATTGTTCCAAGCAATCAGTTTTAAACGCCTCCACGAGGAATGCTACATGATACAGGACGAACAGGAAGGAGCAACGCCACCAAGCCACCTCTTCAGCCCTGGGTGCCGCCATCGCTCGCCAGCGGAGCCTCGTCGCCAGCCGCGTTGCCCGTCCCCTCGGCCCCAGCCGCAGGGCCGACGACAAGGAACTTGCTCAGCAGGGCGTCCAGGAGCTCTTCACGGCGGCAGCAGCAGCGCTGCAGGAGTTGGAGTCCACGGGCTCGAGGAAGGGGCAAAGTCGAAGCTGGCGTCCCGAAGATAGAGATGGCTGAAGACGCGCGTAAGGGCCGAGGAAGAAAGCAAGCGAGCCTCATCTTCCACCAAAGAGCCAAACCCATTGACGGCATCCTCGAGCACTTCCACGACCTCAGGGAGAAAGGCGGCAGGGCTCTCCCTTGGGGCCAACACTCTCTCTGAGGGATCGCCCCCAAAGAGTGACCGCTGAGCTTTGTGGAACCTCGCCTCGAGGGAGGCGAGGGTGCTGCGCTCCATGGTGGCTGCTTCTTTGGCCTCGGCAAGGGCCGCCTCCGCCTCCTCCTTCAACTTCGTCAGGCAGCCACGCTCCGTAGCCTGTTCTAGGGCTGCCTTCTTCAGTTCAGCATCGCGATCGGCAACGGCAGCCTCCTGGGCCTTCAGCTTCTCCTCCCGCTCCTGAAGCTAGCTGGCCTGGGCGGTCTGTTGATCCTGAAAAGCCTTCAGCTCAGCCTCCACCACGCGGCACCGATCCTCGGCTTCCTTGGCCTCCTTTGACGCCAGGTCACGCTCGACAGCAGCCACCCTAAACACCTTCTGGGCCTCATCCACAGAGCTCCAGGCCGCTCGGACAGACGTGTCGGCCTGGAGCCATCCACAGATTAGCCCCAGGCGCCCCAACGTTGTGCGCCGGTCCGGGCCCTGAAGTTCACCTTGGAGAAGGTTCAGCGCCGCTCGAGCCTCTTCCAGGGCTCCGGAGGCGGCAGGAGCGCCATGGCCCAGCTGCGCGCCGGGTGGGAGAGGAGACGTTCTCAGCACCAAGGCAGGAGAAGCTACAGCAGCAGGAAGGGCTGGGGGCTCCGGAGGCCTGGCGACCTCAGCAGCCGTAGTAAGGATGGGTGCCGACAGGGTCAGCCCTGCTGAGGACGCCGGCACCTCCTGAGGCTGGGCTTCCGCGCCCTGAGAAAACGATGTCGCCGCTGGTACGGCAGGAGCCGCAGCGCTCTTCTTCGCTAGGGTTGTGGAAGCAACCTCGACACGCTCGACCACGGCGACCCCAGCGCCCTCCCTCTTCTTCTTCGACGACTGTTGCCTAACGAAGGACGAAGACACTAAGCATCGCATCAGGAATCAAGAACAAGGCCAAGGGAAAACACTCACTGGTCAGAGAAGACGTAGTTCCTCTTCAGGCCCAACAGCAGGGGCTTCGCCGGGGTAGTCAGAGCCGCGCTCTTGGGAGCAGGAGAGCACGCGGTCGGTACCGCTCGAGACGCCGCTGGCGAAGGCGGAGTACTGCCAGGAGGGATCAGCGCAGTCCTGCCCTTCTTCACGAGAGACCGCTTGGGCTGCTTCGAGGAGGCCGCCCCGGATCTCGTGGTGACCCCGGAGGGGCAAGCCAGCTCCACCACCGGAGGCGCGTCCTCGTCTTCATCGTCAGGGAAGTTACGAAGGAGCTCCCTCTGCCTCGGGGCAGAGGATTCCCCCTCGCCCTCCTCCTCGGTGGCCTCGAAGGAACGGTCGCCGGAGGACAGGTTCACCAAGGAGGCGGGCGGCGGGGGAGGCCCCGTCAGCACGGGCCCGAACTCGTCGAAGACTGGCATGGCGGCGGCAATCTCTTCTGCGTCGACTCGGCGGTACAGCGGGAGCCATTCCTCCAGAGGACCGCTCGGGTCCTTTCCAGTCAAGGAAAGCGACACCTTGCTCAGCTCCTCCTCAGGAAGGGCGTCCTGGCGCAGGCGGATCTTGTTGTCGATGCCCCCAAGCTTCCACAAGGGGCGGGAGCGGTCCTGGAGCGGCGCCAGGCGCTGCATCAGGAACTCCTTAATGATCATGGCCCCCGTTAGCTTCTCATTCTTCAGGTCGTCCTCCATCTTCTTCATCAACGGCTTCAGGGAAGGGTTGGTGATCTTCTCATAAAACCACCCCTTCTCGGAGGAGGGGAGCTCGGTTGGCAGCTCCAGCAGGTCATGGGGGCACTTGGCGTCCATTAGGACCCACTTCTTAAGGGCGTCCTCCACCTTCTTCCCGGTGCGAGAGATCGCGTTGCCGCCCCGAGCCGCAACAAAGCCAACGCACCCTGCAGGCCGGTCGCCAGTCATGCGAAGGAAGAAGAAGTGGCGGAGCATGGCGACGGAGGGCCTCACCCCCACGAACGCCTCGCAGTAGAAGGCGAAGATGGACAGGAGGAGGACGGAATTGGGATCGATGTGGAGCTCATGGAGGCCGTAATGGTGGAGAACGGCGTAGAAGAAGCGGGAGAATGGGGGCACCAACCCCGAGCAGACGTTGTACAAGAAGAAAGGATAGAAGGTACTGTTCGCGGGTTCCGGCGTGGCGGCGGCGACCGAGAGCATAGTCTTCCCCCACTCGTTGTCCTCGCTCGCCGTCAGGAGAAGCGCGGTCTGGAGCTTCTCTTCGGTGGCGGAGGGCGCGGTCAGCACCGGCTCGTACCAGGCGGTGCCGGCAACCGGGGCTGGAGCCTTGGTCTTCTCAGCAGCCATTGGGCGGAAGATTGGAGGAGAGAATCGGCAGATCCGGCGAGTTCTTTCGGTGTTGGGAGAAGGGGATCTGGAGCAAGACGAAGGGAAGGCAATGAAAGCACGACAGTAAATGGCAACCCTTTTGTCAGATGGAAACAGTTGCCGAGGCAGCGTGGGGAAGCGGAGACACCCACGTCCCATCAACTGCCACGCGTCATCAAGGCCGCAGGCGGTTAGGGCTCGCGGTGCTCCGCACTTGCCCTTTGGCTTCGCCTGGAAGCCAAGTCCGAGCACGCCTTTGGCCCGGGGGCTACTGTCGGCGTTCTGGCTATGGGGGTATCCAGACTTGCCTGCCTGCGGCCCACTACGTGGCTCCAT
This sequence comes from Aegilops bicornis, assembly GCA_021605145.1. Lineage (NCBI taxonomy): Eukaryota > Viridiplantae > Streptophyta > Magnoliopsida > Poales > Poaceae > Aegilops > Aegilops bicornis. The sequence continues at coordinate 545,333,880 of CM038673.1, forward strand.
CAACGGCCTGGTACAGCCCAACTTCAGCATCAATGACTCAAGACCCTCGCAAGGGGCCAAGCCTCGCGAGGCGGACGACACCAAGACGCCCGAGGAGATCGGCCTCCTCAGGCTGGCTCCCAAGGGGCGCAGAGTTCTATGCAAGGTGCACCTCACGAGGCTCAGCTGACGTGAGCCATGACGACCAAGGCCAGGCAGGCGCAGAGCGCCAGTTTCCCCTTTGGTGCAAGGGAGGCAAGCCGCAGGCGCGGAGTTCCGAGGAACCAGCCAAAGGTTTCCATTCTGGTGCAACAAGACCAAGACCGCCAGGACGGCAGGACAGAGGTCATCACCGAGCCCATCGCAGCGTCATGACCAGAGGCTTTTCGCAGGCGAAGACCACTTTAGTCAGGATATGATGTACTACTTGTCCCCTTTCAAATCTGGCCGTTGTGGGATCCCTTCCCACCAACATTTGGGAAGAGGACGAAGGCCACTATAAATAGGACTTAGCCACCACCATAGATGGGCATCTCATCCTGATCGGATCCATTCTCACCCGACCACCTCACCAGCTCTCTTGAGCTCAAGAACACCTCACCTCCTGAGGCTAGTTCATCCACTGTACTAGTTCATCCTCAGCCCTTTTGAGGCAATCCACCAAAACGCTGGAGTAGGGTATTACACCGCAAGGTGGCCCGAACCAGGATAAACTGTTGTGTCTCTTTGTCTCTTTGAGCCCGACGCGCTAGGCTTAGGAGGATTGCAAGTAGGCAAGCTGGGTAGGTTGAGATCTCCGCACGCACCCCAGAGTTCGAACCTTTCAAGGGTTTGCGGAACCCGTAATCCGACAATGCCCTCATTTTTCTCCTCCCACCCTCTCTCTCTTCACTAGTCTCAGGACTTAGCTCAGGCATGGGGATCCGTTCTCCTCGCTCTCTCGCATATATTGTAATCTCCGGATACATACTCGGATAAAATAAAGCCTCTCCGAAGCACGAGACGTAGGGTTGTTATCTCCACCGTGAGAGGCCCGAACTCGCTAAAACCACCGTGTCACCCATTTGCATCTCGATAGATCATGCTTCTTTACCCTATCCTTTATTATTGTCGGAATCGTTCCCACGACACCTGGGTTCATGACTTCCAAGAAAATCTATAAAAAATCATTTTTCAAGGGAGTTGAAACACAACAGTTTTTGACCATGTTCGTTGCCAGCACACCAACAGACCTACTTTGGTAAAAATACATTGTCCATTTCTATTAGCTCTTCCAAGTGAGCAGCGCAAGTACCATTTTTTACAATTACCAGTTTTTTTTTTGCCTAGATCCGCACCTCTTTTTTGCGGGCCAAGATGGGCTGAGCAGCAAAAATTGAGCACACTTTTGCTTGTGTTTGAAAATAGCCCCAGCTCACTTTATTCCACTAAATTACACCAATTTATATACCTTCGTGAGCTGCCTGAAAATCAGCAAGCTAACTCAAAAAGAGGGTAAAGTGTGGGTCACATTTGTCGTGGGGAACAAATGCCCAAGTGCATCTGCAATTCGTCTTAGAGGGTGAGGCATAATTTCAAGGGCAATTCAAGGATATGGAATTAAATAAAATTTGAGAGATTGGTGGCGCATAATTAAACGAGGACGCATCAATTCAAGGATAATTCAGGGAGACGACATTAAATCAAATTTGAGGGATTGGTGACGCGTAATTAGACAAGGATGCATCGATTCAAGAAGAGGGTATTGAATCAAATTTGAGGGATTAGTGGCGCATAGTTAAACAAGGGCGCACTGGTCGTGGGATTTAAACTCGTAATTTCAAGTGTCTCAGGAGCGCATAACTTACTATTATTATTAAGAAGAAACTTGCGGGGAGTGAAGGAATTAACGCCCAACGAAGCATCCAAGATGGGTCGAGTACGACCCTTAAATAATCCAATGGTTCTGCTGCATTTTGATTATTAGGATAAATATGATCAGACTTGTCATACAATAATCATAACACAAAGTATCGTATATATGATTCTTATAATGTGAGGCTGATATATATTTTTGCTAAACCTTGGCCTCCGCCTCTTTGCTGCCGCCGGGTTGCATCGTCTGAATGTTGTCATGCCACGATGTTGAACTTTTTGATGAAAACATCAAGTACATCTCCCGTTGCGTGGGCATATGTGCTATTTTTTTTGTAAACACAGTAAGAAAAAAGGGACAAGGCCAAGGCTAAGCCGCGAATGTCGATCGATCCATAACCTCGAGACGAACACATTTTTCACGGAGCTAGAGGCAGTGGACGAAGACACGTCCGGCGCCTACATAGCCGTGATGCTATGGGCGCCGGTGAGCCCACAATGGCTCCACAGCCATGCACGTTCGCGTATAAGACGTGCAGCCACCGGGTTCCCGTCGGTACGGTCGTCAGCAGGCCCGATCAGCGCGCCAGAGAGGCACGGAGGCGTCGTGGAGATCATGCTCTGGCAGCCACATGAGGCAACACCGCGCCCACGGGAAGGATATTGCTCGTGGGCGGTGATGGTGGAGGTGAGGAAGACGTGCGACTATGAAGCTAGCAGCCTCGTCATCGGAGCGCTTGAAGGAGGCTAGCTTAGCCCCTTCTCGTCCAAATAAGGAGTGAATTACCAAAAATATCGACATTGAAGGCTAGGGTTGCAGGAACCACAAGTCTATAAAATTGTGCCCAAAACCATTAACTTTTTGTCTAATTTTTTACAAAAACAATAGTTGACCGCTTAGACCGTTTTAAGCATGATTATGACATGCGGGTCCCGCAAATGATGACGTGGCATAACGGTTCATGATAGACACCGTTAGGTGAGGGTTTTTCTAGATTTACAAAATAGACCCTGTAATTTTACAAAGACCCCTTTAATCAAAAATAGAAAAAGCAGGCTCCTAGATTTGTCTCACCGTTGACTCATGTTGCCTGGGCCGATGGAGCTCGAGCCACCCCGAGCAGCTCACCTGGAGCATGGCCGCCGGCGCGTCTGCTCACGCCCACACGCGGCCGGCGCGTCTTCTCTTGCTCGTTCCCGTCCCCGCTGCTGCTCGCGCACGGTGTCACAGCACGCGCCCATGCGTGGCCGGCGCGGCGGCTGCTGCTGCTCATTCCCGTCCCCGCTGCTTCTCTCTCATGGCGTCGCAGCACGCGCCCACATGCGGCCGGGGCGGCTGCTGCTGCTCGTTCCCATCCCCGCTGCTGCTTGCAGCCCGAACTGGTGCTCTCGCCCACACACGGCTGGCGCGGCTGCTGCTTGTGCCCGTCGCGGCCGGCGCCGCTGCCCGTGCGCACCTTGGCCTCCACCACTCGGAGCTCCGAGCTGACCAGCAGCATGCCCGCATGCCCGGGGCCGCCGCAGCTCGCGGCCGACGCGGCTGCTGCTCGCGCCCGTCGCCGCTGCTGACCGTGCGCAGGTCGGCCTCCACCACTCCGAGCTGACCCGACAGCCTCGGCCCGCACACCGGCGCGCTCGTGCTTCACCGACTCGGACATCAGTCAACGGCAGCGGCAATTGGCGTCGGCGCAGCTTGCGAGGCCGGGAGGAAGGGGATGTGCACGGCGCGACGGACCTCGTCCTATTCTTGCTGGCGGCGAAGCAGGCCCTGGCGGGGGGAGTGGATAGGTCGGCTGGGCAGTGAGCAGTGTTGGGAGGGGTGGCTGGCTGTTTTGTTTTTTAAGGAGTTTTTGGCAAAAAGAAAACATATAACGACGTCTGTCCCGAACCGTTACGCCACGTCAACAAAAGTGGGCTCCACCTGTCATAATCATCATTAAATGGGCTAAAGCAGTCAACTAGTGTTTTTTGCAAATAAAATATAGTGGTTTTGGGCATGATTACGTAGACTTATGGTTCCTGCAAACCTAGCCTCCAATGTCGATGTTTTTTGCAATTCACTCTCCAAACAAGATCCAGCCTATCTGTAAAGCTGGGTTTCCAAAATATATCACGAAAACGGGTTTTGCTAAAACTAGCCGCCAATTTCGTTTATCCAAATATATAAAAACTAAGGGTACATCCTATAGTTTAACGTTAAACATTGGGTTTGGGGTATATAACCCGGGCAGCAGCAGCAACAAGGTTCTTCAACGTTCTAGATTAACTTACACAAGAATCATATAGGGTACTTATATGATGTATGATGCCTTGCATATGAAGTTCAAGATCATGATACCGGTTGATCATGGCATCGGCGGCAAGGCTCCACAACATTTAGCTCGACTCCGGAGGGAACTTTTGGCTCAACATATGTCCTGATAGCCAAGAGCCCTTTACGAACTTCCACCATAAAATCCCCGTGCAACAGCATGCACTTTCCAATATTGTTGGTTAAACAGCTATAGGAAGGATGTCCTCTTGTGGTGTCCAATGTAAGTCCCTCAAGTGACGTTGTATTCTCAATGATATGGCATGTTAGCTCTACTAAGCTCTTCGCAGAGGAGAAACCAATGATCTTCACTGTCTTGAGGCTATCATGGCGATGTCCTGGCATCTGCCTCATATGCAACGTATCTCCCACGATTGATTCATGCAACATCTTTTTCTGCAAAACCTAAAGATGATAGTCCAATATGGTTGGATTAATAGTTCCATCATTGTAACCAAATATCCTTGCAAGATGGACAGTGACTTACGTTTATGACAAGGGTCTCCAAAGAAGGAGAAGCATCAAGAAGGGATATCAAAGAACAATAGTCGTACGATGGGGGAAATGTCATTGCTTGAAGATCAATACTCAAGTGCTTGAGATGTAAGAATTTGCTAGGTAGAACTGGTGTATCAATCATCTGCGCAAAGATATTTTAGATCAATCATGCTATGCATATCAACAATAAAAAAATAACCAAAGATTCAGCGCATACCTCACTACATGAACCTACGGAAAGAGCTTCAACATACCACAAACTAGACAATAAATGAGCACAAACATAGTTGATAGCACCAGGAAAGGACATGTCGAACTTCTTGAATTGCAATCCTACTCCAAGTGATAGTTGTACTTGGTGATGACCCATAAACTGAAAATTAGAGAGGTTTGGAGCTTCTACCTCTATAACCCGCAACAGTCTGCCGCCATCAAACACTTCCAGATATTTGAGCTGTTTTAGATGACATGGTATCTTTAAGCAAATTATATTATTGCAACACTGGAGTACTATCCGTTGCAAAGCAAAAGAATTGTGAAGAAGGGACCCCAACTGGTCCCCCGTGATAACAACATCGCTCAGCTCAAGTCTTGACAAAAGATTAAAGAACAACCCGCCAGTGGGAGAGAAAGCACAACGAGAAAGATTTAAATACCGAATCGAGTTTCCACTCTCATTAGGTAAAAGTGACCACGGAAAGTTGTAATATCTTCCTGAGTTTGAAGATAGTTCTACAGTGAGTTCTTCAATCTCCGGTGTAACAGCAATTTGAAACCAGCTATCAATGTTACAGACTTCGGCATTGTAGTAACGAAAAACAATCTCGAGTTTCTTGGTGGCAATGCATGGGCGTTTTTTCAGAATGTGGTCAACTTTACTGGCAAAATTTCTTGCTATTTCATCCTCTCCACATGATTCTATATCTATGCCCAATGTTTCCATAGTGAAAGTAAGGTTCGGATGGAATCTCCAAGAACGTTTAAATGCATGAGACACGCAAGCAGCTCGAGCAGCATCTCGCATTGGCAGTAGGGAATATATATGACACCAGATATCCTGCATGCACAAGCATGTGAGAAATTATTTCAAATGGACAAAAGAAATGAAGGAAACCATGTCGAGTAACATTTTAACCCAACTTCTTGCACATGATTCCAACGCGATACAAAGGCACACCGTGCAATTGTGCTGACTGCTAAGTAAAGGGAGGTTGTTTTCCTAAATGTCTTGGTTCTAAATGAATAGTAGTTAGTTCACCGTGCAATTGTGCTGACTGCTGAAAGGCACACTGCAGTAGGATTGTAGCAGGTCGCAGCACTAAGCACAGCTCAACCAATTAGTATAATTAGAGCATTCATAGCCCATCATCAGGGCGTACCTCTGGAAGATGTGGCCAAGGGTACTGTGTTTCACCACCTTGGGAACAATGGTCTTGTTTGCAGGTTGAGTCCTTTCTGTCAACCGTTGAATCAGCTGGTCCATCTGCAATACATAATGCATGATTACAGGTGGAAAGTTATAAAACATTGCAATACCACCTCTGTTTTCGAGTCGTTCGACTAGTCGACGACTAGTCGATGAGTCGCTGCTCCAGGTTCGACTCAGACTCTCGACTCGACTCCTGGCATGAGTCGAGCGACTCGAGCGACTAGTCTCGACTAGTCACGACTAGTCGCTCTTTCTGGGTCGAGCGACTCACTTAAATTGAGCCCAACTGTTATATGGGCCGGCCCATCTCCCCTGGAAACCTAGATCGATCATCCCCCTCCCTCCTCCCCTCCTCCCCTGCTACTGTGCTCCTCCCCTCCCCTGGTTGCTGCTCCTGCTGTTGTGCTCCTCCCCTCCTCCCCTGGTTAATGTGGCTGGTGGTGTGCTCCTCCCCTTGTTGCTGCTGCTGCTGTTGAGCACTTGTGCTCCTCCCCTGGCTGCTGCTTAACTCACGTCGACTCGTCGCCATGTCGACTCATCGATCATGAGTCTAGACTAGTCTAGAGTCGCCCCCCCTGAGCGACTCGTCGACTCATCGACTCGAAAACATTGAATACCACCCAAGTATATTGTCGAGGGCACTCAAACAAATAAAACAAGACAGGGGAACACATAATCCAGAAGGTGCATAGACCCCGTACTGACTAAGCAAGGCAGCCCTGCTAACTTTAGCATGGAAGACACATGGGACCTCTCATATCCAATGTACATCCCCTGTGTATTTGAGTGGCTATACTGATGTTATAACAAATTTTCATAACATGGGTACATATTTACAGAACACACAAAATTTGATCTTTCCCAAATTGATCCACAAAATCCTTTTATACTACCCTATAAACCTAGCTTACTCAAACAGTTTTCTCTATGAAAAAAAATTACTCACAAATAGACACTAGGTTAGATCAACCTACAAGAATCTGCTTGCCTGGTCTTGTTCCACAAAACTGGGGTCCAGATGAAAATAAAAACGAGGCGGTGACTTACTATGTGGTTGGATTTGTAGGCGACGACTTTCCCGCTGCATCGACAGCACCCGATTGAGCATCAGCTGACCCATGATACGACGAGACCTTGGGTCGACAAATCTCGATGCGGATCTCGCTCTCCCGAGTAGTATGTATTATCGATCTGGATCTACCGCGCCGCGGGGGTAACACGGACTCGAGGGCACCCACCCCTACCAACGATGTGTAAGTACCCCGATGACAGCCCACAAGGCCCAACACTCATCAGGCCCACAAGACAACAACCAGGCTCTCTCTCAAAAAAAAAAGACAACAACCAGGCGCACTAGGAGCGGAGGCGAGCCCCAGAAGACCGAAGACATGCTAGCGTGTGTGTGAGGGTTGTGGAAGATTACTGTAATATTGACAGGAGCTGATCTCCTCGGCTACCTACCCTTCCTTATCTTCTTCTTCCCCACGCCTTCCTCTGTCCCGATCTGATCTGAGTGGGTGAGAGAGACGAGGTCCGTTACATCTGCTGTAGAGGTCCAACGTTCCTTCGACCTGGAGACCGTCTACCCCAAGCCGCGCTACCAGACGAAGCAAGCAAAACAGGCGGCGACGATGGAGGAGCAAATCGCGACGTTGACCAAGGCCATCAACGACGTCCGAGTCACCAACGAGGCGCGGTTGGAGGCGATCCAAGCCTCCTTGGAGCTCTGGCGGCCCGCCGTCATGCATATCCAGACTCAAGTGGACGAGCTGCGTGCCCAAGTGGGACGCATCGCCCTTCATCCCGCTCTCTGGCACCGCCACCGGATCCGATCCCGGAGGGCGATGCGGTGGTGCTGCCGGCGTCAGCAACCACGGATACCCTGAGCACCACGGGCCCAAAGGCCACGGCGAGACCGACGACACCGGAGGCCAGGCTTATGGTGTGGTCACCACCCATGTGCTGCCTCCGATTAAGGGTACGTCCTTGACCGAAAATCCATTCCCTGCTTCCAATTTCATGTCGCGTTGGAGTGAAATTGATCCACACACCACGCACAACTCTCCCCTGAGTTGGTCCCTGCCGAAATTGGACTTCCCCTCCGTTGATGGTGAAAATCCCCAATTCTGGAAAACTCTTTGTGAGAAGTATTTTGATGTCTACGGGGTTTCTCCTGATCTGTGGGTGCGGGTAGCCACTCTTCACTTCACGGGCGCTGCGGCACGTTGGTTGCAGTTGCACGAGTTAAAGAGTGCATCCATGTCTTGGGAATAATTGTGTGCGGCTCTCTGTGGGAAATTTGGCCGTGAACAATACCAAGCACATCTGCGCCAGTTCCGCACTCTTCGACAAACCAGTACTGTGGATGCTTATATGTCACAATTCAAGGAGCTTATGCATCAACTCCTTGCACATAACCTGTCGTGGAATAGTCACGGCAGATGTCCTAGTGTGAGGACTTAGTCATGGAGCCATCGCAACTAGGTTAGCTTAAAGGGGTTAAACGGGACAAAGGACACATGAGTTTATACTGGTTCGGCCCCTTGCGGTGAAGGTAAAGGCCTAATCCAGTTTGAGGTGGTATTGCTTATGTCTTGGTTACCAGGGAGCGAATAAGCTTGACCTAGCTTTCGATCTCTTGTTTCTTGCCCTGAATCACCGCCGGGTCGTCCCTTTATATACACAAGTTGACGCCCAGCAGCTCATGGAGTCTCGGCCGGCTCGTAGACAACGTGTCCGGCTCGGTGACTAACTATACATGTCTTACAATACAAGTCTTACACATATGGCGGTTTACTCCTACGGGCCTTGGGCCCTTGCCTGTGAACCGCCATCTTCAGTATCTTCATGGGCTTCATATTGATGAACCGCCATAGGTACAACCCGGCCCCTCCTGGGCGGGTCATACCTAATAGTCATATCCCCAACATTAGGCCCCAGGTTGATTTGAACTTGTTCATGTCAATCTTCAACACTTAAAAAATCTTCCCTTCTTCATTTGTGCAAGAACCCATAACCCGCCATGACGTCATCTCTTGTGCTTGTGATAACCCGCCATGACATCATCTGCAATTAATTTTGCACAATATCCAACATATCTTAACAGATCCTTATCTTTAATGACCTTTCAAAAAATCAAGGTGTCCGCACCGCTGGATAATCATTCTTTGACCTCCTCATTTTTCGCGCCTACCTGTTCACCCTTCTCCTTATAAATAGGATCAGACAGCCTCTTTTCATTCTCCCCCCTTTCCTTCTCGTCTTCCTCCTCTCGCGACTCATCTGTCACTTCGAGCTCTGCCGCCACCGCGAAGCTCACCGTCCTCCTTGCCCTTGGCCGCTGCATCGACCTGAACGGGACCAGAGAATGCCGGTGCTCCACCGCAGTTCATCTGCATCTGTAAGCGTTCACCCTCCTATGCTCCAGATCTGCATTAGGGTTAGTCTTGTTCTTTGTTGTTCTTCGCCGTTCTTCGCTGTTCTTCTTCAATCCTAGTAGCTTTTAATCTGAATACAACATATAACCTGAGCGGTAGTAGTTTAGCCCTTGCCTTTGATGCCAGCAGACCTTTTTCATTCATAGAAAATCTCATCAGAACCCATCAACTCCTCTGCTGCCGCTTCTAGGTTTAGAATTTACTGCATTTTCTGAACTATCACTGATCCAAAATTACAATTTCAGACTATGAAACCTGTTTGTCCAATACTTAGCAAAATTTTTCTTCCTGATAGATCAACCTGGTCATGGCGGCTTATATCACCAGTTGTAGTTAGATTCAATACTTAACCGATTTCACTCTTGATAGACATCAATCTGGTCATGGCGGCTTACATTACCAGTTGTAACTATTCATATACCATTAGGCCCCTTTTAAGCCGCCATCTTGAATATGTACTGTAGTACTTATCTTCCGACTTAATGAATCAACTTAAACCGGTAAAATTGTTTTTTCTTGTTAGGCTTCACAATGTCGCCGAAGACATCCACTTCTTGTAACTGGGTTCCCTCCATCGTCACTGAGAACACGCTCCAAGACTTTGTGAAAACCGGCTATTTACCAGAGAAGACTGTCATGCATTATCGCGCCCCCAATCCGGAAGAAGAGAAACCTCAGCCAAAAGATGATGAAGTCATTGTCTTTACTGACCACATGAACCGGGGTTTCTCACTGCCCGGCTCTAAATTCTTCCGGGATGTTCTGCACTTTTTTGATCTTCATCCTCAAGACATCGGACCCAATTCCGTGTCAAACATATGCAATTTCCAAGTTTTCTGCGAGGTGTACCTTCAAGAGGAGCCCAGTGTGGAACTATTTAGGGAATATTTTTATTTGAACCGCCAAAATGAGTATTCAAACGGACCCAGCTTGGAACTTGGTGGGATTTCAATTCAGCGAAGGAGAGATGCTATCTTCCCCTACGCTCGCCTGCCGAGTCATCCCAAAGATTGGAACCAGACGTGGTTTTATTCCCAAGATACCTCTCCGACTGATGAGAACCGGCTGCCAGGCTATCGCGCCCTGCATCTTGACTCAAAACATCCTCTTCTAGACAAGTTGACCGTTGCTGAACGTAAGAAACTCGCCCCCACCATTGCAAAGGTTAAGGCTCTGCTGGGAAACGGTTTAACCGGCATTGATTTGGTTTGTTGTTGGGTTGCTTGGCGGATCATACCATTGAGTCGCCGAACCGGCTTAATGTGTACTTACACGGGCAGTAAAAAGGATCCACTGCGCCACAGCTCCATGCGTTTAAGCGACGATGCCATCAATGAAATGACGAAGTCCCTTCTGAACGAAGCCCCGGCCAACTGCAACAAAGTGGGCCCAAACCCTTTCTGCACATCTAACCCGCCACCAAAAGTGAGTCTTTTAAATTACTTACTTCTGCCTTCATCCTTAAATACTTTGTTAACTCAACTTTGATGACTTTCACAGGCTGACGATGATTTTTGGAAGAAGAAGTATGATCATGAAGCTGCCAAAAGGGCTAGGAAAGCCAAGAAAGCCGCCAAGAGAACCGCCAAGAAGAAGGGGAAGAAATCCAGTACTGCCGAGCTGTTTGAACTAAACGACAGCTCTGAGTCGGAGGTAGCCCTTGATTCCCTTGGCTCCTTTTTCAACCATCTTGTTGACATTGATTATCATCAGGATGACACGGGGGCCAGCCAAGCAATCGAAGAAGAGGTAACTATCATTTCCTCCGACTCCGAGCCAAGACAGAAAATTCGAAGAGTAACCCGGAAAGTAAGCTTTTCACAGCTCTTAGCACATCTGGATCCTCACTTTCTTTTGAAGCAACAACAGCATGAGAGCCGGCGACCCGGACCAGTGGTGGCGAAGAATTGCATTCCGGCTTACCGAACACTCCCCGGAAACATCGAAACAAGGTCATCCCTGATCTAAACTCTTTTTATCCTTTGGCAGGTCTCATTTGCCAGCCACTTGATTCTTCTGATTCACATTATCAGGAGACTTCTCGCTCATCGTCCGGCGATTCATCACAATCCCAGCTGCCGGCTTTCAAAACTGCTCCTGGGTAATAACAAATACTTATTTTTGCTTCTTATGCTCCTTTATATTTATACTAACCTTTCATAACCTATGTAGTGGAAAGGCCAAGCCTAGCAAGAAGGCAAGGATGAATAAGCCGGCTGAAGGCCTTACAGTCAATGAACCGGAGCAACAAATTCCAGCGCCTGAAACCTCCGTTCCTCAACCATCAGAGCCGGTTCTTGACGTTCCACTAGTGACTCCTGACCCTTCTACTGATCAAGCAAACGACGATCCTTTTACTACTGAAGCATCAAGCCCAGTCAAAACGGCTGATACACATGATGATGATGTGGTGATTACCAACACCAGCTTTAGAGAGCTGGAAAGACCTGTTGTCCTGGCCAAGCACTTTGCCAAGGAAGAACACATTGAATGGCGCAAAGTGAGATTTGATGTTGCCAACTACTCTCAACTGAGCATTGGTGAAATATATTCTGGCTATCTCAGTCAAGTGCACTCCGGCCGTGATCTTGAAGTTGATATGGTGAAGCAGATGCATCAAAAATTTGAGGTATGCATTCCTTCTTTATTGAATTATACATATCCTGTCAGCCCCCAAGTCTATTGTATATGATAGAATTGAATATGCTGTAGACTTAATAAAATCCTTCAAAATCCGGCTTATACCATTCGGGCTAAAGCAGATTTGTGTAGCCCCCAAGAGCCAGTTGTGTTTGTTTGCAGCATATCCGGGTCATCATAAGATAATCATAAAATACAAGCAATATGCATTAGCTCCCAAGTGCCAAGTACTCTTGCTTGCAAGCCGTTTGGATGAATAACTTTTCGGCAGGCATTAGCCCCCAAGTGCTAAGTGTTGTTGCTTGCAAAATGCTTGGGACTTCCTTTCCGTGACTCATAATTTTGAACCGGCGTAGTACAGGAAACCATTGCTCAACTTGAATCTCAATTAACTGATGTGAAAACCCGGCTGGAGGTGCAAGAATCTGAGACCCGGAAGGCCGACTCAAAATTCCAGTTTAGCGTGGCTGAAACGGAGAAACTGAAAACCAGTTTTGAAGTTGAAAGAAGTGCTTGGGCTAAAGAGAAGACTGCCTTGACGCAGCGGGCTGAGAAGGCGGAGGCGGCTCTTCAGGAGGCGACCACTGAACTTACTGGCTTAAAACGCCATGTGTCTCAGATGGTTTCTGCTATCTTTGGTAAGTCGCCTCGCTTAGTATCAATTTTGAATTTCTTCCTTTATGATATAAACCGCCTCTAACCCATCCATGATTATAATTCAGGTCCCAGGAGCACCAATCTTAACCAAGATATGCTTGTGAAGCTGAAGGCCGTTTATACACTTGTTGAGCAGCTCTATACTGGGACCCAGCGTGCACTGGCCACAATTTCTCCGGCTAATCAAGCACCTACTCTCTTGATTGAGGTCTTGAAGAAACTTTCTGTTATGCCTGAGAGGTTTAATGAGATGAAGCGATCATCTGCAAGAGATGGTGCTGTGACGGCCTTGAGCGGGGCCAAAGCATGGCTTCCAGAGCTAGACCCGGCCGATATATCTACTGGGTATCCAAGCTTGAAGGAAGATGGCACTCCTTTTGAGAAGCAAGACTTCGCCGCCTGTGTCAAAGAGATACGTCCCTTGGCCAGCCTGATTGCCAGTGAAACAGACCTTTCAAGATATCAACCGGCTTATGACAGGGAAAACCAGAAGCTGCCTACGCCGGCTTACAAAGTGATGGATTAATTACCCCAATCCGTAAGCACACTTTTGCTCCTGAAGTTGACCCGTCCGAGCTTATTGATGATGAAGCTGAATTCCAAGCCTTGAGTGGCATTGACTGGTCATCACCAAACTTCCAGGAAGTAGAGGAGGACGAAGAAGCGGAGAAGGATGACCCAGAAGCTTCAAGCCGTCAAGGCCAAGAAGATTGATCCGCTGGGCGGTTCATTTATTTGACCTTCTGGGAAACACTTAACCATTTTGGCTCCTTAAGTCATGTAATAGGCTAGCAAAAACTTTGCTCTGTCGTGCCATCATGCACGTTTATGTTTTGCCCAATGCTGTTTAAGCCGCCACTTGATAAGTATCCTTTTACACTTATCACGATGTTTGATTTGTGCAGATGAAACTTAGGATTATCCTGCACACAAGTAAATCACAAGGGCCCTGGCGGTTTACCGCAGGGCGGGTCATGATACCCATATAAAGCCACTGATGTGTTAAAACAATTTATAGACAGGGCTGGTTGAGTCATAATTAGATATAATCATAACAAAAATATTATACTTGTGATATTGAATCGTACTGCCGGCTTATGATACCTGTGCAGTAAGGGTGATAACCCAAAACTTAGAAGCCAATACTTCCAAGTATATCATCATATGTTGGTGACTTATCGCCAGGCCGGATTAACAGAAACCACGGGTATGCTTCAAATATGAGCTATGAGAATTGAGGCTACATGGCCTGAATTACTTTATACCATATGATAAAATGGTATCAAGAAGAATCGAAAAAATGTTCAAAAAACCAAGCAAAATGATAAAAACGAGGCTATGCTTCAAATACGAGCAGGAAGCCGGACCAAAAGGGTTATTTCATAGCTATGCTTCGAATACGAGCAGGAAGCCCCCAAGTGGTTTGTGGCCTTGGGCCGATCAAGAGGGTAACGACAACTATGATTCGAATACGATCAGGAAGCCCCCTAGTGACCATAAGGTTTTGGCATTGCGCCGAGCAAAAGGGTAACGACAGCTATGATTCGAATATGATCAGGAAGCCCCCTAGTGACCATAAGGATTTGGCATTGGGCCGATCAAGAGGGTAATGACAACTATGATTCTAATACGATCAGGAAGCCCCCTAGTGAACATAAGGATTTGGCATTGCGCCGATCAAGAGGGTAACGATAGCTATGATTCGAATATGATCAAGAACCCCCTAGTGATCATTGAAACTATGATGAAAAAAGACTCATTGCTCTTGGAAATGAAACGACAGAGGCCCTGCTTTAACAGGGATGTCGGCTTTATTATAATCATCATAATATATACATTGTCAAAATATGTACATCATGAGAGCGGTGGCTCAAGTGTAGTAAGGCCGAAGATGAGCAATATTCCATGGCCGGCGGGTCTCCTCCTTTGACCGACGTGAGTCCTTGTAGTCTCGAACATCGATAAGGTAGTATGACCCATTGTTCAAATTCTTGCTGACCACAAAGGGTCCTTCCCAAGGCGGGGATAGCTTGTGCATATCAGTTTAATCCTGGATAAGCCGGAGCACCAAGTCACCTTCTTGAAAGAATCTGGTCTTGACCCAGCGGCTGTGATAACGGCGTAAATCTTGCTGGTAAATCGCTGAACGAGCCGCCGCAAGGTCACACTCCTCATCCAACAGGTCGAGTGCATCCTGACGCGCCTTTTCATTATCAGCTTCAGCAAAAGCCGCCACGCGGGGCGAGTGATGACGGATGTCACTAGGAAGAATCGCCTCTGCTCCATAAACCATGAAGAAAGGCATGTAACCCATAGATCTGTTGGGGTAGTATTGATACTCCATAGCACTGAAGGTAACTCCTCCACCCAACAACCCAGCGTCCTCTGCAAAGGAACTCTTTTATAGCACCCTTGGACAGATTAGTGCCATTATCAGTTATAATGTTGTGGGGAGAGCCAAAGCAAAAAATCATCTTTTTGATGAATTGAACCGCCGTTGCTGCGTCACACTTACTGACCGGCTCTGCTTCGACCCACTTTGTGAATTTGTCAACCGCCGACGGAAGGTGGGTCTTTTTATCCTTGGATCTTTTAAAAGGTCCAACCATATCAAGCCCCCAGACTGCAAACGGCCAAGTGATTGGAATCATCCTCAATTCCTGAGCCGGCACATGAGCGTGCCGTGAGAATTTCTGGCAACCATCACATTTACTGACCAAATCCTCTGCATCAGCGTGAGCTGTCATCCAATAAAATCCATGACGAAAGGCTTTGGCCACGAGGGATTTAGAACCGGCATGATGACCACAATCTCCTTCAGGAATCTCACGAAGAATTTCACGACCTTCTTCAGGAGAAACACAACGTTGAAATGCCCCAGAGACACTGCGATGGTGCAACTCACCGTTAGCAATTGTCATTGACTTAGACCGCCGGGTTATCTATCTGGCCAAAGTTTCATCATGAGGCAACTCGCCCCGGGTCATGTAAGCCAAATATGGAACTGTCCAATCAGGAATAGCGTGAAGAGCCGCCACCAATTGTGCTTCCGGGTCAGGAATAGCCAAATCTTCGTCTGTGGGCAACTTGACAGAAGGGTTATGCAAAATGTCCAAGAAAGTGCTAGGTGGCACCGGCTCACGCTAGGACCCTAACCGGCTTAAAGCATCAGCCGCCTCACTTTTTTTGCGATCAATGTGTTCCACTTGATAACCCATATAGTGCCCAACAATAACGTCAACTTCATGGCGATAAGCCGCCATAAGTGGATCCTTAGAATCCCATGTGCCTGAAACTTGCTGAGCCACCAAGTCCGAGTTGCCGAAACATCTCACCCGGCTTAAGTTCATCTCCTTAGCCATCCGAAGACCATGGAGCAAGGCTTCATACTCGGCTGCATTGTTAGTATAGGGAAACATCAACCTTAGAACATAACAAAACTTGTCACCTCGAGGGGAAGCTAATACCACTCTAGCCCCTGAGCCCTCCAATTGCCTGGACCCATCAAAGTGAATAGTCCAATATGTGTTATCTGGCTTCTCTTCAGGCATCTGCAGCTCTGTCCAGTCATTGATGAAATCCACAAGTGCTTGAGACTTGATGGCTGTGCGAGGCATATACTTCAAACCATGAGGTCCAAGCTCAATGGCCCACTTGGCTACCCGGCCTGTAGCTTCTCTGTTTTGAATAATATCCCCCAAGGGGGCAGAACTAACCACAGTGATGGGATGACCCAGAAAATATTGCTTAAGCTTCCGACTGGCCATGAACACCCCATAAACGAGCTTCTGCCAGTGTGGATATCTCTGCTTGGACTCAATAAGCACCTCACTGATATAGTAAACCGGCCGTTGAACCGGATATTCCTTGCCTGCTTCCTTCCGTTCCACCACAACAACGACACTGACAGCCCGGGCGTTAGCAGCCACATATAATAACAACGACTCCTTATCAATAGGAGCAGCAAGGACTGGCATCTCAGCTGACTGTTTCTTCAAAGCCTCAAATGCGTCATTAGCAGCATCACTCCAGACAAAGTTATCGGTTTTCTTCATCATCTGGTACAGTGGTATGTCCTTCTCACCAACCGGCTTATGAACTGGCTTAAGGCAACAATATGACCCGCCATACGTTGAACATCATTGATACACGCCGGCTTTGCCAGGGAGGTAATGGCCTTGATCTTCTCCGGGTTAGCCTCAATGCCTCTGTTAGAAACCAGAAAACCCAAAAGCTTGCCTGCTGGCACACCAAAGACGCACTTGGCCGGGTTAAGCATCATCTTGTAGACTCGGAGATTGTTGAAGGTCTCCTTCAAATCGTCTATCAAAGTTTCCTTCTCTCTGGATTTCACCA
Source organism: Aegilops bicornis (assembly GCA_021605145.1). Lineage (NCBI taxonomy): Eukaryota > Viridiplantae > Streptophyta > Magnoliopsida > Poales > Poaceae > Aegilops > Aegilops bicornis. The sequence continues at coordinate 545,351,041 of CM038673.1, forward strand.
CAATATCATCCACATAAGCATGAACATTGCGCCCAATCTGACTGTGAAGGCAATTCTGCACACATCGCTGGTAAGTCGCCTGGGCGCTCTTGAGCCCAAAAGGCATAGACACATAGCAGAAGGCTCCAAAGGGAGTGATAAAAGCTGTCTTCTCCTGGTCCTTAACTGCCATCTTGATCTGATGATAACCAGAGTAAGCATCCAAAAAACTCAAACGCTCACAACCCGCCGTAGCATCAATGATTTGATCAATACGAGGGAGAGCAAAAGGATCAGCCGGACAAGCCTTTTTTAAGTCTGTGTAGTCCAGGCACAAACGCCAAGTGCCATTCTTCTTAAGTACTAGCACCGGATTAGCCAACCACTCAGGATGAAAGACTTCAACGATGAACCCGACCGCCAAGAGCCGGGCCACTTCTTCACCGATGGCCTTACGCCTCTCCTCATTGAAGCGATGATGGAATTGCTTAACTGGCTTAAACTTTGGATCAATATTAAGAGTGTGCTCAACAAGTTCCCTCGGTACACCTAGCATGTCAAAAGGTTTCCATGCAAAGATGTCCTGGTTCTCACGGATGAACTCGATGAGCGCACTTTCCTATTTTGGATCCAGGTTAGCACTGATACTGAACTGCTTGGATGAATCGCCAGGAACAAAGTCAACTAGCTTAGTGTCATCGGCCGATTTAAACTTCAGCACCAATCATGCTCTGTAGTAGGCTTTTTCATAGATCTCATATCAGCCGGATCAACATTATCCTTGTAAAACTTCAACTCTTCTGTTGCACAGACAGACTCAGCATAAGCAGCATCGCCTTCTTCACACTCCAAAGCTATCTTCCGACCCCCGTGCACTGTAATGGTCCCTTTATAACCCAGCATCTTAAGCTGCAGATAAACATAACAAGGCTGTGCCATGAACTTAGCATAAGCCAACCGTCCAAACAGAGCGTGGTACGGGCTTCTGATTTTGACCACTTCAAAGGTTAATTTCTCGGCCTTGGAATCATGTTCATCCCCAAAGGCCACTTCCAGCTCAATCTTGCCTACAGGGTATGCCGACTTACCGGGCACCACCCCGTGGAAAACAGTATTGGACGGCTTAAGATTTTTGTCAGTCAACCCCATGCAACGAAAAATATCATAATAAAGGATATTAATGCTGCTACCCCCATCCATGAGTACCTTAGTGAATTTGTATCCTCCAACTTGAGGCGCTACCACCAAAGCCAGGTGACCCGGATTATCAACCCGGGGCGGGTGATCTTCTCGACTCCCCATAATGGGTTGCTCAGACCATCGCAAGTAATGGGGAACTGCCGGCTCAACGGCGTTCACAACCCTCTTGTGGAGCTTCTGGTCCCGCTTGCATAGACTTGTGGTGAAGACATGGTACTGCCCGCTATTCAACTGCTTCGGATGACTTTAATATCCAGACTGCTGCTGCTGACCCCCTTGACCGGATTGTTGATTGTAACCACCCTGATTACCTTGATGGTTTTGGTGACCCTGAAAGCCGGAACCAGAACTGCCACCACCGAAACCCGGGCCATGAGAACCGCCACCACCAAAACCTGAGCCGCCGCCCGGTCCATGATTATTCTGGAAAAAATCAGAATTTTTGAGCTCCCTCATGATTTGACAATCCTTCCAAAGGTGAGTGGACGACCTTTCCTTCGTGCCATGCTTTGGAGAGGGCTGATTCATCAAATGCTCAAGACTGACACCTATCCACCAGTCCGAGGAGGTGGCTTCCCCCTACGATGCTGACCATTATTATGCGTATTGGTATTGGTCACAAAATCTGAATTACCATCAGCCTTGCGCTTACCGTTGCCCCCCTGACTCACCGGGTTATGCTGCTAACCCTTGGTGTTGCCACTCTTCTTTCCCTTTCCCGGCTTATCATCATCAGACTCAGGGTCCTTGGTACTATCAGAGTCGTCATATTTAAATAGAGCCGCCATCAGCTGCCCCATATCATTGCAATCGCGCTTGAGCCGCCCTAGCTTCTGCTTGAGAGGCAAAAAACGGAAATTTTTCTCTAACATTAGAACTGCTGAGCTGGCATTAATGATATCTGACGAGTGCACGATAGCCTTGACCCGGCGCACCCAATGGGTTGTTGACTCGCCCTCTTCTTGGGGGAAAGCATCCAAATCCACAATCGACATGGGCTGTTTGCACGTATCTTTAAAGTTCTGAATAAACCGGGCTTTCAGCTCATCCCATGACCCGATGGAATTTGCAGGTAGCCCTTTTAACCAAGTATGGGCTGTTCCATCCAGCATCATGGCGAAGTATTTGGCACATGCAGCATCGCTGACCTCCAACAGCTCCATGGCCATCTCGTAACTCTCATTCCACGCCTCTGGGGGTAAGTCGGCAGTGTAATTGGGCACTTTACGAGGTCCCTTAAAATCCTTGGGCAAACGCTCGTTCCGTAGAGCCAGCACTAGACATGGTACACCCATGGTTCGAGAGGTCACGCATGCCTCTACCGAAGTCGTCGGATAAGACGGAAGATGTTGATGAGCCGCCCGCTGAACCACCTGCTCAGCTTCGCGACGTGCCCTGTCCTAATCGGCCAAACCCTGCACACCATCCTGCGGCGGGTCATGCCCACGCGGCTGGTTACGGCGCTGGTCATTTCTTGAAACGGCTGGTGAGTCCATGTGTTGGCTATAACTCCGGCTTGGGCGAGGGGTTGAATGAATCCTATCTCGACTATAAGAATACGCCTCCTGCTGCACCAATGTTGTTTGAAGAAGCTCCCTAGCTCTCCGTGTTTCAACCGCCGCTGGAGAATCGCCTTCCATCGGGAGATCCGCCAATCGTGTCACTGCAGCGACCATATTATCCAAAGGGTTGGAATAATGACCCGGTGGTGTTGGCACATGCTGAGGCAGAGATTATTCAAACGAGGTGGCTCCGTCGTGCGCGGTTGAGCCGACGCTCCGGCCCCAGGCGCCCCGACCTGGTTTAACTCTGGTTGGTTACTGGTCCCTGCTCCAGGCGTGCCAAAGAGGTTCCTCGCCTCGTAAACCGACGGCAGATGACTCCAGTGCCTCCTTCTCATGATTTCATTCAAAGTGTTCTGATCCAACGAGAGCCGGAAGGAACTAGCCCGGATCTATTGTGCCTGAGCGTCCAAAGCGGCTCACTCCGTAGTCATCCTAGCATCCTCCGCCGCCAAGTCTTCCTTAGTTGCGCTACCTCATCACGCAATTTTGCAATTTCCGCGTTATGCTGAGCTTGATTCGCCGGGCTAACCTCTGCTATTAACAAGGCTGCCAGCTTATCCAAAAAATCAATCTAAACCTGAGCCAGCGGGCGCACAGGGCCTCCTGCCCCAGCTTCCCTCGCCGCCGCTGACCCGGAGATCATTGATGCCGCAGTTGAAGAATTCTGCCCAGGCGGCCATGAAGATTGCAACCCTGTTCGGCGGCTCATAGGGTTCCGGAATACTATCGCCATCGGAACAGCCCCCAAGCCTACCGTCTTGCAGTTGATACAGCTAAGTAGTCTCTCCCGTGGATCACTCACCGTCAGAATAGATGGCCGTCTCACCACCAGACATGGATCCTTCATCAAATTCCGCTCCATGGATGAAACCCACGAAGGCACGTTTCATGGCGGGCTGAGCTCGGGCGGGTCTTGCACGCTGAGTGCTACCTCTTGAGCACTGCGTTGGTTTTCCCTTGAAGAGGAAAGGGTGATGCAGCAAAGTAGTGTAAGTATTTCCCTCAGTTTTTGAGAACCAAGGTATCAATCCAGTAGGAGGCTACACGCAAGTCCCTCGCACCTACACAAACAAATAAATCCTCACAACCAACACGATAAGGGGTTGTCAATCCCTACACGGTCACTTACGAGAGTGAGATCTGATAGATATGATAGGATAATATTTTTGGTATTTTTATAATAAAGATGCAAAGTAAAATAAAAGCAAAGTAAAAAGCAACGGAAATAACTAAGTGTTGGAAGATTAATATGATGAAGATAGACCCGGGGGCCATAGGTTTCACTGGTGGCTTCTCTCAAGAGCATAAGTATTTTACGGTGGGTGAACAAATTACTGTTGAGCAATTTACAGAATTGAGCATAGTTATGAGAATATCTAGGTATGATCATGTATATAGGCATCACGTCCGAGACAAGTAGACCGACTCACCTTTGCATCTACTACTATTACTCCACACATCGACCGCTATCCAACATGCATCTAGAGTATTAAGTTCATAAGAAACGAGTAACACCTTAAGCAAGATGACATGATGTAGAGGGATAAATTCATGCAATATGATAAAACCCCATCTTGTTATCCTCGATGGCAACAATACAATATGTGCCTTGCTGCCCCTCATCCTTTGGGAAAGGACACCGCAAGATTGAACCCAAAGCCAAGCACTTCTCCCATTGCAAGAAAGATCAATCTAGTAGGCCAAACCAAACTGATAATTCGAAGATACTTGCAAAGATAACCAATCATACATAAAAGAATTCAGAAGATTCAAATATTGTTCATAGATAAACTTGATCATAAATCCACAATTCATCGGTCTCAACAAACACACCGCAAAAGAAGATTACATTGAATAGATCTCGACGAGAGAGGGGGAGAAAATTGTATTGAGATCAAAAAAAGAGAGAGGAAGCCATCTAGCTAATAACTATGGACCCGAAGGTCTGAGGTAAACTACTCACACTTCATCGGAGAGGCTATGGTGTTGATGTAGAAGCCCTCCGTGATCGATGCCCTCTCTGGTGGAGCTCTGGAACAGGCCCCAAGATGGGATCTCGTGGGTACAGAAGGTTGCGGCGGTGGAATTAGGTTTTTGGCTCCGTGTCGATCGTTTGAAGTGCGTAGGTATATATAGGAGGAAGGAGTACATCGGTGGAGCAACATGGGGCCCACGAGGGTGGAGGGCGCGCCTGAGGGGGTAGGCGCGCCCCTACCTTGTGGCTTCCTGGAAGCTTCCTTGACTTAGGGTCCAAGTCTCCTGGATCATGTTCGTTGCAAAAATCACGTTCCCGAAGGTTTCATTCCGTTTGGACTCCGTTTGATATTCTTTTTCTGCGGAACTCTGAAATAGGCAAAAATAGCAATTCTGGGCTGGGCCTCCGGTTAATAGGTTAGTCCAAAAAATAATATAAAAGTGAATAATAAATCCCAATAATGTCCAAAACAGAAGATAATATAGCATGGACCAATCAAAAATTATAGATACGTTGGAGACGTATCAAGCATCCCCAAGCTTAATTCCTGCTCGTCCTCGAGTAGGTCAATGATAAAAATAGAATTTTTGATGTGGAATGCTACTAGGAATAATTTCAATGTAATTCTTATTAATTGTGGTATGAATATTCAGATCCAAAAGATTCAAGATAAAAGTTCAATATTGACACAAAAATAATAATACTTCAAGCATACTAACTAAGCAATTATGTCCTCTCAAAGTAACATGGCCAAAGAAAGTTCATCCCTACAAAATCATATAGTTTAGTCATGCTCCATCTTCGTCACACAAGAATGCTCTCATCATGCACAACCCGATGACAAGCCAAGCAATTGTTTCATACTTCAGTAATCTCAAACTTTTTCAACCTTCACGCAATACATGAGCGTGAGCCATGGATATAACACTATGGGTGGAATAGAATATGATGATGGGGGTTATGTGGAGAAGACAAAAAAGGAGAAAGTCTCACATCAACGAGGCCAATCAATGAGCTATGGAGATGCCCATCGATTGATGTTAGTGCAAGGAGTAGGGATTGCCATGCAACGGATGCACTAGAGCTATAAATATATGAAAGCTCAACAAAAGAAACTAAGTGGGTGTGCATCCAACTTGCTTGCCGACGAAGACCTAGGGCACTTGAGGAGGCCCATTGTTGGAATATACAAGCCAAGTTCTGTAATGAAAAATTCCCACTAGTATATGAAAGTGACAAAACGAGAGACTCTCTATCATGAAGATTATGGTACTACTTTGAAGCACAAGTGTGGTAAAGGACAGTAACATTGTCCCTTCTCTCTTTTTCTCTCATTTTTTTGGGTATTCTCTTTTTTTATGACCTTTCTCTCCTTTTTTTTATTCCTCACTTGGGACAATGCTCTAGAGAATGATGATCATCACACTTCTATTTATTTACAACTCAATGATTACAACTCGATACTAGAACAAAGTATGACTCTATTGTTGGGGAACGCAGTAATTTCAAAAATTTTCCTACGCACACACAGGACCATGGTGATGGCATAGCAACGAGAGGGAAGAGTATTGTCTACGTACCCTCGTAGACCAAAGCGGAAGCGATCACAACGTAGAGGAAGTAGTCGTACGTTCTCCTCGCGATCCAGCCGATCCCAGCGTCGTTACTCCGGCGCCTCCGAGTCGATCACGACGTAGAGGAAGTAGTCAGACGTTCTCCTCGCGATCCGGCCGATCCAGCGCCGTTACTCGGCGCCTCGAGTTCTTGGCACACGTTCAGCTCTATGGCGCTCCTCGGGCTCCGATCCGGCAAAGCTCGGGAGAGGGAGTTCCGTCGACCTGACGGCGTGGTGGCGATCTTGATGTTCTACCGACGCAGGGCTTCGCCTAAGCACTGCTATGATATGACCGAGGTGGAATATGGTGGAGGGGGGCACCGCACACGGCTAAGGAACGATCTCAAGGATCAACTTGTGTGTTCTAGGGTGCCCCCCTACCCCCATATATAAAGGAGGGAGGGAGGAGGTGGCCGGCCTCAAGGGGGCGCGCCATAGGGAGGGGGAAACCTACTCCAAGTAGGTTTCCTCTCCTTCCTTATCTTATTTGGAGGGAAGGAAGGAGTACTAGTATTAGGAAGTAGTACTAGTAGTAGGAATAGGAAGAGGGGGAAGGAGAAAGGAAAGGGGGGGCCGGCCCCCCTCCCCAATTCGGATTGGGCTTGGGGGGGCGCGCCCCCCTCCCGTGTTCCTTCTCCCTTCTTCCTACATGGGCCCAATAAGGCCCATATACCTCCCGGGGGGTTCCGGTAACCTCCCAGAGCTCCAAACTTCTCCGAAACCTTTCTGGTGTCCAAATATATCCGTCCAATATATTAATCTTTATGTCTCGACCATTTCGAGACTCCTCGTCATGTCCGTGATCATATCCGGGACTCCGAACAACCTTCGGTACATCAAAATACATAAACTCATAATATAAGCATCGCCGAAACCTTAAGCGTCACGGACCCTACGGTTCGAGAATAATGTAGACATGACCGAGACATGTCTCCGGTCAATAACCAATAAGCGGGACCTGGATGCCCATATTGGTTCCTACATTTTCTCTGAAGATCTTTATCGGTCGAGACCGCATAACAACATCGTTGTTCCCTTTGTCATCGGTATGTTACTTACCGGTATCCAATACCTAGTTCAATCCGTTCTTGGTAAGTCTCTTTACTCGTTCCGTAATACATCATCTCACAACTAACTCATTAGTTGTAATGCTTGCAAGGCTTATGTGATGTGTATTACCGAGAAGGCCAGAAGATACCTCTCCGGCAATCGGAGTGACAAAACCTAATCTCGAAATCGCCAACCCAACAAGTACCTTTGGAGACACCTGTAGTACTCCTTTATAATCACCCGATTCACGTTGTGACGTTTGGTAGTACCCAAAGTGTTCCTCCGGTAAGCAGGAGTTGCATAATCTCATAGTTATAGGAACATGTATAAGTCATGAAGAAAGCAATAGCAATATACTAAACAATCAAGTGCTAAGCTAACGGAATGGGTCATGTCAATCACATCATTCTTCTAATGAGGTGATCCCATTAATCAAATGACAACACATGTCTATGGTTAGGAAACATAACCATCTTTGATTAATGAGCTAGTCTAGTAGAGGCTTACTAGTGACTATCTGTTTGTCTATGTATTCACACATGTATTATGTTTCCGGTTAATACAATTCTAGCATGAATAATAAACATTTATCATGATATAAGGAAATAAATAATAACTTTATTATTGCCTCTAGGGCATATTTCCTTGATCTCCCACTTGCACTAGAGTCAATAATCTAGATCACACGGTAATGATTCTAACACCCATGGAGTCTTGGTGCTGATCATGTTTTGCTCGTGGAAGAGGCTTAGTCAGCAGTCTGCAACATTCAGATCCTATGTATTTTGCAAATCTCTATGTCTCCCACTTGGACTTGGTCCCGAATGGAATTGAAGCGTCTCTTGATATGCTTGGTCCTCTTGTGAAATCTGGTTTCCTTTGCCAAGGCAATTGCACCAGTATTGTCACGAAGATCTTCATTGGTCCCGATGCACTAGGTATGACACCTAGATCGGAAATGAACTCTTTCATCCAGACTCCTTCATTTGCCGCTTCGAAGCAGCTATGTACTCCGCTTCACATGTAGATCCCGCCACGGCGCTTTGTTTAGAAGCGCACCAACTGACAACTCCACCGTTTAACAAAAACACGTATCCGGTTTGCGATTTAGAATCGTCCGGATCGTGTCAAAGCTTACATCGGCGTAACCATTTACGACTAGCTCTTTGTCACCTCCATATACGAAACATATCCTTAGTCCTTTTCGGGTATTTCGGGATGTTCTTGACCGCTGTCCGATGATCCACTCTGGATTACTTTGGTACCTTCTGCCAAGCTTACAGCTAAGCATACATCAGGTCTGGTACACAGCATTGCATACATGATAGAGCCTATGGCTGAAGCATAGGGAACATCTTTCATTTTCTCTCTATCTTCTGCATTGTGGTCGGGCATTGAGTCGACTCAATCTTACACCTTATGTCTGGTAAAAACCTTTCTTTGCACGATCCATTTTGAACTTCTTCAAAACTTTATCAAGGTATGTGCTTTGTGAAAGTCCAATTAGGCGTCTTGATCTATCTCTATAGATCTTGATGCCCAATATGTAAGCAGCTTCACCGAGGTCTTTCATTGAAAAACTTTTGTTCAAGTATCCTTTTATGCTATCCAGAAATTCTATATCATTTCCAATCAATAATATGTCGTCTACATATAATATCGTAAATGCTATAGAGCTCCCACTCACTTTCTTGTAAATCTGAGGCTTCTCCAAAAGTGCATATAAAACCATATGCCTTGATCACACTATCAAAGCGTTTATTCCAACTCCGAGAGGCTTGCAGGACCATAAATTGATCATTGGAGCTTGCACACTTTGTTAGCGCCCTTTGGATCAACAAAACCTTCTGGTTGCATCATATACAACTCTTCTTCTAGAAATCCATTCAAGAATGCAGTTTTACATCCATTTGCCAAATTTCATAATCATAAAATGCGGCAATTGCTAACATGATTCGGACAGACTTAAGCATCGCTACGGGTGAGAAAGTCTCATCGTAGTCAACCCCTTGAACTTGTCGAAAACCTTTTGCAACAAGTCGAGCTTTATAAATGATTACATTACCATCGGCGTCAGTCTTCTTCTTAAAGATCCATTTATTCTCAATGGCTTGCCGATCATCGGTCAAGTCAACCAAATTCCAAACTTGGTTTTCATACAAGGATCACATCTCAGATTTCATGTCTTCCAGCAATTTCGCGAATCTGGGCTCACCATCGCTTCTTCATAGTTTGTAGGTTCGCTATGGTCAAGTAACATGACTTCGAGAATAGGATTACCGTACCACTCACTGCGCGTATTTTACTCTGGTTGACCTCTGAGTTCAGTAGCAACTTGATCTGAAGTTTCATGATCAATATCATTAGTTTCCTCACTAATTGGTGTAGTTGTCACGGGAACCATTTCTTGTGATGAATTACCTTCCAATAAGGGAGCAGAATCTGATTATCTCATCAAGTTCTACTTTCCTCCCACTCACTTCTTTCGAGAGAAACTCCTTCTCTAGAAAGGATCCGAACTTAGCAACGAAAATCTTGCCTTGGATCTGTGATAGAAGGTGTACCTTGATCTCCTTTGGGTATCCTATGAAGACACATTTTTCCGATTTGGGTTCGAGCTTATCTGGTTGAAGTTTCTTCACATAAGCATCGCAGCCCCAAATTTTAAGAAAGCGACAACTTTGGTTTCTTGCCAAACCATAGTTCATACGGTGTCGTCTCAACGGATTTAGATGGTGCCCTATTTAACGTGAATGCGGCCGTCTCTAAAGCATATCCCCAAAACGATAGCGGTAAATCAGTAAGAGACATCATAGATCGCACCATATCAAGTAAAGTACGATTACGACGTTCGGACACACCATTTCTCTGTGGTGTTCCGGGTGGCGTGAGTTGAAAACTATTCCACATTGTTTTAAATGTACACCAAACTCGTAACTCAAATATTCTCCTCCACGATCAGATCGTAGAAACTTTATTTTCTTATTACGATGATTTTCCACTTCACTCTGAAATTCTTTGAACTTTTCAAATGTTTCAGATTTGTGTTTCATTAAGTAGATATACCCATATCTTCTCAAATCATCTGTGAAGGTGAGAAAATAACGATACCCGCCGCGTGCCTCAATATTCATTGGACCACAAACATCAGTATGTATGATTTCCAACAAATCAGTTGCTCGCTCCATAGTTCCGCAGAACGGAGTTTTGGTCATCTTGCCCATGAGGCACGGTTACATAAGTACCAAGTGATTCATAATCAAGTGATTCGAAGCCCATCGGTATGGAGTTTCTTCATGCGTTTTACACCGATATGACCTAAACGGCGATTACCACAAATAAGTTGCATTATCATTATCAACTCTGTATTTTTTGGTTTCAACATTATGAATATGTGTATTACTACTATCGAGATTCAATAAAATAGACCATTCTTCAAGGGTGCGTGACCATAAAAGATATTACTCATATAAATAGAACAACCATTATTCTACGATTTAAATGAATAACCGTCTGCATCAAACAAGATCCAGATATAATGTTCATGCTCAACTGGCACCAAATAACAATTATTTAGGTCTAAAACTAATCCGAAGGTAGATGTAGAGGTAGCGTGCCGACCGCGATCACATTGACCTTGGAACCGTTTCCCACGCGCATCGTCACCTCGTCCTTTGCGGTGCTCGTTTATTACGTAGTCCTGTTTTGAGTTGCAAATATTAGCAGCAGAACCGGTATCAAATACCCAGTGCTACTACGAGCTCTAGTAAGGTACACATCAATAACATGTATATCACATATACCTTTGTTCACCTTGCCATCCTTCTTATCCGCCAAATACTTGGGGCAGTTCCGCTTCGGTGTCTAGTCGCTTGCGGTAAAACACTCGATTTCAGGCTTAGGTCCAGACTTGGGTTTCTTCTCTTGAGCAGCAACTTTCTTGCTGTTCTTTTGAAGTTTCCTTCTTCTTTCCTTTGCCCTTTTTCTTGAAACTAGTGGTCTTGTTGACCATCAACACTTGATGTTCTTTCTTGATTTCTACCTCATGGCTTTCGGCATTGCGAAGAGCTCGGGAATTGTTTTGGTCATCCCTTGCATATTATAGTTCATCACGAAGCTCTTGTAGCTTGGTGGCGATGATTGGAGAATTACATCAATGGCACTATCATCCGGAAGAGTAACTCCAGTTGAATCAAGTGATTATTATACCCTGACATTTTGAGTATATGTTCACTGACAGAACTATTCTCCTCCATCTTGCAGCTATAGAACTTATTGGAGACTTCATATCTCTCAATCCGGGCATTTGCTTGAAATATTAACTTCAACTCCTGGAACATCTCATATGCTCCATGACGTTCAAAACGTCGTTGAAGACCCGGTTCTAAGCCGTAAAGCATGGCACACTGAACTATTGAGTAGTCATCAGCTTTGCTTTGCAAGACGTTCACAACTGGCGCAGCTCTCGGCGAGCACTGGCACCCAGCGGTGCTTCCGGGGCGTAATTCTTCAGGCGACAATGAGGATAATCCTCAAATTCTGGACCCGATCCGTGTAATTGCTACCATCATCTTTCAACTTTGCTTTCTCAAGGAGCATTAAAATTCAACGGAACAACTGACGAGCCATCTATCTACGATGAAACATAGACAAGCAAAATACTATCGGTACTAAGTTCATGATAAATTTAAGTTCAATTAATCATATTAAAAACTCCCACTTAGGCAGACATCTCTCTAGTCATCCAAGTGATTACGTGATCCAAATCAACTAAACCATGTCCGATCATCACGTGAGATGGAGTAGTTTCAATGGTGAACATCACTATGTTGATCATATCTACTATATGATTCACGCTCGACCTTTCGGTCTCCGTGTTCGAGGCCATATCATTTATATATGCTAGGCTCGTCAAGTTTAACGAGTATTCTGCGTGTGCAACTGTTTTGCACCCGTTGTAGATGGACGTAGAACTTATCACACCCGATCATCACGTGGTGTCCGGGTACTACGAACTTTGGCAACGGTGCATACTCGAGAGAACACTTCTTGATAATTTTTAGTGAGAGATCATCTTATAATGCTACCGTCAATCAAAGCAAGATAAGATGCATAAAGGATAAACATCACATGCAATCAATATAAGTGATATGATATGGCCATCATCATCTTGTGCTTGTGATCTCCATCTCAAGCACCGTCGTGATCACCATCGTCACCGGCGCGACACCTTGATCTCCATCGTAGCATCGTTGTCGTTTCGCCATCATTGCTTCTACGACTATCGCTCTTGCTTAGTGATAAAGTAAAGCAATTCTGAGCGTTTGCATTTCATACAATAAAGCGACAACCATATGGCTCCTGCCGATTGCCGATAACTTGGTTACAAAACATGATCATCTCATACAATAAAATATAGCATCACGTCTTGACCATATCACATCACAACATGCCCTGCAAAAACAAGTTAGGCGTCTTCTACTTTGTTGTTGCAAGTTTTATGTGGCTGCTACGGGCTGAGCAAGAACCGTTCTTACCTACACATCAAAACCACAACGATATTTCGTCAAATAGACTCCGTTTAACCTTCTCAAGGACCGGGCGTAGCCACTCAGTTCAACTAAAGTGAGAGAGACAGACACCGCCAGCCACCTTTAAGCACGAGTGCTCATAGCAGTGAAACCGGTCTCGCGTAAGCGTCTGGCGTAATGTCGGTCCGGGCGCTTCATCTCACAATACCGCTGAACCAAAGTATGACATGCTTTGGTAGGCGGTATGACTTGTATCGCCCACAACTCACTTGTGTTCTACTCGTGCATATGACATCAACGCATAAAACCAGGCTCGGATGCCACTTTGTTGGGGAGCAGTAATTTCAAAAATTTCCTACGCACACACGGGACCATGGTGATGGCATAGCAACGAGAGGGAAGAGTATTGTCTCACGTACCCTCGTAGACCAAAGCGGAAGCGATCTGGCGTAGAGGAAGTAGTCAGACGTTCTCCTCGCGATCCAGCCGATCCCAGCGTCGTTACTCCGGCGCCTCGAGTCGATCACGGCGTAGAGGAAGTAGTCAGACGTTCTCCTCGCGATCCAGCCGATCCCAGCGCCCGTTACTCCGGCGCCTCGAGTTCTTGGCACACGCGTTCAGCTCGATGGCGCTCCTCGGGCTCCGATCCCAAAGCTCGGGGAGAGGGAGTTCCGTCAAGACGACAGCGTGGTGGCGATCTTGATGTTCTACCGTCGCGGGGCTTCGCCTAAGCACCGCTATGATATGACCGAGGTGGAATATGGTGGAGGGGCACCGCACACGGCTAAGAGCGATCTCAAGGATCAACTTGTGTGTTCTAGGGTGCCCCCCTACCCCGTATATAAAGGAGGGAGGGAGGAGGTGGCCCGGCCTCAAGGGGCGCGCCATAGGGAGGAAACCTACTCCAAGTAGGTTTCCCTCTCCTTCCTTATCTTATTTGGAGGGAAGGAAGGAGTACTAGTATTTGGAAGTAGTACTAGTAGTAGGAATAGGAAGTGGGGGAAGGAGAACGGAACGGGGGGGCCGGCCCCCTCCCCAAGTCGGATTGGGCTTGGGGGGGCGCGCCCCCCTCCCTTGTTCCTTCTCCCTTCCTCCTACATGGGCCCAATAAGGCCCATATACCTCCCGGGGGGTTCCGGTAACCTCCCGGAGCTCCAAACTTCTCAGGAACCTTTCCGGTGTCCAAATATATCCGTCCAATATATTAATCTTTATGTCTCGACCATTTCGAGACTCCTCGTCATGTCCGTGATCATATCCGGGACTCGAACAACCTTCGGTACATCAAAATACATAAACTCATAATATAACCGCCATCGAAACCTTAAGCGTGCGGACCCTACGGTTCGAGAATAATGTAGACATGACCGAGACATGTCTCCGGTCAATAACCAATAGCGGGACCTGGATGCCCATATTGGTTCCTACATTTTCTGAAGATCTTTATCGGTCAGGACCGCATAACAACATACGTTGTTCCCTTTGTCATCGGTATGTTACTTACCGAGATTCGATCGTCGGTATCCAATACCTAGTTCAATCTCGTTCTTGGTAAGTCTCTTTACTCGTTCCGTAATACATCATCTCACAACTAACTCATTAGTTGTAATGCTTGCAAGGCTTATGTGATGTGTATTACCGAGAAGGCCCAGAGATACCTCTCCGACAATCGGAGTGACAAAACCTAATCTCGAAATACGCCAACCCAACAAGTACCTTTGGAGACACCTGTAGTACTCCTTTATAATTACCCGATTACGTTGTGACGTTTGGTAGTACCCAAAGTGTTCCTCCGGTAAACGGGAGTTGCATAATCTCATAGTTATAGGAACATGTATAAGTCATGAAGAAAGCAATAGCAATATACTAAAGGATCAAGTGCTAAGCTAACGGAATGGGTCATGTCAATCACATCATTCTTCTAATGAGGTGATCCCATTAATCAAATGACAACACATGTCTATGGTTAGGAAACATAACCATCTTTGATTAATGAGCTAGTCTAGTAGAGGCTTACTAGTGACTATCTGTTTGTCTATGTATTCACACATGTATTATGTTTCCGGTTAATACAATTCTAGCATGAATAATAAACATTTATCATGATATAAGGAAATAAATAATAACTTTATTATTGCCTCTAGGGCATATTTCCTTCATCTATATGAATGCCTCCGACGATGTACCGGGATATGCAATGAACCAAGAGTGACATGTATGAAAGAATTATGAACGGTGGCTTTGCCACAAATACTATGTCAACTACATGATGAACGTGTCATGATAAACGGAATGGTGGAAAGTTGCATGGCAATATATCTTGGAATGGCTATGGAAATGCCATAATAGGTAGGTATGGTGGCTGTTTTGAGGAAGATATAAGGAGGTTTATGTGTGAAAGAGTGTATCATATCACGGGGTTTGGATGCACCGGTGAAGTTTGCACCAACTCTCAATGTGAGAAAGGGCAATGCACGGTACCGAAGAGGCTAGCAATGATGGAAAGGTGAGAGTGCGTATAATCCATGGACTCGACATTAGTCATAAAGAACTCACATACTTATTGCAAAAATCTACAAGTCATCAAAAACCAAGCACTACACGCATGCTCCTAGGGGATAGATTGGTAGGAAAAGACCATCGCTCGTCCCCGACCGCTACTCATAAGGAGGACAATCAAAGAATACCCCATGTTTCAAATTTGTTACATAACGTTTACCATACGTGCATGCTACGGGACTTGCAAACTTCAACACAAGTATTTCTCAAATTCACAACTACTCAACTAGCACAATTTTAATATCACTACCTCCATGTCTCAAAACAATCACAAGCATCAAACTTCTCTTAGTATTCAAAACACTCATAATAAAGTTTTTACTAATCTTGAATACCTAGCATATTAGGATTTTTTAAGCAAATTACCATGATATTTAATACTATCAAAATAATCTAAGTGAAGCATGCGATATCAATAGTTTCTATAATACAAATCCACCACCGTGCTATAAAAGATATAAGTGAAGTGCTAGAGCAAAAACTATATAACTCAAAAGATATAAGTGAAGCACATAGAGTATTCTAATAATTTCCGAATCATGTGTGTCTCTCTCAAAAGGTGTGCACATCAAGGATGATTATGGTAAACTAAATAGCAAAGACTCAAATCAAACAATACGCTCCAAGCAAAACACATATCATGTGGTGAATAAAAATATAGCTCCAAGTAAAGTTACCGATGGAAGTAGACGAAAGAAGGGATGCCTTCCGGGGCATCCCCAAGCTTTGGCTTTTTGGTGTCCTTAGATTATCTTGGGGGTGCCATGGGCATCCCCAAGCTTAGGCTCTTTCCACTCCTTTTTCCATAATCCATCAAATCTTTTACCCAAAACTTGAAAACTTCACAACACAAAACTTAACAGAAAATCTCGTGAGCTCCGTTAGCGAAAGAAAACAAAAGACCACTTCAAGGTACTGTAATGAACTCATTCTTTATTTATATTGGTGTTAAACCTACTGTATTCCAACTTCTCTATGGTTTATAAACTCTTATACTAGCCAAAGATTCATCAAAATAAGCAAACATTACACGAAAAACAGAATCTGTCAAAAACAGAATAATCTGTAGTAATATGTAACTAACGCAAACTTCTGGAACTCCAACAAATAAGCCAAAATAGGACGACCTAGACAATTTGTTTATTGATCAGCAGCAATTGGAATCAATATTGTATCACGTTCTGGTGATTTTTAACAATTATTTTTGTGAACAAAAAGTTTCTGGAATTTTCTGCAAGATCAAATAACTATCATCCAAGAAGTTCCTATAGGTTTAACTTGGCACAAACACTAACTAAAACATAAAAACACATCTAACCAGAGGCTAGATCAAATATTTATTGCTAAATAGAAAGGATAAATATTGGGTTGTCTCCCAACAAGCGCTTTTCTTTAAAGCCTTTAGCTAGGCATCGAGATTTCGATGATGCTCATATGAAAGACAAGAATTGAAGCACAAAGAGAGCATCATAAAACACGTGACAATCACATCTAAGTCTAACATACTTCCTATGCATAGGCATCTTATAGGCAAACAAATTATCAAGGCAAGCAAAAACTAGCATATGCAAGGAAGCGGAAAGAAACAATAACAATCTCAACATAACGAGAGGTATTTTAGTAACATGAAAATTTCTCCAACCATCTTTTCCTCTCTCATAATAATTACATGTGGGATCATAAGCAAATTCAACAATATAGCTATCACAAAACATATTCTCAACATGATCCACATGCATGCGAAGTTGACCCTCTTCCAAAATAGTGGGATTATCATTAACTAAAGTCATGACCTCTCCAAACCCACTTTTATCAAAAATTTCATAAGATTGAATATTCTCCAAATATGTGGGATATAAAGTTGACACTCTTCCAAACCCACTTTCAATATTATTGCAAAAATTATTATCAATCTCATATTCATCATGGGGCTTAAATAAAATTTTAAGATCATAAGAAGAATCACCCCAATCACGATCATTGCAACAAGTAGTAGACATAGCAAAACTAGCATCCCCAAGCTTATGGTTTTGCATATTATTAGCACAATTGACATCAAGAGAATTTATAGTAAAATCATTGCAATCATGCTTTTTATCGAAGGAACTACCAAGTATGGGTGCAATAGCAACGATCTCATGTTTAACATAAGGAACTATAACAAATTCGTCTTCATAAATATTGGCATCATGGCCATAAGAATAGCAAGCATCATGTTCATCAAGGGATATTTCAATCAAATCATCGGAATCACAATTGTCTATAATTTCATGCATATCATTATTTTCTTCCAAAGCAATGGTCATTCTTTCAATAAATTCTTGGACATGGACATTATGAGCAAAGTTTTCATTGCAATATTTAAGTATGACGGAATTTTCAGATTTATTGAGAGTAAAATCATACTTTTCAATCAAAGAAGCAACTTCATGAGCACCCTTAAAAACGACAAATTCTTCAATTTGTTCGATATCATAGTAGCTATAAACACCCTTTGCATAAGAAGATAAGATTTCATTATCATTGAACTCACATAGGTAGGGAAGGTGTTTTTTAGGGTTCTTAGTGCAACAAGTAAAATCACACATTTCACAAAGATTCCAAGCATAGCATAGCAATTTGTTTATTTGATTCCATAAGAGTCTCCCTTTTTCAGACAAACGGTGACGCACAAAATGAGCATGCTCATCTAAATATTTCGCATCAACTAGGCTAGTTGGGGTTTCAGCACGAGCGCATAAGGATCGAAGATGATCCAAGTAGAACACTTTAAGTGGATCTATATCAATAGATTTTCAGCAAGTGAAGATGCAAGCGAATAGAAGGCACATGGTAACACAAGCAAACAAGAAGCAAGCAAAAAAGAGGCGAACAGGAAAGAGAGGGTGAATAAAACGGCAAGGGTGAGGTGGGGAAGAGGAAAATGAGAGGCAAATGGCAAATAATGTAATGCGGGAGATAAGGGTTTGTGATGGGTACTTGGTATGTTGACTTTTGCGTAGACCTCCCCGGCAACGGCGCCAGAAATCCTTTTTGCTACCTCTTGAGCACTGTGTCGGTGTTCTGGGAACGGGGGTCCCCAGACTTGCCTGCCTGCGGCCTGTGGCATGGCTCAAAGGGGGCCCAGCATGGCCCATCTTCACCAACACAAGCCCAAGACCCTTGCGAGGGGCCATGCCTCGCGGGGCGGACTACAAGGAGCTTCCTCAGGCACGGCCTCGTCAGGCTGGCTCACGAGGAGGCGGAGAGATCAAGGCGGGGTACCTCATGAGGTGCCCATGACGCAAGCCATGACGACCAAGGGCGCCAGGCAGGCGCCAGCCCGCGCAGTGTCCTCCTTTCCTCTTTGGTGCAAAGGGAGCAAGCGCAGGCGAGAGCATCAAGCAAAGGCATCCATTTCGGTGCAACAAGACCAAGACTGTCGCAACGGCAGGAAGGAAGTCATGGTGGAGCCCAGGAAGGCGTCACCACCAGAGCCTTTGATAGGCGAGGACCAACTTTAGTCAGGATAAGTGTACCAGATGTTCCCCTTCAAAATGGCCAATTGTTGGCGCCCTTCCCGCTCTATATTTGGGGAGAGGCCCAGGGCCTTTGCCTATAAATAGGACTAGCCACCCACAGGGTAGAGGGATCATGAATCACGGATAGAAGCATCTGGATAGAGAGACACATAGAGAGAGAAGGGCGACTGAACTCCTCCTAGCAGTTCACCGCTCCGGCCAAGAATAGACCCTCGCGAGGCTGTTCTTCCTTGTATTGTTCATCACCATCAGCCCAAGAGGCAATCCACCACACCACAAACTAGAGTAGGGTATTACACCACAATGGTGGCCCGAACTAGTATAAACCTTGTGTCTCTTGTGTTGTTCTTTTCATAGCTTAGATCTTAGCGAGGCAGCGGGGTGCAGGTAGGTAGAGGGCGAAATCTCCGCGCGCACCCCAGTGTTCGAACCTAAAGGGTCTGCCAGAACCCGAAATCCGACATTTGGCGCGCCAGGTAGGGGTGCGCCGGAATTCATCTTCCGCCGCCCTGTTCTCCACCGACCATCGCATCCATGTCTGACGCTCGTCGGGCCCGCGTCGAGCGCCGAGCCGCTCTCGCCTCCCGCGTCGCCCAGACGGCTCCCGTTGGCGGCTGCCCTGGTCGTTCCCCGTCGCCTGCCGTCAACGCCGCCACTGGCCCGGCGGGGAACGAGCAGCAAGCATCGTCCCAGCATCCGTCCGTGAGGCAAGACGGCCGCACTGCCACCCTCACTCCCCCCAGCTGGTTCTTCGTCTCGCGTGTTCCACGCGCCCATGGAGGCTCGAGCTGCGCTCATCGCGGCAAACGAGCTCCTGCGCTACCGCCCAGTCGACGACGTCTACGAAGTGTGGCTCGACCGCATCGCCGAGCTCGTCCGCGCCAGGCTCCTCGCGCCGTCCGTCCGCTGCACGCGCCCGCCTGCGCGGCGATGAAGCTCGGGCGCCTCGGCCGCCTCCCCTCAAGACGGCGCCACAGCCCCAAGGTGCGTGGCCTGGCGGAACCCACTCCGTCCGGCGCCAGCGCGGCAAGAGCAGAGCTGCCAAGAAGTCCCTCGCCCACAAGAAGCTGCCCGAGTGCTCCCTGCTCCGGCTCGTCGCGACCATGCTCCTGCTCCAGCACGTCAAGACCCCGCGCTGCTCCCGGCTGCAGCGCATGGGGACCCGCAAGACCGAGCTCTTCGTCACCAAAGGCCTCCCATGGCCACAGCAGGCTGCCGTGCCTTCACCACCGAGCTGCGCAGCATCGCGTGGCCCGGCAAGTTCAAGCCAGACCTGCCTCCTCGCTACGACGGTACGGCCGACCCTGCAGAGTTCCTCCAGCTCTACGAGCTGGGCATCGAAGCCGCCAACGGGGACGAGAAGGTCATGGCGAACTGGTTTCCCATGGCACTCAAGGACGGGGCCCGCACCTGGCTCCTGAACCTGGCTCCAGGCACGATCTCCTCCTGGGACGAGATGCGCACCCGCTTCATCGCCAACTTCCAAGGTACTCGCGACCGGCCACCTGCCGTGAGCGACATGCGCCGCATCAAGCAGCAACTAGGGGAGACCCTGCAGAAGTACATCCAGCGCTTCAACAACGCACGCCTCAAGATTCCCAAGGTGACCGAGGAGGCCATCATCTCAGCCTTCTCCGACGGTGTGCGCGACGTCAAGATGAAGGAGGAGCTGGCAATGCATGAAGACCTGTGCACTTCCTTGGAGCTGTTCAACTTGGCGACCAAGTGCGCCAGGGCTGAGGAAGGGCACCTCTCCCTTCTCGAGCTGCCAGCCGCAGACCCAGAAGAGAAGAAACCCAAGGCCAAGGATGTGAAGCGCAAGGGGGCTGCCGTGCTCGTGGCAGAACCAGACACCAAGCGGGGCAGAGATCAGCCCGAGTCTTCCAAGGGCAGCCGGTACTGTGTGTACCACGACCTCCACACCCACAACACCAACGAATGTCAAGAGCTCCGAGCCATGCGAGAAGGGAGGATCGGCCGACGCCCCGACCGCAACGACCGGGGCTACGGCCGAGGAGGAGGAAGGAACGCAGGACGCTGGGAAGACCGCGACCCTCGCCAAGGGTGGTGCGATCGACCTCGCGAGGATCGCTGGTAGGATGAGCCTCGCGAGGGAGACTGGAGGGATCAGCCTCGCGAGGATCATCTGCAAGGAAACACAGGCCTCCCTCCTCTGCCGCCGCAGCCAAGAAGAAACGAGGACCATCATCAGGACGAGGGGGCTGGGGGCTTCCAGGAGCCACGCGTGATCACCTGCATCCTGGGCGGAGCTCAAGCCCCAGCCTCTCAGCGCATCTTCAAGCAGTTCGCCCGCGAAGTGAATGCAGTCCTCCCCAAGCTCGAGACCACACGCCCTCTCAGGTGGTCTGCGTGCGCCATCACATTCAGTTCAGCGGATCAGCTCAAGTGCGCGGCCACAGCCGGAGTCCTCCCGATGCTTTGTTCCCCAATCATCAGCAACGTGCTAGTCACCAAGACCCTCATCGATGGCGGGGCAGGGCTCAACGTCCTGTCGTAGAAACGTTCAACAATCTCCGAGTGCCTTACAACCAGCTTCAGCCAACCAAGCCTTTCTCCGGAGTCACCGATGGCTCCACGGTTCCGATTGGGCAGGTCCGCCTCCCTGTCACCTTCGGGGCGCGCGACAACTACCGCACCGAGCTCATCGACTTCGACGTCGCCCACATTCGCCTGCCATACAACGCCATCCTCGGGTACCCAGCGCTGGCCAAGTTCATGGCCGTGACTCACCACGGCTACAACGTCCTCAAGATGCCAGGAAGCGGCGGAGTCATCACGGTGCCCTGCGAAGAGAAAGACGCGGTATGCTCCCTAGAGCGAGCCTTTCAGGACGCATCGCTGGAAGACTTGGATCACGGAAGCAGGAGGCTTCCCGAGACCGCCCCCAAGAAGAAGAAGACATCGTCCGGCCCGGCCCCTCAGGAGGCAGGCCCCTCAGGGTCCGCGCCTGCTCAGGGGGAACCTCCTTCTGTCGCATAGGAAAGCGCGCCCGGCGCCCTCCTCAGGCAGGGCTCGGGGGCTCCCCCCTGGAGGGCCACCGACCTTGCTAGGGTCATGAGGGAGGCGCTTGGGCACCACTTGGAGGCGTGTTTCAAAGCACGTTTCCCTCAGGAAGGAGCACAACAAGAAGGGCCAAATCCTCAGGAGTTCGTCAGTCAGATCACGCAGGAGTTGCAAGAGCCAAGAGTCATGAGTGGCAGCCGCCACTTACCCGCAGTAGCTCCCCATCCACGCGAGGATGGTGGGCTGCGCGTCTGCATCGACATCCCAGGGCGCAACTGAGCCGCCTCTCAGGATCGCTTCTGGCCCTCGCGCGCGGGGCGCTGCGAAGGCCCGCCCCACAGCTACGTTTGCATGCCCTACGGCTTGCCGAATGCGGCCGCCACGTACCAGGGCCTCATGGGGAGCACCCTGGAGACTCAAGAGGCTCGGCGTTCCGTAGCCCTGGCGGAGACGGAGATGGTCCACGAGGAGCCACCAGCGCCTCCGGAGCCTCCCGAGGCTCCTGGGCCTGGGGGCTCGTGAGTATCGGCTTCTACAGCCCACCAAGTCTGCTACTCCAACACCCCTTCGTCTTCAACACTATCAGGTGACATCCTCCAAATTTCATTTCTAGCTGGGAGCGCCCCCCAGGGCTGCATTATTCGCAGGCCGCGTGGGTCCGTTCCTGCGGCGTGTATCCCTTTTACTTCATGTTTCTAGCTTACTTTGTTGGGGGCACCCCCTCGGGCCGCATCATCCCCAGGTCGCTCGGGCCAGACCCAGCAGCATGTATCCCTCTTGCGTTTATTTCGGGTCATGCGTTCGACCCACCATGCTTGTTATTTGATGCCAGTCCACGGCACCTCTTCTTCGTCCATGTCGGCCGCTTGCACGTTAAAGGGGGGGGGGGGTACCCGAGCATCGCGACTCAGGGCTCCTACTGGCTCTCCAGCCCTCACCCTCTGGCCTTCTCCAAGGCATCGCAACCTGGCATACCAGCGACGGCTGAGACCAGCTCGAGGGCCGGGACCCGAGGACGTAGAGCGTCGGCATCTAACCAAATTTGCAGGAACACATCACAAGTTAAGGCCCAGTGCCAGGCGCAACCCACCTTGAGGTAGGGCCCTGTGAGTCCCGCGCTGGCTCGCGGGTGCCCAGATACACCTCGCCAGGCCCTACCGTGCCAGCCACGTGTCGTATGGGCTGTACACGCCACGGGAGCTCCTCCCGGAGGGGAGCCCCCTCCCACGCACCAGCGGAAGCACCATGCTCCGCGCTGGCTGACGACACTGCCAAGGAGTGGCTATGCCCGTACACATACGAAAGCGCTATGCTCCGCGCTGGTGATAAACAATCGAGGGTGGCCTCGGGCGCATCAACCTCAGGGGAGCCCAGAGCTTAGTGTCCGGCCTCATCGCAACGCCTCCCTCGGGAGTGCCGCGAGGGCTGGGCACGGGCTGCGCCTGGGTCATGCCTGCAAGACGCCACCCAGCCAGCCCCTCGGGCCTGGTTCGTCGCACGTCCCTCCCCGAGCGGAGCCAAGGTATAAAGGCCGTTTGAGCGTCAAGGGGGACTCCTGAGCATCGTGACTCATGAGCCTAACTGGTCACGTAGCCCCTCACTCCTTAGTTCCGAAAGGCTAACGACGGTTGAGGTATGCGCGGGGCCGGGCTCTGCAGACGTAGAATGGTAGATCCACCCACACATCTCACCTCCCTACTTGCTGTTCGTGCGCCAAGGGGGACTCCTGAGCATCGCGACTCAGGAGCCTAACTTGTCACGTAGCCCCTCACTCCTTGGTCCCGTCCTGGTTTCAGGTCGGGGCTAGCAGCCGGTGAGGTATCTGTGAGGCGGGCTCTGCCGGCGTAGAACATAAGCAAGTAGGAAGGAAAAGCGCAAATCTCAAGGAATGCAAAAGTAAATATTACAGTCCATAACTGTTATCACAACACCAAATGCAAGTTTAAACGCCTCCCCGAGGCATGATACATGTTGCAGGAATTTAAAGCAGAACAGGAGCCACAACGGAGTCATTTGTCGGCGGTGGAGCTGCGCGGAGCGGGTTCGCCTCGTGGAGCCGCAGGGCCGGTAGCGCCTCGCTTCGGCTTGGTGCTGAAGGCCCGGAACTTCCCCAGCATTGCCTCCGCACGACCCTTCACGGCCTCAGCAACGGCAGCGGCGAGCTCGCCTTCACCGGGCTGCAAAGGCTGTCGAGGTCAACGTTGGGATCATGAAGGTAGATGTGGGTAAGGACCCGCGTCAGCGCTGCAGAAGACAAGACACGCGCCTCGGCCTCAGCCGTAGGGCCAAGGCCAAGGGTGACATCTTCAAGAGCGCGGATCAGGAAGGGAAGCAGCTTGGCGGGGCCGTCCTCGGCGCCGGCCAGCGGGCTCTCCAGGCCGCTGTCATAAAGCGTCCTCAGCAAGGTGCAAGCCTTCACCTCCATCTCCGTGAAGGCCACGCGATCCTCGGCAAGAACCCGCGCCTTGCCGTCCAGCTCGACCTTCCTCGCCTCCAACTCTTGCTCCAGCGCGCCTAGGCGGTCATGGCGCTTCTTGAGCTTGGCGTCCCGGCCCTTGACGGCCGCCTCGCGAGCTTTCATGCCTTCCTCCTGCTCTTGGCGAAGGCGGGCCTCCTTGGCAAGATGGTCCCGCAGGCCCTGCAGCTCGCTCTCCAGCGCCTCACAGCGACCTCGGACGTCGGCTACCTCCCCTAAGGCGGCGTCGCGAGCAGCCTTCGCCCCAAGGACGACCTGCTTCTCCTCGTCGCAAGCCGTCGAGGCCTGGACTAGCGCTGCCCGAATCGAAGCATTGGAGCGAATCCAGCCAGAAGCCAGCTCCAAGCGCCCGGCCACTAAACGAGGGTCGGCGCCTAGAAGATCCTGCCGCAGCCGGTCCAGTTCAGCAGCAGCACGATCCAGGACAGTAGGAGGAGTCGGAGAGACAGCAGTCGGTGGAGTAGGAGGAGAAGGCGGCAGCATGACCACAGTGTCCTGAGGCGGGGCCTGCTGCGTCCCAACGGCTACGGTGGCGGCATCAGGTAAGGGCACCTCAGGAGCCACTTGGGCCGTGGGGGCTGAGCTCGCCCTAGCCAGCTCAGCCTGGCCTCGCGAGGACGACTGGGCAGGAGAGGCCCGTGCCTCGCGGTCACCCTCTTTCGCGGGCAGAGGCGCTGCCCCGGACGGAACCTCAGGAGATCCCTTCAGCTTCTTCGCCGCAGGCGCCAGCCTAGCCAAGAGATACAGGCGTCAAGTCTCAGCGACAAAACAAGGAATAAAACAGGAATCAAGCACTTACTGGTCGGCACTCGTGAGCTCGAGCAACCTCCATCCATACTTGAAGCCCGAAAGCCGGCTGCAAGGATCAGCCTCAAGGAGCTCGGAAGTAGAAGGCGCGTCTGCGGGTCTCCTCGGGGCTGGGGCAGACCCGCAGGGGACTAGCCCGGTCCTGTCCTTCTTCGGGATCGGGGGCAAGCTCCCGCCGCCCTGCTCGTCATCATCGACGTCGTCGCTTGGTGAGAGGCGGAGAACGCGGGTCCTGCGCCGGGGAAGGGGAGCCCTCGACTCTCCGTCGGTCGCCTCGGAGTCAGGCCCTCCTTCCCGCTCCTCTTCTTCCCCCTCTTCGCTGGAGTCGCCGGAGGACACGTCCACCATCGCCAGGGCCGCCGGGTCCTCGGGAACCTCTGCGGGCACAGGCCCGTCCCCGTTGAAGATGGGCATGGATTCCACTGCCTACTCCCAATCATCTCGGAGGAACAGGGGCACAGGAGCGCCCTCCAACCTCGCCACGTCGCCCCCGACCAAAGATTGGAGGACCGCGACCAGATCTTCGTCGGCCAAGACCGCGGGGTTCGGGCGGGGCCTCCACAGCGGAAGCGAGTACTGACGAAGCGGAGCCAGCTGGTGCTCCAGGAACTCCCTCAGGAGCGATGCGCCGGTCAGCTCCCCGCCGCCATGTTGACCGGCCTCAGATCCGCGTCCATCTTCTCCAACACCAGCCTCGCACGGGGGTCCGCGAGCTCCGCGCGAGACCAATCGTCGGAGCTCGTGGGGTGCCCCGTGGGCAGGATCAGCCGAGGGTGGATGCGCCCAACATCTACCATGACCCACTTGCTCCTGAAGCCCTCAATCTTCTTCCCGGGATTCGAGATGGCGTTGGAGCTACCATACGCGACAGAGCTCGCGCACGCAGAGATGGGACCACAAGAGGTCCGGAGGAAGAAGTAGTGGCGCAACAAGGCCACTGAAGGCTGCACCCCGACGTGAGCCTCGCAATAGTAGGCGAAGATCGCCAGAAGAAGAACAGAGTTGGGGTGGAGGTGCAGAGCTTGGAGTTTGTAATGGCGAAGGACAGAGAAGAAAAACTCGGAAAAAGGAGGCACCAGACCGACAGCAATGGTGCTTACAAAGAGCGGATAGAAGGTGCGCCCTTGGCCCTCAGGAAGGGCGGAGCCGGCCTTGAACACCCTCGCCCCGTCGATGCCTTGTGCCGCCACCGTCTGGCGCACCCGGGCAAGGCTCGCCTCCGACACGTTCGGCGAGTCCAAGGCGGGCGAGTACCAAGCTCCGGCCGGGGTCTGGCGAGGCGCCATGTCTTGCTAGAGCGCGCGGTCGAAGTAGATCTGAAGATTTCGGAGGCAGGAAGGTAAGGCGCAAGAAAGGGTATCTGAGCAGTAACCAGGGAAAGCAAAGGAAGCAAAGCCTAGACAGATGCCGCTCCTTTATCAACTCGCGCGGTTGCTAAGGCACCCACGTCCAATCAACTGCCACGCGGCGCCCAAGGCCGCAGGCTGTTAGGGCCCGCGCCAGACTTGCCCCTTCGCTTCTCTGCTCAGCCAAGTCCGGGCGCGCCTTGGGCCCGGGGGCTACTGTCGGCGTTCTGGGAACGGGGGTCCCCAGACTTGCCTGCCTGCGGCCTGCGGCGTGGCTCAAAGGGATCCCAGCACGGCCCATCTTCACCAACACAAGCCCAAGACCCTCGCGAGGGGCCAAGCCTCGCGGGGCGGACTACAAGGAGCTTCCTCAGGCACGGCCTCGCCAGGCTGGCTCGCGAGGAGGCGGAGAGATCAAGGCGAGGTACCTCATGAGGTGCCCATGACGCAAGCCATGAAGACCAAGGGCGCCAGGCAGGCGCCAGCACGCGCAGTGTCCTCCTTTCCTCTTTGGTGCAAAGGGAGCAAGCGCAGGCGAGAGCATCAAGCAAAGGCATCCATTTCAGTGCAACAAGACCAAGACCATCGCAACGGCAGGAAGGAAGTCATGGTGGAGCCCAGGCAGGCGTCACCACCAGAGCCTTTGATAGGCGAGGACCAACTTTAGTCAGGATATGTGTACCAGATGTTCCCCCTTCAAAATGGCCAATTGTTGGCGCCCTTCCCGCTCTATATTTGGGGAGAGGCCCAGGGCCTTTGCCTATAAATAGGACTAGCCACCCACAGGGTAGAGGGATCATGAATCACGGATAGAAGCATCTGGATAGAGAGACACAGAGAGAGAAGGGCTACTGAACTCCTCCTAGCAGTTCATCGCTCCGGCCAAGAACAGACCCTCGCGAGGCTGTTCTTCCTTGTATTGTTCATCACCATCAGCCCAAGAGGCAATCCACCACACCACAAACTAGAGTAGGGTATTACACCACAATGGTGGCCCGAACTAGTATAAACCTTGTGTCTCTTGTGTTGTTCTTTTCATAGCTTAGATCTTAGCGAGGCGGCGGGGTGCAGGTAGGTAGAGGGCGAAATCTCCGCGCGCACCCCAGTGTTCGAACCTAAAGGGTCTGCCAAAACCCGAAATCCGACACACATGCTTTGGTTTTCCCTTGAAGAGGAAAGGGTGATGCAGCAAAGTAGCGTAAGTATTTCCCTCAGTTTTTGAGAACCAAGGTATCAATCTAGTAGGAGGCTACACGCAAGTCCCTCGCACCTACACAAACAAATAAATCCTCGCAACCAACGCGATAAGGGGTTGTCAATCCCTACATGGTCACTTACGAGAGTCAGATCTGATAGATATGATAGGATAATATTTTTGGTATTTTTATAATAAAGATGCAAAGTAAAATAAAAGCAAGGTAAAAAGCAACGGAAATAACTAAGTGTTGAAAGATTAATATGATGAAGATAGACCCGGGGGCGATAGGTTTCACTAGTGGCTTCTCTCAAGAGCATAAGTATTTTACGGTGGGTGAACAAATTACTGTTGAGCAATTGACAGAATTGAGCATAGTTATGAGAATATCTAGGTATGATCATGTATATAGGCATCACGTCCGAGACAAGTAGACCGACTCCTGCCTGCATCTACTACTATTACTCCACACATCGACCGCTATCCAGCATGCATCTAGAGTATTAAGTTCATAAGAACAGAGTAACGCCTTAAGCAAGATGCCATGATGCCAAGATGCCATGATGTATTAAGTTCATAAGGGGACGACACGACAGTGGAAGCCCACGCGGAGAGGACTACGAGGGTTCACTGGTTCGGCTACGGTGTGAGGCTGCCGTCGCCGCAGGGCCTGGCCGGCAGTGGGAATAGTAGGGGGCAGTGAGGCCTTTGCGGCAGCACAGCCGACCACGGGAGGCAGGAGCATGCCGCACGACCGACGCTGCTTTGGGCGGCTGGAGCAAGAAGACCAGAGGTTGAAGAAGCACTACGACCGTTGGATGGACATCGTACGGTCACTAGAGCTAGAATCGTTCATATTGACTAAGTTGACAAAGCCCTTCGTCCCCGTCAACTTAGTAGGCCCACAAGTCAGTCTCCCAGCAAGGTGGGTCCCAGCTAGTCGGGGGAGTATTCATTTTTTTGTGCGTAACAAGGAGGCACTTCCGGTGGGTCTGAGCTGACAGCAGGGGGAATATTTTTTTTGCGAAATACGGTGTCCCGTCTGGTGGGTCCCAGCAGTCAGGGGGAAATGATTTTTTTCGCAAAATACTGGTGGCCCGTCCGGTGGGTCCCCGTTGTCAGGTGGAGGAATAATTATTTTCCGTGTAATAAGGAGGCACTTCCTTGCGGCTGCCATGGACCCGGCTGTCAGCCTCTCCACGTATAGTACTCTTCCCATGGAAGTCGGTCGTTGACCACATTGACCACGCCGCGCCGAGAGCACCACGGCGGTGGACGACGGCGAGGCCTAGGAAGGGGACGACGCGGATCCGTGCAAGACGCGGCAGTGGATGCCCACGCGGAGAGGAGTCTGGCGTTCACCGGTTCGGCTGCGTTGTGAGGCTACCGTCAGAGAATAACAGGGGGTGTGGGTGAGTGGAGGGATGGCCTGGCGAGTGGTGGGAGTAGTATGGGGGCGGTGAGGCCTCCGCGGTAGCACAGCCGGCCACGGGAGGCAGGAGCAGGCGGCACGACCGGCGCTGCTTTGGGCGGCTGGAGCAAGAAGACCAGAGGTTGAAGAAGCACTATGGCCGTTGGATGGACATCATACGGTCACTGGAGTATTGACTAAGTTGACAAAGCTCTCCGTCCCTGTCAACTTAGTAGGCCCACAAGTCAGCCCAACAATATGGTGGGTCCCAGCTAGCAGGAATTTTTTGGGCGTAATAAGGAGGCACTTCCTTGCGTGCGAAGATATAGCTGGTGGGTCCGACACATCGGCCGGGGAATGTTTTTTGCGAAATCTGAGGCCCTTCCTATGGGTCCTAGCTGTCGGTGGAGGAATCATTATTTTGCGCGTAATAAGGAGGCATTTCCTTGCGTGCGGCCGTGGACCCGGTATCGGCCTCTCCACGCAGATCCACTTCCGATGGATGTCGTTCATTGACCACGTTGACCAGGCCGCGCCGAGAGCACCAGGGCGGTGGACGACAGCGAGGCCTAGGAAGGGAACGACACGGAGCCATGGAATACTCGGCAGTTGTTTCCCACACGGAGGAGTACGAGGGTTTACTGGTTCGTCTGCCGTCGCCGGAGAATAACAGCATGTGTGGGTGAGTAGAGGGATGGCTAGGCCAGCGATGGGAGTACGGTGGGGCCGTGAGGCCTGCGTGGCAGCATAGCCGGCCGCGGGAGGAGGGAGAGGCAGTCTCGCCGGCGCTTGTTTGAGCGGCTGGAGCATGAAGAGCAGAGATTGAAGAAGCACGACAGCCGTTGGATGGACATCCAACAGTCACTGCTCTCGTGTGTTGACTAAGTTGACAGGGCGTTGCGTGTGCGTCAACCTTTTTTTTATGAAAGCATACGCGTCAACCTGTAGTAGGCGCACAAGTCAGCCTCAAATCTGTGGAAAACAGCATACAACCCATCTGCCATTATTTCTAACAATGTACAATCCATTTGCTAATTCTTAAGAATTTTTTGGATCCCATCTTCTTTTTGTTAGCATCACAACCCATATTGTGGCCACGGTTAAAAAGTATACGAAATTTTGCATATTTCGGTGCGGTCAACTGTTTTTAATCCAGAAATATCGATTCACATTCAAACTATTTTGAAAAATAATTTATATAAATATAAAATCCAAATAATTGTCCACGCATAAAAATCAATGGAATTTATGATCTTGTAATGAAAAAAAATTGAAACTAATTCCCGGTTTGATGTGTTTTAAAATGTACAGCCCATTTACGGGCAAACCTAATGAAACTCTCCTCGTCTTGAAAGATTTGCAGCCCAAATAGGCCGATAAAGCAAGTAGGCCTTGTTTGGGTATTTCTTTAAAAAAAATAGAACTGGGCTAGCCATTTTCAAGAAAAAAACACAACTGGGCTCATGATGTGGTAAACATAAATAAAACCCTTGCTAGACGGGCCACAGCCCCCGCACAGCCCCGTTGTTACCCTGATCCGTCACTAAAACTAGTATAAATAACAACTGCTTGTTCCTCAAAGAAAAAATTGCGCGACTTGCTGGGTCCCTGGTGTCATCCGCTCGTAGTGTAATTCTCTCGTTTATTGACTACGTTGACAATGGCGTGAGCCCCAGATGTCCAGCCTTTCCTATGAAAATTTACAGCCCATTAGATGTGCTAGTTCGAATTAAGTTTGTGGGTGCTGGTGGGGGCTAATCACTTGGCTTCTGTAATGCACAGTGAGCTCAAGCAGCCGGCGAGAGTGATGTTATTTCCCTTGGTTTGGATTTGTTACAATATTTCACTCTAAATTAAACGAATGGCAAGCCATTTGCCTTGTTTCAAAGAAAATATGACAGTCACAGCCGAGTTGAAAAGGGCAGGAACATCTAACTCCAGCTTACAAACTGTACAAAAGCACGAGGGTTAATTGTTCATCGGGTTTACAAAAAAACCCAGATTGAAAAGGGCAACAACATCTAACTCCAAAGACTGTCTTGGCAGTCACGGTCAAATGGATCGGTCAGGTCCATAGAATGAACATCTGGGTCGTAAAATTTCTTGGATTATGACCACAATATGTTGTAAATAGAAGCCCGCACGCTCGTAAGCTCTTTTGCCCACACGAAACTCCATTTTTGCTCTTCGACATACCCATCCGTCAAAACCATGTCTGCCGATAAACTTAAGCCCGATGGACAATAGTAACCTCGCATTCAGCAGGAAGAATGTGAAAAATCTTGTGTTTGCACGGTTGGCTACATATCGTTCTAGCGTTATTGTCTTCAATCGGATCTCATGAGAAGTGAGAAAATCCCGATGCTTACGAATCCACCGATTGGTTATAACTTTCTTACCCCGTCCTGTTGCCTAAATAGACATGAACATTGAAAACAGTTAAGGTCTAAAAGAAGAGTGTCGAAAGAGCAACAGCTGAACGGTTAATTCTAGTACACTATTTGCGGGCTTCCAATGTGCGTGAAATTATCACCTTTATATACAACTTCTCCAGACATGGAAAGCATTGCAGCAAGCCAATAATCAAATCAGAACTATTCATTTGGATATATAAGATCTTGACAGAATCCAGCACCATTGATAGGCCATCCATGGAGAAACTCTTCATTGAGCATAGAACATAATATTAGTACAAAATGTGTACTCCAAGATGATATATAAATTATGCGCAGAAATTTAAAATGCAGCCTATGGTTACAAGTGTAGATGATAATATAAAGTACCTGAAGAACTGTGGAGCCAAACATCATATTGAAATGAGCACAGAGATCATGTATTACACCCAAGGTCTCGGTTTAGGCGCAGAGAGGACGGTTATTTGCAACGGTGAATAACTAGAATCAAGGATCAACCTTTGAAGTGAAGGGGCATCTTGGATGATGAGCTGCCTTCCGTCAAAAGAAATTCCAATTCTTACAAGGTTAGGCGACTTTATTTGGAGACAACCGATTCTAATCTGTGAAAACAAGCACAAAGCACTCCAGATGGCAACTGGAGTGGATGATGGTGCAATGAGGCCTCCGATATCTGAACCCGCACAAGTGAAAGTTTCTTGAGAAATGGGAGTCGAAGGTTTAGTACCGATTTATGCGGTAGGTAGCACTGTGCAAAGGTGGCGGTGTGGAGAGAGGACGAAAACCCGAGATGGACATCGGCCGAGGGCACAAGTTCATGGCGTTCGGTATGTGGTATGTGATTTGTGGGAATAGTAGAACTCAAGCATCTGTAGTTCGTGAATTGTGGGATTCTAGCCAAAGGCCCACTGCAGGTGGCATGGTATGCTTTCTCAGGTAGCATGACGAGATGCAGAGGCATTGAACGGAGCCCTGGTGGGAGGAGATGATGGCTCTGGGGATTTCAAAATCATTGAAGAGAGATAGCTGACGATAGTCGAGATTAAGGGGAACGGCGCGCCATAGAGGGCACCACTGAATTGAGAGGATTTGGATGAGGCAGCAATCCTTGGTGCGAAGAAGCGATATGATTCCCCAAGGATGGCGTCCGGGAGATCGCTGATGCGGTGCACCCGAGATTCTACGGGTTCCTGGGATCCGGTGGGGGCGGGGCCGCCACTTCTCCCCGCGTTGCCGGGTGTGGGATCTACAACAGGCGCCGCCGTTGGCGGGAGCCTCATCTTCTTGGCGTTAGGGTCAGTCGACTCCATTTTCCTCGACGGCGTCGCGTCGCGCTCACGGATTTGAGCAGAGTAACGAATGACGAGCCTAGTTGTAGTGCGAGCGAAGAAGAAGGGGAGCTGGGGGTTTTTTGTAGGAGTGAGGAAGAAGGGGAGCTGGGGTTTTCTGTAGGAGTGAGGTGAGGAATTTGGGGGTACGAGTGGAGCGAGCTGACGTGAGGTGGGTGGGAGCGAGGAGGAAGAAGAGCACCTGTGTTTTTTGGGGGGGTGTCTTTGGGTGTGGGTAGCGGCTCTCATTCAGTAAATATATGGGCTTTTGAATTGATTTTACTATTTACTAGTGTGGATGGGCTATTTTGTCTTGGGACCCGAGAAACAATTACTACTAGTACAGTGGAGACACTCTACAGCTACCCAGAAAAACAATTACTACTAGTACAGTGGAGACACTCTACCGCTTCTGGCTCCTCCTAGGTCATTGAAACGTCTCCCTCTACTGAATGCCATTATACTTTTGTTCACCGACATGCGGGCCATGCAGCGCGGGCCCAAATGCCATCCACCAAATTAGAAGGCAGTATCCAGGAGGAGAGTCACCCCGGTCAGTGGCCTTGGCAAAGAACGAGCCGTCGTATCACAAAACCCCACTTCCCTGCAGTCTAAGTTTGACGGACGAAGCAACCATTATTTCACTCTTCGCTGAATACCCTTCTCCCTCACCGTCTTCAAGAAAGGCAACACTTGCATCTGCCACTGTTCTTCTCTCCGAACGAAGGGAAGGTAAGCGGATCCGTGATGTTGGTATATTTTCGTTTAGAGAAAAAAAGAACTTTTGCAAAGCAGTAATCGATCCTCACTCTTTTTTTTCATTGTCATTGCGATTGTGTTTTCCTTTCAGTGGTCTCCTAGTATTCGTCAGTTTCATGATGGACCAAGGAGAACCAGGCAAAGATCTGCCGATATTGGAGCAGACGCGGGAGGCTGATCCCCACGAGACAGAGAGCTCCAAGAAGATGGAGGCAACCACCGAGGCGACCCAGACATCGAGATGGTCAACGCCTGCTTGAGGTTCTGACCCTCGTGGCACTTCAGGAGCAGTTTTCCCCCTTCGAGGATGTGTCCCCCCCCCACTGAGCTTCCCAAGGTGATTTCCTTCTTAGCCGATCTCGATTGTGGTTTTTCATCTAAGTATGTGGTGATTTTTTAAGAAAAAGAAGTATGTGGTGATTAATAATGCAAAATTTTATTAGCTTCGATGCCATGGTATACGTAGTGGTTTAAATAACTTGTGTTTCTTATACTGAAAAGTAATTCAGAATTTGTTTCTGTTTCAATTAGAGCCCTGATGCAGACAAGGATTGTGTGGTTGTACATGTCACTCGCTATGAGGCGGACGACCTGAATATACGCACTGGGAAAACAGAGTTCTTAGGCTGTTGGATCCTGGAAGCCATTTGCGGTTATACCAATGAAGAGTTGTATTCCAGCCTCACTGTTGTCAGGCGTGTTGTCCAGGGTGTACTGAAGCACAAGAAGTTCAAAGCTACTCCTTCGTTTGTGAGGAATACTGTTCTTGTCAAGCTTACGCAGGAAGATGGCGTTGCATGCCTCCACAAATGAGTTTATCAGTGGCAAGGCCACAAGGTTGTCTTCATGAAGGTTCACAGGATTGAGCTGCTGCGGGACGTCCTCGATGATGTTCATGGCAAGGTCCGTCTTGTGTCCAGCCCAAATTAGATCGAGGCATGAAATAGTTGCCCCAACTAGTGTTTAATAGAAGTTTGGATTGTGTCTAATTATCCAAACCTTGCCTGTTATCGACCCCTCTGGGGCTAGTACTCTGTTTGAATCCGTCTATGGGAACTGCTGCTACTTTTGTGTGCCCGTGAATCATGTGAGAACCATCGTAATTATTGCCGAAACAGATGCGTCCTCACTAGTTTTTTCATGAATATGGCATGGTAAGACATAAGTTGTCACGGTTTATCATACGAGCAGTGTGTGTTTTGATGAAATAGAGCACTCATTCAATAACCGTGCGCCGACGTATACATAAGTACTTGTAAACACTGTTGGTGCTACCCCACTTGTAAGCAGTTGTGCAAAACACGACACATTGGCTCAGCTCGCTTCAACACTAGGCTATCGACCAGCTAACAATCAACAATCTGCTGTCTGACATATAAGCAACTATGTATCTTGTTACAGTGGTTCATGTAGTTAATTGAGGCCACAATGTAATGAATTCCAAACATTCACACGCTAGACCAGCGCTCATGTGGAACACTCACATTAAACTCGTTTTCATAAAAAACTTGAAAAGCATAAGTTAAGCAATTTTATACATCTCAATGATTCATAGAACATATCAAACATATACTAGTTCACAACAAAAGAAAAAGTTGTGAGAAGGTTTACAAATCAGGAAAAAACAAGCAAGGCTTCTCTCTGAGCAAAGGGCCTCCCGGCAGGCTTAAATTTCCTGGAGTTCACTCTGGTTTTTTCTTGTAGCCACCATTTAGGGTTAGGTTCTCCCATTCCAGAATAACCAATTATAATTGTGGTCTTAGCTGGAATGCTGAACTGAACCATGTAGTGTACTGACCAGGTGAAATTCTTGTGCATTCCACTAAATTTAAGCACCGCTATTTGCAGAAATAAGCAGACCACAATGCCTCTTGTCCACAAGACTTTTGTCCAAAAACCGCCGTGCAGCCGTGCTACTAGTCCTCGGTCCATGGATGAACTGGTAGAAAGTGCATTCCGGACAAGGATGCAGTTGTTTTCACTCGTCCCTGCACTGCAATCAGGAAGTAAAACGTACGAATTAGCTTCTTTTAGATTGTGTTGGTCATTCTACCTTAGTTACTACCAATGTAGGGATACGTTGAAGACGGGAGGTTAGACGACGACAACGAGGGATAGCCATCTCATTTTGCAGCTTGTACTAAAAGCGAGGTGTGTGCTTTTGATTGCGCGGATAGAAACGACACGGAGACAGACATCCCAAACGATATGGAGACAGACATCCTGTTTGAGCAAATAAGAAATACGGTTATTTAAACAAAGGATGATATTACTACTTTCCCCCGTTTCCTCTTAGAACCAAGTCCTATATTCATGCTACAACTTTCCCACTTTCTTTCCTGTTTGAACCAACGCTTTGAGTCGACTGTATGAAATAGCTTTACTTCTAATAATAGTAGAAGTCTAGGTGGCTTTGGAAGAGCGGACCGAAGTAGAAAAGGATCCACACGAAGGGATCTGGGGCAGTAGAGCAAGGCAGGTTTTGAAGGAATATATACCTGAGGGTCGTCGGCATGTCGCAAAGACGGCGTCGGGAGGCCGCATCTTGGCCACAATACCGCAGGGAGGAAGAAGGGGTCAGAGGCCCTCCCGAGCCGGCGCTCTCTCAGAGAGAACGGCACGACCGCCGATCGGGACGCGTGGGCAGCCGTTGTCTCCTCCCTCACCGCCGACGACAGCGTGAACGATGCACCTACATCCCTGCCCCAGTCGAGGTTGTCCGGCCGGATTTGTGACCAGCCGTGAGCTGAGAGAGAGTGTGGCCACCTATGTGTTGCTTAGATCTGGAGAGCATGAGAGAGTGAACGAGAGGAACCCTAGTAAAGCAAGCGCTAAGGCTCCTGCTTTTATATATAGTGGAGTGATTTTGTTGTACCAGCTTCAAAAAAATGCGCTCCTACGTGTACCCACGAGTGGGTGTGAGAGAACTAGTGCGTGCGTGCACCGCTTCTCTTCGTGAGAGTACAATATACTATGCCCAAAGAACGTTCGCCGCAAGAGTAATAGTACAAGTGTGTGACGTGTGAGCTAAAATAAAATGTGCGCGCCGTCTTTTGTTTTTTAGAAGTTCTGAGGGTAGGGTGTGAAGAGCACATATGTGCGTGACGTCTACCTGCAGATAGACGGTGGGTGCGACGTGCGAGTCCGCGAGAGGACTCGGGAGATTCGTTACTCGTGAGGGTGCGTGTGCGTGAGAGAGAGGGGGGCACGTATCAATGCAATGCATGTGTCCGTAAATCATTATCCGACAAACGTTCGCCACAAGCCTTTTCCTGACGAACGCCGTAAGAACCGTTAGACCGGCATCCGACAGTGTCAGTTTTGCCATGTCATTTAACAGAACAGCCACTCCTCCTACACACAAATCTTGCACGTGATGGTTAGCAACTGCCGTATGCTCCCTCCGTTCCGAAATGCAGTGCATATAGCTTTATTGAAAATTCGAACCTCGCAAACTTTTACCGAGTTTTTGTGTACCAAATTGCACATGTGGAATACCATGTATATGTCATTTCATTCATCTTCGAGAGGTAACTATAAAGTTGGGTGAGGAGTCTACAAAGAAAGACCATCGTATCACCCGCATCAATTTCAAGCATCCTTTAGTGTCGAGGAATATCATAGGAACTCTATATGATATGATTTTTATAGGATTTTTTCCTTTAGAGCCAATTGGTTCATAGGAATAGATTCATATACTCCACATTTCAAAGGAAATAAACATGATATCATTTCTATAGCTTTAGAGCCACTTGCTTCATATGAACGGATTCCTACACTCCCTTAATTTCAAAGAAAAATAAACATTAGCGTATATTCAATAGAAAAGTTCCTATGATATGAACCAAATTACATATCTTTTCTAATCCCTCCTCATAGGAATTGAGATGCATGTCATATCTAGATTCAATAGAAAAGTTCCTATGATGTGAACCAAATGACATCTCTTTTCCAATCCCTACTCATAGGAATTGAGATGCTCCATGTCATCTCTTTCCTACAACTTCCATGTATACATCTTCTATTCCTAAATAGATAGTACAACCCACTAGTAGCTTTTTTCCAAAACATGCAACTATGGCACAAGAACTATATAGTGTGCCAATAACTTTGAAAGATGGTCATTGGATGAAGCTAACCCGACAAAGGCAGTAGACAGGAAAATCCGAGCACTCTTGGCCGTTGGATATCATCAACATTCCACCAGATCTGCCACATGTACAATTTAGAAGACTCCATGGTTGAACTTAAGCATAATGCACAAACCTCAAAACACAAGCACTTCTCCTTTGTTCTAGAATCTTACGTATCATAATTGATTATTTTTTCTAAATGAATTGCCATTATTTGTTTTTTACTTTATGATTTACTCCCTCGTTCCAAAATAGATGATTTAACTTTGCACTAACTTTGTACAAAGTTAGTGCAAAGTTGGGTCATCTATTTTGGAACGGAGGAGTACAATGCACAACCCCATGAATCTTAACATTTTTATAAAACTTATTGATTTTGAATGAGATGAACTATAAGAACTAAACGAACATCTACATCATACATATATGACTCAAAGCTTTACATGCTATAGTGTGTATTTATTCATAATTTGGTTTCGAAATCTCATGTGTTCAATACATGTGTACCTTACTAGTTTTGAGTAGAGTAGCAAATTTCACGCGGCCCGGGTATATCAAAATGCAGGGCCCATGCATCATTGCCTTTCAGTCGAACCTACGTCCACAATTTTTTGTACGTACTATATCTCCACTGGTCCCCGAACCCAAAATGCTGCCTCGTTCCCGTAAAACCAAGCGGCTCACACATATTTAAGGCGTCGGATCAAACCCGTTTAATACGACATTGCCCCGCACGCTGTAGTACTCCTACAAACCCTACCGCCACACTCATCATCGGTTTTCTTCAAGAGGACGAGGGAGAAGCCGATTTGTAGTGGAGGCGCTTTCAAAAAAGGATCTCAGAGTGGAGACCCCTACCCTAGGGTGCCCTAGGTAGCTGCCGACGCATCATTGTTTTCACTTTTCTTTATGCTCTTGCACCCTAGAGTGAAATGATGGTTGCTTCGTCCGCTCAACTTAATGCGGAAAGGTGGGGCTTTGTGATTTGACCCTCGTCGCTCATTTTCTACTATCTGGCGCTTACAACCGGGTGCCTCCAATTCCAACCGCTGCTCGAACTGTAATTTGGTGCATCGCACGTGGAACAAGACGGTGGATGAGCCACATGCCGGCCAAAGGGGTCCTGTTAAGTGTGTCGCCATTTCGGTGCGGATCGACCGCTTGAGTTGCTACGCCAACACGACAGGAGCAACCTACCACTTGGTTTTGCTCCTTGGTGAATCCCGACTATATTGATCTAAAAAGATACGTGCTGAACTACCCTCTCCATCTCGGTTTTTTTATTTTTAGGCATCTCGGTTTATAGGGCCTGCACGTAGTTCTAGGTCATCCATTTGACTAACTAAATATGAGTTACTATGTCACAAAAAGTATATCAATGGATTCTTAAGCGGATGTAGTTGTATTTATAAGTCGAGGGCGGGGCTTTTCCTGCGCGGTAGGCGGCGGGGCAGTCCCGCCTAGTCGGTTTGACAGAGACGTGAGAAGACGAGGGAGTAGGCTGCTGCAAACGTAGGGCTGTGTGATTTGACAGCGAGTTACTGCTGGACAGGTGGGGCCCCGTGATTTGACTTGCCATTATCATTTTAACTGCGGCGCTACGACCAGCGTGAGTCTCCTAGATTCCTAACCACCTCCATACAGGTGCCTCTCCCAATGCTCCACCATGTAGTAGAGGCTGGCTCTTGCATGAGAGCCCACTTCTCCACTTTTTCCTTACCTCTATTTACTCCACATATGCAAAAATGCCATGTAAAGCGCACTATTGTACTTATTTTTACTTGCTCCTACAGGTGCTTAAGCTTGCCACATAGGCATAAATTCTGATGTGGCAAGTTCTTCAAGAAGAGAGAGACTAGTTTGGTGACCCAAGGAAGAAACGGTGCTAAGCGCGTGTACCTAGGTGAAAAGACAATTTTGAGTCTATAGCTAATTAAATGAAGCAAACTTAGCAACACCATTTCATTGGAAGAGGTCACTCCTTGGCAAATGCAATAAATACACGCTTATCGGGCACCGTTTCTTCCTTGAGTACGAAGAAAGAGATAGAGAGGAGTAACAAAAAATACACTTATAGCCAACCTTGTTGTAGTATGAGTGACTAAGTGATGACTATGTATGACATGCCAACATCAGATAGCCTAACACACCATGTTAAATCTCCAAGGGTGCGACCGCACGAGCGACGCGACGGTCGTGGTAGGCGCGACCATGATACGGGCTGCTGGCAGCCCTTGGATCTGAGATCAAATGGTCGCATGCTAAGTTGCTGAAAATTTGCGTAATAACCCTCCGGATAGGATATTCACCCATAGGTCTAGAATCACGCCATGCAACAACCGTTCGATCTCAGATCCAAGGGCTCTCGGAAGCCCGTATCATGGGAGAATGGAAAGCCACTATCCTGTCGTTCGCGCGCTGGCAGTTCGCTCCTACTCGTCCCCGCACGTCCTTCAATACTATGGCGGTTTGCTCCTAGTCGTCCCGTCCATTCACATTACGGCAGTTCCACTAATCCTAACCCTCCTCCCAAATCCATGGCATCCCAAATCTCCATGATCGGCGGTGAGTACAAGGTTAGAACCATCACCGGCGATGAGTTCGACGTCATCTACACCCGTTCTTCCGCGACGGTGAAAGGATGCCTTTCTCGCTTTAGACGCATGTTCGAAAACTCAGATGATGAGTGGGTCGCTGGGCTAGATTTTGAGTACACCATAGTCCTGGGACGAGAGAAGTATCTAAAGGACGAAGAGAGGAAGAAGCCCGCCGTGATCCAGGTTTGCGTACATAACGTTTGCTTGGTCTACCACATATGCCATGCCGACGTTGAGTGCTAGGATTTTAAGACCTTCCTCAAGGACAAAATAGTGAAATTCGTTACTGTAGACTTTACGAACGACGAAGAAGTCCTGGGTCGGATAGGCCTCGTTGTAGGCAATCCCTTCGACCTCCGTAAGAATCGGCCGGTGCCCTCTTGTCGACCTTCAATGCTGACCTGGCAGGAGCCATGGTTTCATCCTTCAGATGCAGTAACCGGAGAAACCTCCATACACGCTTTCATCGTCATGCATGGCAGCGGAATGTACTAGATATAGACCACATCCACTACGCTGCAATGGATGGCTACCTTTGCTTCAATATCTACAAGGGTTGGATGAAGAGCAACAGCCAAGTGTGCGGTTCAAGCAAAGAAGTATCAGCCAAGAGGAATAGGGACAAGGACGAAGTGGAGGACGTGGACGAGGACTCCGAGTAAGGTGGCAGTGTCGTTGCTCATGGTGGTTCTAAACTTCTAATGCAGTGTCTACCGGATTAGTTGCATAGTTTAATTTCAGGTGTGCTTAGTTTAATTTGAGGGGTGTGTTGTGTCGAGCCCCAAAGCAGAACTATGTTATGTTTCTTCTCGTTACTTTAACTCTTCAAGATGTACATACTACTAGTATTTCTTTAATTGAATTTAGCACCCCAATTAAGCAATGCATTAGCTTTTTAATAGTACTATATGCATAATTTGGCCATTTAGCGCTCTCTATATGTACCACCTTTTTTTATTTCAATTTTTGCTCCATGGCGCTATCCATCGATAGTACTACTGTACAAAAGTATACATTTTTTAAAAGGCTAGAGTACTGTTCATCACATATATAGCTAGTTAAATTCTTAACCTAGAGCGACGTGCATGCCATGTAGTAAACCGATACGGAGGAAGTTTAGTAAAAATGAGGTGATTTTACCGAGCGATCGGCGGGCATGGCCTGTCATGCGGTCCCACGTGTCATGATGTGCCAAGGCGATGCGCGTGTCCCTCTTGAGGCAGAAGCAATACTAGTACGTGGTTTGAGATGATGGCGAACCTAAGTGTGAAATAAGGGTTGCTTCGTCCGTCTGGGAAAGTGCGGCATTGTGATTTGACGTCTCATTGCTCATTACTACTACTGGGCCGGTACTAGTGGGGTGCGTCCCCCCTGCTGTTCTGCACTGTTATTTGGTGCTTGACACGTCGAACCGGTTGCTATATGTCCCACATGTCGGCGACAGGAAGTACAGAATTCATGTAAGGGAGCATCGACGGAGGAGTATACTACTACATAATTCATGAAAGGGAGCGACTTAGTTTTGGAAAAATCTGTTTTTATGGAGTATGTATGTTTTTATAGTGGCCTTGTATAAGTAAATGCAAATGGAGGGAGTAGTAAAATTTTCTTCTCGTGCTGTGAGCCACCGCGCGCATGGGCGAGGGAGCAAGCTTCACGTCATCCTGCGAGCCACCGTGCCCATGGGCGGGGGAGACGTCATACTAAGCAAGCTTCCCCTCGTTCTGCGAGTTGACGGGACACATCAAAAGTACTCCAGTATATAGAGCCTTGCCTCTAAGGTAGGGCCACATGGTTTGCCTCTTTTTTTAATTTAACATA
The DNA here is from genome assembly GCA_021605145.1 of Aegilops bicornis. Lineage (NCBI taxonomy): Eukaryota > Viridiplantae > Streptophyta > Magnoliopsida > Poales > Poaceae > Aegilops > Aegilops bicornis. The sequence goes on from CM038673.1 coordinate 545,393,347, forward strand.
ACGCGTCAAGTCGCAATTTGTTTGTTCACCCGTGGTAGACGATCCTCCCTCCACCAAGTGGACAACCAGTACACGTGCCAAATTACCACGTGGGCTGCCTTTTTCGTACAAAAATGAGCTCCACCGTGTACCCGCGTGGGTGTGGTTGGGAAAGAGACGGGAGTACGTGCGCCGTGCGTGCACCTCTTCTCTTCGTGCACGTCCCCCACCTACGTGGGTGTGTGTGAGAGAGATACAAACCTAGACATAATGCACCGTCCATCCCCATGCCTCCGCCCAGTCCGACCACCAGTCACCACCACGCCCCACTACTCCTCACCTTATCTCTCATCTTTCTCCCTCCATTTTTATATACAAGGGGCCACTATCAGAATTACAATTTGCAGATATACAATGCCACTAGCGATGCAATATTAATGGTGTTTGCCTCGTGGTACTAGCAAAGGAGGACATTAATTATCCCTTGCATGCATGCGGGAGTTTGTAAAAAATGCATCTTGATGTTCAGTGCAATGCACGGGCATCTTGCTAGTCCATGAAAACAACACACGACAAAATTCCACGGCGATCGAGGGATTTGAATCTGTTGGGAGGGGCTGTTTGGATCTTGCCCGGGGTAGCCAAAATATTGGCGACTACTACGCCATCGCCGGCACCGGCTCAAGTTCATGCTAACATTGCCCTCTTCTGTGGAGCCCATGTGGGGTCAACGAAGGTCCTCGCAACAAAAGGATCCGGCAAGACACCTGCTATGTACGCCGGCGTCGCCTCTGCGGTGGCCTTCATGGGACCCAAGCGGTGGCGGCCTCCTGTGTTCTACTTCTCCTCGATGATGGCGGTAGACGCGGAGGCGCTGGCCACCGACTCGCCGCTCTCCGCGCACCCGGCTTCTGTCGCTGCTTGCATGGCGCGGCCGCCGACATGGGAGTCTCGGCCACAGAAACGGGAGACACGGTACGAGGCGGCGGCGTGGACGGCAGCAACGACGCCCGTGTGCCGCTCCTCGTCGAGCTGGCCTGGATCGGCGAGTTGCTGAACCGTGCGCCGGCTTGGGGCGGCCAATGGCTCCGTTGGGTGAGTGAAGGGAGGTGGATCAGCGAGCTGCATAGCTCGTATCTCGCGGGCTACCCAGCCGGCTTGGATGCGGAATAACTACTCTTCGTAAGCCATTGTAAGAGTGGACAAAATGGTGGAGGAGATAGGGGAGCGGCGGAGGTGTGCGATTCTTGGCTAGCGTTTGGCCTCGTTTAAATAGGAGATTAAATAGACGGCGGACGGGAGGAGCTCGGCTGGCGTTGCATTTAACGCCGGCCCTGTCATGAACGGACGTGTGTCCAGAGTGGGTTTCTCGGCTTCCACACGAGCGGGTTTCATGGAGGCATTTGAATGCGGCACAGAGGCGTGTTCAGCCGGGCGTGCCGCGAGTGGCTCCCTCGACTCTGACCTAGGACACCGCGCCGTTCTTCCACTGACGTGTGGGCTCTTTGGGTGCATGGCCTGCATGTGAGTGACCCAACGCAAGCAGCGCACAGCAGAGGAACCTTTGGTGGGCCAGGGCGGTCAGAAGCGGGCATTTCATAAAGCGATGATTGTTCATTGAGTGTGATGTCATCTTTTTCATGTAGATAAGGGCATGGTTAATAAGAAAGCCAGCTGCTGGCTATATACCAATGCCATGTCACTTGGAGCCTTTATAATAGCCAGCTAATATAATAGATGGGCTGTAAGGCTGGTTGTAATGGGGAGTATCATATACTAGTATCATGTATATAATACTAGTGTATGATACTACATCCGTAATGCAAAGTATCATATGTTGGTATCATAAATTATTATATTTATTGCCATGCATGACACAAAGTAGCATGTTATTTAATGTGATACGGTATCATGATATGATACTCAAGCATCTCTTTCTTCATTTAATTCTATGCCATCTCATCAAAATTGCTTAGTTGGCATGCATGATATTACCTATGGTACTACCATTACGGGCAACCTAAACTAGCTACTGGTATTTAATGCTTGCATGTGAAAGAAGAAAAGAAGGCACATGCTCATTGGTGGAAAGGAGAGGCGCGCAGGCTCACACGGCTGCATGTGGGCTGCATGCAGGTTCGATTTCTTGTTTCTTGCGCTCGAGCCAGCGATAGCTCAAGCGCTCGCTCCCTCCTTTTCTCTTCATTCTCTCTCTTCCAGCTATGAATTTGATGACGTGGAACTGCTAATAGCCTGCTGACTGTGTACTATTGTACCTGCTCTAAGCCTACTATGTTGATAGCCCGTTCGATACAGTGTGATTCATAAAGACCGCTGCAAACATCAATGTTCTGCTTATGACAGATAAGATTGATTAATACCCGTAACAATCCATGTCCTTAACAAAGGGTGCATGCACGTATAGGTTGAATGTGTGTCTTGCGTCGTGTGCTGTGTGCATGCAGGCGTGCGAGTGTTGCGTGCGTGCAAGGGTACGCTTCAGTGTTGCATGCATGGGTGCGTACGTGCGTGTGTTCGTGAGTGCATGTGTACGTGTCAATGTTGCACGCCACCATGCGTGCGTGTGTGCGTGTCAGTGTTGCACGCCTACATGCGTGCGTGTCTTCCGTGCGTGCATGTGTACGTGCGGGGTGAGGCTACACGTCAGTCGACTGACTTTTTCATCTCTGGTCATTAGATTTTCCAGCCGTTGGATACGAAATCAAGGGCCTCCAGTTTATCATCAAACTCCACCCCCATGAGCCGCCAGCCACCACCGGCCAAACTGCCAGCCCCCGCGGCCCGCCCTCCCCGAAACCACTCCCCACCGCCGGTCTGCCGCACCGGCCATCCCTCTAGCCCCCGAGCTTTTCTCCGGGATCCCCACCCCACCGCCCAATGAACGTCCCCAACCGTCGGTGATCGCCAACCAGAGGTCTCACGACTTGAATACCCACCGACCACTAATTTATTACCATTTCATCCCCTTCATATACGCTGGCGACGGTGGGCCCTATGGTAATGTGCGCTGCTGAATGTGGACCGTTTGACTGGTCAATTGATCGTGTTATCAACAGCTGTATGGTGAGCCAGTGACCGTACAATCACCCTAAAATGTACTCCTATTTTATTAACACAGTACAGACTCAAACTACCATTTCTTTCTTTCATATACGAGCTGGCAGGTGGGCCCCATGGTTACGCGCCCCGATGGTGCAACACTAGTTGCGCCGCGTGGAAACGCTTGGTTGGTCAATTGATTGTGTCATCAACAAAATACGGAGTTGTACGGGTGAGTCAGTGACCGTATAATCATGATATGTATTTGTTTAACACGGTACAGACACAAGGGCTCATATATACGCGCAAGCACTCACCGCTATAAGTGCACACACGCGAACCCTACCCCTATGAGCACCTTCGAGAGAGTGGGCCAGCATATATGATCTTAAGATTTTACAAAGTCACCATAGGTGCCTCGTAGTCGAGTGGAATGTCTCCTCCCACTGAAAGTACGTCGCCGGAAAATACTAAAATTAACACAAGATAAATGTGAGCACCGGGACTTTAACCTTGGTGGGCTCGAGAAACCACTGTCTTCTAACCATCCAACCACATGTTGGTTAGCACGACAAAATGTATGCAGTGAATGTGATGAGCTTATTCTGAAGTCCAGTGACCATATCGTGCTTTCGCTTCAAATACAATGACCGTAAGTGTAAATCAACAAAATACGGAGCACACATCAAATGCAAAGTCCGTCAGTGTCATCATCAAAATATGGAGACGTATCGTGAGCTAGATACCGTTGTACTATTGTATATGCTTATTTTCTTAGTGGCCGATTGCGTGTGTGGTGTGGTGGGCACATCATTCTAGTTGTGGTGGGTCAACATGAATACTCATGGGTCGGTTCCATCCTGCGCCACATATAGGTTGGACCGAGACGTGTTAACGACGACCCATGTGGAGGACTCGGCGTACAAAACGAAGCTACCAGAGTAGCGGAGGACTCTATCCCCACTGGTGATAAGCCGACTATATATGATTTGTAACCCTAGGCCCTTAGTATGTTATACAAGCTTGGGGGCTAGTTCGTCGATAGTATACACACACGCACAATGCTTGGTATTCACGTGTACTTTGTACACACCCCTATCACTAATATACTGATTACCGGTGTAGGCTCTTTCTTCAACTGCAATTGAATTCTAGCATGTGCATGTGTTTATTTCATATTATCGATCCATAGAGTGAGAGCGGTTTGAAATACAGGCAATGGATGCTTTTGCAATTCATATATAAACATTAATTAGTGCACTCCATGTTGTTAGTGTGAAGAACTTTATACATTTGTCACTTGCATGGATACATTCCAAATTGCTAGCTACGAAATAGAATACATGTCGAATGCAACATAAAGGGGGTTTCGAGATTCAAATTCATAGGAAGTGCATTCATCTATTTGAACCCGAGATAATGGCATTTGTAAATCAGATGTAAAAGGGGGCATCAATCTTTGTTGTGAGTTTGAACATGCTATATATATATTCATACGCATATCTAACTTTTTTTTGCAACCAAGGAGATTATATCTGGAACCATGCATGAACTGAGGTAAGTTGCATATTTTTTAATATATACTCGTGTACAATGTATATTCAAATGTACCCCCTCCATTCCAAAATAATCGTAGCTTTAGAATTTTCAAGAGTAAAGATTTGTGAAGTTTGACAAATCTCGAAAGTTCAATTCAAGAGAACCGAAAACGTTAATGCTTCTGCTCCCAAATATTGAACGAAGCACCAAATAGGCCTCTGGTCACCCGAAACCCATGAGACTAATGTTTTGGTGGTAGGAAATTACTGTCGACTACTGCCCGTGTAGCCTATCGGCCCGGTGTCCAAAGGTCTAAACCGGGGTAGGTTTGTAACTTCACCAAGACGCCAGAGAAGAATTCATATGCCGTGGGCGCCTACCCATGCGCTCGGCCGAAATCTATCCCGCCCACATTTGGGAAACCTGACATGACTGTCATACCCCCAACCCGCAATATGTCCGAAGATGGGGGGAAAGTTTGTAACTTTCCCCAAATTTCAAAGAAGCGCGTCTCAAACCGAAACATTGTTCCCCCTTAGTTCGCCGCCTCCCTCCGTTTCCCCATTCATACTCCGTGGGCGCGAAAACGCCCTCTCCACCAGCCGCGAAACCCCAGCCTCCTCCGTCCTCCACCCCGTAGCGGCCAATCCACCGCCGCCCTCCTCCATCACGCCGGAGCCGGTACCCCGACGTCGTCGTCCAACGCAACCGCAACCGCAACGCCCTCAAGGACTTAGCAGCTGAAGCCGAGGCAGAGCTGCCTCCATGACACTGACGCCGATGTGCGCCGTACCAGAACCACTCCGACCACGCCGTCCTGCGCCTCACTGCTGCGGCTCCACTGTCGCAACCGTCCGCCGCACCGGAGCTGTTCCCTCCACGCCATCGTTAGCCGCCTCGGATCTGCTTCCCCGCCGCCGACAGACGGCCACCACACCACACTCAACAACTTGGCCATGGGTTCGTCCAAGGCTGCACCGTCCTCCACAACTTCTGGTTTTCGGCGAACAATAAGAAGATCGTCGGAAAAATAGAAGGAGGACACAGCACTGCCAGCAGAAAGAGGTACTCCTCTTCCCATATTCGTGCAAATCTTACGTCTCCGCTCACATCGTATTCATCCCATGAAAGAAAATAGTTGAGTGCTTCTTACTGCATCTTCTTCGTGATACTAAATGCACAAGGTTTCCTCCCTTTTACTATTTCACCTTTGCTAGAGGTCAGTAGCCCGCCTGGATTTCAATTCAGGGTCAGTCGAACCGCAATTAAAAGAAGAAGCACCCGCTTAGGCGCGCGGAGCACCTAGTCCGCCTGCTCCCCGAGGAAGCGGGGTGTGGGGCGCAGGAGCTGCTTGTGCCTGATCTGGAGGTCGGCGGGGCTTGAATGGATGGCCCGGGGTGCCAAGCACGGCAAAGGCGGTGAGGTCGAGGAGGGCGCAGCAGGGAGGAATCTTGGGCCGGTGGTCGCTGGCGTTTCGAGGAAGATCGTCAACACTGACTAGCTGGAGGTAGATGAAGGCGATCTGCCCGTTCTTTGTACATCGGACAGTGCAGAAAAAATGGACTGACCTATTTGCTTTCAGTCGACTGTTATTTTCATAGAATCGTGTAGTAATTTAGTGTGCCATGCATGTTGTGGAGCTATCATATGTCTCCCCATTTATTTCTCACCGACCTGCTATCTGCTACCTTTACACTGTACTAATTGGGCACACACTTCACCCATACTCACACTATTGTTTTTTTATGCATGGGTATTTCAGACTCTGACGCAGTGTTGATGAATGCAGAAAAGAAAAGACAGATAAGTACTAAGCGTTGCCCAAAGACTCTAACGGGTGCGATGTCGTGATTGGAGACAAGAACGTAGCTCTGCAGTTGATGATCTCAATTGCCACACACAACCATCCTGTGTGCTTGCTTTAACTTCGCGGTCAAATGTGGTTGCATGTTGCATATGGTGTCTAGCTTGTATTGCTTCCAATTTGGTTAAATTGCATCTGCTTACTTTACACATTATACCTTTGATAATGACATGCCTTCCTGTTTTCGATACATACTATATATGTCTATTAACCATGTTCGTACATCAAACTAATGCTCTTTTGTATCCCTCGTCAATCACTTATGATGAGACAGTCACCCGGGTGGGTTACTGTGAGACCCCATACCTGTTTAAAGAGTGCAGTGTCATCCTCCCCACATGATTCTCAAGAAACATCAAGGCTAAATGAAGATAGTCAACGTAGCTCTCTAGTTGATCACATAATTCCCCACACCACCATCGCAGGTGCTTGCTCTTACTTAGCAGTGTGATATGTGGTTGCATGTTGCATATGGTGTCGTACCTTGTAATGCTTCTAATTAGGGTAAATTGCATCTCCTTAGTTAACACAATATTGTCGGATTTCGGGTTCCGGCAGACCCTCTATGTTCGAACACTGGGGTGCGCGCGGAGATCCCGCCCTCTACCTACCTGCACCTCGCCGCCTCGCTAGGAACTGAGCTATGAAAGGAACAACACAAGAGACACAAGGTTTATACTAGTTTGGGCCACCGTTGTGGTGTAATACCCTACTCTAGTTTGTGGAGTGGTGGATTTCCTCTTGGGCTGATGGTGATGGACAATACAAGGAAGAACAACCTCGCGAGGATCTGTTCTTGGCCGGGGCGATGAACTGCTAGGGGGAGTTCAGTCGCCTTTCTCTCTCTCTGGGGTTTATCTCTCGATCTGTCCGCCTCCCCCTTCTCTGTGTGTAGCTAGTCCTATTTATAGGCAAAGGCCCTGGGCCTCTCCCCAAATATTGAGCGGGAAGGGCGCCAACAATTGGCCATTTTGAAGGGGAACATCTGGTACACTTATCCTGACTAAAGTTGGTCCTCGCATGTCAAAGGCTCTGGTGGTGACGCCTGCTTGGGCTCCATAATGACTTCCTCCCTGCCGTTGCGACGGTCTTGGTCTTGTTGCACCGAAATGGATGCCTTTGCTTGCTGCTCTCGCCTGCGCTTGCCCCCTTTGCACCAAAGAGGAAAGGAGGACACTACGCAGGCTGGCGCCCGCCTGTCGTCATGGCTTGCGTCATGGGCACCTCATGAGGTACCCTGCCCTGATCTCTCCGCCTCCTCGCGAGCCGGCCTGACGAGGCCATACCTGAGGAAGCTCCTTGTAGTCCGCCCCGCGAGGCTTGACCCCTCACGAGGGTCTTGACCTTGTGTTGACGAAGATGGGCCGTACTGGGCCTCCCCTTGAGCCACGCCGCGGGCTGCAGGCAGGCAAGTCTAGGGGCAAGTGCTGAGCGCCACGGGCCCTAACAGCCTGCGGCCTTGGGCGCCGCGTGGCGGTTGATTGGACGTGGGCGGCTCCGCTCCCCCACGACGCCTTGGCCGCCGCACGAACTGACCAGCCCCTGCGCGCAAAGCGGGTCATGATTACCCGCGATCGTGAAGTATGGAATGGCGCATGCCCTTCCAGTCTATCCCCTCTTGCTTCTCCTTCTTCTTCATGGCTCCGCCAAGGAAGTTCTCGGCCGCAGAGAAGGGGAAGGCCCGCCTGGTTGAGCCTGACTCTTCCCCGCCCAAGCGCGGCCGAGGCCGTCCTCGCAAACACCCTGCGGCTCCCATGGCGGCTCCCCGTGGCTGTGGCGGTGATCTCCCGCGTGGTGACGGACGGCAGGCCGTTGCCAGGGGGCGTGCTACGGCCGCGCGACCCCCTAGGCCGCACTTCCGCGCTGCGGAGGTGCTGCCGGAGTTCGTTGGGTGGTCGGCGGAGCCGACTAGTACCCGGCTTCAGCTTCCTCGCTTCCTCCTAGGTGAGCTCCTAGCTGGTGCCCCGGGCGGCCTCTGGCTCCAGGCAGATGGTTGCTGCAGCCGGGCCTCCTGGGCTTCGCTGGAGGTCTCCGCAGCCGGGAGCAGCCCACGACCCGCGACCGGCGACGCTTGCCCGTCTTGGCGTGGTCTGAGCCGGCGGTGCACCCTGCACTTCAAGTTCGATGGCGATGCCACCCTCTACGTGAGGGTGTTCGAGGAAGACGGTCCCCGCGTGTCACGCCCAATATGCGACCCTATCCAAAAGGAACTCGACGGTCCCACCAAGGATAGACCCGCATATTGAAACGCTTTTGCAAGGTGGATATCATTACATCAACATTACATTATAGATGGGGATACATATAAGACATACAATGTCACATGAATACAACAATACACCATACAAGAACAACATCCGACTACGGATGTAACATAAACAGAAACTCAAACAATATCCACCACCTTTAGCCCAGTGCTGCCGACCGAACCTATCCCCGATCGAAGAAGAAGTAGAAGAAGAACTCCAATACAAGCAAACATCGCTCTCACGCCAAGATCATCGCACAACCTGTACCTCACTGTTGGTGTAGTAATCAGTGAGCCACGAGGACTCAAAGCAATCCCATTACCATGGGTATCAAGACTAGCAAAGCTTAATGGGTAAGGAAGGGGTAAAGTGGTGAGGTTGCAGCAATGACTAAGCATGATATGGTGGCTAACATACGCAAATGAGAGCGAGAAGAGAAACAAAGGAACGGTCGTCAACTAGTAATGATCAAGAAGTGATCCTGAACTCCTACTTACGCCGGACATAACCCGAAACCGTGTTCTCCTCTCGATCAACCCCGAAAAGAGACACTCACGATTACGCATTAACGGTTGGTGTATTTTAGAAGAGTTTACTTCAAGTTTACTACAACCGGATATTAACAAATTCCCATCTGCCACATAACCGCTGGCACGGCTCTCGAAAGTTTATACCTGCAGGGGTGTCCCAACTTAGCCCATGATAAGCTCTCGCGATCAACAAAGGATATTCCTTCTCCCCGGGAAGACCCGATCAGTCTCGGAATCCCGGCTACAAGACATTTCGACAGTAATAAAACAAGACTAGCAAGACCGCCCGATGCGCCGACAATCCCGATAGGAGCTGCACATATCTCGTTCTCAGGGCAACACCGGATAAGCGAAGCGATGGTACCGACGTAACCCAAGTTGCCAAGGGATGGTCCCGCACGGTGCTCTAGTTTGGACCAACACTTAGACAAGCATTGGCCCGGGGGGGCTGAATAAAGATGACCCTTGGGTTAATTACTCCCAAGGGAAAGTAGGTAGTGGTGAGGCAAATGGTAAAACCAAGGTTGGGCCTTCTTTGGAGGAGTCTTATTCAAAGCGAACTGTCAAGGGGGTCCCATAAATCACCCAACCGCGTTAGGGACGCAAAATCCGGGAACATAATACCGATATGACGGAAACTAGGGCGGCAAGAGTGGAACAAAACACCAGGCATAAGGCCGAGCCTTCCACCTTTACCAAGTATATAGATGCATTAATAATATAAGAGATATTGTGATATCCCAACATAAACATAATCCAACATGGAGCAATCTTCATCTTCACCTGCAACTAGCAACGCTATAAGAGGGGCTGAGCAAAGCAGTAACATAGCCAAACAACGGTTTGCTAGGAAGGGTGACAAAGGTTAGAGGTTCATGGCATTTTGGGAGGCTTGATCAACAAGAGATAGGTAACGCAGCATAGTGATAGAACGAAGCAACTAGCATAGCAATGATAGTAGTGAGATCCAGGGTAGCGGTCATCTTGCCTGAAATCCCGCAAGGAAGAAGAACGAGTCCATGAAGAAGATGAATCCACGAAGACAAACCAAGCGTAGACGAACGAATCCTCTCGATCGCAACGAAACGGGAACTATCGAGAAGAAGCACACAACATAGTAAACACACCACACATGAACAAGGCATGATACACAAACAAGCATGATGCATGACAAGACTACATGAAGCTACTCATGGCAAGAGATGATGCAAACAAGAACAACACATCAAAGCAAGTTTAAATGAGGCCGGAAACAACATAGAACAATTCCGGTAAGTCCTCATATGCAAATTTCGAAATTGGTCCAGATCTGATTAAACCTTAAGTTAAAGTTGTTAAACAGCAATTTAAGATGCACCAAGATGATCTACACGAAATTCTAGTCAAGTTACATATAAAGTTCATTAAATTCGGAGCTACGGCCTAGAAGATATGAGCAAAACAAGATAAGCATGGCATTGATGCAAAATGCATACAAACATCAAGCAAACACCTCAGGACAAGGATGCAACATGATAATATGAAACTACATGCAAAATCAAGCAAGTTTCATGTAGAGCACACTCAAAAGCGAGCAACGGTTCAACACATACACCCTATACAAGTCATGACAACAATCTGTCCATAACAACAAGTAGGCATATTGCAAGCATCAAAACACTATGCTATAGCATCTCAACGTGACAACAAAAGGCATAGGCATGATGTACAGGTAAAGCATGACAAAACATGAACACTAGGTTGCAAATAATAACAGTTCAGACTTTGCAGAAATAACATTAGGTTGCAATGTTTAGAGCTATGAAACAACAATACGTAGGAAATTATCATGGCAAACAAAGGCAGGGAATGAATCTACAAATCTCATAGAACAAATGTCCCTTACTGACCATAAGCCAAAAAGGATCAGAAAATATGATGGCACCCATGTAAACATAGCAAGTTATATTACAGATTCATACCTGGCAGGAACAACAATACGTAGGCATGTTGGTGAGCTTGAACCACTCACCACAGAGCAATACATGGCATGGAAAGGCAACCAACAGTAAGAAGACAAGTTTATGAAGCTAAGCATGGCAAGATCAAGTTAATAGAGTGCATGGATCACTAACAACAATCATGGCAACATGGAACTTAATGATAACAGGCTGACAGCAACATTATTTAGCAATTTGAGAGCAAGACTACAACAAGCTACAGAAAGCTATAAATGCAACCAGGGGCATGGATGGATAGAGCATGACATGCATGACAAAACATCCTTAGTGAACTTCTCCAGATTATGCATAGAATGACTTGTAGAAGCAGGTTAACATAGCATCATGATATAGCAGATTCAGACAAGCAAAACAGTAACAGCAAGTACCCTACTTAATAAGCTTGATGCACTCAGTACAGGAATCACAAAAATACATGGACGGCACCACTGTGAAGATGGCATGACATAGATCAAAACTCATGTAGAGGTCATGCTCATAGGATGCACACATCAAATGCAACAAAAATGACAAATCATCAAGTTATAACAGTTTCAGCAGGTTAACATCACATAGCACTCTTGCAATGATGATTCAGGCACCAAGATGAGCTCAAATGAAAATGATGCAATGGATCCAAATGATGTACCCTTTGAGACGAACAATTCTATATATTACACGCACGAAACGGAGCTACGGATGCAGAGATACGGCATGACGAACATGGCATGAAAATTACAGCAGATTCAGGACTTAGGCAAATTATCACCTCCAGATCTGGGGTTGACCGGGCACGCAGATCGAGGCAGGGGCGCGAGCTCGCCAGAGAGCTCGCCGGAGAGGGCGAGGGAGGGCGGAGGAGGAGCTGGCCCGGCCGGATCCGGCCGGATCAAGCTGGCGGGCGGCGGAGGGCGCACGGACGCGAGGGCTGGCGGGCGGGCCGGAAGCGGGCGCCACGAGGCGGCGAGATCGGCGGAGGAGCACGGGCGGGACGGAGGACGCCAGCGAGGCGAGGACCCGGCCTGGGCGGCGTGAGGCCGAGGTGGCGGAGGGAGGAGGCGGCGGCGGGGACGGGCCCGGCTGGGCGCTGGGCGCGTGAGGGCACGGCTGGCCGGGCTGGCGGCAGATCTGGCCTGCTGGCCCCGGATGGGCTGCTGGGCCGGGCGGCGCGGGGACGGCGGTGGAGGACACGTGGCGCGAGGGGAGTGGCTGCGGCGGCCGGCGCGGACGTGTCCGGCGCGGGCGGACGCGTCCGGCTTCGGGAGGAAGGGGAAAATTAGGGTTTCGGGGGAAAATCATCCGAAAATGGAGAGGGCAAGACGTTTTTATAGGTGGAGGGAGCTAGGAGAGTCCAAATGAGGAGCGGTTTTCGTCCACACGATCGTGATCGAAGACCGAGAGCATGGAGGGGAGTTTGCGGGGTTTCGGGCCACTTTGGAGAGGTGTTGGGCTGCAAAGAGAAGGGGGCTTTTGCGGTTACCCGGTTAATCGTTGGAGTATCAAACGACCTCCAAATGACACGAAACTTGACAGGCGGTCTACCGGTGCTATACCAAGGCCGCTTGGCAAATGACGGTCCATTCCGAGAACGTTTAACACCCACACACGAAAAGAGGCAAAAGGGGGCGCCGGGAGACATAGGAGTGCCGGATTGCAAAACGGACAACGGGGAAAATGCTCGGATGCATGAGACGAACACGTATGCAAATGCGATGCACATGACGACATGATATGAAATGCAGATGATGACATGGCAAAGTGCAACACGAAAGCAAATGACATGGCAACGACGATGAATAACTGGAAGACACCTGGCGCATCGAATCCGGGGCGTTACAACACTCCTCCACTAACAAGAGTTCTCGTCCCGAGATCTTAGGACCGAGACGGAAGGGAAAAAAGATGAGGTGAAACAAGAACTCAAGAGAAGAAGCAAAGAATCGAGAGTACTCGAGAAAAAGAGAGGAACGACGAGAATGATGAGAATCAAAAGCTCAGGGAATCAGATAGACTATGAAACCACTCCGGTTAGAACGAGATAAGAAACGAATAAGACTGAAAGGATTTAGGCGAAACTCCGATTGAACATGGAAAGAATAGAACACAAGCTTGAGAGGGTGGAATGATACTTGATGAAGACATGACACAAAATCTCCGGAAAGAATTGAAAGAGAATTGAATGGAGTTGTTGAGAAAATCAACAACGAAAGAATAAGCTTGATGTGGTCTTATCCAAAACAACTCAAAAACGTGAGGTGAAATTATGCCACAACCAAATGCTTGAATATCTGCGAAGAACGAAGAAATGCAAAACTCCAATTCAAAAGAAAATGAAGAATTAAATGCACCTCGTGAAGCAAGAAGAAGAAAACTTGAGCTTCGCCTACAAGAATCTTGATGAACACTTGAGGAATGAATTAAATCATGAAGAACCACCATGAAGAACTCCGGTAACAAAAAGGATGATGAGATAGAATGAAGGATGAAAGAATAAGATGAGCGTTATGATGATTTAGATGGAGGTTCCGATGAAAGGCCGAGGAAATTGAACTCCGGAAAAGAAAAGACGAACGACTTAGATCCGAGAAAAACACTCATCACGAACAATCTCCAAAGAAAGAATTAATCAACTTGACCACGATGAAATGAGAATAAGAATTATGTTATGCTTATCCTCCACCAATTAAATTGATGAGAAGCAATGGATTTGCATACTACTTATTCTTGATGAAAAGGATTGAGAAGTGACATATCACAAACTTGAGAAGGTCTTCATGAACCACCGGTAGGATTGGAAAGAATGAATGAATTGATATGCTAATGAAGGAAAAGAATCTTGAACGAACCACCGTAAGAATTCGAAATGACTGATGAAAAGAAATAATCACCGGGAAGAATTAGAGAAGCACGGAGATACTTGAGGGAATTAAAATGCAAGAGAACAAAGAGATCGCGAACTGATAGAAGAATACTTGAACGAAGCACTGGAAGAATATTGAGACGAACGAAGGGGCACGAATCTGGAATAATTGGAGAACGAATTCGAAAAACTTAGAATGGAGAGATATTCCGAAAAGATGGCCTCCGGATGAAAAGAAATGGGAACACAACTTCTGAAATACTCTGGACGGTCAAGAAAAGAATATCTGATGAATGGACTAATTCGAGAGGATAACATGAAGCTCGAACCACGAATCTTCGAGAGAACGGACAAGATTTAGGGAAAACTCTACTTCGGTCTTCAAATGAAGACGAGAAACACCACCAAAATTGTTGAGATACTCCGGTAGAATGAAAAGCGAATAGGTTGAGCCAATAATGAAAAGAATTTGAAAGAGATCTTGGGAAAGGCATGTGACTGATGAAATTCATTCTTACGTCAAACTTCGAAAAGAATTAAGAATGGCTCTGGAATAATTAGAAGAGTCAGGTAAGATCCTGGGAAAAGACCTGTGGGTTAGGGCCCACTAAAAGAAAATACCGTTGGAAAGGGATGTTGAACAGATAGATGATGCACCGGAACACTTGAAAAATTTGAATGAGGTGACAACCTCGAATTAGTTGGAAGACAGACGAATCTCCTGAGATATCTTACGAACTCCGGGATGATTGAATGGCGAGATGCAAACGAGCAAGGAAAACACTTGAGCCGAGGGAAAAGAATAAGATCAACCCAAAAAACTTGAATTGAGTGCACCAGAAAAAGAAAGGGATGAAGAATGACGAACAAACGAGAAAATCACCGATTGAAACAATTGACGAAAGACTGAAGAGACTCCACACGAATGAAATAGATGGTCGGGAGAGAGGCAAACTCCGGGAGAAAAAGGGTGGGAGGGCGGGAAAACAAAGGCAACTTTGAAGGGGAAACCGACGAATATCTTGAAGAGAAAACACCGGTTGAAATCATTGAGGAAAGAAAGCAAAGACTTCGCACGAGTAGAATGGATACTCGATTACGAACTCCGGTTCCGAGAAGAAGAAGGGTGGGCGGGTGGGAAAATAAGACATCTGAGGATTGAATTTGCAAAGATGAAGGGGTTCGAGTCGACTTGACGAGAAATGCACCGGATGAAAAGAGCTGAGGAACAACGATCGAAAAACCAACTGCGTGATCCTAAAGAAAAATTTGAAGGGGAAGAGGAGTAATTCAAAACACCTACGTCAAGATTTCTCACCAGAGCGATTTAAGGGCAGAGGAGTAAAAGAATTCCTACTCTCCGATATAACTAGACTCAAATAGTTTTCTTCTAGACTCAAGCTGCGGCCAAACTACACGATCAATCAAGGGGCTCCTAGGGTCGGTCGAGGCTCGATACCAACTTGTCACGCCCAATATGCGACCCTATCCAAAAGGAACTCGACGGTCCCACCAAGGATAGACCCGCATATTGAAACGCTTTTGCAAGGTGGATATCATTACATCAACATTACATTATAGATGGGGATACATACAAGACATACAATGTCACATGAATACAACAATACACCATACAAGAACAACATCCGACTACGGATGTAACATAAACAGAAACTCAAACAATATCCACCCTGCTAGCCCAGGCTGCCGACCTGGAACCTATCCCCTGATCGAAGAAGAAGCAGAAGAAGAACTCCAATACAAGCAAACATCGCTCTCACGTCAAGATCATCGCACAACCTGTACCTGCAACTGTTGGTGTAGTAATCTGTGAGCCACGAGGACTCAGCAATCCCATTACCATGGGTATCAAGACTAGCAAAGCTCAAAGGGAAAGGAAGGGGTAAAGTGGTGAGGTTGCAGAGCGGCTAAGCATGATATGGTGGCTAACATACGCAAATGAGAGCGAGAAGAGAAACAAAGGAACGGTCGTCAACTAGTAATGATCAAGAAGTGATCCCGAACTCCTACTTACGCCGACATAACCCGAAACCGTGTTCTCCTCTTGATCAACCCGAAAAGAGACACTCACGGTTACGCACACGGTTGGTGTATTTTAGAAGAGTTTACTTCAAGTTTACTACAACCGGATATTAACAAATTCCCATCTACCACATAAATCATGGCACGGCTCTCGAAAGTTTATACCTGCAGGGTGTCCCAACTTAGCCCATGATAAGCTCTCGCGATCAACAAAGGATATTCCTTCTCCCGGAAGACCCGATCGATCTCGGAATCCTGCTACAAGACATTTCGACGGTAATAAAACAAGACTAGCAAGACCGCCTGATGCGCCGACAATCCCGATAGGAGCTGCACATATCTCGTTCTCGTGGCAACACCGGATAAGCTAAGCGTCACAGTACCGACGTAACCCAAGTTGCCAAGGGATGGTCCCAAGACGGTGCTCTAGTTTGGACCAACACTTAGACAAGCATTGGCCCGGGGCTGAATAAAGATGACCCTTGGGTTAATTACTCCCAAGGGAAAGTAGGTAGTGGTGAGGCAAATGGTAAAACCAAGGTTGGGCCTTCTTTGGAGGAGTCTTATTCAAAGCGAACTGTCAAGGGGGTCCCATAAATCACCCGACCGCGTTAGGGACGCAAAATCCGGGAACATAATACCGATATGACGGAAACTAGGGCGGCAAGAGTGGAACAAAACACCAGGCATAAGGCCGAGCCTTCCACCTTTACCAAGTATATAGATGCATTAATAATATAAGAGATATTGTGATATCCCAACATAAACATAATCCAACATGGAGCAATCTTCATCTTCACCGCAACTAGCAACGCTTATAAGAGGGGCTGAGCAAAGCAGTAACATAGCCAAACAACGGTTTGCTAGGAAGGGTGACAAAGGTTAGAGGTTCATGGCATTTTGGGAGGCTTGATCAACAAGAGATAGGTAACGCAGCATAGTGATAGAACGAAGCAACTAGCATAGCAATGATAGTAGTGAGATCCAGGGTAGCGGTCATCTTGCCTGAAATCCCGCAAGGAAGAAGAACGAGTCCATGAAGAAGATGAATCCACGAAGACAAACCAAGCGTGATTTAACGAATCCTCTCGATCGCAACGTAAACGGAACTATCGAGAAGAAGCACACAACATAGTAAACACACCACACATGAACAAGGCATGATACACAAACAAGCATGATGCATGACAAGACTACATGAAGCTACTCATGGCAAGAGATGATGCAAACAAGAACAACACATCAAAGCAAGTTTAAATGAGGCCGGAAACAACATAGAACAATTCCGGTAAGTCCTCATATGCAAATTTCGAAATTGGTCCAGATCTGATTAAACCTTAAGTTAAAGTTGTTAAATAGCAATTTAAGATGCACCAAGATGATCTACACGAAATTCTAGTCAAGTTACATATAAAGTTCATTAAATTCGGAGCTACGGCCTAGAAGATATGAGCAAAACAAGATAAGCATGGCATTGATGCAAAATGCATACAAACATCAAGCAAACACCTCAGGACAAGGATGCAACATGATAATATGAAACTACATGCAAAATCAAGCAAGTTTCATGTAGAGCACACTCAAAACGGAGCAACGGTTCAACACATACACCCTATACAAGTCATGACAACAATCTGTCCATAACAACAAGTAGGCATATTGCAAGCATCAAAACACTATGCTATAGCATCTCAACGTGACAACAAAAGGCATAGGCATGATGTACAGGTAAAGCATGACAAAACATGAACACTGAGCTATCTCCAGAAATCACTAGAATATGCTCAAAAACACATGGCAAGATTGCAAATAATAACAGTTCAGACTTTGCAGAAATAACATCAGGTTGCAATGTTTAGAGCTATGAAACAACATGCTACAAGAAATTATCATGGCAAACAAAGGCAAGGAATGAATCTACTAATCTCATAGAACAAATGTCCCTTACTGACCATAAGCCAAAAAGGAACAGAAAATATGATGGCACCCATGTAAACATAGCAAGTTATATTACAGATTCATACATGGCAGGAACAACAATAAGTAGGCATGTTGGTGAGCTTGAACCACTCACCACAGAGCAATACATGGCATGGTAAGGCAACCAACAGTAAGAAGACATGTTTATGAAGCTAAGAATGGCAATAGAAAGTTAATAGAGTGCATGGATCACTAACAACAATCATGGCAACATGGAACTTAATGATAACAGGCTGACAGCAACATTATTTAGCAATTTGAGAGCAAGACTACAAGAAGCTACATCAAGATATAAATGCAACCAGGGGCATGGATGGATAGAGAATGACATGCATGACAAAATATCCTTAGTGAACATCTCGAGATTATGCATAAAATGACTTCTAGAAGCAGGTTAAAATAGCATCATGATATAGCAGATTCAGACAAGCAAAACAGTAACAACAAGTACCCTACTTAACAAGCTTTATGCACTCAGTACAGGAAACACAAAAATACATGGATGACACCACTGTGAAGATGGCATGGCATAGATCAAAACTCATGTAGAGATCATGCTCATAGGGTGCACACATCAAATGCAACAAAAATGACAAATTGTCAAGTTATAACAGTTTCAGCAGGTTAACATCACATAGCACTCTTGCAACGATGATTCAGGCGTCAATATGAACTCAAATGAAAATGATGCAACGGAATAAAATGAAGTACTCGTCGAGAAGAACAATTTGATATATTACACGCACGAAACGGAGCTACGGATGCAGAGATACGGCCTGACGAACATGGCATGAAAATTACAGTAGATTCGGGACAGGCAAATTATCACCTCCGGATCTGGGGTTGACCGGGCACGCAGATCGAGGCAGGGGCGCGAGCTCGCCGGAGAGCTCGCCGGAGAGGGCGAGGGAGGTAGGAGGAGGATCTGGCCCGGCCGGATCCGGCCGGATCCGGCGCGGCGGCGGCGGAGGGCGACGAGGGCGGCCGGACGCGGAGGGCGGCGGGCGCCGAGCGGGCGCTGGCCGGAGGCGTAAGATCGGTGGAGGAGCACGACGGGCGGCGCGGAGGACGCCGGGCAGGCGAGGGACCTCGGGCCCGGGCGGCGTGGAGGCCGAGGTGGCGGAGGGAGAGGCGGCCGGGCGAGCGCGAGAGCTCGCGTGGCGGCGCGGGCGGCCGGGCGGGCGGGACGGCTGGCGCGGGCGCTGGGGCGCGGAGGGCACGGCTGGCCGGGCGTGGCGGAATCTGGGCGCTGGCCCCGGATGGGCATGGGCGGCGCGGGACGGGGCGGAGGACACGTGGCGCGAGGGGAGTGGCTGCGGCGGCCGGCGCGGAAGTGTCCAGCGCGGGCGGACGCGTCCGGCTGCGGGAGGAAGGGGAAAATTAGGGTTTCGGGGGAAAATCATCCGAAAATGGAGAGGGGAAGACGTTTTTATAGGTGGAGGGAGCTAGGAGAGTCCAAATGAGGAGCGGTTTTCGTCCACACGATCGTGATCGAACGACCAAGAGCATGGAGGGGAGTTTGCTGGGTTTTGGGCCACTTTGGAGAGGTGTTGGGCTGCAAAGAGAAGGGGGCTTTTGCGGTTACCCGGTTAACCGTTGGAGTATCAAACGACCTCCAAATGACACGAAACTTGACAGGCGGTCTACCGGTGCTATACCAAGGCCGCTTGGCAAATCACGGTCCATTCCGAGAATGTTTAACGCCCACACACGAAAAGAGGCAAAAGGGGGCGCCGGGAGACATAGGAGTGCCGGATTGCAAAACGGACAACGGGGAAAATGCTCGGATGCATGAGACGAACACGTATGCAAATGCGATGCACATGACGACATGATACGAAATGCAGATGATGACATGGCAAAGTGCAACACGCAAGCAAATGACATGGCAACGACGACGAATAACTGGAAGACACCTGGCGCATCGAATCCGGGGCGTTACACCGCGCTGGGTGTTGCCCTGAGGACGACGACCGCGGCCGGGGGCCCAGCCCCGGCGATGATGAAGATGACAGTGCGCGCATGGTCGGCGGCGCTCAGGGTTCCTCGAGCTTCATCGGTTCTTCTTCGGGCAGCAACTCTTCCAGCAGTGGCCGCGATCAGCCTCCGCGCGGTCGTGCCCGCTTGGAGGGTGGTAGCGGGTTCGCCCGTCGTCGCGCCCCGATGAAGCGCGAGAGGGAGTCCGCCTGAGCTCCGGAGGCGGCTCGAGTCTTCCCTGCGGGCTAGTGTCGGGCGAGTCGCGCCCGTTTTGTTCTTCTTTTTTCTTTTTCCTGCATAAAGAGACAGTAGTGTAGGGCCCTGTGGGGGCGTGCTTGGACTATTGCTTTTAATTATTGCACTGTTTCTGCTATTTCGGTATTGTGCCTTCGGGCCGCACGCCTGCGCGTAGGTAGTTCCCGGCCCAGGTCCTGCGTTCGTGTCGCGGTGCCTGTGAGGCACGGACTGGAGGGGTGCTCCTGTAGTGGACCCAGGTAGGGAAGCCTTGAAAGATAAGGACAGAAAACACCCGCGAGGGCGCTCGTGTTGCTCCCTCGCGAGACCTTGCGCGAGAGAAATCGGGGCAGGAGAGCGAAAAGGCAAAGAGTCACAAGTCAAAGACGGCAACAGCTTCAATAAAACCTCAAATGGGGATGAACAAGCCAACTGCAGAAAGCAAACGAGAAAAGCCGCGTCCGGCACCTAGTCTAGTCTTCGACGTCTTCTCACCAGCGCGGAGCTAAGTGCTGCCACTGGGCGTGGGAGGGAGCCCCAGGGCCTGAGGCCGGCGCTCCTGAGACTCCGGGGCGTATACAGCCCCAACTCATTATTACGTGAGAGTGTCACGGGCGGCGAGCTTTACAGGCATTGGCCTTCTTCACAGGCTCTGGGCCTTTCTTAGAAAGATAAACTTAACATGCGTTTGCCTTCTTCACAGGCACCGGGCCTTTTCCAAAACGCGACAGCTTCACAGGCATTCGCCTTCTTCATAGGCTCTGGGCCTTTTCCAAAATGCGACAGCTTCACAGGCATTCACCTTCTTCACAGGCTCTGGGCCTTTTCCAAAGCGCGACAGCTTCACAGGCATTCGCCTTCTTCACAGGCTCTGGGCCTTTTCCAAAAGCAGCGACAGCTTCACGGGCATTCGCCTTCTTCATGTGCCTGGGCCTTTTTCCAAAACGCGACACCTTCACGGGCATTCGCCTTCTTCACGTGCTCTGGGCCTTTTCCAAAAGCAGCGGCTTCACGGGCGTCGCCTTCTTCACAGGCTCTGGGCCTTTTCCAAAACGCGACAGCTTCACAAGCATTCGCCTTCTTCACAGGCTCTGGGCCTTTTCCAAAACGCGACAGCTTCACAGGCATTCGCCTTCTTCACAGGCTCTGGGCCTTTTCCAAAACGCGACAGCTTCACAGGCATTCGCCTTCTTCACAGGCACCGGGCCTTTTTAGGGGTAAAACCTTCGGAGGTGTTGGATATTCCACGCGTTCTGGATGGGCACCCCCTCCTGAGTCTCCAAACGCACGGAGCCGGGCCTGGAAACATGAACAATCTTGAACGGGCCCTCCCACATGGGAGAGAGCTTATGCAGTCCCTCCCTGGAGAGAACCCGCCTGAGTCCGAGGTCCCCTACCTCGAGAGTCCTGGGGCGGATGTTGCGGCAGTGGTATCATCGCAGGGCCTGTTGGTACCTCGCCGCTCGTAGCGCGGCTTCCCGTCGACGTTCCTCCCCCAGCACGAGGTCCGTCCCCCGCATGGCGTCCTGCTGCGCCTCGTCGAATGCCAGGACCCGTGCGGAACGACGTCTGACCTCGTGAGGGAGGACTGCTTCAGCCCCATAAACCAGGAAGAACAGGGTCTCGCCGGTCGGCTTGGTCGCGGTCGTGCGGATGGACCACAACACAGATTGAAGCTCGTCATGCCAACCTCGACCGTAGGTCTCCAGCTTCTTCTTGAATGTCCTGGTCTTGAGGCCTCTCAGGACCTGCGCGTTTGTCACAGCCCTAGATAATGTTTGTAGTTAGTGGCATTGCATCCATGCATCTTGTCCATTTTCTAAAAGTTGAACTGAGGAAATTTGAAAGCCTAAAAACATTTAAATAAAAGAAGGGCAAAAACTCTAAAATCTCATTCATTGTTTCCAAAATGCTCTTCTTAAATGTTTGATACTTTTGGCAAGGGTTGTGGTCCAAACTAAAAATACTAAACATTTTTAAGAACTCAATTTTGGGACTTTGAATTTAAATCATTAGCTATTTGAATTTGAATTATATTCATATAAATAGAATATGATTTCAAATATCCCTGAGATATTTTATGAGCTTTTGGAAAAGTCCATCTAGCAAACCAAAATTTTCCGAGGAGTTTTTGGCATTGTTTGAATTGTTTTGAATTCAAAACAGTGGCCAAAGATTAAATAAAAAAACAGAAAACAATAAAAGAGCAGAAACTTACCTGTAAGTTACCTGGCCTACCTGTGCGGCCCAGCACTGCAGCTGGCCCAGCCCACCACCGCTGCCCCCTGTCGTCTTCCTCCTTGGACAGAAGGACACGGGCGCGTGCTCGCCGCCTGGCCAGCCCTTGAGCCACCTCCTCTCCTGCTGCGCTTCCTCGTTGCCACGACTTCCCCATAGCGCCACGCGCCTGCACCTCTCACTTTCCCGAGCGCTCGCCCCTCCCCTGGACCTCTCCCTCTCACCCACCCGAACGGGTTCGCCGCCGCCGTTCGCCACCACCGCGGCCACCGCCTTTCCCTCACCTTTCCTACATGCCCAGAAGCTCCACCACCCCCGCCTACGCCTCTCCGCCAAGCCGCGAGGCCCCGGACGCGCCGCAACACCGCCCCCGACGCCTTCGTCTTCCTCGGGTCGCCGAGATCGCCTCCGCCACCCCGCTCACTTCGGACCTCCTTCGAGCTCTCCATCCGCACTGCTACAACCACCGTGATCCTGCCCGTTCCCCCTCCTTCGTCTTGCTTGCTTCCGTGCCATAGCACCCTCAACCGCGAGCTCCGAGCTCCGCGCCGCCATGGCCGACGAACTCCATGCTCCTGCGCTCTCCTGCTCGCCCCATCACCACAAACATGCTCACCGTGTCCCCGGGAAGCGAACGCGCCGCGCCTTTTGCTCTAGCTCGCGCTGAAACCCCGCACCTGCTCGAGCCTGAGCTACACCGCCGCTAAACCTCGACGCCGACGACACATCCGGCCACCCCAGGACTGCCCGAAGCCACCAACCAACGCGCCTCGTTGCGCCGCTTACAACGCGCCCAACCGCGCGACCAGCCGTGGCCGGAAACGGCCGGCCGGCGATCGTCGCCGCGTTGGGTCATCGCCGGCGTAACCACGCCGACGTGGCACAGCCATTAGGGGCTAATCCTACTGATTAGCCGCCCTTCAGCCACTGACAGTGGGCCCCGCAGCGGTCAAATCCCAGTCAACACGGGATTAACTCCCAGTTAGCAGTGAGTCAATGACATGTGGGACCGGTGGTCAAATTTGACCTGGTCAGCATCTTTGACCTGTTGACTCAGGGATGACGTCATGCTGACGCAGTTATCCATTTCCTGGATTTAATTTAATTCAGGAAATTCCAGAAATAGCCAAAACTTCTAAAAATCATAGAAATTCAACCGTAACTCCAAATGAAATAATTTATATATGAAAACTGATCAGAAAAATCCAATCTATCCATCTGTACGATTTTAATGCATGTTAGAACAATTTATGACTACTGTTTAGGACAATTTAATTAAATGGCATTTAAGAAATCACATATGGAGTTTGAATTTGAATCTTTGATTCAAACCAACTTCATTTAATCTGGTTGCTAGTTGCATTAGCTCAAACCGCAGCATATTGCCATGTCACACTCATGCATCATATTGTTGCATTGCATTGATTGTGTTTTCTTTCTCTGTTGCCGGTATTTGTCCCCCCTCGATAGACGTGCCTCCGACGATGAGTTCGATGACACCGATGAAGAAATATATTATCCTCAGAAGTGCCAGGCAAGCAAAACCCCCTTGTTCATTCCGATACAATCCCACTCTTTCGCTCATGCTCTCTTTTACTGCATTAGGACAATAACGATTCATCTGTTACTTGCTGCGATAGCTGAACCCCTTTATCCTCTGCATGACCTGTCATTCCACAGTAAATAGATGAAACCCACTAGCATGAGTAGGAGTTGTTTGAGCCCTGTTGTGCCTTCTCATTCATGCTTGTTTGTCATGCCTGCTACTGCTTAGAGTTGAGTCAGGTCTGATTCACCGGGGATGAATCAGAGGTGTGTAAACATGTCCTACTGTGTGTGAGCTAAGTGTGTGAACATGATTTGGTAAAGGTAGCGGTGAGAGGCCATGTAGGAGTACATGGTGGGTTGTCTCATTGAAGCCGTCCTCTTGAACTGAGTTCTGTGTTTGTGATCCATGAAACAGTTACTACCACGCATTGGGCCCGAAACCAATGGACCCTCTCGGCTTCTTAACCACCCTTGTTCTCTGTCCAGGAGTTGCAACTAGTTTCTGGTGTTTGTAGGATATGTGTTGGAGGCCGTGCGTAGCGCTGCCCCTAGGGGTGGGCTATGATGTGGTAGATACATCGTGGCATGGTGT
The DNA here is from genome assembly GCA_021605145.1 of Aegilops bicornis. Taxonomy (NCBI): domain Eukaryota; kingdom Viridiplantae; phylum Streptophyta; class Magnoliopsida; order Poales; family Poaceae; genus Aegilops; species Aegilops bicornis. The sequence continues at coordinate 545,418,019 of CM038673.1, forward strand.
ACCGAATGCCCGTTTGGTATCTCGGGAACCCTGCACACATCGTTCGGGGCCGTATGTGGAAACCTCGGCCGGACTCCCTGCGGATGGAACCTGAATAGGCGATAAACCTGGACTAGAGACTTGAGTGTTTAGGTAGGCTGTGGCCGACACCCACGTTGGGCTTCCGCTTGAAGGTTGCCGAGTACATGTCGTGTAAACGGCGGTAAGTGGTGAGAGCGTGTGTGAAGAAATACACCCCTGCAGGGTTTATATGATCTATTCGAATATCCGTGTCCGCGGAAAAGGACTTCTGGGTTTCCTATAACAGTTCATAGACAAGTGAAAGTGGATACCCTGAAATGCGCAAGATAAGTGTGAGTGCTATGGATGGCGTTCTCGCAGGAAGGTGGGATCGAATCCATAGTGGTGTATTGATATGGTGAATATGTGGACTCATGTGCGCCACCTCAAAAGAGTTACTTGCAGTCGTAGTTCAGGATAGCCACCGAGTCAAAGCTGGCTTGTCATTGTTAAAAAACTCCACCACCCCTTTGTTGATACCGATGCATATGTAGTTAGTTACGATGTAAGTCTTCTTGAGTACATTTGTACTCACGTTTGCTTATTTTATGTTTTGCGAGAGACGTCGGTCTTGCTAGTAGTTCCGTGTGGACTTTGGACGTTTATCTTGATACCTCGGCTAAGATCTTGTGCCCTCGGCAGATCTGGTAGATAGTCGAGCTTCTAAGCCTTTTTCATTTGTAGATGTACGTACTCAGACATGTTAAGCTTCCGCGTGTGCTTGATTTGTATGCTCTGTGTGTTGGGTCATGAGACCCATTTTTGTAATATCTTGCTCCTCGGAGCCTATTGAATAAATACTTTGAGTCATAGAGTTATGTTGTGATGCCATGTTGTATTTACACATATTGAGCATATTGTGTGTATGTTTGAAATGCTTGGTATGTGTGGGATCCGACAATCTAGTTGTTTATCCTTGGCAGTCTCTCTTATGGGGAAATGTAGTCTAGTGCTTCCTGAGTGATAGTAGTCCGCTACAGCCCGGTTCACCGGAGTCCTGCTAGCCCAAAGACTACTGCCTGGACACTTGACCGGCCGGCATGTGATTCACTTCTCGTGTTCGTCCCTTCGGGAAATGTCACGCGGTGACATCCGAGTCCTGCCTAGCTTTGCTACAGCCCGGGTTCCCGGAGTCCCGTTAGCCCAAAGGTTACGCCCGGATTCACACGTCAACAATCGACATGCTCGATGTGATTCATGTATGCCTGTCCCCATGGGTTAGTGCCGCTATGGGTTCACGACTAGCCATGTCGGCCCGGGTTCTCTGTCATATAGATGCTAGCGACACTATCATATACGTGAGCCAAAAGGCGCAAACGGTCCCGGGCCATGGTAAGGCGACACCCGTGGGAATACCGTGCGTGAGGCCGCAAAGTGATATGAGGTCTTACCGGCTAGATCGATGTGACTTGGAATCGGGGTCCTGACAGCTTTGGTATCAGAGCCTGACTGCCTGTAGGATTACCAAGCCAAACTGGTCGAAGTTGAGTCTAGAAATGCTTTAGTTATGTAAGGGAATTGATTGTGGAAGAGAACGTAAGGCTCTTTTTACTCCTTATACCTCATGGCCTTCTGATTTGAGTCATCCTCTTCTATTCTACGGGGATTAAGAACTAGGCCTTCTCATCTATCTATCAGGATGACGTGTTACTAATCCATAGACTTTTAAGATTGTTGGTTTTAAGCCCCAGTTCAGTTTTTACTACTTCTGTATGTTCATAGCTGGTCTCAGAACCTTGTTATCATGTTGTTAAGTGACTATGCAAATCCTTGTGAATGTCTCAAATCTTTTTCTGAGCATTTACGACCGTTATGCTGTCCGAGTCATCCCAGGTCTCTAAACAATCTGATGCATTTGCAAATCCTTTCTTTTCGTTCCCGATGTCCTTTTGGGCCAGATTAATCACACAAATTAGTGTGTTGAGGTACTCCGCCGCCCCGGCATATATGTTGGAGCTATTATTATGAACCTAGGTATTTTAGGGAGTCACCTAGTAATTTAGCAATGCTTTTGTGTCTCCAGTGTGATGAATCTGGCCATTATTCTCGAAAGCATCTTGTGATGCCAGTTAGTAGTAGGTATTCTATTCCTGGGTTCTTGAACCCGAGGTTCACCCTACCAACCTCCTGTTGATAGTGTTTGCTAGTTCCTTTAGGTTATGAGTAACTTTGCGATAGTCCTCGAGGTCCGTGGTATTTCCTTCTTCCAAATACTATGAACCGCTTATGGCAGAAGTTCCTCGCTGAATCGAAGGATCACAATCAGAGTAATCTTGAGGAGTTCTCCATTCATAATTGTGAATCTGCCAGTTCTACTTTTCCGCATGGGTTATCCGGAAGAAATGTTGAGCTTCGCTCGACATACTAATCTATGCATCCACAACTCAGGGAGATATATGTTCCTTTGAGTTGTCCCTCTTCAGTCGTATTCCGGCCTTCGTCTATCACTTGATAGTCAGGAGTAATTGTGCATTCGTGTCATCGATGCTTATTATTCTTCTGGTTCGCCAAGCCATTCTATCCGGAATGACTTGGAGAAACAAACTCCAGTACCTTATCCATTTCCAGGGTCGGGTAAAAGCAGTCGTACTCCGCAGATCAAGTTGCTAAACTAACTTTTGTTCTGCTCTACCTTGGAGTGTTACCATCTTTATGTTAAGATTATCATGGGAATTGCACACCATTCTATGAACTCTTGATGCAGTGATACTTCTTGCTATCATTGTTCACTTCTCGGTACCATGTTGTTACAACCAGAGTGCCGACAATTGAATCGTGATGTGTGAAATCAATACTCCTAGCAACCCCGTTGCTTGGTGGTTAATGGACGATAATTTTATTCTTAGCGTGTTGGTTATTGAATCACCATCCTAGGGCTGATCGTGCTACCTAGTCCATTGTTGTTGGTGCACTGTTCGATCAATGAGTTAGGACTAATCAATCCCTTGCTTATTGATCATATCGTCTTGCCTAGAAAAGCAAGATTGTTCTCGAGCCTAGTAACATACCGGTGGTTCGTGATTTTCCAAATATTTTCTCAGAAGTATCACCAGGTTGTCACTTGACTGCTATGTTGAGTTCGTGATCAAGTTGGTTATTCTCTAAACCAGCCATTCTCCAAAAATCTGTGTGGGATACCCCAGAGCTAGTCGGTTAAGCTAGACAACAACTTGGAGAGTTGGAAGATGAAAGCTTGTCCGACTTAGTTCATCTTAAGGGATATCCTTTTGAGTGTGTGTTGAAGAAAGATGATATCTTCACCAATTGGTCCTCGTGATCAGTTGTTGAACCTATTGTCTTATCAAACTTTGACTTGAGTATGGGCTATCGTCAAGCCAAATCAGAATCAACGATGCTCGTAATGTTGTCTTACTCGTGGTCGATCCCTCGAGCATACACCATTACATCTTTTGGTCTGACCAATGCTATCACCGTGTTCACATGATGGTGGAAGTCTAGTGATATGGAAATTCTGATGAGTTGTTGTTGAGCCCATCAGCAGCATTTTGTCTCCCCCATGATTCATGTTGAACATCAATCTAGTGTTGGAAACTTTGTAAGCATTTCTTCGTGTTCCGTTCATGAAGCCTATGCTTGGATGGAAGAAGTGACTTCCTCGAATTCATGTGCATTTGGTGAAAGTTGCCGCCATGAATTTGAGAAAGATTTGTTTTGCTTCCTCTGGAATCATCCCAAGTCAGTCATGCATATGTGCGAAGTATTCTGTGGTCTGGAGACTTGCAACCTTCATTCTATATGTATTCCTAACACACCAAGCCACTGGTTGAATTGTTCAAGGAGAAGAAGTTTCTTCTTAAGAGCTAGACTTACGCAAGGACTTCGATATCCTCGATGATGGTTCCCCACCTGACCTGGGTAGTGTTTTATCATAAGACTACTACGTGGTCATGCTTGTCTTGGACAGCGTGTTCACGGGTTTGTAGCAGAACCAACTCATGTTTTGGAGCTTGCTATCGTAGTTCATATCCCGAGAATCTCGCAACGTCATCCCGTCGATTTGTGTTGCGACCTTTCTTTTCGGACATGCTGAGTCCGAAGTATCCTATCACCAATCTGATCTGAATCTCAGGCAGATATGATGGTTGGAACATTCCAACATGCATTTCGTTCCTAGCTTGCACCGTCCTTGTGCCATTTCACTATGGGCTGCCTTTTTAGTAATTCTTGTTCAGGATCATCCTCAAAAGTGGTCCTACCATGGGCCCCCTCAACCTCCGATGATAAGCAAAAAAATCATCCATTGCGTTGTCTTCAACAAGGTAGTCCACATAATCCATTCTAGTCCGGGTATGCCATTCCTTTGCACTCCGCCAAACGATCGTTGTGAATTGCCTTAGGCTGGTATGAAGAGTTTCAATGATCTCTGAATCAAAAGTAATTCTTTTTGCCACCTAAGGAAATAGTTCTTCGAGTCACCTTTTCCAAGGTGCCCCGTTACGGAATCCTGGCAATTATTTCCTCGCCACCTTGACACCGTCCACCATCTTTCTAAGCGTGGAATTGTTGCCCACCAATCAACCCCGTCTTTTGTTCTTCCATCCCTCTCGATGTGTTTTCTGTCTCAACTCGAGGTGTTTCAACATCTCATTCCACGAGTTGATCTTGAGTGCTTGATCTTCGAGGAGATCGTTTCCTATAGAGTATTCTTTTTGTCGCCATCGTGTTGGATGAAGATCTCGAAAGCAAGGATTTCAAGTTCAATTGGAGCAATGAGCCAACATCTTCGGGAAGGGCAATTGGATCGACAAGTTCGTGTTAGCTAGGGTCCCCTCTGTCTTCTTACCTCACGTCTTGAATCTCAGGACGAGATTCTTGTTTAGTGGGGGTGAGCTGTCATAGCCCTAGATTAATGTTTGTAGTTAGTGGCATTGCATCCATGCATCTTGTCCATTTTCTGAAAGTTGAACTGAGGAAATTTGAAAGCCTCAAAACATTTAAATAATTGAAGGGCAAAAACTCTAAAATCTCATTCATTGTTTCCAAAATGCTCTTCTTAAATGTTTGATACTTTTGGCAAGGGTTCTGGTCCAAACCAAAAATATTGAACATTTTTAAGAACTCAATTTTGGGACTTTGAATTTAAATAATTAGCTATTTGAATTTGAATTATATTCATATAATTAGAATATAATTTCACATATCCCTGAGATATTTTATGAGCTTTTGGAAAAGTCCATCTAGCAAAACAAAAATATTCAGAGGAGTTTTTGGCATTGTTTGAATTGTTTTGAATTCAAAACAGTGGCCAAAGATTAAATAAAAAAACAGAAAACAATAAAAGAGCAGAAACTTACCTGTAAGTTACCCGGCTTACATGCTGACCCAAGATCGCAGCTGTGACCAGAGTTGGCCCAGCCCACCACTGCCCTGTCGTCTTCCTCCTTGGGCCGAGAAGGGCGGTGGCGTGCTCGCCGCTGGCACGCCAGCAGCCACCTCCTCCCTGCATGCGCGCTTCCTCGTCGCCCTGGACTTCCCCCGCAATGCCACACGCCCCCTGCACCTCTCACTTTCCCGAGCGCTCTCCCCTCCCCTGGACCTCTCTCTCTCACCCACCCGAACGGGTTCGCCACCGCCGTTCGCCACCACTGCGGCCACCGCCTTCCCCTCGCCTTTCCTACATGCCCAGAAGCTCCGCCACCCCCGCCTACGCCTCTCCGCCAAGCCACGAGGCCCCAGACGCGCTGCAACACCGCCCCGACGCCTTCTTCTTCCTCGGGTCGCCGAGATCGCCTCCGCCGCCCGCTTCGCCGGACCTCCTCCGAGCTCTCCGTCCGCACTGCTACAACCACCGTGAGCTCCTGCCCGTTCCCCCTCCTTCGCTTTGCTTGCTTCCGTGCCGTAGCACCCTCACCCGCGAGCTCCAAGCTCCGACCGCCGCCATGGCCGACGAACTCCATGCTCCTGCGCTCTCTGCTTTCGCCCCATCACGAAACATGCTCACCGTGTCCCGGGAAGCGTCTGGCGCGCGCCTTTGCTCTAGCTCGCTGGAACCCCTTCCGCTCGAGCCCAAGCTACGCCGCCGCTAAACCTCGACGCCTTGGCGACACATCCGGCCACCCAGGACTGCCAAGCCACCAACCAACGCGCCTCATTGCGCTGCTTCTAACGCGCCAGCGCGACAGCCGTGGCCGAACGGCCGGCGGCGTCATCGCCGCTGGTCGGGTCATCGCCAGCGTAACCGCCGTCGGCGTGCACGGCCATTAGGGCTAATCTCTTGATTAGCCGCCCTTCAGCCACTGACAGTGGGCCCCGCAGCGGGTCAAATCCCAGTCAACACGGGATTAACTCCCAGTTAGCAGTGAGTCAATGACATGTGGGACCGGTCGTCAGATTTGACCTGGTCAGCACCGTTGACCTGCTGACGCAGGGATGACGTCATGCTGACGCAGTTATCCATTTCCTGGATTTAATTTAATTCAGGAAATTCCAGAAATAGCCAAAACTTCTAAAAATCGTAGAAATTCAACCGTAACTCCAAATGAAATAATTTATATATGAAAAATGATCAGAAAAATCCAATCTATCCATCTGTACCATTTTCATGTATGTTAGAACAATTTATGACTACTGTTTAGGACAATTCAATTAAATGGCATTTAAGAAATCACATATGGAGTTTGAATTTGAATCTTTGATTCAAACCAACTTCATTTAATCTGGTTGCTAGTTGCATTAGCTCAAACCACAGCATATTGCCATGTCACACTCATGCATCATATTGTTGCATTGCATTGATTGCGTTTTCTTTCTCTGTTGCCGGTATTTGTCCCCTCTCGATAGACGTGCCTTAGACGATGAGTTCGATGATACCGATGAAGAAATATATTATCTTCAGAAGTGCGAGACAAGCAAAACCCCCTTGTTCATTCCGATACAATCCCACTCTCTCGCTCCTGCTCTCTTTTACTGCATTAGGACAATAATGATTCATCTGTTACTTGCTGCGGTAGCTGAACCCCTTTATCCTCTGCATGACCTGTCATTCCACAGTAAATAGATGAAACCCACTAGCATGAGTAGGAGTTGTTTGAGCCCTGTTGTGCCTACTCATTCATGCTTGTTTGTCATGCACTGCTCTGCTTAGAGTTGAGTTAGGTCTGATTCGCCGGTGATGAATCAGAGGTGTGTAAACATGTCCTACTGTGTGTGAGCTAAGTGTGTGAACACGATTTGGTAAAGGTAGCGGTGAGAGGCCATGTATGAGTACATGGTGGGTTGTCTCATTGAAGCCGTCCTCAGGAACTGAGTTCTATGTTTGTGATCCATGAAAAAATTACTACCACACATTGGGCCCGAAACCAATGGACCCTCTCGTCTTCTTAACCACCCTTGTTCTTTGTCCAGGAGTTGCAACTAGTTTCTGGTGTTTGTAGGATATGTGTTGGAGGCCGTGCGTAGCGCTGACCCTAGGGGTGGGCTATGATGCGGTAGATACACCGTGGCCCGGTGTAGCGAATGCCCGTTTGGTATCTCGGGAACCCTGCACACATCGTTCGGGGCCGTATGTGGAAACCTCGGCGGACTCCTGCGGATGGAACCTGAATAGGCGATAAACCTGGACTAGAGACTTGAGTGTTTAGGTAGGCTGTAGCGGACACCCACGTTGGGCTTCCGCTTGAAGGTTGCAGTACATGTCGTAAATGTAAACGGTAAGTGGTGAGAGCGTGTGTGAAGAAGTACACCCCTGTAGGGTTAATATGATCTATTCGAATAGCCGTGTCCGCGGAAAAGGACTTTTGGGTTGCCTATAACAGTTCATAGACAAGTGAAAGTGGAAACCCTAAAATGCGCAAGATAAGCATGAGTGCTATGGATGGCGTTCTCGCAGGAAGGCGGGATCGAATCCATAGTGGTGTATTGATATGGTGAATATGTGGACTCGTGTGCGCCACCTCAAAAGAGTTACTTGCAGTCGTAGTTCAGGATAGCCACCGAGTCAAAGCTGGCTTGCTGCTGTTAAAAACTCCACCACCCCCTTGTTGATACCGATGCATATGTAGTTAGTTCTGATGTAAGTCTTGCTGAGTACATTTGTACTCACGTTTGCTTATTTTATGTTTTGTAGAGAGACGTCAGTCTCGCTAGTAGTTCCGCGTGAACTTCGACGTTTATCTTGATACCTCAGCTACGATCTTGTGCCCTCGGCAGGATCTGGTAGATAGTCAGGCTTCTAAGCCTTTTTCATTTGTAGATGTCTGTACTCAGACATGTTAAGCTTCCGCGTGTGCTTGATTTGTATGCTCTGTGTGTTGGGTCATGAGACCCATGTTTGTAATATCTTGCTCCTCGGAGCCTATTGAATAAATACTTTGAGTCATAGAGTTATGTTGTGATGCCATGTTGTATTTACACATATTGAGCATATTGTGTGTATGTTTGAAATGTTTGGTATGTGTGGGATCCGACAATCTAGTTGTTTATCCTTGGCAGTCTCTCTTATGGGGAAATGTAGTCTAGTGCTTCCTGAGTGATAGTAGTCCGCTACAGCCCGGTTCACCGGAGTCCTGCTAGCCCAACACTCTTGCTACGGACACTTGGCCGGCGACATGTGATTCACTTTGTTCTGTGGTTCTGTCCCTTCGGGGAAATGTCACGCGGTGACATCCAGAGTCCTGCCTAGCCTGCTACAGCCCGGGTTCCCGGAGTCCTGTTAGCCTAGTGCTACAGCCCGGATTCACACGCTGCTGACCGACATGCTCGATGTGATTCATGTATGCCTATCCCCATGGGTTAGTGCCGCTTTGGGTTCACGACTAGCCATGTCGGCCTGGGTTCTTTGTCATATGGATGCTAGCGACACTATCATACGTGAGCCAAAAGGCGCAAACGGTCCCGGGCCATGGTAAGGCGACACCCGTGGGAATGCCGTGCGTGAGGCCGCAAAGTGATATGAGGTCTTACCGGCTAGATCGATGTGACTTGGAATCGGGGTCCTGACAGTGTTGGCCCGCTCGGCCTGACCGTTGCTCCGTAGATGCGCCACCGAAGCGTAGCATATCTCCGTCCCAAGATTAGCACAATATGTTTTGAAGAGGTTACTGGTGAACTGCGAACCGTTGTCGGTGATGATGCGGTTCGGCACCCCGAACTGGCTCACGATGCCCCTGATGAACTTAACCGCAGAACCTGCGGGAATTGTGCGGACGACTTCCACTTCAGCCCACTTGGTGAACTTGTCCACGGCAATCTAGAGGTAGCGATAGCCCCCGGGCGCCCGAGGGAATGGGCCCAGGATATCCAGCCCCCAGACCGCGAACGGCCATGAGAGTGGTATAGTTTGCAGACCTCCTGCCGGCTGATGGATCTGCTTGGCATGGAATTGGCAGGCTTCGCAAGCCTTCACTAGTTCGACAGCGTCATTAAGCCTGAGGGCCAATAGAAACCGCTGCGGAACGCCTTGCCCACGAGGGTCCGTGACGACGAATGATGCCCACAGTCTCCACCGTGTATATCTGCCAGCAGTTCTTTCCCTTGCTCCCTGGAGATGCAGCATAGGGACACATCATTTGGTTGCTTCCGATAGAGCTCCCCATCCCTAATGCAGTACGCCGTGGCTTGCCGCGCCACGCGCTCCGTTTCCTTCTCCTTCTCCGGCAGGGTCCCTTGCGTTAAGTAGCTCCGGAGCTCTGTGATCCAGCACCCCTCCCGAGGCTTCATCGTCAAGAGCAGGCGCGCTCCTGAGGCTGGGCCACAGACTGGGGCTCCCGAGGCGGGTGGCTGGGGGAGCTCCTCCCGAGGCTGCGCCGTGTTTGATAGTGATGGCATGGCCGAGGGCTTGAAGATCCGCTCCTCGAAGATGCCGGGCTCCTGAGGTAGCCGCCTGGATGCTCGTTTGGCGATGTCGTCGGCCTCCTGATTGGTGCCACGGGGCACATGCTGCAACTCCAACCCCCAGAACTGCTTCTCCATCCTTGCGGACCTCCGCAAGGTAGTCTTCCATGTGCTCATCCCTTGGCTCGTATACCATGTTGGAGAAATTGACGAGGAGCTGCGAATCGCCCTTGATGGTAAGGCGCTTCACTCCTAGGGCAGCTGCGGCCTTCAGGCCCGCTATTAGATCTTGATACTCCGCTATGTTGTTGGAGACCTTTTCTCCTTGCTGGAAACGGAGCTGCACGGCGTAGTAGAGCTTGTCCTGAGTGGGAGATATGAGCACCGCCCCAGCCCCAGCGCCATACCTGGAGAACGCCCTGTCGAAGTACATGACCCAGCCTTCCGGCGCCTCGCTTCCCGGGGAGAGGGATCGATCCTCGTCAGCCTTGAGGCCCGGCGCTTCCGTCCATTCTGCCATGAAATCCGCTAATGTGGCCCCCTTGATGACTCTGGTTGTCCTGAATTCGAGCTGAAACGCTTGCAGTTCAATGTTCCACTCAGCAACCCTTCCGGCTGAGTTAGGGCTCCTGAGCAGCCTTTCCAAGGGGTACGCTGAGACAACCTTGATGGGGTGACCCTGAAAATAATGCCGCAACTTGCGCGAGGCCACCAATAGCCCGAGGAGGAGTTTCTGAGGCATGGGGTACCGTGCCCTCGCGTCCCGCAACACCGTGTTGACGAAGTACACAGGGTTCTCAACGAGGTTTGGAGCGCCGGTGTCAATGGCGCCCTCCGGAGACCGTGGCACCTCCTGAGGCGATGGAGCCTCCAGAGGCTGGTCGTCTGGGGGAGGGGCTTCTTCCGTCCCCAGTGCGCTTCCCTGGGGCGGCTGATCCTTCTCGGCTGTGGTAGTGGTTTATGGGTCTTCCTTGATCCCGCTTCGCCTTGACCCGGGCTGCTGCCACGGTTTTGGTTTGACGCTCCTCCCTAACCGCCACTAGGGCTGCGCTGGCGGAGTAGGGAGTGGCGGTGAGGTAGAGCACCAGGGGTTCTTGTGGGCGCGGGGCCACCATTACCGGAGGGCTGGTTAGGTACCTCTTGAGATCTTGAAACGCCCTGTCGGCCTCCTCAGTCCATTCGAACGACCCCTTTTTCTTCATCAGCTGGAAGAAAGGCAGCTTTCGCTCCCCCAACTTGGAGATGAAGCGTCCTAGTGCTGTCATGCGCCCAGTGAGCTTCTGCATTTCTCACGAGGGTCTTGGCGGGCTCATGTCCTCGACCGCCTTGACCTTTTCTAGGTTAACCCGATGCCTCGGTGGGATCTGAGGAAACCCAAGAGCTTGCAGGGGACCCCAAACACACACTTTTACAGGTCGAGCCGCAAGCTCACTGCGTTGAGGCTCGCGAAGGTTTCCTCCAGGTCTTGTATCAGGGTCTTGGCCTCGCGAGACTTCACCACAATGTCGTCGACGTAAGCTTCCACATACTTCCAAAGCTGCGGGCCCAAGGTGATGTGCATCAGCCGCTGAAAGGTTGCCCCTGCGTTGCGCAGTCCGAACGATATGCATGTGTAGCAGTACACCTCACACGGGGTCAGGAAGGCCGTCTTTTCCACGTCTTCTACCACCATCTTGATACCCGAAAAAGGCATCCAAGAAACATAACAGGTCACACTCAGCGGTGTAATCGACGATCTGATCGATGCGAGGGAGCGGGAATGGATCTTGCGGGTTGGCTTTGTTGAGGTTGGCGAAGTCGACACACATGCGCTCCTTCCCACCCTTCTTCGGCACAACAACAGGGTTGGCCAGCCAAGCTGGATATCGGACCTCGCGAATGACCCCCGCGGCTTCTAGTTTGCGGGTCTCCTGGACGATGAAGGCCTGCTTTTCAGTGGACTGCCGTCTCGCTTTCTGCTTCACAGGGCGTACGTTGGGGCACACGTTGAGGTGATGCTCGATTACGCCTCTAGGGATCCCCGCCAGCTGATCAGGCTCCCAGGCGAATACCTTCTTGTTTGCGCGCAGGAACTTGACCAGGGCTTCCTCCTGCTCGGGCTCGAGGTTGGCGCCTATGGTGAAGGTGGCGTCAGTGGATCCGTCCTCGTCGACCGGTATCTGCTTGGTCTCTGCCTTGCCTTGGGTGAACAACTGCTTCTTCTTGGTTGGCGCAGCCCCTTTGTTCGGGGCCTCCGAAGTCGGCGGATCGTGGCCGACGCCGCCGCCGTCTTGAAGGCGAGCTTGAGCACTTGCAATGCATCCCCGGTGTCCCCGGGCACGGTGAGGACTCCGTTGCTCCCGGGCATCTTCATGAGGTTGTACGCTGGGTGAGTCGCGGCCATGAATCGGGCCAGTGCCGGGTAGCCGAGGATGGCGTTGTATGGGAGGCCGATGGGGCGATGTCGAAATTGACCAGCTCCGTGCGGAAGTTGTCGTAGGTGCCGAAGGTTACCGGGAGTCGGATCTGTCCCAAGGAGCTGGACGACCCGCCCCCGACGCCCAAGAAGGGCCGGCTGGGCTGAAGCCGCTCCCGGGGTATGCAGAGGAGTCTGAAGGCTTCAACTGAGAGCACGCTGAGGCCTGCGCCGCCGTTGATGAGAGTCCTGGTGACGGCCACCTGGCAGATGGTGGGGGTGCACAGCATTGGGAGCGCGCCCGAGCAGGCTGAGTTGGAGGGGTGGTCCTCCGAGCTGAAGGCCAGACCGGCCTTTGGCGCTGACCGGCCTGGGGGAGCTCCCTGCCGCGCGGAGGCGGCGCCGACCTGGCAAACGAATGGCTTGACACGGTGGCTCGAAGGCGGCGCCTGCGAGCCGCCCAGGAGGGCCGCGACGACCGGGGGCGCCGGTGCAGCGTCTTTGGCGAGAAGAGGCCGCCTGACTCTTCCCAAGAGGCCACGAAGCCGCCGGCAGGTGGAGCAGCCACATCTTGTGAGCGTCGGTGAGGGCCATGGGAAGCCAGTTGGCCATGGCCCTGTCGTCGCCTCCAGCTTCGAGGACGGCCTCCTCGTACGCCAGTAGGAAAGCCAGCGGATCGGTTGTGCCGTCGTAGCGCGGCAGCGTCGCCGTCTTGAACTCGTCCGGCCACCGCACCTGTTGCAAGGCTGGGGCCAGGGCTCGGAGCCCCCTGGCCCCCGCGCTGGCGCTGGCGACCGGAGCGGGCGGCGCGCTGCTCATCGTGGGGCGAGTCGCGGTGTCGGCGGAAGGGAAAACTCCGGCGCACCCCTACCTGGCGCGCCAAATGTCGGATTTCGGGTTCCGGCAGACCCTCTAGGTTCGAACGCTGGGGTGCGCACGGAGATCTCGCCCTCTACCTACCTGCACCTCGCAGCCTCGCTAGGAACTGAGCTATGAAAGGAAAAACACAAGAGACACAAGGTTTATACTAGTTCGGGCCACCGTTGTGGTGTAATACCCTACTCTAGTTTGTGGAGTGGTGGATTGCCTCTTGGGCTGATGGTGATAGACAATACAAGGAAGAACAGCCTCGCGAGGATCTGTTCTTGGCCGGGGCGATGAACTGCTAGGGGGAGTTCAGTCGCCTTTCTCTCTCTCTGGGGTTTATCTCTCGATCTGTCCACCTCCCCCTTCTCTGTATGTAGCTAGTCCTATTTATAGGCAAAGGCCCTGGGCCTCTCCCCGAGCGGGAAGGGCGCCAACAATTCGCCATTTTGAAGGGGAACTTCTGGTACAGTTATCCTGACTAAAGTTGGTCCTCGCCTGTCAAAGGCTCTGGTGGTGACGTCTGCTTGGGCTCCACAATGACTTCCTCCCTACCGTTGCGACGGTCTTGGTCTTGTTGCACCGAAATGGATGCCTTTGCTTGATGCTCTCGCCTGCGCTTGCCCCCTTTGCACCAAAGAGGAAAGGAGGACACTGCGCGGGCTGGCGCCCGCCAGTCGTCATGGCTTGCGTCATGGGCACCTCGTGAGGTATCCTGCCTTGATCTCTCCGCCTCCTCATGAGCCGGCCTGACGAGGCCGTGCATGAGGAAGCTCCTTGTAGTCCGCCCCGCGAGGCTTGGCCCCTCGCGAGGGTCTTGAGCTTGTGTTGACGAAGATGGGCCGTACTGGGCCTCCCCTTAAGCCACGCCGTGGGCCGCAGGTAGGCAAGTCTGGGGACCCCGGTTCCTAGAACGCCGACAAATATACCTGTGAATATGACATGCCTTCCTGTTTTCGGTACATACTACGTCTTTCTATTAACCATGTTCTTACATCAAACTACTTTTCTTGTGTAGCCCTCATCAATGCTCCTAATTTGTTAAATTGCATCTCCTTAGCTTACACATTATACATGTGAATATGACACACCTTCCTGTTTTTGGTACATACTACATCTGCCTATCACACCATGTTCTTACATCAAACTACTGTTCTTGTGTATCCCGCGTCTATCGCTTATGATGAGACAGTCACGCGCGTGGGTTAATATGAGACGCAATACTCTTATAAAGAATGCAATTTCATCCTCTCCACATGATTCTCAAGAAACAGCAAGCCTAAATGAAGATATTAAACGTAGCTCTGTGCACGAAGACCGCACTTCCCTACACCACCATCACAGGTGCTTGCTCTAACCCAGCGATGTGATATGTGGTTGCATGTTGCATATAGTGTCTAGCTTGTAATGCTTCTAATTAGGGTAATTTGCATCTGCTTAGTTTACACACTATACTGTGAATATGACATGCCTTCCTATTTTGGTACACACTACATCTATGTGTTAACCTTGTTCTTACATGAAACTACCTCTCTTCTGTATCCTGCATCAATCACTTCTGACGAGTCACCTTTATTCGTTGCATATTGCATATTATTTCTAGCTTTGTTGCCATGTATTGCTTCTAATTTGGTCAAATACATTTGTTAGGGCACCCTTTTAATTTGGCAGAGTGATATTGGTTTCATCTTTCATATGGTTTCTAGCTTGCATCGATTCTAACAAGTTCAAGCACCTTGTTCTTAGTTTATACTCTATACATCATACATGTCAATATGTCACGCCGTCCTGTTTTTCATACATATTCCATCCTCCTATCATGCGGCTGCCTTACATGAAAGTAGTGTTAAATCGATTATCATGCATCAATGAGTTCTGAAGAAAATTTTATTCCTTTTTCTTGTGGGTTTGACTTGACAAGGCAAAATCAAGAAAGAGGAAGGAAAAGAGTAAGGAAGGCGATGATGGTGGTCCTCTGCAGCAACGTAAATGGAGCATCTGTACCGATTCTCCTTGTACTGATAGTGCATTACAAGGTCCAAGTCTCCGCTCCCCTACTCCACCATCCAAGGTGCTTGCTCTAACTTGGCGTTGTGATATCTGGTTGCATGTTGCATATGGTGTGTAGCTCATATTGCTCCTAATTAGTGTAAACTGCATCTGCTTATCTTACACATGATACATGTGAGTATGACACGCTTTCTGTTTTTTGGTACATACTATATCATCTATCACACCATGTTCTTACATGAAACTACTCTTCTTGTGTATCCTGCATCAGTCACTTATGATGAGACACCTTTAGGTTGGCAGTGTGATATTGGTTTGCGTCTTGAATATGATTTCTAGCATGTATTGCTTCTAGTTTGATGAACGCCACCTATGACGAGACAGTTTTAACTTGGCAGAGTGATATTGATTGCACCTTCCATATGGTGTCTTGCAGTGTTTCTAATCCCTTTTTCTTATCGGTTTGACTTCACAATGCAAAATCATTACAGCTGAAGGAAATTAGTCCGGCAGTGGATGATGGTGGTCCTTCGGAGCAACTCAAACAGGGGGTCTCTACAGATTCTACTCCGCCATCCTCCCAACAAGATTAGCAAGACAACACAAGGCTGGACATTCAACGTTCTTTGTGTAGATGATGACTCCTACTCCACCATCACAGGTGCTTGCTCTAACTTGACACTATTATATGTGGTTGCAAGTTGCGTATGATGTCTAGCTTGTATTGCTTTTAACTTGAATTGCATCTGCTTACTTTACACATAATGCCTGTGAATATGACACGTGTTCCTGTTTCTAGAACATACATGTACATGATGAGCACATCTCCCCTACTCCACCATCACCGGTGCTTGATCTTACTTGGAACTGTTATACGTGGTTGCGTTTTCCGTATGATGTCTAGTTTGTATTGCTTCTGATTATGTTGATGTCAGGACCCCGATTCCAAGTCACATCGACCTAGCTGGTAACACCTCATATCACTTTGTGGCCTCACGCACGGTATTCCCACGGGTGTCGCCTTACCATGGCCCGGGACCGTTTGCGTCTTTTGGCTCACGTATATGATAGCGTCGCTAGCATCCACATGACAAAGAACCCGGGCCGACATGGCTAGTCGTGAACCCCAAGCGGCACTAACCTATGGGGACAGGCATACATGAATCACTTCGAGCATGTCGGTCATCAACGTATGAATTCGGGCTGTAGCTCTGGGCTAACAGGACTCCGGTATCCCGGGCTGTAGCAGGCTAGGCAGGACTCCGAATATCACCACGTGACATTTCCCTGAAGGGACAGACACAGGAACGAAGTGAAACACATGCCGGCCAGTCAAGTGTCCAAAGCAGTAGTGCTGGGCTAGCAGGACTCCGGTGAACCGGGCATGGCGGACTACTATCGCTCAGAAACACGAGACTTACATTTCCCCATATGAGAGGCTGCCAAGGATAAACAATTAGTTTGTCGGATCCCACCCATACCAAGCATTTCAATCATACACGCAATATGCCTGATATGAGTAAATACAACAAGGCATCACAACAAAACTCTACAACTCAAGTACTTTATTTAAAAGGCTCAGGAGCCATACATAACTTTATAGTCATACAGGTAGGGGTCACATGACCCAACACTCAAGTCATACAAACATACAAGCACATGCGGAAGCAAACTAGTCTGCAGTCTGGACTCTAGAAAGAAAAGAAAGCTTGTTGGAGCCTTTCTATCTACAATGGCCCTTCACAAGTCTTAGATCGCCACCTGGGTGGCTAGTTCACTCGTCGAAGTCAACATCTACATAGAATCCGTCGGAGGGGGTAGTATAGTCCTCTGAAAAACATTGATTAAGCAAACATGAGTACAAAAGTACTCAGCAAGTCTTACCACAGAATCCTATCATACATGCACATTCTCAAGAAGGAGGTGGAGTTATTTGCGACAAGCCAGCTTTGACTCTTGGCTAAGCTATCCTCGTAACACACTTTGTAAAGCATTTATACTTTGCAGAGTCCACTACTCACCATCACAATACTCCACCGTGGATCCTCTCTCGTCATCCCCGAGAGGGCCATTCACGATACTCACACTTATCTTGAGGCTTTTAGTAGTATCCATTTACTTGTCTATGAACTGATATATGAAACCAGAAGTCCTTTACCGAGTAAACGGCTATTCGAATAGATCATATTAAACCTGCAGGTGTGTACTTATTCACACACGCTCTCACCACTTACCGCGTTTACACGACATGTACTCGGCAACCTTCAAGCGGAAGCCCAACGTGGGTGTCGGCCTGACCTACCTAAACACTCAAGTCCCTAGTCCAGGTTTATCGCCTATTCGGGTTCCATCCAGGAGTCCGGCCGAGGTTTCCCATACGGCCCCGAACGATGTGTTGAGGTTCCCGAGATACCAAACGGGCACTCGGTACACCGGACCACGGTGCCTACCGCAACACAACCCACCCCTAAGGTCAGCGTTATGCGGCCCCCAAAGATGCTACAAACACGAAACTACTTGCAACTCCCGGACTATGAACAGGGTGGTTAAGAAGTTTAGAGGGTCCATTGGTTTCGGGCCCAATGCGTGGTAGTAGCTAGTTCATGGATCACCAAACACAGATCTCAGTTCTTAGGGTCGGCTTCAATGAAACAACCCACCATGTACTCCTACATGGCCTCTCATCGATACCTTTACCAATTCGTGTTCAACACTTTCACTCTCGATCCAACACAACCTTTCACTCCAGTTCATCATCCCGATGAGCCAGACCTGACACAACTCTAAGCATAGCAAGCATAGCATGGTAGGAACACACAAACACGGCTCAATCAACTCCTACACATACTAGTGGGTTTCATCTGAATTCTTGTGGCAATGACAGGTCATGCAAAGGAAGTGGGTTCAACTACCGCAGCACACAACAGTTTGAATCGCGTTGTCTTAATGCGATGCTTGAGCAGCGAAGCGAGAACATGGGTTTGTATCGGAATGATCAATGAATTGCTTGCACGATGGAACTGGGGTAGAGAAGCGCCCTTGAAGGGTAATCGAGGTTATCTTGAGGCGAGAACCTATCATGAAAGCACCACGAAAGTAAACACACATGACAATATGCAACAATATGATGCATGCTATGACATGGCAATATGGATGTGTGTTGGTCTAATGCAAGCTGAAAGAGCAGGGGATGAACTCATTTGAATCAAGGATTCAAATGATAGCTCGATGGAGTTAGTCCTAATTGTGCAATTTCTTATTCTGGTTATTCAGCATAGTTAACTTGTTTTAACATGCATGAAACCTGTACCAATGGATAGAGTGTATTTTTCTTATAATTTTTCATATATAAATCTTTGCATTTGGAGTTATAGATAAAAAGTTATAAGCATTTGAAATTTGAAATATATTCTGGAATTTACTATATAGAAATAATTCCAGAATTTGAATTAATCTTGTCGGCATGAAATTGACATGACGTCGAGGGGTCAGCAGGGTCGTCGAGTCAAACTGACCAGTGGGACCCGCATGTCGAGTTAATTTAAACTAATTTAGTTAATTAGAACTAATCCTAATTAGTTTAGCTGGAGGGTCCACTGTCATTGACCAGGCGGTCAGCAGGGGCCTGACGGGGGTCAACTCACCGGCGTCTAGCCTTGGCCCGGCGAGCCAGACAGCGGAGCAAGTGCTTTTGCACTTTCCGGGCTCCAAATGGAGCGAGGAGCACCTACGTGTAGCTGGAGGTGAGCCGCGGTTAGTGGTGGAGTTAGTTGGGTTAGGGGTGGCGGAGTGGGCGCCCGGCGGCAGGTCGAGGCGGCTGACAGGCTCGGCCATCGACGGGTTTGGGGCTAGAGGCTTGGCGGCGCGGGAAGTGCAGTTAGGCCCGTGGGGCGTGGTGAGTGTGATGGACGTGGTGGCGGGGCGTTAGGTGGCGAACATCGTCGGCTGACGAGCTCCATGGCGGTGGAGTTCGGGTGAGCGGCGATGCGCTCGTGGTGGTGTAAGAAAAGAGAGCGGAGAGGGCGGGAGGTAGCCGGGCTCACGGTGATCTCGTAGAAAGCCTCGGCGGGTCGGGGATGCTACGGCAGCGGCGGCGGCAGCGATGGGGATCTCCGGCGGCTCGAGCTCGGTCGGGTCGGTGTAGAGGCCTCGGGGTGTTTTAGAGCGAGGAACCAGCTAGCTAGAGGTAACGAGGTGCGGCGGAGCTGCTAGACATGGCGGGAGGAGCGTGGGCGGGGAGCACGCGGCGTCGGCGGTGGCGTGTCGGCGATGGCGTCGGCGGTCGGGGCGAGAGAGAGAGAGGCGGGGAAGTGAGGTGTCCGGGGGTTGGTGGCGGCGTGGAGGTCGTCCACGGGCAGCGAGGGGCGAAGCAGGCGGCGGCCAGCTGCGTGGCGCGCCCTGCGCTTCGCCCGGGCACCTACTGGCGAGCCAAACAGCTGGCCCAGGCTGGCTTTGAAATTTGGGCAGCAGGTGGGCGGTCGCGAGGCTGACAGGTAAGCCTTTCTTTTTTTAAAGTTTTTTTTCTATTTTCTGTAACTCTGTTGGGGTTTTTTTAAAAATACCAAAACACTTTTAAAAATCACCAAAATGCTCCTGGTCACTTGTTGGAATATTCCCAACATGAAACATTTTGGTTTGGAAATTTTTGAACATTCAAAATATTTTTCATAGTTTAAAATGCTCATTTCAAAAACTTGTGAATTGATTTTAGAACCCCTAGATGACCTAGAAAATGGTACACCTCCTTTGATATGGGTTACGAACCAAAACAAAGAGGATGAGCATTTTGAAGGGCATTTCAGTTCATTGAAATAATTTTTAGTAAACCCTAGTTGTTTTAAGGGGGGGTGTTCAGGGTTTCCTGCCTTCCCCATTTCAAATTCAAATGAAATTTAAACATGATGCACACCTAATGCATGGTCTATCTGGGATGTGACAACTCACCCCCACTCAAAAGAATCTCGTCCGAGATTTAGAATCTATTCTTGAAAAAGGTGGGATACTCAAGTCGAAGGCGATCCTCCCTTTCCCAAGTTGCTTCTTGCTCGGCATGGTTTGACCATTGAACCTTTAGAAACTTGATATTCCGGCGTCGAGTGGTACGCTCGGCTTGATCGAGAATCTGGACGGGATATTCTCGGTAGGTGAGGTTATCTTGGAGATCAAGCGTTTCGTGGTCTACTCACGGATAGGATCCAGAAGCAACGCTGAGTTGGGAAGCGTGGAAGACATCATGGACTTTGGAGAGATGCGGAGGTAGTTCCAATTGGTAGGCAACTTCTCCTCGTTTGGCAAGAATGCGAAAGGGTCCAATGTAACGAGGAGCCAACTTGCCTTTGATACCGAATCGATGGGTTCCCTTCAAAGGAGTAACCCGAAGGTAAGCCTTCTCGTCAATTTCATAAGTCATAGACTTATGCTTGCGGTCATATTGGCTCTTTTGACGAGATTGGGCTGTTTTCAATTTCTCACGAATAACGCTTGAACCTGCTCTTGACTTCACGAATCATGTCCGGGCCAAAGAGTTGTCTCTCCCGGTTTACGACCAGTTAAGAGGCGTTCGACATTTCCGTCCATAAAGAACTTGAAAGGGGCTTTGCCCGGCTGGCTTGATAACTATTGTTATAAGCAAATTCGGCGAATGGAAGGCATTTCTCCCAATTCATGCGAAAGAGATGATGAAGCTTCGAAGCATATCCTCTAGGATTTGATTGACTCGTTCTACTTGACCACTTGATTGAGGATGGAAAGCGGTGCTAAAAGAGGACGAGTTCCCATAGCGTTTTGGAAACTTTCCCAAAATCGAGAGGTGAAGAGACTTCCACGGTCTGAGTTAATCTCCAATGGAATACCATGAAGAGACACTATTCGTGAGATGTACAAATCAGCTAGCTGGCTAGCGGTTATACTCTCACGAACAGGTAGAAAAGTGGGCTACTTTGGAAAGACGATCAACAACAACGAAGATAGCATTATTCCCTCTCTTGGTCACGGGAAATCCGGTAATGAAGTCCATACCGATTTTATCCCATTTCCATTCAGGAATTTCCAAAGGTTGAAGGGTACCCGGCGGGCCGTTGATGCTCTGCTTTAACTCGACGACGGGCGTCGCGATTAGCAATGTATTGAGCAATTTCTCTCTTCATCCTAGTCCACCAAAACCTCTGGCGTAGATCTTGATACATTTTAGTACTACCGGGATGAATGGTGAGAGGAGAGTCATGAGCTTCCTTAAGGATCAATCGCCTCGGGTTGCGCACCTTGGGAACCACTAGGCGGTCTCCAAAGAACACGACACCTTGTTCATCAATGGAGAAACAATCCGCGACTCCTTTCTTGATGTTTCTCCTGATACGGGAGATTCCGGATCTACCTTACGTGCTTTGATGATCTGATCCGTAAGGGTAGGTTTCGCCACCGGGGTGGAAAGGAATCCTCGAGGAACAATGTGAAGATTAAGCTACGAAATTCCTCGTGGAGAATTGGTTGACTTTGTTGTAACATCAGATTGTTACAATAAGATTTGCGACTTAGAGGCGTCGGCCATGACATTGGCTTTGCACAGGGTGTAAGATATTCCTAAGTCGAAATCTGTAATCAACTCGACCCAACGTCTTTGCACGAGATTCAAATCTGGTTGGGTGAAGATATATTTCAGACTTTGGTGATCGGTGTAGATTTACATAGCGATTACCCAGAAGGTAATGTCGCTGAGTTTTGAGTGCATGAACCACGCTTGCAAGCTCTAGATCGTGTGTGGGATAGTTATCCTCATGTGGGCCTTGGCGTCGAGAAGCGTAGGCAATCACATGACGATCTTGCATGAGTATGCAACCTAGTCCTTGTCGCGGCGCCGCAATAGATAATAAAGTCCTTAGAGAAATCTGGTGGAACAAATGCGGGAAGCAGATGTCGAGCGTCTTTTCGGTTCTGAAAATTTGAACTTCGCCTTATGGCGTCCATTTGAACTTCTTATCCTTCTTGAGGAGTTCGGTTAGAGGTTTAGCAACTTTAGAGAAATTCTCGACGAAGCGGCGGCAATAGCTCGCTAAACCGAGAAACTCGAACTTGCTTGACCGATTCGGTGGAGTCCAATCAAGGGCGGCTTGAACTCGCTTCGGGATTGACAGCAATGCCCTTACCAGAGATTACATGTCCTAGATAGGTCACTTCTGGTAACCAGAACTCACACTTAGAGAATTTGGCATAAAGGCGGTGCTCTCGAAGTTTCATCAATACTAGCCTTAGATGTTCGGCATGTTCTTCTTCGTTCTTGGAGTAGATGAGTATATCATCGAGGTATACCAATGACGAATTTATCCAAGTACTCCATAAAGATTGAGTTCATTAACCGAGAGAAGGTGGCTGGAGCATTGGTTAAACCGAAAGACATGACGGTGTACTCGTATTGGCCATAACGAGTAACAAAAGCCGTTTAGGTATGTCCCGTTCTTGATTTTGATTTGATGGTAGCCCAACCTCAAATCCATTTTGGAAAAAGGCGAGGATCCAGTGAGCTGGTCATACGAATCGTTGATCACGGGAGGCGGATACTTGTTCTTGATAGTGACCAAATTGACAGGTCGGTAATCTACAACCATCCGATCCGTACCATCCTTCTTCTTGACGAAGAGAACGGGGCAAGCCCATGGAGATGAACTAGGACGGATGAAACCCTTTTGCAAGGACTCATCGAGTTGTTTCTTAAGTTCAGCTAGTTCTAGGGGTGCCATCTTATAAGGTCTTCTAGAGATTGGAACGGTTAGGGAATAAGATCTATTACGAACTCGACATCCTGTCGGGTGGAACACTGGCAGTTCCTCGGAAAGACATCCGGAAATCACGGACTACCGGAATATCTTGAGGTGCGGAAGAGGGTTGGCATTTAATGAGTAAAGTGGCGCTTAGACACTCGGGTTACAACATCCTTTGTTTTGCCCGAAGGATGGGTAAGTTGAGCAGTTCTAGTAGAGCAATCGATCTTAGCATAATGGGCTGACATCCAGTCCATACCTAAGATGATGTTTATGTCCGAGGACTTGAGAGCTATTAAAGATGCAAGAAAAACTAATGCTGTCGACAAGAATTTCATTCCCATGACTTATTCTAGAGGTTTGCCATCTAGAACCGTGGAGTTTGAATTTCCATGGAGGTAGGCATGTCACGAGAATGTGGTGTTGTGCAATCGAGCATAGCTCTCGAGAAATAAATGAATGGGATGCTCCGATCAAAAGAACAGTTGCGGGTGGCAATTAACAAGAAGCGTGCGAGGACGGCGTTGGGATCCTCATAGGTTTCTTCA
Source organism: Aegilops bicornis (assembly GCA_021605145.1). Taxonomy (NCBI): domain Eukaryota; kingdom Viridiplantae; phylum Streptophyta; class Magnoliopsida; order Poales; family Poaceae; genus Aegilops; species Aegilops bicornis. The sequence goes on from CM038673.1 coordinate 545,441,442, forward strand.
CAGAGACATAGTTGACATGGCCACGGCGGTGGCAAGCTGGTTTAACATAGGGCACCTTTCTGGCGGCTTGCCGCGCCAGCAGACTTTCCAAATTTTGATTGGGGTTGTTAGGGACACTCTCGGATATAGTGGCCCGTCTCTCCACACTTGAAGCAAGTTATCACATTAGGGCGTGGAGCAGCATTTGCGGTGGGACCTCCATAACTCTTAGGCCGGAACATCTCATGCGGATTGGGCGAGGCGCCGCAAAGGATGGCCTCGGGGTGAACACGGGTGGTAGAGCAGTATTTGGAATCCAAACCCGGTAACCACGGGATCCAGGCGGATGAAGATCCCGAGTCACGGTTGTGCTTGCGAGAAGCCTCAAAATCAGTCTGCCCAGTCTCGGTGCTGATAGCCTTATTGACTAGCTTCGGGAAAGAGGTACACTCATGCAGACGGAGATCTCGGCGTAGCTTCAGGCCAAGTCCCTTGCGGAACCTTGCACGCTTCTTAGCATCGGTAGAAACTTCTTCGGGGCATAACGTGCTAACCTCCCAAATTCACGGCTGTAGGCATCCACCGATAGCCTACCTTGGGTGAAACTAGAATTCCTCACGTTTGCGGTCCATAAGACCTTACGGAATATGATGCTCATGGAAGGCGGCACTGAACTCATCCCAAGTTGTAACTTGTCCAACCGGACGCATAGCCTCATAATTCTCCCACGAGAGACTAGCGGGGCCTTCCGGATGATAGGCGGCAAAGGTAACCTTGTCAGCCTCAGCCACGTTGGCGGAACGCAGCTTGTGGTGAATGCTGCGGAGCCAATCATCCGCGTCGAGTGGCTCGACGGAATATTTAAATTTTGGGGGATATAGCTTGACGAAATCGTTGAGTGAAACCACATCATTTCTTGGCTGGCGTGCTGTGTTTTGCTCAATCCGCTCCAATAAGCGGTTGGTCTCACGCTTATTGCATTCTGCTTCCAGCATCACCTCGGCCAAAGATGGCGGTTGCGGCAGATTCACATTTACGGCTGCTTGGCTTCTCCTGCTCTGGAACAGCAGGAGTGTTGCAGTGTTGACCATCCCGGAGACAAGCAAAAGTTTAAACCAGGATGGCAGAATTTAACAAGAAGGGCGGAAGGTAATGGACAGCATGGAATGCAAAGATGTTCATCCGTATGACATGGTAATATAAAATATATGTATATACCAGCGGTCATACACACCATTCATAGTTTAGTACAAGCGACGGAGTACAACTATAAGGAAAGGCGTTACATCTCATCGGAAGCATCCCAACTTCTATACATTATTTCTCTCGCTTAGGAGCGATACACCTAGGTCGTATTCCACGAGTCACGCGGGGCGGTGGAAATACAACTACTACCATACTAGGAATAATACTACTATCTCGAGGCAGCTCCGTAGTAGTCCTCATAGAAGTCACCTCCCAAGCACGGAAGTGGAACATGATCATCCGGAAGCAGACAATCCTGTGGAGCACATGGACCATAGGGACTCGGATGTGGCCGTGGTCCAACAAACGGTGGCGAGGCGAGGCCCACGAGGAGGAGTGATGCCTCCCACCTCACGCCACTCCATAAAGTCTGGTAGACCAGCCCTTTGGGTACAAGTCCCGCATATCCATATATCCGGCTTGCACGGCGGTGCAAACCTAGTCGAGTAGCCAGGTGGTCGAGCGGGCATTAAAAAAGCTCCATACGCAAGGCCCGGTTTTCCACGGTCCTTGTCTTCCGACATCTCGGTAGTAGTGCGAAGGAGTGAATCCTCATGGGATGCATCGCTGTACAAACCACGAAGGTAGCCATGCGCCCGGGGAGGGATCTTTGGCATGTAGCGGAAATCACTTGTTGACCAGCAAAGGCGATTCTGGCTCGAATAATAGTCATCATGGAATAGGCTGCATCTTGCACGAGACATTCGATAGTGATTCCGAGCCCATAAGAACGATGAAGTGGCTCGGTAGCTCCGGGATAAGATGGATAAATCCTGACCGTGCATAGGTATTGGCTTTGATTGAAATCCTGAAGCGCTCCTCGACGGTATATTCAGGATACCACCGATAACCACCCTCAACCAACACCCAAACCAACATGGCCGTGTGACCGCACACACCAAAGCAACCGGTTAGGCGAACCACGTGGTTTTTGGAACGGGTGGCCAACTGAAATCACAGCCAAAATGCAAAGGCATTAGAATTTCTAGGAAAATCGGGCAGCATAACATACGTAAATGCTCAAATCAGATTTGAGACATTCAAAATCAGATTCGCAAAACCACTCAACAACATCATATCAAGGTTCTGGTTCAAATGGTAGCATACTAAAATTTAGTAACACCGAGCGAGGATGTAACCGACAATCCTATAAGTTACTACGGATTAGTAACACGTGAACCTGATAGAGAATAGAGCCTAGTCCTAAACCCACGTCGAATGAGAAGAGGATGACTCAGATCAGAGGGCATAAGGTAAAGGAGTAAAAAGAGCCTTACGTTCCCTCCCACAATCAATTCCCCTACATATAACTAAAGCATTTCTAGACTCAACTTGACCAGTTTGGCTTAGCGAACCTCTGAGCAGCCCTGCTCTGATGCCAACGCTGTCAGGACCCCGATTCCAAGTCACATCGACCTAGCTGGTAACACCTCATATCACTTTGTGGCCTCACGCACGGTATTCCCACGGGTGTCGCCTTACCATGGCCCGGGACCGTTTGCGTCTTTTGGCTCACGTATATGATAGCGTCGCTAGCATCCACATGACAAAGAACCCCGGCCGACAAGGCTAGACGTGAACCAAAAGCGGCACTAACCGATGGGGACAGGCATACATGAATCACTTGAGCATGTCGGTCATCAACGTATGAATTCGGGCTGTAGCTCACAGGCTAACAGGACTCCGGTATCCCGGCTGTAGCAGGCTAGGCAGGACTCGAATATCACCGCGTGACATTTCCCGAAGGGATGACATATAGGAACGAAATGAAACACATGCCGGCCAGTCAAGTGTCCAAGCGGTAGTCTTTGGGCTAGCGAGACTCCGGTGAACCGGGCTGTAGCGGACTACTATCGCTCAGAAGCACGAGACTTACATTTCCCCATATGAGAGGCTGCCAAGGATAAACAATTAGTTTGTCGGATCCCACCCATACCAAGCATTTCAATCATACACGCAATATGCCTGATATGAGTAAATACAACAAGGCATCACAACAAAACTCTACAACTCAAGTACTTTATTTAAAAAGGCTCAGGAGCCATACATAACATAGTCATACAGGTAGGGGTCACATGACCCAACACTCAAGTCATACAAACATACAAGCACATGCGGAAGCAAACTAGTCTCGAGTATGGGACTCTAGAAAGAAAGAAAGCTTGTTGGAGCCTTTCTATCTACAATGGCCCTTCACAAGTCTTAGATCGCCACCTGGGTGGCTAGTTCACTCGTCGAAGTTAACATCTACATAGAATCCGTCGGAGGGGGTAGTATAGTCCTCTGAAAAACATTGATTAAGCAAACATGAGTACAAAAGTACTCAGCAAGTCTTACCACGTAATCCTATCATACATGCACATTCTCAAGAAGGAGGTGGAGTTATTTGCAGCAAGCCGCCTTTGACTCTTGGCTAAGCTATCCTCGTAACACACTTTGTAAAGCATTTGTCGCTTTGCAGTCCACTACTCACCATCACAATACTCCACCGTGGATCCTCTCTCGTCATCCCCGAGAGGGCCATTCACGATACTCACACTTATCTTGAGGCTTTTAGTAGTATCCATTTACTTGTCTATGAACCGATATAGGTAACCCAGAAGTCCTTTTCCGTGGACACGGCTATTCGAATAGATCATATTAAACCCTGCGGGGGTGTACTTCTTCACACACGCTCTCACCACTTACCGCCGTTTACACGACATGTACTCGGCAACCTTCAAGCGGAAGCCCAACGTGGGTGTCGGCCACAGCCTACCTAAACACTCAAGTCCCTAGTCCAGGTTTATCGCCTATTCGGGTTCCATCCGCAGGAGTCCGGCCGAGGTTTCCCATACGGCCCCGAACGATGTGTTGAGGTTCCCGAGATACCAAACGGGCACTTTCGGTACATCAGACCCCGCAGTGCCTACCGCAACACAACCCACCCCTAAGGTCAGCGTTGCGTGCGGCCCCGACATGCTACAAACACCAGAAACTACTTGCAACTCCCGGACTATGAACAGGGGTGGTTAAGAAGCCGAGAGGGTCCATTGGTTTCGGGCCCAATGCGTGGTAGTAGCTAGTTCATGGATCACCAAACACAGATCTCAGTTCTTAGGGTCGGCTTCAATGAAACAACCCACCATGTACTCCTACATGGCCTCTCATCGATACCTTTACCAATTCGTGTTCAACACTTTCACTCTCGATCCAACACAACCTTTCACTCCGGTTCATCATCCCGATGAGCCAGACTGACACAACTCTAAGCATAGCAAGCATAGCATGGTAGGAACACACAAACACGGCTCAATCAACTCCTACACATACTAGTGGGTTTCATCTAATTCTTGTGGCAATGACAGGTCATGCAAAGGAAGTGGGTTCAACTACCGCAGCACACAACAGTTTGAATCGCGTTGTCTTAATGCACGAAACGAGAGCGAAGCGAGAACATGGGTTTGTATCGGAATGATCAATGAATTGCTTGCACGATGGAACTGGGGTAGAGAAGCGCCCTTGGAAGGGTAATCGAGGTTATCTTGAGGCAGAACCTATCATGAAAGCACACCGAAAGTAAACACACATGACAATATGCAACAATATGATGCATGCTATGACATGGCAATATGGATGTGTGTTGGTCTAATGCAAGCTGAAAGAACAGGGGATGAACTCATTTGAATCAAGGATTCAAATGATAGATCATGGAGTTAGTCCTAATGGTGCAATATCTTATTCTGGTTATTCAGCATAGTTAACTTGTTTTAACATGCATGAAACCTGTACCAATGGATAGAGTGTATTTTTCTGATAATTTTCATATATAAATCTTTGCATTTGGAGTTATAGATAAAAAGTTATAAGCATTTGAAATTTGAAATATATTCTGGAATTTACTATATAGAAATAATTCCAGAATTTGAATTAATGTCGGCCAAGATGAGGTCAACATGACGTCAGGGGTCAACGGGGTCGCCCAGTCAAACTGACCAGTGGGACCCGCATGTCAGGAGTTAATTTAAACTAATTTAGTTAATTAGAACTAATCCTAATTAGTTTAGCGGAGGGGTCCACTGTCATTGACCCAGGCGGTCAGCAGGGGCCCACTTGACGGGTCAACTCACCGGCGTCTAGCCGCCGGCCCGAGGCCAGACGCCGGGCGGAGCAAGTGCTTTTGCACTTTCCGGGCTCCAAATGGAGCGCGGGAGCACCTACGTGTAGCTGGAGGTGAGCCGCGGTTAGTGGTGGAGTTAGTTGGGTTGGGGTGGCCGGAGTGGGCGCCCGGCTGACAGAGTCGAGGCGGCGGCCGGGGCTCGACCATCGGCAGGTTTGGGGCTAGAGGCTTGGCGAGGCGCGGGAAGTGCAGTTAGGCCCGTGGGGGCGTGGTGAGTGTGATGGGCGTGGTGGCAGGGGCCGTTAGGTGGCGAGCATCGTCGGGCACGAGCTCCGCGGCGGTGGGTTCGGGTGAGCGGCGTGCGCTTCGTGGTGGTGTAAGAAAAAGAGAGCGGAGAGGGCGGGGAGGTAGCCGGGCTCACGGTGATCTCGTAGAGAGCCTCGGCGGGTCGGGATGCTTTCTGGCGGCAGCGGCGACGGCGATGGGGATCTCCGGCTCGAGCTCGGTCGGGGTCGGTGTAGAGGCCTCGGGGTGTTTTAGAGCGAGGAACCAGCTAGCTAGAGGTAGCAGGGTGCGGCGGAGCTGCTAGACATGGCGGGAGGAGCGTGGGCGGCGGGGAGCACGGCGTCGGCGGTGGCGTGTCGGCGATGGCGTCGGCAGTCGAGGCGGCGAGAGAGAGGGCGGGGAAGTGAGGTGTCCAGGGGTTCGGGTGGCGGCGTGGAGGTCGCCCACGGAGCGGCAGCGAGGGGACGAAGCGGCGGCGGCCAGCTGCGTGGCGCCCTGCTCGCCGGCAACACCAGCTGCTACTGCTGGCCGAGCCAAGCAGCTGTTGGCCAGCTGCTGGGCTGGGCCGGCAGGTGGGCGTCATCATGGCGACAGTGTAAGCCTTTCTTTTTTAAAGTTTTTTTCTATTTTACGTAACTCTGTTGGGGTTTTTAAAAATACCAAAACACTTTTAAAAATCACCAAAATGCTCCTGGTCACTTGTTGGAATATTCCCAACATGAAACATTTTGGTTTGGAAATTTTGAACATTCAAAATATTTTTCATAGTTTAAAATGCTCATTTCAAAACTTGTGAATTGATTTTAGAACCCTAGATGACCTAGAAAATGGTACACCTCCTTTGATATGGGTTACGAACCAAAACAAAGAGGATGAGCATTTTGAAGGGCATTTCAGTGTTCATTGAAATAATTTTTAGTAAACCCTAGTTGTTTTAAGGGGGTGTTCGGGGTTTCCTGCCTTCCCCATTTCAAATTCAAATGAAATTTAAACATGATGCACACCCTAATGCATGGTCTATCTGGGATGTGACAGTTGAATTGCATCTGCGTAGCTTACAACTTATACCTGCAACGATTACTTACCCATAAGACACGCCATCGTACGTGTGAATATGAAACACTATCTTTTTTTGTATATATTCCACCCTCCTATCATGCGCTTGCCTTACATCAAAGTAGTGTTCGTCTGTATCATGCATCAACCAGTTATGCAGAGCTAATTTTATTCATCTTCTTGTGGTTTTGACTTCATAAGGCAATATCAGAAAATAGGAAGGAAAAGAGTAAGTTAGGGGATGTTGGTGGTCCTCCGCACCAACGCAATCGAGACTCTCTAGATTTGCCATCGCTCACGCTAATGAAGTTGAAGTCCCAAGTCTACATGATGATTTCATCTCCCGTACTCCACCATCGCAGGTGCTTGCTCTAAGTTGACAATGTGATAATTGGTTTCATGTTGCATATGTTGTCTAGCCTTTATTTCTTCTATTTTGATTAAATTGCACCTGCTGAGTTTATACGTTATACATGTGCATATGACATGGCTTTTTGTGTCTAGAATACACTGCATCTATCTATAATACCATGTTCTTACATCAAAGTACTGCTGTTGTGTATCCCGCATCAGTCACTCATGATTGGACGCTTTTAACATGGCAGTTTGATAGTGGTTGCATCTTGCATTGATTTCTATGTTGTACTGCTTCTAATTTTTCGAATTGCCACTTATGACAAGACACTTCTAACTTGGTAGAGTAATATTGGTTGCATCTTTCATATGGTGTCTAGCTTGCATTACTTCTGTTTTCTTGAAAATCCTTCTGCTTAGTTTGCACATCGTAGCTGTGAATATGTCATGCCGTCCTGTTTTTCTTACATATTCCATCCTCATACGGTTGTCTTACATCAAAGTATTGCTTGTCTGTATCATGCATCAATGAGTTCTGAAGAGTGATTTTACTCTTTTGTGTTGTGGGTACAGCTTGACATGGCAAAGTCAAAAAAGAGCAAGGAAAATAATATAGTAGGGAGTGTTGTTACTCATCCGGTGAAACGGAAAAGGTTCTGCCATCGAGATTCTGCTGGTACTTATAGTGTAGTAGAAGGTCCAAGTCCACCACCTAAATCTACAAACACAGTATCACCTGCTCCACCAGCTGCAGCATCCGCTTCAACTGTACCAGCATCTCAACCAGTTACTCGTTCGTTTGCTCCGCAACTGGCCATTCCCAAGCTGCCTTCACACCTAACACTACTTCCGGCATCACGACACAACAGGACTTGGCAAGATCAGATGAACCTCATGAGCATCAACACCAAGACGGTACATGACCGAGTCAAGTTGTAGTTGCATGCTCCTTTATATGTACTCTCGTAGTTTGATGTACACTAACACTTTCCATATTCGTTGTTGAACTAGCACCACGGCGCAAGCGGAAACAGACATCAGGGATAATGCTTAACAGATTATCAAAACCTAAAGGAGGAAGAATGGAGATCCATTTTGAGGCAGGTTTAAAAAGGCCACGTTATGCTACAGAGTCAGCCAAGTTAGTATCAGAGGCAGCCGTTGTCGTTAGGTGTCATGCACGTATCCTCCCAACGTGGATCCAGTACAGGAATGAGAAAGACAATACCCAGTTTAACACCTTCCTTGACCATTTATCCGTAAGTAATGTTATTCATCACAATTAGTAATATTGTCTTGCTCTGTCCCATACTTTCTAGCTTCCTCCTAATAAGACTCACATTCTTTTTTCAACAGATGAGGTTCAATTTGGATCCGAAAGATGATGCAACTAGACAAGCATGCACTCATGCTTTTTAGTCTGCTCTGCGATAGTATCGGTACCACCTTAGAAAATCTCACTTTGAAGGCAAGGCTAACAAATGAAATCGCCCAAACATCTCCAGTGGAATATATTACAGATGAAGACGGGACATCCCTCGTTAAACACTGGTCTAATCCAAAGTATCAGGTAGGCTATATGTATTTGATCAGACCACATATTGAACTTGTATTTATGTATGTGCCTTACAAGTGTATCTTTTTCTAGGCTAACTGTTTGAAGAACAAAACCAACCGTTCTAAAGTGAAATTCCAATGCAGACCACGAGGATCTCGTAGTTATATTGCACAATCGCGAGGCTCTTGTAAATAGCTGCTACTTCCTTCTTTTTTGTGCCATATTATCGTATCTATATTGACTTATTCCAAATCTGGAGGAAATCCCGTGCGGACGAAAAAGAACCTGAACCGAATGCAAAGGTGCAAATCTTCAAGGATTGCCACACCAAAGAAGATGAAGGGCATGAGCACACCAGTTCAAGCCACATTTGTAAGTCCTTACTCCTCCTGCCTTGAACTGATTGGTACTGTGATGTGTTCATTTAACTACTTGGTTTGCAGCCAATGTCAGTTACTCTGTTCACTTTTATTCACAGTTGTCTTAATGTATCATTTCACTTACATGGTTTAAAAGAGATGAAGGATATTCTTTTGGTCTTGATCTGTAATCTAGTTGTTATGTTCACGTGCTTTTACAATGATAAAATAGCTTGTTTGTTTTATATCTGTTTGCCCATGATATGAATGATGTCATACTATGTTCATCCTACTTTAAACCATGTCTCTTTATCCTTAGATGTCAACGAATGTGAGGAAATAGACAATACAGTAGGCATGCTACATGGACATATGTTCCGAAAGTGATTTTATTATGTATTTGGCACTATACTACTTGATAATTTATTACATTTGTTCACCAAAATAAGTTATGTATAACCTTGTAACCTACTTTGTTTGTTTTTGTCTCATTAGTAACTTATCTGGTACACTAATCTACAAGTTCAAACTTTCAAGAAGCTATGGAACAAATGATTGAACAGCCACAACCACCTGAAGGTGACGAGGCTACTACAGGCACAATGTCACCTCTTGCTGCAGTGCGTCAGTATCTCTCCACTAACAGTGCAAAAAGCACCTTCCTGCGTAATTCTGGGTTGGTTGTCAAGGTAACCTCGTCCAAATCGCCTACTGAACAAAATCTTCCTGCTAGACAGAGTGATATATCTGTGCTCCAGACACAAGTCCAATCCCTAATGGATGTTGTTTCGGAAACAAGAATAGTGGTTGAGAAATGTCATCAAAATATGAATGGTTTTGAAACCAGACTATCAGACATTCGCTTCGTTGTTCAAGAGCAATGGCGGAAAAAAGGTGGAGATCGTGCTGCTCCATCAGATTCTACAACCTGAAACATTAGCACTCAGGTCAAATGATCTGTGCTTCTATACATCTGATGGTGCTTTTATCTGGAAGGACTGTAAACTTTATGCCAACATGCCTTTTGTTGTATGGTTGGAATTTATTTTGTTGTGATACAACATTTATGATGCTGCCTCAGGCTGATAATTACGACGCTATTTTTGTATAGTGTAGGTTTATCTTAGTAATGTAATCGGCCAAAAGCTTCGTAGGAGCCCAACAAGCCAACATTCATCGGGCCCATTCCAATTGGGCTAATAACGATTACGGGCCGAAATTGGCATGTAGCCCACTAAAAATATCTGGGCCTAAATCAGCATAAGCTTTCATATTTTTCTGGTAGGCCTGTGCCCATGGTGGGCCTTTAACAGGCCTAAACATAATTTGGGCCCTCAGTAAAAATAGGCCGTTTATAGGTGTAAATATCTCAAGCCCATAAAATACATGGGCCTTTAATAGACCGAAAGTGAGATTGGGCCCTGATTGTGCCAAATAACCCACAGGACTTTAACAGGCCGAAATTCGGACGGGCCGTAAATGCGCCGACCTAATACACGAGCCTTTAACAGGCCGGAACTTCGGTCGGGCTAGATTATCGTCATTTTTATATGGGCCATTAATGGGCCCGATATGACGTTGGCCCACATATGGCCCATGGTTTACGTCCGGCGTTAACAGGCCGAAAATGACAACAGGCCGAAAGTGGCCCAAAGCTATAGTGGGCCTCTAACAGGCCGAATGTCAGACATGGCCGAATATGACCCAAATCCTTCACGGTCGTTTATGGGCTGAAAGTTTTGATGGCCTGTAAATGGGCCCAAATGAAGCCGGACCTTTAACAGGTCAGAAATACACCGGGCCGTAATTCGGCCCAATTACTTAGTGGACTATTAATGGGCCAAAAGTGACCATGGGCGCATTGATGACAAGTTTAGGACAGGCCGTTGACGGGCCGATTTGACGGAGAATGTTGGGCCTTTAGCTGGGCCGGCCCATTATGGTCGGCAGAATCTTGTGGGCCTTTAGCTGGCCCAGCCCATTATGGTCCACAAAATCTTGTGGGCCTTTAGCTGGCCCGGCCCATTATGTTCTGCAAAATCGTGTCGGCCTTTAGCTGGGCCGGCCCATTATGGTCCGCTAAATTTTGTGGGCCTTTAGCTGGGCCGGCCCATTATGGTCCGCTAAATCTTATGGGCCTTCAGTTGGGCCGGCCCATTTAATCTTTGTGGGCCACTTTTGGGCCGGTCCACGTGTCAACATATCATAGGCCCATCTCGCTTTGTTGGATCCGTCGACCAATGAGAATTTTACACGTGGAAAATCGGCATTGGTCGTGGTCATTAACGGGTTATCGGATCCAAAATCCGACCCGATAGCTTAACGGCGTTCCGTTACGGTGGATGCCACGTGTCGGTCACCCTTGACGAAAGCACTTACGTGACGACGATTTATCGTCATGGAAGTGGACACTTCCATGATGATAATTTTGGTAATGTCATGGAACACTTCTCTGACAAAGACACGTATGACTATCTTGATTCTGTCATAAATTTGTCATGGATGTACATGCATGACAGAAAACGCGACCTATTGTGACAAACACGTATCATCACGGAAGTGTTTTTTTGTAGTGACCTCATCTACGTAGGCCTCCATCAATGGAATCTGGTAATCCTTGTTGGCCTGTCTGACAACAAACTGCGAGTCACCCCTGACGATGAGCTTCTTAACCCCGAGGTCTGCCGCGAACCTGGGACCGGCAAGCAGCCCCTCGTACTCAGCAGTGTTGTTGGTGGACATCTGCCTAGGAAAGTGCATCTGTATCATATAATTGAGGTGCTCTCCGGTGGGCGCGATGAGCAGCACACCAGCACCGGCGCCTTGCAGCGAGAAAGCTCCGTCAAAGTACATAATCCAGTCGCGAACTGTTTCCTTGCCGGGGAGAGCGGTCTCCTAGATTTCTTCATCAGGCGTCTAGGTCCATTCCGCAATGAACTCCGCCAAGACCCTGCTCTGGATCGTTGAGGTGCTTTCAAATCTCAAACCAAAGCTTGGCAACTTCAAGGCCTACTCCACAATCCTTATGGTCGCGTCTGGGTTGTGCAGTATCTGTTGTAACGGGAGGCGGGTGACGACAGTGATCTCGTGGGCTTGGAAGTAATTATGCAGCTTCCTCGAGGCCATAAGGAGGCCGAAGAGCAATTTCTGCACACCTGAATACCTTGATCTAGCCCCCTGCAAGAGGGAGCTGACAAAGTAAACCGGGTGCTGTATCATTTTCTTCTTCTGCACCACTCCATTCGACGGTGCGGGCTATGTCCCGATGGCATCAGACACTGCCTGGGGCCTTGCCTTGCCGGCATCAGGCCCTGCAGGGGGAGTCTCTGACTTGCCGTCTGTTGGTCCTGCCATCACCTCTGCCTCTTCGTCAACCTCCCTCTGTGCTACTAGCGCGACACTGACCACTTGATTCGTCGTCGCTTGATATAGCAGCAACAGCTCTTGTGGTTTAGGCGCGACTAGTACCGGTGTAGAGGAAAGGTACCTCTTCAGGTCTTGCAACACCGCCTCGGCTTCGGGGGTCCACTCCATAGGGCCCGCCTTCTTCAGGATTTTGAAAAAGGGGAGGGCGCGCTCGGCAGACTTGGAGATGAATCGGCTCATGGCGGCAATGCAGCCAGTCAATCGACACACATCCTTGATCCGTTTGGGCGCCTTAATCTGCTCGATAGCCTTGATCTTGTCTGGGTTTGCCTCGATCCCATGCTGCGTCACAAAGAACCCGAGAAGTTTTCCGGATGGAACACCGAAGACGCACTTCTCAGGATGCAGCTTGAGGTTGATCTTGCGCAGGTTGGCAAACGTCTCTTCTATGTCTTGCACAAGAGTTGCTCTGTCCTTGGTTTTGACCACTATGTCATCCATATATGCTTCCATATTTCTATGTAGCTAGGGTTCAAAAGCAATTTGGACTGCTCTTGTGAATGTCGAACCAGCACTCTTCAACCCGAAGGGCATCCGTAAAAAGCAGTACGTACCACATGGGGTGATGAATGCTGTCTTCTCTTCGTCTTCTCTCGTCATGAAGATCTGGTGGTAGCCCTGTCGGTGTACAAAACTAGGGGCACATTTTTGTACCCATTTACCTGTGCACGGGCAGTTAGAGCCGCGCCCGCGACCACACCAAGCAGAGCAAGGGAGGTGAGCCAAGGTAAAGCCAAAGGCACAAGACAAAGCAAAACAACACCAAGGCCAAGACCACAAAGAGCAGAGGGACGAAGCAGGTTCCCCCCGGTAAGACCCTTGCTGGGGGCAGCCTCGGCAGCCCCGGCAAGACCCTTGCCCGGGCAGCTCGTCCCACATCAACGGAGTGAGCCGCCCTTGAGCCCACGATCCCCGACGCCATCATCCGCATGGGGCCAGGGCTCGGGAAGGCACCACCAAGGTGGCATGCAGATCTTTGTGAAGACATATTCAAGATCAGATGAGGATTAGAAGACGATGACTCTCGACAAGATCCTTGCCGAGGAAGGCCACAAGACCCCCGGCAAGGTCCTTGCCGGGGACGCCGATGCACCACGGCAAAACCCTTGCCGGGCCACCCGGCGAGGCCCTCACCAAGGACGCCAGCGGGACCACCGCCAGGCCTGCACCAGCCAAGTCCCTCCCGCTGTTCGCATGCAGCTGCTGACCCAACCAGTTGGGCAGGCACCTGCGTGGCAACATGCAGTCCTTCGTGGAGGCTCCACTACCGCGCCACCTCAGCTGCCTGCCTACCTACATGGCACCACATGCATCGCTGGCCAGGGCGCGTGTCAAAGCATGGAGGAGCGGCGACGGATGGGACGGGCCTCGCCCCCGTCCCCAATAAAGTGAAGGGACACCTAAGCCTCGCATTAAATGCGCTTTGTCCTGTAATACTAGGATAACCTCGTGCCACTGTAGACCTTTCCACCTCCTGTGTGCCATTGTGGCAGCCCCTTTTTCCTGTAAAAGGAGGCCCGAGGCGACCAGGAGAAGGATTCGGCTTTTTAGAGCTTGTTACACTCCGTAGCTAGCTCAAGAACTCAGAATACATCCACCAAAGCAGGACTAGGGTTTTACGCATCCTCGCGGTCCGAACCTGGATAAACGAACCGCGTGCTGTCTGTTAGACCCGCTCTTCTCTCAACCCCGCGCCCCGCAACCGCAGTAGGGATTCTTGTGATCCCATAGGTGTCGTTTCCCACCGACATCTTTGGCGCGCCAGGTAGGGGGGCGCGTTTGTGAGAATCTGGTCTGGTAGTTAGCCTGGCGGTTCTTGGTCGCCATGGCTCCTAAGAAGAAGACGACCACGACGATCGGCTTGTTGGGGGCCGAACGGCCCGTGCCGGTGCGGACGAGCAGCGGACCGGTCGCGAACAGGACTCGGGCCGCGGCCCGTGAACACCAGAACCACCCAGGCAGTCGGAGCATGGCGAGAGGCATCGTTCGTGCACCAGACAATCGGCCCCACGCCGCCGGACCCGAAGACGGAGCTGGGCCCACTGCAGGCGGCGCGGGGCCCTCCGGGGGTGTCGTTGCGCCGACTCCGGGCGGCGCGGCGACCTCCAGGACGCATACAATAGTGAACACCGCGCGTTCTTCCCATGGTGTGCACGCCGAACAGCGTCACTACGCTGGTGACCCTGGGCCCCGCCGTGGGAAGAGCCCTGTGCATCGTCAGCAAGACGAAGGAGTTCAACACGCTCGCCGAAGCACTGGTGAAAATGGCACACAGCCGATGGGTCGTGACAGAGCTCCTTCTAACATAGTTAGAAGTCGAAGCGCGCCGCGATCCACTCAGCTGTCACGGCCACCCACGCCAGCCGAAGCCTTGGCGCACGCGCAGTTGCTCCTCGACTTTCCTCCTGCTGCGGAGAAGCTCGATGAGTGGAGGGCCACCATCCGGAGCCTCGTCGCCGTCGCGAACAAAGACGATCCGCGACCGGCGGGGCCCTCGGGTCGGCGCTCCACCGAACCACCACATGCCGGCCTTTGGGAGGACCGGGAGCTGCCGCGCCACGGTGCACTCTCCTCCTCCTTACCCGGCCCGTGGCGTGGGCCCATCGCGACGACGCTGGTGATAACATCTCCATAGCATCGTCCGATCCACGGACCCTCCGCGACCAGCGCCAGGTCCTTCGGGAGCGAGCTCACGAAGACGCTCGAATGACCGTCGAGCGCCGACGCGAAACGTGCCGCCAGTCGGACAAGCGAGCGGGACCCACTACAGACTACCCGGCACCGGGGGCCCCGGCGGCCTACCTTACGAGGTGAGCTGCCTGGCTTTTACCCGTGAGCTGAGGCAGTTCAAGTGGCCGTCCCACCGCATGTTCAAGCCCGGCGTCAGTGAGAAGTACACCGGCAAGACCCATCCGTCCGAGTTCCTCAGCATCTACACCATCGCGATGCAGGCCGCTGTGGCTCGCGACGACAGGTGCTTGCCAACTACTTCCCGCTGGCGCTCAAGCCCAATGGAATGTCTTGGTTGATGCACTTGCCGGCGGACTCCACAGGAGGCCACCAAGCTCATGGCCAGGCCAGTGATCTGCATATCATTCCCCAGAAGGAAGGGGAGACCCTGCGCAAGTACATCCAGAGATTCAGGCGGGTGCAGTACAACATCCCCGACGTTCATCCCGCCGCTGTGATTAGCACATTCCATCAGAACATGCGCAATCGCAAGATTCACGAGGAGCTGGCGATGACCAAGGTTAAGGATGTGGCCGAGCTCTATGTTCTGGCCGACAGGTGCGCCCGAGCTGAAGAGGGAAGGAAGTACCCCGGCGAAGACGCCGGCACCGGAAACCGACTCTACCGATGAGGACGCCGCTGCCCCGACGAAGAAGGGCCGGTGTCGCAACAGGAAATGCAAAGGCAAGGATGTGCTTGCCGTTGAGGGATCTGATGATACCGGTGCCGGCAAGAAGGTCAAAGCAGACACCCCCAGCAAGGAGATTGCCGGGTGCGCCGCCTGCCGGGCCTTGGGGGCTACCGACAAGCCAGGAAGCTCCAGCAAGCAATACTGCAAGATCCACCACACCAAGGGCCACGATCTCCAGAACTGCTGACAAGTCGAGCTGCTTGCTGAGAAGCAAAAGGCTGAGTACAACAGGCGGGACAAGGAGAAGGACCAGGATGGTGCTGAGAGATCCGACAAGAAGCGTGGCGGCCAAGGAGGCCGCCCCGCCAAGGACAACCAGCAAGAGAGGCCTGCCCAGGGCCGCGACAAGAAGCAAGAAGATGACGATCACGACGAGGACGACGAGTACGGTGGGCAAGGGTTCCAGAAGGCTACGGAGGCCATGTGCGTCGATGGCGGCGCCTCGCTGCATGCCCCTCACCGCCGGCTCAAGCAGTGGGCGCGAGAGGTTACAACAACAGAGCCGTCGTTCGACGCTCAGAAGCCACTAAAGTGGTCCAGCACGCCCCTCATCTTTGACGCCGAGTGTAGGACATTGAAGTATGTCTAGAGGGGGGGTGATTAGACTACTTGACCAATTAAAAACTTAACCTTTTCCCAATTTTAGGCTTTGGCAGATTTTAGGTATCTTTGCACAAGTCAAGCAATCTTCACACAATTCAAGCAAGCATGCAAAGGGTATATAGGCAACGGAAATTAAAGCATGCAACTTGCAAGAATGTAAAGGGAAGGGTTTGGAGAAATCAAACGCAATTGGAGACAAGGATGTTTTTGTCGTGGTTCCGAGAGGTGGTGCTAACGTACATCCACATTGATGGAGACTTCAACCCACGAAGGGTAACGGTTGCGTGAGTCCACGGAGGGCTCCACCCACGAAGGGTCCACGAAGAAGCAACCTTATCTATCCTACGCCCACGAAGGACTTGCCTCACTAGCGGTAGATCTTCACAAAGTAGGCGATCTCCTTGCCTTACAAACTCCTTGGTTCAACTCCACAATCTTGTCGGAGGCTCCCAAGTGACACCTAGCCAATCTAGGAGACACCACTCTCCAAGAAGTAACAAATGGTGCGTTGATGATGAACTCCTTGCTCTTGTGCTTCAAATGATACTCTCCCCAACACTCAACTCTCTCTCATAGGATTTGGATCTGGTGGGAAGAAGATTTAAGTGGAAAGAAACTTGGGAAGGCTAGAGATCAAGATTCATATGGTAGGAATGGAATATCTTGGACTCAACACATGAGTAGGTGGTACTCTCTCAGAACTAGTAAGTTGGAAGTGTAGGTTTGTTCTGATGGCTCTCTCCACGAATGAAGAGGAGGTGGAGGGGTGTATATAGCCTCCACACAAAATCTAACCGTTACACACAATTTACCAAACTTGGTGGGACCGAATCAACAAACTCGGTAGGACCGATTTAGTATACCTAGTGACCGTTAGTGATTTCGGTGGGACCGACATGCAACTCGGTAGGACCGATATGGTTAGGGTTAGGGCATAAGATAATCTCGGTGAGACCGATTACTCAAACTCGGTGAGACCGATTTTGGAAATTAGCTAACCAGAGAGTTGGTTAGGTAAACTCGGTGGGACCGATTCGCTCTTTTCGGTGAGACCGAAATGTTACGAAAGGGAAACAGAGAATTCACATTGCAATCTCGGTGGGACCGATCGCTCACTTCGGTTAGACCGAAACGTTACGAAGGGAAATAGAGAGATTACAATACCATCTCGGTGAGACCGAGATCCCTATCAGTGAGACCGATTTGCCTAGGGTTTGTGGCAGTGGCTATGACATTTGAACTCGGTGGCGCTAGATAGAAAGAATCGGTGGGGCCGAGTTTGACTTTGGGTTTAGATCATATGTGGAAGTGAGAAAGTACTTGAGGGTTTTGGAGCATATCACTAAGCACTTGAAGAAAGAGGCTCATTAAGCAACACCTCATCCCTCCGTGATAGTACTGGCTTTTCCTGTAGACTCAATGTGATCTTGGATCACTAAAATGTAAAATGTGGAGTCTTGAGCTTTTGAGCTTGAGCCAATCCTTTGTCCTTAATATTTTGAGAGATCCACTTTCATCATCCATGCCATGCCATTCATTGAGCTTTCCTGAAATATTTGTCTTGGAATAGCATTAGCTCAATGAGCTATATGTTGTTATGAGTTACCAATACCACCTAGGGATAGTTGCACTTTCAATCTCCCCCTTTTTGGTAATTGATGACAACATATAGATCAAAGCTTCGACAAATGATAATAAGATTAAAAAACATCGTCGCTTTGAGAGGTATGTGATAAGCAAGAGCTCCCACTAAATTTGTGCATAGTTTAAGATTTGCTTTGGACTGCAAATGCACAAGGGATTAGGCTCATGGGTTACTCTTCCATGTCACATACATCTTGGTGGAGTGCTCAAAATAATAAAGATTGAATACATGCACTCATCACCAAGCAAAGTGAATGATCATATAAGGATAAGTAAGATAATATCATCTAACAAGCATAAGTGTAGCTAATGATCAAACACATGATCATCAATGTCTCACAGATAATAGCATAGTATCTCAAGCAAGCAACAGCAAACAAAGTTCAACCAAGAAGACAAGAGAGAACAAAGAAAACTCTCTCTCTCTCTCGAAGCCTATGATCTATACATTTTTCTCCCCCTTTGGCAACAAGTAACCAAAAAGTTCGTAGAAAATGCATAGTACTATATCGTCTCTCAGGCTTGGTCTTCATTCTTTGGTGTAGAGATGGCTCCTTGGACGAAGACTTCAGTTGATGTGGATGGAGCTGAAGGAGTTGGTGCTGGAGCTGGTTGCACTGGAGCTGTAGCTGGTGCAGATGAAGTGACTCTGGTGTCTGTTACTGGCTCTGCAGCTGATCTCTGAGCTCGAGGCACTCTGGCAAATGCATCAGTAGTTGTCCTGCCCTTCCTCTCCTGCATGTCATCCTGTAGCTGCTCCACAACTGACTGAATCTCAGTTACTTTGACATCTAAATCATAGAATTTTTGTTCCATGATTCTTTCCAGGCTCTCCTGGTTTTGAGTTAGGGTGGCCAACCCCTTCTCAATCCTCAGAGTTGATGCTATCAAGTAACCAAGCTGGTCCTGCTTGCTCTTCAAAAAGTACTCAGATGCCTCCTCTTGAGTTGGCATCTTGGCAGCCTTCTCTTTCTTTGCTTTCTCCTTCTTCTCTTGAGCTGCTAGAGGGACTAGTGCCCTCACTCATGTGAATCTGCTCTTCTTCCCTGTTCTGACTATCACTTTGGTCTGACATGCTGAATACACTGACTGCTGACCCTGTGAATAGTTATAGATGAGATAGAGTGGATGAGCATCACAAAATGCAGAGATTTTTGCAAAAGAATGAATCAAAAACTTAGTTTTAGTTTTCCATAGAAAGCATTTCGGATCAACCAATTTTCAAACTCGGTGATACCGAAGCAGTTTTGGAACCTAAACTAGTGAACTCGGTCAGACCGAGTCACAGTTCGGTGGCACCGAGACTGCTAGGGTTTCACAAAGTTCTAAAATCGGTCACACCGATTAGAAATTCTCGATCAGACCGAGAGTTACTAGTGCAATGGCGTTAGCCAAATCGGTGGGACCGAGTTTTTCAACTCTGTGGGTCCGAGATGGTTTCGGCGGAAACCTAACCGTAAATTTTCAATTCGCATCTATTCTAAGGATTGTTTTGACTGGATAGAGGTGTTTCAATCGTGGCAAGAATCATAATGAACACAATGTGCTGAGAATCAGATGAGGATAGCACTGTGATCTAGTTCATACCCTAGTTCGGCGATGAACTCGCTACGGCGGCAACGGCGGAGATGAAATCCGTTGACGGCGGGGGAGACCAGCGACAGGAGGCCGCTGGCGGTGAAGTCGATGATCCGGAGACCTAGAAGGCAGAGCGAGCTACGCGCGGGCGAAGAGGTTTGGAGAAAGTTTTCCAAAATTTTGCCCGTGTGAATATCTAGCCCGACAATCGCCGGTGTGATCGAAGTGGAACGACTTCGGTGGCACCGAGATGCATAACTGTTGGCGATTGCTGACAACTCATTGTGACCGAAAAGTTCAAATCGGTTGCGCCGATATTGAAAACCTAGATCGACTTAGTGATCTCGGTATGACCGAAATGGAGGAATCGGTCAGACCGAAAAGCACAAAGAAGTTTTGGAAGTTTAAGTCTATGACGAATCGGGGACTCCGAGTGCTCCTCACACAGAGTGGTTCGAATCTGACTTGATCAAATTTTGTGATGTAGCATGAATAGAGTTTGAGACGAGAAAAGCATAGATAGCTAGAGAACATTCTTAGGCATTCTTGTTCATCAACTTGGCCAAAGAAAAAGAAACCAATCAATCAAAACAACAAGTGAATGTCCTCGAATGAGTAAAATATGCAACAAACATGCTCACACAATAAAATGGCAAATGAAATATGTGGCAAAGCATGCACAACCAATTCTAGCATCTATCAAACAATTGGCAATGACTAGGTCATCTATATATTAGTATATTGACTTAGGAGTCAAATGAGAACATTTGATCATAGGTCATACTCATCGTTTAAGCTCAAGTGGGGTTAGCACTTTAACATAATGCATTGATATGTTCACATCATTAGAGTTGCTTTGTCTCAATTCTTAGAGTTAAGCTCCCCATAGATGTGAGATCCCCCCTAAGAGGGATGAACTAACCTTGGGTTTTGTCGATGATGACTTCATGTAGGTGTTGAAGATGTGGATGCTTAATGTTGATGTAGATCATTTGGAGCAATCCTATGGAGTGAGTTGCACTTTCAATACCTACATGGGTTAGTCCCACAAGGAACAAACAAGAATATCCATAGACATAGAGTGATGCACACACAAGATGATGTCCATGAAAACATTAGGTTACCTTGTTCCTTGCCTTACCAACATGAGGGTTTGTGACTCCTTGAACTAGTGCAAGATATGGAAGTTGATTGCACTTGTCCTTGCCCTAATGATATGAGTGAAGAATGTTGGCGGAATCACCCTCAAGAACTCTCTAGTTATTCTTCTTTGGGATCCACATCATCTTGATGGGAATCCTTGGAGTTGTAGTTGTACTTGATGAAGTAGAACTTGACGTAGTCTTGGGAACCAACTTGACCAAGGCCTTAGGTGCTTCTTCAAATGCATCAATCTCCTCTTGAAGCTTGTCCTTGCCTTTGTTCTTATGGTCTTGTGGTGGAAGATCGTCTTGTTCTTGTGTTCCCTTGAAGGAAGTAGGATCATACTTCCCTTGTTGAGGAACAAACTTAGTCTTGGGGTATTGATCTTCTTCCCACTCAACTCCATTGGCATTGAACTTTTGTTCAAAACCAACACCTTGATTCTTCCGGTGCCTTCCTTGCTTGCGTATAATTTCCTCGAATTGCTTACTCCCGGCAAGGCTTTTGTCAGCACCTTTCTCTATAATTCCCTTCAATAAGCTGTTTTCTTGCTCAAGTGTAACTTGGCTAAGAGAATCATTAGTGGAATCAAGAGAACTACTAGAAGGAACAATATTGGATTTAGCATTATTATTGTTACTACTAGAGGAAGAATCTTTCTTGTTCTTGTCACTAGACTTCACTTGTGGCATGTAAGTAGATAAGAGTAAACGCTTGGCAATGTAAGAAGAACTTTTCTTAGGGAGATCATCATTGATTGCCTTTAAGAACTCATGCTCTTGCTCAAGATTGAGCTTTTCAAAGCGTAACTTCTCATGAGCCCTTAAAAGTTCTCGATGATCGTCGAAGATAGTTTCATGAGCTAACTTAAGAGTGTTTAGTTCTTTAGTTAGAAGCTCAATCTTCTCCTTATCATTGTCATTCGTTTTATCTTGATTAGCATGATTAATTGACGTTTCATCATAGTATTCATCACTAGAGTTGTCAATAAGTAAATCATCATCACCCAACAAGTCATCTTCATCACTATTAAAATCAACATACTCGGGGTGTGTTACCTTAGGACCTTTGGCCATGAAGAATCTTCCAATTCCTTCATTTGGTGAATCAAATATGTCATAGGAGTTGGTTGACACGAGTGCTAGACCGGCAACACCTTCATCTTGAGTATATTCGGAGTCGGAGCGATAGCTTCTCTCGGAGTGATTGTCGGAGTCGGAGCCAGATACCCATTCACCAACATGAGCTTGATGTCTTCGTTTTGTGTAGCTCTTTGATGACTTTTCCTTCCTTTCCGAATCCTTGCTTCTCCGTGAGGGTCTTCGTTCATAACGATCATCTCTACTCCTTCTCTCTCTTGGTGGTGATTCTTCTCTTCTACTTCTTCATTTTGGAGAATCTTCTCTTCTTTTATAGGGTGCCGTACACTCATTGGAATAGTGTCTGGGTCTCCCACAATTGTAGCAATTTCGCTCTCGACTAGAAGATCTTTTGTCATTGTATGACCTTGACTTAGAGCTTCTTTCTTTGCTTCTACTCTTGTAGAATTTGTTGAAGTTCTTCACCATTAAGCTCAATTCTTCATTGAAGGTTTGTTTCTCACTTGATGATGTGGGGGCTTCACATGAGGCTTTGTAAGCACCACTCGACTTGTTGTGAAGTTCCTCCTTATCCTTGAGTGACATCTCAGGAGCAACAATTCTTCCAATGAATTCCGCTATTTGAGATGTTTGTAATTTGGCATCATTTGGATCAATGTGCACACGGTATCATATTTTCCATCCAATGCTCTTAGGATCTTCTTGATGATGAATCTGTCGGTCATCTCTTCACTTCCTAAGTCGGCAATCTCATTTGTGATAAGAGCAAGCCTAGAGTACATTTCAGCGACACCTTCACCATCCTTCATTTTGAACTTGTCAAGCTAACTTTGGAGCACATCCAACTTGGATTCCTTGACGGAGCCGGTACCTTCATGCATATCAATCAAAGTGTCCCAAATTTCATTTGCATTCTCAAGACGACTGATTCTGTTGAATTCTTCGGGGCACAATCCATTGAAGAGGATATCACAAGCTTGAGCGTTGTATTGCAGCATCTTCAATTCATCCGCGTTAGCTTCATGGTTCGGTTCTCTCCCATCAAAGAATTCACCTTGCAAGCCAATACACACAATAGCCCAAACGGCGGGGTTATGTCCGAGAATATGCATTTTCATCTTATGCTTCCAACTAGCAAAATTAGTGCCGTCAAAGTAAAGACCTCTACGGTGATAATTTCCCTCGCTAGACGCCATACTCTCTAGGTTGTGTAACCAAGGCTATGACCACCAAAAGCTATGGAAATCAAAGCAAATGGAGACCAAAGCTCTGATACCACTTGTAGGACCTTGAAGTATGTCCAGAGGTGGGGTGATTAGACTACTTGACCAATTAAAAACTTAACCTTTTCCCAATTTTAGGCTTTGACATATTTTAGCTATCTTTGCACAAGTCAAGCAATCTTCACACAATTCAACCAAGCATGCAAAGAGTATATAGGCAGCGGAAATTAAAGCATGCAACTTGCAAGAATGTAAAGGGAAGGGTTTGGAGAAATCAAACGCAATTGGAGACAAGGATGTTTTTGTCGTGGTTCCGATAGGTGGTGCTATCATACATCCACGTTGATGGAGACTTCAACCCACGAAGGGTAGCAGTTGCGTGAAGTCCACAGAGGGCTCCACCCACGAAGGGTCCACGAAGAAGCAACCTTGTCTATCCCACCATGGCCGTCGCCCACGAAGGACTTGCCTCACTAGCGGTAGATCTTCAAGAAGTAGGCGATCTCCTTGCCCTTACAAACTCCTTGGTTCAACTCCACAATCTTGTCAGAGGCTCCCAAGTGACACCTAGCCAATCTAGGAGACACCACTCTCCAAGAAGTAACAAATGGTGCGTTGATGATGAACTCCTTGCTCTTGTGCTTCAAATGATAGTCTTCCCAACACTCAACTCTCTCTCATAGGATTTGGATCTGGTGGAAAGAAGATTTGAGTGGAAAGCAACTTGGGAAGGCTAGAGATCAAGATTCAAATGGTAGGAATGGAATATCTTGGCCTCAACACATGAGTAGGTGGTTCTCTCTCAGAACTGGTAAGTTGGAAGTGTAGGTTTGTTAGATGGCTCTCTCCACGAATGAAGAGGAGGTGGAGGGGTATATATAGCCTCCACACAAAATCTAACCGTTACACACAATTTACCAAACTCGGTGGGACTGAATCAACAAACTCGGTCGGACCGATTTAGTAAACCTAGTGACCGTTAGTGATTTCGGTGGGACCGACATGCAACTCGGTAGCACCGATATGGGTAGGGTTAGGGCATAACGTAATCTTGGTGAGACCGATTACACAAATTCGGTGAGACCGATTTTGGTAATTAACTAACCAGAGAGTTGGTCAGGTAAACTCGGTGGGACCGATTCGCTGTTTTCGGTGAGACCGAAATGTTACGGAAGGGAAACAGAGAGTTTACATTGCAATCTCGGTGGGACCAATCGCTCACTTCGGTTAGACCGAAATGTTACGAAGGGAAACAGAGAGATTACAATCCCATCTCGGTGAGACCGAGATCCCTATCGGTGAGACCGATTTGCCTAGGGTTTGTGGCAGTGGCTATGAATTTGAACTCGGTTGCGCCGGATAGAAATAATCGGTGGGGCCGAGTTTGGCTTTGGGTTTAGGTCATATGTGGAAGTGAGAAAGTAGTTGAGGGTTTTGGAGCATATCACTAAGCACTTGAAGCAAGAGGCTCATTAAGCAACACCTCATCCCTCCTTGATAGTATTGGCTTTTCCTATAGACTCAATGTGATCTTGGATCACTAAAATGTAAAATGAAGAGTCTTGAGCTTTTGAGCTTGAAACAATCCTTTGTCCTTAATATTTTGAGGGATCCACTTTCATCATCCATGCCATGCCATTCATTGAGCTTTCCTGAAATATTTGTCTTGGAATAGCATTAGCTCAATGAGCTATATGTTGTTAGGAATTACCAAAACCACCTAGGGATAGTTGCACTTTCACCGAGGACCACCCTGATCGCACTACCATGGTCGGGTGTTTGCCGTTCTTGGTCTCGCCAACAATACGCAACCTCAGGGTGAACAAGATGTTGGTTGACGGTGGGGCCGGCCTGAACCTGATCTCGCCTGTCGTGATCAAAAGGTTCCAGATCCCTGACGGAGACCTCGAGGAAACGGGAACGTTTCAGGGGGTCAATCCGGGGAGAATGTGACACCCCAAATTTCTAATCTTGTTTTGTTAATTCAAAACTTGCCAGGAATTTTTTTTTCCTTTTCTTGGATTTTCTTGATTTCAGAACCTTTCTTTTCTTGATTATTTATGGAGTTTTTACCTCAAGTGTGATCTTCCCAAATTTTATTGGACTCTCTTACCCTCTCAAATAAAACAATTCTTTATCAGTAGAATTATTTATAAAATAAAATTATCCCCCTGAGCTTTGTTCCTCTAAATTGGTTTTCATAAGTTTAGGGTCCCATTTGAACTGCAACCCTTTTATAGATTCACTCAAAAACCTCGCCAAAATTTGGAGATGTCATATGGGTATTTGAACCACTTTTGTGCAAAGATATCTTCTGCCCATTGAATATTTTGAGATCTACACCATATTTCCAAATCTGGTCCAGAGAGCATTTTTACACTACAACCTATTTAAATATTTCCTTAAAACTCCTACCAAAATTTTGGGATGTCGAGGAGCATATTATTCAACTTTTTTCCATAACCTAATAATGTTCCTTGGAATAATTGAGTGAACCAACCTCTTTTCTATTCTGGTCCAACCAGAGGATTTGTACAGCAACCACATTTTTGGTTGCCCCTTTATCCTTGATTCTTTTCCCTACTTGTAGTCCTCCCTGTTAAGCCTCTAAGTCCAGGAGCATGCACCCATTGAATCATTTTTGGTTCATGAAGTAATGTCATTTACTTTCTGTCCAGATCTAAAGTTTTGCAAAACTTGCACTAGCAAGTTTCTCCATTTGTCCAAATGACCTCACCACCCTCTCTTTCATCTAAAGAGACCCCACTCTGGAAGTTTTGGCCACTCCAAGAAAAGCCTAAGTGCCCCTGGCATTTTTGTCAAACACCTTATGGGCATGATCAGTTTTGACATGAGTTTTTGTTTGCACTGCGAACTTGATCCCCTGACCAAACCAGCATGTCTAATGGTTTCGCCCTGGCCTATAACCCCATCCTGCTAACCCCCTTGTGGTTTAGAGCCTCCTAGCATGCAAGGGCATTCCATCGAGCATGTTCCGTACGTGCTCTGGGCGCGAGCAGAGCACGCGTTTTGCACGTGCCGCGCCCGAGCCAACGCGTCGCGCCCCTGGTTTTGCCACCACAGCACAACCACGCCACACACTCCCCCTACTCACCGCGTCACGCCAAGAGGGCCCTGGTGCCCTGCAGCACCGCCGTCCGAGCCCTTGGCGGCACGGCGGCGTCCGCAGCGCGCCCCTGCCTCGGTCGGTGCCGCCCAAGCCACCAGCGCTCGCCACTTACCCCTTGAGCAGCGCGAGCTCATCCGCGGCCTCGTCCCCTAGCCCACGTCGCCGCCACGTCGCCCTAGCTACAGAAAGATGGTCGCTGACGACCTTATCCCCCAACCGCCGCGGAATCGCCTTGACGTGCCTATTTAAGAAGCTCCGAGCCCATCCGAGCACTCGGGCAGCCTCACACCATCCTCCTAGTGCCCCGTTGCCGTCAATTGAGGAGGAAGAGGCCATCTTCACCAACTCCGGCCAGTTCGGCCACCGCCGTTTGGCACAACCAGAGCCTCCCCGGCCCTCCCAACGCCACCAAACGAGTCCACTCCTTCTTGCGGTGCCACCCAGACCCCAGCTGCGACGGAGATCCACCATGGCCACAAACTCACTTCGCTCCCGAAGCCACCGGCCGCCGCGAAGCTCGTCGACGGCGAATCCCTCCACCTCCAACAACCCTGCAACCACCGGGAGGATCGCCCTAGGTCCGCGGATCCATCCCCGCTCTCAGCTCCCCACAAGGACCATTGTCACGCGGCGACGGTCACCGGAGTCCCGCCTCGCTCGGGACAGAGGAAGAAGAGGGGAGGTGGACCAGTCAAACCTGACCAGTGGGCCAGGCGGGCCCACTGTCAGTGACCCGCGCACCGTCCACGCTGGAGTAAGTGGAAGCGTACTTCCCGAATACGCTTTCGACGTGTACGTGTTTATTTGAAACGTTTTCCTTTCTGTTTTATTTTAAATAACAGATTTGACTAAACTTTGACTGGCTGTAACTTTTTTAAATACAACTCCAAATGAGTTGATTCTTTTTCCTACCTCTCTCAAATTTAATCTAGTTTATTTTGAGATTTATTTGAAAAATTTGCAAAACAACTTTTTGTGCTGTTTTGAGTTTTTGTGTTAATTCAAATTTATTTAAAATAGGACCTTGGAGAGAGAGAAGAAAACTTTCAAAAGTTTTGAAGTGCACCCTGCCTTCCCACACCTTGAAGGCAAGCATTTTGAACCCCGGCATGATATATTTTGGTGTGTTAGTTGACGCGTTTATAACATCGCTTTATTTCGGAGTACTTATTATTTCATGTGATAGGATCATTTGCATGGATGCATATCAGTGATTTCCCTTGCTGTTGGAAATGAATATACTTGTGATGATAATCATCCCCATGTGCCTTGCATGCATGCCGGAAAGGAATCCGGGAGAACCTCTGCCCTGGGTAGGCATGAGTTTGTCGCCGGTCTCCGTCAGGACGGTTATGTCCGGTATGGCATGGTCAGGTATAATGGGTGTGGACTTTGTTGGTTGATATACTTTTGTGATACATGTCATACAGGGAATTCATAAACCTCCTGAGTCGACCACAGATCGAGTCTTGTGTCCAGTTACCCCCATACTTGCCTCGTACTACCACTTGCCCCTGCCGCAGGTAGGGTACGGTTCAGTAAGTCGTCAACCCCTTTCAGGCACACACCGTACAGAGAGGCCACGGTGGAAGATACCGGTTGTGACCGGTAGGCATACCACCTGGTCCGGGGGCATGGGTGTTTCCGGTTGAGACCGAGAGGGGAGGCCACCCCTTAGAGCGCGCGATATAAATTTGATCCCATGCTACACGAGATTGTAGCCTCCCCACTTAAAGTTTTGCTCAACAGGTGTCGTGGGTGATTCCAAACACCGGTAAGTTAAGCTGGTGTGTGCAAGTCAGGTGTGTTTCCAATTAAAAGACCGTAGACGGAATTAGTCCCGATGGACTAAAGGAATCTGTTGCTCGTGGGTAAAAGAGTACACCCTCTGCAGAGATTAAACCTATTAGAGTAGCCGTGTCCATGGTTAAAGACTACAGTCTGGGGTGAGTCAAGTTTGGTCTTAGTGTCGGTCTTCGAGGTGAAACTGTTAAACCAGAACTAAAATTACGACTTGAGACTTGTGATGTTTATGATTGTTATTTTGTCATGCATTAACCCGTTATATTATTGGTAATATCGAATATCCTTGGGATGGTTCTACCTCCTGGATATTCACTGGCATTTTATTTTTATAAGCCCTTTATGTGGTGTCGCTCAGACGCCCGACTGTGGCATTTTATTTTTATAAGCCCTTTATGTGGTGTCGCTCAGACGCCCGACTGTGGCATTTTATTTTCATAAGCCCTTTATGTGGTGTCGCTGAGACGCCCGACTGTGGCATTTTATTTTCATAAGCCCTTTATGTGGTGTCGCCCAGACGCCCGACTGTGGCATTTTATTTTTATAAGCCCTTTATGTGGTGTCGCTCAGACGCCCGACTGTGGCATTTTATTTTTATAAGCCCTTTATGCGGTGTCGCTGAGACGCCCGACTGTGGCATTTCTTTTGCTTACCAACCTTTCGAGGTGTCGCTTGTGGTGTCGCTCAGACGCCTGACTGTGGCATTTTATTTTTATAAGCCCTTTATGCGGTGTTGCTGAGACGCCCGACTGTGGCATTTCTTTTGCTTACCAACCTTTCAAGGTGTCGCCTGCATAATTCGCTCGGTGCATTATATTTATTTATTTATGTCATTGCGTATTCATAAATAACCTGTTTGCATGCATAAGAGATTTTATTCATGTCTGACGATGTAATCTTAGTATATTTCAACGCATGATTATCATTTATATTATCCCAGTGTTCATAATGTTTGCGAGTACATTCGAAGTACTCACTGGCTTGTCCCTGGCTATTGTCTTGGCCAGATTTCTTGCACGGAGAGGAGCGACGCGATGACGGCCCCGAAACCTAAGCAACGGCAATAGCAGCCTCGTGAAGATAGGAGTTAGCCTGGTCAGCTATTCTTGCAGGAAATGGAGTCCCATAGACATTGATGATTCACAAACCGCTTCCGCCATAAACCACTAGAAACCATTTGTTGTACTCTCAGGCCAAAATGGTCTTGTACCACATATTTTGTATTTTTGCTTGGAATTCCTGTATCAAGTTGGTGCCTCATCAGCTAACAGTAATCCTGGGGCCGGTGAGCGTGACGGCCCATTTTCTGGTAAGTAATACCCGGAAAAACGGTCGCCACAGACTTGGTATCAGAGCCAGGCTGACCATTGGCTAATCCTATCTTAGCCAGGTCAATAATCTTAGGCAAACCAACCCACCAAGCCATAACCGAACCCCACCCAAGCTTCTCGTGCAAGATGACCGCACAGTGACTCCGACACTTTTGGCAGTCGGTGCCAAACCTATCAACCTAGCCCGTCGATTTCGCGCTAGTAACCAGCACCCAAGGTGTCTCATTCGCAAGCGTGCGAAGGAAGACTCCGTCCCCTTTTTCCTATAAAAAGGGCACGCTAGCCCCAACCCAGCACAGCACATCCGCTACCCCAAACCGAGCCACAATGCCTCGCCCGTCGTGCACACTGAGACCACATCAACCAACCTTGGAGGCTTTGTGACCATACTCGCAAACCTCACCCGCCGTGCCTATGCGTTAGAAGAGCCACCTGAATATGTTGTGTACCAAGGACCCATGAGCGGTGAGAGCCGTCAATTCTTGGCCACTGTACACATCTACGGTAGGGGTCTAGCGCCCGAGAGCCCCTACAGGATCACCGGAAGAACAACTTCCTTTGAGCCACAAGCCATCCAACTAGCTGCTCGAGAGGCTATAGTTCATCTCAGGCACTTGTCGCCCAGAGTTAACTGTCGCTCGTTCCACTACTACCCCAGACGTGAAGGGTATGGTAGACCGCCCCAAGTTGCCAACGGAGATCACGAGACGGATCCTGCATTGCTGCACCTGGTGCGCTATGTAGGTGCACTGGAGGAACTGTTCGATCAAATCACCATCGATCTGATCGCAGCTCGTGGAGAGCTGGTTCGTCGAGCCCCGGCGAGGGAAGAAAACGAGCCCGACGCCGACAACCCAGTCGTGCTGTTCGGACACCCGATCGAGACCCTGAGGTCAACCCCATCCGTCAACCAAGGTGCTTTGATGACCCCAGAAGTACTTCGTCGTCTTTTGGGAGCACACTCCAACGGGATTGTGGCCAACAATCCCCGTGATGGTCAACATCGCTACCCCGAGCCTGCAGCCCCTCAACCCTCTCCAGCTAATTCCGATGGTGAGACCCGTGGAGGAACCTCGACATCCACAAGGCGCGCCCGTTTGGATGTAAACGAGGTAGACTAAGTCACCAAAGTAGTATCGAGTCCCAGTGTATCCTCGCTTTGTAATCATGTGACCTTGTAAATAAACGCAGCCTATCGTCATGCCTCTGTTTTAAATAGTAGCCTTGCATGGATATATTAGCATGCAGTGTGATTTTTCTATCCCAGGCACAGCTACCAAAACCACCCCGACAATCCCCACAGTGATACGTCACTTTAGTGAGATGTGTGTATCTGTGGCTTGACCCCGAGCTGAGCCGAGCACGGGCGAAGAGGTTTGGAGAAATTTCCAAATTTTTGCCCGTGACTATATATAGCCTGACCCTGTCGGTGTGACCGAGTGGAACAACTCGGTGGCACCGAGATGCAAAACTGTGTACAGTTATTGCAACTCGGTGTGACCAAAAAGTTCAAATCGGTTGCACCGAGATTGAAAACTTAGATCGACTTGGTGATCTCGGTAAGGCTGAAATGGAGGAATCGGTCAGACCGAGAATCACAAAGAAGTTTTGGAAGTTTAAGTCTATGACGAATCAGGGACTCCGAGTGCTCCTCACACAGAGTGGTTCGAATCTGACTTGATCAAATTTTGTGATGTAGCATGAATAGAGTTTGAGACGAGAAAATCATAGATAGCTAGAGAAGGTTCTTAGGCATTCTTGTCCATCCACTTGGAAAAAAGAAAAGAAACCAAACAATCAAAACAACAAGTGGATGTCCTCGAATGAGTAAAATATGCACCAACATGCTCACACAATAAGATGACAAATGAAATATGTGACAAAGCATGCACAACCAATTCTAGCATCTATCAAACAATTGGCGATGTCTAGGTCATCTATATATGAGTATATTGACTTATGAGTCAAATGATAGACATTTGATCATAGGTCATACTCATCGTTTAAGCTCAAGTGGGGTTACCACTTTTACATAATGCATTAATGTGTTCACACCATTAGAGTTCCTTTGACTCAATTCTCAGAGTTAAGCCTTCCCTAGATGTGAGATACCCCCTTAGAGGGATGAACTAACCTTGGGTTTTGTCGACGATGACTTCATGTAGGTGTTGAAGATGTGGATGCTCAATGTTGATGTAGATCATTCGGAGCAATCCTTTGGAGTGAGTTGCACTTTCAACTTACCTACATGGGTTAGTCCCACAAGGAACAAACAAGAATATCCATAGACATAGAGTGATGCACACACAAAATGATGTCCATGAAAACATTAGGTTACCTTGTCCCTTGCCTTACCAACATGAGGGTTTGTGACTCCTTGAACTAATGGAAGATGTGGAAGTTGATTGCACTTGTTCTTGCCATCATGATATGAGTGAAGAATGTTGGCGGAGTCACCCTCAAGAACTCTCTAGTTCTTCTTCTTCGGGATCCACATCATCTTGATGGGAATCCTTGGAGTTGTAGTTGTACTTGATGAGGTAGAACTTGACGTAGTCTTGGGAATCCACTTGACCGAGACCTTAGGTGCTTCTTCAAATGCATCAATCTCTTCTTGAAGCTTGTCCTTGCCTTTGTTCTTGTGGTCTAGTGGTGGAAGATCATCTTGTGCTTGTGTTCCCTTGAAGGAAGTAGGATCATACTTCTCTTGTTGATCTTCTTCCCACTCAACTCCATTGGCATTGAACTTCCGTTCAAAACCAACACCTTGATTCTTCCAGTGCCTTCCTTGCTTGCGTACAATTTCCTCAAATTGCTTACTCCCGGCAAGACTCTTGTATACACCTTTCTCTATAATTCCCTTCAATAAGCTGTTTTCTTGCTCAAGTGTAACTTGGCTAAGAGGATCATTAATGGAATCAAGAGAACTACTAGAAGCAATAATATTGGATTTGACATTATTATTATTGTTACTACTAGAGGAAGAATCTTTCTTGTTCTTGTTACCGGACTTGACTTGAGGCATGTAAGTAGATAAGAGTAAACACTTGGCAATGTAAGAAGAACTTTTCTTATGGAGATCATCATTGATTGCTTTTAAGAACTCATGCTCTTGCTCAAGATTGAGCTTTTCAAAGCGTAACTTCTCATGAGCCCTTAAAGTTCTCGATGATCTTCGAAGATAGTTTCATGAGCTAACTTAAGAGTGTTTAGTTCTTTAGTTAGACGCTCAATCTTCTCCTTATCATTATCATTTGTTTCATCTTGATTAGCATGATTAATTGACGTTTCATCATAGTATTCATCACTAGAGTTGTCAACAAGTAAATCATCATCACCTAGCAAGTCATCTTCATCACTATTGAAATCAACATACTCAGGATGTGTTACCTTAGGACCTTTGGCCATGAAGCATCTTCCAATTCCTTCATTTGGTGATTCAAATATGTCGTAGGAGTTGGTTGACACAAGTGCTAGATCGGCAACACCTTCATCTTGAGTATATTCGGAGTCGGAGTGATAGCTTCTCTCGGAGTGATGGTCGGAGTCGGAGCCGGATACCCATTCTCCAACATGAGCTTGATGTCTTTGTTTTGTGTAGCTCTTTGATGACTTGTCCTTCCTTTCCGAATCCTTGCTTCTCCGTGAGGATCTTCGTTCATAACGATCATCTCTACTCCAACTCTCTCTTGGTGGCGATTCTTCCCTTTTGATTCTTCTTCTTGGAGAATCTTCTCTTCTTTTGTAGGGTGCCGTACGCTCATTATAATAGTGTCCGGGTCTCCCATAATTGTAGCAATTGCGCTCTCGACTAGAAGATCTTTTGTCATGGTAAGACCTTGTCTTGGAGCTTCTTTCTTTGCTTCTACTCTTGTAGAATTTGTTGAAGTTCTTCACCATTAAGCTCAATTCTTCATTGAAGGTTTGTTTCTCACTTGATGATGTGGGGGCTTCACTTGAGGCTTTGTAAGCACCACTTGACTTGTTGTGAAGTTCCTCCTTATCCTTAAGTGACATCTCATGAGCAACAATTCTTCCAATGACTTCCGTTGGCTTGAGATCTTTGTAGTTTGACATCATTTGGATCAATGTGCACATGGTATCATACTTTCCATCCAATGCTCTTAGGATCTTCTTGATGATGAATTTGTCGGTCATCTCTTCACTCCCTAAGCCGGCAATCTCATTTGTGATAAGTGCAAGCCTAGAGTACATTTCAGCAAGACCTTCACCATCCTTCATTTTGAACTTGTCAAGATGACTTTGGAGCACATCCAACTTGGATTCCTTGACGGATTCGGTACCTTCATGCATATCAATCAAAGTATCCCAAATTTCCTTTGCATTCTCTAGACGGCTGATTTTGTTGAATTCTTCGGGGCACAATCCGTTGAAGATGATATCACAAGCTTGAGCGTTGTATTGCAGCATCTTCAATTCTTCCGCATTCGCTTCACGGTTCGGCTCTCTCCCATCACAGAATTCACCTTGCAAGCCAATACAAATAATTTCCCAAACGGCGGGGTTATGTCCGAGAATATGCATTTCAATCTTATGCTTCCAACTAGCAAAATTAGTACCATCAAAGTAAGGACCTCTATGGTGATAATTTCCCTCGCTAGACGCCATACTCTCCTAGGTTGTGAAACCAAGGCTATGACCACCAAAAGCTATGGAAATCAAAGCAAATGGAGACCAAAGCTCTGATACCACTTGTAGGACCTTGAAGTATGTCTAGAGGGGGGGGGTGATTAGACTTCTTGACCAATTAAAAACTTAACCTTTTCCCAGTTTTAGAGTTTGGCAGATTTTAGCTATCTTAGGACAAGTCAAGCAATTATCACACAATTTACTAATCTCGGTGGGACCGAATCAACAAACTCGGTCAGACCGATTTAGCGAACCTAGTGACCGTTAGGAATTTTGGTGGGACTGACATGCAACTCGGTAAGACCGATGTGGTTAGGGTTAGGGCATAACATAATCTCGGTGAGACCGATTACACAAACTCGGTGAGACCGATTTTGGTAATTAGCTAACCAGAGAGTTGGTCGGGTAAACTTGGTGGGACCGATTCACTCTTTCAGTGAGACCGAAAAGTTACGAAAGGGAAACAGAGAGTTTACATTGCAATCTCGGTGGGACCGATCCGCTCTTTCGGTGAGACCGAAAAGTTACAAAAAGGAAACAGAGAGATTACAATCCCATCTCGGTGAGACCGAGATCCCTATCGGTAGAACCGATTTGCCTAGGGTTTGTGGCAGTGGCTATGACATTAGAACTTGGTGGCGCCGGATAGAAAGAATAGGTGTGACCGATTTTGGCTTTATGTTTAGGTCATATGAGGATGTGAGAAAGTAGCTGAAGGTTTTGGAGCATATCACTAAGCACATGAAGCAAGAGGCTCATTAAGCAACACCTCATCCCTCCTTGATAGTATTGGCTTTTCCTATAGACTCAATGTGATCTTGGACCACTAAAATATAAAATGAAGAGTCTTGAGCTTTTGTGCTTGAGCCAATCCTTTGTTCATTAGCATTTTGAGGGATCCACTTTCATCATCCATGCCATGCCATTCATTGAGCTTTCCTGAAATAATAGTCTTGGTAGCATTAGCTCAGTGAGCTATATGTTGTTATGAATTACCAAAACCACCTAGGGATAGTTGCACTTTCACAAAGCGACTTACTTTGCAAATCACAAAAAAACTGGGCTGTGGCCGTGGACCCAGCTGTCAGCCTCTCCACGTACAATACTCTTCCGATGGAAGTCGTTCCTTGACCATGTTGACCACGCCGCGCGGAGAGCACCACGGCGGTGGACGACGACGAGGCCTAGGAAGGGGACGACGCGGAGCCGGGGAAGACGCGGCAGTGGAAGCCCGCGCGGAGAGGAGTACGAGGGTTCACTGGTTCGGCTGTGGTGTGAGGCTGCCGTCGCAGGTGGCCTAGCCAGGTGGGAATAGTAGGGGCGGTGAGGCCTCGCGGTAGCACAGCCGCCACGGGAGGCAGGAGCATGCGGCACGACCGGGCGCTGCTTTGGGCGGCCGGAGCAAGAAGACCAGAGGTTGAAGAAGCATTACGGCCGTTGGATGGACATCGATGGTCACCGGAGCTAGAATCGTTCATATTGACTAAGTTGAGAAAGCCCTTCGTCCCGTCCAACTTAGTAGTCCCATTAAGACAACCTCCCACCAAGGTGGGTCCCAGCTAGCCGGGGAGTATTCATTTTTGTGCGTAATAAGGAGGCACTTCCGGTGGGTCCGAAATGACAATGGGGAACGTTTTTGCGAAATACGGTGGCCCGTCCGGTGGGTTCCAGAAGTCAGGGGGAAATGATTTTTTTGCAAAATACTATTGGCCCGTCCGGTGGGTCCCCACTGTCAGGTGGAGGAATAATTATTTTCCACGTAATAAGGAGGCACTTCCTTGCGGCTGCCGTGGACCCAACTATGAGCCTCTCCACGTACAGTACTCTTCCGATGGAAGTCGGTCGTTGACCACATTGACCACGCTGCACTGAGAGCACCACGGCGGTGGACGACGGCGAGGCCTAGGAAGGGGACGACGCGGAGCCTGGCCACGGGAGGCAGGAGCAGGCGGTAGCACAACCGGCCACAGGAGGCAGGAGCAGGCGGCACGACCGGCGCTACTTTGGGCGGCTGGAGCAAGAAGACCAGAGGTTGAAGAAGCACTATGGCCGTTGGATGGACATCATACGGTCACTAGAGTATTGACTAAGTTGACAAAGCCCTTCGTCCCCATCAACTTAGTAGGCCCAAAAGTCAGCCCAACAATATGGTGGGTCCCAGCTAGCAGGGGGGTATTCATTTTTTGGACGTAATAAGGAGGCACTTCCTTGCGTGCGAAGATATAGCTGGTGGGTCCGACCTGTCAACAGCGGGAATGTGTTTTCGTGAAATAAAGAGGCCCTTCCTATGGGTCCTAGCTGTCAGGTGGAGGAATCATTATTTTGCGCGTAATAAGGAGGCATTTCCTTGCATGCGGCCATGGACCCAGCTGTCAGCCTCTCCATGTACAGTCCACTTCCGATGGATGTCGTTCATTGACCACGTTGACCAGGCCGCGCCGAGAGCACCAGGGCGGTGGACGACGGTGAGGCCTAGGAAGGGAACGACACGGAGCTGTGGAATACTCGGCAGTTGTTTCCCACGGAGGAGTACTAGGGTTTATCGTTCGTCTGCCGTCACCGGAGAATAACAGCTTGTGTGGGTGAGTAGAGGGATGGCTAGGCCAGCGATGGAGTATCTGGTGGGGCCGTGAGGCTCTTGGCAAAGATAGCCGGTCATGGGAGGAGGGAGCAGGCAGTCCCACCGACGCTTGTTTGAGCGGCTGGAGCATGAAGAGCAGATGTTGAAGAAGCACGACAGCCGTTGGATGGACATCCAACAGTCACTGCTCTCATGTGTTGACTAAGTTGACAGAGGCGCTATGCAAAGGCGTCAACCTTTTTTTTATGAAAGCATACGCGTCAACCTGTAGTAGGCACACAAGTCAGCCTCAAATCTGTGGAAAACAGCATACAACCCATCTGCCATTTTTTCTAATAATGTACAACCCATTTGCTAATTCTTAAGGGTTTTTGGAGCCCATCTTCTTTTTGTTAGCATTACACCCCATATTGTGGCCACGGTTAAAAAGTATACAAAAATTTGCATATTTCGGTGCGGTCAACTATTTTTAATCCAGAAATATCGATTCACGTTCAAACTATTTTGAAAAATAATTTATATAAATATAAAATCCAAATAATTGTCCACGCATAAAAATCAATGGAATTTAAGATCTTGCAATGAAAAAAATTTGAAACTAATTCCCGGTTTGATGTGTTTTAAAAAAGTACAGGCCATTTCTGGGCAAACCGAATGAAACTCTCATCGTCTTGAAAGATTTGTAGCCCAGCAGGGCCGATAAAGCAAGTAGGCCTTGTCTGGGTATTTCTTTAAAAAAAATAGAACTGGGCTAGCCATTTTCAGCAAGAAAAAACACAACTGGGCTCATGATGTGGTAAACATAAATAAAACCCTGGCTAGACGGGCCTGACCCCAAGACAACCCGTTGTTACCACGATCCGTCGCTAAAACTAGTATAAATAACAACCGCTTGTTCCTAAAAAACGTAGCGACTTCTTTGGGTCCCTGGTGTCAGCCGCTCGTAGTGTAATTCTCTTGTTTATTGACTACGTTGACAATGGCGTGAGACCCAAATGTCCAACCATTAGGAGGAGCCATAGTTTTGGGCTTGTACTATTGAGGCACTTGCTTGCGTACTGCCATGACGCTGGTGGGTCCCTACTGTCATCCTCTCCACATACAGTCATCTCCTATTTCCTCTCGGTTGTTGACGACGTTGACAACGCAAGAGGGCAGCGCACCGCGCACGGCGAGCGAACTAAGGTCACAAGGCGGAGGACGACGGCGAGGCCTTGGACGGAACGAACAGGAGCCGTTGAAGATGCACCGGTCCTCTCGCAGGCGGAGGGGAGTACGAGGGTTGACTGGTTCGGGCACGGGTGCGTGTTGGGGCTGACGTCGCCGGAGTATAACAGACGGTGTGGGGAATAGAGGAGGGACTGGCCAATGTTGCGTGGTACGACGTAGGGCGGCGGAGGCGCAGCCAGCCATGGGAGGCGAGCAAAGCGGTGCCGACGGGGTGGTTTGGTTTGGGCGGCTGGAGGAAGAAGAAGACATGAGATAGAAGATACACGACAGATGTTGGATGTCAATCCAACGGCTGGTAGGCAGAATCATTTGTTGACTGGCTAGTAAGTCGACACGACCTTGGATAGGCTATTTCCTCGCGGGTCCCAAATATCAGAATCCAAATCTGTCACGGTCATGCAGCCTTTCCTATGAAAATTTATAGCCCATTTGATTTGCTAGTTCGCAATAAGTTTGTGGGTGCTGGTGGGGCCTAATCACTTGGCTTCTGTAATGCACAATGAGCTCGAGCAGCCGGCGTGAGTGATGTTATTTCCCTTGGTTGTGATTTGTTACAATATTTCACTCTAAATTAAACGAATGGCAAGCCATTTGCCTTGTTTCAGAGAAAATATGACGATCCACAAATGAGTTGAAAAGGGCAGGAACATCTAACTCCAGCTTACAAACTGTACAAAAGCACGAGGGTTGATTGTTCATCGGGTTTACAAAAACCCAGATTGAAAAGGGCAACAACATCTAACTCCAAAGACCTTTTTTGGCAGTCACAGTCAAATGGATCGGTCAGGTTCATAGAATGAACATCCTGGGTCGTAAAATTTACTGGATTATGACCACAATATGTTGTAAATAGAATCCCGACAGGTTCAGAAGCTCTTTTGCCCACCTGAAACTCCTTTTTTTTGCTCTTCGACATACCCATCCGTCAAAACCATGCTGCTGATAAACTTAAGCATGATGGACAATAGTAACCTCGCATTCAGCAGGAAGAATGTGACAAATCTTGTGTTTATACGGTTGGCTACATATCGTTCTAGCGTTATTGTCTTCAATCGAATATCATGATAAGTGAGAAAATCCCGATGCTTACGAATCCACCGATTGGTTATAACTTTCTTACCCCGTCCTGTTGCCTAAATAGACATGAAGATTGAAAACAGTTAAGGTCTAAATGAAGAGTGTCGAAAGAGCAACAGCTGAACGGTTAATTCTAGTACACTATATGCGGGCTTCCAATGTGCGTGAAATTATCACATTTATATACAACTTCTCCAGACATGGAAAGCATTGCAGCAAGCCAATAATCTTGTTCAGATCAAAACTATTTACTTGGATATATAAGATCCTGACAGAATCCAGCACCATTGATAGGCCATCCATGGAGAAACTCTTCATTGAGCATAGAACATAATATTAGTACAAAATGTGTACTCCAAGATGATATATAAATTATGCGCAGAAATTTAAAATGCAGCTTATGGTTACAAGTGTAGATGATAATATAAAGTACCTGAAGAACTGTGGAGCCAAACACCATATTGAAATGAGCATAGAGATCATGTATTACACCCATGGTCTCCAGTTTAGGCGCAGAGAGGACGGTTATTTGCAACGGTGAATAACTAGAATCAAGGATCAACCTTTGAAGTGAAGGGGCATCTTTGATGATGAGCTGCTTTCCGTTAAAAGAAATTCCAATTCTTACAAGGTTAGGCAACTTTATTTGGAGACAACCGATTCTAACTGTGAAAACAAGCACCAAGCACTCCAGCGCAGGGCAACTGGAGTGGATGATGTTGTGCAATGAGGCCTCCGATATACGAACCCGCACAAGTGAAAGTTTCTTGAGAAATGGGAGTCGAAGGTTTAGTACCAGATTATGCGGTAGGTAGCACAACGCAAAGGTGGCGATGTGGAGAGAGGAGGAAAATCGCGAGATGGACATCGGTCTTTGAGGGCACAAGTTCATGGCGTTCGGTATGTGGTATGTGATTTGTGGGGAATAGTAGAACTCAAGTAGCTGTAGTTCTGTGAATTCAGGGGATTTCAGCCAAAGGCCCACCGTGCAGGGCATGGTATGCTTGCTTTCGAGTAGCATGACGGGATGCGAGAGGCTTTGGACGGAGCCCTGGTGGGAGGAGATGATGGCTCTGGGATTTCAAAATCATTGAAGAGAGATAGTGACGACAATCGAGATTAAGGGCACGCGGTAGCGCCATAGAGAGCGACACCAAATTGAGAGGACTTGGGTGCGGCAGCAATCCTTGGTGGGGAGAAGCGAGATGATCTACCCAAGGAAGGCGTCCGGGAGATCGCTGATGCGGTACACCCGAGATTCTACGGGTTCCTGGGATCCGATGGGGGCGGGGTCGCCGCTTCTCCCCGCGCTGCCAGGTGTGGGATCTACACAGCGCCGCCACCGGGCGGGAGCCTCATCTTCTTGGCGCTGGGTCAGCCGACTCCATTTTCCTTGAGGCGGGCGTCAAGGCGCTCACGGATTTGAGCGAGTAACGAATGATGAGCCTAGTTGTAGTGCAAGCGAAGAAGAAGGAGCTGGGGTTTTCAGAGGAGTGAGGAAGAAGGGGAGCTGGGGTTTTCTATAGGAGTGAGCTGAGGAATTTGGGGGTACGAGTGGAGCAAGCTGACGTGAGGTGGGTGGGAGCGAGGAGGAAGAAGAGCACCCAGGTTTTTTTGGGGGGGGGGGGTGTGCTGGGTGTTGGTAGCGCCTTTTGAATTGATTTTACTATTTACTAGTGTGGATTGGCTGTTTTGTCTTGGGCCGAGAGAAACAATTACTACTAGTACAGTGGAGACACTCTACAGCTACCGAGAAAAACAATTACTACTAGTACAGTGGAGACACTCTACCGCTTCTGGCTCCTCCTAGGTCATTGAAATGTCCCCATCTACTGAATGTCGTTATACTTTTGTTCACCGACATGCGGGCCATGCAGCGCGCAGGCCCAAATGCCATCCACCAAATTAGAAGGTAGTATGCAGACGGAGAGTCACCCCGGTCGTAGCGCGGCAGTAACGAGCCGTCGTATCACAAAACCCCACCTCCCCGCAGTCTAAGTTTGACGGACGAAGCAACCATCATTTCACTCTTTGCTGAACCCCTTCTCCCTCACTGTCTTCAAGAAAGGCAACACTCGCATCTCGCCATCGTTCTTCTCTCCCAACGAAGGGAAGGTAAGCGGATCCGTGATGTTGGTATATTTTCGTTCAGAGAAAAAAAAGAACTTTTGTAAAGTAGTAACCGATCCTCACTCTCTTTTTTGTTTCATTGTCATTGCGACTGTGTTTTCCTTTCAGTGGTCTCCTAGTATTCGTCAGTTTCATGATGGACCAAGGAGAACCAGCCAAAGATCTGCCAATATTGGAGCAGACGCGGGAGGCTGATCCCCACGAGAAAGACAGCTCCAAGAAGATGGAGGCAGCCACCGAGCCGACCCCAGATATGCTCATGGCCACTACTTATATGGTCAACGCCCCGTTTGAGGTTACAGCCCCCGTGGCACTGCAGGAGCAGTTTTCCCCCTTCGAGGATGTGTGCCCCTACTGAGCTGCCCAAGGTGATTTCCTTCTTTGCGGATCTCGATTGTGGTTTTTCATCAAAGTATGTGGTGATTTTTTTAGAAAAGGCAGTATGTGGTGATTAATAATGCAAAATTTTATTAGCTTCGATGCCATGCTATACATAGTGGTTTAAATAACTTGTGTTTCTTATACTGAAAAGTAATTCAGAATTTGTTTCTGTTTCAATTAGAGCCCTGATGCAGACAAGGATTGTGTGGTTGTGCATGTCACTCGCTATGAGGCGGACGACCTGAATATACGCACTGGGAAAACAGAGTTCTTAGGCTGTTGGATCCTGGAAGCCATTTGCAGTTATACCAATGAAGAGGTGTATTCCAGCCTCACTGTTGTCAGGCGTGTTGTCCAGGGTGTACTGAAGCACAAGAAGTTCAAAGCTACTCCTTCGTTTGTGAGGCATACTGTTCTTGTCAAGCTTACGCAAGAAGATGACGTGGCATGCCTCCACAAACAAGTTTATAAGTGGCAAGGCCAGAAGGTTGTCTTCATGAAGGTTCACAGGATTGAGCTGCTGCGGGACGTCCTCGATGATGTTCATGGCAAGGTCCGTCTTGTGTCCAGCCCAAATTAGCTTGAGGCATGAAATAGTTGTCCCAGCTAGTGTTTAATAGTAGTTTGGATTGTGTCTAATTATCCGAACCTTGCCTGTTATCGACCCCTCTGGGGCTAGTACTCTGTTTGAATCCATCTATGGGAACTGCTGCTACTTTTGTGTGCCCGTGAATGATATAAGCAACTATGTATCTTGTTACAGTGGTTCGTGCAGTTAATTGAGGCCACAATGTAATAAATTCCAAACGTTCAACGCTAGTCCAGCGCTCATGTGGAACACTCACATTAAACTCGTCTTCATAAAAATCTTGAAAAGCATAAGTTAAGAAGTTTTATATATCTCAATGATTCATAGAACATAACAAACATATACTAGTTCACAGCAAAAGACAAAATTGTGAGAAGGTTTACAAATCAGGAAAAAACAAGCAAGGCTTCTCTGAGCAAAAGATTCCCGGCAGGCTTAAATTTCTGGAGTTCACTCTGGTTTTTCTTGTTGCCACCATCCACGGTTAGGTTCTCTCATTCCAGAATAACCAATTATAATTGTGGTCTCAGCTGGAATGCTGAACTAAACCATGCAGTGTATTGACGAGCTGAAATGCTTGTGCATTCCACTAAATTTAAGCTAGTCCCTGCACTACAATTAGGAAGTAAAACGTACGAATCAGCTTCGTTTAGATTGCGTTGGTCATTCTACCTTAGTTACTACCAATGTAGGGATACCTTGAAGACGGGATGTTAGACGACGGCAACGAGGGATAGCCATCTCATTTCTTGCAGCTTGTACTAAAACCGAGGTGTGTGCTTTTGATTGCACGGATAGAAACGATACGGAGACAGTCATCCCAAAGCGATATGGAGACAGACATCCCTGTTTGCAAAATCTGAAATACGCTTATTTAAACAAAGGATGATATTACTACTTTCCCCGCTTCCTCTTAGAACCAAGTCCTAGATTCATGCTACAGACTTTCCCACTTTCTTCCCTGTTTGAACCAACGCTTTGAGTTGACTGTATGAACTAGCTTTACTTCTAATAATAGTAGAAGTCTAGGTGGCTTTGGAACAACAGACGGAAGTAGAAAAGGATCCACATGAAGGGGGAAGAGCTGGGGCACTAGAGCAAGGCAGGTTTCGAAGGAATATATACCTGAGGGTCGTCGGCATGTGGCAAAGACGGCGTCGGGAGGCCACATCTGTCGGATTTCGGGTTCCGGCAGACCCTCTAGGTTCGAACACTGGGGTGCGCGCGGAGATCACACCTCCTACCTTCCTGCACCTCGTCACCTCGCAAGGATCTAGAACTACACAAAGAGCAACACAAGGGACACAAGGTTTATACTAGTTCAGGCCACCATTGTGGTGTAATACCCTACTTTAGTTTGTGGCGTGGTGGATTGCCTCTGGGGCTGATGATGACATTACAAGGAAGAACAGCCTCGCCAGGGTCTATTCTTGGCTGGTGCGATGAACTGCTAGGGGGAGTTCAGTCGCTTCTCTCTCTCTCTCTTCTAGATGCCTCTACCCTGTGGGTGGCTAGTCCTATTTATAGGCAGAGGCCC
This sequence comes from Aegilops bicornis, assembly GCA_021605145.1. NCBI lineage: Eukaryota > Viridiplantae > Streptophyta > Magnoliopsida > Poales > Poaceae > Aegilops > Aegilops bicornis. Next base: position 545,484,954 of record CM038673.1, read on the forward strand.
TGGGCCTCTTCCCCAAATATTTAGCGGGAAGGGCGCCAAAAATTGGCCATTTTGAAGGGGAACATCTAGTACACTTATCCTGACTAAAGTTGGTCCTCGCCTGCCAAAGGCTCTTACGATGACGCCGGCTTGGGCTCCACGATGACTTCCTTCCTGCCGTTGGGCTGGTCTTGGTCTTGTTGCACCGAAATGGCTGCCTTTGCTTGATACTCTTGCCTGCGCTTGCCTCCTTTGCACCAAAGAGGAAATGAGGACACTGCGCGGGCTGGCGCCCTTGGTCGTCATGGCTTGCGTCATGGGCACCTCGTGAGGTACCCCGCCTTGATCTCTCCGCCTCCTCGCGAGCCAGCCTGACGAGGCCGAGCCTGAGGAAGCTTACTGTCGTCCGCTCTCATGAGGCTTGGCCCCTCGCGAGGGTCTTGAGCTTGTGTTGATGAAGATGGGTCGTCTGGGCCACCCCTTGAGCCACGCCGCAGCCGCAGGCAGTGCAAGTCTGGGTACCCCATTCCCTAACGCCGACAAGAGCCCCGCCCAAGGCGCGTCTGGACTTGGCTTAGCAGAGAAGCGGAAGGGCAAGGGCGAAGCACCACGGGCCCTAACAGCCTGCGGCCTTGGGCGCCGCGTGGCGGTTGATTGGAGGCGGGCATCTCCACTTCCTCATGACGCCTCGGCAACTACACGAGCTGACTAGTCCCTGCATGCAAAGCGGGTCACGATTACCTGTGATCATGGAGGTCGACGGTTGGCCTTCCCGGCTGTAAGTACGGAACGACGCGTGCCCTTCAAGTTCGTCTCTTCTTGGTGCTCCTTCTTCTCCGTCTTTGCCCTTGCTCCATCTTGTGGCAATGGCTCCGATCCGCCGGTTCTCCGCAGAAGAGAAAGGAAAGGCCCCCCGAGAGGGTCCCGATCCACTTCTGCCGAAGAAGCGGCTAGCCCTCTGCCGCCGGGATGAGAGCGCTCGGCAGGAGGTGTCGAGGCCTTGGTACGAGCGGCCGCCGCCAGGGTTCCCGCTGCCCTTGTACGCCCGCATTGAGGGCCCTGAAGGAGTCGACGCCGAGCGCCATGGACGACGCCGCCGTCGGCGCCGGCGGGTCATGGCGGTGTGCATCGTTCCTCCTGGAGTCCACGCCGAGGGCTCCTCCCGACAGTTCGTGCTCCACGCCACCATGCCTCCTCAATCTTGGATTCGGCTTCCCCCCTCCTTCGCCTTCGTGATGCCGCGAGGGGGATCTTTGGAGCTCTGGTTGCAGCACCCTTGCGACCGGAGCGGAGGTTGCTGTCGTCGCCCCGAGCAAGGTCTTCATGACCCGAGGCTGGGGCGAGATCGCCCGGGTCTGCAAGTCGAGGGGCGCCCTCGTGATCCACTTGGAGTACGACGGCGCCTCTGTGATGTTCTTCAAGGTCTTCAACGCGGAAGGACGCCGGCTGGAGTGCTGCCCTGAGAGAGGTGGCCGGGGCCCTGCCGCGGCGAGGACTAGGCTCGCCGACCGCTCCCCCAGCAGCTCCTCAGGCGGCGAAGGCGTCGGAGGATCCAGCGACTCCGCCGAGCTCTTGGCGACTCCGGAGACAAGCGACGACAGCTACGAGCCCCCGAGCTTGCGTCGCTTTCGGAGCAGGGCGGGCTCGTCAGGCCGCCGCCGCCACTGATCTTGATGGGGTTGGCACCGGCGCTTGACGGCCCACTGTTGATGATGGCGTCTTTTGCAGAGGCGCGTGTAGTTAGCTCTCTTTAGGATCCGCTCCCTTTGTTCCCTGCGAGGAATCGAAAAACGCGCCCCGTGGGGGCTTGTAAGGTGACTGTGGTTCTGTTTGTCAATACGATCCCTGTCGTGAAATGGTGCGTGATGCTCATCCCGCCTTAGCTTAGTTCCTCCTTTCGAACCTCGCGAGGGCTTGATGCTCTGCGCCAACAGGTCCCGGTCCCAAGGAAGGCTTCAGCCTTCGCTGGTATGCCAGGTCGCGATGCCGTGGTCAAAGCTAGGAGGTGAGCGGCCCTGGGTCCAGTAAGAGCCCCTGAGTCGCGATGCTCAAGAGGTCCCCTTTAGCGCTCAAGCAACCATCGTTCGGTGAGAAAGGAGCGCGACGTTGCTAACACGGGATAGCCACAGGTGTGAGGTCGGTGCTGCGATAGCTAGTATTCCCGGAGGATGACTTATCTCGGGGTTCAGGAGCCGTTCCTTGGCGTGGCGCTAGGTCCGCGCATCGGTAGATGAGGAGTTGCCTGGCGAGGTCCCTGCGTGCCTCTTCCCTCTCGCCTTTACTCCCCTTTCTGCTCTAAGTCCTCGGGTCCCGGCCCTTGAGCGGGGCTCAGCCGTCGCTGGTATGCCAGGTCGCGATGTCGTGGACAAGGCCAGAGGGTGAGGGCTAGAGAGCAAGTAGGAGCCCATGAGTTGTGATGCTCAGGTACCCCCCCCCCCCTTTAACGTGCAAGCGGTTCGCGCGGGCGAGAGTGAAGGAGACGCCGTGGGGGCCTCGCCTGACGCTGCCCCTTGAAGAGGTCCTGCAGGCTCATCATAGAGAGAACAAGAGTTCGTCATGACAATCGACAGTCAGCTGTTGGTTGCTTTGGAGGGGTGACGAGGCACTGAAGGCTTGACGAGGTAGCGCTATGCGGGGCTGCCGCGGCCAGAGCTCAGCCATCCAGGTTTGTCGGCGTTGTAGGGACGGACCCATGCGCAAGTGTCGTGCTGTTAGGGAGCAGCTCCATCAGTTGGTGTCAATCGAGCGGGCGATTAGGTGAAACACGTTAGTCATGAAGGAGCAAATCCATTTAGATAGGCGCAGAGAAGGCGAACATCGCTGGGTCGGGCCCAAGCGACTTGGGGATGATGCAGCCCGAGGGGCGCCCCCAATAAAGTAAACTAGCAACATGAAGCAAAAGGGATACACGCCGCAGGGACGGACCCACGCGGCCTGGGAATGATGCAGCCCTGGGGGGCGCTCCCAGCTTGAAACTCGAAGGATGTCACCTGATAACGTTGAGGATGAGGGGGTGTTGAAGTAGCGGTCGCCGTGCGCTGTGGAAGCCGATCCTCATGAGCCCCCAGGCCCAAGGGCCTCGGGAGGCTCCAGAGGCGCTGGTGGCTCCTCGAGGACCATCTCCATCTCCGCCAGGACTGCGGAACGCCTAGCCACTTGAGCCTCCAAGATGCTCCTCATGAGGCGCTGGTGCGTGGCAGCCGCGTTCAGCAAGCCGTAAGGCATGCGAACGTAGCTGTGGGGTGGACCTTCGCAGCGCCCCACGCGTGAAGGCCAGAGGCGCTCCTGAGAGGCGGCTCGGTTGAGCCCTGGTATGTCGATTCAGACGCGCAGCCCACCATCCTCGCTTGGATGGGGAGCTGCGGTGGGTAAGCGGCGGCTGCCACTCATGACTCTTGACTCCTGCAACTCCTGAATGATCTTGCTGACGAACTCCTGAGGGTTTAGCCCTCCTTTCCTCGCTCCTTCCTGAGGGAAACGTGCTTTGAAAAACGTCTCCAAGTGGTGACCAAGCGCCTCCCTCGTGATCTTAGCAAAGTCGGTGGCCCTCCAGGAGAGAGCCCTCGAGCCTTGCTCGAGGAGGGCGCCGGGCGTGCCTTCCTACGCGACAGAAGGAGGTGCCCCCTGAACAGGCGCGGACCCTGAGGGGCCTGCCTCCCGAGGGGTCGGGCCAGGCAATGTCTTCTTCTTCTTGGGAGCAGTCTCGGGGAGCCTCCTGCTCTGGTGGTCTGGGTATTCAAGTGACGCGGCTTGAAAGGCACGCTCCATGGAACACACTGCGTCTCTCTCTCTTCACAAGGCACCGTGATGACTCCACCGCTTCCTGGCATCTTGAGGACATATTAGCCGTGATGGGCCGAAAGTTTTGATGGCCTGTAAATGGGCCCAAATGAAGCCAGACCTTTAACAGGACGGAAATACACCGGTCCGTAATTCGGCCCAATTACTTAGCGGACTGTTAACGGGCCAGAAGTGACCATGGGCCGCGTTGATGACAAGTTTAGGAAAGGCCGTTGACGGGCTGATTTGACAAAGAATGTTGGGCCTTTAGCTGGGCCGGCCCATTATGGTCGGCAGAATCTTGTGGGCCTTTAGCTGGCCCGGCCCATATGGTATGCAAAATGGTGTGGGCCTTTAGCTGGGCCGGCCCATTATGGTCCGCTAAATTTTGTGGGCCTTTAGCTGGGCTGGCCCATTATGGTCCGCTAAATCTTATGGGCCTTCAGTTGGGCCGGCCCATTTAATCTTTGTGGGCCACTTTTGGGCCGGTCCACGTGTGAACATATCATAGGCCCATCTCGCCGTTGGATCCGGCTACCAATGAGAATTTTACACGTGGAAAATCGGCATTGGTCGTGGTTGTTAACGGGTTATCGGATCCAAAATCCGACCCGATAGCTTAACGGCGTTCCGTTACGGTGGATGCCACGTGTCGGTCACCCTTGATGAAAGCACTTCTGTGACGCGGGATTTATCGTCATGGAAGTGGACACTTCCGTGATGATAATTTTGTTAATGTCATGGAACACTTCTACGACAAAGACAGTATGACTATATTGATTCTGTCATAAATTTGTCATGGATGTACATGCATGACAGAAAACGCGACCTACTGTGACAAACACGTATCATCACGGAAGTGTTTTTTTGTAGTGACCTCATCTACGTAGGCCTCCATCAATGGGATCTGGTAATCCTTGTTGACCTGTCTGACAACAAGCTGCGAGTCACCCTTGACGATGAGCTTCTTAACCCCGAGGTCTGCCGCGATCCTAAGACCGGCAAGTAGCCCCTCGTACTCAGCAGTGTTGTTGGTGGATATCTCCCTTGGAAAGTGCATCTGTATCATATACTTGAGGTGCTCTCCGGTGGGCGCGATGAGCAGCACACCAGCACCGGCGCCTTGCAGCGAGAAAGCTCCGTCAAAGTACATAATCCAGTCGCGAACTGTTTCCTTGCCGGGGAGAGCGGTCTCCTGGATTTCTTCATCAGGCGTCGAGGTCCATTCCGCAATGAACTCCGCCAAGACCCTGCTCTGGATCATTGAGGTGCTTTCAAATCTCAAACCAAAGCTTGACAACTTCAAGGCCCACTCCACAATCCTTACGGTCGCGTCTGGGTTGTGCAGTATCTGTTGTAACGGGAGGCGGGTGACGACAGAGATCTCGTGGGCTTGGGAGTAATTATGCAGCTTCCTCGAGGCCATAAGGAGGGCGAAGAGCAATATCTGCACACCGGAATACCTTGATCTGGCCCCCTGCAAGAGGGAGCTGACAAAGTAAACTGGGTGCTGTATCATTTTCTTCTTCTGCACCACTCCATTCAGCGGCGCGGGCTATGTCCCGATCGCGTCAGACTCTGCCGGGGGCCTTGCCTTGCCGGCATCAGGTCCTACAGGGGGAGTCTCTGAATTGCCGTCTGTTGGTCCTGCCATCGCCGCTGCCTCTTCGTCAACCTCCCTCTGTGCTACTAGCGCGACACTGACCACTTGATTCGTCGTCGCTAGATATAGCAGCAACGACTCTTGTGGTTTAGGCGCGACTAGTACCGGTGTAGAGGAAAGGTACCTCTTCAGGTCTTGCAACGCTGCCTCGGCTTCGGGGGTCCACTCCATAGGGCCCGCCTTCTTCAGGATTTTGAAAAAGGGGAGGGCGCGCTCGGCAGACTTGGAGATGAATCGGCTCATGGCGGCAATGCAGCCAGTCAGTCGACACACATCCTTGATCCGTTTGGGCGCCTTAATCTGCTCGATAGCCTTGATCTTGTCTAGGTTTGCCTCGATCCCATGCTGCGACACAAAGAACCCGAGAAGTTTGCCGGATGGAACGCCGAAGACGCACATCTCAGGATTCAGCTTGAGGTTGATCTTGCGCAGGTTGGCAAACGTCTCTTCTATATCTTGCACAAGAGTTGCTCTATCCTTGGTTTTCACCACTATGTCGTCCATATATGCTTCCATATTTCTATGTAGCTAGGGTTCAAAACCAATTTGGACTGCTCTTGCGAATGTCGAACCAGCACTCTTCAACCCGAAGGGCATCCGTAAAAAGCAGTACGTACCACATGGGGTGATGAATGTCGTCTTCTCTTCGTCTTCTCTCGTCATGAAGATCTGGTGGTAGCCCTGTCGGTGTACAAAACTAGGGGCACATTTTTGTACCCCTTTACCTGTGCACGGGCAGTTAGAGCCGCGCCCACGACCACAACAAGCAGAACAAGGGAGGTGAGCCAAGGTAAAGCTAAAGGCACAAGACAAAGCAAAACAACGCCAAGGCCAAGACCACAAAGAGCAGAGGGACGAAGCAAGTTCCCCCCGGCAAGACCCTTGCTGGGGGCAGCTTGTCCCAAATCAACGAAGTGAGCCGCCCTTGAGCCCACGATCCCCGACGCCATCATCCGCATGGGGCCAGGGCTCGGGAAGGCACCTCCAAGGTGGCATGCAGATCTTTGTGAAGACATATTCAAGATCAGATGAGGATTAGAAGACGACGACTCTCGACAAGATCCTTGCCGAGGAAGGCCACAAGACCCCCGGCAAGATCCTTGCCGGGGACGCCGGTGCACCACGGCAAAACCCTTACCGGGCCACCCGGCGAGGCCCTCGCCAAGGATGCCAGCGGGACCACCGCCAGGCCTGCACCAGCCAAGTCTCTGCCGCTTTTCACATGCAGCTGCCGACCCAACCAGTTGGGCAGGCACCTGCGTGGCAACATGCAGTCCTTCGTGGAGGCTCCACTTCTGTGCCACCTCAGCTGCATGCCTACCTACATGGCACCGCATGCATCGCTGGCCTAGGCGCGTGTCAAAGCTTGGAGGAGCAGCGACGGACGGGACGGGCCTCGCCTCCATCCCCGATAAAGTGAAGGGACACCTAAGCCTCGCATTAAATGCGCTTTTGTCACATCCCTAGTTCTGGTATGCTCAAGGCTAGCTAGTCATGTGTGCATCATGTTTCAACTCCTTTTAAATTGAAATGAGGATTTGTGAAACCCTCAGAATCATTTCTGGAAATGACCCAGATAAAAATTGCTCCAAAAGGGTCCAAGAAAATGCTCATGTTGATCTCTGAAAATATTGGACAGAGATAAAAATCAAACCAATATTTTTAGGAGCTCATAAGTATTTATTTTGGGCATTTGGAATTAATCCAATAATTAATTGCTTTGGATATATATTTTTTATATATATAATGTATGTCCGAAAATTATGCTAGTTGTTGAGGAGCTCTGGAATAATATACCTAGCTCCTATAAAAATTGGCAAAGTAAATAAAATGATTTAGTAATATTACTAAATCAAAACAAATGTCAGAAAATAGAAAACAAAAACAAAATAGAAAAGGGGAAGAAAACCCACCTGCACTTACCTCCCTATGCAGCCTGGCCTGGCCAGTGGCCCAACAGGCCGGCCCAGCCGACTGGCAGTGCCAGTCGTCGTCTCCACCGCGCCAGGAGGACGCCGAGCACGCGCTCACCGCACGCGGCCACGCGCCCGGCCACCTCCTGCCTCCCTGCTTGCTCCGCGACTCCCTGCAGCGTCGCCACGCAACCCCCCCGGCTCCCCTCGCTCTCAGCCGTACTCATCCCCTCCCCTTTCTCTCTCCCGCGAGCACCACCGAACGCCACTGCCGCTGGCCGCTGCGTCACCGTAGCCACCGCCTCCCCCCTCGCCTCTCCGGCACGCCCAGAAGCTCCGCCTCCTCGCTCTGAAGCCCTCCGCCGAGCCACGCAACCCGGAGCTCCCTGTGGAGACGCCTCCGCCGTCATCTTCAACCTCGGCCGCTGTGGATCTCCACCGCCATCCGTTGCCTGCAAAGCCTTCCCCGAGCCGCCGCTGCCTCTGCTCGACTCGCTGTGAGCCCCGCCACCGTTCCCCCCCTCTCCGCTTAGTCGCTCGCGCGCCGTAGCATCGTTCCCCCGCCATGGCCGTAGCGCCTCGCTGCCGTCCATGTCACCGTCGTTGTCTCGGCCCGCCTCCGCCCAAACCAAGAACCCCAACGTGCTCCTGGTGCCACGAGGGTGCCACAGAGCCCCTCGGGTGGCCTCCCCGTGCCCTGCAGCCCGATCCCGCTCGAAGCAGAACTCCGGCCGCCGCCCCAAGGTTTGCTCCGGCGAGCTCCGGTCGCCCCTGCCTCTCCCATTTGCTCCAATCGGTGCGGACGAGCGCGGTACGTCCCTGTGGTCTCCGCCATCCTTTTAGTCGCCGGAACAGCGATCCCGAGCCCTCCGCCGCGTTCGGCCTCGCAGGCGGCTAAAGCCGGTGGGGTTGACCGGGTCTAACCCCCCAGTTGACCTGGAGTTTGACTACCCACGGTCAATGACAGGTGGGGCCCGGCCCTGCTAATGTTTCTATTAGGATTAGTTTAATATCTAATTAACTCTGTTAACTAACTATGACACTGACGTGTGGACCCCACACTTCAGGTTTGACCTGGTCAGCCCCTTTGACCTGCTAACGCATGCATGACGCAATGATGACACAGTTATCCATTTCCTGGATTTTATTTAGTCAGGAAAATCCAGAAAATGATATAAACTTCTAAAATTCATATAAATTCAACTGTAGCTCAGATTGAAATAATTTATATATGAAAAATTATCAGAAAAATGCAGTCTTTCCATCTGTACCAGTTTCATGCATGAAAAAACAACTTATACCTGCTGTATAAGTGAAACACTAAAATGGCATTTATAAAGAGCTTAATTTGGAGTTGCATTTGAATTGTTGGTTCAAATGAACTTCAACCAAATGAATGCTAGTTGCATTAGCTCAAACAGCATCACATCTTCATGCCATGTTCATGCTTTCATATTGTTGCATATGATTGTATATTGATTGTCGACACCGTTCCTTCTCGATAGGTTCTGCTCCGGAGACCGATCCAGAGTACCTGTCTGTGAAGCAGTGCCTCCCTTGTTGTTTTACCAGGCAAGCAAAACCCCTTGTTCATTCCGATACAATCCTACTCTCTCGCTCCTGCTCTTAGTTATTGCATTAGGACAACAACGATTCATCTGCTACTTTGTGCTGCGGTAGTTGAACCCATTCCTCTGCATGACCTGTCATTGCCACAAAGAATAGTTGAAACCCACTAGCATGTGTAGGAGTTGATTGAGCCATGTTGTGTTCCTACCATGCTATGCCTGCTATTGCTTAGAGTTGTGTCAGTCCGATTCATTGGGAATGAATTGGAGTGCAGTTCTATGTTCTGATGCTGAGAGTTAAGCGTGTGAACACGATTTGGTAAAGGTAGCGGTGAGAGGCCATGTAGGAGTACATGGTGGGTTGTCTCATTGGAACCGTCCTTAAGCACTGAGTTCTATGTATGTTGTCCAATGACTCGATACTACCACACATTGGGTTCCGGTAACTCGACCCCTCTCGACTTATTAACCAACTTGATCTCTGTCCAGGAGTTGCAACTAGTTTCTGGTGTTTGTAGGTAGTGCTATTTTTCAACCAAGTGGCACCCGGCAGGGTGGGCTTGGGACAGACTAGGCATACGTGGCCTGGTGTACCGAGTGGCACCCGGATGGTGGGCTCGGGAACCCTGCACACATCGTTTGGGGCCGTGAGCGACACCCCGGCCGGATCTCCATGCGGATGGAACCCGAATAGGCGATAAACCTGGATTAGAGTCTTGTGTGGTTAGTCAGGTCGTGGTCGACACCCTCGCCAGGCTTCCGCTTGAAGGTTGCGGAGATACATGATGTGTACATGGCGGTAAGTGGCGAGAGCGTGTGTGAAGAAGTACACCCTAGGGGTTAACATGATCTATTCGAATAGCCGGGTCCGCGGTTATGGACTTGTTGGATGCTTACGTGGTACATAGACAACTTGAAGTGGATACTCTAAAATGCTCAAGACAAGTGTGAGTGCTATGGATGGCCTTCTCATAGGGAGACGGGGATGAATCCATAGTAGTGTATTGTGTGGTGATTAGTGGACTCGTGTGCGCTGCTTCACCTTAAAGAAGTTTCTCGTAGTCGTAGAACAGGATAGCCACTGAGTCAAAGCTGGCTTGCTGCGACTAAACCCCACATTACCTTCTTGATACAAATGCATGTATGATAGGATCCGATGTAAGTCTTGCTGAGTACCTTTGTACTCACGTTGCTTTATTTATGTTTTTGCAGCGGAGACCTCGGTCTTACTAGTGATCCGTGGACTTCGACGAGTAGCTTGTATCTCAGCTACGATCTTGATCGGATGTTGTAGATAGTCAGGCTCTTAAGCCTTTTTCATTTGTAGATGTTTGTACCCAGACATGTAATGCCTCCGCTTGTTGCTTGTTTGCTCTAAATGTTGGGTCATGTGACCCCTGTTTGTAATAAATGCTATGATGGCTCTTTGAGCCTTATCTATATGAGTTGTTGAGTTATGCTGTGATGCCATGTTGTACAGCACATACTTGCATGTTATGTGTACGTGTAATGTGTATTGCTATGTGTGGGATCTGACTATCTAGTTGTTTATCCTTAGTAGCCTCTCTTACCGGAAAATGTCTCCTAGTGCTTCCACTGAGCCCTGGTAGCTTGCTACTGCTCCGGAACACTTAGGCTGGCCGGCATGTGTCCTTCTTCGTTCCTGTGTATGTCCCTTCGGGGAAATGTCACGCGGTGTCTACCGGAGTCCTGTTAGCCTGCTACAGCCCGGTTTACCGGAGTCCTGCTAGCCCAGTTGCTACAGCCCGGATTCACTCGCTGATGACCGACACGCTCGCTGTCGGGTCATGTATGCCTGTCCCCTCGTAAGTTAGTGCCACTTTGGGTTCACGACTAGCCATGTCAGCCCGGTTTCTTTGTCATATGGATGCTAGCGACACTATCATATACGTGTGCCAAAAGGCGCAAACGGTCCCGGGCATGGTAAGGCGACACCCGTGGGAATACCGTGCGTGAGGCCGCAAAGTGATATGAGGTGTTACGTGCTAGATTGGTGTGGCATAGAATCGGGGTCCTGACAGCTTTGTCCTGTAATACCAGGATAACCTCGTGCCACTGTAGACCTTTCCACCTCCTGTGTGCCATTGTGGCAGCCCCTTTTTCCTATAAAAGGAGGCCCGAGGTGACCAGGAGAAGGATTCGGCTTTTTGGAGCTTGTTACACTCCGTAGCTAGTTCAAGAACTCAGAATGCATCCACCAAAGCTGGACTAGGGTTTTACACATCCTCGTGGCCCGAACCTGGATAAACGAACCGCGTGCTATCTGTTAGACCCGCTTCTTCTCAACCCCGCCCGCAACGCGGTAAAGAGGGATTCTTGTGATCCCATACGTGTCGTTTCCCACCGACATCTTTGGCACGCCAGGTAGGGGGGCGCGTTTGTGAGAATCTGGTCTGGTAGTTAGCCTAGGGGTTCTTGGTCGCCATGGCTCCTAAGAAGAAGACGGCCACGGCGATCGGCTTGTTGGGGGATGAACGGCCCGTGCCGGTGCGGGCGAGCAGCGGACCGGTCGCGGACAGGACTCAGGCCGCGACCCGCGAACACCAGCACCACCAGGCAGTCAGAGCATGGCGAGTGGCATTGTTCGTGCACCAGACAATCGGCCCCACACCGCCGGACCCGAAGACGGAGCTGGGCCCACTGCCGGTGGCGCGGGGCCCTCCGAGGGTGTTTTTGCACAAACTCCGGGCGGCGCGGCGACCTCCAGGACGCATACACCGGTGACCACCACGCGTTCTTCCCATGGTGTGCGCGCCAAACAGCGTCACCACGTTGGTGACCCTGGGCACCGCCGTGGGAAGAGCCCTATGCGTCGTCAGCAAGACGAAGGAGTTCAACACGCTCGCCGAAGCACTGGTGAAAATGGCACGCAGCCGCTGGGTCGTGACAGAGCTCCTTCTAACATAGTTAGAAGTCGAAGCGCGCCGCGATCCACTCAGCTGTCATGGCCACCCACGCCAGCGGAAGCCTTGGCACACGCGCAGCTGCTCCTCGACTTTCGTCGTGCTGCGGAGAAGCTCGATGAGTGGAGGGCCACCATCCAGAGCCTCGTCGCCGTTGCGAACAAAGACGATCCGCGACCGTCGGGGCCCTCGGGTCGGTGCTCCACCGAACCACCACATGCTGGCGCTGGGAGGACCGGGGGAGCTGCGGCCACGGTGCACTCTCCTCCTCCTCGCCAGCCGCCGCGGGCGTCGGCCCATCGCGACGACGCTGGTGATAACATCTCCATAGCATCGTCCGATCCACGGACCCTCCGCGACCAGCGCCAGGTCCTTCGGGAGCGAGCTCACGAAGACGCTCGAACCACCGTCGAGCGCCGACGCGAAACGTGCCGCCAGTCGGACAAGCGAGCGGGACCCACTACAGACTACCCGGCACCGGGGGGCCCCGGCGGCCTACCTTACGAGGTGGGCTGCCTGGCTTTTACCCGTGAGCTGAGGCAGTTCCAGTGGCCGTCCCACCGCACGTTCAAGCCCGATGTCAGCGAGAAGTACACCGGCAAGACCCATCCGTCCGAGTTCCTCAGCATCTACACCATCGCGATGCAGGCCGCTGGGGCTCGCGACAAGGTGCTTGCCAACTACTTTCACCGGGCGCTCAAGCCCAATATAATGTCTTGGTTGATGCACTTGCCGGCGGACTCCATCTCTTCCTGGTCAGATCTGTGCCATGAGTTCATTGGCGCCTTCACAGGAGGCCACCAAGCTCATGGCCAGGCCAGTGATCTGCATATCATTCCCCAGAAGGAAGGGAGACCCTGCGCAAGTACATCCAGAGATTCAACCGGGTGTAGTACAACATCCCCGACGTTCATCCCGCCGCTGTGACTAGCACGTTCCATCAGAACGTGCACAATCGCAAGATTCGCGAGGAGCTGGCGATGACCAAGGTTAAGGATGTGGCCGAGCTCTATGTTCTGGCCGACAGGTGCGCCCGAGCTGAAGAGGGAACGAAGTACCCCGGTGAAGACGCCGGCGCGGAAACCAACTCTACCGATGAGGACGCCTCCGCCCCGACGAAGAAGGGCCGGTGTCGCAACAGGAAACGCAAAGGCAAGGACGTGCTTGCCGTTGAGGGATCTGATGATACTGGTGCCGGCAAGAAGGTCAAGGCAGACACCCCCGGCAAGGAGATTGCTGGGTGCGCCGCCTGCCGGGCCTTGGCGGCTACCGACAAGCCAGGAAGCTCCGGCAAGCAATACTGTAAGATCCACCACACCAAGGGCCACGATCTCCAGAACTGCCGACAAGTCGAGCTGCTTGCTGAGAAGCAAAAGGCTGAGTACGAAAGGCGGGACAAGGAGAAGGACCAGGATGGTGCCGAGGATCCGACAAGAAGCGTATGCCAAGGAGGCCGCTCCGGCAAGGACAACCAGCAAGAGAGGCCCGCCCGGGGCCGCGACAAGAAGCAAGAAGATGACGATCACGACGAGGACGACGAGTCCGGTGAGCAAGGGTTCCAAAAGGCTACGGAGGCCATGTGCGTCGATGGCGGCGCCTCGCTGCATGCCTCTCACCGCCGGCTCAAGCAGTGGGCGCGAGAGGTTACAGCAACAGAGCCGTCGTTCGACGCTCAGAAGCCACTAAAGTGGTCCAGCACGCCCCTCATCTTTGACGCCGAGTGTAGGACCTTAAAGTATGTCTAGAGGGGGGGTGATTAGACTACTTGATGACCAATTAAAAACTTAACCTTTTCCCAATTTTAGGCTTTGGCAGATTTTAGCTATCTTTGCACAAGTCAAGCAATCTTCACACAATTCAAGCAAGCATGCAAAGAGTATATAGGCAACGGAAATTAAAGCATGCAACTTGCAAGAATGTAAAGCGAAGGGTTTGGAGAAATCAAACGCAATTGGAGACAAGGATGTTTTTGTTGTGGTTCCGATAGGTGGTGCAATTGTACATCCACGTTGATGGAGACTTCAACCCACGAAGGGTAACGGTTGTGCGAGTCCACGGAGGGCTCCACCCACGAAGGGTCCACGAAGAAGCAACCTTGTCTATCCCACCATGGCCATCGCCCACGAAGGACTTGCCTCATTAGCGGTAGATCTTCATGAACTGGGCGATCTCCTTGCCCTTAAAAACTCCTTGGTTCAACTCCACAATCTTGTCGGAGGCTCCCAAGTGACACCTAGCCAATCTAGGAGACACCACTCTCCAAGAAGTAACAAATGGTGCGTTGATGATGAACTCCTTGCTCTTGTGCTTCAAATGATAGTCTCCACAACACTCAACTCTCTCTCATAGGATTTAGATCTGGTGGAAAGAAGATTTGAGTGGAAAGCAACTTGGGAAGGCTAGAGATCAAGATTCATATGGTAGGGATGGAATATCTTGGCCTCAACACATGAGTAGGTGGTTCTCTCTCAGAACTGGTAAGTTGGAAGTGTAGGTTTGTTCTGATGGCTCTCTCCACGAATGAAGAGGAGGTGGAGGGGTATATATAGCCTCCACACAAAATCTAACCGTTACACACAATTTACTAAACTCGGTGGGACCGAATCAACAAACTCGGTCGGAACGATTTAGTATACCTAGTGACCGTTAGTGATTTCGGTGGGACCGACATGCAACTCGGTAGGACCGATATTGTTAGGGTTAGGGCATAACGTAATCTCGATGAGACCGATTACACAAACTCGGTGAGGCCGATTTTGGTAATTAGCTAACCAGAGAGTTGGTTCGGTAAACTCGGTGGGACCGATTCGCTCTTTTCGGTGAGACCGAAATGTTACGAAAGGGAAACAGAGAGTTTAGATTGCAATCTCGGTGGGACCGATCGCTCACTTCGGTTAGACCGAAACATTACGAAGGGAAACAGAGAGATTACAATCCCGTCTTGGTGAGACCGAGATCCCTATCGGTGAGACCTATTTGCCTAGGGTTTGTGGCAGTGGCTATGACATTTGGACTCGATGGCGCCGGATAGAAAGAATCGGTGGGGCCGAGTTTGGCTTTGGGTTTAGGTCATATGTGGAAGTGAGAAAGTAGTTGACGGTTTTGGAGCATATCACTAAGCACTTGAAGCAAAGGGCTCATTAAGCAACACCTCATCCCTCCTTGACAGTATTGGCTTTTCCTATAGACTCAATGTGATCTTGGATCACTAAAATGTAAAATGTAGAGTCTTGAGCTTTTGAGCTTGAGCCAATCCTTTGTCCTTAATATTTTGAGAGATCCACTTTCATCATCCATGCCATGCCATTCATTGAGCTTTCCTGAAATATTTGTCTTGGAATAGCATTAGCTCAATGAGCTATATGTTGTTATGAGTTACCAAAACCACCTAGGGATAGTTGCACTTTAAATCTCCCCGTTTTTGGTAATTGATGACAACATATAGATCAAAGCTTCGACAAATGATAATAAGATTGAAAAACATCGTCGCTTTGAGAGGTATGTGATAAGCAAGAGCTCCCCCTAAATTTGTGCATAGTATAAGATTTGCTTTGGACTACAAATGCACAAGGGATTAGGCTCATGGGTTACTCTTCCATGTCACATACATCTTGGTGGAGCGCTCAAAATAATAAAGATTGAATACATGCACTCATCACCAAGCAAAGTGAATGATCATATAAGGATAAGTAAGATAATATCATCTAACAAGCATAAGTGTAGCTAATGATCAAACACATGATCATCAATGTCTCATAGATAATAGCATAGTATCTCAAGCAATCAAAAGCAAACAAAGTTCAACCAAGAACACAAGAGAGAACAAAAGAAAACTCTCTCTCTCTCTCGAAGCCTATGATCTATACACTTCTCTCCCCCTTTGGCAACAAGTTACCAAAAAGTTCCTAGAAAATGCATAGTACTATATCGTCTCTCAGGCTTGGTCTTCAGTTGGTTGTGTAGAGATGGCTCCTTGGAAGAAGACTTCAGTTGATGTGGAAGGAGCTGAAGGAGTTGGTGCTGGAGCTGGTTGCGCTAGAGCTGTAGCTGGTGCAGATGAAGTGACTCTGGTGTCTGTTACTGGCTCTGCAGCTGATCTCTGACCTCGAGGCACTCTGGCAAATGCATCAGTAGTTGTCCTGCCATTCCTCTCCTGCATGTCATCCTGTAGCTGCTCCACAACTGACTGAATCTTAGTTACTTTGACATCTAAATCATAGAATTTTTGTTCCATGATTCTTTCCAGGCTCTCCTAGTTTTGAGTTAGGGTGGCCAACCCCTTCTCAATCCTCAGAGTTGATGCTATCAAGTAACCAAGCTGGTCCTGCTTGCTCTTCTAAAAGTACTCAGATGCCTCCTCTTGAGTTGGCATCTTGGCAGCCTTCTCTTTTCTTTGCTTTCTCCTTCTTCTCTTGAGCTGCTAGAGGGACTAGTGCCCTCACTCATGTGAATCTGCTCTTCTTCCATGTTCTGACTATCACTTTGGTCTGACATGCTGAATACACTGATTGCTGACCCTATGAATAGTTATAGATGAGATAGAGTGGATGAGCATCACAAAATGCAGAGATTTTTGCAGAAGAATGATTCAAAAACTTAGTTTTAGTTTTCCACAGAAAGCATTTCGGATCAACCGAGTGATACCGAAGTAGTTTTGGAACCTAAACTAGTGAACTCGGTCAGACCAAGTCACAGTTTGGTGGCACCGAGACTGCTAGGGTTTCACAAAGTTCTAAAATCGGTCACACCGATTAGCAATTCTCGGTCAGACCGAGAGTTACTAGTGCAATGGCGTTAGCCAAATCGGTGGGACCGAGTTTTTCAACTCGGTGGGTCCGAGATGGTTTCGGCGGAAACCTAACCCTAAATTTTCAAATCGCATCTATTCTAAGGATTGTTTTGACTGGATAGAGGTGTTTCAATCGTGGCAAGAATCATAATGAACACAATGTGCTGAGAATCAGATGAGGATAGCACTGTGATCGAGTTCATACCCTAGTTCGGCGATGAACTCGCTACGGCGGCAACATTGGAGATGAAATCCGTTGACGGCGGCGGAGACCAGCGACAGGAGGCGGCTGGCGACGAAGTCGATGATCCAGAGACCTAGAAGGCAGAGCGAGCTATGCGCGGGCAAAGAGGTTTGGAGAAAGTTTTACAAAATTTTGCCCGTGTGAATATATAGCCCGACACTGTCGGTGTGACCGAGTGGAACGACTCGGTGGCACCGAGATGCATAACTGCTGTGATTACTGACAACTCGGTGTGACCAAAAAGTTTCAATCGGTTGCACCAAGATTGAAAACCAAGATCGACTTAGTGATCTCGGTATGACCGAAATGGAGGAATCGGTCAGACCGAAAAGCACAAAGAAGTTTTGGAAGTTTATGTCTATGACGAATCAGGGACTCCGAGTGCTCCTCACACAGAGTGGTTCGAATCTGACTTTATCAAATTTTGTGATGTAGCATGAATAGAGTTTGAGACGAGAAAAGCATAGATAGCTAGAGAAGGTTCTTAGGCATTCTTTTTCATCCACTTGGCAGAAGAAAAAGAAACCAATCAATCAAAACAACAAGTGGATGTCCTCGAATGAGTAAAATATGCAACCAACATGCTCACACAATAAAATGGCAAATGAAATATGTGGCAAAGCATGCACAACCAATTCTAGCATCTATCAAACAATTGGCGATGACTAGGTCATCTATATATGAGTATATTGACTTAGGAGTCAAATGAGAACATTTGATCATAGGTCATACTCATCGTTTAAGCTCAAGTGGGGTTACCACTTTAATATAATGCATCGATATGTTCACATCATTAGAGTTGCTTCGACTCAATTCTTAGAGTTAAGCTCCCCCTAGATGTGAGATCCCCCCTAAGAGGGATGAACTAACCTTGGGTTTTGTCGATGATGACTGCATGTAGGTGTTGAAGATGTGGATGCTTAATGTTGATGTAGATCATTTGGAGCAATCCTTTGGAGTGAGTTGCACTTTCAATACCTACATGGGTTAGTCCCACAAGGAACAAACAAGAATATCCATAGACATAGAGTGATGCACACACAAGATGATGTCCATGAAAACATTAGGTTGCCTTGTTCCTTGCCTTACCAACATGAGGGTTTGTGACTCCTTGAACTAGTGCAAGATATGGAAGTTGATTGCACTTGTCCTTGCCCTAATGATATGAGTGAAGAATGTTGGCGGAGTCATCCTCAAGAACTCTCTAGTTCTTCTTCTTCGGGATCCACATCATCTTGATGGGAATCCTTGGTGTTGTAGTTGTACTTGATGAAGTAGAACTTGACGTAGTCTTGGGAACCCACTTGACCGAGGCCTTAGGTTCTTCTTCAAATGCATCAATCTCCTCTTGAAGCTTGTCCTTGCCTTTGTTCTTATGGTCTTGTGGTGGAAGATCGTCTTGTGCCTGTGTTCCCTTGAAGGAAGTAGGATCATAATTCTCTTGTTGAGGAACAAACTTCGTCTTGGGGTATTGATCTTCTTCCCACTTAACTCCATAGGCATTGAACTTTCGTTCAAAACCAACACCTTGATTCTTCCGGTGCCTTCCTTGCTTGCGTATAATTTCCTCGAATTGCTTACTCCCGGCAAGGCTTTTGTAAACACCTTTCTCTATAATTCCCTTCAATAAGCTGTTTTCTTGCTCAAGTGTAACTTGTCTAAGAGAATCATTAGTGGAATCAAGAGAACTACTAGAAGCAACAATATTGGATTTAGCATTTTTATTTTTACTACTAGAAGAAGAATCTTTCTTGTTCTTGTCACTAGACTTGACTTGTGGCATGTAAGTAGATAAGAGTAAACGCTTGGCAGTGTAAGAAGAACTTTTCTTACGGAGATTATCATTGATTGCCTTTAAGAACTCATGCTCTTGCTCAAGATTGAGCTTTTCAAAGCGTAACTTCTCATGAGCCCTTAAAAGTTCTCGATGATCTTCGAAGATAGTTTCATGAGCTAACTTAAGAGTGTTTAGTTCTTTAGTTAGAAGCTCAATCTTCTCCTTATCATTGTCATTTGTTTTTTCTTAATTAGCATGATTAATTGACGTTTCATCATAGTATTCATCACTAGAGTTGTCAATAAGTAAATCATCATCACCCAACAAGTCATCTTCATCACTATTAAAATCAACATACTCGGGGTGTGTTACCTTAGGACCTTTGGCCATGAAGCATCTTCCAATTCCTTCATTTGGTGAATCAAATATGTCATAGGAGTTGGTTGACACAAGTGCTAGACCGGCAACACCTTCATCTTGAGTATATTCGGAGTCGGAGTGATAGCTTCTCTCGGAGAGATTGTCGGAGTCGGAGCCGGATACCCATTCACCAACATGAGCTTGATGACTTCGTTTTGTGTAGCTCTTTGATGACTTGTCCTTCCTTTCCGAATCCTTGCTTCTCCGTGAGGGTCTTCGTTCATAACGATCATCTCTACTCCTTCTCTCTCTTGGTGGTGATTCTTCTCTTCTACTTCTTCTTTTTGGAGAATCTTCTCTTCTTTTGTAGGGTGCCGTACACTCATTGGAATAGTGTCCGGGTCTCCCACAATTGTAGCAATTTCGCTCTCGACTAGAAGATCTTTTTTCATTGTATGACCTTGACTTATAGCTTCTTTCTTTGCTTGTACTCTTGTAGAATTTGTTGAAGTTCTTCACCATTAATCTCAATTCTTCATTGAAGGTTTGTTTCTCACTTGATGATGTGGGGGCTTCACATGAGGCTTTGTAAGCACCACTCGACTTGTTGTGAAGTTCCTCCTTATCCTTGAGTGACATCTCATGAGCAACAATTCTTCCAATGAATTCTGTTGGCTTGAGATCTTTGTAATTCGGCATCATTTGGATCAATGTGCACATGGTATCATATTTTCCATCCAATGCTCTTAGGATCTTCTTGATGATGAATCTGTCGGTCATCTCTTCACTTCTTAAGCCGGCAATCTCATTTGTGATAAGAGCAAGCCTAGAGTACATTTCAGCGACACCTTCACCATCCTTCATTTTGAACTTGTCAAGCTGACTTTGGAGCACATCCAACTTGGATTCCTTGACGGAGTCGGTACCTTCATGCATATCAATCAAAGTGTCCCAAATTTCCTTTGCATTCTCACGAAGGCTGATTCTGTTGAATTCTTCGGGGCACAATCCATTGAAGAGGATATCACAAGCTTGAGCGTTGTATTGCAGCATCTTCTATTCATCCGCGTTAGCTTCACGGTTCGGTTCTCTCCCATCAAAGAATTCACCTTGCAAGCCAATACACACAATAGCCCAAACAGCGGGGTTATGTCCGAGAATATGCATTTTCATCTTATGCTTCCAACTAGAAAAATTAGTTCCATCAAAGTAAGGACCTCTACGGTGATAATTTCCCTCGCTATACGCCATACTCTCCTAGGTTGTGAAACCAAGGCTATGACCACCAAAAGCTATGGAAATCAAAGCAAATGGAGACCAAAGCTCTGATACCACTTGTAGGACCTTGAAGTATGTCTAAGGGGGGGTGACTAGACTACTTGACCAATTAAAAACTTAACCTTTTCCCAATTTAGGCTTTGGCGGATTTTAGCTATCTTTGCACAAGTCAAGCAATCTTCACACAATTCAAGCAAGCATGCAAAGAGTATATAGGCAGCGGAAATTAAAGCATGCAACTTGCAATAATGTAAAGGGAAGGGTTTGGAGAAATCAAACGCAATTGGAGACAAGGATGTTTTTGTCGTGGTTCCGATAGGTGGTGCTATCGTACATCCACGTTGATGGAGACTTCAACCCACGAAGGGTAGCAGTTGCTTGAGTCCACGGAGGGCTCCACCCACGAAGGGTCCACGAAGAAGAAACCTTGTCTATCCCACCATGGCCGTCGCCCACGAAGGACTTGCCTCACTAGCGGTAGATCTTCACGAAGTAGGCGATCTCCTTGCCCTTACAAACTCCTTGGTTCAACTCCACAATCTTGTCAGAGGCTCCCAAGTGACACCTAGCCAATATAGGAGACACCACTCTCCAAGAAGTAACAAATGGTGCGTTGATGATGAACTCCTTGCTCTTGTGCTTCAAATGATAGTCTCCACAACACTCAACTCTCTCTCATAGGATTTGGATCTGGTGGAAAGAAGATTTGAGTGGAAAGCAACTTGGGAAGGCTAGAGATCAAGATTCAAATGGTAGGAATGGAATATCTTGGCCTCAACACATGAGTAGGTGGTTCTCTCTAAACCTGGTAAGTTGGAAGTGTAGGTTTGTTCTGATGGCTCTCTCCACGAATGAAGAGGAGGTGGAGGGGTATATATAGCCTCCACACTAAATCTAATCGTTACACACAATTTTCCAAACTCGGTGGTACCGGATCAACAAACTCGGTCGGACCGATTTAGTAAACCTTGTGACCATTAGTGATTTCGGTGGGACTGACATGCAACTCGGTAGGACCGATATGGTTAGGGTTAGGGCATATCGTAATCTCGGTGAGACCAATTACACAAATTCGGTGAGACTGATTTTGGTAATTAGCTAACCAGAGAGTTGGTCAGGTAAACTCGATGGGACCGATTCGCTCTTTTCGGTGAGACCGAAATGTTACGAAAGGGAAACAGAGAGTTTACATTGCAATCTCGGTGGGACCGATCGCTCACTTCGGTTAGATTGAAACGTTACGAAGGGAAACAGAGGGATTAAAATCCCATCTCGGTGAGACCGAGATCCCTATCGGTGAGACCGATTTGTCTAGGGTTTGTGGCAGTGGCTATGACATTTGAACTCAGTGGCGCCGGATAGAAAGAATCGGTGGGGCCGAGTTTGACTTTGGGTTTAGGTCATACGTGGAAGTGAGAAAGTAGTTGAGGGTTTTGGAGCATATCACTAAGCACTTGAAGCAAGAGGCTCATTAAGAAACACCTCATCCCTCCTTGGTAGTATTGGCTTTTCCTATAGACTCAATGTGATCTTGGATCACTAAAATGTAAAATGTAGAGTCTTGAGCTTTTGAGCTTGAGCCAATCCTTTGTCCTTAATATTTTGTGGGATCCACTTTCATCATCCATGCCATGCCATTCATTGAGCTTTCCTGAAATATTTGTCTTGGAATAGCATTAGCTCAATGAGCTATATGTTGTTATGAATTACCAAAACCACCTAGGGATAGTTGCACTTTCACCGAGGACTACCCTGATCGCACTACCGCGGTCGGGTGTTTGCTGTTGTTGGTCTCGCCAAAAATACGCAACCTCAGGGTGAACAAGATGTTGGTTGACGGCGGGGCCGGCCTGAACCTGATCTCGTCTGTCGTGATCAGAAGGTTGCAGATCCCTGACGGAGACCTCGAGGAAACGGGCACGTTTCAGGGGGGGCAATCCGGGGAGAAGTCAGCCAGAGGGAAAGGTCACACTGCCCGTGACATTTGGAGGAGAGCTGAACTACCGGACGGAGAGGATCTTCTTCGACGTGGCCGAGATCCCCTTGCCCTACAACGGGATCCTCGGCCGCACGGCACTAGCCAAGTTCATGGTGGCATCACACTACGCCTACAACATGCTAAAGATGCCCGGGCCGTTGACCGTCGTCTCCGTCCCCTCCGACAAGAAGGACGCGCTGATCTGCGCCGGCCAACTCTACCGGGAAGCAGTTGCAGCAGTTGCCGTCAAGGCACCTGCTCCTACCGCTGAAGGCCCGGGAGGAAAGAAGGAGCCCGGCAAGACCTCTCGCACCTACTCCGGCAAGCGCACCTCTTCGTGGTGTTGTGCTACTGTTGAGAACGTGCCAGAGAGCTCTGCCGACAAGAGAAAGAGGTCCAGAGCCGAGCCGCCACAGACCGGGAGGGGCCTTCAATATAGGCTCCGCCCTCAACAGCAAATAGGAAGGCGAGCTCACCACCTTCCTGTGGGCAAATATCGACGTCTTTGCATGGCAAGCGTCCGACATCCCCGGTGTTCCGAGGGAGGTGATTGAGCACCACCTAGCTGTCTGCCCCCACGCGCGGCCCATCAAGCGGAAGGTCAGAAAGCAGGATCTGGAGAGGTAGGAGTTCATCACAGAGGAGATCAGGAAGTTAGAAGCGGCAGGTTTGGTGAGAGGGGTGCTCCATCCAACGTGGTTGACCAATCCGGTAGTGGTGCGCAAGGCGAATCTGAAGTGGAGGCTGTGTATTCATTACACAGATATCAGCAAGGCTTGTCCTAAGGACCCTTTCCCATTGCCGCGCATCGACCAGATTGTTGACTCCATGGCCGGGTGTGATCTGTTAGCCTTCTTCGATGCCTACTCAGACTACCACCAAATCTTCATGACAAGAGAAGATGAAGAGAAGACATCGCTCATCACCCCATGTGGTACGTATTGCTTTTTACAGATGCCTTTCGGGTTGAAGAGTGCAGGCTCAACGTTTGCAAGAGTGGTCCAAATTGGTTTTGAACCTCAACTCCATAGAAATATGGAAGCCTACATGGATGACATAGTGGTCAAAACCAAGGACGGGCCGACTCTTGTGCAAGATCTAGAAGAGACATTTGCCAACCTGCGCAAGATTAACCTCAAGTTGAACCCTGAGAAGTGCGTCTTCGGCGTCCCGTTCGGCAAGCTTCTCGGGTTCTTCGTGTCACAACGCGGGATCGAGGCAAACCCAGACAAGATCAAGGCTATTGAGCAGATTGAGGCGCCCAAGCGAATCAGGGATGTGCATCGGCTCACCGGCTGCGTTGCCGCCATGAGCCGGTTCATCTCCAAGTCCACCGAGCGCGCCCTTCCCCTTTTCAAGATCTTGAAAAAGGCGGGCCCAATGGAGTGGACCCCAGAAGCCGAGGCCGCACTGCAGGACCTGGAGAAATACCTTTCCTCCACGCCAATACTAGTTGCGCCTAAACCACAAGAGCCGTTGCTGCTGTATCTGGCGGTGACGAATCAAGTGGTCAACGCCGCACTAGTGGCACAGAGGGAGGTCGATGAGGAGGGGGCAATGGTGGCAGGACCAGCGGATGGCGAGCCGAAGATTCCCCCGGCAGGGCCTGGTGCCGACAAGGCGCGGCCCCCGGCAGAGTCTGGTGCCACCAAGGCGATGCCCGCGCGGTCAAGTGAAGTGGTGCCCAAGAAAAAGATGATGTAGCACCCGGTTTACTTTGTCAGCTCCCACTTGCAGGGGCTGGGTCAAGGTATTCCGGTGTGCAAAAATTGCTCTTCGGCCTCCTCATGGCATCGAGGAAGCTGCGTCACTACTTTCAGGCCCACGAGATCACTGTCGTCACCCGCCTCACGTTGCAACGGATACTGCACAATCCGGACGCGACCGGAAGGATTGTGGAATGGGCCTTGGAGTTGTCAAGCTTTAGCTTAAAGTTTGAGAGTACCTCGACAATTTAGAGCAGAGTCTTGGCGTAATTCATCGCGGAATGGACCCCGACGCCTGACGAAGAAATCCAGGAGACTACTCTCCCCGGCAAGGAAGCAGACCGCAACTGGATCATGTACTTTGATGGAGCCTTCTCGCTGCAAGGCGCCGGTGCCGGTGTGCTGCTCGTCGCACCCACCGGAGAGCACCTCAAGTACGTAATCTGGATGCGCTTCCCCAGGGAGATGTCCACCAATAACACCGCTGAGTACGAGGGATTGCTCGGTGGTCTCAGGATCGCGGCAGACCTCGGGGTTAAGAAGCTCATCGTCAGGGGTGACTCGCAGCTCGTTGTCAGGCAAGTCTACAAAGATTATCAGAGCCCACTGATGGAAGCATACGTATATGAGGTGAGGAAGCAGGAGGAACACTTTGACGGTATCCAGGCGGAGCACGTCCCCCGAGCGGAGAACAACGTCGCCGATTACCTGTCAAAGCGTGCCGCATTCAAGCTACCTGTGGAACTAGGTACCTTTTTGCTCCGGTTAACTCAACCATCCATCAACCCATCAGCAGGGAAGAGCAAGCGGAGAAAATTAGGTCCCGGCAAGTACTTTCCTACCGAGCCCCCCGGGGCTGCCGGCAAGGGTACTGCCGCGGACGCTGAGCCAGCCCGAGAGCGTCAGGCCCTGGCCGTAGAGACAGCCGCTCCCATGGCAGAAGAGATGCCTTTGGTCCTTGCCGTCGAGCCTCAGGCTCCGACATGGGCGCAACATACCGCCCAATTCCTCCAAACAGGGGAGCTTCTTGAGGAGCAGGAAGAAGCGGAGAAAGTAGCCCGTCGGTCCGCCCTGTACCATTTCGTTGATGACGTCCTGCACCGGAGAAGGCCGAACGGTGTGCGAGGGAGTCCCGGACTAGGGGGTGTCCGGATAGCCGGACTATCGTCATGGCCGGACTCCAAGACTAAGAAGATACAAGATTGAAGACTTCGTCCCATGTCCGGATGGGACTTTCCTTGGCGTGGAAGGCAAGCTTGGCGATACGGATATGTAGATCTCCTACCATTGTAACCGACTCTGTGTAACCCTAACCTATCCGGTGTCTATATAAACCGGAGGGTTTTAGTCCGTAGAACAACAACTTCAACAATCATACCATAGGCTAGCTTCTAGGGTTTAGCCTCCTTGATCTCGTGTTAGATCTACTCTTGTACTACCCATATCATCAATATTAATCAAGCAGGAGTAGGGTTTTACCTTCATCGAGATGGCCCGAACCTGGGTAAAAACATTGTGTCCCTTGTCTCCTGTTACTATCCGCCTAGACGCACAGTTCGGGACCCCCTACCCGAGATCCGCCGGTTTTGACACCGACATTGGTGCTTTCATTGAGAGTTCCTCTGTGCCGTCGCCGTCAGGTGGGATGCCTCGCCTCGTCTTTAAAGACGACACCTTCACCAAAGAAGCCTCGGCCACTGGTCAGACTCTTCGGCTTGGCGGTTTTATCATGACCGCCAGTTCCGCCTCCGCGCCGACGATGACCTCTCGAGTCATCAAATCCAATCTTCATGTTAGTTCGGAACTGGCCGAACAGTTAGATCCGATCGAGCTCTCCTCCATAAATGAGCTCTTGGATCGCATCGCCGCCCTGGGAGTCGCCACAGATTACGACCGGATCGGGCCTAAAACCGATCTAAGAGAGATCAACTCTCCCCAGGCTACCCATCATGTTACTGTGATAGAGGAGCAATGCGGCGATTCTTCCCGTATCTTAAGGACTAGTTACGTCCGGATTCCCGATGCCTCCATGCCGGACTCCTGCGGAGGGACGGATGTTGATCAAGCCCTGACCCTAAAGTCAGGCGGCGGGCCGGACTCATTGGATTGCACTCAAAAATCCAGAATTCCGAGTTCAGAAACTTCTCGGCCCTTGAGTCCTGAATTGGACGGGGTTCCAGATTTAGTGCCACCCTCCCACCCAAATATTGGCAATCTCTCTCGAATTCGGCAAGAGCCAGCTGAAACAGTACATCATTACTGGGCTAGATTCCTCCTGGTTATGAACAGGATAAAGGACTGCCGAGAGGAGGACGCAATCCCAATTTTTTGCAATAATTGCACGGACAAGGGAATACTAAACGCCATCAGCCGTCGCGAAATCACACGCTTTGCTGACTTGGCGACAATAGTACAAAAATATTGTGCAATGGAGAGCGCCTGGAAAACCGAAAGTAATTTTTGGGATAATCCGGCCCTGAATACATCCCTAGTCCGAAACAAAAGGGTGCATCATTATCAAGCACCAGGGTTGAATACCAAAAAACAAAACCCCCTAAAGGGTATGGAACCGTACTGGAGGGTTGGCTAAACGGACCCTGCAAAATTCATAGCATGTAGGGCGCCGCACCAACTCATAGCCTTCGAGCATGTTGGATACTATGGCAGGTGGCCAAAAGTGGTGAAGAGCTTCTAGCTTCAGAATCCCAGCCCAGCAACACCAGTACGGTCTTAACAGTCTTCGAGACTTTCGCATCAAATAACATGCGAAAACGACAACTCCGCAACCTTGCCGAAGTCTACCAAGTAGCAACAATGAATCCATGGAGTGACATGGCTATTACCTTCAATGCCAGTGACGAACCTAAATTCCGAACTGCCCGGGCACCAGCCGCATTGGTTCTCAGCCCGATAGTAGACGGCTTTCGCCTCACTAAGGTACTCATGGATGGCGGCAGCGGACTAAACCTCATCTATGAGGAAACTCTCCGAAAGATGGAAATAGACTAGAACCGCATTGAGCGAAGCAGCACAACCTTTAGAGGAATAATCCCCGGCCGGGAAGTATGCTGCACAGGAAAAATCACGCTGGATTTAGTGTTCGGCTTGTCGGACAATTACAGGTCCGAGGAGGTCACATGTCAAGTGGCCCCATTCAACAGCGGATATCATGCGATACTAAGACGAGAGGCATTCACAATTTTCCAAGCTATACCCCATTACGGGTACATGAAGCTTAAAATGCCCGGTCCGAACAGAATCATCACTATCGCTAGTGATCCGAGCATAGCGCTCCGCGCCGAAAATAAGACAGCCGCACTAGCCCTCGAGGCACTATCCGAAGCCCTAGCGTCCGAGGAACTCACCGCGATGAACTCCACGGTGAACAGGGACGACGTGATACTTGATAAAAGATCCAAGTCCACTTCTTTTAAACCAGCGGATGAAATAGTCAAATTCCAAGTCCACCCAACGGACCCTGCAACGACGGCCTCCATCGGGGCACAATAAAACCCTGATGTAGACGCCGCACTACGAAAATTTCTACAGGAAAACTGGGACATCTTTGCCTGGCACCCTTCAGATATGCCAGGAATCCCACGTCAGTTGGCCGAGCACAGCCTAAATATCCTAAAAGGATTCAAGCCAGTCAAACAGGCTCTTCGGCGCTTTTCCGAACCCAAGAGACAGGCCATGGGAGAGGAGCTAGCCAAACTTTTGGAGGCCGGATTCATCAGAGATATAAAACATCCGGACTGGCTAGCAAACCTGGTGATGGTACCAAAGAAGGATAAATCCTGGCGCCTATGTGTTAATTTCAAAGACCTCAATAAGGCTTGCCCAAAGGATCCCTTCCCCCTCCCGCGAATTGATCAAATCATTGACAACAAAGCAGGACACGACTCATTGTGCTTCCTCGACGCTGCAGACTGGCTACCACCAAATCAAGATGGCACAGCCAGACCAAGCTGCAACAACATTCATCACTCCATACGGCCCGTTCTGCTTCAACACAATGCCCTTTGGGCCCAAAACGCCGGTGCAACATATCAGCGCATGATTCAGACATGTCTGGCCAACCAGATCGGCAAAACGGTGGAAGCATATGTAGATGACGTGGTCGTCAAAACCAAACACGTCGAAACTCTAGTAGACGATTTGAGGCTCACATTCGACAATCTTCGAAAATATGACATCAAGCTCAATCCGGAAAAATGCATCTTCGGCGTTCCGGTGGAAAGCTCTGGGCTTCATTGTGTCCGTAGAGGAATTGAAGCAAACCCAGCCAGGATTCGAGCTCTGTCACAATTGGATATTCCAAAAGACCTCAAACAAATACAAAAATTGACGGGATGTGTAGCGGCTCTAAGCCGCTTTATCTCTCGTTTAGGAGAAAAGGCATTACCTCTTTACCGCCTCCTCCGCCGCACCGAACACTTCGA
The DNA here is from genome assembly GCA_021605145.1 of Aegilops bicornis. Taxonomy (NCBI): domain Eukaryota; kingdom Viridiplantae; phylum Streptophyta; class Magnoliopsida; order Poales; family Poaceae; genus Aegilops; species Aegilops bicornis. The sequence goes on from CM038673.1 coordinate 545,513,355, forward strand.
GTGGACGGATGCAGCGACGGCCGGACTCAAAGAAATAAAGGCCATTCTGGCAACAAATCCGGTCCTGGCTGCGCCCAACGCGGGCGAACCAATGCTATTATATATCGCCGCAACACATCAAGTTGTCAGCGCGGTGCTCGTCGTCGAATGAGAAACGGACGGAGACCGGTTCCCTGTTCAAAAACCGGTCTATTATGTGTCCACTATCCTCACTCCATGCAAGTCCCTGTGCCCACACTATCAAAAGATAGCATATGCGGTGTTCATGGCATCCCGGAAGCTGCGACACTACTTTCAAGAGTGTTCGATAACGGTAGCCTCTGAAGTACCTCTGTCACGCCCAAGATGCGACCCTATCCTAAAGGAACTCGAAGGTCCCACCAAGGATAGAAGCGCATCTTGAAGACGCTTTTGCAAGGTGGATATCATTACATCAACATTACATAATAGTGGGGATACATACATAAGGCATACAATGCCACAACAATACAACATCACATCATATCAAAGATCAACATCCGTCTACTGATGAAAAATAAACCTAAAATCAAAAAATATCCACCATGCTACCCCAGTATGACGACCTGGAACCTATCCCCTGATCGAAGAAGAAGCAGAAGAAGAACTCCAATATAAGCAAACATCGCTCTCACGTCATGATCATCGCGAAACCTGTACCTGCAACTGGTGGTGTAGTAATCTGTGAGCCACGAGGACTCAACAATCCCATTACCATGGGTATCAAGACTAGCAAAGCTTAATGGGAAAGGAAGGGGTAAAGTGGTGAGGTTGCAGCAGCGACTAGGCATATATGGTGGCTAACATACATAAATGAGAGCGAGAAGAGAAACAAAGGAACGGTCGTCAACTAGTAATGATCAAGAAGTGATCACGAACTCCTACTTACGCCGGACATAACACGTAAACCGTGGTTCTCCTCTCGATCAACCCGAAAAGAGACACTCATGATTTACGCACACGGTTGGTGTATTTTAATTAAGGTCAACTTCAGGTTTTCTACAACCGGACATTAACAAATTCCCATCTGCCACATAACCATGCACGGCTCTCGAAAGTTTATACCCTGCAGGGGTGTCCCAACTTAGCCCATGATAAGCTCTCGCGATCAACGAAGGATATTCCTTCTCCGGGGAAGACCCGATCGATCTCGAATCCGGCTACAAGACATTTCGACAGCAATAAAACAAGACCAGCAAAGCCGCCCGATCTTGTGACAATCCCGATAGGAGTTGCACAATCTGCGTTCTCAGGGCAACACCGGATGAGACATCCTACGAGTAAAACCAAACCTCAAGTTGCCCCAAGGTGGCCCCGCAGTCTACTCGGTTCAGGCCAGCACTTGGAGAAGCACTGGCCCCGGGGGGGGCTAAAATAAAGATGACCCTCGGGCTCCGGAAACCCAAGGGAAAAAGGGCATAGGTGAGGCAAATGGTAAAACCAATATTGGGCCTTGCTGGAGGAGTCTTATTCAAAGCGAACTGTCAAGGGGGTCCCATAAATCACCCGACCGCGTTAGGGATGCAAAATCCGGGAACATAATACCGATATGACGGAAACTAGGGCGGCAAGAGTGGAACAAAACACCAGGCATAAGGCCGAGCCTTCCACCCTTTACCAAGTATATAGATGCATTAATTAAATAAGATATATTGTGATATCCCAACAAGTAAACATGTTCCAACCAGGAACAACATCTCCATGTTCCAACAAGGAACAAACTTCATCTTCACCTGCAACTAACGCTATAAGAGGGGCTGAGCAAAGCGGTAACATAGCCAAACAACGGTTTGCATAGGAAAGGTGTCAAAGGTTAGAGGCTGACATGGCAATTTGGGATGGCTTGATAAGCGAGGTAATAGGTAGCGCAGCATAGCGATAGAAACGAAGCAACTAGCATAGCAGTGATAGTAGTGAGATCCAGAAGCGGTCATCTTGCCTGAAATCCCGCAAGGAAGAAGAACGAGTCCATGAAGAAGATGAGCGGATGAAGCCGAACCAAGCGTGAAGCGAACGAATCCTCACGATCGCATAGCAAGCGGGAACTAACAAGAAGAAGCACACAACATAGTAAACACACCACACATGAACAAGACATGATGCTCAACCAAGCATGATGCATGACAAAGCTACATGAAGCTACTCATGGCAAGAGATGATGCAAACAAGAGCAACACATCAAAGCAAGTTTAAATGAGGCCGGAAACAACATAGAACAATTCCGGTAAGTCCTCATATGCAAGTTTCGAAATTGGTCCAGATCTGAATAAACCTTATGTTCAAGTAGATAAACAGCAAGTTAAGATGCACCACGATAATCTACACGAAATTCTAGTCAAGTTACATATAAAGTTCATTTAATTCGGAGCTACGGCCTAGAAGATATGAGCAAAACAAGATAAACATGGCATTGATGCAAAATGCATACAAACATCAAGCAAACACCTCATAACAAGGATACAACATGATAATATGAAGCTACATGCAAAATCAAGCAAGTTTCATCTAGAGCACACTCAAAACGGAGCAACGGTTCAACACATACACACTATACAAGTCATGAGAACAATCTGTCCAAAACAGCAACTAGGCATATTGCAAGAATCAAAACAACACGCTACAGGACCTCAACAAGAAAACAAAAGGCATGGGCATGATGTACAGGTAAAGCATGACAAAACATGAACACTGAGATAACTCCAGAAATCACTAGAACATGCTCAAACACACATGGCAAGATTGCAAATAATAACAGTTTCAGACTTTGCAGAAATTAACACCAGGTTGCAATGTTTAGAGCTATCAAACAACATGTTACAGGAACTTATCATGACAAACAAAGGCATGGCATGAATATACTAATTGCATAGAACAAAAGTCCCTTACTGACCATAAGCCAAAAAGGATCAGAATATATGATGGCACCCATGTAAACATGGCAAGTTATATTACAGATTCAAACATGGCAGGAACAACAATAAGTAGTCATGTTGGTGAGCTCGAAACACTCACCACAGAGCAATACATGGCATGGCAAGGCAACTCACAGTAAGAAGACATGGCATAGAAGCTATACATGGCAAGACCAACATCATAGCATACACAGATCAACTACAACAACCTTGGCAAAATTAAATAACATGTAAACAACCTGCCAGGAAACATTTTATAGCAAAAGTAGAGCTCGATTGACTCAAGCTATGGCACTCCATAATTGCAAACAAGGGCATGAATAGATAGAGAATAACCATATGTTCAAAACATCCTTACTGAAGTATCTCAAAATATGCATGGATCTCTCGGTAGCATCAAGTTAACATGGCATAAAAATATCAATCAAGGGGCTCCTAGGGTCGGTCGAGGCTCTGATACCAACCTGTCACGCCCAAGATGCGACCCTATCCTAAAGGAACTCGAAGGTTCCACCAAGGATAGAAGCGCATCTTGAAGACGCTTTTGCAAGGTGGATATCATTACATCAACATTACATAATAGTGGGGATACATACATAAGGCATACAATGCCACACGAATACAACATCACATCATATACAAGATCAACATCCGTCTACGGATGAAACATAAACAGAAACTCAAACAATATCCACCCTGCTAGCCCAGGCTGCCGACCTGGAACCTATCCCCTGATCGAAGAAGAAGCAGAAGAAGAACTCCAAACAAGCAAACATCGCTCTCACGTCATGATCATCGCGAAACCTGTACCTGCAACTGGTGGTGTAGTAATCTGTGAGCCACGAGGACGCAGCAATCCCATTACCATGGGTATCAAGACTAGCAAAGCTTAATGGGAAAGGAAGGGGTAAAGTGGTGAGGTTGCAGGAGCGACTAGGCATATATGGTGGCTAACATACGCAAATGAGAGCGAGAAGAGAAACAAAGGAACGGTCGTCAACTAGTAATGATCAAGAAGTGATCCTGAACTCCTACTTATGTCAGACATAACACAGAAACCGTGTTCTCCTCTCGATCAACCCCGAAAAGAGACACTGATGGTTACGCACACGGTTGGTGTATTTTAATTAAGGTCAACTTCGGGTTTTCTACAACCGGACATTAACAAATTCCCATCTGCCACATAACCGCGGGCACGGCTCTCGAAAGTTTATACCCTGCAGGGTGTCCCAACTTAGCCCATGATAAGCTCTCGCGATCAACGAAGGATATTCCTTCTCCCCGGAAGACCCGATCAGTCTCGGAATCCCAGCTACAAGACATTTCGACAAAGAATAAAACAAGACCAAAAGCCGCCCGATCTTGCGACAATCCCGATAGGAGTTGCACATATCTCGCCCTCGTGGCAACACGGATGAGACATCCTACGAGTAAAACCAATCCTCAAGTTGCCCCAAGGTGGCCCATGATCTACTCGGTTCAGGCCAGCACTTAGAGAAGCACTGGCCCGGGGGGGGGCTAAAATAAAGATGACCCTTGGGCTCCGGAAACCCAAGGGAAAAAAGGGCTAGGTGAGGCAAAGGGTAAAACCAATGTTGGGCCTTGCTGGAGGAGTCTTATTCAAAGCGAACTGTCAAGGGGGTCCCATAAATCACCCGACCGCGTTAGGGACGCAAAATCCGGGAACATAATACCGATATGACGGAAACGAGGGCGGCAAGAGTGGAACAAAACACCAGGCATAAGGCCGAGCCTTCCACCCTTTACCAAGTATATAGATGCATTAATTAAATAAGATATATTGTGATATCCCAACAAGTAAACATGTTCCAACCAGGAACAACATCTCCATGTTCCAACAAGGAACAAACTTCATCTTCACCGCAACTAACAATGCTATAAGAGGGGCTGAGCAAAGCGGTAACATAGCCAAACAACGGTTTGCATAGGAAAGGTGTCAAAGGTTAGAGGCTGACATGGCAATTTGGGATGGCTTGATAAACAGGTAATAGGTAGCGCAGCATAGCGGTAGAACGAAGCAACTAGCATAGCAATGATAGTAGTGAGATCCAGGGTAGCGGTCATCTTGCCTGAAATCCCGCAAGGAAGAAGAACGAGTCCATGAAGAAGATGAATGGATGAAGCCGAACCAAGCGTAGACGAACGAATCCTCACGATCGCAACGAAACGGGAACTAACAAGAAGAAGCACACAACATAGTAAACACACCACACATGAACAAGACATGATACTCAACCAAGCATGATGCATGACAAAGCTACATGAAGCTACTCATGGCAAGAGATGATGCAAACAAGAGCAACACATCAAAGCAAGTTTAAATGAGGCCGGAAACAACATAGAACAATTCCGGTAAGTCCTCATATGCAAGTTTCAAAATTGGTCCAGATCTGAATAAACCTTATGTTCAAGTAGTTAAACAGCAAGTTAAGATGCACCACGATGATCTACACGAAATTCTAGTCAAGTTACATATAAAGTTCATTTAATTCGGAGCTACGGCCTAGAAGATATAAGCAAACAAGATAAACATGGCATTGATGCAAAATGCATACAAACATCAAGCAAACACCTCAAAACAAGGATACAACATGATAATATGAAGCTACATGCAAAATCAAGCAAGTTTCATATATAGCACACTCAAAACGGAGCAACGGTTCAACACATACACACTATACAAGTCATGACAACAATCTGTCCAAAACAGCAACTAGGCATATTGCAAGAATCAAAACAACACGCTACAGGACCTCAACAAGAAAAAAAAGGCATGGGCATGATGTACAGGTAAAGCATGACAAATCAATAACACTGAGCTAACTCCAGAAATCACTAGAACATTCTCAAACACACATGGAAAGATTGCAAATAATAACAGTTTCAGAATTTGCAGAAATTAACATCAGGTTGCAATGTTTAGGGCTATCAAACAACATGTTACAAGAACTTATCATGGCAAACAAAGGCAAGGAATGAATCTACTAATTGCATAAAACAAAAGTCCCTTAATGACCATAAGCCAAAAAGGATCAGAAGATATGATGGCACCCATGTAAACATGGCAAGTTATATTACAGATTCAAACATGGCAGGAACAACAATAAGTAGGCATGTTGGTGAGCTTGAACCACTCACCACAGAGAAATACATGGCATGGCAAGGCAACTCACAGTAAGAAGACATGGCATAGAAGCTATACATGGCAAGAACAACATCATAGCATACACGGATCAACTACAACAACCTTGGCAAAATTGAATAACATGTAAACAGCCTGCCGGGAAACATTTTATAGCAAAAGTAGAGCTCGATTGACTCAAGCTATGGCACTCCATAATTGCAAACAAGGGCATGGATAGATAGAGAATAACCATATGTTCAAAATATCCTGACTGAAGTATCTCAAAATATGCATGGATCTTTCGGTAGCATCAAGTTAACATGGCATAAAAATATCAGCAGAACAGGGGCTGAAATCAGCAACATCATGAAACCTAGTTTGCATGCTTGTGCTAGTCACCACAGAGATCACAAAAATACATGGCATACACCCCTGTAAAGATGGCATGGCATATTACAAAACACATGTAGGACTCAAGTTCATAGGACACACACATCAATCATGGCAAAAATGACAAAAGTGCATGTTCTGATAAGAATCTGAAACTAACATCACATAGCACTCTTCCAACAGAATTTCGGGCATCAAGGTGAGCTCAAATGAAAATGATGCACTGAGATGAAATAATGTACTCGTTGAGAAGAACAATTTGACATATTATACGCGCAAAACGGAGCTACGGATGTAGAGTTATGGCATGATGAAAAGGCATGAAAATATCACAGATTCGGGACTTGGAGAGATTTCTCACCCCGGGAGAAAGTCAACGGGCACGGGTTTCGGGGTTCGCCGGGGTTCGTCGCCTGAGGAGGTCGGGGGAGGCTCGCCGGAGGGTCGGGGCGGCCAGAGAGGGGCTGGCCCGGCCGGATCCGGCGCGGAGGCGGCGGAGGACGCGGCGGCCGCCGGGAGAGGCGCGGGCGAGGTCGGGCGGGCGCGAGGCGCTACGAGGCGACGGCGGCGGGCAGCGGGCGCGGACTCGGGGCATGGCGGCGGTAACGGCCAGCGCTGGCGGCCGTGGAGGCGCCGGAGGAGAAGGCGGCGGGAGGCGCCGGCGATCGGGCGGCGGTTTCGCCACGCCGGGCGGCGAAGGCGCGAGGGCCGGCGAAGGCTCGGGCTCGGCGGGCGGCGATGGGCGTCCCGGCCGGGAGGGTAGACGGCGGCGGTGGTGGGCGGGCTCGCTGGCCTCCGTGGGCTTCCAGGCCGCTGGGCGGCGGTGGGCAGCGGCGTACCACGTGGCGCGATGCCACCGCTGCGGGCGGGCGGCGATTTCGTTCAGTGGCGGCGGACGTGTCCGGCGCGCGCGGGGGACGATTTTTAGGGTTTCGGGAGGAAGAAGACCCGGGATTTTCGGGGGAGGGGGAGTTTATATAGGTAGAGAGAGCTAGGAAGCTCCAAATGAGGTGCGGTTTTCGGCCACGAGATCGTGATCGAACGACCGAGAGCATAGAGGGGAGTTTGCTGGGTTTTGGGCCACTGTGAAAGGGGTGTTGGGCTGCAAAGGGAAGGGGCTTTTGCGGTTACCCGGTTAACCGTTGGAGTATCAAACGACCTCTAAATGGCACGAAACTTGACAGGCGGTCTACCGGTGCTATACCAAGGACGCTTGGCAAACCTTGGGGCATTCCGAGAACGTTTAACCCCCGCACATGAAAAGAGGTAAAAGGGGGCGCCGGGGGACATAGGAGTGCCGGATTGCAAAACGGACAACGGGGAAAATGCTCGGATGCATGAGACGAACACGTATGCAAATGCGATGCACATGACGACATGACAAAATGTAGATGACGACATGGCAAAGTGCAACACGCAAGCACATGACATGGCAAAGACGACAAATAACTGGCAGACACCTGGCGTATCAAATCCGGGGCGTTACAACCTCTTAACGACATTATAAACAACCGCGACGCGACGGGCCGGATTGCTAAATGGGCCATAGAGCTCCTTCCATTCGACATCACTTATAAGCCATGACGAGCTATTAAGTCGCAGGTTTTGGCCAACTACGTGGCCGAATGGACTGAAGCCGAACTCCCTAAAGAGTACGGCGCATACTCCAATTGGATCATGCATTTTGACGGATCCAAAATGTTGGCTGGCCTGGGGGCTGGCGTCGTCCTGACGTCCCCAACCGGGGACACAGTCCAATACATCCTTCAGATAATGTATACGGACTCCAACAACGCAGCCGAATACGAGGCCCTTCTGCACGGCCTCCGGATGGCGGTCTCCATGGGCATTCAACGCCTAGAGGTGCGCGGGGATTCAAACCTCACAATATCTCAAATAAACGGAGACTTTGACGCCAAAGATCCGAAAATGGCAGCATACCGCAATGCGGTCCTAAAAATGTCAGCACAGTTCGAAGGGCTATAATTTCATCATATAGCCCGGGATAAAAACCAGGCGGCGGATATATTGGCACGCATCGGCGCAAAGCGCGATGCCGTCCCACCCAATATCTTTTTGGAACGGCTGTTCAAGCCATCCGTACTATGGGAAGGGGAGTCAGGCAATAATAATCCGGACCCAACCGCACCGCCCGATGCCGAATACTCTGACACAACCGGAGGCTCTGCCCCCGAGATAACAACCTCTGCTCACGAAATAATGGCTGTTATTGCCCCGTGGACGGAACCATTCCTATCCTACCTGACTAGGCAAGAACTCCCCGAAGACCAAAATGAGGCCCGCTGCATAGTACGGCGTTCTAAAGCCTATAAAGTCCGTGAGGGAGAGCTTTATAAGAAAAGCACTATCGGAGTCCTTCAAAGGTGTATCTCCGAAGAGGAAGGGCGAACCCTCCTGGCTGAAATTCATGCCGGACTGGGTGGGCACCACGCCGCAGCCTGGGCCCTTGTAGGCAAGGCCTTCCGCACAGGATTTTATTGGCCGACGGCCCGGGCAGATGCGCAGGACTTAGTCCAACGATGCGTCGGTTGCCAGCTTTTTGCTAACCAAAGCCACATGCCACCCACCGCCCTTAAGACTATACCCATCACCTGGCCGTCATGCGGTGCAGGGGCTTGACATGGTTGGACCCCTTAAGGGAGGAACCCACAAGCAGAAATACCTATTGGTCATGGTAGATAAATTCACCAAATGGATAGAGGCCTAGCCTGTTAAAACGGCCGAATCCGGACCAGTGATAGACGTCATATCCGGGGTTGTACACCGTTACGGTGTTCCCCACAGGATCATCACTGATAACGGCACCAACTTCACAGCCGATGAGGTCAAACTATGGTGCAAAAACATGGGCATCAAGCTCGATTACGCCTCAGTCTATCACCCTCAAACTAATGGTCAAGTCGAACGGGCAAACGGTCTAATCATGAGCGGCATTAAACCCAGACTAGTGCGGTCCCTCAAGGAATCTAACACGAACTGGGTTGAGGAGCTTCGACCAGTACTGGGGGCTGCGGACCACGCCAAATTGCACTACCGGATTCACACCATTTTTATGGTGTACGGCGCAGAGGCAGTCTTGCCCTGCGACATAATTCATGACTCACCTCGAGTGCGCATGTATGAAGAAAGAGAAGCCGAACTCGATCGGCAGGACAGTTTGGACGCATTGGAGGAGGAGCGCGACGTGGCAAAAGCTCGTTCCGCATTCTATCAACAACAGGCTCTAAGATATCAAAACAGGGAAGTACGGGCCAAAGCTTATAACGTTGGCGAACTAGTTCTATGCTTGCCGGACAAGAAAAAGGACAAACTCAAGCCCAGATGGGAAGGTCCCTTCATCATCGACCGGGTCCTGGCCGGCGGAGCATACCGTCTACGAAACGCATCGGATAACCGACTTCAGCCGAACCCATGGAACGCAGCCCGTCTACGAAGATTCTATGCCTAAGTGCCGGACTTCAAGTTCGTCTCCTTCCTCCGTCCGCATTCTTTACTTTTGTTTTTGCTCTCTTTTATTTCTCTCCTTCATCCTTCTTCTTCTTGTAGCATTCAGAGGCTCGTTTGCGTTTTTTCCGCACTCATTATACCTGGGGGCTTCTTTAACAGAAGCTTATTTATACGGGCTTCGTGCCCAGCACATGTGTTAAACTTCCGCATGTACCCTTTATTCGCCATTATATGCATCGATATGACTTAAGTTTTGGCCAAGCTGGGTTGCCTGGCTCCTGTGCTTACCCCTACGTTCCCGATTGTTCGGCTAGGTGGTAAAGGGAGCACCTCTGCGATTGTTACCGCCGGGTTAGCCGGATGTGTACCTCAGACTGGGTGAAGCCGAAAGCTAGCGTCCTTAAGGGAATATTCGGTATGTGAATTGAAAGATGATTTTTTAACTTTTTACCCATCTGCCCCCAGATGATTTTCTGCTTTCATAGCAGCAGCTTTGACATGCACTTTAGGGCATGCACTCCAGCGAAAGGAACCCTTAATGGAACTATTCTCCCTGGAAGATGCTTCTTACTACCCATGTAAAATCGCATAACTAGTTGGGCACTTGTCTGATACAGCAACAATGACCCCTACGCCTTGTCTCCTTGCATACCACGGTTCTTATATAACCACGAGGGTATTCGGACACACTCCGGACTATTGGGTCCGGAGGTTGAAACGAAAAGGTCCGCTACGACAAACGATCTACAATCCGGCTAGAAGACATTTCTTTCATGTCATATTTTTACATAGTCAATTCGACTCATTGTATTCCTCCTCAATGCCATCTAATAGGCTATCTAATTTACAATCTTGTTGGGAATACTTGGCGGCCAATTCTACTTGGCCGTACACTAAGCTTACAGGGATCTCCATCCCATCCGACCCCACAGGACCGACCTCGGCCATGTGGTTTGGGTCAGCCTTTGTGTACCGTGTATTCACCATGGCCCAGGCCTCCCTGGCGCCTTGACGGCAGGCTGATATCTTCCATAGCCGGAAGTGCCGCCGTGCACCTTGAAGCCGCTCCGCCAGCTCCCCAATGCCTTCGAGCAGGGAGATTGATGGCCACAAGGCTTGACCGATGCTTTTTATCACTTGCCGGACTCGTTCGTACAGCTGACGCAATTCGGGAAGGACATCACCCGAAGAATTGGGCATCTCCTCCTCAGGACGACCTGTGAGCAAACCTACATTCATGTTTATGTTAGTCGCCTTACTCGCCGAACTCTTTCAAAGTTCGCTCAAGCACTTACTGAAAATGCTGCGACGAAGCCGTCGATTCTCCTTCACGGAGTCAGATAACTGGGCACAAACGTCCTTCAGTTCCTCACCCAGCTTGGTGTTGGCGTCTTGGAGGTTATTCTTCTCCTGCTGCACCATTGTAAGCACGCTCTCGCCAGCCTTTAACTGGCGCAAGAGTTGTTGCTTGTCCGGATCCAGTCCAGCGCCATCTGCAATGTTTTTGTCAGCTTTACACACACGCCGCACTTCCTAAATTATTTATCTTTTGAAGCATATATTACCAGCGGGGGTCTCGGTAGCTCCCCTACAAATGCTAGTGCGGCCTCAAGTTGGGCTTTGCACTCTTTGAACTCTGGGACAGTCGGGTATTCTTTTTGTAAGATCCTCAGATAACAAATGATCCTTAAATCAGTTATTCTAACTATTTTAAGTCTCGGGGCTCTTGGCATATATAACTGTCAAAATTACTTACCCGTATGTCCTTCACATACTGCTCCGTGGCTCGCTAGTCCATCTTGAGCGGCACGGAGGTGCGCATCTCCCGACTCAAAGGCATTCAAGGCCTCCGGGGAGAAACACGCGTCACGAAGAATTGTCCGGCGGCGCCTGTGGTTCAAGGCGCTCTCCACCTCGGAGTTGGTGGCGGACAACCTCTCGGCATCCTCTGTCAGAGGAACATCCGACGCACGTCTCGTGCTCGCCTCAGCCTCCGGACCCGGCTTTGAAGCCTGTCCGGTGAAGGCTCGATCGGCAACCTCTCCGGATTCAGTCCGGCGAGCGCTCTTTTTCCTGAAAAGGATATCGGCGATTAGTTCGCCTTCCAGGAATCAATCTTGGGTGTATGGTGACATGCCATACCGTTGCGTCGGAGTTACGATCCGGATCGCACTTCTTTTTAACCTGCGGGGCCGCACTGCCTTTTGTTGGTCAGCCACCGCAGGCTCGGCTTACTGCCTCGAAGGTACCCCCTGCGAAACACCATTGGTATACGGTGATCAACAATAAAGCACGGATGGGTCGTTATCAGAATTTTGGGATCTCGGTCTCCTTTACCTGTGAGGCTGGAAATATTCCGGGGTAATCCGCCGTAATGGCGACTCAACGCGTTGTCGACGCTAAGTTGGTAGAATACCCCATCGATCAACTCCACCTTTATATCCGTATCCTCTTCGGAGGTCAGATCGAGGGACCGTTCCGGATCCTCGGGTTGTGGAGGCGGGTTGTGTATCTTCTCCACAGTCCGGCGCAGGTCCTGCGCAAAAACAAAACCATGAAATGAGATATTTAACTACGGGAACATGGATCGGACAGATCGCAAAGATGTTTGCTTACCCAGCTTCGAGGATTACTCGAAGAAAACTCCTTCAAGGTTGAGACGGAGGAAGTCCTCCTCCTCTCCTTTGTACATGGCAGACAAGGTCTTCACCAGTTCGGTGACCGATTCCAGCCCTTTGCGGCCATGATGGGTGGCGTCGTCCTCCCCGTTGAAGTCCCACATGGGGTGGACTCTGTATTGAAGCGGCTGCACTCCCCACATAATGCAGATTGCCATGACCCCTGGCATGGTCAATCCGGCATGAGCCAGTAACCTTATTCGGCTCATCAAATAACGGACGTCCTGGTCATCTTCTCTCCGGAGGCTCCGAGGGCGCCAGCTCAGGCGCTTCTTCAGAGGAGCGTTGTTGAACTCCGGAAGGCCGATCCGAACAGGATCCAGCAGCGGGACGTCCTCCATGTAAAACCATTCCGAAGGCCAGTCTTCGGACGCCTTCTTTGGGGTTCCGGACAGGAATCCGGTCCCGGCGATGCGCCATAGCTCGGCTCCGCCCACTTGATATATTGACACCTCATGAGAATGGGGCACTAGGCAGAATATTCTCTTCCACAATCCGAAGTGAGCCTCAACGCCCAAGAATAGTTGGCAGAGGTCCACAAAGCCCGCGATGTGCAGGATGGAGGCAGGAGTAAGATGGTGCAATTGGAGGCCGTAGAACTCCAAGAGCCCCCGGAGAAACGGATGGATGGGAAATCCGAGGCCTCTTACTAGATAAGAGCACACCCGCTCTCCTTTAGAGGGATTGGGGATGCTCTCCGCTTGCTTTCCGCCCTTGTAGGTGTTAAGTCCGGCTCGAACCGGAACCAAGAAGGCTGGGGGGAGAAATCCCTTGGTTTGGAGTATAACTAGCTCGTTATGCGGGACTGAGCATCTCTCCCAATTTCCTGGCTGAGGGCTGGGAGCGCGAGAAGAGGAGCCGCATCGACTGTCCATGATGGAATGGACTTGGGTCAGAGGCGCTCCGATGAAGGCTTGCAAAGGGGGAGATGGTGTGACTCAGATCTAGATCCTTGCCCGTTTTATGGGCGGCTCATTTCTTGTGCTAGGGGGTAATTGTAAAATACTCTGGTTGTTCGCATTCATTCAAACACGTGGAAGATTGCCATTATTGGGCGTAGAAGCTGAAGAGCGCAGCATTTATCAGAAGCCGGACACTATTTGACAAGTATATGGAATTTGGAGAAGAACCCGCCTCGCAATGCCGAAGACAATCAACGTGCCGGACTCATCGTCATTGAAGCCTGGTTCGGGGGCTACTGAGGGAGTCCCGGACTAGGGGGTGTCCGGATAGCCGGACTATCATCACAGCCGGACTCCGAGACTAAGAAGATACAACATTGAAGACTTCGTCCCGTGTCCGGATGGGATTTTCCTTGGCGTGGAAGGCAAGCTTGGCGATACGGATATGTAGATCTCCTAACATTGTAACCGACTCTGTGTAACCCTAACCTATCCGGTGTCTATATAAACCGGAGGGTTTTAGTCCGTAGAACAACAACTTCAACAATCATACCATAGGCTAGCTTCTAGGGTTTAGCCTCCTTGATCTCGTGGTAGATCTACTCTTGTACTACCCATATCATCAATATTAATCAAGCAGGAGTAGGGTTTTACCTCCATCGAGAGGGCCCGAACCTGGGTAAAAACGTTGTTTCCCTTGTCTCCTATTACCATCCGCCTAGACGCACAGTTCGGGACCCCCTACCCGAGATCCGCCGGTTTTGACACCGACAGTGTGAAACTCAAGTGCATCCCCCGGGAGGAAGGACTAGAGCTGTTGGCAGAGATACATGGAGGCATATGTGGCTCCCACATAGGGTCAAGGGCCCTTGCCGGGAAGGCGTTCCGGCAAGGTTTCTTCTGGCCCACCGCCCTCCAGGATGCGACGGCACTAGTCACCAAGTGTGAAGCGTGCCAGTTCCATTCAAAGAAGCTTCATCAACCAGCTCAAGCCCTTCAAACAATCCCTCTCTCCTGGCCATTCTCGGTCTAGGGGCTCGATATACTGGGCCCCTTCCCCCGCACCGTCGGGGGCTTTGAGTACTTGTACGTTGCAATCGACAAGTTCACAAAGTGGCCAGAGGTGGAAGCAGTGAGGAAGGTGACTGCTCAGTCAGCTGTCAAGTTCTTCGAAGGACTGGTCCGCGGTTTTGGTGTGCCAAACAGAGTCATCACTGACAACGACACGCAGTTCACAAGCCACACCTTCATGCAGTACATCCGAGACCTCGGCAGCAAGCTCTGTTTTTCTTCCGTGGCACATCCATGGAGCAACGGCCAAGCGGCGAGGGCAAATGCTGAAGTGTTGCAAGGCTTGAGAACGAAGACCTTTGATAGGCTGCACAAGAGTGGAAGGCGCTGGATTGATGAGTTGCCGACGGTTCTTTGGTCGATCAGGCCGGCGGTATCATCATAGATGTGGTGGGCTCCTACTTCTATGACAAAAAATCATGACAGAAATGGGCTTTTCGTCTTGGGCGGGCCGGAGATGCAGCTGCATGACATTCTTTGCGCCGTCCATGACGGAAAAAACCGTGGTAGAAGCGAGGGGGAGGAAAATTTCGGGGACTTGCCGGTTACGGTGGGAGGTCGGGGGATGAGCGATCGTGTTTCTCTCAGACGACGCTGCAGCGTGTGCGAGGGTTGGCTCTAATCGAACCCGAGCAAGGCATTGGGCTCTAATCGAATCAAGCGATTGCAGACCGCAGTTACACATCGAACCCGAGCGATCGATCGATGGCTGTTAACTGAACCCGATGGAGCGATTCCTTCGCTACTGCTGCTAACTGAAGCCGATCGATGCTGCCTCTGGGATGAACAGTGAGCGTTGCGGGGGGGTTTGGATGAACAGTGAGCGGTGGCATTGCCTCTGGATGAACAGGAACCCGTGGTGTGGAGGGCTGGATGAGCGATGAAGCGGTGGAGGGTGGCCATGGAGGGGTGGTTGAACAGGACCCCATGGTGTGGAGGGCTGGATGAACAGTAGACGGTGGATAGGTGCCCATGGAGGGGTGGTTGAACAGTAGCCGGAGGGGTAGCGCTTGGTGGAGGCTGGATGAACAGGAGCCCATGGAGGCTGGAGGAGGTCGACGGTAGCCCATGGAGGCTGGAGGAGGTCGACGGTGGAGATGAACAGTATCCCGTGGAGTCCAGTTTTGCAGTACGCCACACCCCTCCCGATGAACAGGACCCCCGTTTTGACCGTAGGGAGGTCCGCTTTCTCCGTTTTGGCGGCACGCCACACCCTCCCGATCAACAGGACCCCGTTTGACCGTAGGAGGTCCGTTTCCTCCGTTTTGCGGTACGCCACACCCCTCCCGATCAACAGGACCCCGTTCCGAACGTAGGAGGTCCGTTTCCTCCGTTATGCAGTATGCCAGGCCTCGTTTCCATCGCCTGTTCCGTCCAAGCCCTCCCGATGAACACGACCATGCATTCTGTTCCGACCCAGCCGGTTGGCTCCCACGCGTTTTGTTGCCTCCCGATGAACACGACGCATTCCGTTGCCTCCCCATGAACATGACGCATTCCGTTGCCTCCCCTTGAACATGACGACGATGATGTTTCTCCGTTCCGACCCAGCCATCTACACAAGCCCTTGTCGTACGTATGCGCGAGTAGGCGTTCGAGACCCCGCCCGTATGTACACATACGTCGCCGTATTTTCTTTCTTGCACCCTGGCCGCTGTACGTACATGTACATGCTACGTGCGTGCCTCTACTACCACACGTGCGCGCCTCTACATCCACCATTATATATGCACGTACACGTTCGCGACTAGAATGACAACGCTACGTACGCTTCGACCAGGTGGGTCCCGACTGTCAGGCACTTCCTTGTCTGCGAAGATGTAGCTGGTGGGTCCCAGCAGTCAGGGGGTGAATCGTTTTTTTTACCCGGGCGCACTTCCTTGCGTGTGAAGATGTAGCTGGTGGGTCCCAGCAGTCAGGGGGGCGAATTGTTTTTTTGCCCGGACGCACTTCCTTACGTGCGAAGGTGTAGCCAAAAGGCCCCAGCGTCGGGGAAACGTTTTTTCGCGAAATACGGTGGCCCGTCCGGTGGGTCCCCATGTCGGTGGAGGAATAATTATTTTGCGGCGTAATAAGGAGGCACTTCCTTGCGGACGTGGACCCAGCTGTCACCTCTCCACGCACAAGATTTTTCGATGGAAGTCGGTCATTGACCACATTGACCACGCCGCGCCGAGAGCACCACGGCGGTGGACGAGGCGAGGCCTAGGAAGGGGACCACACGGAGGTAGGGACGACTCGGCAGTTGTTTCCCACGCGGAGGGGAGTACCACTGTACGAGGGTTTACTGGTTCGTCTGCCATCGCCGGAGAATAGCAGCAGGTGTGGGTGAGTAGAGGGATGGCTAGGCCAGCGATGGGAGTACGATGGGGCGGTGAGGCCTGCGCGGCAGCACAGCCGGCCGTGGGGAGGAGGGAGCAGGCAGTCCCACCGGCGCTTGTTTGAGCGGCTGGAGCAGGAAGAGCAGAGATTGAAGAAGCACGACGGCCATTGGATGGACATCCAACCGTCACTGCTTGTGCGTCAACCTTTTTTTTAGGAAAGCCTCAAATCTGTGGAAAACAGCATAGAGCCCATCTGCCATTATTTCTAATAATTTACAGCCCATTTGCTAATTCTTAAAGTTTTTTTTTGGAGCCCATATTCTTTTTGTTAGCATTACAGCCCATATTGTGGCCACGGATAAAAAATTATACGAAATTTTGCATATTTCAATGCGGTCCGAAAGACTCACATTCAAACTGATTTTAAAAATAAATGTATATCAATATAAAATCCAACAAATTCTCCACGCATAAAAATTAATGTAATTTAAAATCTTGAAATGAAAAAATATTTGAAACTAATTGCCGGTTTGATGTGTTTTAAAAATGTACATCCCATTTCTCATTACTGATGGGCCATTTTCTCGGCCAGCCGAATGAAAGCTCTCCACGTCTTGAAAGATTTGCAGCCCAATAGGCCTGACAAAGCGACTTACTTTGCAAATCACAAAAAATTGGGCTGTGGCCGTGGACCCAGCTGTCAGCCTCTCCACGTCTGATTTCTTCCGATGGAAGTCGTTCCTTGACCACGCTGACCACGCCAAGCAGAGAGCACCACGGCGGTGGACGGCGAGGCCTAGGAAGGGGATGACGGGGAGCCGGGGAAGACGCGGCAGTGGAAGCCCATGAGGAGAGGAGTACGAGGGTTCACTGGTTCGGCTGCGGTGTGAGGCTGTCGTAGGCGCAGGGCCTGGCTAGCGGTGGGAATAGTAGGGGGAGGTGAGGCCTCCGCGGCAGCACAGCCGACCATGGGAGGCAGGAGCATGTGACACGACCGGCGCTGCTTTGGGCGGCTGGAGCAAGAAGACCAGAGGTTGAAGAAGCACTACGGCCGTTGGATGGACATCGTACGGTCCACCGGAGCTAGAATCGTTCATATTGACTAAGTTGAGAAAGCCCTTCGTCCCCGCTAACTTAGTAGGCCCATTAAGACAGCCTCCCACCAAGGTGGGTCCCAGCTAGCCCGGGAGTATTCATTTTTTGTGCATAATAAGGAGGCACTTCCGGTGGGTCCGAGCTGACAATGGGGGTACGCGTTTTTATGAACACGGTGGCCCGTCCGGTGGGTCCCAGAAGTCAGGGGGAAATGATTTTTTTCGCAAAATACTATTGGCCCGTCCGGTGGGTCCCCGCTGTCAGGTCGAGGAATAATTATTTTCCACGTAATAAGGAGGCACTTCCTTGCGGCTGACGTGGACCCAGCTATCAGCCTCTCCACGTACAGTACTCTTCCGATGGAAGTCGGTCGTTGACCGCATTGACCACGCCGCACCGAGAGCTCCACGTCGGTGGACGACGGCGAGGCCTAGGAAGGAGACGACACAGAGCCAGGCCACGGGAGGCAGGAGCAGGCGGTAGCACAGCCGGCCACGGGAGGCAGGAGCAGGCGGTAGCACAGCCGGCCACGGGAGGTAGGAGCAGGCAGTAGGACAGCCGGCCACGGGAGGCAGGAGCAGGCGACACGACCGGCGCTGCTTTGGGCGGCTGGAGCAAGAAGACCAGAGGTTGAAGAAGCACTATGGCCGTTGGATGGACATCATACGGTCACTGGAGTATTGACTAAGTTGACAAAGCCCTCTGTCCCCGTCAACTTTGTAGACCCACAAGTCAGCCCAACAATATGATGGGTCCCAGCTAGCAGGGGGGTATTCATTTTTTGGGCGTAATAAGGAGGCACTTCTTTGCGTGCGAAGATATAGCTGGTGGGTCCGACTTGTCAACGGCGGGAACATTTTTTCGCTAAATACAGAGGCCCTTCCTGTGGGTCCTAGCTATCAGGTGGAGGAATCATTATTTTGCGCGTAATAAGGAGCCATTTCCTTGCGTGCGGCCGTGGACCCAGCTGTCAGCCTCTCCACGTGCAGTCCACTTTTGATGGATGTCGTTCATTGACCATGTTGACCAGGCTGCGCTGAGAGCACCAGGGCGGTGGACGATGGCGAGGCCTAGGAAGGGAACAACACGGAGCCAGGGAATACTCGGCAGTTGTTTCCCACGCGGAGGAGTACGAGGGTTTACTGGTTCGTCTGCTGTCGCCGGAGAATAACAGCATGTGTGGGTGAGTAGAGGGATGGCTAGGCCAGCGATGGGAGTACGGTGGGGCCGTGAGGCCTGCGCGGCAGCATAGCCGGCCGCGGGAGGAGGGAGCGAGCAGTCCACCGGGCGCTTGTTTGAGAGGCTGGAGCATGAAGAGCAGATGTTGAAGAAGACGACACCCGTTGGATGGACATCCAACGATCCATCGCTCTCGTGTGTTGACTAAGTTGACAGGGTGTTGCGTGTGCGTCAACCTTTTTTTTTATGAAAGCATACGCGTCAACCTATAGTAGGCGCACAAGTCAGCCTCAAATCTATGGAAAACAGCATACAACCTATCTGCAA
Source organism: Aegilops bicornis (assembly GCA_021605145.1). Lineage (NCBI taxonomy): Eukaryota > Viridiplantae > Streptophyta > Magnoliopsida > Poales > Poaceae > Aegilops > Aegilops bicornis. Next base: position 545,532,864 of record CM038673.1, read on the forward strand.
TTATCTCTAATAATGTACAACCCATTTGCTAATTCTTAAGGTTTTTTTTGGAGCCCATCTTCTTTTTGTTAGCATTACACCCCATATTGTGGGCACGGTTAAAAAGTATACAAAATTTTGCATATTTTTTTGCGGTCAACTGTTTTTAATCCAGAAATATCAATTCACATTCAAACTATTTTGAAAAATAATTTATATAAATATAAAATCCAAATAATTGTCCACGCATAAAAATGAATGGAATTTAAGATCTTGCAATGAAAAAAATTAAAAATAATTCCCGGTTTGATGTGTTTTAAAGAAGTACAGGCCATTTCTGGACAAACCGAATGAAACTCTCATCGTCTTGAAAGATTTGCAGAAATAGGGCCGATAAAGCAAGTAGGCCTTGTTTGGGTATTTCTTTTAAAAAAATAGAACTGGCCTAGCCATTTTCAGCAAGGAAAAAACACAACTGGGCTCATGATGTGGTAAACATAAATAAAACACTGGCTAGACGGGCCACAGCCCCCGCACAACCCCATTGTTACCCTGATCCGTCGCTAAAACTAGTATAAATAACAACTGCTTGTTCCCAAAAAAAACTGCGCGACTTGTTGGGTCCCTGGTGTCAGCCGCTCGTAGTGTAATTCTCTTGTTTATTGACTACGTTGACAATGGCGTGAGCCCCAGATGTCCAACCATTAGGAGGAGTGAGGGAGTCCCGGATTAGGGGGTGTCCGGATAGCCGTACTATCACCATTGGCCGGACTCCTGGACTATGATGATACAAGATTGAAGACTTCGTCCCGTGTCCGGATGGGACTTTCCTTGGCATGGAAGGCAAGCTTGGCGATACGGATATGTAGATCTCCTACCATTGTAACCGACTCTGTGTAACCCTAACTCTATCCGGTGTCTATATAAACCGGAGGGTTTTAGTCCGTAGGACGGACAACAATCATACCATAGGCTATCTTCTAGGGTTTAGCCTCTCTGATCTCGTGGTAGATCTACTCTTGTACTACCCATATCATCAATATTAATCAAGCAGAGTAGGGTTTTACCTCCATCGAGAGGGCCCGAACATGGGTAAAAACATCGTGTCCCTTGTCTCCTGTTACCATCCGCCTAGACGCACAGTTCGGGACCCCCTACCCGAGATCCGCCGGTTTTGACACCAACATTGGTGCTTTCATTGAGAGTTCCTCTGTGCTGTCTCTGTCAGGAAGGATGCCTCATCCCGTCTTTAAAGACGGCACCATCGCTAAAGGAGCTTTGGCCACTGGTCAAACTCTCCGGCTAGGCGGTTTTCTTATGACCGCCTGTTCGGCCGCTGCGCCGACGATGACTTCTCGGGTCATCGAAAGCAATCTTCACGTTAACTCGGAACTTGCCGAGAAGCTAGATCCGATGGGGCTCTCTTCCTTAAACGAGCTCTTGGATCGCATCGCCGCCCTGGGAGTCGCTACAGACTACGATTAGATTGGGCCTAAAACCGATCTGAGAGAGATCAACTCTCCCCAGGCTACCCACCACGTTGATGTGGTGGAGGAACAATGCGGCGACCCTTCTTCTATCTTAAGCACTAGCTATGTTTGGATTCCCGACCCCTCCATGCTGGATTCCCGCGGAGGGACGGACGTCGATCAAGTCCTGAACCTAAAGTCAGGCAGCGGGTTGGATTCATTGGACAATATCCGAAAACCCAAGCTTCCAAGCTCAGAAACTTGTCGGCCCCTGAGTCCTAGATTGGACGGGGTTCCAAATTTAATTCCACCTGCCCACCCAATCATAAGCGATCTATCCCGAATCCGGCAAGAGCCCACTAAAACAGTACACCATTACTGGGCCAGATTCCTCCTGGTTATGGACAGGATAGAGGAGTACCGCGAGGAAGACGCAATTTCACTTTTCTGCAATAATTGCACGGACAAGGGAATCCTAAACGCCATAAGTCGTCGTGAAATTACACGCTTTGCTGACTTGGCGTCCATTGTACGAAAGTACTGTGCAATGGAGAGTGCCTGGAAAACCGAAACCAATTTTTGGGATAATCCGGCCCCGAATACAACCCTAGTCCGAAATAAAAGGGTGCATCATCGCCAGGCACCTGGGTTACACACCAAAAAGCAAAAAACCCCTAAAGGGCATGGAACCGTACTGGAAGGGTGGATCAACGGACCCTGCAAAATTCATAGTACAGAGGGCGACACTCCAACTCATAGCCTTAGAGCATGTTGGATACTACGGCAGGTGGCCAAAAGTGGCGAAGAACTCCTAGTTCCAGAGCACCAGCCCAGCAATACCAGTACGGTATTAACAGTCTTCGAGACTTTTGCATCAAATAATATGCGAAAACGAACACTCCGCAGCCATGCCAAAGTCTACCAGGTAGCAACAATAAATCCATGGAGTGACACGGCTATTACCTTTAATGCCAGCGACGAACCTAAATTCCGAACAGCCCGAGCACCAGCCGCATTGGTCCTCAGTCCAATTGCGGACGGCTTTCGCCTTACTAAGGTACTCATGGACGGCGGCAGCGGATTGAACCTCATTTATGAGGAAACCCTCCGAAAAATGGAAATAGACTGGAGCCGCATTGAGCGAAGCAGCACAACCTTTAGAGAAATAATCCCCAGTTGGGAAGCATGCTGCACGGGAAAGATTGCATACGCGGTGTTCATGGCATCCCGGAAGCTGCGACACTACTTTCAAGAGTGTTCGATAACAGTAGCCTCCGAAGTACCTCTTAATGACATTATAAACAACCGCGACGCGACGGGCCGGATTGCCAAATGGGCCATCGAGCTCCTCCCATTCAACATAACCTATAAGCCACGGCGAGCTATTAAATCGCAAGTTCTGGCTGACTTCGTCGCCAAATGGACTGAGGCCGAACTCCCTAAAGAGTACGGCGCATATCCCAATTGGATCATGCACTTCGACGGCTCCAAAATGTTGGCCGGCCTAGGGGCTAGCGTCGTCCTGACGTCCCCAACCGGAGACACAGTCCAATACGTACTCCAGATAATGTACACGGACTCTAACAACGCAGCCGAATACGAGGCCCTTCTACACGGCCTCCGGATGGCGGCCTCCATGGGCATTAAATGCCTAGAGGTGCGCGGGGATTTGAACCTCACAATATCCCAAATAAATGGAGACTTTGACGCCAAGGATCCGAAAATGGCAGGTTACCGTAACGCCGTCCTCAAAATGTCAGCTCGGTTTGAAGGGCTCGAATTTCACCATATAGCCCGGGACAATAACCAGGCGGCGGACGTATTGGCACGCATTGGCGCAAAGCGCGATGCCGTCCCTCCCAACATCTTCCTAGAGCGGCTGTTCAAGCCATCCGTACTATGGGAAGGGGAGTCCAGAAACAACAATCCGGACCCAACCGCACTGCCCGACACCGAACATTCTGACACAATCGGTGGTTCTGCCAATGAATTAACACCTTCAGCCCACGAAATAATGGCAGTCATTACCCCGTGGACGGAACCATTCCTAGCCTACCTAACTAGGCAGGAACTTCCCGAGGACCAAAACGAGGCCCACTGCATAGTACGGCGATCTAAAGCCTATAAGGTCCATGATGGAGAGCTTTATAAGAAAAGCACAACCGGAGTCCTTCAAAGGTGTATCTCCGAAGAGGAAGGGCGAAATCTTCTGGCTGAAATTCATGCCGGACTCGGTGGGCACCACGCCGCAGCCCGGGCCCTTGTAGGCAAGGCCTTCCGTACAGGATTTTATTGGCCGACGGCCCGGGCAGATGCTCAGGACTTAGTCCAACGATGCATCGGTTGCCAGCTTTTTGCTAATCAAAGCCACATGCCACCCACCGCTCTCAAAACTATACCCATCACCTGGCCGTTCGCGGTCTGGGGGCTTGATATGGTTGGACCCCTTAAAGGAGGAACCCACAAGCAAAAATACCTATTGGTCATGGTAGATAAATTCACCAAATGGATACAGGGCAAGCTTGTTAAGACGGCTGAATCCAGACCGGTGATAGACTTCATATCAGGGGTAGTACACCGTTACGGCGTCCCCCATAGCATCATCACTGATAACGGCACCAACTTTACGGCCGATGAGGTCTAACTCTGGTGCAAAAACATGGGCATCAAGCTCGATTACGCTTCAGTCTATCACCCTCAAACTAACGGTCAAGTCGAGCGAGCAAATGGTCTAATCATGAGCGGCATTAAACCCAGACTAGTGCGGTCCCTCAAGGAATCTAACACGCACTGGGTCGAGGAGCTGGCTCCGTACTCTGGGGGTTGTGGACCACGCCTAATCGCACTACCGGATTCACACCATTTTTTATGGTATACGGCGTAGAGGCAGTTTTGCCCTGCGACATTATTCATGCCTCCCATTGCGTGCGCATGTACGAAGAAAGAGAAGCCGAGCTGGATCGCAGGACAGTTTGGACGCCTTGGAGGAGGAGCACGACGTGGCAAAAGCTCGTTCCGCATTCTATCAACAGCAGGCTCGAAGGTATCAAAGGTAGAAGCATGTGCCAAAGCTTACAATGTTGGCGAACTAGTTCTATGCCTGCCGGACAAGAAAAAGGACAAACTCAAGCCCAAATGGGAAGGTCCCTTCATCATCGACCAAGTCCTGACCGGCGGAGCGTACCGTCTGCGAAACGCATCGGATAACCGACTCGAGCCAAATCTATGGAACGCAGCCCGTCTCCGAAGATTCTACGCCTAGCGCCGGATTCCGAGTTCGTCTCCTTCCTCCGTCCACATTTTATATTTTAGCTATCTTTTATTTCTCTCCTTCTCCCTCTTTTCTCTTGAAGCCTTTGTAGGCTCGTTTGCGCATTGTTCGCACACACTTGACGCGCTACCCACGCTCATTATAACTGGGGGCTTCTGAGGGAGTCCTGGACTAGGGGGTGTGCGGATGGCCGAACTATCACCGTTGGCCGGACTCCTGGATTATGAAGATACAAGATTGAAGACTTCGTCCCGTGTTCAGATGGGACTTTCCTTGGCGTGGAAGGCAAGCTTGGCGATACGGATATGTAGATCTCCTTCCGATGTAACCGACTCTGTGTAACCCTAACCCTATTCGGTGTCTATATAAACCGAAGGGTTTTAGTCCGTAGGACGAACAACAATCATACCATAGGCTAGCTTCTAGGGTTTAGCCTCTCGATCTCGTGGTAGATCTACTCTTGTACTACCCATATCATCAATATTAATCAAGCAGGAGTAGGGTTTTACCTCCATCGAGAGGGCCCGAACCTGGGTAAAAACATCGTGTCCCTTGTCTCCTGTTACCAACCGCCTAGACGCACAGTTCGGGACCCCCTACCCGAGATCCGCCGGTTTTGACACCGACATTGGGGCTTTCATTGAGAGTTCCTCTGTGCCGTCACCGTCAGGAAGGATGCCTCATCCCGTCTTTAAACACGACATTATCGCCAATGGAGCCTTGGCCGCCGGCCAGACTCTTCTGCTAGGTGGTTTCCTTATGACCACCAGTTCGGTCGCCGCACCGACGATGACTTCTCGGGTCATCGAAACCAATCTTCATGTTAACTCGGAACTTGCCGAGCAGCTAGATCTGATCGAGCTCTCCTCCGTGAACGAGCTCTTGGATCGCATCGCCATACAGGAGTCGCCATCGACTATGATCAGATCGGGCCTAAAACCGATCCGAGAGAGATTAACTCCCAGGCTACCCACCACGTTCTTGTGGTAGAGGAACAATCTGGCGACTCTTCTTCTATCTTAAGGACTAGCTACGTCCGGATTCCCGAGCCCTCCATGCCGGATTCCCGGAGGGGCGGATGTCGATCAAATCCTGAACTTAAAGTCAGCGGCGGGTTGGATTCACCGGATAACATCCAAAACCCAAACTTCCAAGTTCGGAAACTTCTCGGCCCTAGAGTCTTAGATTGACGGGTTCCGGATCTAGTTCCACCCGCCCACCCAAACATTAGCGATCTATCCCGAATTCGGCAAGAGCCCGCTGAAACAGTACATCATTACTGGGCCAGATTCCTCCTGGTTATGGACAGGATAAAGGACTGCCAAGAGGAGGACGCGATCTAACTCTTCTGCAATAATTGCACGGACGAAGGAATCCTAAACGCCATAAGTCGTCGTGAAATTACACGCTTTGCTGACTTGGTGACCATAGTACAAAAATACTGTGCGATGGAAAGTGCTTGGAAAACCGAAAGTAAATTTTGGGACAATCCGGCCCCGAACACAGCCCTAATCCGAAATAAAAGGGTGCATCATCACCATCCACCTGGGTTAAAAACCAAAAAACAAAGACCCCCTAAAGGGCATGGAACCGTACTGGAGGGATGGCTCAACGGACCCTGCAAAATTCATAGCGCAGAGGACGCCACTCCAACTCATAGCCTTCGAGCATGTTGGATACTACGGCAGGTAGCCAAAAGTGGCGAAGAGCTTCTAGCTTCAGAATCCCAGCCCAACAATACCAGTACGGTATTAACAGTTTTCGAGACTTTCGCTTCAACTAACATGCGGAAGCTTAACACTCCATAACCTTGTCAAGTCTACCAAGTAGCAACAATAAATCCATGGGTGACACGGCTATTACCTTTAATGCCGCGATTTAACCCAAATTCCGAACAGCCCGAGCACCAGCCGCATTGGTCCTCAGTCCAATAGTGGACGGCTTTCGCCTTAATAAGGTACTCATGGATGGCGGCAGCGGATTAAACCTCATCTATGAGGAAACCCTCCGGAAAATAGAAATAGACTGGAGCCGCATTGAGCGAAGCAGCACAACCTTCAGAGGAATAATCCCTAGCCGGGAAGCATGCTGCACAGGAAAAATCACATTGGACGTATTGTTCGGCTCACCGGACAATTACAGGTCCAAGGAGGTCACATTTCAAGTGGCCCCGTTCAGCAGCCTCCGAAGTACCTCTTAACGACATTATAAACAACCACGACGCGACGGGCCGGATTGCCAAATGGGCCATCGAGCTCCTCCCATTCAACATATCCTATAAGCCACGACGAGCTACTAAGTCACAAGTGTTGGCCGATTTCGTTGCCGAATGGACCGAAGCCGAACTCCCTAGAGAGTACGGCGCATATTCCAATTGGATCATGCACTTCGACGGCTCCAAAATGTTGGCCGGCCTGGGGGCTGGCGTCGTCCTGACGTCCCCAACCGGGGACACAGTCCAATACGTCCTTCAGATAATGTACACGGACTCCAACAACGCAGCCGAATACGAGACCCTTCTGCATGGCCTCCGGATGGCAGTCTCCATGGGCATTAAACGCCTAGAGGTGCGCGGGGATTCAAACCTCGCGATATCTCAAATAAACGGAGACTTTGATGCCAAAGATCCGAAAATGGCAGCGTACCGCAACACGGTCCTAAAAATGTCAGCACGGTTCGAAGGGCTCGAATTTCATCATATAGCCCGGGATAACAACCAGGCAACGGACGTATTGGCACGCATCAGCGCAAAACGCGATGCCATCCCGCCCAACATCTTCCTGGAACGGTTGTTCAAGACATCCGTACTATGGGAAGGGGAGTCCGGAAATAACAATCCGGACCCAACCGCCCGCCTCGAGCGAACACTCGACACAATCGGAGGCTACGCCAACGAGATAACACCCTCCGCCCATGAAATAATGGTGGTTATTGCCCCGTGGACGGAGCCATTCCTAGCCTACCTAACTAGGCAGGAACTCCCCGAAGACCAAAATGAGGCTCGCTGCATAGTACGACGATCTAAAGCCTATAAAGTCCATGAGGGAGAGCTCTATAAGAAAAGCACAACAGGAGTCCTTCAAAGGTGTATCTCCGAAGAGGAAGGGCGAAACCTCCTGGGTGAAACTCATGCCGGACTGGGTGGGCATCACGCCGCAGCCCAGGCCCTTGTAGGCAAAGCCTTCCGTACAGGATTTTATTGGCCGACGGCCCGGGCAGATGCGCAGGATTTAGTCCAACGATGTGTCGGTTAAGTAGCTTTTTGCTAACTAAAGCCACATGCCACCCACCGCCCTCAAAACTATACCCATCACCTGGCCGCTCATGGTGCAGGGGCTTGACATGGTTGGACCCCTTAAGGGAGGAACCCAAAAGCAAAAATACCTATTGGTCATGGAGGATAAATTCACCAAATGGATAGAGGCCAAGCCTGTTAAAATGGCCGAATCCGGACCGGTGACAGACTTCATATCAGGGGTAGTGCATCGTTACGGCGTCTCCCACAGTATCATCACTGATAACGACACCAACTTCACAGCCGATGAGGTCAAACTATGGTGCAAAAACATGGGCATCAAGCTCGATTACGCCTCAGTCTATCACCCTCAAACTAACGGTCAAGTCGAGCGGGCAAACGGTCTAATCATGAGCGGCATTAAACCCAGACTAGTGCGGTCCCTTAAGGAATCTAACACGCACTGGGTAGAGGAGCTCGACTCCGTACTGTAGGGGCTGTGGATCACGCCGAATCGCACTTCCGGATTCACACAATTTTTTATGGTGTACGGTGCGGAGGCAGTTCTTCCCTTCGACATAATTCATGACTCACCTCGCGTGCGCATGGATGAAGAAAGAGAAGCCGAACTCGATCGGCAAGACAGTTTGGACGCCTTGGAGGAGGAGCGCGACATGGCAAAACCTCGTTCCGCATTTTATCAACAGCAGGCTCGAAGATATCAAAGCAGAGAAGTACGGGCCAAAGCTTACAACGTTGGCGAACTAGTTCTACGCTCACGGACAAGAAAAGGACAAACTCAAGCCCAAATGGGAAGGTCCCTTCATCATCGACCAGGTCCTGACCGGCGGGGCATACTGTCTGCGAAACGCATCGGATAACCGACTCGAGCCAAACCCATGGAACGCAGCCCGTCTACGAAGATTCTACGCCTAGCGCCGGACTCTGAGTTAGTCTCCTTCCTCCGTCCAAAATCTATACTTTAGTTGTCTTTTATTTCTCTCCTTCCTCTTCCTCCTTCTTGAAGCCTTTAGAGGCTCGCTTGAGCTTTGTTCGCACATACTTGACGCGCCACCCGTCCTCATTATACCTGGGGGCTTCTTTAACAGAAGCTTATTTATACGGGCTTTATGCCCAACACATGTGTCAAACTTCTGCATGTACCTTTTACTTACCATTATATGCATCGATATGACTTCAGTTTTGGCCAAGCTGGGTTGCCTGGCTCTTGTGCTTGCCCCTACGTTCCCAATTGTTCGGCTAGGCGGTAAAGGGAGCACCTCTGCGATTGTTACTGCCGGGTCAGCTAGATGTGTACCTCAGACTGGGTGATGCCGAAAGCTAGCGTTCTTAAGGGAATATTCGGTCGGTGAACTGAAACATGATTTTTAACTATTTATCCATCTGCCCCCAGATGATTTTCTGCTTTCTTAGCAGTTTGGACATGCACTTTAGGGCATGCCTCCCGAGAAAGGAACCCTTAACGGAACTATTCTCCACGGAAGATGTTTCTTACTATCCATGTAATATAACATAACTAGTTGGGCACTTTTCTGATACAACAATAATGACCCCTACGCCTTTGTCTCCATGCATGCCCGGTTCTTACATAACCGCTGAGGGTATTCGGACACACTCCGGACTATTGGGTCCCGAGGTCAAAGCGAAAAGGTCCGCTATGACAAACGATCTACAATCCGGCTAGAAGACATTTTTCATGTCATATTAAATTACATAGTCAACTTGACTGATTGTATTCCTCCTCAATGCCATCTAATAGGCTGTCTAATTTAAAATCTTGCTGGGAAACTTGGCGGCCAATTCTACTTGGCCGTACACTAAGCTTACAGGGATCTCCTTCCCATCAGGCCCCACAGGTCCGACCTCGGCCATGTGGTTTGGGTCAACAACCGTGTACTGCGTCTTTACCATGGCCAAGGCCTCCTGGCGCCTTGACGGCAGGCCGATATCTTCCATAGTCGGAAGTGCCGCGTGCTCCTTGAAGCCGCTTCTGCCCGGCTCCCCAATGCCTTCGGCAGGGAGATAGATGGCCACAAGGCCTGGGCGACGCTTTTCATTACCTGCCGAACTTCGTTTCAGGTAGCCGACACAGCTTCGGAAGAAGATCACCCGAAGAACTGGGCATCTCCTCCTCAGGACGACCTGTGAGCAAACCTACATACATGTTTATGTTAGTCGCCTTCCTCGCTGAACTCTTTCAAAGTTCGTTTAAGCACTTACTGAAAATGCCGCGACGAAGCCGTCGATTCTCCTTTACAGAGTCAGACAACTGGGCACGAACATCCTTTAGTTCCTCACCCAGTTGGGTGTTGGCATCTTGGAGGTTATTTTTCTCCTGCCGCACCCTCCTAAGCACGCTCTCGCCGTCCTTTAGCTGATGCAGGAGCTGTTGCTTGTCCGGATCCATCCCGGCGCTTATCTCTGACCTTTATTAATGTCGATTTATGCACACGCCGCACTTTGCGAAACTACTTCTACTTTGAAGGGCATATATTACCACGAGGAGTCTTCATGGCTTCCCGGTCGCGACTGATCTTGGCCTCAAGTTGGGCCTTGCACTCTTCAAGCTCCTGGGACAAACATGTATTCTTTTATGTAAGAACCTGCATTACAAATGATCCTTAAATCAGTTATCCTAACTATTTTAAGTCTCGGGGGCTACTGGCATATATAACTGTCAAAATTCCTTACCCGTATGTCTTTCGAATCTTTGCTCCGTGGCTCTGGCTAGGCCATCTTGAGCGGCACGGAGGTGCGCTTCTCCCGAATTAAAGGCGTCCAACGCCTCTTGAGAGAAACATGCGTCACGTAGAACAGTCTGGCGACGCCTATGATTCATGGCGCTCTCCACCTCCGACTTGGTGGCGGACAATCTGTCGGCATCCTCCGTTGGAGGAGCATCCGACGCACGCCTCGTGTTTGTACCCCCTTCCGGACTCGGCTTTTGAGCCTGGTGGCGGAGGTCCGATTAGCAACTTCTCGGACTCGTCCGGCGAGCGCTCTTTTTCCTGAAAAAACCACGAGCGTCAGTGTGCCTCCCAGGAACCTCTCCTTAAAACACGATGGCACATCATACCGTTGCGGCGATGTCTCGAGTCGTACCACACTTCTTTTCCGCCTGCTGGGCCGAGCTGCCCCTTGTTGGAAGGCCGCGGCAGGCTCGGCTTCCCGTTCTGAAGGCACCCCCTGGAGTCTCGTATTGCTGGCGTGGTGGACTATTTTGCTCGACTGAAAGTTGCGGTGTCGCGAATCGACTCAACTCTCTGGCCAGACCAGACGCTTCAGAATGACCTCAAGTCCTTAATGACTCGACTGAATGAGGTTCCAAGTCGAGTGCAGGAATGGAAAAAGTCTTCCGCCCAGTGTGGTGCCGATGTTGCTCTGTCCCTGGTCTGTGTTCACTGCAAGGAGGCGCAAGAGGAAAAACTGGCTTCCCTCAAAGTTGCCAATACCAGGAAGTACGACTTCCGATCTTTCATGGAGACCTTCATCGCTGCAGCCACCCGGATTGCCGACGGGATATACCTCGACCAGTTTGTTGCACGTTCCAGTCCTCCACCTGAGGAGTAAAAAACTTCTATGCTTCACCTTAAATTCGCCTCGGAATGCCGAGTGATTTTGTAACCGTTAAACTTTTACAGGCTTGATGCCTGAGCACTTTTGAATCCGTAGGACGTTTATCCGAACTTGGTTTATCATTGAACCGTGTCTTTATTTGCCTTCGAGTGAACTTTGTTTTTCACTCGGAATATACTTCAACGCTTGAGCGGCATCTTTGAGGTGATAGATCCAGTCGACTTGTACTTTATCATCTTTGCAGGTAAGGATGAAGCACAGGCTGCAACTGACCTCGTCGTCTTTGCGGATCGGGATGGACCGCACGTTGCACTTCTGGCGCAGCTCTGAAGAAGAAGGTAACAGTCGACCTGCACCTCGTCGTCCTTGCGGATTGGGATGGACCGCACGTTGTACTTGTGGCGCAGCTCCGAAGGTGAAGGTAACAGTCGACCTGCACCTCGTCGTCCTTGCGGATTGGGATGGACCGCACGTTGTACTTGTGGCGCAGCTCCGAAGGAGAAGGTAACAGTCGACCTGCACCTCGTCGACCTTGCGGATTGGGATGGATTTCTTACTTAGGCGAGTATTTATACTGCAACTAAGCCTCCGAGTGCGAGGTATGCTCTTCACTCGGTAGGATTCTTTCAATACTTAGGCGAGTACTGGACTGCAGCTATGCCCCCGAGTGGGAGGTTTGCTCTCCACTCGGTAGGATTTTTTAAATACTTAGGGGAGTACTTGGACTGCAGCTAAGCCCCCGAGTGGGAGGTTTGCTCTCCACTCGGTAGGATTTTTTAAACTTAGGCGAGTGCTTGGACTGCAGCTAAGCCCCCGAGTGGGAGGTTTGCTCTCCACTTGGTAGGATTTTTTAAACTTAGGCGAGTGCTTGGACTGCAGCTAAGCCCCCGAGTGGGAGGTTTGCTCTCCACTCGGTAGGATTTTTTAAACTTAGGCGAGTGCTGGACTGCAGCTAAGCCCCCGAGCGGGAGGTTTGCTCACCACTCGGTAGGATTTTAAACACTTAGGCGAGTACTTGGACTGCAGCTAAGCCCCCGAGTCGGAGGCTGGCTCACCACTCGGTAGGATTTTAAACACTTAGGCGAGTACTTGGACTGCATCTAAGCCTCCGAGTGAGAGGCTGGCTCACCACTCGGTAGGATTTTAAACACTTAGGCGAGTACTTGGACTGCAGCTAAGCCTCCGAGTGAGAGGCTGACTCACCACTCGGTAGGATTTTAAACACTTAGGCGAGTACTTGGACTGCAGCTAAGCCTCCGAGTGAGAGGCTGGCTCACCACTCGGTAGGATTTTAAACACTTAGGCGAAACGGATTCGCAGCTAAACCTCTGAGTGGGAGGCTGGCTCACCACTCGGTAAGGATTTTTTTTACAAACTTAGGCGAAACGGATTCGCAGCTAAGCCACCCACTGGGGGGGGGGTTATATAAACAAAAGGTAAAAACATTCACTGGGAAAATTATAACCTTCTTGTCTTTGATAAACAAACTACAGAGGTACTTTTATTACATCTCACCCGAGTGAGTGCTTAAGTATAAAAGGGGCGGAGCAGCTCCGCATTCCAAGCTCGAGGCTCATCAATCTGGCGATCGACGTTGTAAAGATGGTATGCTCCATTGTGGAGAACTCTGGTGACGATGTAGGGACCTTCCCAAGTAGGAGCGAGCTTGTGTGGCTTCTGTTGATCCACTCGGAGGACCAAGTCTCCTTCTTGGAAGGCTCGACTCTTCACATTTCTGGCATGGAATCGACACAAGTCTTGCTGATAGATAGTCGAGCGGATCAGGGCCATCTCCCTCTCTTCTTCTAAGAGGTCGACTGCATCCTGCCGGGCTTGTTCCGCTTCATCTTCGGAGTAGAGTTCAACTCGAGGTGCATTGTGAAGCAGGTCACTCGGCAAAACTGCTTCAGCCCCATAGACCAGAAAGAATGGAGTTCTTCTAGTCGACCAATTAGGAGTGGTCCTCAATCCCCAAAGAACTGATGGAAGTTCGTCGACCCATGCTCCTGCTGCATGCTTGAGATCACGCATCAGCCGAGGTTTCAGTCCTTTGAGAATTAGACCGTTTGCCCGTTCTTCTTGTCCATTCGACTAGGGATGAGCAACTGAAGCATAGTCGACTCGTGTGCCTTGAGAGGCGCAGAAGGCTTTGAACTTGTCGGAGTTGAAGTTGGACCCATTGTCAGTGATGATGCTATGCGGAACTCCATATCTGAATATAAACTCTCTGACGAAACTGATAGCAGTGCATGCATCGAGGTTCTTGATGGGCTTAGCTTCGATCCACTTTGTAAACTTGTCGATTGCCACTAGCAAGTGAGCGAAGCCGCTCCTGCCAGTTCTCAGCGGTCCGATCATGTCCAATCCCCAAACAGCGAAGGGCCAGATGAGTGGAATGGTCTTCAAGGTTGAAGCGGGTTTGTGCAACATATTGGAATAGAACTGACATCCTTCACACTTATCGACTATTTCCTTTGCCATTTCATTTGCTTTTGGCCAGTAAAATCCCGCTCGGTATGCTTTAGCCACTATGGTCCGAGAGGACGCATGATTGGCACAGGTTCCCAAGTCGATATTATCAAGAATTATCTGACCTTCTTCTGGCGTTATACATTTCTGGCCGACTCCAGTCGCGCTTTCTTTGTACAACTGTCCCTTGATCACTGTAAAGGCCTTGGATCGGCGGACGATCTGCCGAGCCTCTTCTTCGTTCTCTGGGAGCTCTTTCCATAGGATATATGCGATGTATGGCACTGTCCGGTCGGGAGTGATGACGACAACTTCCATAATCAGGTCGACCACGGCTGGGACCTCCACTTCAGTCGGATCATTGACACTTTTCGGTTGTGGGGCTTCTTCTGTGAAAGGATCCTCCTGCACTGATGGTGCGTGGATGTGCTCCAAAAACACATTGCTGGGAATAGCTTCCCTCTTGGACCCTATTTTCGCCAAATCGTCAGCAGCTTGATTTTTCAGTCGGGGTACATGATGAAGCTCTAACCCCTCAAATTTCTTCTTCAGCTTTCTCACTGCATTGCAGTAATCAGTCATGGCTGGGCTTCTGACGTCCCACTCCTTCATCACTTGATTAACAACCAGATATCGAGTCGCCATAGACCATAAGGCAACATACGCCGAGTGAAATGGCCATCCGCAACCTGTACAAGAGTGCCTCATATTCTGCTTCATTGTTGGAGGAATCAAAGTGAATCTGGAGTACATATCTGAGCTTATCTCCTCGGGGGGAAACCAATACTACCCCAGCACCGGAACCATTCAGCATCTTAGAACCATCAAAGAACATAGTCTAGTGCTCCAAGTGAACTTGAGTCGGAAGCTGCTGTTCAATCCACTCGGTGATGAAGTCCGCTACTGCTTGGGACTTGATAGCTTTCTTTGCCTCAAACTTGATATCAAGGGGAAGGAGTTCAATCGCCCATTTCGCCACTCGACCAGTTGCATCTCTGTTGTGCAGAATCTCTGACAATGGGGCGTCACGATTTGTAATGGAATGGTCAGAGAAGTAATGAGCAACCTTCTTCGTGCTCATATAAATCCCATAAACAAGGTTCTGATAATGAGGGTATCTTTGCTTTGATGGGGTCAAAACTTCAGAGAGATAATACACTGGGCGCTGAACTTTGAAGGCTTTTCCTTCTTCTTCCCGCTCGACCGTAAGTACTGTACTCACGACTTGTCCTGTAGCTGCAATGTCAAGCAGCAAAGGCTCTTTGCTGATTGGAGCAGCAAGCACCGGCTGGGTGTAGAGCAGAGCTTTTAGCTCTGCAAACGCTGCACCAGCTTCTGGAGTCCACTCGAACTTGTATGTCTTCTTCATCAGTCGGTGAAGAGGTAATGCCTTTTCACCGAGGCGAGAGATGAATCGACTTAAAGCGACCAAGCATCCAGTAAGCTTCTGGACATCATGCACACGCACAGGGCACTTCATTCGGAGTATAGTACCAACTTTTTCTGGGTTGGCGTCGATTCCTTGTTCAGAAACGAGAAAACCGAGTAACTTTCCGCCAGGAACTCCGAATGTGCACTTTGATGGGTTAAGCTTGATATCATACCTCCTGAGATTGGCAAATGTTTCAGCAAGGTCAGTCAACAGGTCGAAACCCTTTCATGACTTGACCACTATATCATCCATGTATGCTTCCACATTCCGACTGATTTGAGTGAGCAAACACTTCTGAATCATCCTCATGAACGTGGCTCCGGCATTCTTGAGACCGAATGGCATGGTGACATAACAGAAGCACCCGAATGGAGTGATGAAAGCTGTTTTGATCTCATCGGGTCCATACAGACGGATCTGATGGTACCCGGAATAGGAATCTAGGAAAGACAACCGCTCACATCCCGCAGTCGAGTCGACTATCTGGTCGATGCGAGGAAGAGGAAAATGATCTTTCGGGCAGGCCCGATTGATATGTTTGAAGTCGATGCACATGCGCAGTGACTTGTCCTTCTTGGGGACCTTGACGACATTGGCGAGCCACTCGGAGTGGTAAATCTCTCGGATGAACTCTGCTGCTAAGAGCCGAGCCACCTCCTCGCCAATGGCCTTTCTCTTCTGGACGGCGGACCATCGAAGATGTTCTTTGACAGGTTTAACTTTCGGGTCGACTCGTAGACGGTGCTCAGCCAGCCCACAGGAACACCGGCATGTCAGCAGGCTTCCATGCAAAGATGTCCCAGTTCTCACGGAGGAACTGGATGAGAGCTTCTTCCTATTTAGAGTCGAGTGTTGTTGAGATGTTGGTCGGAGGAGCATTGGGGTCGGTCGGGTGAATGTGATCCGGTTTCGTCTCACCGGACGACTGAAATGCTGATTCCGTAGCGGGCTTCTTGGCTCGCAACAAATCACTCGGATCAACAGTCTTCTGGTATTCTTGCAGATCTACCACTGCCATCTGAGCATCAGTGATCTTAGAACCTTTCTGAAAACACTCTTCCGCTTTCTTCCGATTGCCAATGATAGTGATCACGCCTTTGGGACTAGGCATCTTCAGCTTAAGGTACACGTAACATGGTCGAGCCATGAAACGTGCATACGCCGGCCTTCCCAGAATAGCGTGATAAGCACTCTAGAAATCTAGGACCTCAAAGGTCAATTTTTCTTTGCGGAAATGCTTCGAATCACCGAAAACCACATCTAGAGCAATTTGGCCGAGTGACTCAGCCTTCTTTCCAGGAATGACTCCATGGAAACTCATGTTACTGGTGCTGAGTCTGGACATCGGAATGCACATCCCTTTCAATGTCTCCGCATACAATATGTTCAGGCCACTGCCAGCATCCATCAAAACTTTGGTCAGTCGAGTGCCTTCGATGACTGGGTCGACCACCAACGCTTGCCTCCCAGGGGTGGCAATGTGTGTCGGATGATCGGACTGGTCGAATGTGATGGCAGTCTGGGACCATTTCAGATAATTGGCCATCGTCGGAGTGACCATATTGACCTCTCGGTTAATAACTTTCAATCGACTTTTTCTTTCAACATCAGCAAAAATCATCAGGGTGGAATTGACCTGGGGGTATCCACCATCACTATCTTCCTTGTCCTCGACTTTGTCCAACTCTTTTTCCTTATCCTTGGTCTGCTTTCCTTGGAACTGCTGGATCAAGAGCCTACACCGCCGAGTGGTATGCTTTGGGTAAATGAGCTTACCCTCTTCATCTTTCTTCGTGTGAATGTGACACGGCAGGTCCAACACATCATTTCCATCTTGGTCTTTTACTTTCTTGGGATTCCAAGGTCCCTTGGGTTTCCCCTTGAACTTTCCTGGGGTCACGGCCAAGGCTTCTCCGGGAGCGGCTCGCTCGGCTTTGCGCTTCTGCTTCCGACTAGAGTTCCCTCCGCTGTTTCATTAGTGGCTGACTTGTATTTACCACTCCGGAGCCGATCCTCTTGTTCACCATTGGCATACTTGGTGGCAATCTCCATCATTCGACTCAGGGTCATATCTCCGGTCCGACCGAATTTCAAACTCAACTCTCTGTTCTTAACACCTTCCTTGAAGGCACATACTGTCTGGTGATCAGATACATTCTCAACTGTGTGATGCCACGTGATCCATCTCTGGATGTAAACTCTCAAAGTTTCATTCGACTTTTGCACACACGACTGCAATTCTTTCAACCCTGCTGGTCGCTTGCAAGTTCCTTCAAATGTCCTGACAAACACTCGGGCAAGATCTTCCCAAGTGTAAATACTGATGGGTGCTAACTGATTCAACCATGCTCTAGTCGAACCCTCCAACATAAGGGGCAAGTGCTTCATAGCTACCTCATCGTTGCCGCCGCTGATCTGAACAGACACTCGGTAGACCTCAAGCCAAGTGTCAGGCTTGGACTCACCAGTGAACTTACTGACTCCAATCGCCAACCTGAAGTTGGGAGGAATCACCGCGGCTCTGATGGCTCTGCTAAAACACTCGGGCCCTGAGACATGGACTCTACTGGTAGTGGGCGCATCCCTGTCATGGCCTTCACGGTGAGCTCTGTTCCGATCGACCAAACCTTGAACGATAATGGATCTCGCATCAAAGCCTGGTTCTCTGGGGTCGACTGGAATCCTTCGCCCAACACTGTGCTGGTGTCTGGTTATCCTCAGCCGAGGAGCGTATGATCCACCTCTTGGGGGAGGGGTGGGCACTCGACATCGATCATTGCGATCGAATCGGTGCTCATACTGCTCGCGGCCCTTGTACTGATAATCATGCCGGCCTCCATGTTCCTCACGCCTCGGGGGCGATCTCGGACTATGGGCCGACTGGACTGAATTCGCAGCGACGGATCTGCTCTGAATCCTGTTTCATGACTGTGAAACGGCTGAATTTTGATCTCCTGCTACTCGGAGTAAATCTCTAATCTGCAGCAAACCTCTACCTGCCTCCGACTGGGAAGGCTGAATTGACTCTGCTATACGGGCAGCAGCTGCTAGATTCTGAATCGGAGTTCGATATACCTGAGTCGATTGTGGAAAGAGTTGACGCCGACTGGATTCTGGAACCTGCTGCTGTGCAAGCTCGTCGAGTACTCACTGGAGGTTCTCCAGTCGAGTTCGCTCAGCCAGGTTGGCCAAGCGCACATCCTCCAAGGCGCAAGCCTCGGGGGTTTCTCCAACGATAGGAGTGTGAAGCGCATCCATGTTCCAACAACGAATTTCTTCCCTCTGAAGTGAAGTGAGGGGCTCGGGTTGATACTCTTCGCGAGTCTGCGCCGAATCGCCCCCACCGTCACCGCTGTCGGTGCGGGGGAATCCAGAAGGACTGCATGGTCCATCAACCATCAAAAGCTCCGCCGCTGGATCACTGCTGTCGCCCTCGGACGCAGTCTCTGCGGAGCCAGTCGACAGATCGAACAGGCCGTAGAGAGATTCGTCGGGCTCGATCGCCGTAACTTGGGGAGTGGCCGACTGGCGGGCCACCGCGTGCCTCACCCACCGTTGAAGCCTCGACCGACCGGAACACTTGTGCCGGCGGGAGACTGGAAGGGAGGACGACACAGGAGCCGACCGATACTGGGTCGACGGTTGCCGCAAGAGGATGCCACGGACGCATGCGCGAAACTGCGTTGCCCCGCGGACGAGGAGCGCGTCGACGTCTAGCGGAGCCTCCTGGAGCCAGGCGGAGTCGTCGGCGATGAACTTGAGCATGCCGAGACGGATCTCGCGGCCCTCGACCAAAGCTCCAATAGACACCATGATGTAGGAGATCGGAAAAATCCCAACTTCTCCAACAAATCGCTAGAACACCTGCCCCACGGTGGGCGCCAACTGTCGTGGTACTAACTCTGACAGTAAGGTAGGGGGTAGGAATGGAGAGGCAAGATCCTAGCTATGCAGCAGTTGTATACGCAAGAGATTTACGAGTTCAGGCACTTCTCGGAGGAAGTAACAGCCCTACGTCTCGGAGCCCGGAGGCGGTCGACTGGATTATATGCGTATGAGTTACAGGGGTGCGAACCCTTCTGCCTGTGGAGGGGGGTGGCTTATATAGAGTGCGCCAGGACCCAGCCAGCCCACATAGCTGAGGGTTTAAAGTACATTAAGGCCAGGCGTTACTGGTAATGCCTTACATAAAGTGTTATCATGACAATAAAGACTACTTAATTACAGACCGTTTGGATACAGAGTGGCTCTTGAACTCCTGGTGGTCGAGTGAGTCTTCGTAGTCGAGTGCCTTTGAGTCTGTCGAGTGGAATCCTACCAGGTCGACTGGAAGGCAGTTTCTTCTAACGATGTCCTTGGGGAGGGTATCTTGGACAGGTCCATGACCCTACCCTAGGTACATGACTTCATCAGGAGGTATTTGATGGCGTGTAGATCGTCACCGCGGGCCATGTGGATATGAAGGAGATAGTCCTCGATCCAAACCACAGGATCTGTAGTGCCATCGTATGATTCGATGTTTACGGGTTTGAAACCCTCGGGGATTTGATAATCCATCACTTTGTCTGTGAAGCATAGTGGGTGTGCGGCGCCTCTGTATTGGGCTATATCACGACGTAGCTCAAATGAGCTTTGTCTACTGTGTTCGGCCCGGCCGGAGTTGCTCTATCCGGCGTGACGGTTATCGTCATGTGTCGTGGGGCGCCCACGCGATCCATAGATCGATCTTGTTTGCCTTGCCTTGTCCTCCAATATGTCTCGCAGGTCTGGCGCATTTCCCCATGCCTTGGTACTTTCCGAGCAACGCCGGGGTGCGGCTTCAGTGAAGGGCCTATAGGCCTCTCTGTCGCGGCCACGAGGTGGCCGGTCGGCCACGTCATGCACTGGTGATTTAAGTTTGGGTGCTTCCTCCTCTAATCGGGGTAGCAGCCTGTGTTTTTGGTAGCTCTTGGAGGGGCGTTCGAGTTCGTACTCTTCGGCTGCAAGGACTTCAGTCCATCTGTCAGCTAGCAAGTCTTGGTCAGCTCTAAGCTGGTGCTACTTTTTCTTGAGGCTGCTTGCCGTGGCCATAAGCCTGCGTTTGAAACGCTCTTGTTCGACGGGATCCTCAGGCACGACAAATTCATCGTCGTCGAGGCTTGCCTCATCTTCAGAGGGAGGCATATAATTATCGTCCTCTACCTCCCTGTCTGCCGCTCTATCATGAGAGATGGCTTCTCCCTCCTCCTGTGCTGAATCCTGCTGGAGGAGGTTGTCTTCGGCACTGTCCAGGGTGTTATTATCTCGCTTGCCGGAATCACCATTTTTGCTGTGGTGGGATTTAGAGCGGCGCCGCTGACGCCGGTGCTTGGGCTGTTTCTTGGAGGGGTCATCCTCCGCTGTTCCATCGCCATTCCCATCTTTTGGGATGTCCACCATGTATATGTCGTATGACGAGGTGGCCTTCCAGTGCCCTGTAGGCACTGGTTCTTGGTCGTCTCTGACATCGTCATCCATACCGTCGATGTCTTCGGAGTCGAAGTCGAGCATGTCGGTTAAATCATCGACAGTGGCTACGAAGTGGGTGGTGGGTGGGCGTTGAATTTCCTCATCGTCCAAATCCCAACCTTCCTGACCGTAGTCCGCCAGGGCTCTCCGATCTGAGAGAGAGACTTTAGTGAATTTAGGATGTCGCAAAAGGCGAGTGCTGAAAGATGTCCGCGGCAGTGAACTCCATAACCGCGCCCAATCAGATTCGATTAAGGTGGGCGCTGAAGGTTCGGAGTCCGGAGAGGAGTCCGCACCTTGGAGTCACGGGCTTTGCAAAGGACAGGGATGGTGTTCGCTCAATCGCCAGAGAGATCGTAGCCCCGAGGTGGTGTCCAGCCACCCGTCCTCGACATGAGTCGGCTCCGAGCTAAGGGTCGGAGCCGACGCTGGTGCGACCTCGTGGCACTTTGTTGGCAGAGCTAGATCATGCCCATCGAGACAAAGGCGGTAGCGCTTGGCTATGGCTCGAATACGTCGAAGATCAAGTCTCCGTGGATGTCGGTCGTGTAGTTCAAACTCCCAAATCTGACACGATAGCCAGGCGTAGCTTCGATTTGCTCGGATGGCCAAGTGAATTGCCCGCAGATGCAAAGCCGCTGAATACGAAGATCTGTCCGGGGAGAAAAGTCTCACCCTGGACCGCGTCGTTGTTGATGATCGAAGGAACCATCGGGCCTAAAGATGACGACACAGAGGAACTCTCAATGAAAGCACCAATGTCGGTGTCAAAACCGTCGGATCTTGGGTAGGGGGTCCCGAACTGTGCGTCTAGGCGGATGGTAACAGGAGATAAGGGACACGATGTTTTTACCCAGGTTCGGGCCCTCTCGATGGAGGTAAAACCCTACTCCTACTTGATTAATATTGATGATATGGGTAGTACAAGAGTAGATCTACCACGAGATCGGAGAGGCTAAACCCTAGAAGCTAGCCTATGGTATGATTGTTGTTCGTCCCTACAGACTAGAACCCCCGGTTTATATAGACACCGGATAGGGTTAGGGTTACACAGTCGGTTACAATGGTAGGAGATCTACATATCAGACGCTAAGCTTGCCTTCCACGCCAAGGAAAGTCCCATCTGGACACGGGACGAAGTCTTCAATCTTGTATCTTCATAGTCCAGGAGTCCGGCCAACGGTGATAGTTCGGCTATCCGGACACCCCCTAATCCAGGACTCCCTCAGTCCTCTTCTTCTTCATTGTCTTCCATCATAACCCCTCTTTCTCCATGCTTGGTCCAAACATTATAGTGGGGCATGAAACCGGACTCAAACAGGTGGACGTGAATGGTTCTTGACATAGAGTAATTTTGATCATTCTTACAGCCAGCACATGGACAAGGCATAAAACCATCTGCCTACTTGTTTACCTCAGCCGCAAGCAGAAAAGTATGCACGCCATTAATGAATTGGGGAGAGCATCGGTCATCATACATCCATTGTCGTCTCATCTTCATTACACAACACCGAAAATACCAAATTAATACATGTTCATACATAAAGTTCATCCATATATATAGTTCGTACAACACTTAAATGCAACAAACAAATAACCCCCTAGCTAAAGCATTTAAATGCAACAACAAATGCGATCAAGGTTGCAACTAAGGTAACAATTGATCCAACAGCATAATGATACCAAGCCTCACTATCAATGGCATATTTTCTGATCTTTCTAATCTTCAAGCACATTTTCTCCATCTTGATCTTGTGATCATCGACGACATCGGCAACATGCAACTCTAATTCCATCTTCTCCCCCTCAATTCTTTTCAATTTTTCTTTCAAATACTCATTTTCTCTTTCAACTAAATTTAACCTTTCGACAATAGGGTCGGTTGGAATTTCTGGTTCACATACCTCCTAGATAAAAATATCTATGTCAAGTTGATGGGCATAATTTGTCATAAACACGAAATGCAACAAATAGTTTTAAAAGAGAATATACCACATCTGAATCGTAACAAGGACGAGGGACGACGGGGACGGATATCAAAACCATGGCACTATGTATAACAAACAACGTACGGGTAAGATAATTATACGAGTAACTATATATCCAAATCACACAAACATCAATTTTTTATATAAAACATTCATGAACAAGAGGCTCACCACAAGGTGGTGCCGGTGACGGGACGGTGCGTGCGATCGACGGTGGTTACGACGGAGATTTAGAGGGCACTAAGTAAACCACACCTACATATGCAAACTAAGTGTTACTTTTGACCTCAAATTGCATATAAATCAAATAATAGCACATATAATTTCCTCCCAAATTACTAAACTCACAAATTAATCACTATATAAAGCATTGCAAGAGCTAATCTAGCAATGATGGATGAAAGGACAAAGTTGATAACCTTTGTGATCATTTGACTGGATGGGGGCCTTCGAATCTTGACAAATTTTGGGCAAAATGTGTGATGAGCTCAAGAGGAAGAGGGGAAGAACAGAGAGGAGTGGGGAAAGGGGAAGAATAGAGCGAGCTCGGGTGGACGAAGGGTTTATGTAGGACGACCTTTAGTACCGGTTCGTGACACGAACCGGTACTAACGGTGCTGGACGGGCCCCAGACTGACAACATCCTGACACCACTCTCATTAGTACCGGTTCGTGGCACGAACTGGTGCTAAAGGTTCGCCACGAACCAGTACTAATGAGAGCGGCCAACTAGCCATTGGAACCGGCACTAATGGACACATTAGTGCCCGCTCAAAATCAAACCGGCACTAATGTGCTTCACATTTGACCCTTTTTCTACTAGTGACCCTCATTCCTATCAACATTGGTCCACAGCGTGCCGTGGAATTGGCACAGGTCTTTGGCTGCTCGGTTGGCTCGCTTCCTTTCACATACCTTGGCCTCCCCATGGGCACGACCAGGCCAACACTGCTAGAGCTCATGCCGCTTGTGCATGGTGTCGAAAAGAAGATGTCCACATTGATGTCTTTGATGTCGCCCGGGGCCAAACTCACTTTGGTCAACTCGGCAGTGACATCGATGTTAATCTATGCCATGTGCACAATTAAGCTACACCCAAAGTGATTGAGCACCTTGATAAGTTGTGCAGATACTGTCTCTGGGCTAAGAACTCTGAAGATGAGGTCAAAAATAACTCGCTAGCAGCCTGGGAGTTGGTTTGTAGACCAAAACGCAAAGGGGGGCTTGGAATCATCGACATCAAAACCCAGAATGTGGTCCTCCTTCTGAAACACTTCTTTAAGTTCTATAACCACCATGATGTCCCCTGGGGGACTCTGATCTGGGATGCTTACTACACGGGGAAAATACCGCATGCAATGGACCCATTCGGCTCTTTCTGGTGGCGTGATATAATACAGCTCAGTGATGTGTTTCGTGGGATCACCAGAGTCACTCTAGGCAATGGATAGTCCTCCCTGTTTTGGAAATATGCCTAGTTTGATAGCGACCGTGATGCCCCCCTAATGGAGATATTCCCCAAAGCTTTCTCTTTCTGCTTGAATGAAGATGAGTCCGCTGTCAACGTTCTCACATCTACGGAACCGAGCATGCTTTTTCACCTGCCGTTGTCTGCACAAGCTAGAGAGGAGGTCAGGGAAATCCAACAAGGATCGATGCATGTGCTTCTGGACAGAGACTGCAATGACACCTGGGAGTGCAACCTCAGTGGGACATTCTCCTCCAAGAGATACTATGATCACTGTTTTTCAGAGAGATGGTTGCCGATTTTGCCTTTGGCTGGCTATGGAAGGCTAAAAGTCTGATTAAGTTCAAAATGTTTGGTTGGCTGCTGTTGGTTGATTGCCTAAACACCAGAAACATGTTGAGACGTAGACATTATGTTGTTGCGGGCAACAACTACACATGCATGCTCTGCCAGAATCCTCTTGAGGAAACGGTCGAGCACCTTTTCTTTACCTGCCCGTTTATCCAACATTGATGGGACAAGGTTGGTATGCTTTGGCTAGATTGGGGGAATAGGCTCACTTTGTTACATGGTGGCAGAGAGAACTGGCGACAACCGTTGTTTATGGACATTTTCTCTTATGGCCGCGCGGAGCTTGTGGAAGGAGAGAAATAATGTATACTTCAGAGGGATCCCGCGCTCTTTTGGTTCATGGCTGATTAGATTCAAAGATCTTTTGGGCCTCTTGGTCCACAGTTGTAGGGAGGAATTGCGTCCTTTCCTAGACACTTACATACAAAACTTGTAATACTTGCTTACTTTGCCTTTTGAGGTCATGGCCGGGGGGGGGGGGGGCACTAAAAACCCACATGTAACATTGATGTAATTGGTTCTTTGCGAGTAATACAAAAGTCAGTGGGAGCCTCTCCCACTGTCGTTACTAGTCAAAAAAAAGATGCAAAGTTGATAATGATAGTGCAACTTATTTGTGGCACTCCCGTTTGGGTCATATCGGTGTAAAGCGCATGAAGAAACTCCATAAAGATGGGCTTTTGGAATCACTTGATTATGAAACATTTGATACTTGCGAACCATGCCTCATGGGCAAGATGACTAAAACTCCGTTCTCCGGAACAATTGAACGAGCTAATGACTTATTGG
This sequence comes from Aegilops bicornis, assembly GCA_021605145.1. Lineage (NCBI taxonomy): Eukaryota > Viridiplantae > Streptophyta > Magnoliopsida > Poales > Poaceae > Aegilops > Aegilops bicornis. The sequence continues at coordinate 545,558,399 of CM038673.1, forward strand.
AAATAATACATACCGCTGTATGCGGTCCGATGAGCGTTGAGGCTCATGGCGGGTATCATTATTTTCTGACCTTCAAAGATGATTTGAGCAGATATCGGTATATCTACTTGATGAAACATGATGACCCATAAGTATATGGGGTGAATTGTTGCCTTTTCGATAAGTAAGACTGTCGAACCCAACAAGGAGTAGAAGGAAATGACAAGTGGTTTTCAGCAAGGTAATGTTTGCAAGTGCTAAAATTGTAAGTAGCAGAGTAGTTTGATAGCAAAATAATTTGTAACGAGCAAGTAACGATAGTAGTAACAAAAGTGCAGCAAGGTATCCCAATCCTTTTGAGGCAAAGGACATGCCAAAATGGTCTATTATGATAAGCAAAGTGTTCTTGAGGGTACACGGGAACTTCATCTAGTCAATTTCATCATGTTGGCTTAATTCGTGTTCGGTACTTTAATAATTTGATATGTGGGTCGACCGGTTCTTAGGTGATGTTCTTACTTGAACAAACCTCCTACTTATGATTAAGCCTCTACTTAAGCATCCGCATAACTACGAGAAAAGTATTAAGAATAAATTCTAACCATAGCATTAAACTTTTGGATCCAATCGCCCTTATACGGAATAGCGCATAAACTGGGTTTAAGCTTCTGCCACTTTCGCAACCCACCATCTAATAACTACTCCACAATGCATTCCCTTAGGCCCAAATATGGTGAAGTGTCATGTAGTCAACATTCACATTACACCACTAAGATTGGCAACATACATATCATCAAAATATCAAACACATATCAAGTTCACATGATTACTTGCAACATGATTTCTCCTGTGACCTCAAGAACGAAAGTAACTACTCACAAATGATATTCATGCTCAAGATCAGAGGAGTATTAAATAGCATAATGGATCTGAACATATAATCTTCCACCAAATAAACCATATAGTAATCAACTACAAGATGTAATCAACACTACTAGTCACCCACAAGCAGCAATCTATAGTTTTGATACAAAGATTGAACACAAGAGATGAACTAGGGTTTGAGAGGAGTTGGTGTTGTTGAAGATGTTGATGAAGATAGCCCTCTCCAAGATGGGAGAGTTGTTGGTGATGATGATGACGATGATTTCAACCTCCGGGAGGGAAGTTCCGCCGACGGAATCGCTCTGCCGTAGGGCAAAAGTGCTCCTGCCCAAGTTCCGCCTCGAGACGGCGGCGCTTCGTCTAGAAAGTCCTCCCCTTTTTTCTAGGTCAAAATGACTTATATACTAGAAGAGGGGCACCGAAGTTGGGCTGAGGAGGGCAGCACCCACCAGGGCTCGCCTGGGCCTCCTGGCGCGCCCAGGTGGGTTGTACCCACCTGGTGGCCCCCCTCTGGTACTTATTTGCTCCAATAATTCTTATATAATCCATAAAAAATCCTCAGGAAGTTTCAGATCATTTGGAGTTGTGTAGAATAGGTAGCTTGACGTAGCTTTTTCAGGTCGAGATTTCCAGCTACCGGAATTCTCCCCCTTGGTGCATACCTTGCAATTATGAGAGAAAAGACACTAGAATTACTCCGAAAAGCATTATTATACAATAAAACAACATAAATAACAGTAGGAAAACATGATGCAAAATGGACGTATCAACTCCCCCAAGCTTAGACCTCGCTTGTCCTCAAGCGAAAATCGAAAAACATGTCCACATGCTTAGAGAGAGAAGTGTCGATAAAAACAAAAATACAGACATAGAATCATCATGTAACTTATTATAAGAGCAACAAACTTTAACATAATACTTTTATCACAAAACTTTTATCATAGACTTCTCATGAACAAGTACCAATTCATCACAACATTGAAGTATAAAGCAAAAAATTTATTGGAAACCAACAAATTATGTTCTTAGTCAAATTTGCAACTTCAATTCATCATCTTTTCAGGAAGGGTCACATATCGGAGCCTTAGGCAAGTCCACATACTCAACCATCATTTAGTCTTCTATGATTGCTAACACTCACCGTGTACACATGAGCAAAATGTTTCAACCGAACATATAGAAAGATAGGGGCTTATAATTTCGCCTCCCAACGCATTCACCTCGAGGGTGATGCAACAATATAACTCATCATATCCATATTCAACTGGATATATGTGCCTAGATCTTTCCTCATCACATGATGCTCGCCAAAGGAGAAAAATAGAAGGAATAGAGACAAAAACTTTGACTCTTGCATGAAAGTAAATACATGAAAGCAAAATATAGGCCCTTCGCAGAGGGAAGCAGATGTTGCCTTGCGCTTTTTGTTTGTATGCCCAACCCCTTAGTACAAGAGAACGTCACGTTATATTGCCCCTTGTGATGGCAACCTTTATTATACGGTCTGTTGCTTTTATTCTTCACCATCACAAGTTCGTACAACGCTCAATTTTCCCTTACACTAAATGATCTCACACTTTTAGAAGCAATTTTTATTGCCCTTTTTTTGCACCGATGACAACTTACTTGAAGGATCTTACTCAATCCATAGGTAGGTATGGTGGACTCTCAAACAATATTTGGGTTTAAAGGTTCTGGATGCACAAGTAGTATCTCTACTTAGTGCGGAGTTTTTGGCTAGCAAAGATGGGGGCAAACACCACATATTGAAGGATCTATGACAATATAACTTCTATGTGAATATGAACAAACATAAATCATTATGTTGTCTTCCTTGTCCAACGTCAACAATTTTGGCATATAATATTTTGATGGGTGCTCACAATCATAAAATATTTCCAGGATAGTATATTTATATGTGAATCTTCTCTCCACTTATTAATTCTTTCATGAGTTGCATCATTTACCAATGCTATGTTTGTCCATCTACAATAAAATTTGCTACTTATACTTTTCCTTGTGTAATGTCATCACTTACCATAAGTTTAGAATATGATCTTTTTCATTTATTTCCTTTCTTTTATTGAAACAAGAAAGTAAAGAAGGCAAAACTCAAACTAAACTTTATTATATATCTCGCACATGGTTACAAAGATTGATCACTAAGAAAACTCACAAAAAGAAAGGATCGAACTAAACTTTTATTCATCTAAAAGCGATCGAACTAAGAAAGTAAAGGCAAAAGATAGTGGAGCTGATACGATACCGGGGCACTTCCCCCAAGCTTGGCGAAAGCCAAGGGGAGTGCCCATACCCAATACTTAGTTTTCTTCTAGTGGTGAAGAAGGAGGTGGTGATGATGAAGTAGTGGTTTTCTTGTCCTCGGGTTTCCACGGCAGAGGCTCACCATCATAAGAGGAGGAGTGAGTCTCCTGGATCCTGCAACTGGCAGCCAAACTCATACCTTTAAACCTTGCCTCATATTCAAAGACTTGGCTTTGAAGGTCGTGGATCTGGCTATGGAGGAAGTTGATTTGCTCGTTGAAGGAGAAGATGATGTCTTTTATGGACTTGCCATCCACCTTGAAATCACGGGTGTAGTCCATGATAATGAGGTGATTGGCATCGAGTCCACGTTCCCCTATCCCCTTGCACTTGAAGATGTTCTGCTCCATAGCTTCAAGCCTGGCCTCCATGGATCCCGTCCCCTTGGGTCCTTGCACATCGCAGATGTGCAGCACCCCATCGCGCATGTAGATAGCTTGAGGGTGCTGCACCACCTCCCGCAGATATGGGTTGATGAAGTTGTTGAAGAACTTGTCCTTGGAGGAGATTGAAGCGGCCATGATGGATTGCATATGATAGAAAATAACAAGAAAAGAAAATAGGAGATTTCTCCGCGATACGGAGGTCAACAGGTTAGGGAGGTATATAAAGATTTTTTATCTGGGGAACAAGCATAACGGAAGAAAAACGGAGTCCGGAAAGTACCCGAGGTGGGCACAACCCACCTAGGCATGCTTGGCATGCCAGGCGCGCCCTGCTGTATCGTGCCCACCAGGGTCACTTTCCCGGAAGTTTCTTATTTTCCTAATTTTCTAAATATTCCAAAACTGACAAAGAATATTTTTGCGGATTTTTCGATGTCTGTTTACTTACCGTATCGTGTACCTCCTTTTTTTCATGATTCTGGAGTGTTCCGGAAGGTTTCCTTTATGTGTTCCTCCGGTGTCAAAGTTTGGATAATATTCCTTTCAACATTAATGGGCGTACCTGAGATATAGTGTTTCATTCGTTGCCCATTGACAACCTTCAGCATTATTTATTTTGATAGCTCTGGACCGATAAACCTCCTCGATGGCATAGGGTTCTTCCCATTTGGAGAGGAGGTTTCCTGCAAAGAATCTGAAATGAGAGTTGTACAAAATAACATATTCTCCAACTTAGAACTCACGCTTTTGGATTCTTTTTTCATGCCATCTTTTAACTTTTTCTTTGAATAAGTTTGCATTTTCATAAGCCTGGGTTCTCCATTCATCTAATGAGCTAATATCAAATAACCACTTTTCGCCAGCATGTTTGAAATCATAGTTGAGTTCTTTAATTGCCCAAAATGCTTTATGTTCTAACTCAAGAGGCAAATGACAAGCAGTTCCATAGACCATTTTATATGGAGACATACCCATAGGATTTTTATATGCTGTTCTATAAGCCCAAAGTGCATCATCTAGACCAATTCTTCCTGGACCTATTGATAATCTTTTGTAAGATTAGTTTTATTTCTCTATTGCTAAGTTCAACTCGACCACTAGACTGAGGATGATAAGGTGATGCAATTATGTGGTTAACATCATACTTAGCAAGCATTTTACGGAAAGCACCATGAATAAAGTGTGAACCACCATCAGTCATTAAATATCTAGGGACTCCAAACCTTGGGAAAATAACTTCCTTAAGCATTTTAGTAGAGGTGTTGTGATCAGCACTACAAGTTGGAATAGCTTCTACCCACTTAGTAACATAATCAACAGCAACCAAAATATGTGTGTACCCGTCAGAGGCAGGAAAAGGTTCCATGAACTCAAATCCCAAACATCAAATGGTTCAACAACAAGTGAATAATTCATAGGTATTTCTTGACGCTTACCGATAGTACCTATTCTTTGGCATTCATCACAAGATGAGACAAACTTACGGGCATCTTTGAAGAGAGTAGGCCAATAAAAACCAGATTGCAATACCTTATGAGTGGTTCTGTCTCCCGTGTGATGTCCTCCATAAGCTTCAGAGTGACATTTCCGTAGGATTTGTTCCTGCTCATGCTCAGGTACACAACGTCTAATAATACCATCTACTCCTTCTTTATAAATATGTGGGTCATCCCAAAAGTAATGTCTTAAATCATAGAAGAATTTTTTCTTTTGTTGGTATGTGAAGCTATGTGGTATGTATTTAGCAACAATATAATTAGCATAGTCAGCATACCAAGGTGTACTATTAGAAACATTTATTGCAGCTAATTGTTCATCAGGAAAGCTATCATTAATAGGTTGTGGGTCATCAAGAATATTTTCAAGCCTAGACAAGTTATCAGCTACGGGATTCTCTGCTCCTTTCCTATCAGTGATATGCAAATCAAATTCTTGTAACAGAAGAACCCACCTAATGAGTCTAGGTTTAGCATCTTTCTTCTCCATAAGATATTTTATAGCAGCATGAACAATCACTTTAGAATCAACAATGTAAGATCTGAATTTATCACAAGCAAACACCACTACTAAGAATTCTTTTTCAGTAGTAGCATAGTTTCGTTGAGCACTGTCTAGAGTTTTACTAGCATAATGAATACCATTCAGTTTCTTATCAACTCTTTGTCCTAGAACAACACCAACAACATAATCACTAGCATCACACACAATCTCAATAGGCATGTTCCAATTAGGTGGTTGAACAACAGGTGCAGCAATTAAGGCTTTCTTTAGTGTTTCAAAGGCTTCCAAACAATGATCATCAAACACAAAGGGAATATCCTTTTGCAAAAGATTTGTAAGAGGCCTAGAAATTTTAGAAAATTCTTTGATAAACCTCCTATAGAAACCAATATGACTAAGGAAACTACGAATAACTTTGATATCTTTAGGACATGGCCTTTTCTCAATCGCATCAACCTTGGCTTTGTCCACCTCAATGCCTCTTTCAGAAATTTTATGGCCCAAAACAATACCTTCATTAACCATAAAGTGGCACTTCTCCCAATTCAAGACAAGATTTGTTTGTTCACATCTCTTCAAAACTCGGTCAAGATTGGTTAAACAATCATCAAAAGACTTCCCATAAACAGAAAAGTCATCCATGAAAACCTCAACAATATTTTCATAAAAATCAGAGAATATAGCAGTCATACATCTTTGAAAGGTAGCAGGTGCATTACATAGACCAAAATGCATACATCTATAAGCAAAATTTCCAAAAGGACAAGTAAAAGTGGTCTTTTCTTGATCAGATTGTAAAACAGGTATTTGTGAAAAACCAGAATATCCATCAAGAAAGCAAAAATGTGTGTGCTTAGATAATCTTTCTAACATTTGATCAATAAAAGGAAGAGGGTAATGATCTTTTCTAGTTGCTTTGTTTAATTTTCTATAATCAATTACCATTCTATAGCCTGTGACAATTCTTTGTGGAATGAGCTCATTCTTATCATTAGGAACAGTAGTAATACCTCCCTTCTTAGGGACATAATGAACAGGACTTGCCCATCTACTATCAGTTATAGGATAGATTATACCTGCTTCCAGAAGTTTCAATATTTCCGTTCTTACCACTTCTTTCATTTTCGGATTTAACTGACGTTGGTGATCAACAACGGGTTTAGCGTCAGGTTCCATATTAATCTTGTGCTGACATAGCACTACTAGGGAAAACCTTATACACAGAAATTTAGCAACAGCGCGGGTCAAAAAAGGGCGCTAGTGCTAGAAGCAGTAGCGGTTCAGAATAAACCGCGCTGCAGATACGATTGTAGTAGTAGCGCGTGTTGCCGTAAAAGCGCTACTACTAATATTCCCATGGGTGGAACGATGGGCTACGCATAGCAGTAGCGGGCTTGCAGGAAGCGCGCTACCGCTAGGGCATGAGTAGCGACGTGTTTCCCTGTAAGAGCGCTACTGCTAATGGAAATAAAATAAAATGAAAAACAAATAGAAAAGTAAATGAAAATGAAAGAAACAGAAAAAGGAGAAAGAAAAAAATAAAATGTAAAGCAAAATAAATGAAAAAGCGAAAAAACAGAGAAAGGCATAGCTGTAGCGTGTGTTAGTAAGAGGCGCTATAGCTAACGTAGCTGCAGCGCGTTTCCAGGACCCCCGCTATAGAAACAGAAAAGGAAATAAAAAAGGGAGAAAATTACATAGGTATAGCAGTAGCGCGTTTTGGAAAAAGCGCTATAGCTACCTTAGCTATAGCGCGTTCTGCGAAACGCGCTACCGCTAGTTTTGACTTAACCAAAAAACCGTTTCACCCCGGCCACCACTTGCCCACCAAATCTCTCGACCCACCCCGTAGCCGTCTCCCCGATTCGCAGTCGCCCCACTTCGCCGCCGTCTCCTGCCGATGTCGACGCCCCCAGAGCCACTAGCGCCGTGCGCCGTTGACGCCACCGGAGCTGCCCCCAACGCCACGGAGCCGCGCGGCCTCATCAATGCCACCGGAGCCGCCGTCGACGCCACCGGATCCTCCCTCGCCACAACTGCCTCCCTCGCCGTCACCGGGGACGCCCCTGCCTCCCTCGCCGCCACTGCCTCCCTCTCCACCGCCGGAGCCATCCTCTGTAAGCCCCCACCCCTCCTCTCTCTCTCTCTCATGCATAGGTTAGCTTGTTTTATGATGTTAATTATCTAGGTTAGGGCAAAATTTTAGTTAGGGCTTTGACAGAGAAGTAGTTAGGTTAACTAGTTTAATTAGGTTAATTACCTAGGTTAGTGCAAACATTTAGTTAGGGCTTTGACAGAGAACTAGTCAGGTTAACTAGTTTAATTAGGTTAATTATCTAGGTTATTAGGCAAGTTTTATTTTAAAGATGATCCCTTCCTAGACTTTTATTGTTGATTATATCTTTTCATTGAAGTGGTCATGTTGTTTGTGCCCAAGTGGCTTTGTTGTTTCAATGAAGCTGAGTGGCCTATATATGTTTTGCCGGAATGTTGATTCATTTCCGTTCCGGCAAATTTCAGGTTCTCGATTTTTTCCACTTTTTAGCAAAGGTCATGCCGAAATTTTCCGTGAATTTCGGCATGACTTGTGCTACAAACTAGGACATATCGAGTGCCCGGGATTTGCCGCACCAGGAAGGAGTCAATGTTCCTGCAAAACATAGGCCTTTTTATGTCATTATTCATTTTATTAGGTCTATAATTAATTGACTAGATTTAATCGTAGGAAACATGGCTAGCAACAATGAAGGACAGGGTTACGGTGATTGCGGACGCGTCACCGGGCGGCGAGCAATTTTTAGCCTTGACGATGATCAACCGATGTTGTTGCTGGGCCCACCGGTGGCATCGGGGACTGAGTCCGACACGCAGACCAGTGCTGAGACTGAGACCGGCGCTCAGACTCAGACCGGCATCGAGACCGGCGCTGAGACTGAGACCGGCGCTGCCTCGGTAAGCGGAGCCGGTGTAGAACCGAAAGCAAAGAGGCAACGGCTTCCTAACAAACTTAGGACTACTAGACTGGTGGTCACGGAGAATTTGCCTCCTCCAATACTAGTGGGGGGTGACGACGAGACACCGCGGCGGCTTGGTGACTGTTGCAATGGGTGGGTCCTGTTGTGGCCAAAGAGTCTCCTTCGTGTGGAGGGGGACGGGAGCACACCCACGAGCACGCAGCCTCAGCAAGGTATGAACATCAACACCCCACCTACCCAATTAGCGTCGGGTGTCGGGTTGGGTGATAGCGGACGGGGTAAGGAGGAGGCTCCATTAGTCGCTGATGACGTCGCCATGGATGAGGATGAGGACGACGATGGCGCTGAACAGAATGTCTATACTGGCGCCTCCTCAGGGTTTGAGCATCATGAGTCGGTGCCCTAATTACCGTCTCAACGTATTATGGACGACCTTCCAGTAGTAAAGAAGTCCAGGAAGAGAGCGAGGAAAGGCAAAAAAGCTGATTCTATGATCCAGCCGCCTCAGCAGCCTCGGCTTCAGGACCGTATGGATATCCCCGGCGCGGATAAATGGCATATCCCCGGTCAACCAATCCTACCTGCAACAGCGCTACTTGTCAGATTCGGCGATCTAAGGAGACTTCGTGACGATGTGCTGCGGGTAGAGAAAGGCCTCATCGCCTCGAAAGATCCAGAATACCCACTCTACGTGATTAACGTTCCGCGGCAAATGTCGTACGTCAACAGCTTCCCCGCGGATAAGTTCTTCCTCCGATTCGATTACATATTCGACATGTTTCACATGAAGAAGCTGGACTTTATGTTTGTCCGCCTTTATGCCTTGCACATGAACTACATCGTCGGGGTTGAGCAGATATCTCATATCTGTGTCCCTGACCCGTACTACATGCATGAGGGCTTCTTGGGAGTCTGCACAAAGCACCGTGAATACGCGAGGGATTACATCGTCAGTTTCATGCTCGCCAATAAGGACAAGGGGGCGATTCTCGTGCCTTATCATCCCGTGTAAGTCATCCGCGCTGCTATCCTTCCTTCGATTTCAATCATTCATTTGCACGGTGGAGGCTAATTAATTTGAGGTGTACTTATTTTGCGCAGCGGTGGGCACGTCGTCCTCATCATCCTCTACCCTCGATTCTCCCACGCTCTTTACTTGGACTCGTCGAAGAACATCCACAAAAAGGATTACACCCACATCAAGGATGTTCTCGACAGTGCTATGTTTTACTACCAATCAATGGGTGGAGAGGTCAGGGACAAGAAGAGAAGGGCGGCAGTGGTCGCCTTGACCATAAGACCGATTTACGGTGCATCCAAGAACCGAACGATTCTCTTAATGATGGATTCTATGTCCTACACCACATGCTGGAGTACAGACGGGATCACCAGAACCTTCGCATGTCACCTAGATCTGGCGATGACCATATTCTGCAATGGGCAAAGGACATAGGAGATATCGAGGATCATCGACTTCGAGCTGAGTTCTATAACATCCAGCGCGAACTTTCCCAAATCATCATGAAGGAGGTCTCGGAAAAACAGGGATGTTCTACGGAGAAGGACAAATGCCGCGGGAAGACGTCCAAACATGGATAGCCTCTCAGCGTCTCGACCTGAAGCCTTTCACTAGGCTCGGGGACTATCTCCCTGACTTGGATGGATGGAACGACATGTTGGAGTGATTGTCGATATATGACAATGTGTCTGTTTAGTCCATACTTTCTGTATGACAAAACTTTGAGTTATGCACGGTGAAACTTTATTTGTGATGCAATTAAACCATCCTCCTCCTCGACTAGCGAAAATCACTCTAGTTAGGGCATTTTGGGGTACGATGAACTTTGTTATTTATTCTTATGATATGTTGTTTCTATTTTTGCCAAGTCTGTCTCTTTCTGTTGCTCAACTATATATGTTGCATATCATCGACTCATGTGACGATGCAGGTGCGTAGATCATAGATGGCGAAGAAGTGCTATGTCAGGAGTATATATACGACAAGTGGCCGGAGTGTCAGGCCCAGGTGTACCGGTTTCCGATTTCTGAGCGAAAGGCAGTAGTTAGTTTAAGTTCACGCTAATGCGAGAGAGGGATACAAACTCATGTACTCAAAGTGATAGCTCTTCTCGCATATATCATCGTTTAGATGGATGACGATGTATTTGCAAGTAATCGAGACTTGTATCGCTATTTTTTAGATGATGACGAGAGACCACTTTGTGTTGGATGATGATTATGATGATGACATGATTTGATGAGACTAATTGTATGTATATGCTATGATTACATTTGTATGTGTATGATATGCTAAATATTATTGTATAAAGCCTATTCAAATACAAAACAAATATGCAGGGAAAAAAATAATAAAACTAGTAGTAGCGAGGGAAAACTTAGCGATGGCGCCGCCTTACAATAGCGCCTCAAAGAAAACAGCTGCAGATAATATCAGCAGCGCCCTTTTTCAAGAGCGCTACAACTATTCATGTATAGCAGATGGCGTGGGACAACAGACGCCATCGCTATCACGTTAGTCAGAAGCGCCTTATTAGTAGCGCCGGTCCCCGCGCTACTGAGAGGCCCAAAACCCGCGCTGCTGCTAGGCTTTTCCCTAGTAGTGTAGAGTGGGACTAATGCCCTTAAGATCATCAAGAGTATATCCAATAGCAGCCCTGTGCTTCCTTAGAACTTTCAATAATCTTTCTTCTTCATGTTCTGAAAGGTTAGCACCAATAATAACAGGATATATCTTTTTCTCATCAAGATAAGCATATTTGAAAGTGTCTGGCAATTGTTTTAATTCAAACACAGGATCACCTTTAGGTGGAGGAGGACCTCCTAGAGTTTCAATATGCAAATTGTGTTTAAGCAGAGGTTGTTGTTCGAAAAAGATTCTATCTATTTCATTTCTTTCACACATATGCAAATCATTTTCATGGTCTAGCAAGTATTGTTCCAAAGGATAAGTAGGAGGCACAACAATAGAAGCAAGACCAATAATTTCATCCTTACTAGGCTAATCTTTCTTATGAGGTTGTCTACTAAACTGGGAAAAATTAAATTCATGAGATTCATCACCAAAGCTAATACTGACAGTTTGTTTCTCACAATCTATTTTGGCATTGACGATGTTCAAGAAAGGTCTACCAAAAGTAATGGGACAAAAGTCATCTTGTGAGGACCTAAGAACAAGAAAATCAGTAGGGTTTTTATTTTCCCACACAAGGCTTCAACATCTCTAAGAATCGGAATTGGTGATATGGTATCTCTATTAACAAGTTTAATAGTGACATCTATGCCTTGTATTTCAGCAAGTGTTATTTCATCCTTATTTTCTTCATATAAGGAATAAGGAATAGCAATCACACTAGCACCTACGTCACATAACCCATGATAACAGTGATCTCCTATCTTAACTGAGACAACAGGCATGCCAACAACTGGTCTATGTTTATCCTTTTTATCAGGTTTGGCAATTCTAGAAGCTTCATCACAGAAGTAAATAACATGCCCATCAACATTATCGACTAACAGATCTTTAACCATGGCAACACTAGGTTCAACTCTGATTTGTTCAGATGGTTTGGGTGTTCTGACATAACTTTTGTTAACAACAGTTGAAGCTTTAGCATGTTCTTTCATCCTAACAGGGAAAGGTGGTTTTTCGATATAAGCAGTGGGAACAACTGGATGAACATTGTAAATGATAGTTCCTTCTTTAGCTTTTACCGGTTCTTTAACTTATTCTTTAATAGGTGGGTGATATTTAGGGGGTGTTTATTTCCAGGGACTTTTTGGTGTAGGGACTTTTTAACCAAACAGGAGGGACTGCTAGGGACTAAAAGTTGCTTTTTTGGACTAAATGAAGAAGACTATCAAGCAGAGTCTTTTTTGGGACTTTTCCAACAATGCCCCTCCCTTCACCCATTGCCCAGCTGCCCCATGGTGTTGTTTGGTTGTTATTTTTCTGTATACTAGGGGTAACTTGGTCATTTAATAACCTCTAGGGAGGGACTAGGCACTTTTTAGTCCCTGGAAACAAACAGGGAGGGACTTTTTAGGGACTAGGGACTTTTTAGTTGGGACTTGAAAAAGTCCTAGGACTTATGAACCAAACAGGGCCTTAAAGCACTTCTCCTTAGGGAGATCAATATGAGAAGCAAAAGATTCACAAAAGGAAGCTACTATCTCAGAGTCAAGTCCATATTTATTGCTAAACTTTTGAAAAGCATCGGTATTCATAAAAGATTTAACACAATCAAACTTCGGTTCAATACCCGACTCTTTACCTTCATTGAGTTCCCAATCTTCAGAGCTGCGCTTAATTCTTTTTAAAAGATCCCACCGGAATTCAATAGTCTTCTTTATAAAAGAACTAGTACAAGAAGTATCGAGCATGGATTGATCATTATGAGAAAGCCAAGCATAAAAATTCTGAATGATAATTTCTCTTGAGAGCTCATGATTGGGGCATGAATATAACATTGACTTAAGCCTCCCCCAAGCTAGAGAGATACTTTCTCCTTCATGAGGCCAAAAATTATATATAATTCCAATCATCATGAACTAGATGCATAGGATAATTTTTTTGATGAAATTCCAATTCCAACCGAGTCCAGTTCCAAGATCCAATATATCATCGCATAGCCTATACCATGTAAATGCTTTTCCCTTCAAAGATAAAGGGAAAACCTTCTTCTTAGCTTTATCTCTGGGCAAACCTGCAAGCTTAAACAATCCATAAATTTCATCCACATATATCAAGTGCATATCAGGATGTTCGGTTCCATCTCCTACATAAGGATTAGCTAGCAGCTGTTCTAACATACCCGAAGGAATTTCATATTCAACATTTTCAGTAGGTGTAGTAGGTTGAGGGGCAACTAATTGTGGTTCCGGTCGAGGTGAACATACCCCGAGCTGACCCCTCAAAGGATTGTTTTTCAAAGTAGCAAGTGACAATAAATTTTAGCACGTAGTAATAATGTTTCCTTACCAATTTCCACTTACCCAGAGCACTTCACTCCCCGGCAACGGCGCCAAAAAATGGTCTTGATCACCCACAAGTATATGGGGTCAACTGTAGCCTTTTCGATAAGAGTGTCGAACCCAACAAGGAGCAGAAGGAAATGAAAAGTGGTTTTCAGCAAGGTAATGTCTGCAAGTGCTAAAATTGAAAGTAGCGGAGTAGTTTGATAGCAAGGTAATTTGTAATGAGCAAGTAACGATAGTAGTAAAAAAAGTGCAGAAAGGTAGCCCAATCCTTTTGAGGCAAAGTACATGCCAAAATGGTCTCTTATGATAAGCAAGGTGTTCTTGAGAGTACACGGGAATTTCACCTAGTCACTTTCATCATGTTGCCTTAATTCATGTTCGGTACTTTGATAATTTGATATGTGGGTGGGCCAGGTGCTTAGGTGCTGTTCTTACTTGAACAAACCTCCTACTTATGATTAACCCTCTCGCAAGCATCCGCAACTACGAGAAAAGTATTAAGAATAAATTCTAACCATTGCATTAAACTTTTGGATACAATCTGCCCTTACAGAATAGCGCATAAACTGGGGTTTAAGCTTCTGTCACTCTCGGAACCCACCATCTAATAACTACTCCACAATGCATTCCCTTAGGCCCAAATATGGTGAAGTGTCATGTAGTCGACGTTCACATGACACCACTAAGAGAATGGCAACATACTTATCATCAAAATATCGAACAAATATCAAGTTCACATGATTACTTGCAACATGATTTCTCCCGTGACCTCAGGAGCAAAAGTAACTACTCACAAATGATAATCATGATCAACATCAAAGGGGTATTAAATAGCATAATGGAACTTAACATATAATATTCCACCAAATAAACCATGTAGTAATCAACTACAAGATGTAATCAACACTACTAGTCACCCACAAAGACCAATCTATAGTTTTGATACAAAGATTGAACACAAGAGATGAACTAGGGTTTGAGAGGAGTTGCTGCTATTGAAGATGTTGATGAAGATAGCCCTCCCCAAGATGGGAGAGTTGTTGGTGATGATGATGACGATGATTTCCCCCTCCAGGAGGGAAGTTCTCCCGATGGAATCGCTTCGCCGGAGGGCAAAAGTGCTCCTGCCCAAGTTCCTCCTCGAGACGGCGGTGCTTCGTCCTCAAAATGACTTATATACCAGAAGAGGGGCACCGGAGGTGGGCCGAGGAGGGCATCACCCACCAGGCTGCGCCTAGGCCTCCTGGCACGCCCAGGTGGGTTATGCCCACCTGGTGGCCTCCTCTGGTACTTATTTGCTCCAATAATTCTTAAATAATCCATAAAAATCATCGGGAAGATTTAGCTCATTTGGAGTTGTGCATAATAGGTAGCTTGATGTAGGTTTTTCAGGTCCAGATTTCCAGCTGCCAGAATTCTCCCCCTTGGTGCATACCTTGCATATTATAAGAGAAAAGGCATTAGAATTAATCCAAAAAACATTATTATACAATAAAACAACATAAATAACAGTAGGAAAACATGATGCAAACTGGACGTATTAAAACACAAGTCTGAAACATTTGAAAAATTCAAAGAATATCAGAGTTAAGTGGAGAATCATCGTAACAAGAAAATAAAGTTTCTATGATCTGATCATCGAGGAAAATATTTGAGTTACGAGTTTGGCCTTCATTTTAAACAGTGTGGAATAATTTCACAACTCACGCCACCTCGAACACCATAGCGTAATGGTGTGTTCGAACGTCGTAACCGCACTTTATTAAATATGGTGCGATCTATGATGTCTCTTAGCCATTTACCACTATCATTTTGAGACAACTGCATTCACTTTAAACAGGGCACCGTCAAAATCCATAGAGATGAAACCGTATGAAATGTGGTTTGGCAACAAACCTAACACTACAAAAAAGACACATCCGTGACATTTTGGGCCGAACGAAATTTTTTCCTGTCATACGACACTTCTATGACGATAATTGTGACAAAACCCAGTATCATCATAGATGTGGTGGGGTCCTACTTCTATGACAAAAAATCATGACAGAAAATGGGCTTTTCGTCCTGGGCGGGCTGGAGACGCAGCTGCATGACATTCTTTGGGTCGTCCATGACGAAAAAAACCGTGGTAGAAGCGAGGGCGAGGAAAATACCAGGGTGTTCCCGGTTACGGTGGGTCGTCGGGGCCGAACGATGCGCTGCGTTTCTCGTGACACGCACGCTGCGTGCGAGTGCGGCGTTGGGCTCTAACTGAACACGAGCGATTGCACTACAGGCTACGAGTTACTGAACCCGAGCGATCGATCGATGGCTGTAAACTGAACCCCATCGAGCAATTCCGCCGCTACTGCTGCTAGTGAAGCCGATCGATGCTGCCTCTGGATGAATAGTGAGCGTTGCTGGGGGTGGATGAATAGGACCCCGTGGTCTTGCCTCTGGATGAACAGGACCCAGATCAATCGAGCCGGTTGGGGCTGGATGAACAGGACCCCGTGGAGGGTAGGATGAACAGGACCACCCCGTGGAGGGCTGGATGAACAGTAGATGGTGGTGGGCTGGATGAACAGTAGCCCGTGGAGGGGTGGTTGAATAGGAGCCCGTGGAGAGTGCTGGTTGAACAGTAGCCGATGGAGTAGCACGCGGTGGAGGCTGGATGAACAGGAGCCCGTGGATGAACAGTCGCAGGTGGAGGCTGGAGGAGGTTGATGGTGGATGAACAATAGCCCGTGGAGGCTGGAGGGGGTTGACGGTGGAGATGAACAGTATCCCATGGAGTCCCGTTTTGCGGTACGCCACACCCCTCCCGATGAACAGGACCCCCATTTCGATCGTAGTGCTCCAACACAAGTCTGTTTCCTCTGTTCTGCGGTACGCCACACCCCTCCCAATCAACAGGACCCTCGTTTCGACCGTAGGAGGTCCGTTTCCTCCATTTTGCGGTATGCCAGACCCCTCCCGATGAACAGGATCCCGTTTTGAACGTGGCCGGTTGAACACAAGGCCGTTTCCTCCGTTCTGTGGTACGCCATGCCGCGTTTCCATCGGCTGTTCCGTCCAAGCCCTCCCGATGAACACGACGACGCATTCCATTCCGACCCAGCCGGTTGGCTCCCCATGAACATGACGACGACGTTGTTTCTCCATTCCGAACCAGCCATGTACACGAGCCCTGGCCGTACGTACGCGCGAGTAGGCATTCGAGACCCCTCCCGTATGTACGTACGTGGTCGTATTTACTTTCTTGCACCCTGGCCGCTGTACGTACGTGTACATGCTACGTGCGCGCCTCTACTACGATACGTGCGCGCCTCTACATCGACCAGTATGTACGTACACGTTCGCGGCCGGAATGACAACGCTACGTACGCTTCGACCAGGTGGGTCCAGACTGTCAGGCACTTCCTTGCGTGCGAAGATGTAGCTGGTGGGTCCCAGCACTCAGGGGGAAACGTTTTTTCACGAAATACGGTGGCCCGTCCGGTCGGTACCCACTGTCAGGTGGAGGAATAATTATTTTGCGCGTAATAAGGAGGCACTTCCTTGTTGTGGCCGTGGAACCAGCTGTCAGCCTCTCCACATACAGTCCACGTCCGACGGAAGCCGTTCCTTGACCACGTTGACCATGTCGCGCCGAGAGCACCAGGGTGGTGGAGAAAGGCGAGGCCTAGACGCGGGGACGACGTAGAGTTGGGGAAGACGCGGCAGTGGATGCCCACATGTAGAGGAGTACGAGGGTTCACTGGTTCGCTGCGGTGTAAGGTTGTCGTCGCCACAGAATAGCAGGGGGTGTGGTTGAGTAGAGGGATGGCCTGGCTAGCGGTGGGAATAGTAGGGGGCGGTGAGGCCTCTGCGGTAGCACAGCCGGCCACGTGAGGTAGGAGCATGCGGCACGACCAGCGCTGCTTTGTGCGGCTGGAGCAACAAGACCAGAGGTTGAAGAAGCACTACGGCCGTTGGATGGACATCGTACGGTCACTGGAGCTAGAATCGTTCATATTGACTAAATTGACAAAGCACTCCGTACCCGTCAACTTAGTAGGCCCACAAGTCAGCCTCCCACCAAGGTGGGTCCCAACCAGCAGGGGGAGTATTCATTTTTTTGTGCATAATAAGGAGGCACTTCCGGTGGGTCAGTGACAGCCGGGGGAACATTTTTTCGCTGTCGGTGGCCTGTTCGGTGGGTCCCAGCAGTCAGGGGGTGTCGGAGTAATTGGGCACGGATACCCCGAAGACGGCAAGATGATATTTCAAGACATCGGGGCTAGTAAAGCCCCTCAGTCCAACTACCGGTCGGTCAGCTGTTCTTGGCTGCCGACCGCACCACCGGGCCGAAAGTGCTTGGCTGCCGATCGCACCACCACCAAAGACGATCGCTTGGCGCACCACCAGGCCGATTGCTGGCTGCCGATCGCACCACCAGCCGACCGCTGCCGATCGCGCCGCTTAGGCTGATCTTCTGGCTCCCCGCCGCCCAGGCCGACTGCTATTGCCAATCGCTCCACCAGGCCGACCGGCTGCCAGCATGCGTAACCGGTCACGACCACGCCAACCAGCCGACTGCCGACTGCAGCCCGACGCGACCCCGACGTGACGACCGTACCCGGCACTGTTCACGTGACACCCCAGCCATCATGTACAGTGTCACTTGTCCCCTGGCACTATTTATGAAGTGACCCAGGGGACAAGGATGACACCCCACCATGCCACTAGCTAGCTAGCTACCATGCCTACATGGCTTACATCCTAAGCTAACTCCCCTATATATATTAGCATCCATCCATCCATCCAGGATGGACTCATTCTCCCACACACTCATGCATGCATGCTCGTGCACATGACCACACACACACCTATGCTCATATGCATATACGAGATCAGGCTCTTACGGCACTGATCTCAGATACAACTCCAGGAGCACTTTGTACTGCCCGATGTACACCCCAGATAGATACATTCAGACATGCAGCAGTAGGAGTATTATCTCTCCGGAGAGCTCCGAAGCTGGGTAACCGCCGCGTGCTACTCGCATACCCGCTCCCGGGCCTATTAGCAGCAGTCTTACCCTCACACGAAGCCACCTTGTGGCATATGTCGTCTTGCGACACCCCCCGTGAGAATACCACGACATTTGGCGCCCACCGTGGGGCGGTACTACTATTATGCTACCACGCTGCTGCTGGTTTCGCTGTCCGGGCGGGACCATCTTCGTCTTCCCCGCCGCGGCGTCGCGCCGTCTCTCCGGTAGCGCTCGGGGGCTCGACTTCGACCCACCCCCGGAGCGGCCGTGTGGGACGGCGCGCCCTCGTCGTCGGCCTCGCCGTCGGCCTCTTCATCACCACCGTTGCGACGCCGGCTATCCGTCCGATCGCGCGCCGCGTGTGGGGCCTCGTTTCGGTCGACCGTGGCCATCCACACGCCGCTTGCGTTTTCTTCCACCGCGTTGCGCCTTGCTTTGGCCGACACAAGAGTGCTCTCTCCTCCATATATCATCTATGCTAGCTAGCTAGATGGAAGTGAAACAATGGTCAAACTATGGCCATACACTCCTTGTACACTAGCCTGATGCAAATCGTACACAACCCAGATAATCCCCCATACGATAAGTTAGACAATGGTCAATGGCCATGCAATGAGCTCGCCTCCGCCTTTTCTCCGCCAGCGTGGAGCACGCAGCCCGCGCCCCATCCTCCTGCTCCACGGCGCCGCGTGTGCAGCTGCGGTCTCTGCCCGCTTTGCTCCTCGCCGTGGCTGCTGCCTCATCCAGCACCTCGCGCACGCTTTCTCTGCGGTTGACGCCCTGCCTCACATCCGCCTGCGTATCGCATGCGT
Source organism: Aegilops bicornis (assembly GCA_021605145.1). NCBI lineage: Eukaryota > Viridiplantae > Streptophyta > Magnoliopsida > Poales > Poaceae > Aegilops > Aegilops bicornis. The sequence continues at coordinate 545,577,777 of CM038673.1, forward strand.
GTGTTCAGCATCCGCGCCTCGCCTCGCCTCCTGCGCCGCCCGGCTGGGCCCGGCACTGCCATCCTCGCTCGCGCCCGTGTCGGCCCTCTCCTCCGTCCGGCTACTCGCGCGGCGCTCGCTCCGGCGCCCCTCCGCCCGCAGCGTGCGGCTCCGCCTTCCAGCAGCGCTCCGCCTTCCTCTCGGCGCCATCGCGCGCCCCTTATCTTGGCTCTGCCCGTGCCGACTGCGGTGCATCCGGCCCGCCGCCTATCGTCTGCGGCCTGGCTGCGGCCCGTCCCGCTCCGGCCTGTTGCCGCCTCCCGTGTCGATGCCCCAGCGCGCTTCTCCCGAGCCCACGGCCATTTGCCCAGCGCCTCACTTTGCTGAGTCGTCCCGACACCAGCTCCGCCTTCACCCTCGCTGGCCCCGCCCGCATTGGGCCCCCTCGCTCCGCCCGGCAGCCCCATCGCTGGCGACTTGGCCCGGCCTCCCACGCCGGCAGCCGCATCTGCCAGCCCGGCCGCCTGCGACTTCGGCCGCCTCCGGCTCCGCCTAAACCGCCTACTCGGCCACGCCGCTACGCCGGCCGACTCTGTCGCCAGATCCACCTATCGAGCCCCGGCTGTTAGCGGCATTTGTGCGCGCGCTGGCGACTCCCGCCTTTGCTCCGCCCGCAGTTCGGCCGCGTCGCCCGCTTTATTCAGCGCCGACTCCGGCCTCCTCCGAGCCCGTCCGGCTTGCCAGCTCCAGCCAGCGCTGGCTCTGCCGCTGCCCGTCTCCGCCAGCGGCGGGCGGCGGCCTGGCCAGCATTGCCGATCCTTCCGCGTCTCACGCGGCTCCATCCACGGCCGCCGCCCCACGGCGGCCGCGCTCGGACGTTGCTGCGCTGTCTTCGCCCGCCCCTGTATCGGGTCCCCGTCACCGGCTGGCCGGGTCGCGCGTGCTGACTCCGCCTCCGCCCTTGGCCGGGTCACGTGTGCCGGCTCCGCCCAACCCTGCCGCCGGCTTTGCCTCCGCTCGGGGCCTGGTGCTCCGACACGGCCCTGGCACCCCGCAACTCCACGCGCTTGCCAGCTCGACCCGCTCGCCCTTGGCTCCGGGTCCCTGCTCCATGGCGGGTCGCGCCCGCTCGGCTCCGCCCGTGGCAGCTCCGGCTTCCAGCCAGACGGGTTCGCGCTCCGTCGCTCCAGCATCCCTTGGCCGGGTCGCCGCCATCGGCCCCTGCAGTCTTGGCTCCCCCCTCCGACTGGCTGCAGCCCACTCTGAAGGAAAGAGCAGATAGAAGAAAAGAAGTGCCCAGGCCAGCTGAAAAAAAACGAAGAAGAAAAAAAATGAAGAGTTGTGTCCGACTGCTCAAAGCCAGCTGGGAGAAAAAGGAAAGGGCCTTACACTTGCGTGGCCGAGTGCTGATCCGGTGAGGAAAGAGGCTGCAAGAAAGAAGAGGCCGGTGGAGTGTGTCCATTGCCTGACACAGCCATTGAAAAAAAAGAGAGAGAGACAGGCCGGCTGGGAGAAAACGAAAAAGGGCCGACTGCCCGCTGTAGCCGGCTGCTCGTGCAAAGGAAAAGAGGTCTGACTGACCAATTCAACAACCGGCTGACGAGAAAAAAGAGAAAAAATATATATGCGTTCGACCGCTGGCTGCCTGGCCGGCTGCAAAGAGCCCGACTGCTGTGTCGAGGTCCGCCCACCCAGCCGGCTGAAGAAGACAAGGAAAAAGACAAAGTAGTTGCCGGGAGATCCGGCCCGACTGCTCAGCAGTCGGCCCGAATCTCGGGGGCTACACCCAGCGGGTGCACTGACGCGCCCCCGCGAGAAAGAAGACAAAGTAGTCGCCGGGAGATCCGGCCCGACTGCTCAGCAATCGGCCCGAATCTCGGGGGCTACACCCAGCGGGTGCGCTGACGCGCCCCCACGAGAAAGAAGACAAAGTAGTTGCTGGAAGATCCGGCCCGACTGCTCAGCAGTCGGCCCGAATCTCGGGGGCTACACCCAGTGGGTGCGCTGGCGCGCCCCCACGAAAGATTACAAGAGACAAGAGAAGAGTTTTGTCCGGCTGCCAGCAGCCGGCAGAAGAGAAGAAAGAAGAAACGGGCGCTGCAAGTTACCTCGCCGCCTGGCCGGTCGAGCCGGACCGGCCGGGACCCATTCGAGTGTTGGGGAACGTTGCAGAAAATTAAAATTTTTCCTACGGTTTCACCAAGATCCATCTATGAGTTCATCTAAGCAACGAGTCATGGGAGATGCATCTACATACCACTTTGTAGATGCGTGGAGCGGAAGCGTTCAAAAGAACGGGGTTGAGGTAGTTGTACAAGTCGTGATCCAAACACCGGAGAGACAAGTTCCTAACGGACGGCACCTCCGCGTTCAACACACGTACGGTCAGCGTGACGTCTCCTCCTTATTGATCCAGCGAGGGGAAGGAGAGGTTGATGAAGATCCAAAGAGCACGACGGCGTGGTGGTGGATGCAGCAGGATCCGGCAGGGCCGCCAAGCGTCTGCGGGAGGAGGAGGTGTAGCAAGGGGAAGGAGGTGCCAAGATGCGGGGTCGCTGCCCTTCCTCCCTCCACTATATATAGGGGCTAGGGGCGCATGCCCTTGGAGATCCCATCTAGATGGGGTGTGGCGGCCCAGGGACAACGGCCCCTTAGGGTTTCCAACCAGGCGCATGCCCCCCTAGGGTTTCAACCCGGGCGCATGCCCCTCGGGGCAACGGCCCCCTTGGGTTTCCAACCCTAGGCGCCTTGGGCCCTTGGGTGGGGCGCACCAGCCCACCAGGGTTTGGTTCCCACGCCACTTCAGCTGATGGGGCCCTCCGGGATAGGTGGCCCCACCCGGTGGACCCCCGGGACCCTTCCGGTGGTCCCGATACAATACCGGTGACCCCCGAAACTTTCCCGGTGGCCGAAACTGGACTTCCTATATACAAATCTTTACCTCCGGACCATTCCGGAACTCCTCGTGACGTCAGGGATCTCATCCGGGACTCCGAACAACTTTCGGGTTACTGCATACTAATATCTCTACAACCCTAGCGTCACCGAACCTTAAGTGTGTAGACCCTACGGGTTCGGGAGACATGCAGACATGACCGAGATGCCTCTCCGGTCAATAACCAACAGCGGGATCTGGATACCCATGTTGGCTCCCACATACTCCTCGATGATCTCATCGGATGAACCACGATGTCGAGGATTCAAGCAACCCCGTATACAATTCCCTTTGTCAATCGATGCGTTACTTGCCGAGACTTCGATCGTCGGTATCCCAATACCTTGTTAGGTCTCGTTACCGCAAGTCACTTTACTCGTACCGTAATGCATGATCCCGTGACTAACCACTTAGTCACTTTGAGCTCATTATGATGATACATTCTTGAGTGGGCCCAGAGATACCTCTCCGTCATACGGAGTGACAAATCCAGTCTCGATCCGTGTCAACCCGGACACTTTCGGAGATACCTGTAGTGCACCTTTATAGTCACCCGATTACGTTGTGATGTTTGGTACACCCAAAGCACTCTTCACGGTATCCGGGAGTTACACGATCTCGTGGTCTAAGGAAGAGATACTTGACATTGGAAAAGCTCTAGCAAAGCGAACTACACGATCTTGTGCTATGCTTAGGATTGGGTCTTGTCCATCACATCATTCTCCTAATGATGTGATCCGTTATCAATGACATCCAATGTCCATAGTCAGGAAACCATGACTATCTGTTGACCAACGAGCTAGTCAAGTAGAGGCTCACTAGGGACATGTTATGGTCTATGTATTCACACGTGTATCACGATTTCCAGATAATATAGTTATAGCATGAATAAAAGACAATCATCATGAACAAAGAAATATAATAATAACACTTTTATTATTGCCTCTAGGGCATATTTCCAACAGTCTCCCACTTGCACTAGAGTCAATAATCTAGTTACATTGTGATGAATCGAACACCCATAGAGTTACGGTGTTGATCATGTTTTGCTTTCATGAGAGAGGTTTAGTCAGCGGATCTGCGACATTCAGATCCGTATGTACTTTGCAAATTTCTATGTCTCCATCACGAACGTTTTCACGGATGGAGTTGAAGCGACGCTTGATGTGCCTGGTCTTCTTGTGAAACCTGGGCTCCTTGGCAAGTGCAATAGCTCCGGTGTTGTCACGGAAGAGTTTGATCGGCCCCGACGCATTGGGTATGACTCCTAGGTCGGTGATGAACTCCTTCACCCAAATTGCTTCATGCGCTGCCTCCGAGGCTGCCATGTACTCCGCGTCACATGTAGATCCCGCCACGACGCTCTGCTTGCAGCTGCACTACCATCTTGCTCCACCATTCAACATATACACGTATCCGGTTTGTGACTTAGAGTCATCAGATACGTGTCGAAGCTAAGCGTCGGCGTAACCCGTTCTGACGAGCTCTTCGTCACCTCCATAAACGAGAAACATGTCCTTTGTCCTTTTCGGTACTTCAGGATATTCTTGACCGCTGTCTAGTGTTCCTTGCGGGATTACTTAGGTACCTTCCTACCAAACTTACGGCAAGGTTTACATCAGATCTGGTACACAGCATGGCATACATAATAGATCCTATGGTCGAGGCATAGGGGATGACACTCATCTCTTTTTTATCTTTTGCCGTGTGGTCGGGCATTGGGCTGAGCTCAATCTCACACCTTGCAATCTGAGGCAAGAACCCCTTCTTGGACTGATCCATTTGAACTTCTTCAAAATCTTATCAAGGTATGTGCTTTGTGAAAGACCTATGAGGCGTCTCGATCTATCTCTATAGATCTTGATGCCTAATATATAAGCAGCTTCTCCAAGGTCCTTCATTGAAAAACACTTATTCAAGTAGGCCTTAATGCTGTCCAAGAATTCTATATCATTTCCCATCAAGTATGTCATCTACATATAATATGAGAAATGCTACTGAGCTCCCACTCACTTTCTTGTAAACGCAGGCTTCTCCATAAGTCTGCATAAACCCAAACGCTTTGATCATCTCATCAAAGCGAATGTTCTAACTCGAGATGCTTGCACCAGCCCATAAATGGATCGTTGGAGCTTGCATACTTTGTTAGCGTTCTTAGGATCGACAAAACCCTCGGCTGCATCATATACAGCTCTTCCTTAAGATATCCGTTAAGGAACGCTGTTTTGGCGATCCATCTGCCATATCTCATAATCATAGTATGCGGCAATTGCTAACATGATTGAGACGGACTTAAGCTTCGCTACGGGAGAGAAAGTCTCATCGTAGTCAATCCCTTGAACTTGCCGATAACCCTTAGCGACAAGTCGAGCTTTATAGATGGTGACATTACCATCCGCGTCATCTTCCTCTTAAAGATCCATTTGTTTTCTATCGCTCGCCGATCATCGGGTAAGTCGGTCAAAGTCCACACTTTGTTTTCATACATGGATTCTATCTCGGACTTCATGGCTTCTAGCCATTTGTTGGAATCTGGGCCCGCCATCGCTTCTTCATAGTTCGAAGGTTCATTGTTGTCTAACAACATGATTTCCAAAACAGGGGTTGTCGTACCACTTTCAGTGCGGAGCGTGTCCTAGTGGACCCTCTGAAGTTCGGTAGCAACTTGATCCGAAAGTACCTTGATCATCATCATGAATTTCCTCTTGAGTTGGTGTAGGCATCACAGGAACATTTTCCTGAGCTGCACTACTATCCTGTTCAAGAGGTAGTACTTCATCGAGTTCTACTTTCCTCCCACTTACTTCTTTCGAGAGAAACTCTTTTTCCAGAAAGGATTGTTCTTGGCAACAAAGATCTTGCCCTCGGATCTTAAGTAGAAGGTATACCCTACGGTTTCCTTAGGGTATCCTATGAAGACGCATTTTTCCGACTTGGGTTCGAGCTTTTCAGGTTGAAGTTTCTTGACATAAGCATCGCATCCCCAAACTTCTAGAAAGCGACAGCTTAGGTTTCTTCCCAAACCATAATTCATACGGTGTCGTCTCAACGGACTTAGGCGGTGCCCTATTTAAAGTGAATGTAGCTGTCTCTAGAGCGTATCCCCAAAATGATAGCGGTAAATCAGTAAGAGACATCATAGACCGCACCATATCCAATAGAGTGCGATTACGACGTTCGGACACACCGTTACGCTGAGGTGTTCCAGGCTGCGTTAGTTGTGAAACGATTCCACATTTTCTTAAGTGTGTACCAAATTCGTGACTTAAATATTCTCCTCCACGATCCGATCCTAAGAATTTTATCTTTCGGTCACGTTGATTCTCTACTTCATTCCGAAATTCCTTGAACTTTTCAAAGGTCTCAGACTTGTGTTTCATCAAGTAGACATACCCATATCTACTCAAGTCATCTGTGAGAGTGAGAACATAACGATATCCTCCATGAGCCTCAACGCTCATTGGACCGCACACATCGGTATGTATGATTTCCAACAAGTTGGTTGCTTTCGCTCCATTGTTCGAGAGAATGGAGTCTTGGTCATCTTGCCCATGAGGCATGGTTCGCATGTGTCAAATGATTCATAATCAAGAGACTCCAAAAGTCCATCGGCATGGAGCTTCTTCATGCGCTTGACACCAATGTGACCAAAGGCGGCGATTACCACAAGTATGTGGGACTATCGTTATCAACTTTACATCTTTTGGTATTCACGCTATGAACATGTGTAATACTACGCTCGAGATTCATTAAGAATAAACCATTGACCATCGGAGCATGACCATAAAACATATCTCTCATATAAATAGAACAACCATTATAATCGGATTTAAATGAGTATCCATCTCGCATTAAACGAGATCCAGATACAATATTCATGCTCAAACTTGGCACCAAATAACAACTATTAAGGTTTATAACTAATCCCGTGGGTAAATGAAGAGGTAGCGTGCCGACGGCAATCACATCGACTCTGGAACCATTCCCGACGCGCATCGTCACCTCGTCCTTCGCCAGTCTCCGCTTATTCCGCAGCTCCTGCTGTGAGTTACAAATATGAGCAACGGCACCGGTATCAAATACCCAGGAGTTACTACGAGTCCTGGTAAGGTACACATCAATTACATGTATATCAAATATACCTTTGGTGTTGCGGCCTTCTTGTCCGCTAAGTATTTGGGGCAGTTCCGCTTCGATGACCCTTCCCTTGCAATAAAAGCACTTTCGATATCAAGCTTGGGTCCATTCTTTGACTTCTTCCCAGCAACTTGCTTACCGGGCGCGGCAACCTCCTTGCCGTCCTTCTTGAAGTTCTTCTTGCCCTTGCCCTTCTTGAACTTAGTGGTCTTATTGACCATCAACACTTGATGTTCTTTCTTGATCTCAACCTCGGCTGACTTCAGCATAGAGAATACTTCAGGAATGGTCTTTACCATCCCCTGCATATTGTAGTTCATCACAAAGCTCTTGTAGCTTGGTGGGAGCGACTGGAGGATTCTGTCAATGACCGCCTCATCGGGGAGGTTAATATTCAGCTGGGTCATACGATTGTGCAACCTGGACATCTTGAGAATGTGCTCCTTGTAACTATTTTCCTCCATCTTACAACTATAGAACTTGTCGGAGATGTCATATCTCTCGACCGGGCGTGAGCTTGAAAAACAAGTTTCAGCTCCTCGAACATCTCATATGCTCCGTGATGCTCAAAAGCGCTTTTGGAGCCCGGTTCTAAGTGTAAAGCATGCCGCCTTGAACGAGGGAGTAATCATCGGCACGAGACTGCCAAGCATTCATAATGTCTTGGTTCTCTGCAGACGGGGCGTCACCTAGCGGTCCTTCTAGGACATATTGTTTCTGGCAGCTATGAGGATGATCCTCAAGTTAGGACCCAGTCCGTATAGTTGCTGCCGTCATCTTTCAGCTTAGTTTTCTCTAGGAGCGTTGAAGTTCAAGTTGACATGAGCGTTGGCCATTTGATCTACAAGACATATCATTCAAAAGTTTTAGACTAAGTTCATGATAATTAAGTTCATCTAATCAAATTATTACAATGAACTCCCACTCAGATTAGACATCCCTCTAGTCATCTAAGTGATACACGATCCGAGTCGACTAGGCCGTGTCCGATCATCACGTGAGACGGACTAGTCATCGTCGATGAACATTCTCATGTTGATCGTATCTTCTATATGACTCGTGATCGACCTTTCGGTCTCCGTGTTCCGAGGCCATGTTTGTACATGCTAGGCTCGTCAAGTTAACCCTAAGTGTTTTGCGTGTGTAAATCTGTGAACGTAAGAATCCATCACACCCGATCATCACGTGGTGCTTAGAAGCGACGAACTTTAGCAACGGTGCACAGTTAGGGGAGAACACTTCTTGAAATTGCTGTAAGGGATCATCTTATTTACTACCGTCGTTCTAAGTAAACAAGATGTATAAACATAATAAACATCACATGCAATTATATAGTAGTGACATGATATGGCCAATATCATAAAACTCCATTGATCACCATCTTGAGGCTCCATGATCATCTTGTCACCGGCATGACACCATGATCTCCATCATCATGATCTCCATCATTGTGCCTCCATGAAGTTGTCACGCCAACGACTACTTCTACTTCTATGGCTAACGCGTTTAGCAATAAATTAAAGTAAATTACATGGCGTTCTTGAATGACATGCAGGTCATACAAAAATAAAGACAACTCCTATGGCTCCTGCCGGTTGTCATACTCATCGACATGCAAGTCGTGATTCCTATTACAAGAACATGATCTCATACATCACAATATGTCATTCATCATTCATCACAACTTGGCCATATCACATCACATGTCAATTGCTGCAAAAACAAGTTAGGCGTCCTCTAATTGTTGTTGCATCTTTTACGTGGCTGCAATTGGGTTCTAGCAAGAACGTTTTCTTACCTCTGAATAACCACAACGTGATCTTGTCAACTTCTATTTACCCTTCATAAGGACCCTTTTCATCGAATCCGCTCCAACTAAAGTAGGAGAGACAGGACACCCGCCAGCCACCTTATGCAACTAGTGCATGTTAGTCGGTGGAACCCGGTCTCACGTAAAGCGTCACGTGTAAGGTTGGTCCGGCCGCTTCATCCCACAATACCGCCGGAAGCAAGATAAGACTAATAGCGGCAAGTAAATTGACAAGATCGGCGCCCACAACTAAATTGTGTTCTACTCGTGCAAAGAGAACTACGCATAGACCTAGCTCATGATGCCACTTTGTTGGGGAGCGTTGCGAAAATTAAAAATTTTCCTCACGGTTTCACCAAGATCCATCTATGAGTTCATCTAAGCAACGAGTCATGGGAGATGCATCTACATACCACTTTGTAGATCGCGGCGAAGCGTTCAAAAGAACGGGGTTGAGGTAGTTGTACACGTCGTGATCCAATCACCGGAGATCCTAGCGCCCGAGCAGACGGCACCTCCGCGTTCAACACACGACGGTCGGCGTGGACGTCTCCTCCTTCTTGATCCAGCAAGGGGAAGGAGAGGTTGATGAAGATCCAGCAGCACGACGGCGTGGTGGTGGATCCAGCGAGATCCGGCAGGCCGCCAAGCGTCTGCGGGAGGAGGAGGTGTAGCTAGGGGGAAGGGAGGTGCCACGATGCGGGGTCTGGCTGCCCTTCCTCGCCTCCTCTATATTTTGGGGCTAGGGGCACATGCCCCTTGGAGATCCCATCTAAATGGGGCGGACCCCGGGCAACGCCCCTTAGGGTTTCAACCTGGGCGCGATGCCCCCTCGAAGCAACGGCCCCTAGGGTTTCAACCATGGGGGCGCATGCCCCCTCGGGGGGCAACGGTCCCCTAGGGTTTCCAACCCTAGGCGCCTTGAGCCCTTGGGTGGGGCGCACCAGCCCACCAGGGCCTGGTTCCCACGCCACTTCAGCCCATGGGGCCCTCCGGGATAGGTGGCCCCACCCGATGGACCCCCGGGACCCTTAGGTGGTCCCAGACAACACCGGTGACCCCAAAACTTTCCGGTGGCGAAACTAGACTTCCTATATATAAATCTTTACCTCCGGACCATTAGGAACTCCTCGTGACGTCCGGGATCTCATCAGGACTCCTAACAACTTCGGGTTACCGCATACTAATATCTCTACAACCCTAAGCGTCCACCGAACCTTAAGTGTGTAGACCCTACGGGTTGGAGATATCTGAGACATGACCGAGATGCCTCTCCGGTCAATAACCAACAGTGGGATCTGGATACCCATGTTGGCTCCCACATACTCCTCGATGATCTCATCGGATGAACCACGATGTCGAGGATTCAATCAAACCCGTGATACAATTCCCTTTGTCAATCGATGCGTTACTTGCGAGACTTCGATCGTCGGTATCCCAATACCTTGTTCAGTCTCGTTACACGGCAAGTCACTTTACTAAATGCCGTAATGCATGATCCCGTGACTAACCACTTAGTCACTTTGAGCTCATTATGATGATGCATTACCGAGTGGGCCCAGAGATACCTCTCGGTCATACGGAGTGACAAATCCGATCTCGATCCGTGTCAACCCAATGACACTTTCGGAGATACCTGTAGTGCACCTTTATAGTCACCCGATTACGTTGTGGCGTTTGGTACACCCAAAGCACTCTTACGGTATCCGGGAGTTACACGATCTCATGGTCTAAGGAAGAGATACTTGACATTGGAAAAGCTCTAGCAAAACGAACTACACGATCTTGTGCTATGCTTAGGATTGGGTCTTGTCCATCACATCATTCTCCTAATGATGTGATCCGTTGTCAATGACATCCAATGTCCATAGTCAGAAACCATCACTATCTGTTGACCAACGAGCTAGTCAACTAGAGGCTCACTAGGGACATGTTATGGTCTATGTATTCACACGTGTATCACGATTTCCGGATAATACAGTTATAGCATGAATAAAAGACAATCATCATGAACAAAGAAATATAATAATAACACTTTTATTATTGCCTCTAGGGCATATTTCCAACATCGAGCACCCGGGGGCTCGAAGGCCACACCCAGCGGGTGCGCCGGTGCGCTCCGCGCGTGCCGTGCCGCGCCGGCTGTCTTTGATGACCTCTGCCGCGACTACATGAAAATCAATGTGAGCTCCTCACCCGCATATTTTTTCACCCCAAGAGCACGGATAACCTCGAGCGATGCTCGGGGGCTATCTCCACATTTTGTTACAGTTGCATCACTGTTCGCCCCGGCGCCAGCTAGAGTTGGCCCGGGGGCCGGCCGCTTGGCGTGAGATGTTAGTTCCCGCAGACGTCTTAGTAGCGTGCGCGGTACCAAAGGCCCACTCTCAGTCATAGACCGCAGAGCGGCTGTCCGACTGGCAAGAGTGAACGCTGGAGGCCACCCACGTGAAAAACGTCCGGGAAGAAAAACGCTTCAGGCGACCCGACTGTTTCCTTTATGAGTATCTACTCGGTTAAATTCGCTCCCAAAGTCTGAGTATTGTACGCTCCACTCCGCGGCCCACTCTCAGCCATAGACCGCAGAACGGCTGTCCGGCTAGCGAGAGCACAAGCCAAAGAGCGGAGGGGACATGAAAAAGATAGAAGGGGGCTCGGACGAAACCGAGTCGGCACCCTCCGCATAAAACTTGCAATGCTAAAAAGCAATCATTTGATATATCTGCGTGGACTAACTTTGTCTTTTTTTTATGATCATTTTCATGGATACTCGCCAAAAAACCTCCGCCCAACTTTGCCAAGTTGCCCGGAGGCTTGGGGGCTACTGTCGGAGTAATTGGACACGGATACCCCGAAGACGGCAAGACGATATTTCAAGACATCGGGGCTAGCAAAGCCCCTTAGGCCAACTACCCGGCCGGTTGCTGGCTGCAGACTGCACCACCAGGCCGACTGCTGGCTGACGACTACACCACCAGACAATGGCGGCTCTTGTTGCACCACTCAGCCGGCTGCCGGCTGCCGATCGCACCACCGGGCCGATCACCGTTGGCTGCCGGTATGCCGCCAGGCTGACTGGCTTGCCGACTCCTCGGCCGCCAGCCGATTGTTATTGGCTGCGCTCCACCAGGCCGATCGCTGGCAGCTGCGCTAACCAGCCCGACCACGCCAACCAACCCGACCGCCATTTGCAGCCCGACGCGACACCGACGTGACGACCGTACCGCAACCTTTGTTCACGTGACACCCCAGCCATCATGTATAAGGTCACTTGTCCCTGGCACTATTTATGAAGTGACCCACGGGACAAGGATGACACCCCACCATGCCACTAGCTAGCTAGCTACCATGCCTACATGGCTTACATCCTAAGCTAACTCCCCCTATATATATGAGCATCCATCCATCCATCCAGGATGGACTCATTCTCCCACACACTCACGCATGCATGCTCAGGCACATGCGGCCACACACACACCTATGCTCATATGCATATACGAGATCAGGCTCTTACGGCACTGATCTCAGATACAGCTCCAGGAGCACTTTGTACTGCCCGATGTACACCCCAGATAGATACACTCAGACATGCAGCAGTAGGAGTATTATCTCTCCGGAGAGCTCCGAAGCTGGGTAACCCCTGCGTGCTACTTGCATACCCGCTCCCGGGCCTATCAGCAGCAGTCTTACCCTCACACGAAGCCACATTGTGGCATATGTCGTCTTGCGACACCCCCCGTGAGAATACCACGACGGGGGGGAAACGTTTTTTTCGTGAAATACGGTGGCCTGTCCGATGGGTCCCTACTGTCAGGTGGAGGAATCATTATTTTCCACGTAATAAGGAGGCACTTCCTTACTGCCATCGTGGACCCAGCTATCAGCCTCTCCCCGTACAGTCCACGTCCGATGGAAGCCGTTCCTTGACCACATTGACCATGCCGCACCGAGAACACCAGGGCGGTGGACGACGGCGAGGCCTAGGAAGGGGACGACGCGGAGCCGGGGAAGAGGCGGTAGTGGAAGCCCGCACGGAGAGGAGTATGAGGGTTCACTTGTTCTGCTGTGGTGTGAGGCTACCGTCGCTGCAAAATAACAGGGGGTGTGGGTGATTAGAGGAATGGCCTGGCCAGTGGTGGGAGTTGTAGGGGGCGGTGAGGCCTCCGCGGCATCACAGCTGGCCACGGAAGGCAGGAGCACGCGGCATGACCGGCGCTGCTTTGGGCGGCTGGACCAAGAAGACCAGAGGTTGAAGAAGCACTAAGGCCATTCGATGGACATCGTACGGTCACTGCAGCTAGAATCGTTTATATTGACTAAGTTGACAAAGCCCTTGGTACGCGTCAACTTAGGAAGCCCACAGGTCTGCCTCCGAAGCGGTGCGCCCCAGATGTCAGGGGGAGGAATCATTTTTTGGGCGGCTGAAGCAAGAATATCCGAGATTGAAGAAGAAGCACGACATCCGTTGGATGGACATCCAAAGGCCACAGCTGCCAGAACCGTGTATTGTTGACAAAGCCTTGCATACGCGTCAACTTAGTTTTTTTTAGGGGACGCGTCAAGTTAGAAGGCCCATAAGTGTGTGGCAGAGAACATATAGCCCATTTGCGATTTGTAAGAATGTACAACCCATTTTTTATTTCTAATGGAATTTACTACATCCCATTTACAGTTTGTTAAAAGTACATCCCATTTTCTAGCTAGGACAACGATTAATAATTTCAACCAACCGCTCAAAATAGAATTCAAAAACATTCCCACATTTTTATGGGATCCAAAATATTTTTATCCGAAATTTCTAGTCTGATTAAATATAATTTCAAAATAAAGTTGTATTACATTAAAATCCAACGTAATATTGCGCGCGCAACAAGTAAGGAAATTAATATTTTCAAATTCCAAAAATAATATATTTTTTAAAACTAATTACACGTTTGGTGCATTTGTTTATAGTTACTGCCCAGTTATTGTAATTACATCCCATTTATTATTTCTTAAAGTCCATTTTCTTGTTAAGCCTAATGCATACCTCCTAGGAAAGTTTTCAGCCCGGTAAGCGGAGAATAACAAGTTGACCGGATATTGTGTACAACCTGTCGCCCGATTGCATTGTCGATGTTGAAAAAAAAGGCCTGTGTAGTATATTACAACCTAACATGGCTACTCAGCCCACATTCAGCGACGGAGGAAAGGCCCAAACAAGGCTTCTGTATAACTTTTTGAAGTCAGTACAACTTTTTGAAGTTACTGAGCTCAATTAATAACTTAAGAAAAAAGTTAGATTACAGTGGAACCTAATTAAAAGCTCTCAGGAGCAAAGAAATAATTCAACGGGTCCCACTTGTGCGTGTGTGCGTGTGTGTGTGTGTGTGTGTGAGAGAGAGACCCATCGGTCGATGCTCGTAAATACATCTTTCAGCCATATGCATTGCTAATGCTCAGTAAAAACTTATATAGTTGACACAATCATATAGAACATCATAGCACTTGAACTTGCATACTAAAGTTTCATGCAGGCGGCACAATTAGGATGGAAGCAGTGGATCGCTACGGGTAGGGCTATGTTGAAACCAACAAACTCGTACATAACGGTTCATCGTCTTTATCAATGACAGGGAAATATCTTGAATGTTGTGTAAAGAAAACAGACAGACAACACAATAAGTTCTGCTAGCACATTAAGTTGACGTACAACCCTTTCTAAAAAAGTTCAGGTACAAAATTAGAACAGGTCACAATCAAATGTACTGGCACATCAGTGCTTCACACCCATAGCTCGGATTTAACTAGTATCTGACAAGATTCAGTTGTTACCTCAAATTAGAGCACATCCAGGCAGCCAGCCATGCCTCTTCTCCCCAAGAAGCAGTGGCCACCGCCGCGCGATGGAGTAGGCCCTGTGCCATCCATCGTTCGGAGCAACACGGGGAAAGTCTGATGTTGACTCCTGTAATGGACATCGTCGACGAGCCCTGGCACCAGCGGCGGCGGCAGGACTTCGATTGATGGATTGACCACTTCTTCGACATGCACGAACACTCGATACAGGTACATCCCTAACGTAGTCCGCGGCGGCCTTGGTGGCGATGAATAGTACAACCCCGGTTCCTGCACCGTCTCAACACCAATCACCTTCGGTATGGTGGACGGCTTCTTGATCCATGCCATAACCGTTAGAGCCTAGCTATCTGGAAGAACAAACATACTTACGAGCTCACCTCCAATGTCGTTGATAAGCTCATTCATGGACTCGCTGTTCCAAGCACGTCGAGGCATGTCGTGGAAGGTAAGCTTTGTTAAAAACTCAAGCTCAGAGGGCACCGAGCCCCATCCTGGGTGCCACTGATCAAAGCTCACCAGTGCGCCATCGCAGAACAAACGCCGGGAAGATCCGAACACACGACTGCAGTCGAAAGTTGTCCGGAACCTGACGAAGAAATCAGCCGGTGGCGGATAGACTTCGAAGAGCTTTGACAAGGTCGTCCGGCGAGACGGGAGGCCAGTCGCCGTTGATGGTTACCATCAGCACTTTGCCAGCAAACTGGTCGTCAAGAGCCGCCATGCCACTGTTGAGCGATAGCACGCAGCGACCGAAGGCAGGACGGACCTCAGGATCTCCGGCTTTGGAGATCCACGTTGACCGGCGACATGATAGTGAGCTTGAGTACAGGGAGTACAGGAGGGGGATTTAGGGGAACTGGAGTAGGAATCGAGATTCGGAGGTGGGGAGGGCGGAGATTGGGGATTAAAAGGTAGCTTGAATTTGAGCAGCGCTAATATACTCTCAAGCAAGCTGCGACTACACCGGTGGCGCCCACATGTCGGCCTAAGAGTCCTTATTCTTTCTTTTTTGGAGAGCCCGGCCTTTTTATTTGAGGATCTTTTGAGAGCCCGGCCTGAGAGTCATAATTGACCTGTTTGGCATTGCGTTACTACTCGGCTCAAATTCAACGACACCTCACTGGCCCAAACAAGTGTACATCATCGAAAAGACACTGAGCTCAAATTATATAACTTGAAAAAAGGAAATACACTCTGAACACTGGAGAATTGTGATGCCCTCATAGCCCACCAGTAGTTCGTGACAATAAACAGTTTGAAACAATGATATATACAACATTCAAACACTGACTAGTGACTACTACTGACATAAACAACAATACATGATAGTTCATAAGAAGTCTTGCTACACCACCAAAACGCACCCATCTGCAGCGCTCAGACTCTCGTGATCCAGACGAGAATGACATTCTAAACAGAGCCAACTATTACATAGTAAGAGTGACATAGACGAGGATGACCGATTGACAAGGAATGTGCATAACAAAAGAAAGAACTACCCATCCAGAACAAGCAGGAAAGACAATAAAGTCATTTGAATAGATGATCCAACACCATCATAATTTGCAACCCCACTTCAGCGACCAATGATCTAGAGACACCAGTACTCCACCCTTTCCATGCAACAGCCCATTTTCCTATCAACCTGAAGGTTTGAACCACATCACTGCCTGTCGTAATTGAGACATCCAAGGATCAAAGTTAATCCGGATGCCTTTGTCATTCTCACATTCTTTTGGCTACAGGCTGTGTCATTGACAATCAGGGGAGTTTGCTCCCGAACTCCTAGGGCTCGCTGTGTAGACACGGTTTTCCATAGCAAACAGAGCCTCTCTGCCATCAAGGTCCTTGCCAACGGTGATCTCCTGGTTAATCGGATAATTGAGTCCGAGAAACAAAGAGTGTGAACCAAGGCTGGTTTACCCGCCTCCAACTAAAAAATCCTGAAGGCCCCAACAAGCTGGTATCCTGCTCATAGATGTAACAGCCATTGTCCGGATACTCACGTATTTCACGGTGCTTGTATACAGTGGGGTTTTTGCAATATAACTTTTCCGGCTCATGTGTCCGAATGATCATCAATCTTTTGCCGTCGTCTGATCAAGCAAGGAACCAGTTGTGCTTCCCTGTTTTTGGCAAAGGTGGTGTGATTACAAAGGGCGGTAACTGTAGGGACACTGCATTATATCAAAAAGGACAGGCATTGTTAATGTAAGATCAGCATTGTTCAGAGTATGAGTAGGATAATGCAAGAAACATCATCGATATGTCCCTGTTGGAACTGGGAGGAAAATACAGGGAAATGTATACTGGGTTCGAAAATATAAAATTGCCATGCATGGTTATACTCATGTTATCTCGCAACCGATTCTTCATAGGAAACTACCATGTCATGCATTTTATGGAATCATGTTCTGTCCTCACAAACAAATTCTTCAAGGTAACTACCAGACCATGCATTGTTATATACTTGTGTTCTATGGGCAAAATTTTTATGAGGATATTATTCTAGACATTGATTGCTAAAGGGCGAATATAGGTATGTACACATGGTAAGCATTACAGGATTTCACTACTTCCAAATATAGAGTTCTCCATATGCACATTTACTTCCCTAATGTATGGTTAGATGAAACCAACAAAGGTGGTGCATGTTTCTACATCATGAAAATGAGGAAACTAACATGGCCATTGATACACACTCATATTTAGTAGTAGTATATAGATTACTGTAAAATAAGGAGAATATCCATATATTCCTAACTGTTTGATTATTCACGGGTACAAATTGGCTGTAATGACATGATCACAATCGCATGAATTAACTCATTCCAAATATAGCTGATTTACGGTGTCTCTAATACATTGCCATAGTTCTACTCAAATTCTGCTCAAATAGGGATATGCCAATCATCACAAAAAGTTCAAACAATGTCATGGCACATCATTAACATGAGACAGAAACAACTTACACGCGCCGTCCCAGCAATACGTTGTGCCATCGGCTTTGTCGATCGTGTAGATGATGCCATTGTGTTCAATAGCATCACAGAAGTGTGTATCAGCTTTGACGATCATCCACTGCGAGCTGAGTTGTCTCCAGCTAAAGAAGGCACCGGTGTAAAGATAGGCGAGTCCACGGGCGAACAAGGCAATTAGCTTGAAGTCTGCGTAATTCGCATATCGTGTGGGCACTTGGCAGATTACAATCTTATGCAAAACAAGGTCTGTCCAACTGACGTGGTAATCTAGATGACTAGGACCGCGATGGTAAAACTCTATATAATCCAACGGAGGAAGGATAATCTCATGGGAGGTCTGGAAGTTCACGAGCACCAACTTTTTACCGTCTTCTCTGAAGGCAGCCATCCAGTGGGAGTTCATGCCGACCCAGTACATACCTGCCAAGAAGTTTCGGGCGATGGTGATCAGATCGAAGTCGAGGGAAATGATGTACGGCGACCCACTACATACCTGCAAAGAAGTTTCGGCTAATGGAGATAGGATTGATGTCGAGGGGCATCATGTACGCCTCCGTATCATGGTGAGCCAATCTCGCAAGACTAGATAGCAGCAAGCAGGGTGTCTTGAAAAGCTTTGGCCTCGCTTCGATGATGGCCGTGTGCATGCCCCTCGAGCATGCAGCCAGCCGCAGGCGCTCAACATATCCATACCACGAACAACAGAGGTCAAGGACGCCACTGGGGAGATTGCTCCAATCGCGGCTCATATGGATCCTGCGCGGTTCGCGTTTGGCCATGGTGGAGTTTGGAAGGTGGGGTTTTGGGGGGCTTGATTTACGGGGGAGAAGGCTGTCGGTGCTGGAGCGGCTAGCGAGGGAATAGTGGTACTGAGGGAGGCGAGCGAGGCGAGGGTATGCGGGGGCACAGTGAGATAATGAAGAGTGACCTAGGATCTCCGGCGAGACGGAGATGGAGATGAAGTGGTGCTAGGGGAGAGGGAGACGAGGCAAGGCATGCTATACAGCGGTGGTGACAGTGACTGCACAGTGTACAAGGTGAGGCTGACTTTGGTAACCCGGACACGCCGCCTGGATTGGTGTCACCTCGGGCGCAGGGTCTTGTCACTTCACTGTGAGGACCAAGGAATAATAGTATTTTGACCATCAAGTGTACCACAGTTGTACTACTACTAATAGTAGGAGTAGCAGGAACATGAGAACACTCCCGTGCTAGCATGCCTCTGGGTTCACTTCATCCTCCAGCTATCATCCATATTGCGAGTAGAACCAAATTCTCGTGCATGCGGAAGCACAAAGAAGGACTTTTCTTTTTTGAGGATAACCGCATATTCCTTAACCGCAGTAGGAACATGAGTAGTACTCACTCCGGTCCTCTTTTGTCTGCACATAACTTTTTTCAGTATTTCTCTAATTAGTCCGAGTATATACCCTTTTGCATGCGCCCATTTCCCTCCATGCCCCACATCCACAGCATTAATTAGCGTACCATGAGCAGCTGCAGCCAGACTACAGCCAATAAACTGCAGCATGCAAGTGGGCCACTCTGTGCGCGTGGGAGAGAGAAAAGGAAACTGAAGAGCCCGTCCAATCCATTGCATGCAGCAGTCAAACCACCGCACCTCTCCTCATGCATGTGCATAAGTTGTCCCATTTACTTCTCCATCGGGAACCGATTTTCCTAGGCTTTTTCACTAGTCCTTGATCTTCATTTGCATCCAAACCACACTGCATTCACATTGTTTTAACCTCTTCACATCCTCCTGGAGTAATTCTGAAGCCCCTATAAATAATCATCTTCTTCAGTTAGACTAGCCATCTAATCCTAATTCTCCAAACCATAGCCCTCCGGTCCAGCGGTTCCAAATGGCGAAAAGAGATCGAGATGCATGTTTTAGCGTCCAACATGTCCTCGTCGAAGGCTCGTTGAGCATAGTTGCCACAGTCACAGACCATCCAAGGGTTGTTCGGAAGTGGATCAACAATGTATCCAACTCCCTCCAAAAGGTGGAGATGAATGTCATCGGTCTCGACGCAGAGTACACGGAGCGTGCCACTGGGAAGATCCAACGCCATTGTCCTTCACCGTTTGTGCCTCGAAGATGATGTTTTTGTGTAGCACATCATACACGCGCCCTCCATACTAGGTGAGCTTCACGATTTCTTGTCTCGGGAGGACATATACTTCTGTGGGGCAGCTGTCGGTGTCAAAACCGGCGGATCTCGGGTAGGGGGTCCCGAACTGTGCGTCTAGGCGGATGGTAACAGGAGACAAGGGACACGATGTTTTTACCCAGGTTTGGGTCCTCTCGATGGAGGTAAAACCCTACTCCTGCTTGATTAATATTGATGATATGTGTAGTACAAGAGTAGATCTACCACGAGATCAGAGAGGCTAAACCCTAGAAGCTAGCCTATGGTATGATTGTTGTTCGATCCCACGGACTAAAACCCTCCGTTTATATAGACACCGGAGAGGGTTAGGGTTACACAGAGTCGGTTACAATGGGAGGAGATCTAATATCCATATCGCCAAGCTTGCCTTCCACGCCAAGGAAAGTCCCATCCGGACACGGGACGAAGTCTTCAATCTTGTATCTTCATAGTCCAGGAGTCCGGCCAAAGGTTATAGTTCGGCTATCCGGACACCCCCTAATCCTGGACTCCCTCAGTAGCCCCTGAACCAGGCTTCAATGACGATGAGTCCGGCGTGCAGATTTGTCTTCGGCATTGCAAGGCGGGTTCTTCACCAAACTCAGTTTACCTGTTGAATAGTGTCCGACTTCTCATAAATATTGCGCTCCTTGGCTTCCACGCCCAATAATGGCCATCTTCCACGTGTCAAACGAATGCGAAAAGCCAGGGTACTTCTACATTTACCCCCCTAGCTGCGCTAATGAGCTGCCTATAAAAGAGACGAGGATCCAGATCCGAATCACACCATCTTCCCTTCGCGAGCATTCATCGGAGCACATCCGATAGAAATCCATTCTATCATGGCCAGTCGACGCGGCTCCTCCTCTCGCCCTCCCAGCCCTCAGCCTGGAGATTGGGAGAGATGTTCCGTCCCGCACAGCCAGCTAGTGACGCTCCAAACCAAGGGATTTCTTCCCCCAGCCATCATGGTCCCGGTTCGAGCCGGACTCGCCACCTATAATGGCGGAAAGCAGGCGGAGAGCGTCCCCAATCCCTCCAAAGGAGAGCGGGTATGCCTTGTCCCTTATTTGATATGAGGGCTCGGATTTCCAATTCATCCGTTTCTCCGGGGGCTCCTGGAGTTCTACGGTCTCCAGTTGCACAACCTTACGCCTGCCTCCATTATGCATATTGCGGGCTTCGTAGCCCTTTGCGAGCTGTTTTTGGGCATCGAGGCTCATTTCGCTGTGGGAAGAAGTTGTTACGCCTTGTGCCCCGCTCTCGTGGAGGGGTCGATATATCAAGTGGGCGGAGCCGAACTATGGCGATCGCCGGACCGGATATCTATCCGAACTCAAGAAGGCGTCCGAAGACTGGCCTTCAGAATGGTCTTATATAGAAGATGTCCCCCTGCCGGACCCTGTTCGGATTGGCCTTCCTGAGTTTGATAATGCTCCTTTGAAGAAGCGCCTAAGCTAGCGCCCACGGAGCCCTCAGAAGGAAAATGACAGGGACATCCTTTACGTGATGAGCCGGATAAGATTGTTGGCTCATTCCGGACTGACCATGATCGGGGTCATGGCCACATGCATTATGCGGGGGGTGCAGCCGCTTCAGTATAGAGGCCACCCCATGTGGGATTTCAACGGGGAG
The DNA here is from genome assembly GCA_021605145.1 of Aegilops bicornis. NCBI lineage: Eukaryota > Viridiplantae > Streptophyta > Magnoliopsida > Poales > Poaceae > Aegilops > Aegilops bicornis. Next base: position 545,599,248 of record CM038673.1, read on the forward strand.
GATGACGCCACCCGCTGCGGCCGTAAAGGGCCAGGATCGGTTGCCGCTCTGACGAAGATCTTGTCCGCATTATACAAGGGAGAAGAGGAGGAATTTCTCCGGGTCAATCCACAGGGCAGATTTTCTATGAACAATCCTCCAAGCTGGGTAAGCGGACACTTCTTTTTGCCCATCCGATCCATACTCCCGTAGTCAGATATCTCATCTTGTGATTTCGACGCAGGAACTGCGCCAGGCCGTAAAGGATATAAACAGCCCCCCTCCACAACCCGAGGATCCGGAACGGTTCCTCGATTCGGCCTCCCAAGAGGATCCGGACATATCCTTGGAGCTGATCGATGGGGTATTTTACCAACTAAGCATCGACAATGCCTTGGTCGCCATTACGGCCGATTACCCCGGAATACTTCTGGCCTCATAGGTAACTGAGACCGAAGTCCCAATACTTTGAAAAAGATCCATCCGTGCTTATTCGTGATCACCGTATACCAATGGTGTTTTGCAGGGGGAGCCCTTGAGGCGGAAGGCCGAGCCTGCGGTGGCTAGCCAACAAGGGGCAAGGCTCAAAGAGGCTGAAAAGAAGTGTGGTCCGGATTGAGACGCCGGCGCAACGGTATGGCGTGCCATCTTATTCCCAGGTTTTATTCCCGGAAGGCATACTAACGCTCGTGCTCTCTTCAGGAAAAAGAGCGCTCGCCGGACTATATCCGGAGAGGTTGCCAATTGAGCCTCCACCAGCCAGGCTCCAAAGCCAGGCCCAGAAGTGGAGGTGAACACGAGGCGTGCGTCGGACGCTCCTCCGACAGAGGATGCCGACAGACTGTATGCCACCAATTCCAAGGTGGAGAGTGCCATGAACTACAGGCATCGCCGGACAGTTCTTCGTGACGCATGTTTCTCCCAAGAGGCATTGGATGCCTTCAATTCGGGAGATGCGCACCTCCGTGCCGCTCAAAATGGTCTAGCCACAGCCACGGACCAGTATGTGAAAGACATACAGGTGAGAAAATTTAATGGTTATATATGCCAGTAGCCCCCCAGACTTGAAACAGTTAGAATAACTGATTTAAGGATCATTTATTATGCAGGATCTTACAAAAAAGAACACCCAACTGTCCCAGGAGCTGCAAGAGTGCAAAGCCCAACTTGAGGCCGCACTAGTCAGCTGCAGGGAGGCCAAGGAGACCCCTCGGTAATATACGCTTCGAAAGATAAGTATGTTGTGAAGTGCGGCGTGTGTGTAAATCTGACAATATCATTGCAGATGGTGCCGGAGTAGATCCGGACAAGCAACAACTCTTGTGCCGGTTAAAGGCCGGCGAGAGAGTGCTTACAAGGGTGAGGCAGGAGAAGAATAATCTCCAAGATGCCAACACTCAGCTGGGCGAGGATTTAAAGGATGTTCGTGCCCAGCTGTCGGACTCCGTGAAGGAGAATCGATGGCTTCGACGCGGCATTTTTAGTAAGTGCTTGAACGAACTTTGCAAAAGGAGTTCGGCGAGGAAGTCGACTAACAGAGTTATGTCTGTAGGTATGCTCACAGGTCGTCCTGCAGAGGAAATGCCCGGTTCTACGGGTGACCTTCTTCGAAGTTTACAAGCTGCATTTAACGAAGTTCGGCAGGTGATGAAAGGTGTCGCCTGTGCCTTGTGGCCATCTGTCTCCCCCCGCTCAAGGCCTTGGAGAGCTTGCAAAGAGGCTTAAGGGAGCACGGGCGGCGCTTCCGATTATGGAAGATATCGGCTGCCGTCACGGCGCCAGGGAGGCCTGGGCCATGGTGAAGACGCAGTACACGAAGGCTGACCTAAACCACATGGCCGAGGTCGGACCTGTGGGGGCCGATGGGAAGGAGATCCCTGTGAGCTTAGTGTACGACCAAGTAGAGTTGGCTGCCAAATTTTCCCAACAGGACTGTAAACTAGACAACCTGTTGGATGGTATTGAAGAGGAATATGCCCAGTTAAATTGACTATGTAATTTAAGATGACATGTAAAATGCCTTCTAGCCGGATTGTAGATCGTTTGTCATGGCGGACCTTTTCGCTTCAACCTCGGGACCCGACAGTCTGGAGTGTGTCCGAATAACCTCTCGGTTATGTAGGAACCGGGCATGCATGGAGACCAAAGCGTAGGGTTCATTAGTGCTTGAAATGCATAAGTACCCAACTAGTTATGTTATATTACATGGTTAGTAAGAAACATCTTCCAGGGAGAATAGTTCCGTTAGGGGTTCCTTTCCCTGGGAGGCATGCCCTAAAGTGCATGTCCGGACTGCGAAAAAAGCAGAAAAGCATCTGGGGGCAGATTAATAAACGAGTGAGAAAGCATCGTTAGTTCACCGAGTGAATATTCTTCAGAACGCTAGCTATCGGCTTCACCCAGTCTGAGGTACACATCCGGCTGACCCGGCAGTAACAATCGCAGAGGTGCTCCCTTTACCGCCTAGCCGAACGATCGGGAACGTAGGGGTAAGCACAGGAGCCAGGCAACCCAGCTTGGCCAAAACTTAAGTCATATCGATGCATATAATGGTGAATATAAGGTACATGCGGAAGTGTGACACATGTGTTGGGCATGAAGCCCGTATAAATAAGCTTCTGTTAAAGAAGCCCCCAGGTATAATGAGCACAGATAGCGCATCAAGTGTGTGCGAACAATGCGCGAGCGAGCCTTTAAAGGCTGTAAGAGAAAAGGAGGGAGAGGGAGAGAAATATAAGATAACTAATGTGTAAAAAATAGACAGAGGAAGGAGACGAACTCAGAATCCAGTGCTAGGCGTAGAATCTTCGGAGACGGGCTGCGTTCCATGGGTTCGGCTCGAGTCGGTTATCTGATGCATCTCGCAGACGGTACGCTCCGCCGGTCAGGACTTGGTCGATAATAAAGGGACCTTTCCCATTTGGGCTTGAATTTGTCCTTTTTCTTGCCGGCAGGCGTAGAACTAACTCGCCAACATTGTAAGTTTTGGCCCGTACTTCTCTGCTTTGATATCTTCGAGCCTGCTATTGATAGAATGCGGAACGGGCTTTTGCCACATCACGCTCCTCCTCCAAGGCGTCCAAACTGTCCCGCCGACCGAGTTCGGCTTCTCTTTCTTCGTACATGCGCACGCGAGGTGAGTCATGAATTATGTCGCAGGGCAGAATTGCCTCTGCACCGTATACCATAAAGAATGGTGTGAATCCGGTGGTGTGATTCGGCGTCGTCTGCAGCCCCCAGAGTACGGAGTCGAGCTCCTCTACCCAATGCATGTTAGATTCCTTGAGGGACCGCACTAATCTGGGTTTGATGCTGCTCATGATTAGACCATTTGCTTGCTCGACTTGACCGTTAGTTTGAGGGTCATAGACTGAAGCATAGTCGAGCTCGGTGCCCATGTTTTTGCACCAGAGCTTGACCTCGTCGGCCGTGAAGTTCGTGCCGTTATCAGTGATGAGGCTGTGGGGGATGCCGTAACGGTGTACGACCCCTGATTTGAAGTCTATCACCGGTCCGGATTCGGCCGTCTTAACAGGCTTGGCCTCTATCCATTTGGTGAATTTATCCACCATGACCAGTAGGTATTTTTGCTTGTGGGTTCCTCCTTTAAGGGGTCCAACCATGTCAAGCCCCTGCACTGAAGGGCCAGGTGATGGGTATAGTCTGGAGGGCGGTGGGTGGCATGTGGCTTTGATTAGCAAAGAGCTGGCAACCGACGCATTGTTGGACTAAATCCTGAGCATCTGCCTGGGCCGTCGGCCAATAGTATCCTGTACGGAAGGCCTTGCTTACAAGGGCCCGGGCTGCGGCGTGGTGCCCGCCGAGTCCGGCATGAATTTCAGCCAGAAGATTCCACCCTTCCTCTTCGGAGATACACCTTTGAAGGACTCCGGTGGTGCTTTTTTTATAAAGCTCTCCCTCATGGACTTTATAGGCTTTAGATCATTTTGGTCCTCGGGAAGTTCCTGCCTGGTTAGGTAGGCTAGGAATGGTTCCATCCACGGGGCAATGACTGGCATTATTACGTGGGCTGAAGTTGTTACTTCGTTGGCAGAGCCTCCAATTATGTCAGAATGTTCGGTGTCGGGTAGTGCGGTTGGGTCCGGGCTGTTATTTCCGGACTCCCCTTCCCATAGTACGGATGGCTTGAACAGCCTCTCTAAGAAGATAATGGGGGGATGGCATCATGCTTTGCGCCAATGCGTGCCAAGATGTCTGCTGCCTGATTGTTTTCCCGAGCTATATGGTGAAATTCGAGACCTTCGAACCGAGCTGACATTTTTTGGACGGCGTTGCGATAAGCTGCCATTTTCGGATCCTTGGCATCAAAGTCTCCATTTATTTGGGATATCGTGAGGTTTGAATCCACGCGCACCTCTAGTCGTTGAATGCCCATGGATACTGCCATCTGGAGACCATGTAGAAGGGCCTCGTATTCGGATGCGTTGTTGGAGTCCGTATACATTATCTGGAGTATGTATTGAACTGTATCTCCTGTTGGGGACGTCAGAACGACGCCAAATTTCTGACCAGCCAACATTTTGGAGCCGTCGAAGTGCATGATCCAGTTGGAGTATGTGCCGTACTCTTTAGGGAGTTCGGCTTCAGTCCATTCTGCGACGAAGTCGGCCAAAACTTGTGACTTAATGGCTCGCCGTGGCTTATAGGTTATGTCGAATGGGAGGAGCTCAATGGCCCATTTGGCAATCCGGCCCGTCGCGTCGCGGTTGTTTATAATGTCGTTAAGAGGTACTTCGAAGGCTATTGTTATCGAACACTCCTGAAAGTAGTGTCGCAGCTTCCGGGGTGCCATAAACACCGGGTACGCTATCTTTTGATAATGCGGGTACCGTGACTTGCACGGAGTGAGGACAGTGGACACGTAGTAAACTGGTTTTTGAAGGGGGAACTTGTGTCCGTCCGTTTCTCGTTTGACAACGAGCACCGCGCTTACAACTTGATGAGTTGCTGCGATGTATAATAGCATTGGTTCGCCCATGTTGGGAGTGGCCAGGACCAGGTTTGTTGCCAATATGGCTTTTATTTCTTCGAGTCCGCCGTATGCATCCATCCACTCGAAGTGTTCGGTGCGCCGGAGGAGGCGATAAACGGGTAATGCCTTTTCTCCCAAATGGGAGATAAAGCGGCTTAGAGCCGCCACGCATCTAGTTAATTTTTGTATTTGTTTGAGGTCCTTTGGGATATCCAATTGTGTCAGAGCTCGGATCTTTGCTGGGTTTACATCAATTCCTCTTCCGGAAACAATGAAGCCCAAGAGCTTTTCTGGCTGGTACGCCGAAAACGCATTTTTCCGGGTTAAGCTTGATGTCATATGTTCGGAGATTATCGAATGTGAGCCTGAAGTCGTCTACTAGAGTTTCTACATGCTTGGTTTTGACGACCACATCATCTACATATGCCTCCACTGTTTTGCCGATCTGGTTTGCCGTGACATGTCCGAACCATATACCGATATGTTGCGCTGGCGTTTTTGAGCCCGAAGGGCATTGTGTTGAAGCAGAATGGGCCGTATGGGGTGATAAATGTCGTTGCGGCTTGGTCAGGCTCTGCCTTCTTAATTTGATGGTAGCCGGAGTATGTGTCGAGGAAACACAATGAATCGTGTCCTGCGGTAGCGTCGATAATTTGATCGATGCGGGGGAGGGGGAAAGGATCCTTTGGGCAAGCCTTGTTGAGGTCCTTGAAATCGACGCATAGGCGCCAGGATTTGTCCTTCTTTGGTACCATCACTAGGTTTGCTAGCCAGTCCGGATGTTTTATATCTCTGATGAATCCGGCCTCCAATTGTTTGGCTAGCTCCTCTCCATGGCTTGTCTCTTAGGTTCGAGAAACGCCAAGAGCCTGTTTGACCGCTTGAATCCTTTTTAGGATGTTTAGGCTATGCTCGGCCAGGCGTGGGATTCCTGGCATGTCTGAAGGGTGCCAGGCAAAAATGTCCCAATTTTCGCGTAGGAATTCTCGTAGTGTGGTGTCTACATCAGGGTTTAATTATGCCCCGATGGAGGCCGTTTCTGTAGGGTCCGTTGGATGGACTTGGAATTTGACTATTTCGTCGGCTGGTTTAAAGGAGGTGGACTTGGATCTTTTATCGAGTATCACATCGTCCGTGTTCACTGTGGAGCACAGCGCAATCAGTTCCTCGGACGCTAGGGCTTCGGGTAGTGCCTCAAGGGCCAGTGCGGCTGTCTTATTTTCGGTGCGGAGTGCTATGTCCGGGTCACTAGCAAGAGTGATGATTCCGTTGGGCCCGGGCATTTTGAACTACATGTACCCGTAATGGGGTATAGCTTGAAAAATTGTGAATGCTTCTCGCCCTAATAGAGCGTGGTATCCGCTGCTGAACGGGGCCACTTGGAACATGACCTCCTCGGACCTGTAATTATCCGCGTGCGAACACCACATCCAAAGTGTGATTTTTCCGCGGCAAAGACGCTTCCGATCGGGTATTATTCCTCTAAAGGTTGTGCTACTTCGCTCAATGCGGCTCCAGTCTATTTCCATTTTTCGAAGGGTTTCCTCATAAATGAGGTTCAATCCGCTGCCACCGTCCATGAGTACCTTGGTAAGGAGAAAGCTGTCTACTATTGGACCGAGGACCAATGTCAGCCGGTGCTCGGGCTGTTCGTAATTTAGGTTCATCACCGGGTATTAACGGTAATAGTCGTGTCACTCCATGGGTTTATTGTTGCTACTTGATAGACTTCGGCAAGGCTGCAGAGTGTTTGTTTTCGCATATTATTTGATGCAAAAGTCTCGAAGACTGTTAATACCGTACTGGTATCCCTGGGCTGATGCTTTGTGGTTGCTGGGGTTAGAAGCTCTTCGCCACTTTTGGCCACCTGCCGAAGTATCCAACATGCTCTAAGGCTATGAGTTGGTGTGGCGCCCTCTGTACTATGAATTTTACAGGGTCCATTGAGCCATCCCTCCAGTACGGTTCCATGCCCTATAGAGGGTTTTTGCTTTTTGGTATTTAACCCGGGTGACTGGCGATAATGCGCCTTTTATTTCGGACTGGGTTTGTATTCAGGGCCGGATTGTCCCAAAATTTTACTTCGGTTTTCTAGGCGCTTTCCATCGCACAGTACTTTCGTACTATGGACGCCAAGTCAGCAAAGCGTGTAATTTCACGGCGACTTATGGCGTTGAGGATTCCGTTGTCCATGCAATTATTGCAGAAGAATGAAATTGTGTCCTCCTCGCAGCAGTCCTTTATCCTGTTTATGACCAGGAGGAATCTGGCCCAGTAATGGTGTACTGTTTCTGCGGGCTCTTGCCGAATTTGGGATAAATCGCTTATGTTTGGGTGGGCGGGTGGAATTAAATCCGGAACTTTGCCCAATTTAAGACTCAGGGGCCAAGGAGTTTCCAAACTCGGAAGCTTGGGTTCTTGGATGTTGTCCAATGAATCGAGCCCGCTGCCTGACTTTAGGTTCAGGGCTTGAGTAACGTCCTCCCCTCCGCAGGTATCCGGCTTGGAGGGATCGGGAATCCGGACATAACTAGTCCTTAAGATAGGTGAAGGTTTGCTGCATTGTTCCTCCACCACTGCAACGTGATGGGTGACCTGGGGAGAGTTAATCTCCCTCAGATCGGGTTTATGCCCGATCAGATCGTAGTCTGTAGCGACTCCTAGGGCGCGATGCGATCCAAGAGCTCGTGTAAAGAGGAGAGCTCCATCGGATCTAACTGCTCGGCGAGTTCCGAGTTGACGTGAAGATTGCTTTCTATGACCCGAGAAGTCATCGTCGGCGCGGGGCCGAACAGGCGGTCATAAGAAAACCGCCTAGCCGGAGAGTTTGGCCGATAGCCAAAGCTCCTTTAGCAACGATGTCGCCTTTTAAAGACGGGATGAGGCATCCTTCCCGATGGCGACGCAAGACAGCGGAACTCTCAATGAAAGCACCAATGTCGGTGTCAAAACCGGCGGATCTCGGGTAGTGGGTCCCGAACTGTGTGTCTAGGCGGATTGTAACAGGAGACAAGGGACACGATGTTTTTACCTAGGTTCGGGCCCTCTCAATGGAGGTAAAACCCTACTCCTGCTTGATTAATATTGATGATATGGGTAGTACAAGAGTAGATCTACGACGAGATCAGAGAGGCTAAACCCTAGAAGCTAGCCTATGGTATGATTGTTGTTCGTCCTACGGACTAAAACCCTCCGGTTTATATAGACAGCGGAGAGGGTTAGGGTTACACAGAGTCGGTTACAATGGGAGGAGATCTAATATCCGTATCGCCAAGCTTGCCTTCCACGCCAAGGAAAGTCCCATCCGGACATGGGACGAAGTCTTCAATCTTGTATCTTCATAGTCTAGGAGTCCGGCCAAAGGTTATAGTTCAGCTATTCGGACACCCCCTAATCCGGGACTCCCTCAGCAGCCATCGCAGGGGACAAATAGAAGATGGAGCCGTACAGCCTTGATTTGAAAAGCATCGCTGACCTACAAACCAGAATAAAAATTCCTGTAGAAGATTGTCATAAACCAACACCATCCCTATTCGAGGAAGCAAATTTTGTGCTAGGAACAAATGTTCAGAAGGGTGACGAGACGCTGGCATTAAGGTCGTCTGGATGGGAGAATTATCCCTTGACGTACGAGCGGATAAAATATGCTGCCCTTGATGCCCGTGCGAGTTTCGAGATAGTTGCAAGGTCCAGATAGCTTGTTGCAAAGTCGTCCCACAGAAAATGAGAATAAGAAGAAGAAGAAGAAGAAGAAGAAGAAGAAGAAGAAGAAGAAGAAGAAGAAGAAGATGCTGCACCAGCAGCAGGGCATTATGGATGGATGAACTATTTCCTCTGTTGTAAAAAAATATTCCCTCTCTATGTATACTAATATAGATGGACTATTTCGATGGTGTGCATGTCTTTGGAACAAGTAGTAGCGTGGGTCCGCTTGACTATAAGGAACTATTTATCCGCCTAGCTTTATCTACTACTCCTTCCAGTGATCGGTATGCAATGCATGTGTCCGTAGACGTGACAGCTTCTCCATGGAAGTTCAACTACGGCGACCATCACGTTTCATCCACTGCCACTCGCGATTCCCACGACGCCGCTCCAACCCATGACACCATGTCCCCCGACATGCGCCTCACCCCTCTCGGCCGCACCGCCCCTCTGCCTTTGTGTGCATGACATGTGGGCCAACTTAAATGCGGCGAGCATCAAGTTTCTACCACAGCCACATGCGATTCCCACGACACCGCTGATGTCTACTACACAACCTTCTTCTTGTAGACGTTGTTGGGCCTCCAAATGCAGAGGTTTGTAGGACAGTAGCAAATTTCCCTCAAGTGGATGACCTAAGGTTTATCAATCCGTAGGAGGCGTAGGATGAAGATTGTCTCTCTCCGCAGCCCCGCAACCAAATAACAAAGAGTCTCTTGTGTCCCCAACACACCCAATACAATGGTAAATTGTATAGGTGCACTAGTTCGTAAGAGATGGTGATACAAGTGCAATATGGATGGTAGATATAGGTTTTTGTAATCTGAAAATATAAAAACAGCAAGGTAACTAATGATAAAAGTGAGCGTAAATGGCATTGCAATGCTAGGAAACAAGGCCTAGGGTTCATACTTTCACTAGTGCAAGTTCTCTCAACAATAATAACATAATTGGATCATATAACTATCCCTCAAATGCAACAAAGAGTCACTCCAAAGCCACTAATAGCGGAGAACAAATGAAGAGATTATGGTTGGGTACGAAACCACCTCAAAGTTATTCTTTCAGATCGATCTATTAAAGAGTTCGTACTAGAATAAAACCTTCAGACACAAATCAACCAAAACCCTAATGTCACCTAGATACTCCAATGTCACCTCAAGTATCCGTGGGTATGATTATACGATATGCATCACACAATCTCGGATTCATCTATTCAAACCAACACAAAGTACTTCAAAGAGTGCCCTAAAGTTTCTACCGGAGAGGCAAGATGAAAACGCGTGCCAACCCCTATGCATAGGTTCATGGGCGGAAACCGCAAGTTGATCACCAAAACATACATCAAGTGGATCACGTGATATCCCATTGTCACCACAGATAAGCACGGCAAGACATACATCAAGTGTTCTCAAATCCTTAAAGATTCAATTCGATAATATAACTTCAAAGGGAAAACTCAATCCATTAAAAGAGAGTAGAGGGAGAGAAACATCATAAGATCCAACTATAATAGCAGAGCTCACGATACATCAAGATCGGGCCAAATCAGGAACACGAGAGAGAGAGGTCAAACACATAGCTACTCATACATACCGTCAGCCTAGAGGGTGAACTACTCCCTCCTCGTCATGGAGAGCGCCGAGATGATGGAGATGGCCACCGGTGAGGGATCCCCCATCCGGAAGGGTGCCGGAACAGGGTCCCGATTGGTTTATCGTGGCTACAGAGGCTTGCGGCGGCGGAACTCCCAATCTCTTTCTGTTCCCCGATTGTTTTAGGGTATATGGAGATATATAGGCGAAAGAAGTCGGTAAGAGGAGCCACGAGGGGCCTACGAGGGTGGAGGGCGCGCCCAGGGGGCTGGGCGCGCCCCCCTGCCTTGTGCCCTCCTCGTTGATTCCCTGACATGCACTCGAAGTCCCTTGGATTGCTTCCGTTCCAAAAATAACTTTCTCGAAGGTTTCATTCCGTTTGGACTCCGTTTGATATTCCTTTTCTGTGAAACACTGAAACAAGGGAAAAAACAGAAACTGGCACTGGGCTGTGGATTAATAGGTTAGTCCCAAAAATATTATAAAAGTGCATAGTAAAGCCCATTAAACATCCAAGATGGATAATATAATAGCAAGAATACTTCATAAATTATAGATACGTTGGAGACATATCAGCATCCCCAAGCTTAATTCCTGCTCATGCTCGAGTAGGTAAATGATAAAAGAAATAATTTATGAAGTGTGAATGCTAGCAGGTGCATAAGTTTGATCAATGATAATTTCAATCACCTTTTCTAGCATCATTATATGTCATAACAGTAGCTCAACTCATAGAACTTTGCATGATCATGTAACAAACTATTCACATGTTAAAGTATAGATCATAAACTTTCTTGAAAACTAACAAACCGTGTAATTAGTCATCAACCAATTACAATTCATCTTATTTTCAGGAAGAGTCTATGTCAGAGCTTTGATTTAGCAAACTCCACGTACTAAACTATCATTTAGTCTTTCACAATTGCTAACACTCACGCGATATTTATGGGTTCAAAGTTTTAATCAGACACAGAGAAAGATAGGGCCTTATAGATTCACCTCCCAACCTTTTACCTCAAGGGTAATGTCAACAATAATAGTTCATGATGCCTTACATTCAATTGGATATATATATATATCAGAATCTTTCCAACACGAGGTGCTTGCCAAAGGATAAAATGAAAAAAGGAAAGGTGAAGATCACCATGACTCTTGCATAAAAGTAAAATATAGGCCCTTCGCAGAGGGAAGCAGAGGTTGCCATGCGCTTTTATAGTTGGATGCACAAAATCTTAATGCGAGGGAACGTCACTTTATATTGCCACGTGTGATAGGGACCTTTATTATGCAGTCCATCGCTTTTATTTCTTCCATATCACAAGATCGTATAAAGCTTATTTTCTCCACACTAAAAGATCATACATATTTAGAGAGCAATTTTATTGCATGCACCAATGACAACTTACTTGAAGGATCTTACTCAATCCATAGGTAGGTATGGTGGACTCTCATGGCAATACTGGTTTAAGGGATGTTTGGAAGCACAAGTAGTATCTCTACTTGGTGCAAGGAATTTGGCTAGCATGAGAGGGAAAGGAAAGCTCAACGTGTTGGGCGATCCATGACAATATACTTTATTTCGAATATAAGAAAACATAACCCATTACGTTGTCTTCCTTGTCCAACATCAACTTTTTAGCATGTAATATTTTAATGAGTGCTCACAATTATAGAAGATGTCCAAGATAGTATATTTATATGTGAAATCTCTCTTCCTTCAATATTCTTTCATGAATTGTTCAAGTGACCAATACAATGTTTGCTAACCTTCAATAAATTTACCACCTCTACTTCTTATATGTGAAGTCATTACTCCCCATGGGATAAGCATATGAAACATATATAATTTCAGATTTATGATGTTCAAATCATTCAACCATTTAATCAAAGGATATAAGTGAAGCACATGAGTAAGGGACAAACTACTCCAAAAAGATATAAGTGAAGATCAATGAGTAGTTGAATAATTATGTAGCTATGTGAAGACTCTCTCTCATTTAGGAATTTAAGATCTTGGTATTTTATTCATATAGCAAGCAAAACAAAATTAAATAAAATTACGCTCCAAGCAAAACACATATCATGTGGTGAATAAAAATATAGCTCCAAGTAAAGTTACCGATGAACGAAGACGAACGAGGGGATGCCTTCCGGGGCATCCCCAAGCTCAGGCTCTTGGTTGTCCTTGAATATTACCTTGGGGTTCCTTGGGAATCCCCAAGCTTAGGCTCTTGCCACTCCTTATTCCATAGTCCATCAAATCTTTACCCAAAAATTGAAAACTTCACAACACAAAACTTAACAGAAAATTCGTAAGCTCCGTTAGCGAAAGAAAACAAAACACCACTTCAAGGTACTGTAATGATATCATTCTTTATTTATATTTGTGTTAAATATACTGTATTCCAACTTCTCTATGGTTTATAAACTATTTTATTAGGCATACATTCATCAAAATAAGCAAACAACACACGAAAAACAGAATCTGTCAAAAACAGAACAGTCTGTAGTAATCTGTAACTAACGCAAACTTCTGGAACTCAAAAAATTCTACCAAAATAAGACGACCTAGATAATTTGATTATTGATCTTCTGCAATTGGAATCAGTATTTTATCACATTGTGGTGATTTCAAACAATTGTTTTCATGAACAGAAAGTTTCTGGAATTTCCAGCAAGATCAAATAACTATCATCCAAGAAGATCCTATAGGTCTTACTTGGCACAAACAGTAATTAAAACATAAAAATACATCTAACCAGAGGCTAGATGATTTATTTATTACTAAACAGGAACAAAAATAAAATTGGGTTGCCTCCCAACAAGCGCTAATGTTTAACGCCCCTAGCTAGGCATTATGATTTCAATGATGCTCACATAATAGATAAGAATTGAAACATAAAGAGAGCATCATGAAAAATATGGCTAGCACATTTAAGTCTAACCCACTTCCTATGGATAGGGATTTTGTGAGAAAACAATTTATGGGAACAAGAATCAACTAGCATAGGAAGGCAAAACAAGCATAACTTCAAGATTTTCAACACATAGAGAGGAAACTTGATATTATTGCAATTCCTACAAGCATATGTTCCTCCCTCATAATAGTTTTCAGTAGCATCATGAATAAATTAAACAATATAACCAGCACATAAAGCATTCTTTTCATGATCTACTTGCATAGAAATTTTATTACTGTCCACATAAGCAAATTTGTTCTCATGAAGAGTAGTGGGAGCAAACTCAACAAAATAACTATCATGTGAAGCATAATACAATTGAAAATTAAAATCATGATGACAAGTTTCATGGTTATCTTTATTCTTTATAGCATACAAGTCATCACAATAATCATCATAGATAGCAACTTCATTCTCATAATCAATTGGAACCTCTTCCGAAATAGTGGATTCATCACTAAATAAAGTCATGCCCTCTCCAAATCCACTTTCATCAATATAATCATCATAAATAGGAGGCATGCTTTCATCATAATAAATTTGCTCATCAAAACTTGGGGGACAAAAAATATCATCTTCATCATACATAGCTTCCCCAAGCTTGTAGCTTTGCATATCATTAGCATCATGGGTATTCAAAGAATTCATACTAACAACATTGCAATCATGCTCATCATTCAAATATTTAGTGCCAAACATTTTAATGCATTCTTCTTATAGCACTTGAGCACAATTTTCCTTTCCATCATTTTCATGAAAGACATTAAAAAGATGAAGTATATTAGGCACCCTTAATTCCATTTTTTGTAGTTTTCTTTTATAAACTAAACTAGTGATAAAACAAGAAACAAAAGGATTCGATTGCAAGATCTAAATATATACCTTCAAGCACTCACCTCCCTGGCAACGGCGCAAGAAAAGAGCTTAGTTGACGGGATGTGAGTGCCGCTTACCTAGCCTCCCCGGCAACGGCGCCAGAAAAGAGCTTGATGTCTACCACACAACCTTCTTCTTGTAGACGTTGTTGGGCCTCCAAGTGCAGAGGTTTGTAGGACAGTAGCAAATTTCCCTCAAGTGGATGATCTAAGGTTTATCAATCCGTAGGAGGCATAGGATGAAGATGGTCTCTCTCAAGCAACCTTGCAACCAAATAACTAAGAGGCTCTTGTGTCCCCAACACACCCATTACAATGGTAAATTGTATAGGTGCACTAGTTCGGCGAAGAGATGGTGATACAAGTGCAATATGGATGGTAGATATAGGTTTTTGTAATCTTAAAATATAAAAACAGCAAGGTAAATAATGATAAAAGTGAGCGTAAATGGTATTATGTATGCTAGGAAACAAGGCCTAGGGTTCATACTTTCACTAGTGCAAGTTCTCTCAACAATAATAACATAATTGGATCATATAACTATCCCTCAACATGCAACAAAGAGTCACTCCAAAGTCACTAATAGCAGAGAACAAACGAAGAGATTATGGTAGGGTACGAAACCACCTCAAAGTTATTCTTTCAGATCGATCTATTAAAGAGTTCATACTAGAATAACACCTTAAGACACAAATCAACCAAAACCCTAATGTCACCTAGATACTCCAATGTCACCTCAATTATCCGTGGGTATGATTATACAATATGCATCACACAATCTCAGATTCATCTATTCAAACCAACACAAAGTACTTCAAAGAGTGCCCTAAAGTTTCTACCGGAGAGTCAAGACGAAAACGTGTGCCAAGCCCTATGCATAGGTTCATGGGCGGAACCTACAAGTTGATCACCAAAACACACATCAAGTGGATCACGTAATATTCCATTGTCACCACAGATAAGCACGGCAAGACATACATCAAGTGTTCTCAAATCCTTAAAGAATCAATCCGATAATATAACTTCAAAGGGAAAACTCAATCCATTACAAGAGAGTAGAGGGGGAGAAACATCATAAGATCCAACTATAATAGCAAAGCTCGTGATACATCAAGATCATGCCAAATCAAGAACACGAGAGAGAGAGAGAGAGGTCAAACACATAGCTACTAGTACATACCCTCAGCCCCTAGGGTGAACTACTCCCTCCTCGTCATGGAGAGCGCCGGGATGATGGAGATGGCCACCGGTGAGGGATCCCCCCACCGGCAGGGTGCCGGAACAGGGCCCCGATTTGTTTTTTGTGGCTACGGAGGCTTGCGGCGGCAGAACTCCTGATCTCTTTCTGTTCCCCGATGGTTTTAGGGTATATGGAGATATATAGGTGAAAGAAGTCGGTAAGGGGAGCCACGAGGGGCCCACGGGGGTGGATGGCGCACCCAGGGGGTGGGCGCGCCCCCCTGCCTGAAATAACTTTCCTGAAGGTTTCATTCCGTTTGGACTCCGTTTGATATTCCTTTTCTACGAAACACTGAAACAAGGGAAAAAACAGAAACTAGCAGTGGGCTCTGGGTTAATAGGTTAGTCCCGAAAATAATATAAAAGTGCATAGCAAAGCCCATTAAACATCCAAGATGGATAATATAATAGCATGAATACTTCATAAATTATAGATACGTTGGAGACGTATCAGCCGCACGAACCCATGACACCACACGTCCCGCACCATCGAATTTTCATCCAGCGGCTGTGACACATTTCGTCCCGAGCATCAATGCTCAGCTGGAGTACTTCTGTACTACAGGTAGTACCCGCCGGTGTGGCCATCTACGCCTCGTAACGCCCCGACGCCCAGCTGTGGCACCCTCGCCACGCCCACGCCACCACCGTCTGGTTCATCTCGAATCAGTGAGTCACGAGCCACACCACCACCATGAGAATGACATGTGGGCCAGCCGCATTTAAGGTCTGCATGTCATTGACTCATAGGCCGGGCACTAAGCCACTAAAGTTCGGTCCCGTGGGCCCCGGGAGGGAAATGTAACTCCTGCGGCAGGCCTTGTGGTGCTCCCGCAGTACGAGCTCGTGCCAAACCCGAAATTTGTTTCTTACTACTACCAACTACTAGTAAGGTACACGTGCATTGCACGCATGAGATTCTGGTGGTTTGTGCATTATGCTTCTACACGTGGAGTCTTCTAGATTCTACATGTGGCAAAACACAGTGGAATGTAGATGATATCCAACAGCCAGTAGTGCTCGGATTTGCCATCTTTGTACCGTCGGATTAGCTTCATCCAATGACCAACTTTGAAAGTTATGGTTTGGTTTGTAGTCTAAGGTTGCCACGCCTAAGCTTAGGCATGCCGGCATGTGTTTGGTTCATTGCTACACTTGTGGCTTGCCAGACTTTTCTAGCTACATGGTCCACATGTCATAGACTCAACTTCTTGCCAAATCTTGCCACACTTGTGGTGGCCATTTTGTTAGCCACATTTTTTGTGGCAGACAGACTTTGCCTAAGATTAGTTGTGGCAAAGTTAGTCATGAATGAAGTTCAACCATGGAGTCTTCTAGATTCTACATGTGGCAGAATCTAGTGGAATATAGATGATATCCAATGGCCAGTAGTGCTCGGATTTGCCATCTTTGTACTGTTGGATTGGCTTCATCCAACGACCAACTTTCAAAGTTATGGTTTGGTTTGCAGCCTAAGGTTGCCATGCCTAAGCTTAGGCGTGCCATAAGTGTGTTTGGTTGTGTTCTCGTCTCAGCATAGTTGTTCCCTCTTCATGCATGCTCAACTCAACACCCCTCTTCATGTATGCTCTCTTCATGCATGCTTCTAGTGTATTTGTGCTAATCTAGTGTGGACTCGTGCACCCTCCATACACTCTACCAAACACCCAAAAATGGGTCGAGAAGGTATCGGTGTCAAAACCGGCGGATCTCGGGTAGGGGTTCCCGAACTGTGCGTCTAGAATTGATGGTAACAAGAGATGGGGGACACAATGTTTACCCAGGTTCGTGCCCTCTCTATGGAGGTAATACCCTACTTCCTTCTTGATTGATCTTGATGAATATGAGTGTTACAAGAGTTGATCTACCACGAGATCGCTATGGCTAAACCCTAGAAGTCTAGCCTATGTGAATATGGTCATGAATCTCTCTATCCGAACTATGCTCTCCGGCTTATATAGATGTCGGAGAGATCTAGGGTTACATGCAGTGGGTTACATAAGAAGGAATCTTCATAGTCGGTCGCCTAGCTTACCTTCCACGCCAAGGAGAGTCCAATCCGGACACGGGTATAATCTCCGGTCTTCATGTCTTCACAGCCCATCAGTCCGGCCCAATGAATAACAGGCCGGACGCCCGAGGACACCCTAGTCCTGGACTCCCTTAGTAGCCCCTGAACCTGGCTTGAATGACGAGGAGTCCGGCGCACAGATTGTCTTCGGCATTGCAAGGCGGGTTCCCCTTCTTCCGAACTCCAAGATAGTCTTCGGACGCGATGATTGTATCCGGACCTGTTACACACCATGCACAATCGCAGAGAGAATATATATATATATATATATATTACATGAGTTCCATCCGCTCATAGCTTTCTACAATGTGACATTACGTCCGTCCGGTCATAATTTCGAACCGTTCATCCCACGTTTCAAGACGTGGTTGCTATTGGCACGTCTTGTCGAAGCAGAGATCGTGTCCCCTTATCGCGGGATTCTCATCAATGCGGGCATGGGTAACCCAACCGTGCAGTTTACACAGCCCTTGGGAATAGGTGAATCTCAAGGCGAGTGAGGAGGCGTTTAATATTTGCTGCCTTTATAAGGAGATAAGGATTCCCCTTCCTCTCCTCACGCTTTCTCTTTGTCTTTGCCTTCCCAAGCTCGAGCTCCAGCGCCCAAGTTCCAATCTCCTTTCCACTCCAGCAACACTGTCCGGATCCGGTGGTCAGGGAAAGTGTATGGTCTCTGTCGGTGTCAAAACCGGCGGATCTCGGGTAGGGGGTCCCGAACTGTGTGTCTAGGCGGATGGTAACAGGAGACAAGGGACACGATGTTTTTACCTAGGTTCGGGCCCTCTCGATGGAGGTAAAACCCTACTCCTGCTTGATTAATATTGATGATATGGGTAGTACAAGAGTAGATCTAACACGAGATCGTAGAGGCTAAACCCTAGAAGCTAGCCTATGGTATGATTGTTGTTCGATCCACGGACTAAATCCCTCCGATTTATATAGACACCGGATAGGGTTAGGGTTACACAGAGTCGGTTACAATGGTAGGAGATCTACATATCCGTATCGCCAAGCTTGCCTTCCACGCCAAGGAAAGTCCCATCCGGACACGGGACGGAGTCTTCAATCTTGCATCTCCATAGTCCAGGAGTCCGGCCAAAGATGATAGTCCGGCTATCCAGACACCCCTAGTCCAGGACTCCCTCAGTAGCCCCTGAACCAGGCTTCAATGACGATGAGTCCGGCGCGCATATTGTCTTCGGCATTGCAAGGCGGGTTCCTCCTCCGAATACTTCATAGAAGATTTTGAACAAAAGGACAGTGTCCGGCTCTGCAAAATAATTTCCACATAAAACCGTAGAGAGAATAATATTTACACAAAATCAATCTGCTGACGTATCCCTCGGCGTGTAATCACGCCGCGGCCAAGTTTTTATTCGAATCATTTTTACTGTACCACCTCAGCGCGTTTAGCGAGGCGGTTTCCTTGGCACGTCTTGTCAAAGAAGAGATCATGTCCCCCTTATTCCGGGATTCTCATTGATACGGACGTGGGTAACCCAGTCGTGCCCGTTGGCGCGCCTCCTCTATCGAAGGCGAGTCCCGAACGGTCACGGGGAGGGCTCTTGGTATTCAACCTCTTTATAACGAGACCAAGGCCCGCTCCTTTCTTTCAATCTCAATCGAACCCACCCTTCGCTTCGAGTTCCAACACCCAAAGCTCCAGATTCAGGCGCTTCGGACCTCCGAGGATGTCCGGCTCCGACCTGTAAGGCCGGTGGATGCCTTCCTCCGTTACGGAAGAAGATGTGCTAAGGCTGAGAGACGCCAGGTATCTAACGGCGAGATTTCGCACAGGCTGCCTGCCCAAGGGCAGGTTATTCCTACTCCCAAGCCTGGTGAGAGCGTAGTGTTCGTGTCTCACTTCCTTCGGGGTTTAGGTTTCCCGACGGATCCCTTTGTGTGGGGGCTCATGTTTTATTATGGGCTGGAATTCCATGACTTGAACTGAGTCCATCCTCCACATCTCGTCATTCATTGTCGTATGCGAAGCCTTCCTCCATATTACCCCTCACTTTGGATTGTGGCTCAAGACCTTCAAGGTGTAGCCGAAGATGATCGAGGGGCAACAAGCAGAGTGCGGAGGGGTGGTCATAAGAAAGTGTGCTGATGCTCCGTGGCCCGAGGGCTCTTTTCAGGAGGAGCTTGGTTTGTGGCAATGGGAGTGGTTTTATATCACCGCTCCCAGGGGCACCAAATGGGTGGCGCCACCCGCCTTCCGCTCAGGTCCACCACAGCGGCTGGCATCATGGGTTAACCAGGGGCTCGACTGGGGGCCGTCTAAGGATGTTCCTCTGTTGCAGGGCCGTATTCGAGACCTCCAGAAAAGAGAGATCAATCTGGTCGTGGCGGCGCAGGTTATGCTAATTCGGCGCCTTCTGCCCTGCAAACGTCGTGTGGCGACCGGTTTTCTGGGTATTAATTTCCAGAAAATGGCCGTCGTGCTCACCAGCCCCAGGATGACTGTTAGCTGATGAGGCACCAACTTGATACAGAAAACTCCAAGCAAATACAAAATATGTAGTACAAAACCATTCTGGCCTGTGAGTATAGCAAAGGGTTTCTAGTGGTTGATGGCGGAAGCGGTTTGCGGATCATCATCATTTATGGGACTACATTTCCCACAGGAACAACTGACCAGGTTAACTCCTATCTTCGCGAGGCTGCTATCACCATCGCCTAGGTTCCGGAGCTGTCGACACGGTCGCTCCTCTCTCCGCAAGAAAAAAAATCTGGCCAAGACAATAGCCAGGGACAAGCCGGTGAGTACTTTGAATGTACTCGCAAACATTATGAACACGGGCATAAAATAACAACGATGTGCCGAAAGTAACCATGCTCATGACGTCAGTCACAAAAGTTGATAAAACACTGATGTATGCTTGCAAGTTATTTATGAATATGCGGTAATATGGTAGCATCAAAATTATGGAATAAATAATAAGCATGATATAACAAAATGCATGCATGAATGCGTCAAGAGTAATTTAACAATGCACATTCAAATCCGTATAAGAAGGTAAGTAAAAAGGGAGTCGGCGGTAGTCCACGCGAAAACCCAATAAATAAACTGAAAAAACCAATCGGGCGTCTGGAGCGACACCACATAAAGGGCTTTCAAAGAAATGCCACAGTCGGGCGTCTTAGCGACACCTCATAAAGGGCTTTAAACGAAATGCCACAGTCGGGCGTCTGAGCGACACCACATAAAGGGCTTTAAAAGAAATGCCACAGTCGGGCGTCTTAGCGACACCACATAAAGGGCTTTAAGAGAAATGCCACAGTCGGGCGTCTCAGCGACACCACATAAAGGACTTTAAAAGAAATGCCACAGTCGGGCGTCTAAGCGACACCACATAAAGGGCTTTAAGAGAAATGCCACAGTCGGGCGTCTCAGCGACACCACATAAAGGGCATTAAAAGAAATGCCACAGTCGGGCATCTTAGCGACACCACATAAAGGGCTTTAAAAGAAATGCAATCACTGTTAATACCCAGGAGGTAGAACCATCCCAGGGATATTTGATAACACCAATAATATCATGGGTTAGTCCACAACAAAAATAATAATCATAATTATCACATGTCACAAGTCGTGATTTCCATTCTGGCTTAACAGTTTCACCTCCGAAGACCGACACTAAGACCGACACTTGACCCATCCCAGACTGTAGTCCTTAACCATGGACACGGCTATTCGAATAGGTTTAATCTCGGCAGAGGGTGTACTATTTACCCACGAGTAACGGATTCCTTCAGTCCAGCGGGACTAATTCCGTCTATGATCTTTTAGTTGGAAACACACCTAACTTGCACACACCAGCTTAACTCACATGTGTCTGGAATCACCCACGACACCTGTCAAGTAAAACTCTAAGTGGGGAGGCTACAACCTCGACGTAACATGGGATCACAAAATTTATACCGCGCGCAAACTGGGGGCTACCCCCTTCGTCTACAACCGAAACACCCATGCTCCCGGACCAAGTGGCATGCCTATCGGATGCCTCCAGATTCTTCCACCATGGTCTCTACATGCGGTGTGTGCTAGGAAGGGTTAATAACTTCATCGAACCGTACTCTACTTGTTGTAGAGACGAGTGGTAGTCTGAAGCAAGTGTGGGGAGTTCTTGGCACAAGACTCGATCTACGGTCGACTCAGGAGGTTGTAATATTCTCTGCAAGATTAGCACAACAATGTATACTTCAACCAACAGATAGAAACACCACGCGACATACCCCCTCATGCCATACCGGACACGACCGTCTCGACGGGGAACCTGAGACAAGGCCGTGTCTAACCAAGACAAAGGCCTTCCCGGCTTCCCTTCCGGTATGCATGAAAGGCATATGACGGTGATTTTCATCACAACCATTGTCAACTCTATCAGCATAAAAATCATTAATATGCACTCATGAGTAGGATCACATCCTCACATAAAATGACGTATGCTCGTGTCGGAGTGGTGTTGTTACCAATTCAAACAACACACACAAAAATTTACACCCAGGGTTCAGAATGCTTGTCTTCAGGTCATGGGAAGGCAGGGTGCATTCCAAAACATCTTGAAATCTTTCTCCTCTCTTCAAAAATCCTATTTAAATAGATATTTTTGAATTAACACACAAAACCAAAACAGCACAAAACGTTGTTTTGAAAAAATTTCAAATAAATCTTAAAATAAACTAGATAGAATTTGAGAGATGTAGGAAAAAGAATCAACTCATTTGGAGTTATATTTAAAAAGTTATAGCCAGTCAAAGATTTGGTCAAAATCTGTTTTTAGAATAAAACAAAAAAGAAAACGTTTCGGGCAGAATACGTCTTCAAAAAGGGGAGACATACTCGGGGTTTTGAGCTTCCACTTAAACACGTGGAGGCGGGGCTGGGTCTTTGACAGTGGGTCCAGGGGGCCCACTGGTCAGGTTTGACCAGTCCCCACTCCCTCCTCTTCTCTGCCCGAGCAGAGGCGGGACGTCCGGCGATCGTCGCCGGCGAACGGCGGTTCTTCGCGGGCATCCGAGTGCAGGGATGGATCCGCCACTCCTAGGCGGTCCTCCCGGTGGTCGTAGGGTCGCCGGGGGTGGAGGGAGTCGCCGGCGGCGAGCTCCGCGGCGGAGGGGAGGCTTCGGTGGATTTGGGGATTCCGGCCATGGTGGTTCCTAGCTGTGTCTGGGAGGCTAGGCAGCTCCGCGGGTTCAAGTGGAGTCGGATGGTGGCGTTTGGGAGGGCAGGGGAGGTCTTGGTGCGTCGGAACTGACCGGGACGAGGCGGCGGCCTAGTTGACCGGAGAGGTTGAAGACGACCTCCTCGCTTCGATTGACGACTAAGGGGGCACGAGAAGGACGGTGTGAGGCTGCTTGTGTGCTTGGAGGGCTCGAGGGGCTTCCTTTTATAGCGCTCCCACGCTGGTTCGCGGCGGCAATGGATGAGCTCGTCGGCGACCGACGTTCTGTAGCTGCAGGGCATCGTGGCGAGGCTGGGGATGGCGGCGAGAGCTAGCGGACGAGCGATTCTTGCCCGAGGGCGAGCTGGGCGAAGCGGCGTGGCTTGGGCTGCGCTGGCCAGGGCAGGAGCTGTCGGGCGGCAGTGGTGGCTAGCTGCTGGCCTGCCGGGGACGTGGCGAGAGCTGCGGGTCTCATGGGGTGCAGCAGGGGACACGGCGTGCTGGCTGTGGTCGGTCGCGGACCAGAGTGAGTGCGGGGCGAGACGCGGCGGCTCGGTCTTGGCACGCAAAACGCTGGTTCGCTCAAGCGCCTGGGCGCGCCAGTGCACGCCCACCATCTCGCTCGACGAAATGTCGTGGCCTGCTAGGGCGGCTTGGTTGGAGCCGGGATTAGCAGGTCTAGTCTAGGGGTAGCTGGGATGCTAGTGGACATGCTGTTGGGTCGAGGATCAGGTCCACAATGCAAACCAAAACTCATGCCAAATCTGTCCATGCACCCCAGGTGTTTGACAAAATGCCACAGGCACCTAGGCTCTTCTTCGAGTGGCCAAATCTCCCAGATCCTAGTCTCTTTAGATGCACAAGAGTGTGGTGAGGTTAGTTTGTGAAAAGCACAAACTTGTTAGTGCAAGTTTTGCAAAAACTCAATTCTAGACAGGAGACAAATGGCATCACTTCTTGAACCAAAAATGATCCAATGGGTGCATGCTCCTGGACTTAGGGGTTTAGTAGGGTGGTCTACAAGCAGGGAAAAGAATCAAGGGTCAAAGAGCAAGCAAAAATATGGATGTTGTACAAACCATCATGTTGGGCCAGAATGAAGATGAGGTTAATTCACTCAAAATTTTCAAATAACAACATTGGGTTTTTGCATAAAGTTGAATCATATGCTACTACCAGCATCCCCTAATTTTGGTGGAGGCTAGAAAGAGCTGTAGTGCAAAATTGCCCACTGGACCAGAGAAGAAAATTGGGCGTAGAGCTCAAAATATTTCATGAATAAAAGATATTTTTGCATAGAAGTGATTTAAAAACATCACCGGACATCCCCAATTTTTTTTGGTTGGAATATAATTAAATTTTTCAAATGGTTACAGTTCAAAAAGAGCTCCAAAACTTAAAGGAAGTCATTTTAATGAGTAAAGCTCAGGGTGCAACCATTTAAATAAATAAATCCTCTGATTAAGAAATGTTATAAAGAGAGCATAGAAGTCCAATATGTTTTGGAAAGATCCACTTGGGAAAAACTCCTTAATAATAAAAGAAAGGTTCTGAAATCACCAGAAATATTCTTGCAGGCAAAATTTTTAAACTCTTGGCAAAATTTTAATAATTAAAACCTGGTTAAATTTTTGGGGTGTTACACGTCGCCCCCTCCGTCTGTGGGAGTTTAATCCGGAGGGACCACGAGCTCTCCAACATTTTATGGGCGCGACACACGTGGAGATGTATAAACTGTTCTTCGGATCACAAGAGAAGCGTCCGGACTTGACTGAGGACGCAGGACTAAGCTGCAATCGCCCAGATACTCAAGTAAGTAGTCCTGTAACCGGACAGGCTGTTCATTCATTTCTCATATATATGCCCTTTAAGGGAGCCATTTCTTGAACAGGAGTGGATAGTCAAGGCAAAGTTGATAATGTGTCCGGCTCCCCTCCCAGAGACCACGCCGGATCCTATGCTGACCAAGATGTTGAAGGCCGCTCCTTTTGAAGAAGGCGAAGGGGGGAGCAGGGAAACAACTGCCTCCACGAAGTAGGCTTTCAAGGAAGGTGGAATCAAGGATCCTACCCTCCAAGGGGAGAAGAGGACCGCCTCTGAAGACCCGGAAGCCAAGGCCTCAAAGCGGGGAAAGAAGTCTTCGTCGGACAGTCCGGCGCTGGGAAATACCCCAGCCGCACTATTTCCCCGAGGGGATCAGCCCTCCAGCGAGCCGTAAGTAAAAATAAGGGGACTTGTGAATAAAGGATATCCCTGTATTTATTTCTGAATATAATCGAAATTGTACCTTGTAGTTCAGATCTGAGCCCTTCTCAGCAGAGCTCGTCTTCGGGGGATCTTCGTCCAGAGATGATAGAGAGCGAAACCCCTCCACCTATCGCGCCTTCATGCGAGGCAGGGGATCCTGAGGTGTCGTCACGGAGAGTTTCCCCGAGTCCGGCGGGGCCGGAAGGTCCGGCGCCAACTGGCGTGCGGTCGGAGGAGCTGAAGGACCTGCTCGCGCGAGTTTCTATCTCATAAGATCACCGTGCGCTAATGGCTCCGGTGATTGAAACAATTGCATCCGCTGAGAGCGGATTGCACGAAGCCGCCAGAAGTTTACTGACGGGGTTTGAGGTACGAGAAAAAAGATGATGTACCTTCTGACAGTTATGCATATAGAATGAGCCCTGTATAGATAGTAGCCCCTGAGACTCGGTATGTTGTCAAAACTGACAGCGTGCCGAGGATCATAATCTCATAACTAACATGTCGCCGTTCCTATGTAGGTGGCGGGGCGTCCGGTGGCCAGTCGGACTGACGAATTTGCCGAACTGAAGCGACGACTTGACGAGGCGGATGCTGACATCGCGCTGGTCAATAAACGGTTTGACGAGTCACAAGGTATGCGACTTCTCCGCGGGCACCTGGTGAGGGAGCTTGACGCCCATGCCTTACTACTTGTATGCTTTGATGCAGATGGCGCTGCTGCCGTGGAGATGCTGCGGGCGGAACTCGCCCGAGCTAAAGAGCAAGCCCGAAAGAGTAATGCGGCTGCTTTAAAGGCGGCCGAAGAGCTGAAAGCCGAACGGGCTGCTCACTGCCGAAGCAAAGAGGAAATGGCCGAGATGGCCGTAAAGTTGAAGAATGCTACCGACCGTTGCGGGGTTCTTGAAAAGGAACGTCAAGCGGAACAAGAGGGCCTGAACAAGGCCACCGCTGAAGCCAAGGATGCTCGCTCTGCGATGAGAGCTATGAAAGAGGAGCTACGTCAGGCCGAAGATATTGCAGCTGGAAAGCCTTTTCTTCTGCGGAGGAAATACACGGATCCTAAGTATGCTCAGTTGGGCCAGCTGTGGGGTGCGGAGGATGCTTATCTGGACTTGGCGGCGAGTGCCGTAGACGCGGCCGAACACTTCCGAGGCCAAAAGGATCACTTACTGGAAGAGCTTTTTTGGTCGCAGTTCCATAGTCCGGAGCGTCCGCTTCCTTTGGCCGATCGTTTGGCCGAATGGGCTGAGCTGAATAGGTTTTCCGGACTTGCCATGAAGAATGTCGTGATTCATTTGTGGCCGAACAGGCCCGAGCCGAAGAGTTATTTTGGCTTAGTGTAGCAGTTCCTTGGTGCGGTGCCGCATATTAGTGCAATGAAGCGGTCAGCATGCATAGAGGGTGCACGGATGGCTCTTGCCCGTGTCAAGACATACTGGGCGGAGATGAAGGACACCGACGTTGCATCCTAGGATTGATGAAGCCAGAGTACCGCCGAGCACTATTTTGAGGAAGTCCTGCAGGGCGCTCGTTTAATAGAGACGCAGTGCTCAAAGGATATTATGTTCTAATGACATGTATGATTTGTGAAACAATGTTTCAATATAATATAATAGCTTTTTATACTTGTGCGTTCAAGTAGCAAACTACCTCCTGTGCGGCCGTTGATGTATATATGTATATAACCTGAAAGATGGCAGTCCTTGGCTTCAGCCCCCACGCACATAGTGCGGGGGTGTTTGCAAAAAGGCGCATTTTCACACTTAATCCAACGTCTTGGTCCTGTAAAGGAGGTGATAGCGTAGCAAACTAGGCAACCAGACTATAATGCTTTATCACTTTCACTTAGCCATAGGGGTTCGATGGTGGGGCTACGATATAGCCCCTGAGGGCACCGCACTCTCCTGAATTCGGGGTGCGTATGTGCCTGACCGGGAAACGGTCCTTCGTCTAATGCGGAGGAATTCTAAACATTCCAGGGAGTCATCGAGTGGTTGACCAGTCTCTCGCTATATCATGACAATCAGTTTTCGGCTTTCTCTACTGAGGTGCTCACCCGGCCGAACCGGGGCACAATCGTAGTAGTTCTCCTGGTGCCGCGTTAGCCGATAGAACGGAACGTAAGGCAGCAAAACACAGGAGCCGGGCAAACCCAACATTTAACCAAAGACATGATTCGGAGCTGATGCATATAAGGCCTAACTCGAGACGCCGAACACTCCCTAAGGTATTCGGTCTTTATGAAAACGGGCAGAACAATGCCCCAAGCCCCTGGTGTCCAGGTACGCGCAAAAAATTCTGACGCGGCCGATGCCAAAACTCCAGCCTCCTCCTCGGTTATAGCAAGAAACCGGGGGATGTGTATCAACAAGAGACAGTAAAAAGGTTTACGCAGGGTCTTAATCTGAAAAGAATCCTTGCAACGGGTCCCTACTGCATGTCTGCGCCTGTGTCTCCGTTGTGCCGTATCCTGGACGGGTGTAGCACGGTGTTCATCTGTAAAAGAGAAGAACTTAGTTGAAGAAAGATCATGCAAAAAATGTACTTTATATTAAATAAACGGAGTACGATTCGAAAAGCGAATAAAATTGAGCCTTATTGTCTCTTGTTGTACATGCATGCAGCCCCTTGTACGGGGGTGTGCGGCTAGTAGGCCTTTATATGCTTACGCCGGACTCGTCTAGCCGTGTCCGGGGTCCGAATGAACTGTTCAGGTGCTTGATTTAGCGGATCCGGATTAGTGTGTGACTGTCCAGGCAGTCCCACGTTCCTCCGCGCTCTAGAAACACTTAATACTACCCTTTAATGAGATGATGCCGCGTGGACCGGGCATTTTAAGTGTAAGAGATGCATAATGCGGTATTGCGTTAAAGCAGGCGAAAGCTTCACGTCCCAATAGTGCTTGATAGCTACTTTTGAATGGGGCGATATGGAAGGTTAACTTTTCGGGGCGGAAGCTGTCGGATGAGCCGAACATAACTTCCAATAGTAGGGAGCCCGTACAATGGGCGTATGTGCCTGGCATTATTCCTTGGAAGGAAGTGTTGCTATGGCTAATCCTGTTTGGGTCTATCCCCATATTGCAGATTGTGTCCTGATATAGCAGGTTTAAATCACTACCGCTGTCCATTAGGACATGCGTAAATTGAAGACCGTCGTTTATAGGTTCTAGTATCAAGGCAGTCCATCCTGCGTTCCGGATACTTTCGGAGTAGTCCTGATGGTCGAAGGTGATTGGTTTTGACAACCAGTGTTACGACTCCGCTGGGGTAGACTGTGCGGCGCGTAATTCAATGGGCGCCGCTCTATTTTCTCCTTTTGTCACTTGAAGTAAGTTTACTGTTTTGACCTTTCGTGGGAAATTCTTTTGTTTTCCGGTGCTCTGCTTGTGGGGTACGTCATCGTCTTCGCTTGGTGCGTCGAGCCCCTTGTGTTCGGCGTTTAGTCTGCCGGACTGCTTGAAGACACAACAATCTCTGTGGGTATGGTTTGCAGGCTTCCCGGGTGTACTGTGGATTTGGCATACCCTGTCCAAGATTTTGTTTAAGTTGGATAGCTCATTGCTATTATCCTTGAGGGGCAGTTTTTTATTGTTCTTCCGTGAGCTTTTGAATCCGGCGTTGACTGCCGCGCCCTTTGGACTGTTCCCCTGAATCCGGCGCTGGTCCTTGCTGCGTCGTGGTTTCCCATTCCCATCCCTGACTTCGGATGTACTTGGGTCGCTGGTACTGCATCTTGCTAGCCAGCTATCCTCTCCCGCGCAAAAGCGGGTCATGAGGCTTGTTAGTGCGGCCATTGTCCTTGGCTTTTCCTGGCCAAGGTGCCTGGCGAGCCATTCGTCTCGAACGTTGTGTTTGAGAGCTGCTAAGGCTTCGGCGTTCGGACAGTCGACTATTTGGTTCTTTTTGGTGAGGAACATGTTCCAGAATTTGCGGGCCGACTCTCCGGGTTGTTGAGTTATGTGACTTAAATCGTCTGCATGCGGAGGGCGGACATAAGTCCCTTGAAAATTTGCCCGAAAATCATCCTCGAGCTCTTCCCAACTTCCAATTGTATTTTCAGCGAGGCTTTTAAGCCAGTGCCGTGCTGGCCCTTTGAGCTTGAGGGGTAAATATTTTATGGCGTGGAGATCATCTCCTCTAGCCATGTGTATGTGGAGGATGTAATCCTCAATCCAGACTCCCGGATCTGTTGTTCCGTCGTATGCCTCTATGTTTACGGGTTTAAATCCCGCTGGAAATTCGTCAGCCAACACGTCATCGGTGAAACATAGGGGGTGTGCGGCACCCCTATATTTGGGTGTGCCGTAATGTCTGGATGTTTGGCGTGTTGCATTGCTTAGAAGAGCTTGCTTTTTTGGCCCGTAGATGGACCTAAATGGGCCATCCTTTTGGTGTGAATCCTTATGCGGATCGCGTGCTGGATTGTGTGCGGCGCCGCTTGCCGTTCTATGCTTGTCATGTGGTAGTCTATCCGACCGGGCGGCCTCTTTGTTCTTTGATTGCGGGGGCTCTAAGGCCTCCTCATCGAATTCGGGCAGTAGTTTGCGCTTCGGGTAGCTCTTTGTTTGGCGATTGTCACCGTATTTGTCTGCGGTTTTGAGTACTTTGCTCCGTCTAATTCTGAGTGCATCTTCCGCTGTTTTGAGCTTCCACTTCTGCTTTTTCAGGCTACACGCAGTTGCAACGATCCTTCTGTGGAGGTTCTTTTGCTCCAACAACTTGTCCGGTGTGAGATTGTCCGGACTGTTATCTTCGCCGGGGACGGGTTGTTTATCCAAGTTGTCCTGTTCGGACGGTTGTTCAGTGGTGTGTTCGTCGTCCACCGGTTCGACCTGCTTGATAGCTGGGTCTGTGTGGCTGCCGTTTTTGTCGAGGCGGGACTTGGTGCGGCGTTTACGTTGCCGTTTTGACTGCTTTTCGAGGGATTTATCCTTCATAGCGTCCCGTTGTTCCTCGTCGCCACTTCCTTTAGGAGTATCCACCATGTATACATCGTGAGATGAGGTGGTTGTCCAGTATCCTATAGGTGCTGGTTCGTGGTTATCTCCTACATCGTCATCCATGTCGTCGATGTCTTCGGAGTCGAAATTGAGCACGTCGTTTAAACTTTCGACAGTGGCTACAAACTGGGTGGTGGGTGGGCGTCGAATTTCTTCGTCTTCCGCATCCCAACCTTCCTGACCATAGTCCGGCCAGGGCTCTCCTGACAAAGAGAGAGAATTTCGTGAATTCAGGATGTCGCCAAGGGGCGAGTGCTGAAAGATGTCCGCGGCGGTGAACTCCATAACCGGCGCCCAATCGGATTCGACTGGCAGGGGCGCGGAGGTTCAGAGTCCGGAGAGGAGTTCGGCGCCTCGGAGTCACGTGCTTTGCAAAGGACAGGGATGGTGTTCGGCTCAATCGCCGTAGAGATCGTAGCCCCCGAGGCGGTGTCCAGCCACTCGTCCTCGATCGGCGAAGTCGGCTCCGAACTAAGGGTTGGAGCGGATCTTTGCGGCCTCCGTGACACTGTTGCTCGTGAGCTAGATCATACCCATCGAGACAGTGCGGCGCGCTTGGCTGTGGCTCGAATCCGTCGAAGATCAAGTCTCCGCGGATGTCAGCCGTGTAGTTCAAGCTTCCAAATCTGACCTGATGGCTAGGGGCGTAGCTTTCAATCTGCTCCAGATGGCCAAGCGAATTGGCCCGCCGAATACGAAGATCTGTCCAGGGAGAAAAATCTCACCCTGGACTGCGTCGTTGCTGATGATTGAAGGAGCCATCGGGCCTATAGGTGACAACACAGAGGAACTCTCAATGAAAGCACCAATGTCAGTGTCAAAACCGGCCGATCTCGGGTAGGGGGTCCCGAATCGCAAGGCGTCTAGGCGGATGGTAACAGGAGAAAAGGGACACGATGTTTTTACCTGTGTTCGGGCCCTCTCGATGGAGGTAAAACCCTACTCCTGCTTGATTAATATTGATGATATGGGTAGTACAAGAGTAGATCTACCACGAGATCAGAGAGGCTAAACCCTAGACGCTAGCCTATGGTATGATTGTTGTTCGTCCTACGGACTAAAACCCTCCGGTTTATAAAGACATCGGATAGGGTTAGGGTTACACAGAGTCGGTTACAATGGTAGGAGATCTACATATCCGTATCGCCAAGCTTGCCTTCCACGCCAAGGAAAGTCCCATCCGGACATGGGACGAAGTCTTCAATCTTGCATCTCCATAGTCCAGGAGTCCGGCCAAAGATGATAGTTCGGCTATCCGGACACCCCCTAGTCCAGGACTCCCTCAGTCTCCTCCGTCACAGAGGAGGACATTACTGAGCTCCGGGCGGCCGGATATTTGGCGAAGGAGATCGCCCACCGTCTGCCAGCCGAGGGACAGATCTTCCCCACGCCGGAGCCCACAGAGAGGGTGGTATTCATCCCCCATTTCTTCCGCGGGCTGGGGTTTCCACTCCACACCTTCGTCTGCGAGCTAATGTATTATTACGGGGTAGATTTCCATGATCTGTCCCCGAATTCCTTCCTCAACATCTCGGCATTTATCGTCGTATGCGAGGCCTTCCTCCGCATCCAACCCCACTTTGGGCTGTGGCTCAAAGTCTTCAACGTGAAACCGAAGGTGGTGGATGGCCAGCACGCGGAGTGCGGAGGGGCAATGGTGAGTAAAGTGTCCAACGTCTCTTGGCCCAAAGGCACCTTTGTGGATACGGTAAAGGAGTGGCAGAAGTAGTGGTTCTACATCACAGAACCACGCGGCACCACCTGGGCTAAAGCTGACGAATTCCGCTCCGGCGCTCCTATGCGACTCACCTCTTGGGTCGAGAAGAGTCCGGACTGGTATTCTCGTGACGAGCTAATAGCGCTGCAAACGCGTGTTAAGAGCATGGTAACCAAGAGCGCCAAGCTCGTTGATGTGATCCAGCTGATGTTTCTTCGCCGGATCCTTCCATGCCAGCGCTGAAGCCGCCCGCTGTGGGAGTTCAATCCAAAGAAGCACCAGACCCTAGTGAGGCTCTTTGACACTATGCACGAAGGCGCATGGAAATTGCTCTTCAAGGGCATTGCGAAACCACCGGCCACGGATTCAGACTGTGGTCACGATTGTAAACACCCCGCCAGCAAGGTATGTTGTTTCGAACGTGTCCTCAACCTAATTGTTTCGAGGATGATGTCTGAGCATTTGTTATTGCTCTTTCAGGACTGGATGGAGAGGGCGAAGCGGATCCAGTGTCCAACTCCGCTTCCTGAGGAACCATTCATCCTACGTCTAGCAAAGATGGTGGTACCGGCGCCATATAAGGTGTTGGAGAAGAAGGCCAAGAAGAAGGCAAAGGGGGCCAAGAGTGGCCTCCGTCGTAAGTTTACTTCGGACGTGGCGTCCGAAGACGAAGAAACTAATTCCTCTGTCCCCGAGGACAATGACGGGGAAGAGGAGGAGGAGGAAGAAAACAATCCTCCTCCTGAGGAGGAGAAGAAGAAGGCGGCTCCGGCGCATCTGGAGGCGGAGGTGCCCAAAAAGGGGAAGGGCGTTCTAGCGGTCAACACCACGTGGGACGTTGGCAACAGTCCGGAACGACGCTCCCGCACTAAGCCCCAGGCCACATCGTAAGTGACATGGCTTATTTATGCACACATCCAGCCCTTTCTCTCCATTATCTTGATGTAGTTAACTGTACTATTGAAGTCCAGCTCGCGACCTAATCTAGCGATCCTCGTCTGGAAGTTCGTTGGCTCCGTCGGAGATGGCGAGCCAGTCACCACCGCCTGCTTACTCCCCCTGGGCCAGGGACGACACCTAAGTGCTATCCCGGAGAGCTGATCCGAACCGGGGAGGAACCCAGGACGCTGTCCGGGAGGCGCCACGAGGCGAAGCCTCCACTGCCGGACACATGGAGGAGACGATCCCCATGGAGACTAGCGAAGAGGGCCGCATCCAGCTTGGCCCTCAGCCGAATACGATTCCGGAGACCCATATGGCTCCGGAGTCGGGCGGGTAGCCCCCTTTGAAGGAGGGGGGTGCACCGCTTCCGCCGGTGGTCCCTGTCCATCCAGGGGCGCCCGATAACCTGATGGAGGCACTACGAGGCGCCTCCGTTACGGATGAGCACTGTGTTCTTATGGCCGCGGTGATCGAGAAGGTTTAGTCCACCAAGAGTGGACTGAACAAAGCCTGCAGCAACATGTTGACAGGTTTAGAGGTAAGTGACGGAGAAAAAACCATATGTAGTCAGTAGCCCCTGAGACACGGTCCGGTGTTCGTTAAGAAGAACCGGACAGGGGATCAATCTTTTAGTGTAGGAGACTAACGTGATATGTGTGCATAAGCAGGTCGTTGTTGGCCGCAACCTCACATGCTGCCGAAGTCTCTGATCTGAAGCAGAGACTGGAGCGGACCGAGAACGAGCTCGGCGAGGTGACGATTCGGCTTCAGGAGAAGCAAGGTAAATGACGATGTGCTGTGTGTTCGAAAAGAACAAGCGTTGTGTGCTGACCGTAGTGCCGTAACTTGTGCAGGAGCCACAACCGAGGTGGAGGCCCTAAAAGAGGCTCTAGCCGAAGCCGAGGGGAAGGCCGTCGAGTAGCAAGCCGCCCGGAAAAAGCTTGAGGCCCGAGTCAAGGAGGTCTAGTAGGAGCTCCAAGATGCGGCGAAAAAATGTGAGACCTTGGAGCATGATGCGTCGGCTCGAGGGGACGAACTTACCAAGGCTCGTCTGAGAACGGAGACTGCACATAATGAGGCCCGGGCCGCTCTCCAGGAGATCCAGGTGGCCAAGAAGATCACGGCGGGTAAGGCTTTTAAGATGCAAAGCAAGTATGTGGAGAGGCAATACCTTTTACTAATCCGGGTTCGAAGTTCCCCAGGGGGTTTGGCGGACCTACCACGCAGCGTATCAGACGCTGCAGCGTTCTACCAAGCCGAAGGAGGAGGTTCTATGGACAAGCTATTCTCGTCGCAGTATGCGACGCCAGAGCATCCCGTGTCCTTCACCGATCAGCTGAAACAGCTGGTGGAGCTGCACAAGGTGGCCGAACTAGCCATGAATGATTTGACAATCCGGTTATGGCCAGCCGAAGCTATGCCCGGCAGCTACTTCGGACTCGTGAGGCGGCTAGTGGAAGCCTGTCCGTGGTTGGACGTCGTCAAGCGCTCTGCCTGTATTGAAGGTGCCCGTATGGCCTTCGCTCGCTGCAAGATGTGGTGGGCGAAGATGAATGCTGTTGAAGTTGCCAGCGGGCCGCCGGAGGGCAAGGAGCACCGCACACCTAAGAAATATTTTGCGCATGTCATAAAAGGGTCTCGACTTGCGGCAGCTCAAGGTTCGCAGGATATTATTTTCGAATGAATACATTCATGTTGTCCTTTGCCTTGTATTATAAAGACAAAGCTTGTTTTGTAATGTAATTTCGTTATGCTTTAAATTGTTTCCTCCTGTGCGGCCGTGTTATATGCAATCTGAGGGTTGGCCAGTCGTCGGCTTCTGCCCTCACGTAGTTAGTACGGAGGTGTTCGGGATGGGATCTAAACAATCTTGATCCAATTATATGGCCCTTGAAGGAGTTGTTTAGCGCAACAAACGAGACAATCTGACCATACGACTTAAACGCCCTCACTTAGCCATAGGAGTTTTATAATTAAGCAAGTGCACAGCCCCTAGTCCAAGCCAGGGTGCTGTCAGCATCTGATCGGGAAGTGCCGATCCTTCGCGTGACGCGGAAAAAATCTCCAACGATTTTGTAACCCTCAAACAGCTTACCGGCTCTCTCCGTATCATGACAGTCAGTTTTCGGCTTTCTCCACTGAGGTGCTCATCCGGTCAAGGCCAGGGCACAATCACAGTAGTTCTCCCTTTACTACCCTAGCCGATAGAGCGGAACGTAGGGTAGCAAGCACAGGAGCCGGGCAACCCAACTATTGACCAAAGACATGATTCGGAGCCAATGCATATAATGCTAAATTCAGGGTGCCGAACTTATATATAAGAAGTGTTCGGACTTTGTTGCCGTGTTATGGGGCGCTAAGCAGCCCCTGGCAAATATGAGACGTACAAAAGAGTACCGATGTAGCTGGTAAGCAGATCGAAATGAAATGGAGTAAGGAGCGAAAACCACAAAAACTGGTCCGCAAATCATTTTCATTATAACTGGGTGGATACGTCAAGGCGTATCTTGTACAAATAATGCGGTAAGCCTCCGGGCTATTTGACATGACGGAGTCAAGAGGGCGCGGCGTGCGGGTCATGAGAAATAAATATAAATACCGTCAAGAAGACGTATAGAGGTTACTCTACACACCTATGCTGCTTGCATCCTTTATATGCCGATCCTTCGAAGGGGCTGGTGATCAGGCTTGCGGGGAAAGGAACCTGAAACAGAAAGAAAAAGGTGTGTCCGGGGTCGGTCTAGCCGAACTGTAGATCCCTGGTTAGCTTGTGCCTCCGTTGATGTCCATGGAATTTCGAGTGTGTAATTATGTACGCGTGGTGCGAATGCCACTACTTCATGGGGACTGGGACGGAGGCTGAATTGCTAATTGAGCTCTTGACGAGCCGCGCTGTCCTGCTACAGTGTAGTCCAGGGCCTGTTAACGATGTCCATAGGCTCGGCAGCCGCACTATGGTGCTGCTTGAGAAGGCCGCTCTGTACCTCTGCTGCTAGGGCGGCGGTGTGCTCCTCTGTTCGGAGGGAGCGTTCTGTATTGCCATTGACTGTTATGACGCCGCGCGGACCGGGCATCTTGAGCTTGAGATAAGCGTAGTGTGGCACTGCGATGAATCTAGCAAATGATGTTTGTCCGAGCAGTGCGTGGTAGCCGCTTTGGAAGGGGACGATGTCGAAGATTAACTCCTCGCTTTGAAAGTTATCCGGGGAACCGAAGACCACTTCCAACATGATTGAGCCCGTACAGCGGGCCTCTATGCCCGGTATGACTCCTTTGAAGGTAGTCTTTGTTGGTTTGATTCGTGAGGGGTCGATGCCCATTTTCCGCACTGTGTCTTGATAGAGCAGGTTGAGGATGCTACCACCGTCCATCAGGACTCGTGTTAGGTGAAACCCGTCAATAATTGGGTCAAGTACTAGTGCCGCTGAACCACCGTGGCGGATACTAGTCGGGTGGTCTCGTCGATCGAAGGTGATCGTGAACGACGGCCACGGATTGAATTTTGGGGCGACTGGCTCTACCTCGTAGACGTCCCTCAGTGCTTGCTTACGCTCCTTTTAGGGGATGTGTGTAGCGTATATCATGTTCACCGTTTTGACTTGAGGGGGAAATTTCTTCTGCCCCAAAGTGTTCCGCTGCCGGGGCTCTTCGTCCTCGTCCTCACTTTGTGATCCTTTTTCATTGTTTTCGGCATTTAACTTGCCAGCCTGCTTGAAAACCCAACAATCCCTGTTGGTGTGATTGGCTTGCTTATCCGGGGTGCCGTGTATCTTGCATGGACGGTCGAGTATGCGGTCCAGGGTGGAAGGTCCTTCATTGTTTCTTTTGTAGGGCTTCTTACATTGGCCGGACTTGGAGCCAGTGAATCCAGCGTTGACTGTGGTGTCATCGATGTTGTTGTCACTGCTTCAGCCTTTGTGTCTATGGCGCCGGAGTGTGCCACTGCTATTCTTGGCCTCGGAGGGGCCTGTCTCGCTAGCTGTGTTGTTACTATGGGCCAGCCAACTGTCCTCTCCCGTGCAAAAGCGGGTCATGAGTGCCGTGAGAGCTGCCATGGACTTCGGCTTTTCTTGGCCGAGGTGGCGTGCCAGCCATTCGTCACGGATGCTGTGTTTGAAGGGTGCTAAGGCCTCGGCATCCGGACAGTCAATGATCTGGTTCCTTTTGGTTAGGAACCTAGTCCAGAATTTTCCGGCTGATTCTCTAGGTTGTTGAACTATGTGGCTTAAGTCATCGGCGTCTGGTGGCCGGACATAGGTTCCTTGGAAGTTGTCCAGGAAAGCTTCTTCCAAGTCCTCCCAGCTGCCGATAGAATTTTTAGGCAGGCTGTTAAGCCAATGCCGAGCTGGCCCTTTGAGCTTTAGTGGGAGGTATTTAATGGCATGGAGGTCATCTCCTCGAGCCATATGGATGTGAAGAATCAAATCCTCGATCCATACTGCAGGATCGGTTGTGCCGTCATATGATTCGATATTGACGGGCTTGAACCCCTCAGGGAATTCATGATCCAGTACTTCATCTATGAAGCAAAGAGGGTGTGCGGCGCTTCTGTATCGGGCCGCATCGCGGCGTAGCTCTGATGGAGTCCGTCTGCGGTATTCGGCCCGGGCATGGTTAGGTTTGTCACGTCCGAATAGGTAGTCGTCATCGTGCCTCGAGGCACGTCCTCGCGATCCGTAGATCGATCTTGTATGTCCTGCTTTGCTGTCCAGGGTCTGCCGAAGGTCGTACGTGTGGTCCCAAGCTGGTTTGTCCCTGTTTTTGCGAGGCGGTGTGGCGGGCTGCTGGTCGGCCTGGGTTGCCATTTTATCCCGACCATGGGGTGGCTGGTGCGCATTGCACGAGGGAGGTATGGGATCTGGTGCCTCCTCGTCAAACTGAGGTAGCAGCCTGCATTTTGGGTAGCTCTTGGCTGGGCGCTTGGGGCCATATTCTTCAGCTGTCAGGACATCAGTCCATCTGTCGACGAGCAGGTCATGTTCGGCCTGGAGCGGCTGCTGTTCTTTTTCAGGCTCCTTGCCGTGGCTATGAGCTGTAGCTTGAAGCGCTCCTGCTCCGTAGGATCCTCAGGCACGATGAAATTATCGTTGTCAATGCTTGTGTCCTCCTGGAAGGGTGGATGTTAACTATCGTCCTCCGAGTCATCTTCTATAGCCTGTTCGTCAGGGTTATCTTGCCCCTTGTCGTTTTCCTCCTGTTCGGATGTAGCTCCGATAGGGTCTTCGTTGTTTTCGGGGTCGCCCGGAGTGCTATTTTCTCCACTGCCGGTATTGCCGTCTTTTGAGCGTCGATGTTTAGAGCGGCGTTTTGGGCGCCAGCGCTTGGACTGCGTCTCAGAGCGTTTATTCACGTCTGGCTCTTCTTTGTTGTCGCCAGATCCTTTGGGTGTATTAACCATGTACACGTCATACGAAGAGGTGGCCGTCCAGCGTCTAGTAAATGGCGGGTCTTGGCCTTGCTCCTTGTTGACATCGTCGTCCATGTCGTCAATGTCTTTGGAGCCATAGTCAAGCACGAAGGTTAAGTCATCGACGGTGGCTATGAAGTGGGTGGTGGGTGGGAAGAAAAATTCCTCGTCCTCCGCCTCTAGCCCGAACCGAATATAGTTCAGCTGCGAGTCTTCCTCTAGGGACAAGTTCTTCAAAGAGTTTAGTAAGTCAACCAAAGGTGAATGCTGGAAGATGTCTGCAGCGCTAAATTTGAAGATTGATAACCGATCCAGCTCGGTGTCTGCAGGCGTACCTAATCCGGAACGTATAACCACAGACGAGTCCGGAGTTCCATTGACGCAAGCATTGCGGATGTCGAGTCCATGTGCGGCTCCAACGCCGCGGACCTTGTGGTCTCGGAGGGCACGATCTGCTTCGGTCCTGAGGCCGTTACAGCAACATGATCCATCTCCTGAATGTGATCCGACGACAGTTGTTCATCGGAAAGAGGGGTAGCGATCGCCGCAGTCTCGAATCCATCAAAGATCAAGTCACCACGGACATCCGCGACGTAGTTTAAGCTTCAAAATCAGACCTGATAACCAGGGGCGTAGCTATTGACCTGCTCCAGATGGCCAAGCGAGTTGGCCCGCAGTACGAAGTCGTCGAACACAAAAATCTGTCCGGGGAGGAAGGTTCCTCCTTGGACGGCGTCATTATTGACGATTGAAGGGGCCATCGAACCTTTCTTCGAGGGCACAGTGGAACTCTCAATGAAAGCACCAATGTCGGTGTCAAAACCGGCGGATCTCGGGCAGGGGGTCCCGAACTCTGCGTCTAGGATCGATGGTAACAGGAGACGGGGACACAATGATTACTCAGGTTCGTGCCCTCTCTATGGAGGTAATACCCTACTTCCTGCTTGATTGATCTTGATGAATATGAGTGTTACAAGAGTCGGTCTACCACGAGATTGTTATGGCTAAACCCTAGAAGTCTAGCCTATGTGAATATGGTCATGAATCTCTCTATCCGGACTATGCTCTCCGACTTATATAGACGCCGGAGAGATCTAGGGTTACAAGGATTTGGTTACATAAGAAGGAATCTTCATAGTCGGTTGCCTAGATTGCCTTCCACGCCAAGGGGAGTACAATCCGGACACGAGTATAATCTTCGGTCTTCATGTCTTCACAGCCCATCAGTCCGGCCCAATGAATAACAGGCCGGACGCCCGAGGACCCCCTAGTCCAGGACTCCCTCAGAAGGGAACTCTTGGGATCATGCAACCTTCATGGAACCTAACAAACACACCAGGCATGTGTTTGGTTCATTGCTACATTTTTGGCTTGCCACACTTTTCTAGCTACATGGTCCACATGTCATAGACTCAACTTCTTGCCAAATATTGCCACACTTGTGGTGGCTATTTTGTTAGCCACATTTTTTGTGGCAGACACACTTTGCCTAAGCTTAGTTGTGGCAAAGTTAGTCATGAATGAAGTTCAACCATGGAGTCTTCTAGATTCTATATGTGGCAGAATTTGGTGGAATGTAGATAATATCCAATGGCCTGTAGTGCTCGGATTTTCCATCTTTGTACCGTCGGATTGGCTTCATCCAATGACCAACTTTCAAGTTATTCACACATTATATAGGCGGTATAGATATAGATGTGGCGGCCCGTTGCAATGGATCCAAAGTATATCTGTTTAGTGGAGTGCACTCTAAACACATTATCTATTTATTTTTCTCTAACCTTTCGTAGCCATGCAACCAAGCCACACAAGCTTCATGGGTGCCCCCCACATCATATTATTCATACTACGTTGATAGAAAAAAAGATAAATCACCCAAAACAAGATCTTCCCGTTTTTTGTTCCTACAATGTTGTGCCGTGCACGTACCTACTAGTTGTATAGTGGTAGTACTAGTTGTATAGTACAAACTTGGTACTAGTAGGAGTAGAGTAGTACGGAATGCTCCTACTCTATCAACAAGCCCCATCTGACACCAAATTTCTTGGCTTCCGTGCTACAGCTAGATCTTCCCCTCGTTTCTATTTTCCAACCCGGCGGCGGGTGGGGTGTGGTTTGCCAATAGTCGGTTTGCTTAAC
Source organism: Aegilops bicornis (assembly GCA_021605145.1). NCBI lineage: Eukaryota > Viridiplantae > Streptophyta > Magnoliopsida > Poales > Poaceae > Aegilops > Aegilops bicornis. The sequence goes on from CM038673.1 coordinate 545,639,290, forward strand.
GGTGGTCCCACATGAAAGTGAAAATGCTAGGCAACACGCCTTCCCTAAGCTATGTGTCGTGTCGAACGGGCCGTGGAGTACTCCCGATTCCCGGGCGTGTGTGGGGGGAGTGCGACGCGAACGTGGCAGGCCTTTTCCTTTTACTAGCAATGAGCCCGTGCGTTGCTACGGATCCAAAGTAGTAGAATAGTAGTACTTGTTCACAAACATGAAAGAAATCACTCTTGTTTTGATATACTCCTAATATATTACTCCCTCCATTCCTAAATATTTGATTTTTTAGAGATTTCAAATGGACTATCACATACGGATTATATAGACATATTTTGAAGTGTAGATTCACTCATTTTGCTCCGTATATAGTCACTTATTGAAATCTCTAGAAAGACAAATATTTAGGAACGGAGGGTGTACTTTTCACTAAAGATATATTTCTCAGGCTGTTTTGATGAGGTGAGGGAGTAATGTCGTTGCTTTCAAGATAATACGGGGTTTCTGCAAATTGGAGCAGAGAAGCGAGCTATTATTGCAAAAATGCCACAACTTACCTCACAACCGTTAGATGCAGATCTAATGGTGAGAAACGACGGATGGCAGACACACCACCATCACCAACTGAGTCTTTTATAGGAGTATATATATATATATTTCTCAGGCTGTTTTGATGAGGTGAGGGAGGGATGTGCTTGCTTTCAAGATAATAAGGGGTTTTCTGCAAATTGTAGCAGAGAAGTGGGCTATTGTTGCAAAAATGCCACAACTTACCTCACAGACGTTAGATGCAGATCTAATGGTCAGAAACGACAGATGGCAGACACACCACCATCACCAACTGGGTCTTTTATAGGAGTAGGAGTAGAGAAACATGTATAAATTGTAACATTTTGGTTCTGCTCCTTGGCACGATCGATAGACAGAAATAACGATTGGAAACGCTAGGGCGGGGGTATTTCCTCCAGATAAGCATGGTACATAGTAGCTAGGTTGGTGCATCGTCGGTTTGGTCACACGCGGTCCGACATGTTGTAGTGTTTCTAGCAAGATGCCCGCGCGTTGCACGAAGTTGATGGAAAAGGTAAGCACAACTTGTAAATTCACGGATGAAGTACTAGCTACAGTGATGCATATAATTAAGCAAAGGGATCACACATGTCGGTATTGATTGGAACGAGAATGTAATAGCACAATAAGAATTAAGGCCATGATGATGATGCGATCGCAGTGGTGGTTACAAAAGGCAAGAAAAAAGATGCATCCATCAACGTATGACCTCCTCCTCCTCAACTTAGTGCGGCGGGCCACCGACTGGCAGCTAAGGAGTGGCGGCCTTTGTGGCGAGGTCGAGGTGCTTCTCAGCAAAGGTATCCAAGGCTTCCAGCTGGTTGAGGAAGGCCAACGTCGTAGCATCCTCAATGGCCTTGTAGATACCTATGTACACGATTTGCTCGTACACGTGGATGTGTAGGTCGACGAATTCTTGCAGGGCGAGGCGCCTCGCGGCGAGCGCGACCTCCAGGTGGACATTCTTCGTGGCGTCGGTGGGCAGTCGCAGGGCCACCAGTGCTTGAAAGAGGCCATGAAGGCCGATTAGGGTGGCAAGCTATGAGTAGCCCGGGCGCGCGGGCTGGAGGAGTACGTCGATGTCATCCGCGAGCTTCTTGAGGACGGTGAACTTGTTGGTGGTGGCAATGATCATATGGTCCAACTGAGAGTCATAGTTGGCATCGACGGCTGCCATCCGCCAGCCGGTCTCCAACACCGTCTAGAGACGATCCTCGACGCCATGCCGCAGGCCGACGTCGTGGACCATCTGGCACAGCCGCTGGCCGCTCGCGCGCATCGCCTCCATGGGTTTGGAGTGAGCTCTTTTACGCTTAGTGTAGGTGCTTAAGAAAATTCTTAGGTGCGTACGATGTGGTAGATGCATTGGAATGCAGGGGCGCCTTTATATGAGGGCAAACTGCGTTGCATTCACATCGTGCAGCCTCTTTTCCTGGTCCTCCTCCCATTACTTCCCTCATGCATTAATTGAAGGAGGATGCATTGGCCGTTCAACATTTCGGGAACTGCTACTCCCTCCCTCGTCTGCATTAAAGCCGTATCGGAACTGCGCCGCCCGCTGTCAAATCGAATAGTACTGTGCCGCCCGCTGCACGCCCGGCTGAACACGCCTCCTCGCCTCCATCAAACCCTTCGTTAAACCCGCATGCAAACCAAGAAACCTACTCCGGCCACACGTCCGTTCATGAGCGGGCCGAAATTAAACACAACACCAGCCGAGCTCGTCCCATCCGCCTTGAGTTTAAACGGGGCCAGACGCCGGCCAAGCTCCTACGATCCTCCCTCTATTTACACGAGGCCAGACAGACAGCGGGCAAGAATCGCACCCCTCCGCCGCTCCCCATTCTCCTCCATCACCATTTTCTCCACTCTTCTGATGGCTTCTGAGGAGCCGTTCTCCAGCATATTACCTGGCTGGGTGGCCCGCCGAGACCTCCGGATAGAGGCGAGGCCGCTCGGTGCTTCACCAACCTCGCATGGCCCGACGAAGCCAGTTGCCGCCCCAAGCAGGCGCGTGGTTCAGCAACTCGCTGCTCCAGTTCAGCTTGATGAAGAGTGGCGAGTTGCTCCACACTGGCGGCGAGCACACCGGTACGGGCGTCGTCGCTGCCGCATCGTACCGCGCCACCAGTGTGTGTGGTGCCATGCCTCCCGTGTCTGTGGGCGCGCCTCCCGTGCTTGCAGGAGTGCCATGCAGGAAGAGACAGAAGCCGGGTGCATGGAGAGCGACGAGTCGGTGGCCAGCTTCTCCGTGTCCGCCGCCATCATCGAGGAGAAGTAGAACACGGGAGGCCGCCGCCACTTGGGTCCCATGAAGGCCACCGCCGAGGCGACGACTGCGCATTCAGGTGGTTTCTTTGCTTCTTTGTCTCTTCCGAGGACCTTCGTCGACCCCGCAAAGTGTTTGCCAGACATGAGGAAGACAAAGGGATCCGCGGCCAGCCATTTAGATTATGTACTCCCTCTCCAGCTGGCGGGAAATTTTTGTTCTAAGAATGGATAAATTGTATGTACCTATAACTAAAATAAGTCTAGATACATCCATTTCTAGGACAAGTATTTCCGGATGGAGGGAGTATTAATTATACCAAGAGAGCCAGATTGGCACCGCTTAGTTCATGTAAATGTAATGAAATCCATCATGTTTATATGAAGATCTGGCTTTTTTATACGGAAACCTTCATGCTTATATGAAATCAGTCCGTGTTTGCATGAACTTCATCTGGTTGGTTTGAGTTGTGAAAATGTATGCCACTGGCGTTTGATGTCGTCCTCCGCGGAAGGAAGCGGGAGGAAATTTGTCGACTGCAGTTGGAGATGCTCTTATGCTGGAAATAATACAGTGACATCCAATCCATTTGAGGTAATTGCGTGTATGATTATCCCTCTATAAAAAGTTAATTGCATGTACAGTGTACACGTGACTTGCAGGGTGGCTACACCTTCGTACAGAAAGTTAAAAAGAAACAAGTCCATCCTTAATCTTGTATTCTAAGTACTCTGTGGGTTCCACTGTCAGTACAGTAGTGGAAGAAGTATATATTAAATGAGTAATATATATATATATATATATATATATATATATATATATATATATATATATATATCTAAAGTTAAACGCAGAATTTGAACTCATGTCATCGCGTTGCGAGCATCCGACGCTAGCCAGTCCAGCACATTTTTGTTGTAGACCATGCTGGAGATATATCTCCATGTCTACTATTATACTCCATCCGTTCCTAAATACTTGTCTTTTTCAGATTTGAAATGGACTACCAAATATGGACGTGTACGTAGACATATTTTAGAGTGTAGATTCACTCATTTTGCTCCATATGTAGTCATTTGTTGAAATCTCTAAAAAGACAAATATTTAGGAACGGAGGGAGTAGAAAACAGAGTTGGTGATGATGTTGTGTGTGCCATCCTGCAATATAGGCCGTCGAATTTATATCTAACGGATAGGAAGAAAACTATGGCAATTTTGCAAAAATATACCCACACCCCTCTCCACGTTCGCAAATACGGTCTTCCCTCGTTCATCCTTTTCTCTCACAAGATAAACTGCTCATACAAATGCATCTTGATGTTCCGTGCAATACACGAGCATCTAGCTAGTTTCTTTTAAAATAGTTACTGTGATAATTGGGTTGAAGAGATATATTTTATGTCTGCCCCGAACGATTTCAGATTCACTAGTAGTAACAAAGAAAATGTTGCCTTGTTAATTAACAGAAAACAGGGTGAAAACTATCACATGAGGCCGGTAAAAACGAGGCACACTGGGTTCAGCGTCATCGTCACTACACCTGTGCGCGCGCGAGAAGTCTACATATCGAGGGTGCTACTGAGCGAGGCACAAACACAAAATGTTCGAGAGTGAAACCAATTGACAGATTATGATCAGATCGAGTTGTCACCCTTCTGCTGTCATTGTTGGTGTGCGTGGGAGGAGGGGGAGGGAGAGAAAGACGTATCGAGAGAGTGTGCGTGGTAGGCACAAAGGCACAACTTGCGAGTCTGTGTGTATGTGTGTGTGTGTGTGTTTGAAAGAGGAGTAGATAGATTACTATCAAGATCGAGGTGCCGCCCTACTCCTTCGGTGTCGGGTAGTGTGTGTGCGTGTGTGTGTGTTTGAGAGAGAAGCCAGTCGATAGATTAGTATCGAGATCGAGGTGTCACCCTACTCTTTCAGTGTTGGGAAGTGTGTGTGTGTGTGTGGTTGTGTGGGTGTGGGTGTGTGTGTCGAGGGGTGGGGCAGTGACACTTACATATCCCTACTCTTATAGAAAACAGAGTTGGTGATGATGGTGTTCTTGCCCTCCTGCAATATAGGCCATGCGGTTTATACACGACGGATAGGAAGGAAACTGTGGCAATTTTGCAAAAATATACCCACACCCCTCTCCGCATTTGCAAATAAGGCATTCCCTCGTTCATCCTTTTCTCCCACAAGATAAACTACTCATACAAATGCATCTTGATGTTCGGTGGAACGCATGGGCAGCTTGCTAGTAGGGAGAAGGAGTTTGTGTGACACATATCTAGCTATATTAAGGGATAGGTAGATAGCATTTGTGTGAGGCATACTTAAAGCATCACGAAGATAAACAAAATTGTGTGCATGCAAGTGCCAGAAAAATGAAGCGAGAAACAATGTGTGTGTGTGTGTGTGTGAGACAGAGAGAGTGAGAGAGAGAGAGAGAAATCTCAAAACAAAATTTGCTCTGTTGGAATCCCATTGTATGTATTCATATGGTTCTGGAACTCGAGTTAACCTTAGGCATATATGTGAGAGACATTATTATACTTTGAGACATTAGTAGCTGTGGGTGGGCGGAATTAAAGGGGTGGGCCTGTTCGATAGAGAAAGCGTGTGTGTTTCTGTGTGAGAGACTTGTAGGACGGGGTAGAAAGACGAATTCTAACCTTGACGGAGGGTGAGATATACATGAAGTGCGCGTGTGTGATTCCGATGCCCACAGGGAAATGAGATATGTATGCGTGTGAGAGAGATTGCACAATTCATTCACGTATCACTATCTAGCGATCGTGGACGTGCATCGCTTGAACATAAATCAATATCTAGTTCGTATCGTGGCCAAAGGTACAATATCGATTCAACGCTATAAAGATTGGACACTCACATATCACATTTTTTCTATTTAAATAAACCTTTTCAGTTGTGCATGCCAAAGTTACAGTGATGTTTCTTCAAACAACCAATGTAGTTATCATGTACATGCACCATTGTTACTCTTGCATTCAAAATCATTAGTCTTGGATGATTTAAGGTTCTATTAAGAAGTAATATATGTAATATTCATATATGAATTCAACGGGTGTGCAATTTATGAAATGGAGACTATGTAATCATATGAGGTAACACTTTTAAGTAGCGGACTACAATATCCATTTTTTTTGCGCCTCTACACTAACACATCAATGCATTATGTTTAAAGTAAATAACCAATTGCACTAAATTATCTATTTACACGAGAAATACATAGGCTGAGCATTTGATCCCTTTTTTTGGGAACGCGCCACTACACCCGTATGATTTGCCGTGCCCGTGTGAACATCCAAGTTATCGGCGCATCATCCCGAGTTATTGTCTTTTTTTTTCTAGGGTGGACTTCACACCAGTTATTAACTGCTGACGCGTGCCCCGTGTACACAGTCTCGCATGACCTTCCCGCTAGCACAGTCCAAAATTAGTTGAAACTAGATACGAACGATCCCGCGGGAGGCAAAATCTCCTGCCTCCTTCTAAAATTTCTGCCACCTTAGTCTTTAGCATGCGAAATTCCACTTTTGTCCTTGGTGCACGGAGACCAACAGTTACAATACCGTCCTCATCTACATAATAGGTCGGGGCTGCTTTGGTAATTTCCGATTCCCCCCACTACACGGCACCCCCATTTCCTCTACCCCTCCCGCAAAACGACTAACTCCACAGCACCAGAGCATCTCACATCACGCTGTCCGTACTTCATCGGCCTTTCTCCCCTCCCCTCTCGAAACCCTAGACTGCTCATCCACCAGCGTACCAGAGCCCATTCACTGCCAGTAGCGTCCACCTCGCCGGATCTACTTATGCGGCCGCATCTACCCATCCCACATCCCCTAGAAACAAGTAGACTGCTCATCCACCACTTTACCACAGCCCATTCAGTGTTGGCCTTGTCCACGGCGCCGGATCTGCTTCGCCGGTACTCTCGTCAACCGCAACGCATCTGCAGCGGCTCATTCGTACTCCCCAATGGAGACGCTTCGTCCACACCCTCCGGAGCCGCCCCACTGACGCCCCGGTCGACGGCCTCTGATCCTCTTCGCCGACACCTTCCTCAACCCTACCGGAGTCGCTTCACCGACACCATCGTCAACCCCACCGGAGTAGCTTTTCCTATACCATTTTCAACCCTACCGGGCCGCTTTGCCAACTCACAAGTCCACGGCCTCAGATCCGCTTCCTCGCACCCTCATCCAACCTACCAGAGCAGCTTCTGACGCCCCATCCACGGTTGCAAATCCGCATCGTCCACACCATCCTTAACCCAACCATCGGAGCAGCTTCACCTATGTCGTCGTCCACGGCCACAGATCCGCTTCGCCCACACCGTAGTCCACCCTACCGGAGCCGCTCCACAAACACCCTACTCGACGGTTCTAGATCTCCTTACCGGACCCTGACAGCCAGCGCAGTGTCATCAACCTTGACGTTTCTAACCTGATTCCCACCGTCTAGCAAGATTCCAAGCACCCGCCACGGCCTACGTACTTGTCACCTTTAAACTCGTCCAGCATCACCTGCCCGATGTACTTCAAATATACTAACAGGTCACTGTTACTTGTTATGCAGCTGGCAAAAACTACAAGGATGATGTTTCTTCTGGATCTAACAGCTTGGCCAACCAAGATCCTGGACCGAGGCATTGCTATGATCTTGTAAGCGTGTCTCTCTCTCTTGTATTGTTACGTCGCCGACGTGCTTTGCTAGGATTTTCAACCAAGAATCCGCTTTGTGCATAATGATTTCTACTACTGGCTGCTAAATTAGATATGTAGATGTCATACATGATACTACCTCGTATCTCCGTTCCTAAATATAAGTCTTTCTAGAGATTCCACTATAGGCTACATACGGAGAAAAATGAGTGAATCTACACTCGAAAATGCATCTATATACATTTGTATGTGGTCCATACTGGAATCTCTACCTAGACATATATTTAGGAACAAAGGCAGTACATTACACAAAATCGTAGGTGGCATGTAGGAATTCCAGTACACTACATTAGGCTCCCTTAGAGTGCCTCGCTAGTCCAACCTGAGAGTCATGGCTAGTTTATGCTACGCACACAATCATTAATTGGTGGTTTAAATATGCGCAAGGGATATGCAATGTATTATCATGTAGAGATGTCTGAAATTAGCTGTGTATACTTGCAGATAGGGTTACACAATGAAAAAGTACAAGATGTATGTGGCAATTTCATGGAACATCGCAAAAAAAGGAGAGCCAGCGGTGAGCCTATACAGTGTGCTATGGTACGTCACTCCTCCATTGCAATCATCGTGACATGTTATTTGTATGTCAGTTCTATTGGCCAAGTTTCTTAGGGACAGTTATTACGAGTTATCCTAAGAAAATAAGCACCTGTGAATATAAGCTCCATGTAATAAGCCAACGAGTTCTTTTCATTGCGTTTTCAGCTTATCTTTGGTATGATCAGTGCAAAGTCTAGACTGCATTATATTTTTTCATTTTGCTGCCCATATGAAAATTAATTTGACTTGGAAACATCACAAATTGAACCCAGTGTAGTAATTAATATGATAGGAAAACAGACCATCACTATTTGCTCAAAATGCAAATACAAAGATACCATCTACTTTGCACAATCTACTTTGGTCAATGTTTTCCATAGAGATCCCATTGCCTAATTTAAACGAAAAACACATGACCCACATTTAAATGAAGAACATTATTTATTGAAATTCGATGGTCCAAGTGGCTGGTTATTATCATATAGCAGCACCACCTGAAAGCGTCATATAGCAGCAACATCAGCTCATAGAAACTCATCATACAATAGCAGCAGCAACAGTGTGCAATTCATCATATACCAGCAGCAGCTCATAGCAATTCATCATATAGCAGCAGCAGGAGCAGCTCATAGCAATTCATCATATAGCAGCAGCAGGAGCAGCTTATAGCAATTCATCATATAGCAGCAACAGGAGTAGCTCATAGCAATTCATCATATAGCATCACCAGGAGCAGCTCATAGCAATTCATCATACAGCAGCAGCAGGAGCAGCTTATAGCAACTCATCATGTAGCAGCAGCAGCAGCTCATAGCTATTAATCATATAGCAGCAGCAGCTCATAGCAATTCATCATATAGCAGTAGCAGCTCATAGCAATTCATCATATAGTAGCAGCAGGAGCATCTCATAGCAATGCATCATATAGCAGCAGCAGAAGCAGCTCATAGCAATTCATCGTATAGTGGATCAGAATGAAAATTTGGCAAAAAATCAGAGGAGATCCTCACCTTGTTGGATGAGCTCATCCTTCAACGGCACCTCAAGGCCACGGCCTGGGAGGTGGGGAGGGGGAATAAGGTGCCTATACGCATGATGTGGCATCGGCCGTGAAGTTGTGCAGTCGCTTAGGAGTAGTGCGTTGGATGAACCACGATGGAGCATTCTTTGGAGACCATGAGAATGAGGGGCGGCACCAGAGGGAGGAGGAGCCAGGGAGATTTGCCCCTACCCGCCGGCCATGTAGCCTAGAAGGACAGAGCATCGTCGAGGACCGGGACAGATGGGACCAATGGCGACGGCTTGTTGGAGGAACCCTAGTCCTGCAGGCAGGGGATCGAGGTAGAGGGAAAGGGGAGAGGAGATGCAAGCGGGCAGGGCAATGAACGCTTGCATGTTTGTTTTTACTTGAGGGTGAGGTGTGACGCAGGCGTCAGCAGTTGCATTTTGAGTGTAATATAGGCAGACAACAGAGTCATTTCACTATTCCCCTTCCCTTCAATTTTTAGTGAGGTTCTACCCGAAACACCCCCCTCCAAAGCGAAATTAGTTAAGCCCAAGCCCATAACTCAAAAATGACTTCTTTACATATTTTATGGCTCATTTTGACAATAATCCCTGAAAAGGCAGAATAGAACTGACCCTTAACCTGCAATTCAATTGTGCGTGCAATGATGAATCACTCCTGCCTGTTATAGTGTACATTTAGGCATCATCATACATGGCATAACCTAATACATGTGAATTCCATTGTAGAATCTGGAATATGGAATGTTTATGTTAGTTCATACGTTGCACATGATGTTTAAATGCCCCTTAAATCTGGTCAGTCAAGTGATGGTATTTAAGCCTCCTTCTTTGCTTCTTTTATTGATATGTAAGATTTTCTCACACATCTGTTCAATTGCTTGTTTGCATCAGCCAACCATACTAGGACTGTTTGCTTTGATTACGTGCTATTCTTGACCTAACACTCTAACAGAGCTTGTCAATGATTTAAATACTAAGGGCTGTTGTAGTGGGGCCTTTTCTAACTCATAGGTGACATAAAGGTTTGGCTATACAGTAAAGTAGGCTCTCCAAGAGTACCTGGAGATCCAGTTCAAAGGTATGCCTAGTTTTTACATAGTGTAGACATAGTAAATGCTCATTTCATTGTGCGCCAGTGCAAGAGATGCGGCATGTTTCATTATGTGGTGTTGTTTTGTTATAATCTCATCCTTTTGTGTTCACAATTTGGAAAGTATGCATATTTATCTTCCAAGGAGACGAGTAACTAGTTTGTGTCACCTTGTAGAGGGGTGCAATGAAGATAAGATTGAGGATTTCCAAGTACAAGATGTTAGGAAGGAGCCTTGCAAGAAAAGTAGGAGCTGCGCTGAGCCTCTTCAACCTGTTAAGGTAAGTCACTGTATCCAACTCAACAATTCAATTCCTTGTTTGTTTCAGGCATAGTTAATTTGCTCTTTTAAATTGCTTTATTTGTCCTCAGTTAATGAGATGCCCAAAGAATGATGCATGGTGTTGGGTACTTGTATAACTATTAGTTGACATAATTAAAGGCCTTACCATTTAATTACTCTACCGAAGTGTGCCTGAAGCTTTGAAGTCTATTATCCAACTATTATTGAATGAGGCTCACAATCTAGTTTACACTAGGCTAATGATTGCATAGTTTTTCTTGCTGCAGTATGTTTGTATGAAATCCTCTGCTGTTCATTATGCTCCCTAAGACTTTAATTGAGCTACAGAATGGCCAACTGCTTGCTTGCTTCTACGCAACGTGCTGTCTAAATTTGTAACTTGTCTGTGTTTTGGATTGGGCCCCAACATCATGCTCCTCTAGTGACCTAAGAGAGATTTCTGTATGCAGGCTGCACATACTACCTTTTTATAATTTTTAAAATATCACCTGCTTATGCTTCATGACGTGTAACATTATTGTTAGACCTGTTTTGCCATGTACAAAATAGTCTGTCTTGCTCGCTTCACTTTTGTAACTATATTTTTGCCCTAGTCATGTGTACTTACAGAAACATTTCAGGATGAAGTGACATCAACACAAAGATCTGCGGGCAGTGTGGCATGGCTGCTACCGAATGATTATGGATTGGAATTGGAATGTGCTGATGTTCTCGAGCATCAACTAGAGGTGTCAAGACAATGTGTACATGATTCTGAACGTACAATCAACAAGTTGAGACTGGACATGCAGGTATTAGATGCAGGAGTCAAAAAATGAAACAAGACACTGAGGTAACAATGAAGAAATTGGAGATTTTGCAGACTGAAATTTGTGCTATCTAAATCCGGCCAATCCTATCTTATGAAGAGATTATAGTTCAAATGGTAAGTTATGTTGAGGCGCGTCCATGATGTATGAGCTGTATTTGCCCACTGTATATAATTTGTTGTTTGTGTATGCTTTATTATCACTGGTGCCGAATGAGGGAGTCCTGGATTAGGGGGTATCCGGACAGCCGGACTATAACCTTTGGCCGGACTGTTGGACTATGAAGATACAAGATTGAAGACTTCGTCCCGTGTCCGGATGGGACTCTCCTTGGCGTGGAAGGCAAGCTTGGCAATACGGATATGCAGATCTCCTTCCTTGTAACCGACTCTGTGTAACCCTAGACCCTTCCGGTGTCTATATAAACCGGAGTGTTTAGTCCGTAGGACCAACAACAATCATACCATAGGCTAGCTTCTAGGGTTTAGCCTCTCTAATCTCATGGTAGATCAACTCTTGTAATACCCATATCATCAATATTAATCAAGCAGGAGTAGGGTTTTAGCTCCAACGAGAGGGCCCAAACCTGGGTAAAAACATCGTGTCCCTTTTCTCCTGTTACCATCCACATAGACGCACAGTTAGGGACCCCCTACCTGAGATCCGCCGATTTTGACACCGACATTGGTGCTTTCATTGAGAGTTCCTCTGTGTCGTCATCATTAGGCTTGATGGCTCCTTCGATCATTCTTAGCGATGCAGCCCAGGGTGAGACTTTTCTCCCCGGACAGATTTTTGTATTCAGCGGCTTTGCACTGCGGGCCAAGTCGCTTGCACATCTGGAGCAGATTGAAAGTTACACCCCTGGCCATCAGGTCAGGTTTGGAAGCTTAAACTACACGGCCGACATCTGCGGAGACTTGATCTTCGACGGATTCGAGCCCCTGCCGAGTGTGCCGCACTGTCACGATGGGCATGATTTAGCTCTGCCGCCGGACAGTGTTCAGGAGATCGCACCTGCAACCGCTCCGACCTTCAATTCGGAGCCAATTGCGCCATCCGTGGACGGGTGGTTAGACCCCGCCATGGAGGCCGCAGCCTCAACGGCGATCGAGCCGAACACTAGCCTTACCCTTCGCGAGGCCCGTGACTCCAAATTGCCGGACTCCCTTCCGGACTCCGAACCACCCACGCCCCTACCAATCGAATCCGATTGGGCACCGATCATGGAGTTCACCGCCGCGGATATCTTTCAACACTCGCCCTTCGGCGACATACTGAACTCACTGAGGTCTCTCTCCTTGTCAGGAGAGTCCTGGCCGGATTATGACTGGTAGGATTGGGATGTGGATGACGAAGAAATTCGCTGCCCACCCACCACCCACTTAGTAGCCACTGTCGATGATTTGACCGACATGCTCGACTTCGACTCCGAAGACATCGACGGTATGGATGACGATGCAGGAGACGAACAGGAACCACTGCCCACAGGGCACTGGACAGCCACCTCATCCCATGATGTATATATGGTGGACACACCCAAAATTAATGATGGCGAGGAACGGAAGGACGCATCGAAGGATCGTTCCCTCGAAAAGCAGTCAAAGCGGCGGCGTAAGCGCCGCCCCAAACCCCGCCTCGATAGAAACAGCGGGCATACAGGCCCAGCAATCGAGCAGGGTGAGCCAGCGGATGACGAAAGCGGCATTGAACAACCGTCCGACGATGGCAATACGGAGAATCGAACCGAACAACCCGTCTCTGACGAAGATAACAGTCTGGAAGACATCACGCTGGATAAGCTCCTGGAGCAGAAGAGCCTCCATAGAAGGCTCGTCGACACTGCGCGGAGCCTGAAAAAGTAGAAGCGGAAGCTCAGGACTGCGGAAGATGCACTCCGAATCAGATGGAGTAAAGTACTCAACACCGCAGACAAGTACGGCGGTAGCCGCCACACAAAGAGCTACCCGAAGCGAAAGCTGCTACCTGAATTCGATGAGGAGGCCTTAGAGCCCCCGCAATCAAAAAATGAAACAACCACCCGGTCGGATAGGCGACCTCATGGCCAACATGGATCGGTAAACGACGCCGCGCACAAGCTAGTACGCGATCCACGCGAGAACTTGCACCAAAAAGATGGCCCAACTAGATCCATCTACGGGGCAAGAAAGCGCGCTCAAGCACGCAATACAATACAAAAAAATTCTGAACACCACGGGTCACCCAAGTAGAGGGGTGCCGCACACCCCCTATGTTTCACCGATGAGGTGCTGGACCATGAATTTCCAGAGGGATTCAAGCCCGTAAACATAGAGGCATACGACGGAGCAGCAGGACCACAGGGTCTGGATTGAGGACTATATCCTCCATATCCACATGGCTAGAGGAGACGGTCTCCACGCCATCAAGTACTTACCCCTCAAGCTCAAAGGGCCAGTCCGGCATTGGCTTAAAGGCCTTCCTGAAAACACCATTGGAAGTTGGGAAGAGCTCGCGGACGCTTTTCGGGCAAATTTTCAAGGGACTTATGTCCGACCACTGGATGCAGACGATTTAAGTCATATAACTCAACAGCCCGGGGAGTCAGCCCGAAAGCTTTGGAACATGTTTCTTACTAAAAAGAATCAAATAGTAGACTGTCCGGACGCCGAAGCCTTAGCAGCTTTCAAACACAGCGTTCGAGACGAATGGCTCGCCAGACACCTCGGCCAAGAAAAGCCGAGAAGAATGGCCACATTAACAAGCCTCATGACTCGCTTTTACGCGGGCGAGGACAGCTGGTTAGCCCGATGTAGCACCAGCGACCCAAGTACATCCGAAGTCAGGGACGGAAACAGGAAGCCACGACGCAGCACAAACAAGCGCCGGAGTAAAGAAGACAACCCGAAGAGCACGGCGGTAAACGCCGGATTCAAAAGCTCTCGGCGGGGTTAGCAAAAGCTGCCTCTCAAAGGCAACAGGGATGAACTGTCCAGCCTAAAGAAGATTCTGGACAAGATATGTCAAATCCACAGCACCCCTGATAAACCTACAAAACATACCCATAGAGAATGTTGGGTCTTCAAGCAATCCGGCAAACTCAACGCCGAACACAAGGGGCTGGATACACCAAGCAAAGACGATGACGAACCCCGCAAACAAAGCACCGGGGAACAGAAGAAATTCCCACCAGAAGTCAAAACAGTAAATGTGTTACACGTGAAAAAGGGGAGAAGCAAAGTGGCGCCCATAGAGATACTAGCCCTAGGGCCTATCACAACAGATTTCCGCCACTGGTCATCCAAACCGATCACCTTCGACCATCGGGATTACTCTGCAAGTATCCGGCACGCAGGATGGGCTGCCTTGGTGTTAGACCCGACAATTGACGGATACCACTTTACACGAGTCCTGATGGACGGCGGCAGTAGTTTAAACCTGATATATCAGGACACAGTCCGCAAAATGGGGATGGACCCAACAAACATCAGCCATAGCAATACTTCCTTTAAAGGAGTAACGCCAGGCCCAGAAGCCCATTGCACGGGATCCTCTGACTAGAAGTCATGTTCGGCTCCCCCGATAACTTCTGTAGCGAAAAGTTAACCTTCCACATCGCTCCGTTTAAAAGTGGTTATCAAGCACTACTGGGACGCGAAGCTTTCGCTCGCTTTAACGCAATACCACATTACGCGTCTCTCACGCTTAAGTTGCCCTGTCCACGAGGCATCATCTCAGTAAAGGGAAATATTGAGCGCTCCTTGTGCGCGGAAGACTGTGCGGCTGCCTTGGCAGCCACACACTAAACTGCCTCACCAACCAGAGCACCTAATGGGTCGTTAAGACCACGGACACGGCTAGACGAGTCCGGCATAACCATATAATTGATAAAGGTTTGATGGCTATAGACCCCTATACAAGAGGCTCCACGCATGTAAACAAGCGGCAATAAGGCTCCATTTTACCCACCTTGAATCATATTTTGTTTATTTAGTATAACATACATTTTGCACGACTACTTTTTCAACTAAGTTCCTCTCTTTTACAGATGAACATCGTGCTACACCCGTCCAGGATATGGCACAACGGAGACACAGGCGCATACGTGCAGCAGGGACCCGTTCCAAGGATTCTTTTCAGATTAAGACCCTGCATAAACCTTTTTTTACTGTCTCTTGTTGATACACATCCCCCGGATTCTCAGCACAACTGAGAAGGAGGCTGGCGTCTTGGCATGTGGCCACATCAGAATATTGCACGTACCTGGACACCAGGGGCTTATTACAAAGGGCACTGTTTAGCCCGTTTAAAATCACAAAGACCGAATACCTTTGGGAGTGTTCGGCGTCGCGAGTTTGGCCTTATATGCATCAGCTCCGAATCATGTCTTTGGTCAAATGTTGGGTTTGCCCGGCTCCTGTGTTTTGCTGCCTTACGTTCCGCTCTATCGGCTAAGGCGGCACCAGGAGAACTACTGCGATTGTGCTCCGGTTCAGCCAGGCGAGCACCTCAGTAGAGAAAGCCGAAAACTGACTGTCATGATATAGCGTGAGACTGGTCAACCACTCGATGACCTAGCAGAATCTTCGGGATTCCTCCGCCTTAACAAAGGGCCGTTTCCCGGCCAGGCATTTACGCGCCCCGAATTCGGATGAGCGCGGAGCCACCAGGGGCTATATAGTAGCCCCACTGTCAAACTCCTATGGCTAAGTGAAAGTGATAAAGCATTATAGTACGATTGCCTAGTTCGGAGCGCTATCACCTCCTTAATGGACCAAGACGTTGGATCAAGTGTGAATATGCGTCTTCTGCGAACACCCCCGCATTATATGCGTGGGGGCTGAAGCCGACGACTGCCATCTTTCAGGTTATATATATTTATACATAAACGGCCGCACAGGAGGTATTATAATTCTTGCAGGCACAAGTATAAAATAGCCTTTACATTTTAGCAAAACATTGTTTTCAATAGGAATACATGTCACTAGAACATAATATTCTTCGAGCACTGCGCCTCTATTGAGCGAGCGCCCTCAAGAACTTCCTGAAAGTAGTGCTCGGCAGGTACTCGGCTTTCGTCCGAATCTTGGGCTGCAACGACGGTGGCCTCCATCTCGGCCCAGTATGTCTTCACACGGGCAAGGGCCATCCGCGCACCCTCTACGCACGCCGACCTCTTCATCGCGTTGATATGCGGTACTGCACCAAGGAACTGCTGCACCAAACTAAAATAACTCTTCGGCTTTGGCCTTTCCGGCCACAGATGATCCACGACACACTTCATTGCAAGTCCAGACAATCTATTTAGCTCGGCCCATTCGGCTAGCCGATCAATCAAGGGAAGCGGACACTCTGGATCGTTAAATTGTGACCAGAACAGCTTTTCCACTTCGCGATCTTTTTGATCTCGAAAGTGTTCAGCCGCATCAGCAGCACTCGCCGCTAAATCCAGATATACGTCCGCAGAACTCCACATCCGGTCCAAAGGAGCATATTTAGGATCTCCGAACTTCATCCACAGCATAAAGGGCTTCCCAGCCGCGATTTCTCCGGCTTGACGTAGCTCCTCCTTGATCGCTCTCATCGCAGAGCGAGTATCCTTGGCCGCCATCGTGGCCTTCTCCAGGTCTGTCCTCTTCGCTTGATCTTCCTTTTCAAGAAGCTTGCGACGGTCAGCGGCGTTCTTCAATTCCACAGCCATCTTGGCCATTTCCTCCTTGCTTTGGCAGTGAGCAGCCTGTTCGGCTTTCAGCTCCTCGATTGCCTTTAGGGCAGCCGCATCACTTTTTCTTGCTTGTTCCTTGGCTCGGGCAAGTTCGCCATGCAGGTTCTCCATGGCCGCAGCTCCATCTGCATTAAACACACATGTTATAGATACTGGCATCATGCTCCTCTTACCATGTGTCTCCGGAGAAATCACATACCTTGTGCCTCGTCAAGCTGCTTGTTGACAAGCACGATGTCGGCATCTACCACGTCAAGTTGCCGCTTTAACTCGGCAAATTCAGCAGTCCGGCTGGCCACCGGACACTTCGCCACCTGCATATGAAGGCGGCAAAATTATACCTGGGACTATGATCCTCTGCGTGCTGTCGTCTATGACAGCACCTAGAGTCTCAGGGGCTACTATCTATACAGGGCGCATCTTAAAAATATGCGGTACCGTCAAAAAGGTGCATCACTTCACGTACCTCAAAACCCGTCAGTAGACTCACGACAGCTGCATGCAACCCGCTTTCCACGGACGAAATCCTTTCAATTACCGTACCCATTAACGTGCGGTGCTCCTCTGAGATAACCGCTCGCTCTAGCAGATCCCTCAGTACGTCCAACCGCACACCAGGCGGTGCCGGACTCTTTTGATTGTCCTCTTCAAAGGCCGGATACTGAGGCCTTCGGGTGGCCATGTGACTACCTTCTGGCCTTGCCGGATCAGGAGAGACCCTCCACGACGACACTTCGGGGTCGCCCGCCCTATGAGGCGGTACGGCAGGAGGAGGCGTTCCGCTCTCCATCATCTCCGGAAGAAGATCACCCGAAGACGAGCTCTGCCAGGAAGGGCTAAGATCCGAACTGCAAAGATAAAGGCTTCGGTTATTTTCCTCAGAGGTAAAGCAAGGTTCTTCCTCATTATTAAGTACCCTTTTACTTATAGCTCGGTAGAGGGCTGATCCCCTTGAGGGCATGGTGCGGCCGGGGTATCCCCTGGTGCAGGACCCTCTGGCAAAGATTTCTTCCCCCGTTTTGAGACCATTGTCACCGGGTCCTCAGAGGCGGTCCTCTTCTTTCCCTGGGGAGAGGAAGTTTCGATTCCTCCCTTCCGGCTAACCTTCTCCTCGGAGGCGGTTGCTTCCTTGTTTCCCCCTTTATCTTCCCCCGATGGTGTTGGATAAGGCGCGATCTCCAGCATCCTGGTTAACACAGGGTCTGGCGAGGTCTCAGGGAGGGGGGCCGGACACCTGATTAACTTTGCCTTTGCAATCCACTCCTGGTTAAAGGGCGGCTTTTTTAAGGGAGATGTTGCGATAAATAGGCAGATGAAGTGTTCGGATGCGGGGCTACTTACTTGGGTATCTGGACGATTGCAACTCAGACCTGTATCCCCAGTGGAATCCAGACACATTGCTTGTGGTCCGAAGAACAATTTGTACATCTCCACGGGCGTCATGCCAAGGAAATGTTGAAGAGCTCGCGGTCCCTCTGGGTTAAACTCCCACAGGCGGAGGGGACGACGTTTGCAGGGCAGGACTCAGCGAATTAACATGACTTGCACCACCACGACCAGACTGACATCTCTCTCTAGGAGATCTCAAATGCGGCTCTACAATACGGGCACATCTTTTACTGGCCCCCAGTCTAGCCCCTTGTTGACCCATGACGTTAGTCGTGGCGGGGGACCCGAGCAAAAGACAGGTGGAGCCACCCACTTGGTACCCCTGGGAGCCGTGATATAAAACCACTCTCGTTGCCATAGGCTGGGCTCCTCCTGGAAAGAGCCCTCGGGCCATGGGGCGTCAGCATTTTTGCTTATTACAGCGCCTCCGCACTCTGCATGCTGCCCGTCGATCATCTTCGGCTCCACTTTGAAGGTCTTGAGCCACAGTCCCAAGTGAGGGGTAATGCGGAGGAAAGCTTCGCACACGACGATAAACGATGAGATGTGGAGGATAGACTCCGGAGCTAAGTCATCGAAGTCCAGCCCATAATAGAACATGAGCCCCCTCACGAAGGGATCCGGCGTGAAGCCTAGCCCTTGAAGGAAGTGAGATACGAACACGACGCTCTCGCCGGGCTTTGGAGTGGGAATAACCTGCCCTTGAGCAGGGAGCCTATGCGGTATTTTGCCAGTCAAGTACCTGGCCTCCCTTAGCTTTATTATGTCTTCCTCCGTGACGGAGGAAGGCATCCATCGACCTTGAAGGTTGGATCCGGACATAATCGAAGGTCCGAAGCGCCTGAATCTGAAGCTTCGGGTGTTGGAACTCAAGGCGGGAGGCGGATTCGATTGAGATTGATAGAAAAGAGTAAGGCCTTGGTCTCTTTATAAAGAGGTTGAATGCCGAGAGCCCTCCGTGTGACCGTTTGGGACTTACCTTCGATCGAGGGGACATACCAACGGGCACGATTGGGTTACCCGCGTCCGCGTTGATGAGAATCCCGTAAATGAAGGGGACACGATCTCTGCTTCGACAAGACGTGCCAAGGAAACCGCCTCACGAAACGCGCTGAGGTGGGGTGTAAAAAACGATTCGAATAAAGGCTTGGTTATGGTGTGATGTCACGCTACGAAATACGTCAGCAGATTAGATTTGTGAAAATATTATTCTCTCTACGGTGGTATGTGGAACTTGTTTTGCAGAGCCGGACACGATCCTCGTGTTCAAAATCTTCTATGAAGTATTCGGAGGAGGAACCCGCCTTGCAATACCGAAGACAATCTGCACGCCGGACTCATTGTCATTGAAGCCTGGTTCAGGGGCTACTGAGGGAGTCCTGGATTAGGGGGTATCCGGACAGCCGGACTATAACCTTTGGCCGGACTGTTGGACTATGAAGATACAAGATTGATAACTTCGTCCCATGTCTGGATGGGACTCTCCTTGGCGTGCAAGGCAAGCTTGGCAATACGGATATGAAGATCTCCTTTCTTGTAACCGACTCTATGTAACCCTATCCCCTTCCGGTGTCTACATAAACCGGAGGGTTTAGTCCGTAGGACCAACAACAATCATACCATAGGCTAGCTTCTAGGGTTTAGCCTCTCTGATCTCGTGGTAGATCAACTCTTTTAATACCAATATCATCAATATTAATCAAGAAGGAGTAGGGTTTTACCTCCATCGAGAGGGCCCGAACCTGGGTAAAAACATCGTGTCCCTTGTCTCCTGTTACCATCCGCCTAGACGCACACTTCGGGACCCCGTACCCGTGATCCGCCGGTTTTGACACCGACACCGAACCATAATGCCAAGTGGGTATACTCGGCTGTAATTTCTTTATTGTATAGTGTAGGATTATTCTACGTTTCTATGCCAGAGTCTCTTTATTGTATAGTGTATGTTTTTTAGAGGTGATAGTATAGAGTAGGATAATTCTTTGAATATGCTATATCGTTCAAACGGGGGCCAACTCGCCCAAAACGTTGTAGTGACCATGTCCCTCCATAGGACGTACGATCCATGGGCCATCTACGGGACGGACGATCCATGGCCTCCTATGGCCGTCGGATTCGTGGGCCTTCTATGGGTTGTCGGATCTGTGGGCCTTCTATCGGCTGTCGGATCCATGGGCCTTCTATGGGCCAGCAGATCAATGGGCCTTCTATGGGCCATTGGATCAATGGGCCTTCTATGGGCCGTCGGGTCAATGGGCCTTCAACGTCCCGTAGGATCCATGGGCCTTCAATGGGCCGTCTCATCTATGGGCCTTATACGGACCATATAAGGGGCCGTAAACGGGCTAGAGTGGAAATCGTACGTTTTATGGGCTGACCATAACGGGCCGTTAATAGGCCGTATTTGATGATGCTATGAAAATGGCCCAACAAATTAACGGGCCACAAACGTGCCGACTGTATCCACGGGCTGAATTTGGCCCACAAGCAGAAAAGGCCAGTAACAGCCATAAGTAACCGAATGCTGGAATGAGCCCAAGCATAAATGGGCCCTGAGAAGGCCGAAAGGTAACACGGGCTGGAAACGTCCCAATGGAATAATGGGCCGCTAATGGGTATAAAGCGATACACTTTTCATTACGGCCGGTTTCACCACGGGCCATTAATGGGCCAACAGTTACAAAGGGACTCATATGGGCCGAAATACGTCATGGGCCATACATGTGCAGGAAGTTAAAACGGACTGGAATTATATTCGACGGCCTAGATGATGCTACTGGGCCTAATTCGGATAGGCCGTAAACGGGCCCTGGGTTAGCGGGCTGTAAATGGGCTATATGCGAACAAGCCGTTAACAGGCTTGCCGTGGGCCGGCGCCCACCTTTTGACCAAGTCAAACGGGCCGGCCTTTTCACAGGAATGGGCCTCTGTTGGGCCGTGCCACGTGTCGACGTATCATAGGCGGTTTGGGTCCAATGAGTGGATGACATCTATCCCAACGGTGAGCCGACACGTGTTTCCTCCAGCCAATGATGATTTTACACGTGGAAAATCCCCATTGATCGAGGCTGTTAACGGGTTATCGATTCCAAAACCAGACCCGATAGCTTAACGGCGTTCCGTTATGGTGGATGCCACGTGTCGGTCACCCTTGACAAAAGCACTTCCGTGACGCGCGATTTATCATCATGGAAGTGGACACTTCCGTGGTGATAATTTTGGTAATGTCATGGAACACTTCTACGACAAAGACGGTATGACTATCTTGATTCTGTCATAAATTTTTCATGTATGTACATGCATGACAGAAAACGTGACCTACTGTGACAAACACGTATCATCACGGAAGTGTATTTTTTGTAGTGTAAGTTGTCATTTCTTAAAATTTGGTGATGCGATGCTTATGTCAAAAGGCTTCAACCCGATAAGCTCGAACCCAAATCGGAGAAATGTGTCTTCATAGGATACCCTAAGGAAACAATTGGGTGCACCTTCTACCACAAATCCAAAGGCAAGCCTTTTGTTGCTAAGAATAGAACTTTTCTAGAGAAGGAGTTTCTCTCGAAAGAAGTGAGTGGGAGGAAAGTAGAACTTGATGAGGTCATTGTACCTACTCTCAATTTTGAAAGTAGCTCATCCGAGAAATCCGTTCTCGTGATGCCTACACCAACTAGAGAAGAAGATAATGATAATGATCATGAAACTTCAGATCAAGTTACTACAGAACCTCATAGGTCAACCAGAGCAAGATCCGCACCAGAGTGGTACAGCAATCCTGTTCTAGAGGTAATGTTACTTGACCATGACGAACCTACGAACTATGAATAAGCGAAGATGAGCCCAAATTGTGATAAATGGCTTGAGGCCATGAAATACGAGATAGGATCCATGTATGAGAACAAAGTTTGGACTTTGGTGGATTTGCCCGATGATCGGTGACCCATAGAGAATAAATTGATCTTCAAGAAGAAGACTGACGCTGATGGTAATGTTACTATCTACAAAGCTCGACTTGTCGCAAAAGGTTTTCGACAGGTTCAAGGAGTTGACTACGATGAAACTTTCTCACCCATAGCGATGCTTAAGTCTGTCTGAATCATGTTAGCAATTGCCGCATTTTATGACTATGAAATCTGGCAAATGGATGTCAAATCTGCATTCCTTAATGGATTTCTTAAAGAAGAGTTGTATATGATGCAACCAGAAGGTTATGTCGATCCTAAAGGTGCTAACAAAGTGTGCAAGCTCCAGCAGTCCATTTATGGACTAGTGCAAGCATCTAGGAGTTGAAATATACGCTCTGATGATGTGGTCAAAGCATATGGTTTTATACAGACTTTTGGAGAAGCCTGTATTTACAAGAGCTCTAATATTATATGTGGATGACATATTGTTGATTGGAAATGATGTAGAATTTCTAGATAGCATAAAGGGATACTTGAATAAAGGATTTTCAATGAAAGACCTCGGTGAAGCTGCTTATATATTGGGCATCAAGATCTATAGAGATAGATCGAGACGCTTGATAGGACTTTCACAAAGCACATACCTTGATAAAGTTTTGAAGAAGCTCAAAATGGATTAGTCAAAGGGTTCTTGCCTATGTTACAAGGTGTGAAGTTGAGTCAGATTCAATGCCCGACCACTGCAGAAGATAGAGAGAAAATGTAAGTCATTCCCTATGCTTCAGCCATAGGTTCTATCATGTATGCTATGCTGTGTACCAGACCTGGTGTGTGCCTTGCTATAAGTTTAGCATGGAGGTACCAGAGTAATCCAGGAGTGGATCATTGGACAACGGCCAAGAACATCCTGAAATACCTGAAAAGGACTAAGGATATGTTTCTCGTTCATGGAGGTGACAAAGATCTCTTCATAAATGGTTACGTTGATGCTAGCTTAGACACTGATCCGAATGACTCTAAGTCACAAATTGGATACATATTAGTATTGAATGGTGGAGCTGTTAGTTGGTGCAGTTCCAAGAGGAGTGTCGTGGCAGGATCTACGTGTGAAGCAGAATACATAGCTACTTCGGAAGCAACAAATGAAGGAGTATGGATGAAGGAGTTCATATCAAATCTAGGTGTAATACCTAGTGCATCGGGTCCAATGAAAATCTTCTGTGACAATACTGGAGGAATTTCCTTGGCGAAGGAATCCAGATTTCACAAGAAGACCAAACACATCGAAAGATGCTTCAACTCTATCCACGATCAAGTCAAGGAGGGAGACATAGAGATTTGCAAATACATACAGATCTGAATGTAGCAGACCTGTGGACTAAGCCTCTTCCACAAGCAAAACATGATCAGCACCAAGACTCCATGTGTGTTAGAATCATTGCAATGTAATCTAGATTATTGACTCTAGTGCAAGTGGGAGACTGAAGGAAATATGCCCTAGAGGCAATAATAAAGTTGTTATTTTATATTTCTGTCGGAGTAATGGGCCACGGGTAGGCTAACCCGAAGCCCAGAACCTTTCAAGGCATCGGGGCTGACTGCGCCCCTCAAGACCCCAAGATGAAGAGCCGCCTTCTGGAAGTCGGCTGGAGGAACAGCCGACTGCCCACTCACGGCCGAGTCCAGGTGGCGAGGTCAAGACTAGCCGACTCCTACCTGGCGGTTTCCAGAGAAGCCGGCCACCGGGAGTCGGCCCGCAGCACCCACAACACCCATGCCCTCATTAAGGGGGACGGGACGGGGAGTGGCTACAGTGAATCCCACTCCCTCCCCTTTCCAGAGGCTAGCGTGGCCACAATGCACAGTACCCACGGAGATCTCTGTCCGACGGGGCACTGTTGCCATGCCATCCCTGACATCAGCACCAGCGGCGGAGTCCTGCACACACGACGGCCTGTCTGTACGACCTAAGGATGACGGGTCCCGCCAGTCAACGAGAGTCCATAAGACGGCAAGAGCGCCACTAGTCGGACCCTGTGGGAGTCGGCCCTTGGGAGTCGGCCTGCCCCTCCCACAGGTCCCACGCGACATTAACCAGACGAGACGGGGAGTGGCTACAGTAATCGCCCGCCAGGCGGCGGAACTATATGCACGACCCGATGACCAAGCCTGCATCATTAGGAGCACGGCTACAGTAATCAGCAGCCGGCAAGACCCGCCAGTGGCGGACACGGCCTGTCGGCCCCGTAACGGACCAGTTGGCGGGACCCACGAGTCGGCGGGCCCCAGCAGCCGGCGGAGAAGCAGGCGACCGAAGAGACTGACGGCTGGGCCCTGCGCCCAGCAGGATTACCATTGTACCCCTGGGGGGT
This sequence comes from Aegilops bicornis, assembly GCA_021605145.1. Lineage (NCBI taxonomy): Eukaryota > Viridiplantae > Streptophyta > Magnoliopsida > Poales > Poaceae > Aegilops > Aegilops bicornis. The sequence goes on from CM038673.1 coordinate 545,664,004, forward strand.
AGGCCTATATAAACCCCCCAGGGCACCCATGCAAAGGGTTCGAATCCATTAGCACTAGACCAGATCATATAGGAAGGAGAGAGCTAGCCTTGCCTTCTCCTACCTCCAGCATACAGCTCAAGGAGCAACCTTGTACTCACTTTGCCTTAGTGATCATGCGGAGACCCCGCAGAGCAGGACTAGGGGTGTTATCTCCTAGGAGAGCCCCGAACCTGGGTAAAGTACGCCGGCGTTCGTGTCTACGCCTTATCCCGCTTCCAGGCACCGGCGACGTTCTACTCGCTCCCACCATGATAAGCCATCCTTTGGCATATGTCGCACCCAACCCTCGACATTTGGCGCCCACCATGGGGCGCGGTGCACCGCCGTCCGGAGATCTGTTCTGGACGGGAACCCTTTTCCTCCCTGGCGAGCGCAGCAAGCCCAACACGCCAGACGGAGTCTGCGCCGACGCGCTGAATGGCGCCGAAATCGCCTGCGCGGCCAGTTGCCTCGCCGATCTTGTCGGCGAGGTTCGCCTCTCCGACGAGCCCGCATCCGACGCGGGCACAGGCGGCCCCGAGAGCCTCCTCGCGGGCCTCCTCGATCAACCCCACGTCGCCAGCGTCGCCAGCGAGCCAGCTGTGGACTTGGAGTCCGTAGGCTCCACCGATCCGACGATGTTCGACTCCAAGACTGTGTTCCTCGATGTGTTCCCCACCAACGTGGTGGTCTACGACGAGCCGCTCCCTCACGCGAAGAGCGGCGGAAGTACCGTTATAGTGGTGCTTGCCATCGGTCATGGCGAGCACTCTGAAGGAGGAGCCCATGACCTGCTTGACGCGGCGCAGCAAGACCTGACCACGCCCATTCCTGAAGATGCCGACACTGAGACGCTGGAGGCGCGCCGCCTTCAGCTCGTCGAAGGCACCAAGAAGCTAGCCAGCATGATGTCAGAAGCCTACCAACACAAGATGGACCGCGCTGTGGGTGGCACGCCGGCTCCAACTGGGCCTAACCGCCTTGGCACGGTCCAGGAGCGTGGCGTGGCCATCGCCAGCCTATTTGGGGCGAATCACCCCGTATACGCCATGCCTGCGGAGAACATCCGAGCCGCCCAGGCGGCGGCGGACGAGCTGGACAATTTCGAGGGCGAAGAGCGTCGCCTAATGACGGAACGCGTCCAGCAGCTCCTCGACGCGGCCGGCGAGCAGAATGAGACCAGCTGCTGCATAGAGGCGCCGCAACGGCAAAATGATGACCTACCTCCTCGCCGAGACCAAGGCGCGATATCTCGTACGCCGACTGGTGGCTTCCGCGAAAGAAAGGACAAAGAACCGGCTGCCAGCCACAGTCGGACTCGCGTCACCATAGAGCGCGACCAAGACGGCCGCCCAAGAGCAGTGGAACGACAGGGCGACTGTCCGTCCCCTCCCTCTCACAGGGAAAGGCGAGTCTCCCCGCCGCCTGTTGTCCATCCGACTCTCGGCGACCGCCTTGGCCGCCGAGAGGGAGTCAGAGAGAATGACGCCCGCCACCGGATAGACCGTCTCCATCGATCCCTGGTGCTCGAAGAAGATGATGAGCTGGGTCCGCCGTGTTTTGGCCCCCGCATGCGAGACAAGCCTTTCCCAAAGGGTTCACACTCCCTAGAGATACGCCCAAGTACACCGGCTCCGTGAAGCCGGAAGATTGGCAAGTTGACTACTCCACGGCCGTCAACATAGCAAATGGCAACAAGCGTGTTGCCGTGAAGTACGTTCCGCTCATGCTCTAGGGCACGGCTCGGACATGGCTGAACAGCTTGAAGCCCCGCAGCATCAACAACTGGGTCGACTTCACGGACACGTACAAGCGACCTCCCAAACCTCGCCAGCTTTCCTTGTGTGTGCAAGGCCCCAACGAGTCAACTCGCGACTACCTCACGCGTTGGGCCAAGCTCCGTAACTCCTACGAGGGCGTGCACGAGGTGCAGGCCATCGAGTACTTCACTGCAGGGTGCCGAGAGGGCACCCTCCTCAAGCACAAGCTTCTCTGCGACGAGCCAGAGACCCTCGACGAGCTGCTGATCATAGCAGACAAATATGCCATGGCCGACTCCTCCATGAAGGCGGAGATTCAAGTTAGTGCGACTGGCAAAGTGGCTCCTCAGGCTCCTCGAACCCCAACTGGAGACGCCAGTCGGTGCCAGCAGCAGAACGACCACAAGCGCAAGGCTCCATAGCCGGCTTCCAGCAGCCGGCAGGTGGCAACAGTCGAAGACCAGCAGCCGGAAAGGCAGCCTCCGCCCAAGCGCCAGAAGGGCGGCAAGCCCAACTGGTTGCCGGCTTTCTCATATGAGCAGACTTTGGATGGTCCCTGCAAGTTCCATAGCGGCGCGAAGCCGTCCAACCATACCACTCGGAAGTGCCACTGGCTCACCAGAATCGCCAAGGGAGACGGCCTCTTGCCTCCCCGCTTTCTTTGGCAGCCGCCTCCTCCTCCGCCCCAAAGCAGCCGGGCGGTCGAGACCGATCAAGTACAAGACGAGTACCCAGAAGAGCACGGAGCCTACATGGTGTTCACCAGCGTAGCCGATGACCGACGCAGCAGGCGGCTGCAGCAAGAAGTGAACGCAGTAGCAACAGAGACACCAGCGTTCATGCACTGGTCTGAGAAGCCCATCAGCTGGAGCAGAGCTGACCACCCAGAGGTGATGCCCAATCCCGGCTCCTACGCCATGGTTTTGGATTCCACCTTTGCAACGGACAGTCGAGCTGCTCGTTTCTCCCGAGTTCTGATAGACGGCGGCAGCAGCATCAACATCCTGTACAAGGATACCATGGAGAAGTTAGGAATCAAACAGAGACAGCTTCAGAACAGCCGGACTGTATTCCATGGCATAGTTCCTGGCCTTTCCTGCTCACCAATCGGCAAGATCCTGATAGACGTCCTCTTCGGAGACAAAGATCACTTCCGCCGAGAGTCAGTTTGGTTTGAGGTGGTGGACCTTGAGAGCCCGTACCATGCGTTACTTGGCCGGCCTGCCTTGGCGAAGTTCATGGCTGTCCCCCACTACGCCTACCTCAAGATGAAGATGCCGAGTTCCAAGGGGATTCTGACCATAGCCGGCGACTACAGGAAGTCGTCCGCTTGTGCGGCTGAGAGCAGTCGGCTCGCCGAGTCCCTCGTGATCGCAGCTGAGAAGCGGCTCCCTTACCGGGTTGTGGCGATGGCCAGCAAGCAGCCGGAGATGTCGCCCAACCCCAAGGAGTTGGAAGCTGAGGGCTCGTTCAAGCCAGCCAAAGAAACGAAGAAGATACCCTTTGTCGGTGGGAACGACACCTATGGGATCACAAGAATCCCTACTACGGTCGCGGGGTGCGGGGTCGTGAGAAGAGCTGATCAAACAGATAGCACACGGTTTCCTTATCCAGGTTCGGGCCGCGAGGACGCGTAAAACCCTACTCCTGCTTTGGTGGTTTGTTTATCTCTGTTCTTGAGCTAGCAATGGGGCATGAGGAGCTCCAAAAAGCCGATCCTCCTCCTGGTCGCCTTGGGCCTCCTTTTATAGGAAAGGGGTTGCCACCGTGGCACGCAGGAGGTGGAAAGGGTACAGTGACGCGAGTTTATCCCTCGCATTACATGACAAGGAGCCTTTAATGCATCTTGCTTAGGTGTCCTTGCTATATCGGGGACGGGGGAGAGCCCTGTCTCGTCCGTCGCCACTCCCTTTTGTGTCGACACGCGCCCTGGCCAGCGGTGTCCGCGGTGACATGTAGGCAGGCAGGCAGCTGAGGTGGCGCAGTGGTGGGTCTCCACGAAGATCCGTGTGCCGCCACGCAGGTGCCTGCCCAACTGGTTGGGTCGGCAGCTGCATGAGAACGGCGGTGGAGGTTTGATTGGTGTGGGCCTGGTGGTGGGCCTACGGGTGTTCTTGGCAAGGGCCTTGCCGTGGCCCCGGCAATGGTCTTGCCGGTGCCCCGGCAAGGGTCTTGCCGTGGCGCCTACTGTCATCCCCGGCAAGGCTCTTGCCGGGGGCCTTGTGGTCCTCCTTGGCTGGGATCGCGCCAAGGGTCTTCATCTTCTATAGTGTGTATCTGATCTTGAATGTCTTCACAAAGATTTGCATGCCACCACGGGGGTGTCTCCCGAATCCTTGCCCCATGGGGGAAGTGGAATCAAGGGTGACTCACTCCGTAGGTGTGGGGCGAGCTGCCACAGCAAGGGTCTTGCCGGGTTTGCTAAAACCGTCTCCCGGCAAGGATCTTGCCGGGGGAGTCCGCTTCGTCCCCTTGCTCTTTGTGGTCTTGGTCTTGGCGTCGTTCTGCTCCTTTCGAGCTTTGGCCTTACCTTGGTTGCTCAGTGCGGTGGTGCCCGCGGCTCAGACTGCCCGTGCTTAGTTATAGGGGTACAAAAAGTGTACCCCTCTTTTTGTACACCGACAGGAGCCCCCGGGCCTGGGCCACACGTAAGCGCAATCGCGTCGTTGGGCTAGGCCCAAAAACGGTGCGCGGGCAGGCGGGGTGGTTTTTACCGTGGTAAGTCTCTTTGCGCACTGCGCTTCCCATGCCTCCCGCGCGTGGCTCGGCGTGGGGAGGCGTGCGTGACGTGGGCGGCATGCGTGGGGCTGAGCTCTGCGCGCATGCGTCACGTCGCAGTTAATGTGAAAGGAGGCGGCCCGCGTTTTCCCCCATAAGAAGGAATGACCGCGGGCGCGCTGCTCACTTTCTCCTCTTCTCTCATACCTTTTCCAATCTCAGAGCCGCCGTTTCCTCTCTTCCTTCCTTCCTAAGCTTTTGCCGTCGCCCGCTGTCGCTGCTTCGCCACCCCTCTTCCTCAATCCTCCAGACCTCTCGGCCGCCATGGCGCCCAAATCCGCCAAGGGCAAGGGGGTGGCTAATGGCTCTGGTACCATGGAGCCACCAGAGAGCGCGCTGTCGGGGGACCGGACGAAGTCCGCCTTCTTCTTCCCTTTGTCGGTTGACGTTCATGAACTCCGGGCCTCCTTCAAGCCCTTATGGGGAGTGAAGACGGGGGGAGAGAATTCGGGGCTCCCGGCGACGTGCGTCATTCCTGCCGCTTGCGCCGATCCTGCTCCAAATCGGTATCCCTTTTTTTCGATTATCTTTCTTGCGGATTATGCCCCCTTTCTTCGATTTCTTTTGCGACATCATGCACACCTTCGGCTTCCGCCTCTTGGATTTCACTCCGAATCCGGTGGCGTGCCTGCCTCTCTTCGCGCATCTTTGTGAAGGCCTCGCCGGAGTGCAGCCTAACACGGCACTCTTTTGCCATTATTTCTCCCCTCGAATCCAGCCCGGAGGCGCCGTCTCCGGATGCGTCGCCTGGATCCCAAGATCCAAGGGGGCATACCCGGACGGCGCCATGAAGGAGAGGTGGGACGAATGGCATGGCCGGTGTTGCTGGATTGAAGACGAAGACCCGCCGGAATTCTGCAAGGTCCGCCGAACGCCGCTGGCCCGTGGCAGCGACTGGAGTGATGTCGATGCTGTCGAAGGGAGGCTTACTGTCGCCACCACCAGGATCCTCCAGTTGACCCGGGCTGGGCTCACCCTGGAGATGATCAGGGCGGACTTCATTCGCCGCCGGATCACCCCGTTGCACAATAAGGGGAGGCCAACCTGGCTTTTTACGAACCCGGCTGACATTATGCGGCTCCGCCCTGGCCTCGACCACAACTTCACGGTGATGGTGCATGCCCACTTCTGCCAGCGGCTTTTCCAGCTTGATGTTGGTCGCGACGGCGAGGTCGAACGGACCGGCAAGGCCGCAAGGGCTACCGCAAAGGTCGGCAAGGCCGTCAAGGGGCCGTTCTTCAAGTTGCCAGCGGGGGTGGTCCCGTTGTGCAATAACTCACGCCGGTCCGAGATCATTGCTGTGATGCCGATCGCAACGCGCACGCCCCGTCTCGAGCTGGAAGGAGCCGACGAACGCAGATGTGCAGCAATTCTTCGACTCCTTGATCGAGGTATATGTAAATGCTGACGCCGAGCGGTGGCTTGTCATGGACACCACCCAGGCGGAGCTGGACTACATCGCCACCAGGGCGAGGGAGGCACAGCTTGCCATGGAGGCCGGCAGCGCCGGGGGCGTGGAGGACAAGGCCGCGATGGCTGCGGAGGAGGAGCAGTTCACCCTGTGGGCAACGGCCGCCGAGGAGGTCAGCAGCGTCGACGCTGGAGCTCCGCTTGTCGAGGATGCGGCCGACGAGTCATCGGAGGAGGAAGGCATGGCGGCGGGCTCGACGCCAACCATGGGAAGAGGGCGAGTCCTACGGCGGTCTGGCTCCGGCGAGCCGGTCCGGCCCGGCGGGGCTACGCGGCCTCAATTGACCCTGGAGGGGTCCGGGCGCCACACGAGGGCCATGACAACGAAAGGGCCGACGAAGGCCGCTGAGAAGAAGAAGGCGACAGCCCCTTCCTCATCCGGGTGCACACAAACCCCGCCGCCTTCTTCACCTCCTCCAGCAGGCGTTGACTCGGATGATGATGTGGAGCTCCCTTTTGATCTTGGGCCTCTCAGCCCGGAGAGGAAAAGGAAACTGGTGGAAGAGGAGGAGACGGATGACGAGTAAGTACTCCGTTCCTTACTGTCATTTCCATTTCCCTGAATTGGGTCGCATGTCTTGATCCATTTTTGCTTTGGCAGGGAGGCAGAGACGTTGGCCCAGAGGGTGAAGAGGGCGAGGACCTCGGCGAGCAGTCAGTCCCTGGCTGGGGCTTCAAAGACACCACTTGTGGTGCTGAGCAGCCCGGACAACAGCCCCCGGCGCAGCCCCCAGCGTAAATTCGTCACCCTCTTCTTACTCGACATGTGGTAGGCGCTCGATGCTATGATGCTGACCTTGCCGGGTTTGCAGGAGGGGAGCGGTAGCAGGAGGAGCTACAGAGGGCTACTCCTAACACACCACCCCCATCGACTACGCCGCCGCGAGGGGCGTCCCCGGCAAGGGCATCAAGCACGGAGCCCACACCCATGGAGGAAGAGGGGAACTTGGGCGCTGGTGACTCTGCCACGGCGCCAAATGCTGGCGGAGAGGGGACTTCTGCTTCACAGCCTGGCACTGGTGAGTCGCCTGTCCTTCGTCTCTGTTATTCCCTTATTCTTTTCTTGGCTTCATTTCTCCCATTGCTACCCAGGCCCTCCTTTAACAGACATGGAGGACGTGGCCACTGTTGTTGGAGACATTGCTGAGGAGGCCCTGGCGGAGGCCAGCAGGATTGCCGCCGAGGAGGCCGCCAAAGATACTGATGAGGCCGCCGCTGACAAAGCCGCCAAAGGTGCTGCCGAGGACGCCACTGCGGGGGCCGCCAAGGCGACCGGCGAGGCTTCTGCCGAGTGCGCCAGCGGTGGACCTGCCGGTGAGGCCGGCAAGGCCTCCGCCGAGGAAGAGGTGGCGGGTGACCAGCCTCCCTCCTCCTCAACCTCGGGCCCCTGCATATATTTGAAGGTGGGCGACGATCTTTTCGTCCATCTTCCAGGGGCGCCCAGCCGAGCGCCCGCCGAAGGGGAAGCCTTTGACGGCGAGGTGCTTGCCGCCACCGGGCTTGAGGTGGTTGATGAGCCGGGCGTTGGCGGTGACGGTTCTCTAGAAGAGCAACTTTTCCGCGCTATGGGAGCCGATTTCCGGAAGCTCCAAGTGCTCTACCGTGCCCGCGTGGACAAGGTCAAGTCCAGGATGGCAGCGGTGGACAACACGAAGATGGCTTTCAAGGTGCGCGTCGCTGAGATGCAGACCTGGTTCCACCAGACTCGCGAGGAGCAGAGGGCCTTTCAGGAGGAATTGGCCAAGCACAATGCAGAGCTCACCATGAAGATGGCCGACATCGAGAGGGCCCAGGAAGAGGCGGCGAACTTGGCTGCCGCGGCCGAAGCTGCCCGGAACCAGCATCAAGCCGCCTTGGACTCCCAGGAAGAGGACCTCTCCGCGCGCGAAGCGAAGCTTATCGCAATGCTCCGCGGCAAGGATGAGGAGCTCGAGGCCCTTGTCGCATGACGGACTTGCGAGCTGGAGCAGAGGCACAAAGAGGCACTCGATGCCCAAGCTCTGGCCCATGCCGGCAAGGTGAAGGAGCTGGAAGCAGAGCGGGACGAGCTGAAGGAGCAGGCCCTCAAGCTGTCCGGCGAGAAGAGCACGCTCAACCACGCCTTGGCAGAGGCGCAAGGAGGCGATCATCAGCGGGATGGGGAGCTCTCCGACGTGCAGAACTCCATCAGAGACCTCAAGCTGAAGCTGGAGGATCTCGAGAAGGTGTTGTCGGAGAGCAGGGCTCGGGAGGAGACCTTGACCATGAGCCTCGAGGAGGAGAAGCAGCTGCGGGAAAACGAGGCCGCCTCCCACCAGGAATATGTGGTGGGTGAGAACGGGTGGATCAGCCATCTGGAGGTCATCGCCGGCAGGGTCACCTCGCAATTGGCCACCATGGGGATGCCAAACGTGAGGTACGCCCCCGAGCGCAGCGCGACCGTCAACGCCAAGCTAACCCAGGTCTTCGAGGGCGTCCTCGGAGCCTTGTCCTATCTTCACTCCAACAGGACGGCCACGCTGGCCGAGGAGGCCCGCGCGACTTTGCCGGAGGTCGTGACCAAGGTCCTCACCAAGATGGCGTACTGGAATCCCGACCTTGATTTCGCGGCCGCGATGAAGAGCTTGCCGGATGGTGTCGACCTCACGGTGCTCAAGGAGCGCATCAATCCCATCACTGACTGCATCGACGAAATCAAGAGAGTGGAAGGCCAGCGTCGGGACTAGGCATCCCATTCTTCTTCGCCGATGTGGGTTCCCGACCAAGACAAATTTTATCTTTAGTTAGAACTGCAGCCATGACGTGATGTAATATAACTTTGGAGTACTCTTAATTTACATGCATGTTATTTCCCCGTTCAATTCCTCTTTGTATGCGTGCCCTACGTCGATCGGGTAGGCTTGCTGGCGCGGAAGCCCCTAGCGGCGTTTTGGGGACGGATCCCCAGGGCCTGCCGGGTATGCGTGCTGCCAGACGAGCCACCTTCCCGTTCCGAACACGGCTGCTCGAACTGTCGAGCTTGACTCGAGTCAGAATCGAGGGCGTTGTTGATCGCAGAAGGTTACTCTGCCATTCTCGACGCAGTCGCTTGAGCTGTTGAGCGGACTCGAAACAGGGCAAGGGCATTGTCGATCGTGGGAGAGCCCCCTGGCGTGCAGGTTTCTCATACAAAGGAGTGACATCACCGGGGGTGGGATAACCTCAAATAAGAAGGGTAGCACAAATAAGGGTTCAGTGCAACTTAGCTTCTGTTTGCGATCGCTCGAGTGTCGATCTTCTGGCCTCCTTTCTTCTTCAAGGGTCACGAAGATGAAGGAGTGCCGGGCTAACAGCTAAATCTGATTCTCGCAACTGCGCGCCCCCTACCCGGCACGCCAAAGATGTCGGTGGGAACGCCACCTATGGGATCACAAGAATCCCTACTACGGTCGCGGGGCGCGGGGTCGTGAGAAGAGCGGATCAAACAAATAGCACACGGTTTCTGTAACGCCCCGGATTCAATGCGCCAGGTGTCTTCCAGTTTTTCGCCGTCGTTGCCATGTCATTTGCTTGCGTGTTGCACTTTGCCACGTCATCATCTGCATTTCATATCATGTTGTCATGTGCATCGCATTTGCATACATGTTCGTCTCATGCATCCGAGCATTTTCACCGTTGCTCCGTTTTGAGTGTGCTCTATATGAAACTTGCTTATTTTTGCATGTAGTTTCATATTATCATGTTGCATCCTTGTTTTGAGGTGTTTGCTTGATGTTTGTATGCATTTTGCATCAATGCCATGTTTATCTTGTTTTGCTCATATCTTCTAGGCCGTAGCTCCGAATCTAATGAACTTTATATGTAACTTGACTAGAATTTCATGTAGATCATCGTGGTGCATTTTAACTTGCTGTTTAACAACTTGAACATAAGGTTTATTCAGATCTGGACCAATTTCGAAATTTGCATATGAGGACTTACCGGAATTGTTATATGTTGTTTCCGGCCTCATTTAAACTTGCTTTGATGTGTTGTTCTTGTTTGCATCATCTCTTTCCATGTGTAGCCTTGTCATGCATCATACTTGGTTGAGCATCAAGTCTTGTCTATGTGTGGTGTGTTTACCATGTTGTGTGCTTCTCCTTTTTAGTTCCTGTTTCATTGCGATCGTGAGGATTCGTTCGTCTACGCTTGGTTCGGCTTCATCCGTTCGTCTTCTTCATGGACTCGTTCTTCTTCCTAGCAGGATTTCAGGCAAGATGACCGTCACCTTGGATCTCGTTACTATCATTGCTAGGCTAGTTGTTTCGTTCTATCGCTATGCTGCGCTACCTATCACTTGTTCCTCAAGCCTCCCAAATTGCCATGTCAGCCTCTAACCTTTTGCACCCCTCCTAGCAAACCGTTGTTTGGCTATGTTACCGCTTTGCTCATCCCCTCTTATAGCGTTGTTAGTTGCAGGTGAAGATGAAGTTTGTTCCTTGTTGGAACATGGAGACGTTGTTCCTTGTTGGAACATGTTTACTTGTTGGGATATCACAATATATCTTATTTAATTAATGCATCTATATACTTGGTAAAGGGTGGAAGGCTCGGCCTTATGCCTTGTGTTTTGTTCCACTCTTGCGCCCTAGTTTCCGTCATATCGGTATTATGTTCCCGGATTTTGCGTCCCTAACGCGGTCGGGTGATTTATGGGACCCCTTGACAGTTCGCTTTGAATAAGACTCCTCCAAAGAAGGCCCAACATTGGTTTTACCATTTGCCTCACCTATGCCCTTTTATTTCCCTTGGGTTTCGGAGCCCGAGGGTCATCTTTATTTTAGCCACCCCGGGCGGTGCTCCTTCGAGTGTTGGTCTCGAACCGAGCAGTCTGCGGGGCCACCACGGGGCAACTCGAGGATTGGTTTTACTCGTAGCTTGACTTATCCGGTGTGCCCTGAGAACGAGGTACGTGCGACTCCTATCGGGATTTGTCGGCACATCCGGGCGGCTTTGCTGGTCTTGTTTTATTGCTGTCGAAATGTCTTGTAGCCGGGATTCCGAGACTGATCGGGTCTTCCCGGGGAGAAGGAATATCCTTCGTTGATCGCGAGAGCTTATCATGGGCTAAGTTGGGACACCCCTGGAGGGTATAAACTTTTGAGAGCCGTGCCCGCGGTTATGTGGCAGATGGGAAGTTGTTAATATCCGGTTGTAGTAAACTTGAAGCAAACTCTTCTAAAATACACCAACCGTGTGCGTAACCGTGAGTGTCTCTTTTCGGGGTTGATCGAGAGGAGAACACGGTTCTTGGGTTATGTCTGACGTATGTATGAGTTCAGGATCACTTCTTGATCATTACTAGTCGACGACCGTTCCTTTGTTTCTCTTCTCGCTCTCATTTGCGTATGTTAGCCACCATACATGCTTAGTCGCTGCTGCAACCTCACCACTTTACCCCTTCCTTACCCATTAAGCTTTGCTAGTCTTGATACCCATGGTAATGGGATTGCTGAGTCCTCGTGGCTCATAGATTACTACACCACCAGTTGCAGGTACAGGTTTGCGATGATCATGACGCGAGAGCGATGTTACTTGTTTTGGAGTTCTTCTTCTGCTTCTTCGATCAGGGGATAGGTTCTAGGTCGGCAGCCTGGGCTAGCAGGGTGGATGTCGTTTGAGTTTCTGTTTATGTTTCATCCGTAGTCGGATGTTGATCTTGTATATGATGTTGATGTATTCTTGTGGCATTTGTGCCTTATGTATGTATCCCATCTATTATGTAATGTTGATGTAATGATATCCACCTTGCAAAAGCTGTTTCAATATGCGGGTCTATCCTTGGTGGGACCGTCGAGTTCCTTTTGGATAGGGTCGCATATTGGGCGTGACAAGTTGGTATCAGAGCCTCGACCAACCTTAGGAGCCCCCTTGATTGATCGTGTAGTTTGGCCGTTGTTGAGTCTTGAAAAAAAAAACTGTTTTCAGAGTCTAGTTATATCGGAGAGTAGGAATTCTTTTTACTCCTCTGCCCCTTCGTCGCTCTGGTGAGGAATCTTGACGTAGGTGTTTTGAACTACTCCTCTTCCCCTTCAAATTTTTCTTAGGATCACTTGGTTAGTTTTTCGATTGTTGGTTCCTCAGCTCTTTTCATCCGGTGCATTTCTCGTCAAGTCGATTCGACCCTCTTCATCTTTGAGTTCAATCCTCAGTTGTCTTATTTTCCCACCCGCCCTCCCTGTTCTTCTTCTCGGAACCGGAGTCCGTAATCGAGTATCCATTCTACTCGTGCGAAGTCTTTGCTTCCTTTCCTTAATGATTTCAATCTGTGTTTTTCTCTTCAAGATATTCGTCAGTTTCCCCTTCCAAGTTGTCTTTGTTTTCCCGCCCTCCCACCCTTTTCTTCCCGGAGTTTGAGTCTGTTTCGATCATCAATTTCATTCGTACGGAGTCTCTTCAGTCTTCCCTCAATTATTTCAACCGGTGAATTATCGTCTTGTTCGTCATTCTTCATCCCTTTCTTTTTCCGGTGGTTTCAATTCAAGTTTTTCGGGCTGATCATATTCTTTTCCTTGGATCAAGTGTTCTCCTTGCTCATTTGCCTCTCGCTAGTTTATCCTTCCGGAGTGCTGAAGACATCTCAGGAGATTCGTCTGTGTTTGAATTAATCCGAGGTTGTCACCTCATGCAAATATCTCAATTGTTCCGGTGCATCATCTATCTGTTTATCATCCCTTTTCAACGGTGTTATCTCTTCAGTGGGCCCTAACCCACAGGTCTTTTCCCAGGATCTTACCTGACTCTTCTAATTTCCCCGGAGTTATTCTCAATTCTTTTCGGAGTTTGACGTAAGAATGAATTTCATCAGTCAGATGCCTTTCCAAGATCGATTTCAAATCATTTCATTGTTGGCTCAACCACTTTGCTTTTCATTCTCCCGGAGTATCCCAGTAATTTTTGCGGTGTTTCTCGCTGTCACTTGAAGACCGAAGAAGAGAATTTTTCCTCTAAATCTTGCCGTTCTCCCGAAGATTCGTGGTTCCAGCTTCATGCTATCCTCTCGAATTATTCCGTTTGTCAGAGATTCTTTTCTTACCCATCCGGAGTATTTCAGGAGTTGCTTTTCTGTTCTGATCATCCAGAGGCCATCTTTTCGGAATATCTCTCCATTCTAAGTTTTTCAAATTCGTTCTCCAATTATTCCATATTCGTTCCCCTTCGTACGTCTCAATATTCTCCGGTGCTGCGTTCAAGCATTCGTTAATCAGTTCGTGATCTCTTCGATCTCTTTTCTCTAAATTCCCTCAAGTATCTTCGTGCTTTTCTAATTCTTTCTGGCGATCCGTTCTCTTCTCTTTGTTCATTTTCATTTTCACAGTGGTTCGTTGAACATTTCTTTTTGGTTTTTCATCATACTCAATTCATTCGTTCTTTTAATCCTACCGGTGGCTCAGGAAGACCTCCCCAAATTTGGTGGTATATCTCCCCTTAACCTTTTCCCAAGGTGGACAAGTGATATGCAACCCATTGCTTGTCATCAATTTAATTGATGAAGGATAAGCATACAATAAATCTTATTCTTATTTCATCCAAGTGAGTAATCCCTTCCTTCGGAGTTTGTTCGTGAGGAATAAATTCTACTTCCAAGTGTTTTCATCTTTTCTTTTCCGGAGTTCAATTTCCTCGGCCTTTTCGTCGGAACCTCCATCTAAATCATCGCAAGCTTTAGTCTTATTCTTTCATCCTTCATCCTATCTCATCATCCTTTTGTCACCGGAGTTCTTCATGGTGGTTCTTCATGATTTAATTCTTTCTTCAAGAGTTTCATTAATATTTTGGTGGAATTCAAGTATCTTTTCTTCTCACGTCTCGAAGTGCAATTAATTCTCCATATTATTTTGAAGTGGAGTTTTGCATTTCTTCGTTCTTCTCAGCTATCCAATCATTTCCATTTGTGGACGGTTATCACCTTATGATCTTCAGATGTTACCTATAAGCCCACAACAAGCTTATTTCTTTTCGTTGTTGATTTTCTCAACAACTCTGTCCAATCCTTTCTTCTAAGATGCTTTCAATTTCATTCGCGGCACAAGTTGTCATTTTCTTCTCCGTTCTTTTCATTCAACTCTTTCAGTTCTTTCCGGAGGTTTTGTGTCATGTCTTCATCAAGTGTCATTCCAGCTTCTCAAGTTCAGATTCTATTCCTTCCATGTTTCAGCCGGAGTGCTACCTAAATCATTTCAGTCTTATTCGTTTCTTTTCTCATTCTAACCACTCCGGTTAGAACGAGTTGTTTCATAGTCTATCTGATTCAGTGAGCTTTCAATTCTCGTCATTCTCGTCATTTCTCTCTTCTTCTCATGTGCTCTCGATTTTTTTGCTTCTTCTCTTGAGTTTCTTGTTTCACCTCATCCCTTTTCCCTTCCGTCTCGGTCCTAAGATCTCGGGACGAGATCTCTTGTTAGTGGAGGAGTGTTGTAACGCCCCGGATTCGATGCGCCAGGTGTCTGCCAGTTTTTCGCCATCGTTGCCATGTCATTTGCTTGCGTGTTGCACTTTGCCACGTCATCATCTGCATTTCATATCATATTGTCATGTGCATTGCATTTGCATACATGTTCGTCTCATGCATCCGAGCATTTTCACCGTTGCTCCGTTTTGAGTGTGCTCTATATGAAACTTGCTTGTTTTTGCATGTAGTTTCATATTATCATGTTGCATCCTTGTTTTGAGGTGTTTGCTTGATGTTTGTATGCATTTTGCATCAATGCCATGTTTATCTTGTTTTGCTCATATCTTCTAGGCCATAGCTCCGAATTTAATGAACTTTATATGTAACTTGACTAGAATTTCGTGTAGATCATCGTGGTGCATCTTAACTTGCTGTTTAACAAATTGAACATAAGGTTTATTCAGATCTGGACCAATTTCGAAATTTGCATATGAGGACTTACCGGAATTGTTATATGTTGTTTCCGGCCTCATTTAAACTTGCTTTGATGTGTTGTTCTTGTTTGCATCATCTCTTGCCATGTGTAGCCTTGTCATGCATCATACTTGGTTGAGCATCATGTCTTGTCTATGTGTGGTGTGTTTACCATGTTGTGTGCTTCTTCTTATTAGTTCCTGTTTCATTGCGATCGTGAGGATTCTTTCGTCTACGCTTGGTTCGGCTTCATCCGTTCGTCTTCTTCATGGACTCGTTCTTCTTCCTAGCGGGATTTCAGGCAAGATGACCGTCACCTTGGATCTCGTTACTATCATTGCTAGGCTAGTTGTTTCGTTCTATCGCTATGTTGCGCTACCTACCACTTGTTCCTCAAGCCTCCCAAATTGCCATGTCAGCCTCTAACCTTTTGCACCCTTCCTAGAAAACCGTTGTTTGGCTATGTTACCGCTTTGCTCAGCCCCTCTTATAGCGTTGTTAGTTGCAGGTGAAGATGAAGTTTGTTCCTTGTTGGAACATGGAGACGTTGTTCCTTGTTGGAACATGTTTACTTGTTAGGATATCACAATATATCTTATTTAATTAATGCATCTATATACTTGGTAAAGGGTGGAAGGCTTGGCCTTATGCCTGGTGTTTTGTTCCACTCTTGCCGCCCTAGTTTCCGTCATATCGGTATTATGTTCCTGGATTTTGCGTCCCTAACGCGGTCGGGTGATTTATGGGACCCCCTTGACAGTTCGCTTTGAATAAGACTCCTCCAGCAAGGCCCAACACTGGTTTTACCATTTGCCTCACCTATGCCCTTGTATTTCCCTTGGGTTTCTCGGAGCCCGAGGGTCATCTTTATTTTCGCCCCGGGCGGTGCTCCTTCGAGTGTTGGTCGAACCGAAAGCAACTTCGCGGGCCACCTCGGGGCAACTCGAGGGTTGGTGTTACTCGTAGCTTGACTTATCCGGTGTGCCCTGAGAACGAGGTACGTGCGACTCCTATCGGGATTTGTCGGCACATCCAGGCGGCTTTGCTGGTCTTGTTTTATTGGTGTCGAAATGTCTAGTAGCCGGGATTCCGAGACTGATCGGGTCTTCCCGGGGAGAAGGAATATCCTTCGTTGATCGCGAGAGCTTATCATGGGCTAAGTTGGGACACCCCTGCAGGGTATAAACTTTCGAGAGCCGTGCCCGCGGTTATTTGGCAGATGGGAAGTTGTTAATATCCGGTTGTAGTAAACTTGAAGCAAACTCTTCTAAAATACACCAACCGTGTGCGTAACCGTGAGTGTCTCTTTTCGGGGTTGATCGAGAGGAGAACACAGTTCTTGGGTTATGTCGGCGTAAGTAGGAGTTCAGGATCACTTCTTGATCATTACTAGTTGACGACCGTTCCTTTGTTTCTCTTCTCGCTCTCATTTGCGTATGTTAGCCACCATACATGCTTAGTCGCTGCTGCAACCTCACCACTTTACCCCTTCCTTACCCATTACGCTTTGCTAGTCTTGATACCCATGGTAATGGGATTGCTGAGTCCACGTGGCTCACAGATTACTACACCACCAGTTGCAGGTACAGGTTTGCGATGATCATGACGCGAGAGCGATGTTACTAGTTTTGGAGTTCTTCTTCTGCTTCTTCGATCAGGGGATAGGTTCCAGGCCGGCAACCTGGGCTAGCAGGGTGGATGTCGTTTGAGTTTCTGTTTATGTTTCATCCATAGTCGGATGTTGATCTTGTATATGATGTTGATGTATTCTTGTGGCATTTGTGCCTTATGTATGTATCCCTACCTATTATGTAATGTTGATGTAATGATATCCACCTTGCAAAAGCGTTTCAATATGCGGGTCTATCCTTGGTGGGACCGTCGAGTTCCTTTTGGATAGGGTCGCATATTGGGCGTGACAGTTTCCTTATCCAGGTTCGGGCCGCGAGGACGCGTAAAACCCTACTCCTGCTTTGGTGATTTGTTTATCTCTGTTCTTGAGCTAGCAATGGGGCGTGAGGAGCTCCAAAAAGCCGAATCCTCCTCATGGTTGCCTTGGGCCTCCTTTTATAGGAAAGGGATTGCCACAGTGGCACGCAGGAGGTGGAAAGGGTACAGTGACGCGAGTTTATCCCTCGCATTACATGACAAGGAGCCTTTAATGCGTCTTGCTTAGGTGTCCTTGCTTTATCGGGGACGGGGGAGAGCCCTGTCTTGTCTGTCGCCGCTCCCTTTCGTGTCGACACGCGCCCTGGCCAGCGTTGTCCGCGGTGCCATGTAGGCCAGTGAGGTGAGGTGGCGCATGATGGTGGGTCTCCACGAAGATCCGCTCACGCCACGCAGTGCCTCGCCTAACCGGGTTGGGTCGGCAGCTGGATGCGAACGGCGGTGGAGGTTTGATTGGCGTGGGCCTGGTGGTGGCCCTATGGGTGTTCTTGGCAAGGGCCTAGCCGTGGCCCCGGCAAGGGTCTTGCTGGGGCCCCGGCAAGGGTCTTGCCGTGGCGCCTGCTGTCGTCCCAGGCAAGGCTCTTGCCGGGGGCCTTGTGGTCCTCCTTGGCTGGGATCCCGCCAAGGGTCGTCATCTTCTATAGTGTGTATCTGATCTTGAATGTCTTCATAAAGATCTGCATGCCACCACGAGGGTGTCTCCCGAATCCTTGCCCCATGGGGGCAGTGGACTCAAGGGAGACTCGCTCCGTAGGTGTGGGGCGAGCTGCCACGGCAAGGGTCTTGCCGGGTTTGCAAAAACCGCCACACGGCAAGGTTCTTGCCGGGGGAGTTCGCTTCGTCCCCTTGCTCTTTGTGGTCTTGGTCTTGGAGTCATTCTGCCGCTTTCGAGCTTCGGCCTTACCTTGGCTCACTTCCCTTGCCTTCCTCAGTGCGGTGGTGCCCGCGGCTCAGACTGCCCATGCATAGTTATAGGGGTACAAAAAGTGTACCCCTCTTTTTGTACACCGACACCCTTGGACCCGGAACACCCGGAGAGGTATGATGTCGTAGGTGCGAACCTCACAGCAAATAGGAAGGCGAGCTCGTCGATTTCCTCCATGAGAATTGGGACATCTTCGCATGGTCCCCCAAAGACATGCCAGGTGTTCCGACGGAATTCGCCGAGCACAAGTTACATGTCTGATCTGATTTCAAGCCAGTCAGGCAGCCCTTGCGCCGCCTGTCAGAAGAGAAGAGAAGAGTTGTTGGAGAAGAGATAGCCCGGCTTCTAGCAGCCGGCATCATCATGGAAGTGTTCTTTCCAGAATGGCTAGCCAACCCGGTCCTGGTGCTGAAGAAGAACAAGCAGTGGCGAATGTGTATTGACTACACTAGCCTCAACAAAGCATGCCCCAAGGACCCGTTCGCTTTGCCAAGGATCGACCAAGTGATAGACTCCACAGCCGGATGCGAGTTGTTGAGTTTCTTAGATGCATATTGAGGATATCACCAAATCAAGTTGAACCTGGCAGACAGACTGAAGACCACCTTCATCACCCCGTTTGGAGCCTTCTGCTACTTAACCATGACGTTCGGCTTGAGGAATGCCGGCGCCACCTTTCAACGTTGCATACAAAAGTGCCTCCTCAAGCAACTCGGCAGAAACGCCCATGTTTACGTGGACGATGTGGTGGTGAAGATGGAGAAGCATGGAACGCTGCTGGAAGACCTCAAGGAGACCTTTAAGAATCTGCGCCGATTTCAGATCAAGCTCAACCCAGAGAAATGCATCTTCGGAGTACTAGCCGGCCAGCTTCTTGGCTTCCTGGTCTCCGAACGCGGCATAGAGTGCAACCCCGTGAAGATCAAGGGCATCGAGAGGATGGAAGTGCCCACCCGACTGCTGGACGTACAGAAGTTCACTGGCTGTTTGGCATCCATCAGCCGCTTCATCAGTCGGTTGGGAGAGAAGGCTCTTCCCCTGTACCAACTCATGAAGAAAACCACCTTTTTGAGTGGAACGACAAGGCGGACGAAGCTTTTCCCCAGCTTAAGAAGATGTTGACTACTCCACCTGTCCTGGCGGCTCCGAATCCTAAGGAGCCCATGCTCCTATACATCGCCGCTACCAGCCGGGTGGTCAGCACAGTCATCGTGGCAGAGCGCAAGGAGGAAAGCAAGGCACTACCGGTCCGGAGACCGGTATATTATTTGAGTGAAGTACTGTCGACCTCCAAGCAAAACTACCACCACTACCAGAAGATGTGCTATGGTGTGCACTTTGCCGCAAAGAAACTGAAGCCTTACTTTCAAGAGCACCCAATCACTGTGGTCTGCACAGCTCCATTACCAGAGATCATTGGAAGACAAGATGCTTCAGGCCGAGTGGCCAAATGGGCCATAGAGTTGCCCCCTACACCATCTACTACCAGCCTCGCACCGCCATCAAGTCGCAAGCATTGGCCGACTTCCTCGTCGACTGGGTCGAGACCCAGTACCTGCCGCCAGCGTCCGACTCCACCCATTGGCGGATGCATTTTGATGGCTCCAAGATGCGCACCGGCTTGGGAACCGGCATCGTCCTCACCTATCCCAAAGGCGACAAGGTCAAATATGTGCTGCAAATCCATTTTGCCACCTCCAACAATGTTGCCGAATACGAGGCACTCATTCACGGGCTCCGGCTTGCCAAAGAACTCAGCATTCGCCCGATCATGTGCTATGGTGACTCCAACTTGGTGGTCCAGCAGTCGTCTGGCGACTGGGATGCCAAGGATGCAAACATGGCGAGCTACCGCTTCCTCGTGCAGCAACTCAGTGGATATTTTGAGGGGTGCGAGTTTCTCCACGTGCCAAGAAACGACAACGAGCAAGCAGATGCCTTGGCATGAATCGGCTCTACCCGTTAAGCAATACCGTCCGGCTCGCCCTCCAGCGCCTCCTCAAGCCGTCTGTCAAGCCTTCACCAGAATCAAACTCCATCTTTGTGCCGGATCCTCCTGAAGCAGTCGGATCCGACTCACGAGTCCCTACAGACGGCACGAGAATTCCGGCAGACGGCTCCGGGATCACGACAGTCGAAGCCGGCCCGGGGACTTCAGAACCCGGCTCGGGGACTGCGGCGATTAGCCTAGAGACTTCAGAACCCGGCCCAGGGACTGCAGCGATTAGCCTAGAGACTTTAGAACTCGGCCCGGGGACTGCGCCAATCGGCCCGGGGACTTCATCGACCCAGCAAGCGGCTGCCGACTCCAACCCGCCGCCTCCTGACCCAGCCGCCCTCGTCCAAGTCACAGTTCTGATAATCGAAGAAATCACAGCACCATCATGGGCCCAGCCCATCCTCAAATTCCTGGTGAGCAAAGAGCTGCCAACTGATGAGATCCTAGCTCGGCAAGTGCAACGCCGAGCAGCAGCCTACACCATAGTCAACAGAGAGCTTGTAAGGCGCAGTGTCACTGGCAACTACCAGCGCTGCATAGAGCCGGAGCAAGGCCAAGCAATTCTCAAAGACATCCATCAAGGCGAGTGTGGCCACCATGCGGCTGCAAGAGCACTCGTCGCGAAAGCCTTCCGCCATGGTTTCTTCTGGCCGAGTGCCTTAGAAGACGCCAAGGACCTGGTCCAAAAATGCAAAGGTTGCCAGAAGTTCCGCTCCAAGCCGCATCAGCCGGCTTCTGCACTCAAGACTATTCCAATTGCCTGGCCCTTTGCTGTTTGGGGCCTGGACATGGTGGGACCATTCAAGATGGCACGAGGTGGCCTGACTCACTTACTTGTCACGGTGGACAAGTTCACCAAGTGGATAGAAGCAAAGCCGATCAAGAAGCTGAATGGTCCGACTGCCGTAACTTTCATCTCCGACATCACAATTCGGTACAGCCTACCACACAACATCATCACCGACAATGGCACGAACTTTGCCAAAGGTGCCTTGGCCCATTTCTGCGTGACACAGGGCATCCGACTGGACTTAGCATCTGTTTCCCATCCGCAGTCAAACGGTCAGGTAGAGCGAGCAAATGGCCTCATCCTGTCCGGCATCAAGTCTCGACTGGTCGAGCCCCTGGAGCATTCGGCCGGCTGCTGGCTCGATGAGCTGCCAGCCGTCCTCTGGAGCCTGCGCACAACTCCAAACAAGTCAACCGACTTCACGCCTTTCTTCCTCGCTTCTAAAGGTCAAGCCGTCATCCCAACGGACATAGAGTTCGACTCCCCACGAGTCACCATGTACACCGAGGAGGAAGCAGAAGAAGCACGTCAAGATGGCGTCGATCTGCTGGAAGAGGGCCGGCTGTTGGCACTCAGTCGGTCCAGCATCTACCAGCAGAGCCTGCGCCGATACTACAACCGAAAGGTCAAGCCGAGATCTTTCCAAGAAGGAGACCTTGTGCTCCAGCTGATCCAGCGAACAGCCGGCCAACACAAGCTCTCAGCACCTTGGGAAGACCCTTTCATCATCAGCAAAGTGTTGGGCAATGACTCCTACTACCTGATCGACGCTCAGAAGACCAGAGCACACAAGAGGGACGACTCCGGCAAAGATACGGAGCGCCCATGGAATGCAAATCTCCTACGAAGATTTTACAGTTAAATGCAGTATGTACCACGCTACCTTTTGTATTAAAGTACGAAGACTTCGGGCCCCCCGAGAAGAGCTCGGAGACTGCCCTCTTTTATCTATATGATAAGAATTATGCCTACGAGTATGTTATTCTTTGTTATGCCGCTTGGCACCGGGTTCGACTAGTCGGCCCGGGGACTTGCCGTCTTGCCCTATGAAATGCTTCATGCAGCCGGACAAGTAGTGTGTGGCACTTAAGCCGTCTCCTGTCAGAAGCCGCAACTTGCATAGCGATGGTCTAGTGGGCAGGAGAAAGGTAGAATGGGTGTCCACACGAAAAATGGCTAAGGACCCAAAGCATGTACATAGTTTAAGCCGGCTTCCAGCCTTTCCTAACCGACACTTGAGAAGCCGGCTCGCTGTCTTCTACTCTACTTGCGAAAGAACTCTAAACGGCTAAGTACTTGCCTTCCCAAAGTAGCCAAGTACTTGACCCAGTAGCAGTCCGCAGAGCGGCTGTCCGGCTGGCAAGACGGCAACCAAGGGAAGGCGGCAAAGGAAAAAGGCAAAGGAGCAATAAGCAAGAAGAGATAGAACTCGGAGAAATATTTACATAACAAAGGACCTTGGCCGAATCTTCAAACAAAAGTTCAAGATACACCCGGCGGGAGGAATTGTGCAAATTAACAAGTTCTTCGAGACTATTAAGAAGATAAAAACAAAGATAAAGTGGCAGCCTAAGAAGCGCCAGACGGGTTCGGAGGATCGGAGGATTCAGCGGTGCCAGTTGTTGGGGCGGCCGGCTGGTCGGTCTCGGCTTGATCACCTCCGGTGGTAGCCGGCTTGGCCGGGCGCGGCTCGTTGCTGGAGGCGCAGTCAAGCTGAGGCTGGCCGTCTGCTCCATCCACTGGTGCCTCCCGTTCGCCTCCCTCCTCCGCCTCACCTTCCTCCTCGCCACTGGAGCCGATCACCTCCGCCGAGTCCTCGCCGTCATCTGGATTCATCCCGAACCACTCCGGCGGCGCCTCTTCACCAGTTTCAGCCTGCTCCAGGACGAAGACGCTGGTATCTGTGTACTCGGCAATCGACACCGTGCGCTGGACGAGGGCGTCTTCCACGACTGCCAGCTCCGCCTGGGCCTCTAGCCGGAACGTGGCTTGCCGGTCCAGATCCAGCCCAAGATGCCACGCCTTCACAAACTCCAAGGCCCGGCGCGCTCCGGCCCGGGTCGAGGAGCCCTTCCAGCCTCAGGCGGCCACCATGACCTCCAAATGCCGGGCAGTCCGACCGTAGTGCGCGGAGCTCGCATATCGCCACAGTATGCGGCGATCGCCTGAGCGCCGACACGCTGAAGCCGGCGCAGCATCCGGTGGGCCGGCCGAAGACGAGCCTCGATGCTCAGAATCTGCTCGTCAAGAGTTCGGGGGGGATCGGCAGTGATCTGTGCGCCATCCGCCCTTCGCCCTTCGCGATAAGCCTCGATGGCTTGGTTGGCGGCCTGCGAGTGGCCAGGGAAGAAGTCTGCCAAGACAGAAGAACGAAGAAAGAAGTCAAAAACCAGAAGTCGGCTCGACCAAACAGCCAGCAACTCAAAAAGGAAAATAAGGAGAAGCTCACCGTCGACGATATCCTCTATCTCGTGGAAGCCAAGGCCAGCATCGCTTCCTTGTCAGTCCAGGAGTAGCGTTCACTTGTGAACTCAGCAAGGAGGGCGGTCTCCTTTTCTTCCGCCTCCTGCTGGGTCTTCTTGAGCAGCTCTTTCTGCTCTGCCAGTTGCGCGACCAGCAGATCGCGCTCTGCGGCCAGCTTGTTGCACTCCTCCCCCTTGGCATGCAGCGCGGTGTTGGCCTCGCCCAGCTGCTGCTGCAGGGTGGCGTTGGCCTCTGAAGAAGAAGAAGAAAAAGGCGCTAAACCGTCAACAAGGAAGAAGGTCGCTGGGGAGATCCGGCCCGACTACTCAGCAGTCGGCCCGAATCTTAGGGACTACAGCCTGCGGGTGCGCCAGCGTGCCCCCGCAGAGAAAGGAAGAGGAGTCACTCCGGCTATCCGACAAGTCGGCGGTCCACATGGCCAGTTCTTCAACGTTGCGGTTGAAGGTGGTCACACGGAGATTGTGATAGTCCTGCGACAGAAATCCCAAACAATTGTTAGTGCTTGGGACTCAACGATTAGAGTTCCGAGCCGCCTGCTCAGCAGCCGGCCCGAAACTCGTGGACTACACCCAATGGGTGCGCTGGCGCGCCCCCATAGAGAAGAGCAAGAAACAAAGACAAAGCAGGAGGAAACTTACCTAGATGGCTGTCCGCGACGCCAAATGCGCCTTGGTGCAGTTCTGGATGACGTCGCCCTCGGCTCGGAGCTTGTTTTGGACGTCCAAAAGCGCCTGGTTCAGCAGGCCTGTTCCGTCTCCCCGCACCCACCCAGTGGGCGCGGCGCTCGTCGCCTCAGCGTCCGGGATCGTGGAGCTCGCGGCGCCGGCTTCCAAAGGGCGCAGCGCCGAGGCCGCCTTTATAAGACAGCGACGCATCGTCTTGCCGACTTGGAGAATTAACCCCGCCACGAGCTCGACTTCAGTCGGCGGCACCGGAGGGTCCGCCGGCTGATCGCCTTGTGCGCTTCCAGATGGCGGCGGTGGAGGCATGATCACATCCGGCACGGAGGCGTCGCTGCCATCCTACTGCATGGCCGGGTTTTCGCCGTCGGCTTCTCCAGTCTGCCCCGTGAACTCCGGAGGCGGCGGCGCGGAGTTCAGTGGGGTGACAAAGACTGCCGATTGGCGGTGCGCGGCCTCTTCGGCCTGCTTCCTCGCCTACGGCGGCCTCGGCCTCTGCCAGATTTTTCTTGGCGGCGGCCTCCGCCTTCTCTAGCTGGGCGTTCTCTTCCTCTGCGCGCTTCTCTTGCGTGTTCCGCTCTGTTGCCTCCCGGAGGTCGCCGACGGGGTCAATCAGCCGATTGGTGGCGGACGTCTCCGCCGACCCCATGACGGAGGCGGCAGCGACCCTCTCAAGAGAGATGGGAGCCCTAGACCAAGGGAAAACAAGTGAAGTCTCAGACAAGATCAACAAAGAAAAAATAAAGGCAAAGGGTAGGAGCACTTACGCGGATACCAGCGGCAGCTTCTTCACCTCCTTACGGAAGCGGATGGCCTTCGCGGCCGCCTCGTCCCGTTTGGTCGCCACGGCTGCCTCGTCCCGTTTGGTCGCCGCGGCCGAGCCCTTGGATTTCTTCGGCCGACTGCCGAACAGGCTCGGCACGGCCCTGCGCTTCTTCGCGCCGCCTTGAGCGTCCGGCGCGGTAGAAGAGCTTGCACCGGGCTGGCCGACTCCTGGCTGGTGGCGGAGGGCGACCTCCTCGTCTTCGACAGGCCAGTCCTTGAGTCTGGCCCCAAGTCGCGGGCCGCCTCCTCCCTCTGCGTCGTCTTCCAAGGCCGCCGCCCCTAGATCGGGGTCATCGGCATCGCTCTCCGCCCCGTCGGCGAGGAACTCGTGGGCCGGCCCCACGGTGCCGGCTGCTGGGTGGAGGAGGGGGTTCTGACCAAAGCCGACTGGTCAGGACGGACAAGACGAACTCGGCAAGAAAGAAGTCAAAAAAGTTAAAGAAAGAAGAAAAGAAGCAACTCACTATGGGCGGTGGGTTGGCACGTGAATACGGCTCCTTGCCGAACTGCCAATCCTCCAAGAGCTTGCAGTCCGCAAGGTAGTTCACCATATAGGCCACCTCCTCCTGAGGCATGTCCTTGGTGCACATCCGACTCGGGTCTCGGTGCCCATTCTTGTGGGCGACTTTGGAGTGGGAGAACTCGGCGCGCCATGAAGGCGGCCAGCAGATCTGGACGGGCCAGACCCTCTCGATCGTCGGCCAAGACTGAGTCGCGTGGCGCGCCGGCTCCTGCAAGGCGTCGGCCCTGTCTGATATGACCAGTTGGGCAGCCTCCTAGCCGGCGGGCCGGCCTCGTAGGCCGGCAGATTGACCCAGTCGCCCTCCCCGAAGAGGCTCTTCACGTAGAAATACGACCGCTGCCACATCTTCACCGACTTTATCAGCTTGATGGAGGGGAATGGGTTGTCAGCCCCCGACCTCCGCACGATGATGAATGCGCTGCATTGAGCCGGCACGCTTGCCGCTTGAGTGTCGAGCTTGGAGTAGAAGAACTCCCCCCAGAGCTCGATGGTGGGGAGAACGCCAAGGAAGCCTTCGCACAGGGCGACGAAGGCGGACAACAGCACCACAGTGTTGGGGGTGAGGTGGTGCGGCTGGAGGCCGTAGAACTCGAGGAAGGCGCGGAAGAAGCTGCTCGCTGGTAGGCCTTGGCCGCGTAGGCAGTGCGAGCGGAAGATGACCCGCTCACCCTCCTGCGGAGCCGGCGAGATTTCTCCCCTCGGCGCGAGGCGGACCCACACGAAGTCCTTGCCGGGGAGCCGACGCGTCTTGCGGAGGAACTCGATGTGACCATAGTGGACCTCCGAGCCATCCCAGGTGCCGGAGTGCAACGAAGGGGGGGGGGGCGGCGGCGGAAGAGGAGCTCATCGCGAAAGGATCACCGCAGCGCTCGGAGTAACTTGGGCGCAGCGGCGTGAGGAAGAAGAAGATGAAGAAGAAGCAGTATGGAGGAGCGGCGCGTGTGCTTTGCCGCTCCCCCTCCTCCCCCTATTTATAGCCCATGGGCTGCGAAGCCGAGGGGGCGGTCGTGGGATTTACTGCGCCCATGACCCCACGACCCCCACGTTCTTCGCGCAAAGTCACTGCGTGCAGTAACTCCGCGGGAACCCCAACCGTCCGCCGTGGCCGCAGCGGATCCGCTCGCATGCCGAGGTGCGGTGGTGGTGGGCCCCGCCTGTAGGCCTGTGCTGTCGCGCGTGTGGGTGGGCAGACTGGCCCTACCGCGTGCCGCCATGTGACGGGCCCGAACAGGTAGCGGCCTAGAAGCTTAGCCAGCACGCCACCCGGATCCCGCCAAAGCGTTCAAAAACTTTGGGCAAGTAAAAATTGGGTGAGACCGACTCCTAGCAGTTGGCCCAGCAGAAGTCGAACGAGGTTTTCACCTTAGGCACCCGGAGAGAGAAACTGCTGAGGCTCCTCGGCAGATTGCCCGCGGCGCCTCACCAGCTTCGGGGACTACTGTCGGAGTAATGGGCCACGGGTAGGCTAACCTGAAGCCCAGAACATTTCAAGGCATAGGGGCTGACTGCACCCCTCAAGACCCCAAGATGAAGAGCCGCCTTCTGGAAGCCGGCTGGAGGAACAGCCGACTGCCCACTCATGGCCAAAGTCCAGGTGGCGAGGTCAAGACCAGCCGACTCCTACCTGGCGGCTTCCAGAGAAGCCGGCCACTGGGAGTCGGCCCGCGGCACCCACAACACCCATGACCTCATTAAGGGGGACGTGACGGGGAGTGGCTACAGTGAAGCCCACTCCCTCCCCTTTCCAGAGGCTGGCGTGGCCACAGTGCGCAGTACCCACGGAAATCTCCATCCGGCGCGGCACTGTTGCCATGCCATCCCTGACATCAGAACCAGCGGCGGAGTCCTGGACCCACGACGGCCTGTCTGTACGACCTAAGGATGACGGGTCCCACCAATCAGCGAGAGTCCAGAAGACGGCAAGAGCGCCACCAGTCGGACCCTGTGTGGGAGTCGGCCCCTGGGAGTCGGCCTGCCCCTCCCACGGGTCCCACGCGCCATTGACCAGACGAGACGGGGAGTGGCTACAGTAATCGCCCGCCAGGTGGCGGAACTGTAGCCACGACCCCATGACCAAGCCTGCGTCATTAGGAGCATGACTATAGTAATCAGCAGCCGGCAAGACCCGCCAGCGGCGGACACGGCCTGTCGGGCCCGTACCGGACCAGTCGGCAGGACCCACCATCGGCGGAGAAGCCGGCGACCGAAGAGACCGATGGCTGGTCCCTGCGCCTAGCCGGATTACCATTGTACCCCTAGGGGTAGGCCTATATAAACCCCCTAGGGCACCCATGCAAAGGGTTCGGATCCATTAGCACTAGACCAGACCATATAGGAAGGAGAGAGCTAGCCTTGCCTTCTCCTACCTCCAGCATACAGCTCAAGGAGAAACCTTGTACTCACTTTGCCTTAGTGATCATGCGGAGAACCCGCAGAGCAGGACTAGGGGTGTTATCTCCTAGGAGAGCCCCGAACCTGGGTAAAGTACGCCGGCATTCGTGTCTACACCTTATCCCGCTTCCAGGCACCGGCGACGTTCTACTCGCTCCCACCATGATAAGCCATCCTTTGGCATATGTCGCACCCAACCCCCGACAATTTCCTTAATTCATGATAAATGATTATTATCCATGCTAGAATTGTACTAATCGGAAACTTGATACATGTGTGGATACATAGACAAAACACTGTGTGCCTAGTATGCCTCTACTTGACTAGCTCGTTAATCAAAGATGATTGAGTTTCTTAGCCATGGAGATGTGTTGTCATTTGATGAATGGGATCACATCATTAGGAGAATCATGTGATGGACAAGACCCACCCATAGCATAGCATAATGATCGTTCAGTTTTATTGCTACTGCTTTCTTCATCTGAAATACATATTCCTCCGACTATGAGATTATGCAACTCTCGGACACCGCAGGAATGCTTTTTGTGCTATCAAACGTCACAACGTAACTGGGTGAGGGAATCCTGGACTAAGGGGTCCTTGGGTGTCCAGGCTATGTAATATGGGCCGGACTAATGGGCCGTGAAGATACGAAATCAAAGATCTTCCCTCGTGTCCGGACGAGACTCTCCTTTGCGTCGATAGCAAGCTTGGCGTTCGGATCATGCATCTTCCTTTCTCTGTAAACCGACTTTGTACAACCCTAGATCCCTCCAGTGTCTATATAAACCGGAGGGTTAGGTTCATAGCGGCAATCACAATCATATAGGTTAGACATCTAGGGTTTAGCCATTACAATCTCGAGGTAGTTCAACTCTTGTAACCCCTATACTCATCAAAATCAATCAAGCAGGAAGTAGGGTATTACCTCCATTAAGAGGGCCCAAACCTGGGTAAACATCGTGTCCCCTGCCTCCTGTTACCTTCGATCCTTAGACGCACAGTTCGGGACACCCTACCCGAGATCTGCCGGTTTTGACACCGACATTGGTGCTTTTATTGACAGTTCCACTGTGCCGTCGCCAAAAGGCTCGATGGCTCCATTGATCATCTGCAACAATACCGCCTTCAGGGAGAGTTTTCTCCCCAGCCAGATCTTTGTATTCGATGGCTTCACACTACGTGCCAACTCGATTGGCCATCTGGAGCAGATCGACAGCTACGCCCCTGGTCATCAGATCAGTTTTGGAAATGTAAACTATGTCGCTGACGTCCGAGGAGATTTGATCTTCCAAGGGTTCGCAGTCCCAATCACCGCTCTGGCCTTAGATCTGGAGTGTACCACCAGGTCCGAAGATGGGAGTTTAAAGCCCGCCGGACTCTCTGCAGCTATAGAGCCTGGCACCGGAGAACTGGAGGGGACTGCATCACCGGCGGGCCTGGAGTCACGCCAGGATCCCTCTATCATCATCAAACCGGACTCTCCTCCGAACTCTCGGGATCCGCATTATATGAGCTTGGCCAGGGAACTCCTGTCCCGCTCCGCTCCACGGACTCTCGCTTCTCCTTCCAAACCTAGCTCTTGAATGAGGCCCTGGACTTAATGCGATCTCTCGACATTGCAGAAAAATCACTGTCAGACTACACCCAGCCCATATTAGGGGCCGAGAGCGGGGAATTTCATGTCCCACCCATCACCCACTTCATAGCCACTTTCGAGGATTTAACCGACACGCTCGACTACGATTCCGAAGACATCGACGGTATGGACAACGACACCGGAGATGAGAAGAGCCCGAACCCGCCGTTCACCGGACGATGGACGGCCACTTCCTCATATGACGTATACATGGTGGATACACTGAAAGATGATGACAGCGACAATGGGAAGAATCTAGAGGATGATCCTGCTGAAGCACCTCCGAAGCGTCCACGTCAGTGGCGCCGATCAAAATCGCATCGCGAAAAAGACAGCGGTACCGGCACCGGAGACAATAACACCCCGGATAACGCCGAAGACCAGGACGCCCCTGTCGAGCCAGCATCCGAACAGGATGATTGGGAAGAGGGGCAAGTCAACCCTGACGATCCTATCGGGAACGAGGGCTCGGAGGATAGTAATTACCTACTGATCTCCGAGGAGGACGAGAGCCTTGCCAACGAAGATTTCATCATGCTAGAGGAACCCCTCGAGCAAGAGCTCTTTAAGCGCCGGCTAATAGCCACAACAAGAAGCCTGAAAAATAAGCGGCAGCAACTTCAAGCTGACCAGGACTTACTCAATAACAAATGGACTAATGTCCTGGCACCTGAGGATGAGGCCTCGAGCGCCCAACTAAGAGTTACCCAAAGTGCAGATTTCTCTCCCAATTCGACGATGAGGTACCAGAGCCTATACCGACAACACGTAACACGGCTGCGGGCCTGACCAACCACCAGGTGGCAGAGACAAAGTGGTAACCCAAGCCGAACACCAGCCTGCACCACCTCGCCCTAGAGGCAGAGAAACAGTGGCTGAAGGGTACACGCACGACACGCGACAGGACCTAGACAATAGAGCTGGTCATACCAGAACAATTTATGGATCAAGGGGCGTGCACCAACGAGAGAAGACGGCAATCAGGCCTGGCGCGACAAGCACAACCTCACCCGGGCTGAAAACCGCATACGGACTCCATCCAAACTGCGTCGTGACGTCGCCCGATACAGAGGAGCCCCACACCCCCTATGCTTCATCGATGAGGTAATGGAGCACCAGTTCCCAGAAGGGTTTAAACCCGTGAACATTGAATCATACGACGGCACAACAGATCCCGCAGTATGGATTGAAGACTTTCTTCTCCACATCCACATGGCCCGCCGTGATGACTTACATGCCATCAAGTACCTCCCCTTAAAACTTAAGGCACCAGCACGACATTGGCTGAACAGCCTCCCAGAAAACTCTATCGGTAGCAGGGAAGACTTGGAGGACGCCTTCAGAGACAACTTCCAAGGTACCTATGCTCGGCCCCCGGACGCCAATGACCTTAGTCACATAATCTAGCAACCCGGCGAATCAGCCCGGAAGCTCTGGACCAGGTTCTTAATTAAAAAGAACCAGATTGTGGATTGTCCGGATGCCGAAGCCCTCACGGCCTTCAAACACACGTCCGAAATGAGTGGCTCGCCCGACACCTCAGCCACGAGAAGCCGAAATCCATGGCAGCCCTCCCTGCACTTATGACCATCTTTTGCGCGGGAGAAGATAGCTGGCTAGCTCGTCGAAGCAATAGCACCAGCGACCCAGGCACCTCTGAAGACAGGGACGGCAATGACAAGCCGCGACGCGATAAACACAGGCGTCGAAACAATAATGAAGACACGGCGGTCAATGCCGGATTTAGTTGCTCCAAAGCCGGTCAGCGGAAGAAGCCATTTAAAGGAAACAAAGATGGTCCATCCAATTTGGACATAATCCTTGATCATCCTTGCAAAATTCATGGCACCCCCGATAAACCTCCCAATCACACCAACAGAAACTGTTGGGTCTTTAAACAGGCCGGCCAGCTCAACGACGAACACAAGGGGAAAAGGCCGCCCAACGAGGACGATGACGAAGAGCCTCGCCCACCGAACATAGGGGGCCAGAAGCAATTTCCCCCCGAGGTCAAAATAGTAAATATGATCTATGTCACCCACATCCCCAAACGGCAGCACAAGCACGCATTAAGGGACGTCTATGCCGTAGAGCCGGTTGCCCCAAAATCCAACCCATGGTCGGCTTGCCCGATCACATTCGATCGAAAGGACCACCCGAACAGTATCCATCATGGAGGTTCGGCAACTTTGGTCCTCGACCCAATCATCGACGGATTCCACCTCACACGTGTCCACATGGACAGTGGCAGTAGCCTTAACCTGCTTTACCAGGACATCGTCCGCAAAATGGGTATTGATTCATCAAGAATCAAGCCCACTAGGAGTAATACCTGGTGTAGAGGCCCGTTGGTCAGGCTCAATAACATTGGAAGTTGTCTTCGGCTCGCCCGACAACTTCTGAAGTGAAGACTTGATCTTTGATATCGTACCCTTCCGAAGTGGCTATCACGCACTGCTCGGACAGACCGCGTCTGCTCGATTTAACGCGGTCCCGCACTATGCTTAGTTAAAGCTCAAGATGCCCGGTCCATGTGGTGTCATAACAGTCAACGGAAACACGGAACGCTCCCTCCGCACCGAGGACCACACCGCGGCTCTTGCAGCTGAAGTGTAGAGCGGCCCCCCTCAAGTCGCACACCTCATCGGCCATGAAGCCACCGGACTTTGTCAAAAGAGTCCGGTCAGTCCCGCGAGCTGACGACTCGGTATTTCCGGAGCTAGACTAGTAGTTTCTCCTCTGTCGATCACCGCACACACCCGCGGAATTTGTATCGCGTGTACATCACCAGTGGCGAAGGCAGGAATAATTTATAGGTGTGGCGGATTACACGAGGGAAAGACCAATTTACAATATAACTATGTGCCGCTCGTGCTCTGCCTTGCCCGCCCGTGGCCGCTGCCACGCCCGGCCCGGCACTTCCAACCTCACACGGTTGCTCTCTGATCGATGCCTTACTTGATCTTCGGCACTTGTTTTAGGACCTAGCCGGCTAGGGACGGCAGGTCGGAACTAGGGAAGAATCACACGAAGCTATGCAGGCTCATGAAGTTTGGAGAGTATGTATGGAGTGCCACACTCAATGGGTATTCAAAGTCTAGAATAAAATCGAAAATATAAATGTACACAGATCGTTCACTGCAAAACATAAACGTTTGTCGGTGTTGAATTAGTGTTCTTTGAAGCTTTCTTTCATTTTTTTTCTAAAATTGCTTATTAATCTCTCTAGTTACTACATAGTAGATTCCTTTTTTAACACAAGTTACTTCATAGATCAGAAAAACAAATTCACCGATCATAGATCACACAACAACTAATCGAATTCCCCTAAAAAACAACTAATCAAATTTATAAAAAATAATTGATATTTACTAGTGTATGGACTGAAAAAATGGACACAGGAAGTACGAAATTTTAGAACCAATACGGCCAGGATCCTGACCTGACGTCATTGCTACCGGCCTCGCGCGCTGTCGTTGGCACATAGAGGCATTAAGCTCGTCGCTTTTGGGTCTGCACCACGGGTGTGTCACTCGCCACCTAATCTAATCCGCTGCAGTGCCTCCCGCCGCCGCCGCGTTCGCCGAGCATGGTCGCCGCCGGAATCCCCGTAACCGAGAGCTAGATCGTGCTCCTATTCCGTAATTGTGGCTGTGTCTCTGCGTGATTTCCGTCAGTAGGCTCGATTTGTAGCTTAACTGGAGCTGGGCTACATGCAGCTAGGTGGGCTGCTCGGAGGATAATTGGGCCATGGGCAATTCGACGCGCCTCTGAGAGTGTTCTCCTCCTCCAAACTGACGAAATTGAACTCAGCGTAGTATTTTTGCCAAATTTTAGGTATGGCGCCTGCCAAACCTCGCCACATAGCTGGCTCCGCCCCTGTACATCACTACGCACTCAAACTACCTTGGGCATCAACGGAGGCACAATACGGACAGGTCTAGAGTATGGTTGGACCCTGTATGACCTTCCACCTTTCTTTGATTACTTTTCTCTCCTACCACAGGTGCGTTCGAACCTATATATCCTACGGAATTACAAGGATTCTCTTCATGCCTGGTTTCGTGCAGGTAACCGAAGACCGTTCCCTTTAAGGAACATCCCTCTACAAGGCATAAGCGGCGCAGACGTGCGACAGGATATCCAAAGGAATCTTCGGACCAAACCTTATATAAGGGACCTGTCCCGAGCTTCTCTCCTTGTTATTAGACCCACGGCATGTAAAATTACTTTGGTGTTTATGGTACCCTCTGTAAGATCAAGTTTTGACGTATCAATCAGATCCTAGTAAGGGACAATTTTTGGTGTCGACTTTATTCATAAAATTGTACTCCGTCTCTCTAGTTTTCACACTCACATACCTCGACACCCATTGCCAGGGGCTCTACACGGCCACATATGTGCCGCTAAACAAATGCCGGAATAGCTTTGTAGCGCACTTCGGCGTCCCGAACTTGGCATTATACGCATCAGCTCCGATCATGGCTTTGGCCAATAGTTGGGTTGCCCGGCTCCTATGTTTGCTACCTTACATTCCGATCGTTCGGCTAGGGTAGTAAAGCGAGAACTACTGCGATTGTGTTTCTGGTTCGTCCAGTCAAGCACCTCACTAGAGAAAGCCAAAAACTAACTGTCATGATGCGGCGAGAGCTGGTCAGCCGTTCGGTGACTTTCTAAATATTTAACAATTTTTTCCGTATTAAACAAAGGACTGTTTTTCTAGTCATATACGTAACGCACCCGCATTCCGATAGCCGCATACCATGGGCTATTTCATAGCCCCATCATCAAAATCGTATGGCTAAGTGAGAGTGGTAAAGCCATATAGTCCGATTGCCTGGTTCGCCGCACTGACACCTCCGTCACGGACCAAGACGTTAGGGCAAGAGTGCTCATGTGCTATTGCGAGCACCCCCGTAGCATCTACGTGGGGGCTGAAGCCGACGACAGGAAAACTCTCAGGAATACAAAAACAGCCGCACAGGAGGAAAGGACTTTCAGATATTGGCACAAATATGTTACAAAGCCTTTATATATATATATATATATATATATATATATATATATATATATATATATATAGGGTGGGACTATTTAGAAACCCCCCTCTAGAGTTCCTAAATAAGCTTATTTAGGAACCACCCCCTCCTAACTTGTTTCTTTTCCCGAAGGGA
Source organism: Aegilops bicornis (assembly GCA_021605145.1). Taxonomy (NCBI): domain Eukaryota; kingdom Viridiplantae; phylum Streptophyta; class Magnoliopsida; order Poales; family Poaceae; genus Aegilops; species Aegilops bicornis. Next base: position 545,698,276 of record CM038673.1, read on the forward strand.
GCGAGCGAGCTCGGGTCTGCAGGCCATTTGCATCATTCCGATAAACTCTTCAGAAATTACGATAAAAAATAGTGCGAAAAAATGATGCCAGAAAAAGTCCGCCCAGCAGTTAACTAGTATATGATGCACAGTTAGCTTATCTGTTTTCGAGCAGTTAGGAACGGTTCGTGAATAGCTTATTTAGGAATGGCAGTTAAGTGGGCGAGTTGTGGAAGTTAACTTGCATACTTAACTGCCATGCACCCTCGAGCAGTTAGCGTGACCTAGGCCAAAAAAAAGAATGAAAGAGAAAAAGTTGATATCTTCAGTAAGCAGTTCCGTAGTTCTTAACTGCCGCAGTCCCGACAGTTAGCTATTTCAGGCCCTGTGGTTGGAATGACCCAGGGAAAAAATGTAGTACCTTCAGTCCTGCAGTTAACTTGTTGTTAACTGCCGCAATCCTCGACAGTTAGCTATTTCAATACCGGCAGTTAGCTTGATCCGGGAAACCAGGAAAAAAGTGTCTTAATTCACGGTAGTTAGCTTGGTCGTCATACGTCAGTTAGCTATTCTGGTCGGGCAGTTAGCATGTACTGTAGCAGTTCGAAAAAATTGACAATAAAACAAAGTTTTTTTATTAATGTTAGTCCAATTTTTATTGCATATGGCAGTTAAGTGGGCGAGTTGTGGAAGTTAACTTGAACACTTAACTGCCATGCGCCCTTGAGCAGTTAGCATGACCTTGGCCAAAAAAAGAACGAAAGAAAAAAAGTTGATATCTTCAGTCAAGCAGTTCACTTGTTCTTAACTGCCGCAGTCCCGGCAGTTAACTATTTCAGGCCCTGCAGTTGGAATGACCCATGGAAAAAATAAATAAAATAAAAAATTAGTACCTTCAGTCCTGCCGTTAACTTGTTGTTAACTGCCGCAATCCCTGACCGTTAGCTATTTCAATACTGGCAGTTAGCTTGATCTGGGAAAACTAGGGAAAAATGTGTCTTAAGTCACGACAGTTAGCTCTGTCGTCATACGTCAGTTAGCTATTCTACTCGGGCAGTTAGCATGTACTGTAGCAGTTCGGGAAAAAAGTGACAAAAATATCATTAGTTTTTGAAAACTACTCTTAAACCATGGCGAATCAGAAACGAGTTCTATATACCAAAGTTCGGGCTAATCCACAGCTTTCCAATGGTGTATCATACGCATCATTCCGACAAACGGTTTTGAAAATTTCTTTCACGAAAACACCAAAAACGTGTTTGAAGAAGTTCTAGTTTTTTGAATTTCGTTTAAATATTGTAAGGATTTTGGGACAACGATCAACATACAGAAATTCCGCCTATTCAGTACCTATCCAACGCTATGCCATTTGCATCATTCCGATAAACGGTTCAAAAATTACGATAAAAAAATAGTGTGAAAAAACAGTGCCAGAAAAGGTCCGATCGACAGTTAACTAGTATATGGCCTTACGTTAGCTTATACATTTTGAAGCGATTAGGAACGGTTCTGAATAGCTTATTTAGGAATGGGTTGCAGAATAGCTGGGATGTGTATATATATATATATATATATATATATATATATATATATATATATATATATATATATATATACACACAGACGGTCTATTCTGCTAATATTAGGAGAATAACTATTCCGCATACCACTTCCGCACTGCACGCTGAACGCAAGTGCATGTCTTTCTTTGAACCAAGTGTGCTGCAGTACTCACACGAGTGAACTTTTCGTCGGAAAAAACTCCACGCGTTATTTTTTCGGTACTGTTTTCGCTCTGATTTTTCAACCGTTTATCGGAATGAGGCGTGTAATATACCGTTGAAAGGCTATGGATTAGGCACAACTTCGACATTTTGAACACTTTTCGAGATTCCACACAGTTTAAGAGCAATTTTGAAAATGGTGCGGCGGATGACGAGTGGCAGCGAGCGTTTTTTCACGTTTTTTTCTAAACCGCTTGTCGGAATGAAGCAAATGATATGCCGTTGGATAGATAACGTCGAGGCACATCTTTTTCATATATAAATCTTTCTCTAAATCGTTACGGTTTAAGAGCAGTTTCAAATTTACTAAATCGCGGAAATTCTGTTTTTCAAGTTTTTTAAAATTTTCGGTACTGTTTTCGCTCCAGTTTTTGAACTGGTTGTCGAAATGAGGCGTGTGATACGCCGTTGGGAAGTTACGAACTATGCACAACTTTCATATGTTGAAATATTTTTGAGATTCCTTACGGTTTTAAGTTAATTTTAAAACTCGTGCGGCGGACGACGAGTGGCAGCGGCCGTTTTCCGTGAAATTTTTGGAAAACTCTGGTCGGAATGATTCAAACGATACGCCTTTCGAAAGATATCGACGATACGCAACTCTTTCATGTAGAACACTCTCTCTAATTCTTTACGGTTTAAGAGGAATTTTGAATTTACCAAAATGTGGACACTCTGTTTTTCGCGACACCCAAATCGACGTGGGCACTTCATCCGACTGAAAACCGCACTGCATTGGATGAAAAACCTCACTGCATCAGACGGCCATGTGAACTTCATGATTTATTTTGTCAAACATAAATTTTTCTCACACGAGTTTTTGTTGTCTTTTTGTTCAAAAAATTTCGTGAACGAGAGTGGACCACAACACTTCCGAAAGTGAACCGTAACACTACCAAAAGTGAACCTAATGAGTTCTTGTTGTCTTTTTTCGTACTTATTAATTTTTGTGTACTCATGTTTTTCCTGACACCCAAATCGACGAGTAAACTTCATCCGACAGAGGAACGCACTGCTTCAGACTGAAAACCGCACTGCTTCAGTCAGTCAAGCGGACTTCATGATTTTCTTTCGTCATTTTTCTAACTAAAAAAGTGCATGATTTCTTTTGTACTTTTTCTGACTTCTTTATTAACAAGAGTGAACCGCAAAGACAAGAGCAAGTGGACCGCAACACTATCAAAAGTGAACGGCATTACTACTTTTTGTCGTTTCCATAAAAAAAATTCCACTTCACATTGGATGTAAGTGAACCAAAACACTGTGGAAAGTGCACTGCATTATTTTATTTTTGTCCTTTTTCATCGAACTCATCTTGGACATCTTTGTGAACGCGAAGTGAGCTGCATTTGTTTTCTGCACTGCAAGAGTTGAATACAAAATTGCATGTTTTTCTTTTTTTTATCTCACAAAGTGGACCACACATTTTGTTGATGTTAGGAAAACTAACGGGAGTCTTCGATCCAACGCGTAGCAAAATGAACCACATCCAAAAGAAAGTGTACTCCTCGTCTTTTTACTAAACAGAAGTGAACCATCAAATTCTTATGAAAAATCGAGAGCAAATTGTGGACTTCATCATACCGAGCTGCATGACCAGGGAACACACAATAGAATCACCGAGGCGATGAAGCCCGTGCTCGAGCGAGCCACTGAGCTGCACAACGACGACCACCGGAGTGCACTGCGTTGCTACCGTCGTCGCTGGCGCGCCCACAAACTGCATCCACAGGAGCTTCTGAACTGCACTGCACCCAAAAAAATTCGTCAAATTTTCTAAAAAACACTAGAAAAATGCTTCTGAATAGCAACAACCCTAGTTTGGGATTTGGACGGCGAAGTGCACGGCATCTTCGTCCGTGCTGCACGCTCGCATCGTCGTCCGTAGACAGGCAGCAAGCTAAATGACGCTATGTAGTGAAGTGCAGTGCCCTTTTGTGATCCCTCGCGAGCAAACTAAACTGAACTTCAATGCACTGCTAGAAAAAGATGTAGAATGGATCCTACCGAGCTACAATGCCACATCAGACGAACCACAAAACAGGGGGGGAGGTGGTAGTGATGTAGTTGAGCACCATCCTGTGCACGCCGGTGAGCCGATCTGCAGGTGATGGAGCGCTGGACTGCGTGCCGCACCGGGCCGCACTGCAACAGGGCATTGGAGATGGTCGGCGAGTGGGTGTTTATGGCTCTGCCAGGGCTCGTGGTGGCCGGAGCGGGGTGCTTGTGAGCTGCGGACTGCACAAGCGCACGCGCCGCACTTCCACTAGTCGGACGTGCGTCAGGGAGGAAGCCGCAGTGCCGCGTCGGAGGCTGAGATGTGGAGCACACCCCTCCTCCCTGGATGTTGTACCGGGGCGGCGCGGGGAGGGGGGGTGGGGGAGCTTCGCGGCATGTCTCCGGTGGCGGGTCATCGCGGCCTGGATCTGGCGTCGGGCATTGGATCTGGAGGAGGGCCGCACCGGGCAGGAGGAGGAGGAGGCGGGGCGGCAGTGGCCGGGATTTTGGGGTGTGCAGGACGGGAGGTGGTGGTGTGGTGGGGAGTCGTGGTGGTCGGGATCGATCCCGTGGTTGCCGGCCAGATCCTGGTAGGTGGTGGTGGGCGGCGCACATCCAGGTGCGTGGCGACGCCGTGGAGGAGGCCGCGGGGCCGACTGGTGAAGGAGGCTGCGGTGCCGGCGGGGGAAGAAGCCGGTGGGGGTGGGGCGGGGTAAGAAGCTGGTGGGGGTGGGGCGGGGGAAGAAGCTGGTGGGGGTGGGGCGGCGCGTCGGACGGGTACGTCGGCGCGGCTCCCCGGCAGGGCAGCAGATGGATCGGGGAGAGATGCACCGGAGGAGGGGGTGGGGTTGTCGTGAGGGAGGTGGGGTTGGGATTTTGCTGCAGTTTAGTTCGGGGGACGGTAGGTAGCCGTAGGTGTTAGCAGAATAAGAAAGTGGTGTGCAGAATAAGACTCTTAAGGGTGTTATCATAATAGACCCACCCTACATATATATATATATATATATATATATATATATATATATATATATATATATATATATATATATGACATGTCCGGGTCATCAGAATACATTCATTCAAATATAATGTCCTTTGAGCATTGACCCTCTATCAAGCGAGCACCCTCTAGGACGTCGTCTAAATAACGCTCCGGCGTGCGGTGATCCTTGTCTTCGGGAGGACCCTCCACCGCGATAACGGCGGCCTTCATCTTTGCCCAGTGCACCTTGACGCGGGGCGAAGACCCTCTGTGCACCTTCTATGCACACTGACCGTTTGATGGCATCAATTCGGGGCACGACATCGATGAGTCGCCGCACTAGGCCAAAATAGCTGCTCGGATAAAGCTTATTTTCTCCAAACTAATAGATCATACATATTTAGAGAGCAATTTTTATTGCTTGCAACAATGACAACTTACTAGAAGGATCTTATTCAATCCATAGGTAGGTACGGTGGACTCTCATGGCAGAACTGGGTTTAGGATGTTTGGAAGCACAAGTAGTATCTCTACTTGGTGCAAAGAATTTGGCTAGCTTGAGGGGGAAAGGAAAGCTCAACATGTTGGATGATCCATGACAATATAATTTATTTCGGATATAAGAAAACATAACCCATTATGTTGTATTCCTTGTCCAACATCAACTTTTTAGCATGTCATATTTTAATGAGTGCTCACAATCATAAAAGATGTCCAAGATAGTATATTTATATGTGAGAACCTCTCTTTCTTTATTATTTCCTATTAATTGCAACGATGACCAAAACTATGTTTGTCAACTCTCAACAACTTTTATTCACCATACTCTTTATATGTGAAGTCATCACTCTCCATAAGATCAATATGATCTTTTTATTTTATTTTTATTCTTTATTTTCTTACTCAAGATCATAGCAAGATAGCAAAGCCCTTGACTCAAAACTAATCATTATTATATATAGCTCACATAATCGATTAGATAGATAGGGATCAACACAAAAACTCAAAGCTAGATCAAACTAAAACTTTATTCTACGAGATCAAGATATAACCAAATGGATCGAACTAAGAAAAACGGTAAAGATAGAAGTGTGATGGTGATACAATACTGGGGAACCTCCCACAAGCTTGGCAGTTGCCAAGGGGAGTGCCCATACCCATGTATTTATGTCTCTTTCTTCGAAGGTGATGATGATGGAGTTGTTGATGATGTAGGCTTGTCGTCCATCTTCCAAGGCATAGGCTCACCATCATAGAAGGATGATCGAGTCTCCGGGATCCTCAAATCTGCAACCAAACTCATTGTCGGTGTCAAAACCGGCGGATCTCGGGTAGGGGGTCCCGAACTGTGCGTCTAGGTGGATGGTAACAGGAGACAAGGGACACGATGTTTACCCAGGTTCGGGCCCTCTTGATGGAGATAAAACCCTACGTCCTGCTTGATTGATATTGATATTGTGGATGTTTACAAGAGTGGATCTACCACGAGATCAAGGAGGCTAAGCCCTAAAAGCTAGCCTATGGTATGATTGTAAGGGTTGTTGTGATTGTTGTCCTACGGACTAAAGCCATCCGGTTTATATAGACACCGGAGAGGGCTAGGGTTACATAGAGTCAGTTACAATGGTAGGAGATCTACATATCCGTATCGCCAAGCTTGCCTTCCACGCCAAGGAAAGTCCCATCCGGACACGGGGAAGTCTTCAATCTTGTATCTTCATAGTCTTGGAGTCCGGTCGATGATGATAGTCCGGCAAATGATAGTTCGGCTGATGATGGTAGTCCGGCTATCTGGACACCCCCTAATCCAGGACTCCCTCACTCATCCTCTTGAATCTATGATTATACTCATAGTTTTTGTTTTGCAGGTCATAGATCTGGGCTTCGAGGTGCTCGATTTTCTCGTGAAGCTTGAAGATGGTCTCCCCAATGTTCTTGGCATCCAGCTTGTGGTTGTTGGTGATCTCCACGATCATCATGTGGTTGGTGTAGAGTCCGCGATCCACCATCACTTCGGACTTGGAAACTTGTTGTTTCATTGCTTCGAGTCTTGTCTCCACGCTTCCGGTCCTCCTTGGTCCCTCAACATCGCGGATGTGCAGCACCCCCTCACACATCTCAATGGTTTGAGGGTGTTGCAGCACCTCCGCGAGGTAAGGGTTGATGACCTTCTCGAAAAACTTGTCCTTGTGGGCGCTTGAAGACATCATGGTGATCTAGATCTGTCAGAAAAACAGCTCGAAACAAAAGCAGAGGATTTTGTCGTGGTACGGTGGTCAAAACATTCATAACGTCTACATCTGCTCCTGCAATACGTCTGTCACCTAGCGGTGCATCAAGGACATAATCCTTCTATGCAACAATGAGGATAATCCTCAGATCACGAACCTAGTCCGCATCATTGCTACTATCATCTTTCATCTTATTTTTCTCTAGGAACATAGCAAAAAATAAACGGGGAGCTACATCGCGAGCTATTGATCTACAACATAATTTGCAAATACTATCAGGACTAAGTTCATGACAAATTAAGTTCAATTAATCATATTACTTAAGAACTCCCACTTAGATTGACATCCCTCAAGTCATCTAAATGATACGTGATCCAAATCAACTAAACCATGTCCGATCATCACGTGAGATGGAGTAGTCATCAATGGTGAACATCTCTACGTTGATCATATCTACTATATGATTCACGTTTGACCTTTCGGTCTCCAGTGTTCCGAGGCTGTTGGGGATATAATTACTGGGTATGAACCGCCTAGGAGGGGCCAGTTATACCTCTAGCGACTTATCCATGAAGATGGCGGGTCATAGCAAGCCCGTTGACGGCCCAAGACCCAGAGGTGGCTTAAGGCCCAAGAGGATGAACCGCCATTGGTATGACTTGTATTGTAAGGCAATGTTAGGTAGTCACCGAGCCGAGCACGTTGTGTATGAGCCGGCCGGGACTCTATAAGCCGCTGGGTATCAACCTGTGTTTATAAATGGACGAACCGGTGGTGGTTTAGGGCAGGAAAGAAGAGATCAAGAAGTAGGTCAAGTGTATTCGCTCCCTGGTAATCGATTCCCAAGCAATACAACCATAAACTGGAGTAGGCTTTTACCTCCACCGCGAGGGGCTGAACCAGTATAAACTCTCTGTGTCCCTTGTCCCATTTTAACCCCTTCAAGCTAACTACGTCGCGATGGCTCCACACCTACGTCCTCATCCTAGGACATCTGACGTGACAATTCCACGACAGTTGGTGCCCACCGTGGGGCAGCGCACGATGGTTTCGAGTTCTTGAAGGGCTGCTTCACAGGGCTCAAGGGGTACGCTGTGGGACGGATGACCAAGAGACGTCGCGGCAAGCTCTACATCGACAATGTGGGCTGGGGCCCCGAGGCCGGCTCAATCGTGTACGGGTACCGGGTCACCTTTGGCGGAATCCACGTCCTCATTGGCAAGATTGGTGAGTCGGAAGCTGAGCCGGACAACTGCACCGACATCGTCAAGTCGGCTCGGCACACGCGACCTGCCAAGGTTAAAACCGTCTCGAAGCATGTTTTTGTTGGTTTCGTTCATGGAGCAGAGCTAGAAGGAGGATCTGAATCTGGTGGTGAGACGGTTGTCTACTCAGGCGCTGAGTCCTCTACTGGTGAGACCAACTCCATCTATCAGGTTCAGGATGGCGGGCTTGGGGGCTGTTCCGATGGTGACAGTATGCTGGACCCCTACGAGCTGCCACACCGGGTCACGGTCTTCATGGCCGGTACACAGCCAGGGCAGGACTCTACGACTGCAGCAGCAATGATCTCCAGGTCAGCAACAGCGACGGCTTTCGGGGCAGGAGGCCATGTGCGCCCGCCGGCTCAAGTCTTGTCCAATCCGTTGGATGCTCTGACAACGTTTTTAACGGCGGTGGTTAACCCGGCGAATCAAACTCAGCATAACGCGGAGGTTGCAAAAATGCGTGATGAGATAGCACAAGCCAAGGAGGAGTTAAACACAGAGAACACCCGGACGGTAACGGAGCGAGCCGCCTTATGGAGGGAGGCAGAACGGCTTCAGGCAGAGAACTTCCGCTTAAGCCTGGACCGGGACGAATCAAACGTTGTCTTCAACAGAAGGCATTTGAGCAGGCTTCCCCTGACTTACAATGCGAGGAACCTTTTCAACATGCCTGGGGCAGGAACCAATAACCCGCCTGGTGTGGGGCTGTTGAGGCGCCGGCGGCTGGAGAACCGGTTCAGCCACGAGTTGCATACCCCCATGTTTGAACTTGACCCCTCCTCAGCACATTCCAACGCCTTTGGGGAATTTTTCTAACCCCTTGGATAACATGATACCTGCGGCTATTCGACTGGCGGTTCTCCCAGCTCAGGATGAGTCGCCAGTGGCAATGGAAATACGACGAGCCGAGAATGTCTTCAGACGGCTGTGGCCCAACAGGCGGCTTATTCGTACAGTCGTGATCGTAACCATTCAACACCACGTCCAAGAAGGAGTTATAGCAGGCATATTGATGAACTGGCTGTGTCAAGCAATGAACGACACCGCAATCAGCCTCGTAGGCCTGACCCACCGTGCGCTGGTAATGATGCTCAGGCTTTGGTAGACCAGGGTAGAGCACGGCGTGAGGTGGAGTTGGCGACTCAGTTGACGGCTCAACAACATTCTCCGTTCTATCCTTCAGCATTCGTGGAGGCAGGAGTGACCTCTAGAACCTTGGGTGTGCCATGTTTAGTGCCGGCTCTACGCACTGAGCGCTTGGCTAAGGATTTCAATGGCCCCCGTAAGGTGCCTAATTACACGACGGATCAGCCCCCAGAGGCTTGGATTGAGAGTTATGAGATGGCTATGGAGATGCTGGATGGCGGTGATGCTGCATGTGCTAAATATTTCACCATGATGTTGGACAGGCCGGCTCGTACTTGGTTGAAAAGCCTGCCCGCTAACTCTATTGGATCATGGGCAAAGTTGAAGAGGCGTTTTATTCAAAATTTCAAAGACACATGCAAGCAACCTATGTCGATTCTGGATTTGGATTCTTGCGTTCAAGGTGAAGGCGAATCAACAACCCATTGGGTGCCCCGGATCTCAGCTATCATACACACGCCGGATAGTATCAATGCCGGTTCAGCAGTCCTGATGTTGGAGAAAAAATGTCGTTTCATCCCCCTTAAGAAGAAGCTGGGGCGGCATAAACGCCACTTCAATGACATTGGGGAACTAATGGCGGCTCTTGTCAAATATGCCGACTCTGATAGTACCAAGGAACCCGAGTCTAATGATGAGAAGCCGGGTAAGGGAAAGAAGGATGGCAATATGAAAGGGTAGCTGCATAACCCGGCAGGTCAAGGCGGCAATGGTAAGCGCAAGGCTGATGGTAATTTAGACTTTGTGGCTAACACCAATACGCAGAATAATAATCAGCATCACAAGGGAAAGCCTGCCCGGTTTGGAAGACCCAGATTTAACCTTGAGGCAATGATGAATCAGCCTTGCCCAAAGCATGGTACGCGCGAGAAGCCGTCTACTCATCTAGGGAAGGATTGCTTCATCATGAAGCAATATTGGGATTCCAATTTTTTCGAGAACAGTCATGGCCCGAATGACGGTTCTGGATCCGGCTCTCAGGGACTTGTCTTTGGTGGTGGCGGTTCAAACTCTGGCTTTCAGGGCCAAGGCAACCAAGGTGGTTTTAATCAACTATCTGGTCAAGGGAATCAACAACAGCAGTCTGGTTATCAAAGTAATCCAAAGCAGCTGAATGGTGGTCAGTATCATGTGTTCACCACAAGTTTGCGCAAGAGAGATCAGAAAATCCATAAGCGGACGGTGAACTCTATTGAGGCGGTGGTGCCTCGTTACTTAAGGTGGTCTGAGCAGCCTATTGTATGGAGCTGAGAGGATCACCTGCCCCGGGTTAACAATCCAAGTCAGTTGGCTTTGGTGGTTGCTCCAGAGGTAGGAGGATAGAAGCTCATGAAGGTGCTCATGGATGGAGGCAGCAGTATCAATATCCCTTACTATGAGACGTTTTGTCGTATGAATTTAACTGACAAGGATCTTAGGCCGTCTTCTATTGCCTTTCATGGGGTGGTGCCTGGTAAGTCAGCGTATCCGGTGGGAAGGATAACACTGGAGGTGGCGTTTGGAGATGAAAATGATTCCAGAGTTGAGAAGTTAACCATTGAGGTGGTAAAAATCAAAAGGCCGTACCATGCTTTGTTTGGGCGGCCGGCTTACGCCAAGTTTATTGCACGGCCGTGTTATGTATATTTGCATCTTAAAATGTCGGGTCATAAGGGCACCATCACGGTGCATGGCAACAGAAGAATCGCTCTAGATTGTGAAGAGGGTGATGCTGCTTATGCTGACTCGGCTTGTGCCATGGAGGAATTGATGTTTTACAAAGATAATGTTGACCCGGCAGATATGGCACCTTTGAAGAAGCCAACCACAGAGAACGAGCCCTTCATGAAGTTTAAGTAGGCAGATGACACTAAGACGGTTGATTTTGTTCCTGGAGATTCATTAAAGCAGTTCATCATCAGTGCTAATATGGATCCGCAATAGGAAAGCGTGCTCACCGAGTTCATCCGTGAGAACCGGGACATCTTTGCATGGAAGCCTTCGGACATGCCAGGTGTATTGAGGGAACTCACTGCGCACACTCTTAATGTGGATCCCAAGTTTAAGACAATCAAGCAGTTTCTTTGTCGGTTTAATGAGGAGAGGTGCAAGGCAATTGGTGAAGAGGTGGCCCGGCGCCTGGCGGTAGGGTTCATCATTGAAGTTTTCATCCTGAGTGGTTGGCTAACCAGGTGCTAGTACTTAAAGAAAATGGCACCTGGCGTATGTGTGTGGATTATATAGACCTTAACAAGGCATGTCCGACTGATCCTTTTGCTCTCCCACATATTGATCAGATTATTGATGCTACGGCGGGTTGTGAGCTTTTGAGTTTTTTGGATGTTTACTTTGGTTATGATCAGATCAAAATGGTAGTTAAGGACCAGGAGAAGACAGATTTCATCAGTCCCTTTGGAGCCTTCTACTATGTGTCTATGCCTTTTGGGCTCAAGAGTGCCCAGGCGACTTACCAACAGTGTGTTCAGAATTGCCTCCATGGCCAGAGTGGGCGCAATGTTCCTACTTATGTGGATGATATTTTTGTGCAATCCAGGAAGAAGGAGACATTGATTGAGGATCTGAAAGAGACCTTTGACAATCTCCGGGTCTACAAGATGATGCTTAACCTGGCCAAGTGGGTTTTCGGCGTACCAGCAGGCAAGTTATTGGGTTTCTTGGTGTCTGAGAGAGGCATTGAAGCTAACCCGGAGAAGATCAAGGTTGTCACCTCTTTGGCTAAGCCGGCGTGTATCAATGACGTACAGCGTTTGGCGGGTCGTATCACAGCTTTGAGCCGGTTTATAAGTCGCCTGCGGCAGAAGGCTGTCCCTTTGTATCAGATGATGAAAAAGACAGATGACTTTGTCTGGAGCGATGCTGTTATGAGGCGTTTGAGGGACTTAACAAGCAACTAGCTGAGCCGCCGGTTCTTGCAGCTCCCATTGAGAAGGAGCCCTTGCTGTTATATGTGGCGGCGAACAACAAGGCTGTCAGTGTGGCAGTCGTGGTTGAAAGGAAGGAGCCAGGAAATGAGTATCCGGTTACACGGCCGGTTTATTACGTTAGTGAGGTGCTTAATGAGTCTAAGCAAACATACCCACATTGGCAGAAGCTGGTTTATGGCGTGTTCATGGCTAGTCGCAAGTTGAAACAATATTTCCTTAGTCATCCCATCACCGTGGTCAGCTATGCTCCTTTGGGGGATATTATTCAAAACAGAGAAGCCACAGGTCGGGTAGTTAAGTGGGCCATTGAGCTTGGACCCCATGGTTTAAAGTATGTGCCTCGGACGGCTATAAAATCTCAAGAACTTTTGGATTTTATCAATGATTGGACAGAGCTGCAGATGCCTGAGGATAAGCTAGACAATATATATTGGACTATTCACTTTGAAGGATCTAGGCAGTTGGAAGGCTCGAGGGCTGGAGTTATCTTGACTTCCCCATGAGGTGATAAATTTTGTTATGTCTTAAGGTTGATGTTCCCTTGTACTAACAATGGAGATGAGTATGAAGCCTTACTCCATGGTCTTCGGATGCCTAAAGAGATGAATCTAAGCCGGGTAAGATGTTTTGGTGATTCAGATTTGGTCGCTCAGCAAGTGTCAGGAACTTGGGATTCAAAGGATCCACTCATGGCGGCTTATCATTGGGAGGTTGATACTATTGCTGGTCACTTCAAGGGCTATGAAGTGGAGCATGTCGATCGCAGGAAAAATGAGGCTGCTGATGTGTTAAGCTGGCTGGGGTCTCAGCATAAGCCAGTCCCCCCTAATGTTTTCCTTGATGTTTTGCATAATCCATCAGTAAAATTTCCTACGGAGGAGGAATTGGCAGTTCCTGACCCGGAGGCACAATTGGTGGCGGCTCTTCATGTTATCCCTGATTGGACTGTTCAATATTTGGCTTATGTGACCCAGTGTGAGTTACCTAAGGATGAAACTTTGTCCTGGCAGATAAACCGGAGGTCTAATTCAATGACTATTGTCAATGGTGAGCTTCAAGATGCAGTGTTACAGGGGTGTTTCAACGATGCATTTCTCCTGAGGAGGGCCGTGAAATTTTAAGGGAGATTCATGAAGGAGATTGCGGTCATCATGCCGGATCTAAGTCTCTCGTTGCTAAGGCCTTTCACCATGGGTTTTATTGCTTAATGACTCATGCTGATGCAAAGGATCTGGTCAGTACACTACAAAAAAAAGACACATCCGTGACATTTTGGACCGAACGAAATTTTTTCTGTCATGCTTATGAGCTTCTATGACAATAATTGTGACAAAACCCGGTATCATCATAGATGTGGTGGGCTCCTACTTCTATGATAAAAAATCATGACATTAAATGGGCTTTTTGTCCTGGGCGGGCCGGAGACGCAGCTGCATGACATTCTTTGGGCCGTCCATGACAGAAAAAACTGTGGTAGAAGCAAGGGCGAGGAAAATTTCCTGGAGTTCCCGGTTACGGTTGGTGGTCGGGGGCCGAGCGATGCGCATTTCCCTCATACACGTACGCGCGTGGGTGCGAGGCGTTGGGCTCTAACTGAACCACAGTGAGGCGTTCTCCTAACTTAACCCGAGCGATTGCACTGCTGGCTACGCATTACTGAACCCAAGTGATCGATCGATGGCTGTTAACTGAACCCGATCAAGCGATTCCTTCACTACTGCTGCTAACTGAAGCCGATAGATGCTGCCTCTAGATGAACAGTGAGTGTTGTTGGGGGAGTTTGGATGAACAGTTCCTGGTGGGGGGTTGGATGAACAGGACCCCGTGGTGTTGCCGCTGGATGAACAGGACCCCGATCGATCGAGCCGGTTGGGCGTGGATGACCAGGACCCCGTGGAGTGCTGGATGAATAGGACCCCGTGGAGGGAAGGTTGAACAGTTGCCGGTGGAGGGCTGGTTGAACAGTAGGCGGTGGAGGGCTGGATGAACAGTAGCCCGTGGAGGGGTGGTTGAACAGGACCCCGTGGAGAGGGCTGGTTGAATAGTAGCCGGTGGAGGAGCGGTGTAGGCTGGATGAACAGGAACCCGTGGATGAACAGTCATAGGTGGAGGCTGGAGGAGGTCGACGGTGGAGATGAACAGTATCCCGTGGAGTCTCGTTTTGCGGTACGCCACAACCCTCCCGCTGAACAAGACCCCCGTTTCGACCGTAGCACTCCAACACAAATCCGTTTCCTCCGTTTTGCGGTATGCCATACAACTTCCGATCGACAGGACCCCGTTTCGACCGTAGGAGGTCCAACAGAAGTCCGTTACCTCCATTTTGCGGTACGCCAAACCCCTCCCGATGAACAGGATCCCGTTTCAACCTTGGTCGGTCGAACACAAGGTCGTTTCCTTCTGTTCTGCGGTACCGCAGTCCTCGTTTCCATAGGCTGTTCCGTCCAAGCTGGCTGGCTCCCGATGACCAGCATGCGTTCTGTTGCCTCTTGATGAACACGGCGCATTCCGTTGCCTCCCCATGAACACGACGACGATGCAGTTTCTCTGTTCCAACCCGGCCATGTACACAAGCCCTGGCTGTACGTATGCGCTAGTAGGCGTTCGAGACCCCGCCCGTATGTACGTACGTGGCCACATTTTTTGGCGTTTGGCTGTATGTATGTGTACACAGTTTAGACGGGACAGCCTGAACTGCTACGTGGGGGGCTCTACTATGACATGTGCCGCTAGTTACTCGGCCACGGTTCATTGTTGCAAAGCAACTGGTCGACCAGTATGTACATACACGTTCACGACCAGAATGACAACACTACGTACACTTCGACCAGGTGGGTCCCGACTGTCAGGCACTACCTTGCGTGCGAAGATGTAGCTGCTGGGTTCCAGCAGTCAGGGGGCGAATCGTCTTTTTTTGCATGTAATATGGACGCACTTCCTTGCATGCAAAGATGGTGCTGGTGGGTCCCAGTAGTCAGGGGGAAATGTTTTTTCACGAAATATGGTGGCCCATCCGGTGGGTCCCTGCTGTTAGGTGGAGGAATCATTATTTTGCGCATAATAAGGAGGCACTTCCTTGCTGCGACCGTGGACCCAGCTGTCAGCCTCTCCACGTACAGTACTCTTCCGATGGAAGTCGTTCCTTGACCATGTCGACCATGCCGCGCCGAGAGCACCATGGCGGTGGACGACGGTGAGGCCTAGGAAGGGGACGACACGGAGCCGGGGAAGACCGGTAGTGGAACACTACTAGGGAAAACCTTATATACAAAAATTTAGCAACAGCGTGGTTCAAAAAAGGGCGCTAGTGCTAGATAGCAGTAGCGGTTCAGAATAAACCGCGTTGTGGATACGATTGTAGCAGTAGCGCGTGTTGCCGTAAAAGCACTACTACTAATATTCCCATTGGTGGAACGATGGGCTACGCATAGCAGTAGCGGTCTTATAGGAAGCGCGCTACCGCTAGGGCATGAGTAGCAGCGTGTTTCCCAGTAAGAGCGCTACTGCTAATGGAAATAAAATAAAATGAAAAACAAATAGAAAATTAAATTAAAATGAAAGAAATAGAAAAAGGAGAAAGAAAAAAATTAAAATGTAAAGCAAAATAAATGAAAAAGCGAAAAAACAGAGAAAGGCATAGCTGTAGAGTGTGTTAGTAAGAGGCGCGTTTCTAGGACCGCCGCTATAGAAACAGAGAAGGAAATAAAAAAGGGAGAAAATTAGATAGGTATAGCAGTAGCGCGTTTTGGAAAAAGCGCTATAGCTACCTTAGCTATAGCGCGTTCTGCGAAACACGCTACCGCTAGTTTTGCCTTAACCAAAAAACTGTTTCCCCCCGGCCACCACCTGCCCCCCAAATCTCTCGACCCACCCCGCCGCCGTCTCCCCGATTCACCGTCGCCCCACTTCACCGCCGTCTCCTGACGACGTCGACGCCACCGGAGCCACCAGAGCCGTGCGCTGTCGACGCCACCGGAGCCGCCCCCAACGCCATGGAGCCGCGCGGCCTCATCAACGCCACCGGAGCCGCCGTCGACGCCACCGGATCCTCCCTCACCACAACTGCCTCCCTCGCCGTCACCGGAGACACCCCTGCCTCCCTCGCCACTACTGCCTCCCTCGCCACCACCGGAGCCATCCTCTGTAAGCCCCCACTCCTCCTCTCTCTCTCATGCATAGGTTAGCTAGTTTAATTATGTTAATTATCTAGGTTAGGGCAAAATTTTAGTTAGGGCTTTGACAGAGAAGTAGTTAGGTTAACTACTTTAATTTGGTTAATTACCTAGGTTAGTGCAAAAATTTAGTTAGGGCTTTGACAGAGAACTAGTCAGGTTAACTAGTTTAATTAGGTTAATTATCTAGGTTATTTAGGCAAGTTTTATTTTAAAGATGATCCCTTCCTAGACTTCTATTGTTGATTATATCTTTTCATTGAAGTGGTCATGTTGTTTGTGCCCAAGTGGCTTTGTTGTTTCAATGAAGCTGAGTGGCCTATATATGTTTTTCCGGAATGTTGATTCATTTCCGTTCCGGCAAATTTCAGGTTCTCGATTTTACCACTTTTTAGCAAAGGTCATGCCGAAATTTTCCGTGAATTTCGGCATGACTTGTGCTACAAACTAGGACATATCGAAAATTCGGATTTTCCGCACCAGGAAGGAGTCAATGTTCCTGCAAAACAATAGCCCTTTTTATGTCATTATTCATTTTATTAGGTCTAGAATTAATTGACTAGACTTAATCATAGGAAACATGGCTAGCAACGATGAAGGACAGAGTTCTGGTCATTGCGACGACGTCTACCGGGCGGCAGACGAATTCTTTAGCCTTGACGACGATCAACCGATGTTGTTGCTGGGCCCACCAGTGGCATCGGGGACTGAGACCGACACGCAGACCGGTGCTGAGACTGAGACCGGCGCTCAGACTCAAACCAACATCGAGTAAGGCGTTGATACTGAGACCAACGCTGCCTCGGGGAGCGGAGCCAGTGTAGAACCAAAAGTAAAGAGGCAATGGCTTCCTAACAAACTCAGGACTACTAGACTGGTGGTCACGGAGGTGGACGACGGCAATTTTGAGCCAAAGGCGCCCGAGGAAGCGCGTCGATGCTACGGCAATCAAATAGGCTGCATCGTACAAACAACCGCCACCATCAACGATGAGAAACTACAAAAGATAGAAAAATATGAGGAGCTCCCTCCTAAAGAAGTTTCACCAGATATTCTTGTTCCCGGGCCGGAATGAGAAGGATTATGAAGATCCAGATGAGGACCCGCAATGAAGAAGATAAACAAACACGCCATGACCAAGTTTAGCGAGCGTTGGCCGCCTGGAAAAATTGAGTGAAAGCAAAGATCATCGACAAGAAGGAACCCTACTCCGAGATTGTAAAGGATAACCCGACAATCACGGAAGAGCAGTTTCAAATATTCAAGGAGGCTTGCGAGGCCGAAGCTGCCAAAAAAAGTCTAAGTACATGAAGGGGCTTCAAGAGAGGAACATTGGCAGCCACCACCTCGAAAGCCGTGGTTACGGCGGAAAGAGGTCCAAATGGGCCAAGGAGGACACCGAAGCCGCGAGTCTGGGCATCCTGCACCCTTTGGCGGAGTTCACCGTCCCGCAGAGCGTGACGCCCTCGAGCCCGGCACCGTTGGGACCCGGTGAAGAAGGTTTACGAGACAAAACCGGTCATTACGGAGTTCATGAGACTGCTGGTAATTTTAGTTTCTGATCAATTCGACTGCACACGTTATTCATATTTGTAAACGATCCTTGTGCCTTTTGCAGAGAGAGCATTGCGGCCGAAAGCGACTCGCCGTCTAAGGCATTGGCGAGGCCCAAGTGGGACACCCCATTCAACCAGGCGTTGAACATATTGAAACGACAACCGGTGGATACTCGGCCGTCGTACGGACGCGTGCACGGTGTCAGAGATGGCGCCACGTGGAAGAAGTACTACCGTGAGACCACGGAGGAGAGAAAGGAAAGACGGAGGTTAAATGAAGAAAACATCGACAAGAAGGTTGAGATTGTGGTTGAGAAGAAATCAAATCAGACAGTCGCAACAGCGGTAGCTGCCGCAAAACAGGTGGCTGTAGATATTTCTACTTCCTTGGTTCCGGCCGTTTTCAATTGGACGAGGAAAAATCCAGAAAAAAATGCAGCGGACTTTCCCCTTGCTGACTTCTTGGCGGGGAGCAGCTCGACTAGCGTTGCACCAGCACCTGCAGCTGCACCTACTCCTGCAATGGCTGCCGCACTAGACGTGCTCGGCGGTGCTTCGTCTTTGGCTGAGCTCGACGCCCTCACGGTATCTGTCACACCGGCCCCCTTCAATATAAATGTATAATCTCCCGTTTTCATTGCCTTTCTGATATCTCACGTCGCAGACTTTTCTTTGCAGGCCGACGAAACCCCGTGCACCGTATTGTACACCATCGGCGACCAGAAGGTGGATGTGGGGAAGGCGACGATAATGGAGCCCAAGGAACCATTGTTCCACAGCCGGCCGATCCCCCCAAACGTCTTCAAGGTTTCCGTGGCCAGTGTGAAACCGGGCCACGAGAATTTGCCTCCTCCAATACTAGCGGGGGATGACGAGGAGACATCATGTGACACTCCAAAAAAATTTTAGTTGGTTTTCCTCAAAAACTTTGTTAGATTTGAAGAAGGTTACTTAAACCCTTCCAAAGATCTCTCACTCAAAAACTCTTTCCCCTTTGGCAAGGATTTTATTTTGGCATCTTCTTTAACCCTGGTGTTTGGTTATTAAAAACCTTTCTTCTGTTTGCCCTCTTCTCAAATTTAATTTTTGGGTTTTATTTTCTTAAAAAAAAAGAAAACCCTAGGAGTTTTGGGTCTTTACTTATATTGAAACCACTCATGATTTTACCATGCCTCATATGGTTAAACCTCCGAAAAACCCTCCTTCCACTTTGGGGCAATCCAAATATTCTGTCCCAACTAGTCCTACTCATTCTTGAATTTTATTTCATTTATTTCTTTCCCCAAAACAATTATGTCCATTATTTTGAGCCTAGGTGATTTGCAAAGCAAGTACCTAAATGCCATTGAGTTTTGATCTCAAACCAACTCCTCTGAATAGTCCTTGGTAACCACAATCTACAACCATCAAGATCCACTCTTCTTCTTTTCAACATTTTCGAATTTCAGTCTCTGCAAGTTTGGACCAGATTTGTCAAATTTGGTGAAATTCATGGGTGTGTTTGGTTTGTGCCCCAACTAGCCCCACCAATTTTTTGGCATGACCAAAGTGAGGGCATGGCCAAAATTTTGGTTGGTTGTTCCTGTTTGGTTCAGAGCCAATGTACCTACCAATTTTTTGGCAAAATCACTGAGCTGTCATTTGGTTTGCTGCCAACTAACACGACAAACTTTGGGAATTAGGATTAATCCATGCTTCATATTTTTTCAAGTCACAAAAAAAGTGAAACGCCCCGCAAAAAAAATGTGACATGATTTTTTTAAATAGCTACACAGAAAGTAACGAAAAAATGGGCATGCAAAAGCAATGTTACATTCGTCAAAACATATATCCTTTTTTAGGTAAGAAAAAAGTGCTTTTCAGGAGTAGTTCTATGTGGTAGGGCTGCTAACTCGACCGTACTAGTATAATAAACAAATTAATTACTTCTTAGCAGATTAATAAACCTACATCCCCGCAAAAAAGAAAAAAATAAACCTACACGACTCATGCCAGTTTTCTGGTAACTAGGTAGCTCTTCCTGCGTACACATGCGGGTTTGTTGAGCCAAAAAGAAGTACGTACCACCAAACGATGAGGGAACAGGAGAAATATGCGGATCTACAAATAGCTTTCAGGGTAAATCGCGAGTTAATTGCTGCGATAATTAAGCAGGCCCCATGGAGGGAGCGGGCGAGGGTGCTGCCAATATTTTGGCGGAGCTTTTCCGCGCCGCCAACTTGCCCATGCGTTGGCAAGAATTGCACTGGCCCGTTGGCGGAACGTGGGGCGAGCCAAAATTTTGGTTGCTATCCAAGCGCTAGCCAATTTTCATGGGCTTGCCAATTTTTTGGTATGGCTATCATTGGTTGCAATCCAAACGCACCCCATATCTCCTCTTCTCCAAAAATTCCACCAAAATTCAGGCAGCCCCAAATGCAATGAGAGGCCACCTCACCAAAAATCAGCTCAAGGAGAACCTCCCACATACCAGAATCATTCTGTCGAACACCTGGCCAGAACTGTTACTATGCACTTTCAGAGAAATTCATAGTTTCAGAAAGATTCAGTGTCGTTTCTTCGTTAGTGTTCAGTCACCTGTCAACCGTGCGCCTGGCGCGTTGCGCACGGCCCCTCCTCCCTGTCCAGAGCGCCACACGCGCACTTGGCTGGTTCCTGGCGTCGGTGGCACCCTGGCCCGTCTGCGCCGGCGTCTTCTGCGGCGTCGGGACCTCCCGTGGCGGCCGACAGGGGGCACCCTGCGGCACAACGCCGTTCGGCACCGCCCACGCCACCTGGGAGCTCCGCGTGGCCGTCTCCCTCAGCCGCCGACGTGCCGCACGACCGTTCCGTTGGGGACAGGCCGTAACCGCCCCTGCCTTGCTGAGTTAGGCACCGGGATGGAATCAGTACTCCGTCTAGACGATGCTCAAGCCCGTAAACCAGCCGTTCAGCCACAGCATCGCCGTAATCACTCGCCGGACTTATCCCGTTCACGGCAACCGCCTCGTGCCGGCTATAAATAGCGCCTCCGAGCTCGCTCTCGACCCCGCACATCCTCACCACCTCACCAGACCCCGCCCAGCCACTGGAAGAGCCTCGAGGGGCCCTTCTTCCTCAACTCCGGCCACCTCAGTCCGCTGCGGGATCCGGCAGCGTTCTCTCTGGTGAGAGCTCCTCCACCGCCCTAGACTTGCCCGTAGCCTCATGACACATCTAGGAGACTAACCCCCACTCCAATTTGACCCCAGCAACTCTCTCCGACGAGGCCCACGACTACCCGAACCACCGTCCGCCGGAGCAAGGGCCGCCGTCGACGTGGTGCTCGCCGGTGACCACCACCACCACCCACCGACGCGGAAGGATGCACTGAGCACAGAGGTACCACCCGATCCCCCTGCCTCGCCGTGGATCGCCGCCGGCGACCACCGCGGCTCTCGGGCGCCGACGAGCTCTACCGCCTCTTTTGAATATTCAAACCTGACGGGTGGGACCCGCCCGTCAGCCTCTCTGTTCTTTTTTTCGAACCGTTTTCTGAAAGCGTACTCTGGCAAATACGCTTTCTAATCCGAATCGTTTTCTGGACTTTTCTGCTCATCCCCCTAAGAGTTTTCTGTTTCATTACAGAAAGGTCCTTGGACCAAAACTTTTATAACTTTTAAACAGAAAAGGATTTTTGAGTGATTCTTTTTCTGTCCTCTTCAAAATTTTGTCTACTTTTTTATCAGATTTATTTGAAAAAAATTTGGAATATTTTTGTGCACCCCATGGTATTTACGTTAGTGCGTGTATTTTTGTATACCGTAGATACCGAAGGAGGTGATGGAACCGCGAACATCACAGATCTAGGCCCCGACTACTCCGAACCAGGAAAGCATGTTTGAACTTGTGATATGATGAGTGTTTGGGAATGTTTGCATTAAGTAGTTGCATGGCATGATCATGAGCACCTCGATGAATGTCATATTTCATGCGGAATTGAGGCAAGTAAGTTCCGGAGACCCATAAGTTGTTGGGTATGAGTTTTGCATGGCCATGTGATGGCATGAGAAAGAGTAAGATGGCAGTGTTGTAGCATGCCAGTCCTATGCCTGACTGTTTGACCAGTGTCAACATGAATCGGTCCAGTTTCCATCTGTTTCCCTTTTGTACTACCACATGTTTTTCCGCAAGGAAATATGGCTCAGTAAGTTGCAAATCGCTTTCTGGTACACACCAAATCGAGACGCTGGGATGAGGGTTCCATGGCCCTGGATTAAAGCCTATCATCCGATCAGGGGGCATGGGTGTTTCCGGTTGGGACCGAGAGGGGGGCACCCCTTAGAGTGCGCGTACATAAATTTGATCCCATGCTATTCGAGATTGTGATCTCCCCGTCTCAAAGTTTTTCTTGAACGATGTCTAGGGTGATCCACGACACCGTGAGGTTGGATGGGTGTGTCTTGGTTAGATGTGTTTCACGAAATACCGTGAACGGAACTAGTCCTTCGTGATCTGGAAATCCGTTGGCTGTGGGCTTTCTAGTACAAACTCTGCAGAGTCAATAATTCCTTTGAATCATCTTATCCATATCCAAGTTCTATGTTTATCTTATCTTGTCAAGAGTCAGTCTTGGTGACAAAAACCCTAGTGAGCCACATGACTATTAAGTCCGGTTAACGTTTATTCCTGTGAATGGACTAACCCGTTATTTATCACGTGTTGAATATTTACCGGTGAGCATAAATTCTTGAAAGTTATGAATAATGAATTTAAGCCCTTTCTGCGATGTCGCTCAGAAGTCCGACTGCGGCATTGTTATTTATTTACTTTTGATATAAGCCGTTTCTGCGATGTCGCTCAGACGTCCGACTGGGGCATTGTTATTTATTTACTTTTGATATAAGCCCTTTCTGCGATGTCGCTCAGACGTCCGACTACAATATTTTTATTTATTTACTTTTGATATAAGCCCTTTCTGCGATGTCGCTCAGACGTCCGACTGTGGCATTGTTATTTATTTACTTTTGATATAAGCCCTTTCTGCGATGTCGCTCAGACGTCCGACTGCGGCATTGTTGTTATTTACTTTTGATATAAGCCCTTTCTGCGATGTCGCTCAGACGTCCGACTGCGGCATTGTTGTTTATTTACTTTTGATATAAGCCCGTTCTGCGATGTCGCTCAGACGTCCGACTGCGGCATTGTTATCATTTACTTTTGATATAAGCCCTTTTTGTGATGTCGCTCCGACGTCCTACTATGGCACGCATGTCTTTTCTTTCAGTATAAGCCTTTATGTGGTGTCGCTTAAACGCCCGACTGTGGCATGTTTTACTTATTTGTTCACCCTTCGAGGTGTCGCTTCAGACACCCGATCGGTTTTCAGTTTATTTTATTGGGTTTTCGAGCGGACTACCGCCGACTCCCCTTTTTTACTTACCTTGTTTTGCTTATTTGAATGTGCATTGTTAAATTACTCATGACGCATTCATGCATGCATTTATTATATCTATTGTCTGAACTGTCTTGCGAGTACTTTCAAAGTACTCACCTGGCTTGTTGATTTGGCCAGATGCTGACGAAGGCGATCTCATGGATGAAGAGTTCGATAGCGAGTCTGACACCTAGAGAAGTCCCAGTCAGTCTCGTGCGACCCTGGATTTGGTCATTGTATTATATCTGCTTCCGCTACCCAAATAAATTCTTCGAGCCTCACCTCGACACTCGATGAGCCGCCAGTTTAGTAGTCATATTATCCACTCCACTGTGATATTCCACCAATCACTTTTATCTTGAATCAGTAGTAAGCCACCGCACACCACTGTGTCATATCCGCCACTATGTATAATTGTTGGCGTGCTTGTAATAATTTGTTGAGCAACCTCAGCTCGACCCTGTAATATATTAAATGCTACTGGCTTATTGTATCAAGGTTTCGTCTACCAGTAAGGAGGATTTTCCTCACACTGGAATTAAAAGATCGGTTTCTCAATAAATATTTTTATTGAAGAACCAGTCGTGACAATCTTGGGACCAGAGCCAGGCTGACTGTAGGAAACCACTAGGCGCGATTGCTAATCGGTTATTAGCATAATAGAACTAATTCATATTTTTGCAAACGTAGTCATTTTCCGACAGTCAGCATAAATTTATGATCTGACCATTCAGAATTTTTGCATACTTTTGTAGATGGCGACAACAACTGCGAGTCACAGATGTTCGCCAATGAGCCTGTGGGTTCGTCAAGCTTCTCACCTTCGTCGTCCAGGTCGCGATGGGGCCATCCATGCGCCCAATCTTCACACTCTATCAGCACAAGATCAACGACAGTCGAACCATGCACCAGGCCGCGGTGCAATTCAAGGGAGGGCGTGTTGAATTACGCCGCTTCCGGTTCTTGGGAAGAGCCATGCCTACGGAGAAGCATGCCATGCAGATGGCAGCCCATGAGGCGATAGCTCGTCTCAGGGAAGTCCTTCCTTCGATGAAGACTCGTCGTTACCGCTACCTTCCATGCCACGTGCCATACGCCTGCCACTACTCATACTCTTACCCCAGAGGAGAACGAGACGAGGCTTTTGAAATGCTTGTCGAGTATCTCCGAACTCTGAGGCAGCCTTGACGACTGGTGGGCGACTTCGTGGCTGCCCGCATGGACTTCGATCCATGGCTGTGCCGCCAACAGGAGGGAGCTCCTGCGACGCAGCACCGCCACTGACTTCCGTTTCGTCCTCAGCATCTTATGCACCTACTACTCCCGCCACTGCTCGTCGCCTGCCTTCCACCGAAGAATTCAACCAAGTTATTGCGCCCACTCCAGTCCGCTCTGCACCACCATGGCGCCCACTCCTGTCCGTGTTGTTCCACATAGGGCACCTGTTGGGGAACGTTGCAGAAAATAAAAAAAATTCTACGGTTTCACCAAGATCCAACTATGAGTTCATCTAGCAACGAGTGATCGGAGTGCATCTACATACCTTTGTAGATCGCGAGCGGAAGCGTTCAAGAGAACGGGGTTGAGGGAGTCGTACTCGTCGTGATCCAAATCACCGGAGATCCTAGCACCGAACGGACGGCACCTCCGCGTTCAACACACGTACGGTCAGCGTGACGTCTCCTCCTTCTTGATCCAGCAATGGGAAGGAGAGGTTGATGAAGATCCAAAGAAGACGACGGCGCGGTGGTGGATGCACGGCGATCACAGCAGGCTTCGCCGAGCTTCTGCGAGAGGGAGAGGTGTAGCAGGGGAGAGGGAGGCGCCAAGATGCAGGGTGTGGCTGCCCTCCCTCCCCCCTTTATATAAGCCCCCTGGGGGGCGCCGGCTCTAGGAGATGGGATCTCCTAGGGGGGGGGGGCGGCGGCCAAGGGGAGGCTTGCCCCCCAAGGAAAGTAGGGCGCCCCCTCCCCTAGGGTTCCCAACCCTAGGCGCATGAGGGGGGCCCAAGGGGGAAGCACCAGCCCACCAGGGGCTGGTTCCCCTCCCACTTCAGCCCATGGGGCCCTCCGGGATAGCTGGCCCCACCCGGTGGACCCCCCGGGACCCTTCCGGTGGTCCCAGTTCAATATCGGTGACCCCCGAAACTCTCCCGGTGGCCGAAACAGCACTTCCTATATATAATTCTTTACCTCCGGACCATTCCGGAACTCCTCGTGACGTCCGGGATCTCATCCGGGACTCCAAACAACTTTCGGTTTTCTGCATACTCATATTCATACAACCCTAGAGTCACCGAACCTTAAGTGTGTAGACCCTACGGGTTCGGGAGACATGCAAACATGACCGAGACGGCTCTCCGGTCAATAACCAACAACGGGATCTGGATACCCATGTTGTCTCCCACATGCTCCTCGATGATCTCATCGGATGAACCACGATGTCGAGGATTTAAACAACCCCGTATACAATTCCCTTTGTCAATCCAGACGTTACTTGCTCGAGATTCGATCGTTGGTATCCCAATACCTCGTTCAATCTCAAGCATCGCAAGTCACTTTACTCATACCGTAATGCATGATCCCGTGACCGGACACTTGGTCACTTTGAGCTCATTATGATGATGCATTACCGAGTGGGCCCAGAGATACCTCTCCGTCATGCGGAGTGACAAATCCAGTCTCGATCCGTGTCAACCCAATGCAGACACTTTTGGAGATACCTGTAGTGCACCTTTATAGTCACCCGATTCACGCTATGACGTTTGGTACACCCAAAGCACTCCTACGGTATCCGGAGTTACACGATCTCATGGTCAAAGGAAAAGATACTTGACATTGGAAAAGCTCTAGCAAACGAACTACACGATCTTGTGCTATGCTTAGGATTGGGTCTTATCCATCACATCATTCTCCTAATGATGTGATCCCGTTATCAATGACATCCAATGTCCATAGTCAGGAAACCATGACTATCATTGATCAACGAGCTAGTCAACTAGAGGCTCACTAGGGACATGTTGTAGTCTATGTATTCACACGTGTATTATGATTTCCGGATAATACAATTATAACATGAATAAAAGACAATTATCATGAACAAGGAAATATAATAATAATCCTTTTATTATTGCCTCTAGGGCATATTTCCAACAGTCTCCCACATGCACTAGAGTCAATAATCTAGTTACAGTGTGATGAATCGAACACCCAAATAGTTATGGTGTTGATCATGTTTTCCTCATGGAAGAGGTTTAGTCAACGGATCTGCGACATTCAGATCCGTATGCACTTTGCAAATTTCTATGTCTCCATCTTGAACATTTTCACGAATGGAGTTGAAGCGGCGCTTGATGTGCTCGGTCTTCTTGTGAAACACAGGCTCCTTGGCAAGTGCAATAGCTCCAGTGTTGTCACAAAAGAGTTTGATCGGCCCCGACGCATTGGGTATGACTCCTAGGTCGGTGATGAACTCCTTCACCCAAATTGCTTCATGCGCTGCCTCCGAGGCTGCCATGTACTCCGCTTCACATGTAGATCCCTCCACGATGCTTCGCTTGCGGTACTGCACCAGCCATCGCTTCCACCATTCAACATATACACGTATCCGATTTGTGACTTAGAGTCATCCAGATCTGTGTGTCAATGCTAGCGTCGACGTAACCCTTTACGATGAGCTCTTCGTCACCTCCATAAGCGAGAAACATGTCCTTAGTCCTTTGTGTACTTCAGGATATTCTTGACCGCTGTCCGGTGTTCCTTTCTTGGATTACTTTGGTACCTTCCTACCAAACTTACGGCAAGGTTTACATCAGTGCGGTACACAGCATGGCATACATAATAGACCCTATGGCTGAGGCATAGGGGATGACACTCATCTCTTCTATATCTTCTGCCGTGGTGGGACATTGAGCCGAGCTCAATTTCACACCTTGTAATACTGAGCAAGAACCCTTTCTTGGACTGATCCATTTTGAACTTATTCAATATCTTATCAAGGTATGTGCTTTGTGAAAGACCTATGAGGCATCTCGATCTATCCCTATAGATCTTGATGCCTAATATGTAAGCAGCTTCTCCAAGGTCCTTCATTGAAAAACTCTTATTCAAGTAGGCCTTAATGCTGTCCAAAAGTTCTTTATCATTTCCCATCAAAAGTATGTCATCTACATATAATATGAGAAATGCTAAAGAACTCCCACTCACTTTCTTGTAAACGCAGGCTTCTCCATAAGTCTGCATAAACCCAAACGCTTTGATCATTTCATCAAAGTGAATGTTCCAACTCGGAGATGCTTGCACCAGCCCATAAATGGATTGCTGGAGCTTGCATACCTTGTTAGCATTCTTAGGGTCGACAAAACCTTCTGGCTGCATCATATACAGTTCTTCCTTAAGATAGCCGTTAAGGAATGCCTTTTTGACGTCCATTTTCCATATCTCATAATCATAGTATGCGGCAATTGCTAACATGATTCAGACGGACTTCAGCTTCGCTACGGGAGAGAAAGTCTCATCGTAGTCAACCCCTTGAACTTGCCGATAACCCTTAGCGACAAGTCGAGCTTTGTAGATGGTAACATTACCATCCGCGTCCGTCTTCTTCTTAAAGATCCATTTGTTTTCTATCGCTCACCGATCATCGGGCAAGTCTGTCAAAGTCCATACTTTGTTTTCATACATGGATTCTATCTCGGATTGCATGGCTTCAAGACATTTGTTGGAATCTGGGCCCACCATCGCTTCTTCATAGTTCGAAGGTTCACCGTTGTCTAACAACATGATTTCCTGGACAGGGTTGCCATACCACTCTGGTGTGGAACGTGTCCTTGTCGACCTACGAAGTTCAGTAGCAACTTGATCCGAAGTACCTTGATCATCATCATTAATTTCCTCTCCAGTCGGTGTAGGCACCATAGGAACATTTTCCTGAGCCGCACTACTTTCCGGTTCAATAGGTAGTACTTCATCGAGTTCTACTTTCCTCCCACTTACTCCTTTCGAGAGAAACTCTTTTTCCGTAAAGGATCCGTTCTGGCAACAAAGATCTTGCCTTCGGATCTAAGGTAGAAGGTATACCCAATGGTTTCCTTAGGGTATCCTATGAAGACGCATTTTCCCGAGTTGGGTTCGAGCTTTTCAGGTTGAAGTTTCTTGACATAAGCATCGCATCCCCAAACTTTTAGAAACGACAGCTTAGGTTTCTTCCCAAACCATAATTCATACGGTGTCGTCTCAACGGATTTAGACGGTGCCCTATTTAAAGTGAATGTAGTTGTCTCTAGAGCGTATCCCCAAAATGATAGCGTTAAATCAGTAAGAAACATCATAGATCGCACCATATCCCATATAGTGCAATTCCGACGTTCGGACACACCGTTCTGTTGAGGTGTTCCAGGCGGCGTGAGTTGTGAAACGATTCCACATTTCCTTAAGTGTGTACCAAATTCATGACTTAAATATTCTCCTCCACGATCTGATTGTAAGAACTTTATTTTTCGGTAACATTGATTCTCTACCTCATTCTGAAATTCGTTGAACTTTTCAAATGTCTCAGACTTGTGTTTCATGAAGTAGACATACCCATATATACTTAAGTCGTCCGTGAGAGTAAGAACATAATGATATCCTCCGCGAGCCTCAACGCTCATTGGACCGCACACATCGGTATGTATGATTTCCAATAAGTTGGTTGCTCGCTCCATTGTTCCGGAGAATGCAGTCTTGGTCATTTTTCCCATGAGGCATGGTTCGCATGTGTCAAATGATCCATAATCGAGATACTCTAAAAGTCCATCAGCATGGAGCTTCTTCATGCGCTTGACACCAATGTGACCAAGGCGGCAGTGCCACAAGTATGTGGGACTATCGTTATCAACTTTACATCTTTTGGTATTCACACTATGAATATGTGTAACATCACGTTCGAGATTCATTAAGAATAAACCATTGACCATCGGAGCATGACCATAAAACATATCTCTCATATAAATAGAACAACCATTATTCTCGGATTTAAATGAGTAGCCATCTCGTATTAAACGAGATCACGATACAATGTTCATGCTCAAACTTGGCACTAAATAACAATTATTGAGGTTTAAAACTAATCCCGTAGAGGTAAATGTAGAGGTAGCATGCCGACGGCGATCACATCGACCATGGAACCATTCCCGACGCCAAGATCGTCACCTCGTCCTTCGCCATTCTCCGCTTATTCCGCAGCTCCTGCTGTGAGTTACATATATGAGCAACGGCACCGGTATCAAATACCCAGGAGTTACTACGAGTACTAGTAAGGTACACATCAATTACATGTATATCAAATATACCTTTAGTGTTGGCGGCCTTCTTGTCCGCTAAGTATTTGGGGCAGTTCCGCTTCCAGTGACCCTTCCCTTTGCCAAAAAAACACTCAGTCTCAGGCTTGGGTCCATTGCCTGACTTCTTCCTGGCAATCGGCTTACCGGTAGCGACAACATCCTTGCCGTCCTTCTTGAAGTTCTTCTTACCCTTGCCCTTCTTGAACTTAGTGGTTTTATTGACCATCAACACTTGATGTTCCTTCTTGATTTCTACCTCTGCTGACTTCAAAGATTGAAAATACTTCAGGAATAGTTTTCACCATCCCCTGCATATTGTAGTTCATCACAAAGCTCTTGTAGCTCGGTGGGAGCGATCAAGGATTCTGTCAATGACCGCCTCGTCCGGGAGGTTAATGTCCAATTTGGGACAAAGCGGTTGTGCAACCCAGACATTTTGAGTATGTGCTCACCGACAGAACTATTTTCCTCCATCTTACAACTGTAGAACTTGTCGGAGACTTCATATCTCTCGACCCGGGCATGAGCTTGGAAAACTAGTTTCAGCTCCTCGAACATCTCCTATGCTCCGTGTTGCTCAAAACGCTTTTGGAGCCCAGGTTCTAAGCTGTAAAGCATGCCGACCTTGAACGAGGGAGTAATCATCAAGACGAGACCGCCAAGCGTTCATAACATCTTGGTTCTTCGGGATTGGTGCATCACCTAGCGGTGCTTCTAGGACATATTGTTTCTTGGCAGCTATGAGGATGATCCTCGTGTTCGGACCAAGTCCGAATAGTTGCTGCCATCATCTTTCAGCTTGGTTTTCTCTAGGAACGCGTTGAAGTTCATGGTGACATGAGCGTTGGCCATTTGATCTACAAGA
Source organism: Aegilops bicornis (assembly GCA_021605145.1). Taxonomy (NCBI): domain Eukaryota; kingdom Viridiplantae; phylum Streptophyta; class Magnoliopsida; order Poales; family Poaceae; genus Aegilops; species Aegilops bicornis. The sequence goes on from CM038673.1 coordinate 545,728,898, forward strand.
CATTTTGCAAAGATTTTAGAATATTGTTCATGATAATAAAGTTCATCTAATCAAATTATTTAATGAACTCCCACTCAGATTTGACATCCCTCTTGTCATCTAAGTGTTACATGATCCGAGTCGACTAGGCCGTGTCCGATCATCACGTGAGACGGACTAGTCATCGTCGGTGAACATCTCCATGTTGATCGTATCTTACATACGACTCATGTTCGACCTTTCAGTCTCTTGTGTTCCAAGGCCATGTCTGTACATGCTAGGCTCGTCAAGTTAACCTAAGTGTTTTGCATGTGTAAAACTTTCTTACACCCGTTGTATGTGAACGTAAGGATGTATCACACCCGATCATCACGTGGTGCTTCAAACGATTTAACTTTAGCAACGGTGCACAGTTAGGGAGAACACTTTCTTGAAATTATTTTAAGGGATCATCTTATTTACTACCGTCGTTCTAAGTAAACAAGATGCATAAACATAATAAACATCACATGCAATTATATAGTAGTGATATGATATGGCCAATATCATATAGCTCCTTTGATCTCCATCTTCGGGGCTCCATGATCATCTTGTCACCTTCATGTCACCATGATCTCCATCATCATGATCTCCATCATCGTGTCTCCATGAAGTTGCTCGCCAACTATTATTTCTACTACTATGGCTAACACGTTTAGCAATAAAGTAAAGTAATTTACATGGCGTTTCTTAATGACACGCAGGTCATTCAAAAAATAAAGACAACTCCTATGGCTCCTACCAGTTGTCATACTCATCGACATGCAAGTCGTGATTCCTATTACAAGAACATGATCTCATGCATCACATATATATATCATTCATCATTCATCACAACTTTGGCCATATCACATCACAAAACATTTGCTGCAAAAACAAGTTAGATGTCCTCTAACTGTTGTTGCAAGTTTTACGTGGCTGCAATAGGATTCTAGCAAGAACGTTTTCTTACCTACGTGAAAGCCACAACGTGATTTGTCAACTTCTATTTACCCTTCGTAAGGACCCTTTTCATCGAATCCGCTCCAACTAAAGTGGGAGAGACAGACACCCGCTAGCCACCTTATGCAACTAGTGCATGTCGATTCGGTGGAACCTGTCTCACGTAAGCTGCACGTGTAAGGTCGGTCCGGCCGCTTCATCCCACAATACCGCTGAAGCAAGATAAGACTAGTAGCGGCAAGAGAGTTGACAACATCTACGCCCACAACAAATTGTGTTCTACTCGTGCAATAGAGAACTACGCATAGACCTAGCTCATGATGCCACTGTTGGGGAATGTTGTAGAAAATAAAAAAAATTCTGCGGTTTCTCCAAGATCCATCTATGAGTTCATCTAGCAACGAGTGATCGGAGTGACCTCCCGGCCTCGGCCCCGCCCCGGCCGACCCCGCTGGCCGCCGTCGCCCCGCCGCGCCGCCCGGCCCTCCTCCGGCCTCTCCCTCCTCCGGCGCCGCTCCGGCGAGCCGCCGCCGGCCTCGCCTCGGTTCGCGCACCGGATCTCAGATCCAATCCACGGTTGACTTTCCCCTCCCCCGAAATCCTCTAAGTCTTTATTATGTGATAATTTTGTTGCATTTTCATAGCACCATAACTTTGCACCCGTGGCTCCGTGATAACTTTGCACCATAACCGAAATGTTCGCCTCGATGATTACATCATTTCATCTCATTGCATCATTTTCATTTGAGCTCATATTGATGCCCGAAATGCTGTTAGAAGAGGGCTATGTGATGTTAGTTTCTGTTTCTTAACAGAACATGCACTTTTGTCATTTTTGCCATGATTGATGTGTGCAACCTATGATCTTGAGTCCTACATGTGTTTTGTAATATGCTATGCTATCTTTACAGGGGTGTATGACATATATTTTGAGATACTTCAGTAAGGATGTTTTGAACATATGGTTATGCTCTACGCATCCATGCATTTTTTTGCAATTATGGAGTGCCATAGCTTGAGTCAATCGAGCTCTACTTTTGCTATAAAATGTTTCCTAGCAGATTGTTTACATGTTATTCAATTTTGCCAAGGTTGTTGTAGTTGATCCGTGTATGCTATGCTGTTGTTATTGCAATGTATAGCTTCTATGCCATGTATTATTGATGGATGTATGCTTAGTTTATCTTTTAATGCTCTGTAGTGAGTGCATCGAGCTCGCGAAGATGCCTACATACTTCTGTCAATGTCATGCCCTGTTTGCTGAATCTGTAAACGAAACTTGCTATATGGACATGGGTGTTATTATATTTTCTGATCCCTTTCGGATCATGGTCAGTAAGGGACTTTTGTTCTATGCTTTGAGTAGATTCATGACATGCCTTGTTTAGCTATTATAAGTTCCTGTAGCATGTTGTTTTCTTACTCTGAACATTGCTTCCTGATGCTGATTCTGCCATGTTTCAGTATTTTCACCAAGTCTGTGAAGCTGATATGTTTTGCACTTTTTCCATGCTTGTTTGGACCTGTTATGGTGTGATTTGGCAGTAGCTCAGTGTTCATCTTTTCTCAAGCATCTTGAGGAGATCACTACCATATGCTTTGTTGGTATGTTTGGATGCAGTATCTTAATTTCTTGTTGCTTGCTAAGTGGCATCATGCTGTTAATGGCAGATTTGGGCCATTCTTGTTTTGCTTGTCATTTGCAAACCGTGCATCCGATTCCGGTTATCTTTATATCGATTTCAACCGAAATCATCTCACCTTTCCAGCGGCATACTTGGTTTGCCAAGTTGATTCCTGGTTCATCATTTTCCTTCCGGAGCACGCATATGCATTGCATCTCACATCTCGCATATCATGCCATGTATTGCATCATGTTGCTTGTGCATTGCACCGTGATTTATTGTGGTTCCATTGTTTGTGTTCTTGCTTCCGACAACTCTGAGAACTTTGCAGGCAAGATGACCATACCCTCGAAATCACTTCTATCTTTGCTTGCTAGATGCTCGCTCCTTTGCTATGCCTATGCTACGATGCCTATCACTTGCGTATCATGCCTCCCATATTGCCATGTCAAGCCCCTAACCATCCTTTCCTAGCAAACCGTTGATTGGCTATGTTACCGCTTTGCTCAGCCCCTCTTATAGCGTTGCTAGTTGCAGGTGAAGATGAAGTTTGTTCCTTGTTGGAACATGGAGATGTTGTTCCTTGTTGGAACATGTTTACTTGTTGGGGATATCACAATATATCTGCTATAATTAATGCATCTATATACTTGGTAAAGGGTGGAAAACTTCGGCCTTATGCACGGTGTTTTGTTCCACTCTTTCCGCCTAGTTTCAAATCATACCGGTGTTATGTTCCTTGATTTCGTTCCTTACACGGTTGGGTGATTTATGGGACCCCCTTGACAGTTCGCTTTGAATAAGACTCCTCCAGCAAGGCCCAACTTTGGTTTTACCATTTGCCACCTAAGCCTTTTTCCCCCGGGTTTTCGCGAGACCGAGGGTCATCTTTATTTTAACCCCCCGGGCCAGTGCTCCTTCGAGTGTTGGTCCGAACTAAGCCGTCATGGGGCCACCTCGGGAAACTCGAGGCCTGGTTTTACTCAGAGCCTGTCTCATCCGGAGGTGCCCTGAGAACGAGATATGTGCAGCTCCTATCGGGATTTGTCGGCACAATCGGGTGGCTTTGCTGGTCTTGTTTTATTGCTGTCGTAATGTCTTGTAGTCCGGGATTCCGAAACTGATCGGGTCTTCCCGGTAGAAGGAATATCCTTCGTTGACCGTGAGAGCTTATAATGGGCTAAGTTGGGACACCCCTGCAGGGTATTATCTTTCGAAAGCCGTGCCCGCGGTTATGAGGCAGATGGGAATTTGTTATTGTTCGGTTGTAGAAAACCCGAAGTTGACCTTAATTTTAAAACACATCAACCACTTGTGTAACCGTGATGGTCTCTTCTCAGCGGAGTCCGGGAAGTGAACACGGTGTTGGAGTAATGTTTGACGTAAGTAGTTCAGGATCACTTCTTGATCGCTACTAGCTTCACGACCGTGCCTTGCTTCTCTTCTCGCTCTCTTTTGTAATGTAGCCACCATATATGCTAGTCGCTTGCTGCAGCTCCACCTCGTAACTCTGTCCTTCCTATAAGCTTAAATAGTCTTGATCTCGTGGGTGTGAGATTCTGAGTCCCGTGACTCACAGATTCTACCAAAACAGTTGCAGGTGCCGATGATGCCAGTGCAGGTGACGCAACCGAGCTCAAGTGGGAGTTCGACGAGGAACGTGGTCGTTACTATGTGTCTTTTCCTGATGATCAGTAGTGGAGCCCAGTTGGGACGATCAGGGATCTGTGTAGCATTTGGGGTAGTCTTCTTTTATTTTGGTTCCGTAGTCGGACCTTGAGTGTAATCTGGATGATGGATGTTTATTTATGTATTGTGTGAAGTGGCGACTGTAAGCCAACTATGTATCTCTTTCCCTTATGTATTACATGGGTTGTGTGAAGATTACCTCACTTGCGACATTGCTTTCAATGCGGTTATGCCTCTAAGTCGTGCTTCGACACGTGGGAGATATAGCCGCATCGAGGGCGTTACAAGTTGGTATCAGAGCCATCCCCGACTTAGGAGCCCCTACTTGATTGTTTGCTGGCGTTGTTGAGTCTAGAACAAAAATGTTTTGAGTCTTAGGATTATATATATCGGAGAGTAGGATTCTTTTACTCCCCGGTCCCTTCGTCGCTCTGGTGAGGTCTCCTGACGTAGAAGTTTTGACTCTCCTCTCCTCAAATTTCACTAAAAAATTTAGAATCACGCTGGTATCTTGAATCGTTCCGATGGTTTTGTGACGAGAACATTGTTCTTGGTGCCTCCTGACATTTAGGGGTTGTGGCAGTGTCCCAGGGAGTTGAGCTCCGAGGTGTTGTCGTCACAATTTTATCGTTGCAGTTCTGGAATACCTGAGCTTTGCCGACATCGAAAATCTCTTTTGTACAGTTGTTGGTGAGATAACCCCGATAACCCAGTACTGGGGCGAGCTCGGGAGTATTGCCATGACTCGTATAACGGATGCTTTTCGAAGGTCGAGGTACACGATTTCTGAAGGTTTCTTGGTTATGTGTTGACGGATGGATACAGCTGGATCTAGGTATTGTTAGTTTGGGTGATATATTTTGTGTCCCTGTATCCCCAACACGGATTGCATAACCAGAAAGTTTCGAGTTTATAGGTGGGATTCAAGTAGCTCTTAGCATTTCTTCCCTTGAGATATTTGGTTTGCGATTGGGTAATCGTTACCACTTATTTGTTCCAGTCGTACCTTGTTATTTTTTTTCATCAACTCTTAATCAAGTGGCTTCTCACCCTAATGGACGTGTGATGTTAGCTTTTGGAATTCATTCATTCATCCTTGTTCGAATGTTTATTGTGAAGACTATATGTTGCAATTTCTATCCGTTGATTCAACTTGACTATCTGTCTATCGAAGTGCTAACGGATGTCATCCTCTTCAGGATGGCTCCGCCAACGCGTCTGAATCCGGATCGCAATGATGGGAGTCAGTCGAACCCTCCACCTCCACCTCCGCCTCCGGAGGCATGGCAAGCTATCATGGCAGCCACCAATGCAAATGCTCAGATGATTTTGCAACTCTTGCAAGAGTGTACCCACGGGCAAGGCAATCAAGGAAATCAAGGCCAAGGCAACAACCAGCCGCACTTTGCTACCCTCAATCAGTTCCTCGCTAATCAGCCGAAGTCTTTCAGTTTACGTGTCGAGGCCACAGACGCCGACGATTGGCTTGTGGACATCTGCAAATATTTTGAATGTAGCAATGTCGGACACGAGGACTTTGTCAAGTTTGCTTCGTTTCAACTCAAGGACCAAGCTGCTTTGAGTGGTACCACAATACAACGATTCGAGAGGAGGTCGTGAAATTACACAGGATGAGTTCCGCCGAGACTTCAAAGCTCACCACATTAGAAAAGTGTTGTTGAGAGCAAGCGTGAGGAGTTCCGCAATCTCAAGCAAGGCAACATGTACGTGTATCAATACAATATCCAGTTCGAAACTCACTCGCTTTGCTAAGCAAGGCGTCCACGATGAAAAGCAGTATGATCTATCAATTCAGAGGTGGTCTCGGAGAAGATCTGCAATTAGCTCTCGTGCTTTTGAGCGAGAAAAGTATGATGAGTTCTACAACATGGCCTTTGAAGCAAGAAGCTGCCCAGTTCAAATGTGAGGCTTCTAAGAAGAGAATCAGGGATGCAGTTCAGTCTTCTTCTTCCTCTCAAGTGGCAGCTAAGCAGCAGAAGTTCTACCTTCCACCTCCTCCGTTCCGTCAGCCTTATCAGCAGAACAACTCAGGTGGTCGTGGATCTTCCCACCCGCCCAACCCAGGCTATCAGAACAAGTCTAATTCTCAAGCTCCAAGGTCAAATGCTCCTTACCACCGTCCGCTCTCTGAGGTGACTTGCAACAAATGTCGTGAGAAAGGTCACTATGCGAACAAGTGCTTCAACCAAAGGCGCCTTCCGCCTCCTCCTCTTGTGAGATCTTCCAGCAATGCAGTGGTCAAGCATAATCCCAAGTCTGCAAAGGTGAACATGATGAATGCAGCTCAAGCGGAGGAATCTACTGATGTGATAATGGGTAATATCTCAGTTAATGATATTCCTGCAAAAGTCTTATTTGATACTTGGTGCATCGCATTCTTTCATGTCATATCCTTTTGCATCGAAGCACAATTTTGATACAGAGGCATTACCTAGAGCATTGCAAGTTGTTTCTCCGGCTAAGCGTTTGAGATCTACCATGTTAGTTCCGAATGTCGGTATCAAGATGGGTGACTATAGATTTCTGGCTAAACCAATTGTTCTTGGCGACTCGGATATTGATCTTATTCTCGGGATGGACTGGCTTTCTCAGGACAAAGCTCAACTTGATTGTGCTGCCAGGGAAATTCAATTGACTCACTCTTCTGACGATGTGATCATCTATGCTGCTCGTGATGAAACCATTCGGTTGTTTTCTCTCAATGAGAAGGGCGAATTGGATGCTATCTCTCATATTCCAGTCGTTTGTGAGTACCAAGATGTCTTTCCAGAAGAGCTTCCAGGAATGCCTCCTTATCGGCCAGTTGAGTTTGTTATCGATCTTGAGCACGGCTTGAACCCGTTTGCAAGCGTCCATACAAGCTTGGACCTAATGAGCTGAAGGAATTGAAGAAGCAGCTCGATGAACAAGAGCGTATGGGTTTGATCAGACCGAGTTCATCTCCTTGGGGTTGTGGTGTTCTTTTTGTTTAGAATAAGGATGGCACGGACCGACTTTGCGTCGATTACCGTCCATTGAATAAGAAGACAATCAAGAACAAGTATCCACTTCCCAACATCAATGAGCTTTTCGAGCAACTCAAAGGTGCTAAAGTGTTCTCCAAGCTTGACCTTCGTATGGGTTATCATCAAATTCGCATTCATGAACAAGATATTCCTAAGACAGCATTCAGAACAAGCTTTGGTTCTTATGAATATCTTGTCATGTCTTTCGCCTTGTCAATGCTCCTCCAACATTCTCTCGAATGATGAACTTCATCTTCAACCCCTACACCAATGAATTCGTCTTGGTCTATCTTGATGATATTTTGGTCTTCTCCAAGAATAAGAAGGATCATGCCAAACATTTGCGATTGGTGCTCGACAAGCTCGTAGAGCATTAATTCTATCTGAAGTTTTCCAAATGTGAATTTTGGCTTGATGAAGTTCTTTACCTTGGTCACATCATCTCCGCCAAGAGCATCATTGTTAATCCCGAGAAGGTGTCTGCGGTTGTGAATTGGGAACCTCCTCGAGAATGTCAAGCGGCTTAGCGATTTTCTTGGACTTGCAAGCTATTGCGAAGATTCGTTGAGAATTTTTCTAAGATTGCAAAGCCTCTTTCCAACCTCCTCCGAAGCATGTGAAGTAGGTCTGGTCTCACGAGTGTGACGTTGCTTTCAATACTCTCAAAGAGAAACTCGTCACAGCTCTGTCTTGACTCCTCTGATGAATCCAAGCCATTGAAGTTTTACGTGATGCTTCTCTTCAAGGTCTCGGTGCTGTGTTAATGCAAGAGAAGAGAGTTGTGGCCTATACCTCTCGTCAGCTGAAGCCCAACGAGAAGAACTACCCCACTCACGATCTTGAGTTGGCGGCAGTTGTCCATGCATTAATAACTTGGAGACATCTCTTGTTGGGAAGGAAAGTGGACATATTCACCGATCACAAGAGCCTCAAGTATATCTTCACTCAACCCAACCTCAACCTCAGGCAAACTCGATGGGTCGAAATGATTCAAGAGTACAACCCAAGTATTGAATATACTCAGGGCAAGGCCAATGTAATTGCAGATGCTTTGAGCAGGAAGGCTTATTGCAACAGCTTAATCCTCAAGCCCTTCCAACGGATCTCTGTGAAGCTTTCCATGGCTGAATCTTCAAGTTGTTCCTCAAGGCTTTCTTGCCAACCTCATAGTCTCTCCTACTTTGGAAGATCAGATTCGTGAGGCTCAACTCCTGGATACCATGGTGAAAAAGGTGAAGCGTGGTATCGACAAGGGCATTTCCAAGTACAAGTGCTTCCACATTGATGACAAAGATACTCTTTTCTTCGAGGACCGGATTGTGGTTCCTAAGGGTGATCTACGTAAAGTCATTATGAACGAGGCACACAATTCCCTTCTATCCATTCATCCTGGAAGTACGAAGATGTACCATGACCTCAAGTAGTCATATTGGTGTGCTCGAATGAAACGAGAAATTCCTCAATTCGTGAATGAGTGTGATGTCTGCAGAAGAGTGAAAGCAGAACACCAACGACCAGCTGGTCTCCTCCAACCTCTTGCTATTCCGGAATGGAAGTTTGATCATATCGAGATGGACTTCATGACTGGATTTCCTAAGTCCAAGCGTGGAAATGATGCTATCTTCGTTGTCATTGACAAGCTTACTAAAGTGGCTCATTTTCTTCCTATCAAAGAATCTATCACAGCAGCTCAGTTGGCAGAGCTATACACCTCCAGGATTGTCTCCTTGCACGGCATTCCACTATTGATCTCTTCAGACCGTGGAAGCATCTTCACCTCCAAGTTTTCGGATTCTTTTCAGAAGGCCATGGGCACCAACATTCGTTTCAGCACAGCTTTCTATCCTCAAACAAGTGGCCAAGTTGAGCGAGTCAATCAAATCCTCGAAGACATGCTCAGGGCTTGTGTGATTTCCTTCGGTATGAAATGGGAAGATTGTCTTCCATATGCCGAGTTCTCCTACAACAACAGCTTCCAAGCGAGTTCGGGCAAGGCCCCATTCGAAATTCTCTATGGCGAAAGTGTCGTACTCCTCTCAATTGGTCCGAGACAGGTGAGCGCCAACTTCTTGGCAATGACTTGATCACGAAGCGAAGAAATGTGCAAAGTCATTCGTGAGAATCTCAAAGCAGCATAATCGCACCGGAAGAGCTATTATGATGACAAGCACCGTGATGTGGCTTTTGAAATCGGAGACCATGTCTATCTCGCGTCTCTCCAATGAAAGGCACTTCGTAAACCCGGTATCAAAGGGAAGCTTGCCCCTAGATACGTGGGTCCTTTCAAGATCATTGGCAAAAGAGGCGATCTCGCCTATCAACTTGAGCTTCCGTCCAATTTCGCGAACGTGCACGATGTGTTTCACGTGTCTCAGCTTCGCAAGTGCTTCAAGGCTCCTGAGCGCACTATCAACTTCGAAGATATTGACCTCCAAGAAGATCTATCTTATCATGAGCACCCCGTTGCTATTCTTGAAGAAAGCGAGCGCAAGACTCGCAACAAGTCAATCAAATTCCTGAAAGTGAAGTGGTCACACCATTTCGACCGAGAAGCCACACAGGGCGCGAGGATCACCTTCGTTCGAATATCCGGAGTTCTTTCAGTCCTAGATCTCGGGGCGAGATCCTCTTGTAGTGGTGGAGTGTTGTAACACCCGGATGTAACTTTCCATATTTGTAACTCCAACTCTTGCCATTTTCGGCATTGTGATATGATATTCCTCCGTGGTTGGTTTTGTCTTCCTTTTGCATTTTGTCCATGTCATGCATTTCATATCATGTCATCATGTGCATCTCATTTGCATACGTGTTCGTCTCATGCATCCGAGCATTTTCCCCGTTGTCCGTTTTGCAATCCGGCACTCCTATGTCCCCCGGCGTCCCCTTTTACATTTTTCCGTGAGCGGGTACTAAACTTTCTTGGAAAGGACCGAGGTTTGTCAAGTGGCCTTGGTACACCACCGGTAGACCACCTGTCATGTTTCGGGTCATTTGGAGAACGTTTGGTACTCCAACGGTTAACCGCACTCTCGCAAAGGCCTCTTTTAAGTTGCAGCCCAACACCCCTCCAAAACAGCCCAATAACCCATCTAAGTCACTTCCATGCTCTCCGTCGTCGGATCACGATCGTGTGGGCGAAAACCGCACCTCATTTGGAGCTTCCTAGCTTCTTCTACTTATAAAAACACCCCCTCCCCCGAAATCCCGGATCAATTCCACCCCTAACCCTAGCCCCGCTCCTCTCCGCGCCACCGGACGCATCCGGACCGGGACGGACACGTCCGCCCGCCGCCGCCCGGCCAACCGGGAGCCGCCACGTGGGCGCGCCCCGCCGCCATGCGGCCGCGAAACCAGCGAAACCCCCCGTTAAATGCGCCGCGCCGCCCCAGCCTTTCGGCCCTCGGCAGCGCCGCCAGCGAATCTCCAGCGCCGCGCCGCCGCCCTCCGCCTCCGCCGGATCTCCGCGCCGCCGCCGCCCTCCGCCTCGGCCCCGGCAATCGCCGCCGACAGCGCCCGGCCGACCCAGCGCCGTCGCCCGCCCTCCGGCCTCGGCCCGGCCCCGGCAAACCCGCCCGACCGCCGTCGCCCCGCCCGCCCGGCCCTCCTCCGGCCACTCCCTCCTCCGGCGCCGCTGCGGCGAGCCGCCGCCGGCCTCGCCTCGGTTCGCGCACCGGATCTCAGATCCAATCCACGGTTGACTTTCCCCTCCCCCGAAATCCTGTCTTTATTCTGTGATAATTTTGGTGCATTTTCTTAGCACCATAACTTTGCACCCGTGGCTCCGTTTTGGGCGCATAGCATACCTAAATGTTCGTCTCGATGAGCACATCATTTCATCTCATTGCATCATTTTCATTTAAGCTCATCTTGAAGCCCGAAATGCTGTTAGAAGTGGGCTATGTGATGTTAGTTTCTGTTTCTTAACAGAACATGCACTTTTGTCATTTTTTCCATGATTGATGTGTGCACCCTATGATCTTGAGTCCTACATGTGTTTTGTAATATGCCATGCCATATTTACAGGGGTTTATTCCATGTATTTTTTTGATCTCTGTGGTGACTAGCACAAGCATGCAAACTAGGCTTCATGATGTTGCTGATTTCAGCCCCTGTTTTGGTGATATTTTTATGCCATGTTAACTTGATTCTACAGAGAGTTCCATGAATATTTTGAGATACTTAAGTAAGGATGTTTTGAACATATGGTTATGCTCTATCCATCCATGCCTTTTTTTGCAATTATGGAGTGCCATAGCTTGAGTCAATCGAGCTCTACTTCTGCTATAAAATGTTTCCTGGCAGATTGTTTAAATGTTATTCAATTTGGCCAAGGTTGTTGTAGTTGATCCATGTATGCTATGATGTTGTTCTTGCCATGTATAGCTTCTATGCCATGTATTCTTGATGGATGTATGCTTAGTTTATCTTTTAATGCTCTGTAGTGAGTGCATCGAGCTCGCGAAGATGCCTACATAATTCTGTCAATGTCATGCCCTGTTTGCTGAATCTGTTAACGAAACTTGCTATATGGACATGGGTGTTATTATATTTTCTGATCCCTTTTGGCTCATGGACAGTAAGGGACTTTTGTTCTATGCTTTGAGTAGATTCATGCCATGCCTTTTTTTGCTATTATAATTTTCTTTAGCATGGTGTTTGCTTACTCTGAACATTGCTTCCTGATGCTGATTCTGCCATGTTCAGTATTTCACCTAGTCTGTGAAGCTGATATGTTTTTCACTTTTTCCATGCTTGTTTGGACCTGTTATGTTGTGATTTGGCTGTAGCTCAGTGTTTATCTTTTGTCAAGCATCTTGAGTAGATCACGACCATATGCTTTGTTGGTACGTTTGGATGCAGTAGCTTAATTTCTTGTTGCTTGCTAAGTGGCATCATGCTGTTAATGGCAGATTTGGGCCATTCTTGTTTTGCTTGCCATATGCAAACCGTGCATCCGATTCCGGTGATCTTTATATCGATTTCAACCGAAATCATCATTTTCCTTCCGGAGCACGCATATGCATTGCATCTCACATCTCGCATATCATGCCATGTATTGCATCATGTTGCTTGTGCATTGCACCGTGATTTATTGTGGTTCCATTGTTTGTGTTCTTGCTTTGGGTAGAGCCGGAGGCGAGTACGCGAACGAGGAACCTGTTGAGAACGCTTACGAGGATCAAGCTTTCGACAACTCTGAGAACTTTGTAGGCAAGATGACCATACCCTCGAAATCACTTCTATCTTTGCTTGCTAGATGCTCGCTCTTTTGCTATGCCTATGATACGATGCCTATCACTTGCGTATCATGCCTGCCATATTGCCATGTCAAGCCCCTAACCATCCTTTCCTAGCAAACCGTTGATTGGATAAGTTACCGCTTTGCTCAGCCCCTCTTATAGCGTTGCTAGTTGCAGGTGAAGATGAAGTTTGTTCCTTGTTGGAACATGGAGATGTTGTTCCTTGTTGGAACGTGTTTACTTGTTGGGGATATCACAATATATCTGCTATAATTAATGCAACTATATACTTGGTAAAGGGTGGAAGACTCGGCCTTATGCCTGGTGTTTTGTTCCACTCTTGCGGCCCTAGTTTCCGTCATACCGGTGTTATGTTCCTTGATTTCGCGTTCCTTACACGGTTGGGTGATTTATGGGACCCCCTTGACAGTTAAGCTTGAATAAGACTCCTCCAAAGAAGGCCCAACTTTGGTTTTACCATTTGCCACCTAAGCCTTTTTCCCCGGGTTTTCGCGAGCCCGAGGGTCATCTTTATTTTAACCCCGGACCAGTGCTCCTTCGAGTGCTGGCCCGAACCGAAACCGCCCTACGGGGCCACCTCGGGAAACTTCGAGGCCTGGTTTTACTCGTAGCCTGTCTCATCCAGATGTGCCACGAGAACGAGATATGTGCAGCTCCTATCGGGATTTGTCGGCACAATCGGGTGGCTTCTGGTCTTGTTTTATTCTTTGTCGAAATGTCTTGTAGTCCGGGATTCGAGACTAATCGGGTCTTCCCGGTAGAAGGAATATCCTTCGTTGACCGTGAGAGCTTATAATGGGCTAAGTTGGGACACCCCTGCAGGGTATTATCTTTCGAAAGCCGTGCCCGCGGTTATGAGGCAGATAGGAATTTGTTAATGACCGGTTGTAGAAAACCCGAAGTTGATCTTAATTTTAAAACACATCAACCGCGTGTGTAACCGTGATGGTCTCTTCTCGGCGGAGTCCGGGAAGTGAACACGGTGTTGGAGTAATGTTTGACGTAAGTAGTTCAGGATCACTTCTTGATCGCTACTAGCTTCACGACCGTGCCTTGCTTCTCTTATCGCTCTCTTTTGCGAATGTAGCCACCATATATGCTAGTCGCTTGCTGCAGCTCCACCTCACAACTATGTCCTTCCTATAAGCTTAAATAGTCTTGATCTACGGGTGTGAGATTGCTTTGAGTCCCGTGACTCACAGATTCTACCAAAACAGTTGCGGTGCCAACGATGCGGTCACAGTGGCATAACCGAGCTCAAGTGGGAGTTCGACGAGGCGTGGTCGTTACTATGTGTCTTTTCACGATGATTAGTAGTGGAGCCCAGTTGGGATGATCGGGGATCTGTGTAGCATTTGGGGTAGTCTTCTTTTATTTTGGTTCCGTAGTCGGACCTTGAGTGTAATCTGGATGATGGATGTTTATTTATGTATTGTGTGAAGTGGCATTTGTAAGCCAACTATGTATCTCATTCCCTTATGTATTACATGGGTTGTGTGAAGATTACCTCACTTGCGACATTGCTTTCAATGCGGTTATGCCTCTAAGTCGTGCATCGACACGTGGGAGATATAGCCGCATCGAGGGCGTTACACCAGACCCGAGGTAGCCGCCTCGGTTTTCGCGAGAAAACCGATCGGTTTTTTTTAAACCGTAGACCCTTTCTTTAGATCCGGTTTGGTTTATTTTTTTCGGTTTAGTTATTTAGCGGACGTTCGTTCGTATGTTCGTTTTAACGAACGGTTTCACCGTTTAGCCCCAGACAGCGAACGTTCGTTCGTTAGCCTGTTCGTAAGTTTTTCTTCTCTCGGATTTTCCGCGATTATTTCCGATCGCGATTTCTGATCCGATTTTTGATCTAGTATAACTTTTCGCTCGTTTATCGGAATCAGGCGATTCAAGCACCTTGAGTTTCGTCTCGAAACCTTCTTTTTGTTTAACCAACTTAAACAAGAATTTGCTACTGTAAAATTTGACTTCAGTCCAGATTAGTAATGGAGCTTGTTTCTTTCGCAGTTTGAGTTTCGTTGCTTCGTTTGATTTGATTCTTTTTGCAAACCGGAGTTCTTAAGTTGAAGTTTCTGGTTAGATCTCTTTTTTGAGTACTACCCGTGCCCTTGCTTGATTGCTTATTATATGCTTGTTTGTTTACGATAGAGTACCCGGAGTGCGAAGCATGCTACTACGAGTCTCTAGGTTTCGCGGATCATCAGCAAGGCAAGTAACACTTTGATCATACCTCTTTACTACCCAGTTTTATTGCATTAAATAAACCCTCAAACATTGCATGAGTAGGATTGATAACATGTGGGTTTTGGGAAGTAGTTGATGAGGTAGGAACCTATTCACCTGTTTATTATGAAACTTATGGGAATTACTTCTACGTTGCTTATATTGCTATGCTATGCTTGTAGACGGGGATTGGGTTTGAGAGTATTCATGACAGATGTGAGTATTGTTAATAAATGGTTAACTTAAGGTGGCAACTTTAATACACATCTGGGTGGATTGAGGCACCTGGGGAATCCAGTGATTGCCTGTATTTTTGGAAATCATGGGGTACCGTGTGATTCTCCTATGGACTGCCACCCAGGCTTAAAGGGATCATAAGATTTTTCATGCTAGAAACTTCCGTGTGCAGCCACATGTCGTTATGGGCTCTAGCATAGTTGAGTAAGTTGTGGGAAACCGTTCCATTATGGGCTAGCAGATGTAGGGGATTGTAGGTGTACCGGCCTATCTATCGGTTAAGGGGACCTCTTCGGAAAGACATTGTCTCGGTCATCCATTTCTGAAACATTATGAAGTGCGAGAAATCCAATGGAGGATATCGAGTCTTGTGGGGAAAAGTGCACTAACCTCTGCAGAGTGTACACACTAATCATGGTTAGCCGTGTCCCCGGTTATGGACATCTTGAGTATCTCGTTCTTGGATTATCATGTTGATCTCATCACTCTATATAATTAATTTGTCGGGTTCTTAATTACTTTTAATTGGGATTGAGATGGGGTTTACCATTCTCAATGTTTAACAACCAACATGATAGTTTAATAAAATATATTCCTTTGTTGTAGGGAAAAATTGGCTTTTCGCAAAACATCTTAACCATACAGCCTCCACCAGCCATATATGCATGTAGTGATAGCTATATGCTGTTCATTATTCTCTTGTGTTACATTGCCAGCATACTCCATGTGCTTACCCGTTTTTCGGGCTGCAACGTATCATGTTGCAGACTTTTCAGACGACGAGTAAGGAGCCTTAGGTCGTGGTCTTTCACTCAGTGATGCCGTTGGAGTTGATGGACTCACTTTATCTTCCAAGCCTTCCCCTGTTATCGTATTAGATGGACTTAAGCCATATTTATTGTAATAAGTTCTCTTTTGAGACATTCAATGTAATAAGTGTGTGATTGCTACTCTGTTAGAAATCCTTCAAGTACTGTACGTGTCGGCATTACCGATCCAGGGATGACATTGATGCATAGAGATCAGACTGTTTGAGGTCTGGTCGCTACAAAGATGGTATCAGAGCACACGCTGACTGTAGGACACGACCACTAAGCTAAAGCCCTAGATCACTACCCTCTTCTCATTTCTGACTCCTCTCCATTTTCTACTCTTTAGGATGGTGGATGCAAGGATCAAGAAGACACACCTTTTGGACGCCACTTGAAGGAAGTTACTAGGTACCTGAACATCGGAATACCAAGCTTCGCCGGGACTTACAACGCCACTTTACCAGAAGAGGAGCGCTGGATGATTCAAGTTCAAGTTCCAGGAAGGACATTCACGCCACTCACTGAGCCCATAGAGTTTTCTTTTGATGCAACAACCTGGAGTCTATGAAAGAGTATGGCAGCTCACATTACCATGGGACGCATTGGAGAAGTTTACCACAATGATCTCAAAGACACTATCTACCAGATTTGTGGGCACCGAGATGAGCAATGGGAGATGATCAGCACCAGGAAGGATAGATCGATTGCCGCTTTCTCCAGGAGTTAAACCAGCACATTCGCCGCCAGGAAAACCAGATGTGCGCAGGCATGACAGATTTGAAGAAGGCGACGACAAGAATCATGGAGCTGGAGGAAGAACTCAAGGCTACATGTGAAGATTATGAGGAGGAAATCATCATACTAGTGGAGAAGAATGACGACCTGACAAGGAAGCTAGGAGTTTTCATGGGAGATCCCGCGCCAGGAGGAGAAGATGACTGTTGGTGTCAAAACCGGCGGATCATGGGTAGGGGGTCCCAAACTGTGCGTCTAGGCGGATGGTAATAGAAGACAAGGGACACGATGTTTTTACCCAGGTTCTGGCCCTCTCGATGGAGGTAAAACCCTACTCCTGCTTGATTAATATTGATGGTATGGGTAGTACAAGAGTAGATCTACCACGAGATCAGAGAGGCTAAACCCTAGAAACTAGCCTATGGTATGATTGTTGTTCGTGCTACGAACTAAAACCCTCCGGTTTATATAGACACCGAAGAGGGTTAGGGTTACACAGAGTCGGTTACATTGGTAGGAGATCTACATATCCGTATCGCCAAGCTTGCCCTCCACGCCAAGGAAAGTCCCATCCGGACATGGGACGGAGTCTTCAATCTTATATCTTCATAGTCCAGGAGTCCGGCCAAAGGTTATAGTTCGGCTATCCGGACACCCCTAATCCAGGACTCCTCGGTAGCCCTGAACCAGGCTTCAATGACGACGAGTCCGGCGTGCAGATTGTCTTCGACATTGCAAGGTGGGTTCCTCCTCCGAATACTTCATAGAAGATTTTGAACACAAGGATAGTGTCCGGCTCTGCAAAATAATATCCACATACCACCGCAGAGAGAATAATATTTACACACATTCAATCTACTGACGTATTTCGCAGCGCGACATCACACCATGGCCAAGCCTTTATTCGAATCGTTTTTACTGTCCCACCTCAGCGTGTTTAGCGAGGTGGTTTCCTTGGCACGTCTTGTCAAAGCAGAGATCGTGTCCCCTTATTCTGGGATTCTCATCAATACGGGCATGGGTAACCCAACCGCGCCATTGATTACGGCGCTTGGGAGATAAGCGAGTTTTACCAGGCTGGTGGGGACGCATAGCTTCGTCCGCCCATATAAGGGGATAAGGATCCACCTTTTCACCCACGCCTTCTTCCTCCTTTGCTCATCCCTTTCCGTGCACTCGAGCTCTAGCGCCCAAGTCCGCACGTCCCACCTCAACCTTCTCCAGCCATGTCCGGAGCGGGAGGCAAGTGGATGGCCTCCTCCGTCACGGAGGGGCACATCAAAAAGTTGAGGAAGGCCGGATACTTGTCCAATGACATCGCGCACCGGCTCCCCGACAAGGGGCAGCGCATCCCCACCCCCAGGCCCCATGAGAGGGTGGTGTTTGTCACCGACTTCCTCCGCGTACTAGGTTTTCCTCTTCACCCATTTGTCCGGGGGCTCATGTTCTACTACGGCCTGGATTTCCACGATCTGGCCCTGAATTTCCACGATCTCAGCGTTCATCGTCGTGTGCGAGGCCTTCCTCTGCATCCAGCCCCACTTCGGCTTATGGCTGAAGACCTTCAATGTCAAGCCGAAGGTAGTGCACGACCGCCAAGCAGAGTGCGGAGGTGCCATGGTGGGCAAGATGGCCAACGTCCTATGGCTCGAGGGCTCCTTCGTGGAGACCATACAGGGGTGGCAATCGGGGTGGTTCTACATCACCGAGCCGCGTGACCCTAAATGGGCAGCGGCCCCCAAATTCTGATCTGGCTTCCCTACACGGCTCACCTCCTGGAAAGAGACGGGCCTGACGTGGGGTAATTCGGAAGAGCTGACCGGACTCCAAACCTGCGTCCAAAACCTGGTGGACAAGAAGCTCAAGCTTGTCAACATAGTCCAGGTCATGCTCATCCGCCGGATCCTCCCATGCCGACAACGGGCCTTTAACTTGTGGGAGTTTGATCCGGGACAACACCAAACCCTGAGCAGGCTCTTCGACACTACGTACGAAGATGCCTGGAAGGTGCTGTTCAAGGGCACCGAGGCTCCCGCATCCGCCTCACGAGGATCATGGATTCAGCTGACATCAAGCCAACGCGGTAAGCTATTTTACCCTTTACAGGACACTTATTTTTCATAGTTTGACTCTATGCGAGATCTAAACTCCCTTACCTTTGACAGGATTGGCAGAAGACGTCCGGGCAGATTGACTGTCCGGCTCCCTTGTTAGAAGACCCAGCAGACGCCCGATTGACGGGGCTGCTAGTTCCGGCACGTCACGTGGTGCCGGAGAAGAAGGCCAAGAAGAAGGCCACGGGCACTCGAAAGAGTGTCCGGCGCCAGGTGGTGTCGGACTCATCGTTCGATGACTCCGAGGCGGACTCCTCCCGTTAAAACGAGGAGGAGGAAAGAGAAGCCTCTCCCCCAGCGGAGGGAGAGAAGAAAAGGAAGGCCGCCCCAACTGGGGTGGCCGGAGGGTCCAAGAAGGGAAGAACCCTTCCTCCGGACTACTCTGCCAACACCGACGATGGCAAAGAAGAGTGACCATCGAGGGCCAAGCCCCTAGCGAAATTGTAAGTGCCCGGATACTAGAATTGCCCGGATACTAGAATAACTCATGGCGTTCCATTTGTCGCACAGTACCTTCTAACGCCGAATATAACCATGCAGTCCGCCCAAGGCCGGGCTCGACGCTTCAACGGGCGGCTCCCTGGGTTCGCCGGATGTGAATAGCTCACTTCCAGCCGCCTCCTCTCCTCGCGCTGCGAATGACGCCGAGGTGGAGTCCCAAAAGGGTCCCAGCCAGGAGGAGGAGGTCCTGGAGGCGCCGCAAGGCAACCTCCCGGACTCCAGGCGCAAAGGGGATAAAACCCCAAAGGGCTCTAAGTCCGGCCCTGGGCCGGACTCCGCACCGAACCTTGGTGGTTAGGAGGCCGCAGCGGGCCCCACGTAAGAAGGGCAAGCCTGCGACGCCGGTGACCTCCGTCCAACCGGAGGCACCGGATAATTTGCTGGAGGCGCTTAACGGCACCTCCATCGACGAGGAGCACCGCACTGTTATGAGTGTGGTGATCCAAAATGTTCAGTCCGCCAAGAGCGGGCTGACTGAAGCCTGTGCCAGCGTTCTAACAAGCTTTGAGGTATGTATTAAGATATGTAAAAATATTACCGCATAGACAGTAGCCCCTGATGCTCAGTTTGGTGTTCGGAAAGAAAAGCCGAACTGAGGATCTAAAAGATATACACAGGAGACTAACATAAGTGTGTCGATATGGGAATGCAGGCTGCGCTGCTGACCTCTGCTGCACTGACTGCGGAGGTCAATGCATTGAAGCAGAGCCTCGAGCGGTCCGAGAACAAGCTCGGCCTTGCCAAAAAGCAGCTCGAGGACAAGGAAGGTAAGTAATACCTTATGGAAGTATATAAAAGATGTGGTTGCAAAAAATGAGAGGACTAACGTGAGTATTGCAGGGCCACAAACGAGGTGGCGACCCTGAAGGAAGCGTTGTCCAAGGCCGAAAGCAATGCGGCCCGGAGCGCACCGAGCGAGAGAAGCAGGAGGCGCGGGTGGTGGAGGTGCGGCAAGAGCTCCAGGCTCTCGTGGAAAAACACCAGAGTTTGGAGCGTGACTAAAAGACTCGAGAGTCCGAGCTCGCCTCGGCCCTTGAGAGCGTCAAATCTGCTAAGGCCGAAGCCCAAAAAGCCCTCCAGGAAATTGAGTCAATGAAGAATATAACGGCGGGTAAGGCATTCTTTATGCAAAGCAAGCACGTGAAAGTGAACTACTTGTTACTTACCCGAATCCGGAGCTCTCCAGGAGCATTCGCAGATCTGCCTCGCAGTGTGTCCGACACTGCCGCATTCTACCGGGCCGAGGAGGGGAGCTCGTCGGAGAAGGTGTTACGGTCTCGATATCTTTGAGGCCGTACACCCAGTGCCCTTGAGCGACCAGCTGAAGCAGCTGGTCGAGCTCCATAAGGTGGCCGAACAGGCCATGAAGGGCCTCATAGTCCGGTTGTGGCTGGGAGGCCATGCACAGGAGCTACGCCGGCTGGTGAGGCGGCTGGTGGGCCTTTGTCCGTGGATTGGAGTCATCAAGCGCTCCGTATGCATCGAAGGTGCCCGTAGGGCCCTTGCCCGTGCTAAGGTGCACTGGGGCAAGATGGACGCTGAGAAGCTTGTGACGGACGGACCACCACCGGGCAAGGAGCATCGCAAGCCTGAGATGTGTTATGAGGGCGTCCTGAAGGGTGCCCGCCTTATAGCGGATGAGTGCTCCAAAGATGTAATTTTTGAGGAAACTCGCATTTGTGATCCTGTACGCTGAAAACTTGTTCATATGCGCTAGGCAACGCTTGTGAATTTAAAATATTACCTTCTGCGCGGCCGTTTACTAAATTTGAGAGATGACGAGTCGTCGGCTTCTGCCCCCATGCCACGAGTGTTGGGCTGTTCGGGATAAACTTGAGCGCTCTTTTTCCCATTCTTGGGTCCTTCGAGGGAGGCGCTCAACACAACGAACAAGGCAATCGGACTATAATGCTTGAACACTCTCACTTAGCCATAGAATTCTATAATTTTAAATTTCGGTGAAGCCCCTAGTATTCGGAAGACTGAGTTCGGGGCGTTATCCACGCCTAGGCCGGACAAAGACGACTCCTCGCTCTAAGCGGCATAAGTCTTTAGGGACTCGAAAACCTCTCGAACAGCGACTGGCTCTCGCCCTATCATGACGGTCAGTTTTAGCTTTCTCCACTGAGGTGCTTAGCCCAGCTCAACCGGGGCACAATCGCAGTGGTTCTCCCAGCGCTACCTTAGCCGATATAACGGAACGTAAGGTACCAAAACATGGGAGCCGGGCAAACCCAACTATTGACCCAAGACATGATTCGGAGCCGATGCATATAATGCTATAAGTTCGGGGTGCCGCATTCGTGAGAGTGTTCGGACTTCTCACACAATATTCTGGGGTATAGAAGCCCCTGGTTTATTGGCCGTACCAAAGTGTACGGCTGCACAATGTCACAAATGAATATATTTTCATAAAAAAGAATGCAATAATAAACAGAAGCTATGTATTGTTTATTCAAAAAGGCTGCGGTAAAAGCAGAACGATACAAATAGTGCAGTAGGCAAGGGAAGGGACTATTTTACATGTCCCCCTCCAGGGGCGAGCTGCGGAATGATATGTGAAACAAGTATACTGCTCGTTATAGAGACCACCTGGAGACTCGACGTAGCTTTCATCTTCCCTGGCTGTTGCATCGTGTGTCGTGGAATCAGGAGAAAAAAGGAATGACACAATCGGGAGCCCCTAGTGCGGTTGAGCCGCTTTCTGGGCATGCCGTGGTCGTGCCCCTCCCCCTATGCCCATGGTATTTCCAGAGCGTAATTATGTACGCGTAGTACTGGTTTCGCAATTTCGTGAGAGCTGGGGTTGGGGCCGCATTGCTACGCGTGCTCGGAACGTGCCAGGCGGTCTTGTTGTAGGTTACTCCAGGCGCGCTTGACGGTGTTCGGACGTTTAATAGCCGGACTCTAGAATTGCCTTGAGAGGCTGCTTTGCACTTCCGCCGCGAGGGCCGCCGTATGCTCCTCCGTTCGGAGAGAGCGTTCGGTGTTTCCATTGACCGTAATGACTCCTCGAGGGCCTGGCATCTTGAGCTTGAGGTATGCGTAGTGCGGCACCGCATTGAACTTTGCAAATGCGGTTCGCTGGCGATCGCGTGATAGCCACTGTGGAACGGGACTATGTCGAAGATTAACTCCTCGCTTAGGAAATTATCCGGGGATCCGGAGACCACTTCAAGTGTGACTGACCCTGTACGGTTGGCCTCTACACCTTGTATGACGCCTTTAAAGGTTGTCTTTGTGGGTTTAATCCTTGAGGGTTCTATGCCCATTTTTCGCACTGTATCCTGATAAAGCAGGTTAGAACTCTTTGCCGCCGGCCATTCATCAGGACTCTAGTGAGGTGAAATCCGTTAATGATTGGGTCTAGAACCAATGCGGCGAATCCGCCATGGCGGATACTAGTGGGGTGGTCCCTTTGATCAAAAGTGATCGGGCAGGAGGACCACGGGTTGAACTTTGGGGCGACTGGCTCCATCGTATATACGTCCCTAAGTGCACGCTTCCGCTCCCTTTTGGGTATGTGGGTTGCGTATATCATGTTCACCGTCCGCACTTGTGGGGGGAAGCCCTTCTGTCCCCTATTGTTCAGCGGCCGGGGCTCCTCCTCGTCATCACTATGCAGGCCCTTGTCATTGTTTTCGGCATTTAACTTGCATGCCTGCTTGAACACCCAACAATCCCTGTTGGTGTGGTTGGCTGGTTTTTCGGGGGTCCCGTGTATCTGGCACGAGCGATCGAGTATTCATTCCAAATTGGAAGGGCCCGGAGTATTTCTTTTGAATGGCTTTTTCCGCTGACCGGGTTTAGAGCCTCTGAATCCGGCATTGACTGCCGTATCCTCAGCATTATCGCAGTTGATGCGGCCCTTGTGCTTGTTGCGACGTGACCTGCCATTGCTGTCCTTTGTATCCGAATTACTAGGGCTCTTGGTCATGTTGTTACTACGAGCAGGCAGCTGTCCTCTCCCGCGCAAAAGCGGGTCATGAGTGTTGTGAGGGCTGCCATGGATTTCGGCTTTTCGTGTCCTAGGTGCCGGGCAAGCCACTCTTCGCGGATGTTATGTTTGAAGGCTGCAAGGGCCTCTGCATCCGGACAGTCGACGATTTGATTTTTCTTGGTTAGGAACCGTGTCCAAAATTGTCTGGCCCATTCCTCTGGCTGCTGAATTATGTGGCTTAGGTCATCGGCGTCTGGTGGTCCACATAGGTGCCCTGGAAATTGTCGAGGAATGCGGCTTCCAGGTCTTCCCAACAACCAATTGACTCTGCTGGCAAGCTGTTAAGACAATGCCGACCTGGTCCTTTAAGCTTGAGTGGGAGGTATTTGATGGCGTGTAGATCATCACCGCGGGCCATGTGGATATGAAGGAGATAGTCCTCGATCCAAACCGCAGGATCTGTTGTGCCATCGTATCATTCAATATTTACGAGTTTGAAACCCTCGAGTATTTGATGATCCATCACTTCATCTATGAAGCATAGTGGGTGTCTTGGCGCCTACATCTTTGGGCTATATCACGACGCAGCTCAATTGAGCTTTGTCTACTGTGTTCGGCCCGGCCGGAATTGCCATATCCGGTGTGAAGGTTATCATCACGTGTCGTGGGGCGCCCACGCGATCCATAGATCTATCTTGTTTGCCTTGCCTTGTCCTCCAATACATCTCGTAGTTCTGGCGCATTTCCCCGCGCCTTGGTATTCTTTGAGCGACGTCGGGGTGCGGCTTGAGTTGAGGGCCGAGATGCCTCTCTGTCGCGACCACGGGGTGGCCGGTCGGCCGCCTCATGCGCTGGTGATGTAGGTTTAGGTGCTTCCCCCTCTAATCGGGGTAGTAGCCTGCGTTTTGGGTAACTCTTGGAGGGGCGTTCGAGTTCGTACTCTTCGGCCGCCAGGACTTCAGTCCATCTGTCGGCTAGCAAGTCTTGGTCAGCTCTAAGTTGTTGCTGCTTTTTCTTGAGGCTGCTTGCCGTGTCCATAAGACTGTGTTTAAAACGCTCTTGTTTGATGGGATCCTCAGGCCCGACAAATTCGTCGTCGTCGAAGCATGCCTCGTCTTCGGAGGGAGGCATGTAATTATCGTCCTCTACCTCTCTGTCTGCCGCTCTCTCATGAGGGCTGGCTTCTCCATCCTCCTGTGCTGAATCCTGCTGGAGGGGGTTGTCTTCGGCACTTTCCGGGGTGTTATTGTCTCCCGTGCCGGAATCACCATTTTTGCTGTGGCGGGATTTAGAGCGGCGCCGCTGACGCCGGCGCTTAGGCTGTTTCTTGGAGGGGTCATCCTCCGTTGTTCCATCGCCGTTCCCTTCTTTTGGGATGTCCACCATGTATATGTCATATGACGAGGTGGCCTTCCAGTGCCCTGTAGGCGCTGGTTCTTGGTCGTCTCCTGCATCGTCGTCCATACCGTCGATGTCTTCGGAGTCAAAGTCGAGCATGTCGGTTAAATCATCGACAGTGGCTACGAAGTGGATGGTGGGTGGGCTTCGAATTTCTTTATCGTCCGCATCCCAACCTTGCTGACCATAGTCCGGCCAGGGCTCTCCTGATAAAGAGAGAGACTTTAGTGAATCCAAGATGTCGCCAAAGGGCGAGTGCTGAAAGATGTCCGCGGCGGTGAACTCCATGATCGGCGCCCAATCGGATTTGATTGGCAGGGGCGTGGGAGGTTCGGAGTCCGGAGAGGAGTCCGGCACCTTGGAGTCACGAGCTTCGCAAAGGACAGGGTTGGTGTTCGGCTCAATCGCCGTAGAGATTGCAGCCCCCGAGGCGGTGTCCAGCCACCCATCCTCGATCGGCGCAGTCGCCTCCGAGCTAAGGGTCGAAGCGGACACTGGTGCGGCCTCGAGGGCACTGTTCGATGGCAGAGCTAGATCATGCCCATCGTGACAGTGTGGCGCGCTTGGCTGTGGCTCGAACCCGTCGAAGATCAAGTCTCCGCGGACGTTAGCCGTGTAGTTCAAACTTTCAAATCCGACCTGATGGCTAGGGGCGTAGCTTTTGTCGGCGTTCTGGGAAAGGGGGTCCCCAGACATGCACACTGCGGCTGGCGTGGCGTGGCTCAAAGGGGGCCCAGACGGCCCATCTTCATCAACACAAGCTCAAGACCCTCGCAAGGGGCCAAGCCTCATGAGGCTGACGACAGGAAGCTTCCTCGAGCACGACCTCATCCCGGCTCGCGAGGAGGCGGAGAGATCAAGGCGGGGTACCTCACGAGGTGCCCATGACGCAAGCCATGACGACCAAGGGCGCCAGGCGGGCGCCAGCCTGCGTAGTGTCCTCCTTTCCTCTTTGGTGCAAAGGTAGCAAGTGCAGGCGAGGACATCAAGCAAAGGCATCCATTTCGGTGCAACAAGACCAAGACCAGCCCAACGGCAGGAAGTCATTGTGGAGCCCAAGCATGTGTCACCACCAGAGCCTTTGACAGGCGAGGACCAACTTTAGTCAGGATAAGTGTACCAGATGTTCCCCTTCAAAATGGCCAATTGTTGGCGCCCTTCGCGCTCAATATTTGGGAAGAGGCATCTAGAGTCAGATCAAGTAGAATCTCAAAGAGAGAGAGAGAGAGAGAGAGAGAGAAAGGCCGTTGAACTCCTCCTAGCAGTTCATCGCCCTGGCCAAGAACAGACCCTCACGAGGCTGTTCTTCCTTGTATTGTTCATCACCATCAACCCAAGAGGCAATCCACCCCACCACAAACTAGAGTAGGGTATTACACCACAATGGTGGCCTGAACTAGTATAAACCTTGTGTCTCTTGTGTTGTTCCTTTCGTAGCTTAGATCCTAGCGAGGCAGCGGGGTGCAGGTAGGTAGAGGGCGAGATCTCTGCGCGCACCCCATTGTTTGAACCTCAAGGGTCTGCCGGAACCCAAAATCCAACATTTGGCGCGCCGGGTAGTGGTGCGCCGGAATTCGTCTTCCGCCGCCCTGTTCTCCGTTGACCACCGCATCCATGTCTGACGCTCGTCGGGCCCGCGCGGAGCGCCAAGCCGCTCTCGCTTCCCACGTCGCCCAGATGGCTCCCGTTGGCGGGCGCCCTCGTCGTTCCCCGTCGCCTGCCGTCAACGCCGCCACTGGCCCGGCGGGGAATGAGCAGCAAGCATCGTCCCAGCATCCCTTCGTGAGGCAAGACGGCCGCACTGCTACCCCCTCACTCGCTCCAGCTGGTTCTTCGTCTCGCACGTTCCGCGCGCCCATGGAGGCTCGAGCTGCGCTCATCGCGGCCAACGAGCTCCTGCGCTACCGTCCAGTCGACGACGTCTACGAAGAGTGGCTCGACCGCGTCGCCGAGATCGTCCGCGCCGCAGGGGGCTCCCCCGCGCCGTCCATCCCGCTACACCGCACCCCGCCCTGCGCGGGCAACGAAGCTCCGGGGGCGCCTTAGCCGCCTCCCCCTCAAGACGGCGCCCTGGCCCCAAGGCGCGTGGTCCCTGGGCAGAACCCGCTCCATCCGGCGCAAGTGCGGCAAGAGCAGAGCTGCCAGGAAGTCCCTCGCCCACAAGAAGCTGCCCGAGTGCTCCCCGCTCCAGCTGCCGCGACCACGCTCTGCTCCAAAGACGTGAATACCCCGCTGCTCCCGCGGCGCAAGATAGGGACCCGCAAGACCAAGCTCTTCGTCACCCAAGGCCTCCCGTGGCCACAGCAGGCTGTCGTGCCTTCACCACCAAGCTGCGCAGCGTCGCGTGGCCTGGCAAGTTCAAGCCAGACCTGCTGAGGGAGTCCCGGATTAGGGGGTGTCCGGATGGCCGAACTACCATCATCGGCCGGACTATCATCATCGACCGGACTCCAAGACTATGAAGATACAAGATTGAAGACTTCGCCCCGTGTCCGGAGGGGACTTTCCTTGGCGTGGAAGGCAAGCTTGGCGATACGGATATGTAGATCTCCTACCATTGTAACCGACTCTATGTAACCCTAGGCCTCTCCGGTGTCTATATAAACCGGATGTCTAGTCCATAGGACATCATCATCAACAACCCTTACAATCATACCATAGGCTAGCTTCTAGGGTTTAGCCTCCTTGATCTCGTGGTAGATCCACTCTTGTAAACATCCACAATATCAATATCAATCGAAAGGTGACGTAGGGTTTTACCTCCATCAAGAGGGCCCGAACATGTGTAAAGCATCGTGTCCCTTGTCTCCTCGTTACCATCCGTCTAGGCATACGATTCGGGACCCCCTAGCCGAGATCCGCCGGTTTTGACACCGACATTGGTGCTTTCATTGAGAGTTCCTCTGTGCGTCACCGATAGGAAGGATGCCTCCTCCCGTCTTCAAGGACGGTATTTTCGCCAAAGGAGCCACGGCACGCCAAACTATCCGGCTAGGTGGTTTTCTTATGACCGCATGTCCGCCATCGCTTCGACAATGACCTCTCAAGTCGTCAAAAGCAATTTTCACGTCAGCTCGAATTACGAAGCGGCTAGATCCAATAGAGCTCTCGTCCGTAAATGAGCTCTTGGATCGCATCGCCGCCCTGGGAGTCGCTACAGACTACAAACAGATTGGGCTTAAAACCGATATGAGAGAGATTAACTCTCCCCAGGTCACCCACCATGTTGCAGTGGTAGAAGAACAATGCGGCGACGCTTCTCCTATATTGAAAACCAGTCATGTCCGGGCTTCCGAACCCCCCATGCCGGATTCCCGCGGAGGGACGGACTTCGATCAAGCACTGAACTTAAAGTCAGGCATCGGACCAGACTCGTTGGACAACGTCCAGCAATCCAAACTTCCAAATTTGGAAACTTCTCGGCCTTCGAGCCTTGAGATGGGTAGGGTTAGGACTTAATTCCACCCACCCGCCCGGACATATATGCGATCTATCTCTAATCCGGCAAGAGCCCGCCGAGACAAGATATATCACTCTCGGGCGATTCCTCCTGGTTATGGACAGGATAAAGGACTGCCGAGAGGAAAACACAATCTCAATTTTTTGCAATAATTGCACGGACGAGGGACTCTTGAACGCCGTAAGCCGTCGCGAAATTACACGCTTCGCCGACCTGGCGTCCATAGTACGAAAGTACTATGCGATAGAGACTTTCCGGACAACCGAAAATAATTTTTGGGACAATCCGGCCCCGAATACAACCCTAGTCCGCAACAAAAGGGTGCATTATACTCAGGCACCAGATACAAAAACCAAAAAGCAAAGACCCCATAAAGGGCACGGAACCGTACTAGAGAGATGGCTTAGCGGACCCTGTAAAATTCACAGTATAGAACGCGCCGTCCCAACACATAACCTTCGAGCATGTTGGATATTACGGCAGGTGGCCAAAAGTGGAGAGGAGCTTCTAGCCCCGAAAAACCACTCCAACAACATCGGTACGGTATCAACAGTCTTCGAGACTTTCGCATCAAATAATATGCGGAAACGAACAATCTGCGGCCTCGCCGAGGTCTACCAAGTAGCAACAACCAATCCATGGAGCGACACAGCCATCACCTTCAACGCCAGCGACGAACCTAAATTCCGGACAGCCCGAGCTCCAGCCGCACTGGTACTTAGTCCAATAGTGGACGGCTTCCGACTTACAAAAGTCCTCATGGATGGCGGCAGCGGATTAAACCTCATCTACGAGGAAACCCTTCCAAAAATGGAAATAGACTGGAGCCGCATTGAGCGAAGCAGCACAACCTTTAGAGGAATAATCCCGGGAGGCGCCTTGCAGGAAAAATCACACTCGATGTGGTATTCGGCTCACCGGACAATTACAGATCCGAAGAAGTCATGTTCCAAGTGGCCCCGTTCAACAGCGGATATCACGCTATATTAGGACGAGAGGCATTCAAATTTTTTCAAGCCGTACCCCATTACGGGTACATGAAGCTCAAAATGCCTGGGCCCGGCGGAATAATCACTCTCGTTAGTGATCCGGACATAGCACTCCGCGCCGAGAACAAGACAGCCGCATTAGCCTTAGAGGCACTATCCGAAGCCCTAGCCCGCGCTGCGCTCTACGGTGAATAGGGACGATGTGATACTCGATAAGAGATCCAAGTCCACCTCCTTTAAACCAGTAGATGAAATAGTAAAATTCCAGGTCCACCCAATGGACCCGACAAAGACGGCCTCCATCGGGGCACAATTGAACCCTGATGTGGACGCCAAGATCATGAGAATTCCTTCGGGAAAATTTGGACATTTTTGCCTGGCACCCCTCGGATATGCCCGGAATCCCACGCAGATTGGCAGAACACAGCCTAAACATCCTAAAAGGATTCAAGCCAGTCAAACAGGCTGTCACATCCCTAGTTCTGGTATGCTCAAGGCTAGCTAGTCATTGTGCATCATGTTTAAAATTCCATTTAATTTTGAAATGGGGACTTGTGAAACCCTCAGAATCATTTTTGGAAATGACCCAAATAAAAAAATTGCTCCAAAAGGTCCAGGAAAATGCTCATGTGGCCCTCTGAAAATATTGGACAGAGATATTAATCAAACCAATATTTTTGGGGGTTCATAAGTAATTATATTTGGGCATTTGGAATTAATGCATACCTAATTGCATTGGATATATATTATTATATATATATATAATATTGTCCAATAATTGTGCCTTTTGTTGAAGAGCTCTGGAATATTACCACTAGCTCATATAAAAATTGGCATAATTAAATAAAGTGATTTGGTATTTTAAATAAATCAAACAAATGTCGAATATTAAAAAGGAAACAAAATAGGAAAAACCCTTACGACCTACCTTACATGGCGGCCCAGCTCACATGTGGCTGACTGGCACAGCCAATGACCCGGCAAGCGCCAGCCGTCCCCTTCCTCGCGCCAGAGGAGGGGCAGCCCGGCCGGCAGCTGGCCAGCGTCCGGGGACACGTCTCCCGCCACCTCCTGCTTCCCTCGCCGCCTGGGGCGCTGGAACGAGCGCCACGCGCCGCCCGCACCTCTCTCCTCTCTCTCATTTCCCCTCCTCCTCTGGTTTCTCTCCCTCTCTTCACCCGACCCATTACCGGAGCGCTTGTTGCTGCTAGCCGCCGTGTACCGTCTCCCCCTCGCTCTCTCTCCGTGTCCGCAAGATCCGCGCCGCCGTCCGCTACCTCCCCATCGAGCCACGTGGCAGGGAAGCTCTGAGCGCCCGCCATCGCCATCGTCTCCGTCTCGGTCGCCGGAGATCCCCTCCGCCGCCACGACCGCTTCGGTTCGTCCCCGAGCCCGCTTCGACGCCCGTTGCAACCGCGGTGAGCTCCGCCACCGTTCCCCTCTCTCCGAGTAGCTGGCCGCACGCCGTAACCCTCCTCCCCACCATGGCCGAACCTTTGCCGCCGCCGAGCTCGCCGTCGACGCAGCTCCGGTGACCATTTGGTCACCCGGCGAGTCCAACAAGCTCGTAAGGCCCGTAGAGCATCCCTAGCACTTTGCTTCGCTCGTCTTGAGCTCCAAACGCGCTCGTGCGACCGAACTCCGGCGGCCGCAAGCGAGCTCGCCGCCGTCGACTCCGGCCATCCCAGGCCGAGCCACAACCACCGACCGACGAGCCATCGAGCTGGCTCTCCAACGCGCCTAGCCGCGCATCATTTGGAGCACCACAGAGGAAACCCGGGGCACAAGTTCGCCGCGGATCTCGCCGGCGACTAACCGCCGGCGGGTTTGACTGGTTTGACTGGGATTGACCCCTGTGGTCAGCGATGCGTGGGCCATGCCCTATTTAGTTTAGGTATTAGTTTAGTTAGCGCTAATTAACCCAGTTAATTAGTTGTCTCTCTGACAGTGGGCCCAGCGCCACTAATCTGTTAATTAGGATTAAAATAACCCTGTTTAATCCCGTGTCACTGACGTGTGGCCCCCACACGTCAGGTTTGACTCCAACCAGCCGATTGACCTGCGGACGTCATGCTTAAAGAAGGTCTTGACGCTTAATATTATATTTTCTGGATTTAATTAAATCAGGAAATTCAGAATATATTCAAAACTTCAAAAATTCATAGAAATTCAACCGTAGCTCAGATTGAAATAATTTATATATGAAAAATTATCAGAAAAATTCAATCTATCCATCTGTGCTAGTTTCATGCATGACAAACCAACTTATACATGCTGTATAAGTGAAACTCTAAAATGGCATTTATAAGAGCTTACTTTGGAATTGCATTTGAACCTTTGGTTCAAATGGACTTCATTCAAATTGAATACCAGTTGCATTAGCTCAAACAGCATCACATCTACATACCATGTTCATGCATCATATTGTTGCATATGATTGTGTATTGATTGCCGCACCGTTCCTTCTCGATAGGTCTGCCATGGAGACGTTCCAGTAGTACTGCTTCATGAAGCGGTGCCTCCCTTGTTGATTTACCGTGCAAGCAAATCCCCTTGTTCATTCCGATACAATCCTACTCTCTCGCTCCTGCTCTCGGTTATTGCATTAGGACAACAACGATTCATCTCGCTACTTTGTCTTTGCGGTAGTTGAACCTATTCCTCTGCATGACACATCATTGCCACGGTAAATAGTTGAAAACCCACTAGCATGTGTAGGAGTTGATTGAGCCATGTTGTGTTCCTACCATGCTATGCCTGCTATTGCTTAGAGTTGTGTCAGTCTGATTCATTGGGAATGAATTGGAGTACAGTTCTATGTTACGATCTTTGAGAGTGAAGTGTGTGAACACGATTTGGTAAAGGTAGCGGTGAGAGGCCATGTAGGAGTACATGGTGGGTTGTCTCTTTTGGAACCGTCCTTAAGCCTTGAAGTTCTATGTATGTTGTCCAATGACTCGATACTACCACACATTGGGCTCAGGGCGCTCCAAGCCCTCTCGACTTATTAACCGACTTGATCTCTGTCCAGAGTCGCAACTAGTCTCTGGTGTTTGTAGGTAGTGCTATTTTTCTATCGAGTGGCACCCGGCAGGGTGGGCTTGGGACAGACTAGGCACGGTGTGGCACGGTGTACCAAGTGGCACCGGATGGTGGGCTTGGGAACCCTGCTCACATCGTTTGGGGCCGTGGCGACACCCCGCCGGATCTCCTTGCGGATGGAACCCGAATAGGCGATAAACCTGGACTAGAGTCTTGTGTGGTTAGTCAGTCGTGGCCGACACCCTCGCCAAAGCTTCCGCTTGAAGGTTGCCGAGATACATGACGTGTATATGGCGGTAAGTGGCGAGAGCGTGTGTGAAGAAGTACACCCTGCAGGGGTTATCATGATCTATTCGAATAGCCGTGTCCTCGGTTATGGACTTCTTGGATGCTTACGTGGTACATAGACAACTTGAAGTGGATACTCTAAAATGCTCAAGACAAGTGTGAGTGCTATGGATAGCCTCCCGCATGGAAACGGGAATGAATCCGTAGTAGTGTATTGATGTGGTGATTAGTGGACTCGTATGCGTTGTCTCACCTCAAGAGTTTCTTGTAGTCGTGAAACGGGATAGCCACAGAGTCAAAGCTGGCTTGCTGCAACCAAACTCCACATTACCTTTTGACACTAATGCATGTATGATAGGATCTGATGTAAGTCTTGCTGAGTACCTTTGTACTCACGTTGCTTTATTTATGTATTTGCAGCGGAGACTTTGGTCTTACTAGTAGTTCCGCTTGGACTTGACGAGTAGCTTGTTACCTCACTACGATCTTGTACCCTTGGGAGGGTCTTGTAGATAGTCGGGCTTCTCGGCCTTTTTCTTTTGTAGTTATACGTACTCGGACATGTAATGCTTCCGCTTGTTGCTTGTATGCTCTGAATGATGGGTCATGTGACCCCTGTTTGTATTTATTGCTATGTGGTTCTTCTCGAGCCTTTATCTATATGAGTTTGCGTTATGTTGTGATGCCATGTTGTACAGCACATACTTGCATGTTATGCGTCACGTGTAACTTGTAATGCTATGTGTGGGATCCGACAACCTAGTTGTTTATCCTTGGTAGCCTCTCTTATGGGGAAATGTAGTCTCGTGGCTTACGAGCGATAGTAGTCCGCTTCTGACCGGTTCACCGGAGTCTGCTAGCCCAAAGACTACCGCTTGGACACTTGATAGCCGGCATGTGTTTCGCCGTTCCTATATACGTCCTTCGGGAAATGTCACAGCGTGTTATTCGGAGACCTGCCTAGCCTGCTACAGCCCGGGATACCGGAGTCCTGATAGCCAGTGCTACAGCTCAATTCATACGTTGATGACCGACATGCTCGATGTGATTCATGTATGCCTGTTCCCATAGGTTGGTGCCACTTTGGGTTCACGACTAGTCATGTCGGCCCGGTTCTTTGTCATATGGATGCTAGCGACACTATCATATACGTGAGCCAAAAGACGCAAACGGTCCCGGGCCATGGTAAGGCGACACCGTGGGAATACCGTGCGTGAGGCCGCAAAGTGATATGATGTGTTACATGCTAGATCGGTGTGACTTAGGATCGGGTCCCGACAGCTTTGGTATCGAGCTGACTGCTGTAGGATTTCCAAGCCAACCTGATCGAAGTTGAGTCTAGAAATGCTTTAGTTATATAGGGAATTGATTGTGGAAGGAACGTAAGGTTCTTTTTACTCCTTTACCTCATGGCCTCGATCTGAGTCGTCCTATCTTTCCCTACGGGTTAAGGAACTAGGCTATCTCTTACATCTATCGGGATCACGTGTTACTATTTCCGTAGTCCGATAGGATTGGTTGATCGAGTCTTACCCCGATTTTAAGTACCCCGATGTAGCATGTTTAGTATTATTCCGAACCTTTAATGATGATGTTGGGCATGGTGCTACCCCATTTTGCAGAATGTCTCATTTTGAACATTTTACTGCCGTTATGCTGCCGGAATTGCCCCAGGAGTTCGAGAGTTACTAATATCGGTGTCCCACATTTCCAGTATGTAGTGATGTGATTCCGTCCTTGGTTTCGTTTCTCAGGATGTCATCAGTTAAGCGAAGTTCTGTTGCTCGTAGCCAGAACCACGGGGATGGAAGGGATGAGGATCCTCCCGACCAGCCTTCATTGACAGGGTTCATGTTAGAAATGGAGAGGAACAAGCGTGAGTCTAACCGTTTGTTGGCACGTATCGAGGAGAACACCGCACATCAGTCCAAAGGGTTTGCGACCATTCATGACTTCATTCGCTTGCACCCACCCACCTTCCAACACTCCATCGAGCCACTCGATGCCGATGACTGGCTTCGTAGCATCACTCATAAGTTGCGTTCATAAGCGTATCTCGAGGATGACAAGGTCACCTATGCTGCATACCACACGGAAGGTCATGCTAGTCTTTGGTGGCGTAACTATGAGGCTATGCTCCCAGCTGGCCAGATTCCTACCTGGAGGGATTTCATTGAGGCTTTTCGCGAGCATCACATTCCTGAAGCCCTCATCGATCGCAAGAGAGAAGAGTTCTGTAGTTTCACCCAGGGTAAGATGGCTGTTGATGCTTCTGACAGAGAATTCGAGAACCTCGCCCGTTATGCCCCGTAAGAAGTGTCCACGGACGCCAAGAAGCGAGCTAGGTTCCGGAAGGGTCTCAAACCCAAGTTGCGTCGTGACCTCCACCTGCACCATTGTGATACATTCCAAGCTCTTGTGAACAAGGCCATTAATGCAGAGACAGCTCAGCTCACTTACGAGGAGTCTCGTAAGCACCACCGTGAATTGGTTTCTTCCTCCGGTTCTAGCTCGCATGAACGCCGAATTTGGATTCGAACTCTGCTCTTCCAACCGGATATTCACCGAGGCCATCCCATATGGCGCCTCACCCAGTTCAGTTACATGCTCCACCCAGGCCTACTGGTAGACCACTTGTCAATGCGGGTCCACGTCCAACTTCAGGGACTTGCTTCACATGCGGAGAGCCAGGACACTATGCTGCGGATCGCTCTCAAGCGATTATGCTCCACCCCAGCCCGAGAAGCACATTGGCTGTGTTAAGCCATCACGCAAGATGATCGGTGTCAAGTCAGCTCCGCTGAACGTGGATGTGTGCATCACGTCTCAGCTAAAGACGCTCATGATGATCCGGATGTCGTTCTTGGTACACTCCTTGTCAATTGTCATCCCGCTTCAGTTCTATTCGATCTTTGGAGCATCTCATTCCTTCATTTAAAGCTATGCTAACTTGCACAACATATCATTTTGTGATATGCCCTCCGCTAGTCATTCAAACTCCACGGATCCAAATGGCAAACTTCTTGTATAAGCCATGGTAACGAAATCCTTGTTGATGACTTGTATTCCTTGCCTCACTTATAGCCCTCAAGTCTTGAGATATTAACATCATTTTGGGTATGGACTGGATGACAGCTCATCATGCCAAGATTGATTGTTTCACTAGGTGCATTCAGCTTACACACCCATACGGCAAGATAGTCCTTTATCTCCACTAGAGTTGCAAAGCGTCAACTCTATTCTCTCAATGCCAGCCCTCTTCGGACCTTGAAGATATCCCGGTAGTCCGTGAATTTCCGGACGTTTTTCCAGAGGAGCTGCGGTGTTCCACCCGACAGAGATGTAGAGTTAAATCATAGATCTTATCCCAGGAACCGCCCCAATCTCTAGGAGGCCTTATAAGATGGCACCCTTAGAGCTAGCCGAGCTTAAGAAACAACTTGATGAGTCCTTGCAAAAGGGTTTCATCCGTCCTAGTTCTTCTCCTTGGGCTTGCCCCGTCCTCTTCGTCAAGAAGAAGGATGGTACGGACCGGATGGTTGTAGATTATCGTCCCGTTAATTTGGTCACGATAAAGAACAAGTATCCGCTCCCGTGATCAACGATCTGTATGATCAGCTCGCTGGATCCTCGATCTTTTCTAAGATGGATTTGAGGTTAGGCTACCATCAAATCAAGATCGAGAATGGAGACATTCCCAAAACAGCCTTTGTCACTTTCGTTATGGCGGTATGAGTACACCGTCATGTCCTTTGGTCTAACCAACGCTCCGACTACATTCTCCCGCTTGATGAACTTCGATCTTCATGGAGTACTTGGATAAATTTGTCGTGGTTTACCTCGATGATATTCTTATTTACTCGAAGAACGAGGAAGAGCATGCGAACATCTTAGACTTGTGCTTGAAAAACTCGAGAGAACACCGCCTTTATGCCAAGTTCTCCAAGTGTGAATTTTGGTTGCCGGAAGTGACCTACCTAGGCCACGTAATCTCCGGTAAGGGCATTGCTGTCAATCCCGAGAGAGTTCAGGCCGTTCTTGATTGGACTCCACCAGAAACCGTTAAACAAGTTAGGAGTTTCCTTGGTCTAGCCAGCTATTGTTGCCGCTTTGTTGAAAACTTCTCCAAAGTAGCCAAACCCCTCACGGAACTTCTCAAGAAGGATAAAAGTTTGAGTGGTCCCCACGGTGTGAGTACAGTTTTCGGGGAACCGAAAAGGCGCTGACTACTGCCCCCATACTAGTGCCACCGGTTTCACTAAAGACTTTGTTATCTATCGCGACGCCTCACGACAGGGATTAGGTTGCATTCTTATGCGAGGATCGTCATGTGATTGCCTATGCATCTCGTCGATTGCATCCACATGAGGAGAATTATCCTACCCATGATCTAGAGCTTGCAGCCGTAGTCTATGCACTCAAGACACAGCGACATTACCTTCTTGGTAAACGTTGCGAGATCTACACCGATCACCGTAGTCTCAAGTATATCTTCACCCAACCAGATTTGAACCTTAGGCAAAGACGATGGTTGGAGTTGATCACAGATTATGATCTAGGGATTACCTACACCCCAGGCAAAGCCAATGTCATGGCTGATGCTCTAAGCCGTAAATCCTATTGCAACAATCTCATGTTGCAGCAAGGCCAACCACTTGTTCATGAGGAATTCTGTAAGCTTAATCTTCACATTGCTCCTCACGGATTCCTCTCCACCTTGGTGGCGAGACCTGATCTTGAAGATCGGATTGTCGCTGCTCAAAAGCAAGACACGGGAATGTCTCGGATCAAGAGAAACTTTAAGAAGGGAGTGGGTGGACGTTTCTCTATAGATGATCGTGGTGTTGTCTTCTTTGAGAATCGTTTGGTGGTTCCGAAGAATCAACATCTGCGACAATTGATTCTTAAGGAGGCGCATGAATCTCCTCTCACAATTCATCCCGGTAGTACTAAGATGTATCAGGACCTACGCCAGAGGTTCTGGTGGACTAGGATGAAGAGAGAAATTGCTCATTTTATTGCTACCTGTGACGATTGTCGTCAGCGTTAAGCAGAGCATCAAAGGCCTCTTGGCACCCTTCAGCCCTTAGCTATTCACGAGTGGAAATGGGATAAAGTTGGTATGGATTTCATCACCGGCTTTCCCGGACCAAGAAAGGGAATAATGCTATCTTCGTAGTCGTTGATCGTCTTTCCAAAGTGGCTCACTTCCTTCCTGCTCGAGAGAGTATCACCGCTAGTCGACTTGCGACTTATACATTTCTCGAATAGTGTCACTCCATGGTGTTCCACTAGAGATCAATTCAGACCGTGGTAGTCTTTTCACTTCTCATTTACGGGAGAGTTTCCAAACTGCCATGGGAACCCATCTTTTCTTGATGCACCGCTTTCCACCCTCGGTCAAGTGGTCGGTGGAAAGGGTCAACCAAATTCTCGAAGACATGCTTAGAGCTTGCGTTATCTCATTCGGTATGGATTGGGAGAAAAGTCTTCCTTCGCCGAGTTTGCTTATAACAATAGCTATCAATCCGGTCTCAAGAAAGCTCCTTTTGAGATTCTCTATGGACGAAGATGTCGAACACCTTTGAACTGGTGAAACCGGTGAAAGACAATTCTTTGGACGGACATGATCCAGGAGGCAAAAGAGCAAGTTCGTATCATTCATGAGAATTTGAAAACAGCCCAATCTCGTCAAAAGAGCCAGTATGACCGTCGTCATAAGGAAGTGGCTTATGAAGTTGGCGACAAGGCTTACCTTCGGGTTACTCCTCTAAAGGGTACCCATCGTTTCGGTATCAAGGGCAAGTTGGCTCCTCGTTACATTGGCCCCTTTCGCATTCTCGCTAAACGAGGAGGGGTTGCCTACCAGTTGGAACTACCCCCACATCTTTCTCGAGTTCATGATGTCTTCCACGTCTCTCAACTCAGGCGTTGCTTCTCGGATCCTATCCGGAGTGGACCACGAAACGCTTGATCTCCAAGATAACCTCACATACCGAGAGTACCGGTTCGCATTCTTGATCAAGCGGGCGTGTTACTCGACGTCGAATATCAAGTTTCTCAAGGTTCAGTGGTCTCATCATTCCGAGAGAAGCTACCCAGAGCGAGAAGATCGTCTTCGACTGGAGTACCCGCTTTCTTTCCGTCGACCCTTGAATCTCGGACGAGATTCTTTCAGAAATGGGGCGAGTTGTCACATCCCTAGTTACGGTATGCTCAAGGCTAGCTAGTCATTGTGCATCATGTTTAAAATTCCATTTAATTTTGAAATGGGGACTTGTGAAACCCTCAGAATCATTTTTGGAAATGACCCAAATAAAAAAATTGCTCCAAAAGGTCCAGGAAAATGCTCATGTGGCCCTCTGAAAATATTGGACAGAGATATTAATCAAACCAATATTTTTGGGGGTTCATAAGTAATTATATTTGGGCATTTGGAATTAATGCATACCTAATTGCATTGGATATATATTATTATATATATATATAATATTGTCCAATAATTGTGCCTTTTGTTGAAGAGCTCTGGAATACTACCACTAGCTCATATAAAAATTGGCATAATTAAATAAAGTGATTTGGTATTTTAAATAAATCAAACAAATGTCAGAATATTAAAAAAGGAAACAAAATAGGAAAAACCCTTACCTGACCTACCTTACCGCGGCCCAGCTCCTGTGCGGCCTGGCCTGGCCCAGCGGCCCAGCCCAAGCGCCACCGTCCCCTTCCTCGCGCCAGAGGAGGGAGCCTGGCCACGGCCACCTGTGTCATTTGAGACACGTCTCCCCGCCACCTCCTGCTTCCCCTCGCCGCCCTGGACGCCTGGAACGACGCCACGCGCCGCCCCGCACCTCTCTCCCTCTCTCTCATTTCCCCTCCTCCTCTGGTTTCTCTCCCTCTCTTCACCGACCGTACCGAGAGCGCCGCTGCTGCCGCCAGGCCACCGTCTCCCCTCGCTCTCTCTCCGTGTCCGCAAGATCCGCGCCGCCGTCCGCTACCTCCTGCCGAGCCAAGTGACGCGGGAAGCTCTGGAGCGCCGCCATCGCCATCATCTCCGTCTCGGGTCGCCGGAGATCCCCTCCGCCGCCACGACCGCTTCGGTTCGTCCCCGAGCCCGCTTCGACGCCCGCTGCAACCGCGGTGAGCTCCGCCACCGTTCCCCTCTCTCCGAGTAGCTGGCCGCACGCCGTAACCCTCCTCCCCACCATGGCCGAACCTTCGCCGCCGCCGAGCTCGCCGTCGACGCAGCTCCGGTGACCATTTGGTCACCCCGGCGAGTCCAACAAGCTCGTAAGGCCCCGTAGAGCATCCCTAGCACTTTGCTTCGCTCGTCTTCGAGCTCCAAACGCGCTCTCGTGCACGACCGAACTCCGGCGGCCGCACGCGAAGCTTCGCCGCCGTCGACTCCGGCCATCCCGTGCCGAGCCACAACCACCGACCGAGCGAGCCATCGAGCTGGCTCTCCAGCAGCGCCTAGCCGCGCATCATTTGGAGCACCACAGAGAGAAACCCGGGGCACAAGTTCGCGCGGATCTCGCCCGGCGACTAACCGCGGCGGGTTTGACTGGTTTGACACGGGATTGACCCCCAGTGGTCAGCGGCCGTGGGCCATGCCCTATTTAGTTGAGGTATTAGTTTAGTTAGCGCTAATTAACCCAGTTAATGAGTTGTCTCTCTGACAGTGGGCCCAGCGCCACTAATCTGTTAATTAGGATTAAAATAACCCTGTTTAACCCCGTGTCACTGACGTGTGGCCCCACACGTCAGGTTTGACCAACCAGCAGATTGACCTCTTGACGTCATGCTTGGCGATCGATTTAATATTATATTTTACGGATTTAATTAAATCAGGAAATTCCAGAATATATTCAAAACTTCAAAAATTCATAGAAATTCAACCGTAGCTCAGATTGAAATAATTTATATATGAAAAATTATCAGAAAAATTCAATCTATCCATCTGTGCTAGTTTCATGCATGACAAACCAACTTATACATGCTGTATAAGTGAAACTCTAAAATGGCATTTATAAGAGCTTACTTTGGAATTGCATTTGAACCTTTGGTTCAAATGGACTTCATTCAAATTGAATACCAGTTGCATTAGCTCAAACAGCATCACATCTACATACCATGTTCATGCATCATATTGTTGCATATGATTGTGTATTGATTGCCGCACCGTTCCTTCTCGATAGGTCCTGCTCAGGAGGCGTTCAGTACACATCTATGAAGCGGTGCCTCCCTTGTTGATTTACTGTGCAAGAAAATCCCTTGTTCATTCCGATACAATCCTACTCTCTCGCTCCTGCTCTCGGTTATTGCATTAGGACAACAACGATTCATACGCTACTTTGTGCATTTGCGGTAGTTGAACCCATTCCTCTGCATGACCTGTCATTGCCCACGATAAATAGTTGAAAACCCACTAGCATGTGTAGGAGTTGATTGAGCCATGTTGTGTTCCTACCATGCTATGCACTGCTATTGCTTAGAGTTGTGTCAGGTCTGATTCATTGGGAATGAATTGGATGCAGTTCTATGTTACGATCTTGAGAGTGAAGTGTGTGAACACGATTTGGTAAAGGTAGCGGTGAGAGGCCATGTAGGAGTACATGGTGGGTTGTCTCCTTTGGAACCGTCCTTAAGCACTGAGTTCTATGTATGTTGTCCAATGACTCGATACTACCACACATTGGGCTCCGGGCGCTCCAAGCCCTCTCGACTTATTAACCGACTTGATCTCTGTCCAGGAGTCGCAACTAGTCTCTGGTGTTTGTAGGTAGTGCTATTTTTTCTACCGAGTGGCGCCCGGCAGGGTGGGCTTGGGACAGACTAGGCACAGGTGGCACGGTGTACCAAGTGGCACCCGGATGGTGGGCTTGGGAACCCTGCTCACATCGTTTGGGGCCGTGAGCGACACCCGGCCGGATCTCCTTGCGGATGGAACCCGAATAGGCGATAAACCTGGACTAGAGTCTTGTGTGGTTAGTCGGGGTCGTGGCCGACACCCTCGCCAGGCTTCCGCTTGAAGGTTGCCGAGATACATAGCGTGTATATGGCGGTAAGTGGCGAGGCGTGTGTGAAGAAGTACACCCCTGCAGGGTTATCATGATCTATTCGAATAGCCGTGTCCTCGATTATGGACTTCTTGGATGCTTACGTGGTACATAGACAACTTGAAGTGGATACTCTAAAATGCTCAAGACAAGTGTGAGTGCTATGGATAGCCTCCCGTATGGAAGCAGGGAATGAATCCGTAGTAGTGTATTGATGTGGTGAT
This sequence comes from Aegilops bicornis, assembly GCA_021605145.1. Classification (NCBI taxonomy): domain Eukaryota; kingdom Viridiplantae; phylum Streptophyta; class Magnoliopsida; order Poales; family Poaceae; genus Aegilops; species Aegilops bicornis. Next base: position 545,770,490 of record CM038673.1, read on the forward strand.
TAGTGGACTGCGTTAATGCGTTGTCTCACCTCAAGAGTTTCTTGTAGTCGTAGAACAGGATAGCCACAGAGTCAAAGCTGGCTTGCTGCAACCAAACTCCACATTACCTTTTGACACTAATGCATGTATGATAGGATCTGATGTAAGTCTTCTTTGAGTACCTTTGTACTCACGTTGCTTTATTTATGTATTTGCAGCGGAGACTTTGGTCTTACTAGTAGTTCCGCTTGGACTTCGACGAGTAGCTTGTTACCTCAGCTACGATCTTGTACCCTTGGGAGGGTCTTGTAGATAGTCAGGCTTCTCAGCCTTTTTCTTTTGTAGTTATGCGTACTTTCGGACATGTAATGCTTCCGCTTGTTGCTTGTATGTTTCTGAATGATGGGTCATGTGACCCCTGTTTGTATTTATTGCTATGTGGTTCTTGAGGCCTTTATCTATATGAGTTTGCGTTATGTTGTGATGCCATGTTGTACAGCACATACTTGCATGTTATGCGTCACGTGTAACTTGTACTGCTATGTGTGGGATCCGACAACCTAGTTGTTTATCCTTGGTAGCCTCTCTTATGGGGAAATGTAGTCTCGCTTACGAGCGATAGTAGTCCGCTACAGCCCGGTTCACCGAGTCCCGCTAGCCCAAAGCACTACTGCTTGGACACTTGATCGGCCGGCATGTGTTTCACTGCCGTTCCTATATACGTCCCTTCGGGAAATGTCACGTGTTATTCGGAGACCTGCCTAGCCTGCTACAGCCGGGATACGGAGTCCTGTTAGCCCAGTGCTACAGCCCGAATTCATACGTTGATGACCGACATGCTCGATGTGATTCATGTATGCCTGTTCCCATAGGTTGGTGCCACTTTGGGTTCACGACTAGTCATGTCGGCCCGGGTTCTTTGTCATATGGATGCTAGCGACACTATCATATACGTGAGCCAAAAGACGCAAACGGTCCCGGGCCATGGTAAGGCGACACCCGTGGGAATACCGTGCGTGAGGCCGCAAAGTGATATGATGTGTTACATGCTAGATCGGTGTGACTTAGGATCGGGGTCCCGACACAGGCTCTTCGACGATTTTCCGAACCCAAAAGACACGCAATGGGAGAAGAGCTAGCCAAACTATTGGAAGCCGGATTCATCAGAGACATCAAGCACCCGGATTGGCTAGCAAACCTGGTAATGGTACCAAATAAGGACAAATCCTGGCGCCTATGTGTCGATTTCAAAGACCTAAATAAGGCCTGCCCATAGGATCCCTTCCCCTTCCCGCATCGACCAAATCATCGATGCCACCGAAACACGATTCATTGTGCTTCACGGACGCATACTCCGGCTATCTTCTAATCAAGATGGCAGAAGCTGATCAAGCAGCAGCGGCATTAATTACTCCAGATGGACCATTCTTCTACAACAAGATGCCCTTCGGACTTAAAAACGCCTGCTCAACATATCACCGCATTTTTCAGACATGTCTGGATACCCACATCGGCAAATCAGTAGAGGCATACGTGAGCGGCGTGGTCGTCAAAAACTAAACACGTCGAAACTCTAGTAGGCGACTTGAGGCTCACATTCGACAACCTCGTGAGCATATGACATCAAGCTGAATCCGGAAAATGCGTTTTGATTGTACTAATTTGGAAAGCTGCTTGGGCTTCATTGTATCCGGTAGAGGAATTGAAGCAAACCCAGCCAAGATCCGAGCTCATCACAGCTAGATATCCCAAAAGACCTCAAGCAAACACAAAAATTGATCGGATGCGTGGCGGCTCTAAGCCGCTTTATCTCCGATCTAGGAGAAAAGGCATTACCCTCTATCGCCTCCTTAGGCACACCGAACACTTTGAGTGGGCGGATGCCACCGCCGGATTCGAAGAAATAAAGGCCATATTGGCAACAAATCCGGTCTGGCTGCGCCCAACTGGCGAACCAATGTTGTTATACATCGCAGCTACGCATCAAGTTGTAAGCGCGGTACTCATCGTCGAGCGAGAAGCGAGAAGGGCATAAATTCCTCTTCAAAAACCAGTATACTACGTATCCTTTGTGTTAACCCCCGCAAGTCCGTTACCCGCACTATCGAGAAGATAGCATACAGCGGTGTTCATGGCATCCGGAAGCTCCGACACTACTTTCAAGAGTGTTCGATAACAGTAGCCTCTGAAGTACCACTTAACGACATTATAAACAACATGACGCGACGGGCAGGATTGCAAAATGGGCCATTGAGCTCTTACCATTTGATATATCTTACAAACCTCGGCGAACTATAAAGTCACAAGTTTTGGCTGACTTTGTCGCTGAATGGACCGAAGCCGAACTCCCTAAAGAATACGGCGCATACTCCAATTGGATTATGCACTTCGACGGCTCTAAAATGTTAGCCGGACTGGGGGCTGGCGTCGTATTGACGTCCCCGACCGGGGACACAGTCCAATACGTACTTCAGATAATGTACACGGACTCCAATAACGCAGCCGAATACGAGGCCCTTTTACATGGTCTACGGATGGCAATCTCCATGGGCATTCAACACCTAGAGGTGCGCGGGGATTCAAACCTTGCAATATCCCAAATAAACGGAGACTTTGACGCCAAAGATCCGAAAATGGCAGCATATCGCAATGCTGTCCTAAAAATGTCAGCCCGGTTCGAAGGACTCGAATTCCATCACGTAGCCCAGGATAATAACCAAGCAGCCGACGTACTGGCACGCATTGGCGCAAAACGCGACGCTGTCCCTCCTAATATCTTCACAGAACGGCTCTTCAAGCCATCCATTACTATGGGAAGGGGAGTCGGAACTAACAAACCGGAACAAGCCGCACCAACGGCGATTCAGCCGATGATATAACACCTTCCGCCCACGACATAATGGCAGTAATTGCCCGTGGACAGAACCATTCTCGCCTACTTGCTTAGGCAAGAGCTTCGAAGACCAAAATGAGGGCCGCTGCATTGTCAAGCGATCTAAAGCCTACAAGGTCTATGAGGGAGAACTTTATAAGAAAAGTACAACCGGAGTCCTTCAAAGGTGTATCTCCGAAGAGGAAGGGCGAAACCTCCTGGCTGAAATTCACGCCGGACTAGGCAGACACCACGCCGCAGCTCGGCCCCTTGTAGGAAAGGCATTCTGTACAGGATTTTACTGGACGACGGCCCGAGCAGATGCTCAGGACTTAGTCCAAAGATGCGTCGGTTGTCAGCTCTTTGCTAATCAGAGCCATATGCCACCCACCGCCCTCAAAACTATACCCATTACCTGGCTATTCGCGGTCTGGGGGCTTGACATGGTTGGACCCCTTAAAGGGCGAACCCACAAGCAAATGTACCTATTGGTCATGGTGGATAAATTCACCAAATGGATAGAGGCCAAGCCAGTTAAGACGGCAGAGTCCGGACCAGTGATAGACTTTATATCCGGGGTAGTACACCGTTATGGTGTCCCCCACAGCATCATCACCGATAACGGCATGAACTTCACCGCCGATGAGGTTAAATCATGGTGCAAAAATATGGGCATCAAGCTCGATTACGCTTCAGTCTATCATCCTCAAACCAACGGTCAAGTAGAAACGAGCAAATGGTCTAATAATGAGCGGCATCAAACCCGGACTAGTGCGGTCCCTTACGAAATCGACATGCACTTTGGGTAGAGGAGCTTTCGACTTGTACTCACGGGGCTGCGGACAGCGCCTAACCGTACTACCGGATTCACACCATTTTTTATGGTATCTGGCCTTGAGAAGCAGTTTCACCTCGAGTGCGCATGTACGAAGAAAGAGAAGCCGAGTTGGATCGGCGGGACAGCTTGGACACATTGGAGGAAGAGCGACGTCGCTAAGGCTCGTTCCACATTCTATCAACAGCAGGCTCGAAGATATCAAAGCGTAGAAGTACGGGCCAAGACTTACAACGTGGCGAACTGGTTCTCGCTCACGGACAAGAAAAAGGACAAGCTCAAGCCCAAATGGGAAGGCCCCTTCATCATCGATCAAGTCGACGGCGGAGCGTACCGTCTACGAAATGCATCGGATAACTGACTCGAGCCGAACCCATGGAACGCAGCCCGCCTCTGACGATTCTATGCCTAGCGCCGGACTAAGAGTTCGTCCCTTTCCCCCCGTCCAAATTTTCTTTTTTACTTCAGCTGCCTTTTGTTTATCCTTTTCTTCTCAACCCTATTCATCCAAGCCTTAGAGGGCCTATCTGCGCAACGTTCGCGCGCAATTGATGTGCTATCCGCACTCATTATACCTGGGGGCTTCTTTACCATAAGCTTAATTATACGGGCTTCATGCCCAGCACATGTGTCAAGCCTCCACATGTACCTTTTATTCACCATTATATGCATCGATATGACTTAAGTTTTGGCCAAGCTGGGTTGCACGGCTCTGTGCTTACCCTACGTTCCCGATTGTTCGGCTAGGAGGTAAAGGAGCACCTCTGCGATTATTCTTATCCGGGTCAGCCGGATGTGTACCTCAGACTGGGTGAAGCCGAAAGCTAGCGTTCTTAAGGGAATATTCAGTCGGTGACTTAAAACATGATTTTTTATCCACTTATTTATCTGCCCCCAGATGTTTTCTGCTTTTTTCGCAGTCCGGACAAGCACTTTAGGGCATGCCACCCCCAGAGGAAAGGAACCCTTAACGGAACTATTCTCCCTAATATAACATAACTAGTTGGCACTTGTCTGATAAAAGCACTGATGACCCCTACGCCTGGTCTCGATGCATGCCCCGGTTGTTTCATAACCGAGAAGGTATTCGGACACACTCCGGACTCTAGTGTCCCGAGATCGAAGCGAAAAGGTTGGCAAAGACAAACGATCTACAATCCGGCTAGAAGGCATTTTGTATGTCATTTTATAATACATTGTCAAATCGACTGATTGTATTCTTCCTCAATCCCGCCTAACAGGTTGTCTAATTCTGATCCTGTTGGGAAAATTTAGCGGCCAACTCCACTTGGCCGTATACTAAACTCACAGGGATCTCCTTCCCATCGGGCCCCACAGGTCCGACTTCGGCCATGTGCTTGGGATCCGCCTTCTTGTACCGAGTCTTTACCATGGCCCAGGCCTCCCTGGCACCTTGGCGGCAGGCCGAAATCTTCCATATATGGAAGCGCTGCCGCACTCCCTGCAGCTTCTCCGCAAGCTCCCCAAGACCCTCGGGTATGGAGAAGGCTGGCCATAACGCCTGGATGACGCCGCTCATAGCCTGCCGAACTCGTTCGATCAGTTGCAACAATTGGAAGTTGATCACCCGTTATTACGGGCATCTCCTCGGAGGGCGACCTATGAGCATACTGCGGACATATTACGTCAAATTGACTTCCTCGCCGAACTCTTCTTTTCAAAGGAGTTCGCTCAAGCACTTACTATATATGCCATGACGAAGCCGCTGATTCTCCTTAATCGGAGCCCGACAGCTCGGCCGAACGCCTTTCAGCTCTTCTCCAAGCTGGGCATGGGCATCCTGGAGCTTCTTCCTTTCATGCTGCACCTTATGCAGCACCCTCTCGCCGACCTTTAGTTGGCGCAGAAGTTCTTACTGTCCGGATCTTGTCGGCAGCACCTGCAATGTCGTTTTTAGACTTGCGCAAAGGCCAAACGCTACTTATCTTTCTAAAATAATGCGTTACGGGAGAAGTCCTTGCGTTTCCTCCTGCTCCAGAAAATGCGGCCTCAAGTTGGGCCTTGCACTCTTGCAGCTCCTGAGACAGTTGGGTATTCTTCTCGGTAAGATCCTACGTTTCATATGATCCTTAAATCAGTTTAATATAACTACTTTAAGTCTCTGGGGCTACTGGTATATATAACTATTAAAATTCTCTTACCCGTATGTCTTTTACATACCGCTTATTAGCTCGATAAAACCATCTTGAGCAGCACGAAGGTGCGGCGTCCCTCGTGTTAAAGGCATTCAACGCCTCGGGGAGAAGCATGCATCACGAAATACTTGTCGGCGGCGCTTTGTGATTCAGGGCACTCTCCACCTCGAGACTTGGTGGCGGACGGTCTGTCGGCATCCTCCGTTGGAGGAACGTCCGCTCGCGCCTTGCGCTCGCCTCCCCTCGACACAGTGCGGGAGCCCGGCTGGTAGAGGTTGGATTGACAACTTCCACACCCGCAGTCCGACGGACGCTTTTTTCCCTATAAAAGTCATGAGCACTCAAACGCTTCCTAGGAACGTTGCTCTAAATACTTAATTGTGAGCTACACCTTTGCGGCGACGTTTCAGTCCGCGCCGCGCTCCTCTTCCGCCTACTGGTCCGAACTGGCCCTTGTTGGTCAGCCACCGCGGGCTCGGCTTCTCGCCCTAGGGGCGCCTCCTGCACAGTGCCATCATATACGGTGGTCAGAAATAAGCGAGGAAGGAATGACGGTGTCAGGGCTTCGGCCGCAATCACCTGGGAAGCCGGATATAGTCCGGGATAGTCGGTCGTGATGACGACTAAAGCATTGTCCATGCTGAGCTGGTGGAACACCCCGTCGATTAGCTCCACCTTTATGTCCGGATCCTCTTCGGAGGCCGGATCCCGGGATCTCTCTGGATCCTCGGGCTGCGGAGCCAGACTTCGCATGCCTTCCATGGTCCTGCGCAGTTCCTGCGTCGAAAGAAGAACACAATATAAGAAACTTAAGTTTCAAAAGGCACGGGTCGGACACGTTGAGTGTTCGCTTACCCAAGGCCGGGGATTATTCATGGGAAGCCCATTTAATGGGTTCGTCCGAAGGAAATCCTCCTTCTCCCCCTTATACAGGCCGGACAAGATCGTCACCAGATCTTCGGCCGAATCCGGCCCTTTGCAGCCATGACGGGTGGCATCGTCCTCCCCGTTGAAATCCCACATGGGGTGGACCCTGTATTGTAGTGGCTGCACCCCCGCGTAATGCATGTTGCCATGATTCCAATCATGGTCAACCCGGCATGGGCCAGTAACCTTATTCGGCCCATCAAATAATGGACGCTCTTGTCTTCCTCCAGACAGGGGCTCCGCGGACGCCAACTAAGGCGTTTCTTCAGAGGAGCATTGCTGAACTCCGGAAGGCCGATCCGAATAGGGTCCGGCAGCAGAGTGTCTTCTATATAAAACCATTCCGAAGGCCAGTCTTCGGGCGCCTTCTTAGGGGTTCCGGATGGATATCCGGTCCCGGCAATGCGCCATATTTCGGCACCGCCCACTTGATATATGGACCCCTCGTGAGAGCGGGGTACAAGGCAGAACAACCTCTTCCTGTTGTGAAGTGGGTCTCGATGCCTGTGAAAAGCTCAAGAAGAGCTACATAACCCGCAATATGCAGGATTGAGGCGGGCGTGAGGTGATGAAGCCGAGTCCGTAGAACTCCGGGACCCAGCGGAGGATGGATGTACAGAAATCCGAGCCCCTTATTAGATAGGGGACGAAGCATACCCGCTCCCTTTGTTGGGATTTGGGGTAACCTCCGCTTGCTTCCCACCTTTGTAGGTGGCCAGCCCGGCTCGAACCGAACCATGAAGGCCGGAGGAGATATCCCCCATTTGGAGCTTCACCAAATTCGTTGTGCGGAACAGAGCATCTCCTCCAATCTCCTGGCAAAGGGCCAGGAGCGCGAGAAGAGGAGCCGCATTGACGGTCCATGATGGAATGGATTCTTGGTCGAAAGCGCTCCAATGAGTATTTGCGAGAGGAAGATGGTGATTTGGATCTGGATTCTTGCCTCCCTTATAGGCAGATTGTTCGCACAACTAGGGGGTAAAACATAAAAGACACCCTGGCTTTCCACATTCGCGCGACGCGTGGAAGAAGGCCATTATTGGGCGTGGAAGCCAAGAAGCGCAACATTGATGAGAAAGCTGGACACTGTTCGGCAGGTACGTAGAACTTGAAGGAGAACCCGCCTTGCAACGCTGAAGACTACACGTATGCTGGACTTATCGTCATTGAAGCCTGGTTTGGGGGCTACTGAGGGAGTCCCGGATTAGGGGGTGTCCGGATGGCCGGACTACCATCATCGGCCGGACTATCATCGGCCGGACTATCATCATCAACCGGACTCCAAGACTATGAAGATACAAGATTGAAGACTTCGCCCCGTGTCCGGAGGGGACTTTCCTTGGCGTGGAAGGCAAGCTTGGCGATACGGATATGTAGATCTCCTACCATTATAACCGACTCTATCTACCCCTAGCCCTCTCCGGTGTCTATATAAACCGGATGGCTCTAGTCCATAGGACATCATCATCAACAACCCTTACAATCATACCATAGGCTAGCTTCTAGGGTTTAGCCTCCTTGATCTCGTGGTAGATCCACTCCTGTAAACATCCACAATATCAATATCAATTGAGCAGGACGTAGGGTTTTACCTCCATCAAGAGGGCCCGAACCTGGGTAAAACATCGTGTCCCTTGTCTCCTGTTACCATCCGCCTAGACGCACAGTTCGGGACCCCCTACCCGAGATACGCCGGTTTTGACACCGACACCTGCCTCCTCGCTACGACGGCACGGCCGACCCCGCAGAGTTCCTCCAACTCTACGAGCTGGGCATCGAAGCTGCCAACGGAGACGAGAAGGTCATGGAGAACTGGTTTCCCGTGGCGCTCAAGAACGGGCCCACACTGGCTCCTGAACACGGCTCGTGCACGATCTCCTCACAGGGACGAGATGCGCACCGCTTTGTCGCCAACTTCCAAGGTACTCGTGACCGGCCACCCGCCGTGAGTGACATGCGCCGCATCAAGCAGCAACCAGGGGAGACCCTGCAGAAATACATCCAGCGCTTCAACAACGCACGCCTCAAGATTCCCAAGGTGACCGAGGAGGCCATTATCTCCGCCTTCTCCGACGGTGTGCGCGACGTCAAGATGAAGGAGGAGCTGGCAATGCATGAAGACTTGTGCACTTCCTTGGAGCTGTTCAACTTGGCGACCTAGTGCGCCAGGGCTGAGGAAGGGCGTCTCTCCCTCCTCGAGCTGCCTGCCGCAGATCCAGAAGAGAAGAAACCCAAGGCCAAGGATGTGAAGCGCAAGGGGGCTGCCGTGCTCGCGGCAGAACCGGACACCAAGCGGGGCAGAGATCAGCCCGAGTCTTCCAAGGGCACCCGGTACTCTGTGTACCACGACCTTCACACCCACAACACCATGAATGTCAAGAGCTCCGAGCCGTGCGAGAATGGAGGATCGGCCAGTGTCCCGACCGCAGCGACCGGGGCTACGGCCGAGGAGGAGGAAGGAACACAGGACGCTGGGAAGACCGCGGCCCTCGCCAAGGGTGGCGTGACCAACCTCGCGAGGATCGCTGGCGGGACCCGCCTCGTGAGGGAAGCTGGAGGGATCAGCCTCGCGAGGATCGCCCGCAAGGCAATGCAGGCCTCCCTCCTCTGCCATCGCAGCCAAGGAGAAATGAAGACCACCATCAGGACAGCCCCAGCCTCTCAACGCATCTTCAAGCAGTTCGCCCGCGAAGTGAATGTATTCCTCCCCAAGCTCGAAGCCACACGCCCCCTCAGGTGGTCGGCGTGTGCCATCACGTTCAACTCAGCAGATCAGCTCAAGTGTGCGGCCACAGCCGGAGTCCTCCCGATGCTTTGCTCCCGAATCATCAGCAACGTGCTAGTCACCAAGACCCTCATCGATGGCGGGGCAGGGCTCAACATCCTGTCCGTGGAAACGTTCAACAATCTCCAAGCGCCTTACAATCAGGTTCAGCCGACCAAGCCTTTCTCTGGGGTCACCAACAGCTCCACGGTCGTGATTGGGCAGGTTCGCCTCCCTGTCACCTACGGCGCGCGCGACAACTACCGCACCGAGCTCATCGCCTTCGACGTTGCCCACATTCGCCTGCCATACAATTCCATCCTCGGGTACCCAGTGCTGGCCAAGTTCATGGCCGTAACCCACCACGGCTACAACGTCCTCAAGATGCCAGGAAGTGGCGGGGTCATCACGGTGCCCTGCGAAGAGAAAGACGCGGTGTGCTCCCTGGAGCGAGCCTTTCAGGCCGCATCACTGGAAGACCCGAATCGCGGAAGCAGGAGGCTTCCCGAGACCGCCCCCAAGAAGAAGAAGACATCGTCCAGCCCGGCCCCTCAGGAGGCAGGCCCCTCAGGGTCCGTGCCTGCTCAGGGGGAACCTCCTTCTATCGCATAGGAAAGCGCGCCCGGCGCCCTCCTCAGGCAGGGCTCGGGGGCTCCCCCCTGGAGGGCCACCGACCTTGCTAAGGTCACGAGGGAGGCACTTGGGCACCACTTGGAGGCGTGTTTCGAAGCATGTTTCCCTCAAGAAGGAGCAAGGCAAGGAGGGCCAAACCCTCAGGAGTTCGTCAGCAAGATCATTCAGGAGCTGCAGGAGTCATGACTCATGAGTGGCAGCCGCCGCTTACCTGCCGTAGCTCCCCATCCAGGCGAGGATGGTGGGTTGCCCGTCTGCATCGACATACCAGGGCTCAACCGAGCCGCCTCTCAGGAGCGCCTCTGGGCCTCTCGCATGGGGCGTTGCGAAGGTCCACCCCCACAGCTACATTCGCATGCCTTACGGCTTGCCGAACGCGGCTGCCACGCGCCAGCGCCTCATGAGGAGCATCCTGGAGGCTCAAGAGTCCAGGCGTTTCGCAGCCCTGGCAGAGATGGAGATGGTCCACGAGGAGCCACCAGCGCCTCCGGAGCCTCCCGAGGCCCCGAGCACAGGGGCTCGTGAGGATCGCTCCGCAGCCCATCGAGTCTGCTGCACCAACACCCTTCGTCTTCAACGCTATCGGTGACATCTTTCAAGTTTCATTTCCAGTGGGAGCGCCCCAGGGCTGCATTATTCCCAGGCCGCGTGGGTCCGTCCCTGCGGCGTGTATCCCTTTTACTTCATGTTCCTAGCTTACTTTGTTGGGGGCGCCCCTCGGGCTACATCATCCCCAGGTCGCTCGGGCCCGACCCGGTGATGTTCGTCTTCTTTGCGCTTATCTAAATGGAGTTGCTCCTTCGTGATTAACATGCTTGACCTAGTTGCCCGCTCAACTGACACCAACTGATGGAGCTGCTCCCTAATGGCACGACGCTTGCGCATGGGTCCGTCCCTGCAACGCCGACAAACCTGAATGGCTGAGCTCTGGCCGCGGCAGCCCCGCATAGCGCCACCTCGTCAAGCCTTCAGTGCCTTGTCACCCCTCCGGAGCAACTAATGGCTGACTGTCGATTGTCACTGCGAGCTCTCGTTCTTTCTGTGATGAGCCTGCAGGATCTCTTCAAGGAGCAGCGTCAGGCGAGGCCCTCACGGTGTCTGCTTCACTCTCATCCGCGCGAACCGCTTGCACGTTAAAGGGGGGGTGCCTGAGCATCGCGACTCAGGGCTCCTACTGGCTCTCCAGCCCTCACCCTCTGGCCTTGACCACGGCACCAGCGACGGCTGAGACTCGCTCGAGGGCCGGGACCCGGGGCGTAGAGCGAAAGGGAGCAAAGGCGAGAGGGGAGGGACACGCGAGGACCTCGCCAAGCGACCCCTCGCCTGCCGATGCACGGACCCGGCAACACACCAGGAGGCGGTTCCTGATTCTCGAGATAAGTCACCCCCCGGAAGCACTAGCTAACACGGCACCGTCCCCGCACCCAACGCAATCCCGTGTTAGCAACGTCGCTCTCCTTTTTCACCGAACGATGGCTGCTTGAGCGCTAAGGGGGACCTCCTGAGCATCGCGACTCAGGGGCTCTTACCAGACCTCGGGCCGCTCACCTCCTGGCCTTGACCATGGCATCGCGACCTGGCATACCAACGACGGCTGAAGCCTGCCTTGGGACTGGGACCTGTCGGTGCAAAGCGTCAAGCCCTCGCGAGGTTCGAAAGGGAGAACTGAGCTAAGACAGAATGAGCAACTCGCACTGCTTCACGACAAGGATCATATTAACAAACAGGACCACAGGAACCTTACAAGCCCCCACGGGGCGCGCTTTTGATTCCTCGCAGGGAGCAGATCCTAAAGAACGCTAACTACACGCGCCCCTACAAAAGACGCCATCATCAACAGTGGGCCGTCAGGCACCGGCGCCAACCTCATCCAGATCAGAGGCGGCGGCGGCCTGCCGAGCCCGCCCTGCTCCGAGAGCGGCGCAGGCTCGGGGGCTCGTAGCTGTCGTCGCTCGTCTCCGGAGTCGCGAAGAGCTCGGCGGAGTCGCTGGATCCTCCGACGCCTCCACCGCCTGAGGAGCTGCCGAGGGAGCGGTCGGCGAGCCTAGCCCTCGCCGCGGCAGGGCCTCGATCACCTCTCCCGGGGCAGCACTCCAGCCGGCGCCCTTCCGCATCGAAGACCTTGAAGAGCATGACCGAAGCGTCGTCGTACTCCAAGTGGATCGTGAGGGCGCCCCTTGTCCTGCAGACCCGGGCGATCTCGCCCCAGCCTCGAGTCATGAAGACCTCTCCCGGGGCAACGACCGCAACCTCTGCCCCCGTCGTAAGGGTGCTGCAGCCGGCGTGCTACAGCTAGAGCTCCAGGGATCCTCCCCGCGGAATCGCGAAGGCGAAGAAGGGAGGAAGGCGAATCCAAGACTGAGGAGACATGGCGGCGTGGAGCACGAACTCTCGGAAGGAGCCCTCGGCGTGGACTCCAGGGGGAACGACACACACCTTCGTGACCCGCCGGCGCCGACGGCGGCGTCCCCCGTGGCGTTCGGCATCAACTCCTTCAGAGCCCTCGATGTGGGAGTACAAGGGAAGCGGGAACCCTGGTGGTGGCCGCTCGCACCAGGGCCTCAACACCACCTGGTGGGCACCCTCATTCCGATGGTAGAGGGCTAGCCGTTTCTTCCGCGGAAGCGGGTCAGGACCCTCTCGGGGAGCCTTTCCCTTTTCTGTCACAGAGAACCGGCGGATCGGAGCCATTGCATCAATACGGAGCAAGGACCGGGAACAAGGAGAAGCAAGAAGAAGTGGACCAGAGGACCGCTCGCCGTTCCGTACTTAAAGCCAGGGGAGGCCAACCGCCGACTTCCACGATCGCAGGTAATCATGACCCGCTTTGCATGTAGGGACTTGTCAGTTCGTGCAGTTGCCGAGGCATCTTGGGGAAGTGGGGACGCCCACGTCCAATCAATCGCCACGCGGCGCCCAAGGTCAAGAGCTGTTAGGACCAGCGGCGCCAGACTTGCCCTTTCGCTTCTCTGCTCGGCCAAGTCCGGGCGCGCCTTGGGCCCGGGGGCTACTGTCGGCGTTCTGGGAACGGGGGTCCCTAGACTTGCCTGCCTGCGGCCCGCGGCGTGGCTCAAAGGGGGGCCCAGCACGACCCAGCTTCATCAACACAAGCTCAAGACCCTCGCAAGGGGCCAAGCCTCGCGGGGCGGACGACGGGGAGCTTCCTCAGGCATGGCCTCATCAGGCTGGCTCGCGAGGAGGCGGAGAGATCAAGGCGGGGTACCTCACGAGGTGCCCATGACGCAAGCTATGATGACCAAGGGCGCCAGGCAGGCGCCCGGCCAGCATGATGTCCTCCTTTCCTCTTTGGTGCAAAGGGAGCAAGCGCGGCGAGGGCATCAAGCAAAGGCATCCATTTCGGTGCAACAAGACCAAGACCAGCCCAGCGGCAGGAAGGAAGTCATTGTGGAGCCCAAGCGGCCACCACCAGAGCCTTTGACAGGCGAGGACCAACTTTAGTCAGGGTAAGTGTACCAGATGTTCCCCTTTGAAATGGCCAATTGTTGGCTCCCTTCCCGCTCAATATTTGGGAAGAGGCCCAGGGCCTTCGCCTATAAATAGGACTAGCCGCCCACAGGGTAGGGCATCGAGAACAGAGGAGATAGAGAAATATATCTCGAAGAGAGGCATCTAGAATCAGATCAAGTAGCATCTCAAAGAGAGAGAGAGAGAGAGAGAGAGAGAGAGAGGCGGTTGAACTCCTCCTAGCAGTTCATCGCCCCGGCCAAGAACAGACCCTCGCGAGGCTGTTCTTCCTTGTATTGTTCATCACCATCAGCCCAAGAGGCAATCCACCACACCACAAACTAGAGTAGGGTATTACACCACAATGGTGGCCCGAACTAGTATAAACCTTGTGTCTCTTGTGTTGTTCCTTTTGTAGCTTAGATCCTAGCGAGGTGGCGGGGTGCAGGTAGGTAGAGGGCGAGATCTCCGCGCGCACCCCAGTGTTCGAACCTTAAGGGTCTGCCGGAACCCGAAATCCGACAGCTTTCAATCTGCTCCAGATGGCCAAGCGAATTGGCCCGCAGTGCAAAGCCGCCGAATATGAAGATCTGTCCGGGGAGAAAAGTCTCACCCTGGACCGCATCGTTGTTGATGATCGGAGGAGCCATCGGGCCTAAAGATGACGACACAGAGGAACTCTCAATGAAAGCACCAATGTCGGTGTCAAAACCGGCGGATCTTGGATAGGGGGCCCCGAACTGTGCATCTAGGCGGATGCTAACATGAGACAAGGGACACGATGTTTTTACCCAGGTTCGGGCCCTCTCGATGGAGGTAAAACCCTACTCCTGCTTGATTAATATTGATGGTATGGGTAGTACAAGAGTAGATCTACCACGAGATCAGAGAGGCTAAACCCTAGAAGCTAGCCTATGGTATGATTGTTGTTAGATCCTCTGGGACTAAAACCCTCCGGTTTATATAGACACTGAAGAGGGTTAGGGTTACATAGAGTCGGTTACAATGGTAGGAGATCTACATATCCGTATCGCCAAGCTTGCTCTCCACGCCAAGGAAAGTCCCATCCGGACACGGGACGGAGTCTGCAATCTTGTATCTTCATAGTCCAGGAGTCCGGCCAAAGGTTATAGTTCGGCTATCCGGACACCCCCTAATCCAGGACTCCCTCAATGATGATTCCACATGCCCGGAGAACTACATCATCATCGACGACACCGACTCGAACCCTAAAGATAGCGATGATGACTTTGTTGATTTAGCTGGAGCAGATATCATGGAGTCTTCGACCGATCAATTTTTCTCGTCGACCACCCTATCAGTAGTAGAATTCCACCATGTATATTGTATAGTCCGAGCACTTTTGTAAAGATAGTTCTAGACCGAGTGTATGCCTTTGCTTGATTGATTGAGTGATATGTTTGTGTTTGTCTCATGTGCATATGGGTAGTCTTTCCCCCCTAGACCTCATTCTATTCTGTTTTCTCATCTTTACTAAACCCAGCAGATGCCTCTGAGACGCAACAATGGATTTGCTTTCCCACCGGAGCTCACTCAGTTGATCCAGCAGCAGAATGCATTGATGCAGATACTAGTCCAGAATCAGAACCAGGGGAACAACAACAACAACAACAACCCACCACCACCACCAGTTGATCACTTAGCCCGTTTTCTTAGGCTGAATCCGCCGGTGTTCTCCAGTAGCACCGAGCCGATTGTTGCAGATGATTGGCTCCACAAGATTGAAAGGGAGTTGAACACTGTAGGATGCACAGATGCGGAGAGAGTGCGTTTTCCCGCACATTAGCTTGATGGACCCGCATCATCATGGTGGGAGAATTTCATAGTCACTTACCCCATTGACACTTTGACATGGGCCAGTTCCAGCAGGCTTTTCGCACTGCCCATGTTTCAGCAGGAGCTATGGCCATGAAGAAGCGCGAGTTTCGCAACTTACGCCAAGGAGGGCGCACTGTTGGCCAGTATGTGGATGAATTTAGTAAATTAGCACGTTATGCCCCAGGTGACGTCGCTACTGATGCAGCTAAGAAGGAGAAGTTTCTGGAAGGACTGAATGATGAGTTGAGCATGCAGTTGATGGTGGCAAATTCCAATAACTACCAGGAGTTGGTGGATAGAGCTCTCATGCTTGAAGGGAAGCAGCAGCAGATTGACAGCCGCAAGAGGAAGTGTGGACAAGGGAAGTATAATTCTGGAGCTCAGCAAAGACCCTGTTTCACCCCAAACTCGGGAGGACTTGTTCATAACCACGGAGGCCACACTCATAATGGAGGAAGTTCACACAACCATAGTGGCTCCAAGTACGGTAATGGTAATGGAGGAAGTAGTGGACAGAACCGTTCCAACCCGGCAACACCCGCCAAGAAAGATCTAAGGCACGTTACTTGCTACAAGTGCCAGAAGACCGGACATTACGCCAATGAATGTCCTGAAGCTAAGAATGCAAATAGCAATGGAAGCTCTGGGAAGAAGCCAACCCTTTCAACAGGGGACAAGTGAACCACGTTAACGTGGAAGAGGTTGAAGCCCAACCCGATGTAGTAATAGGTAAGTTTTTGGTTAAGTCATTTACTGCAGTTGTACTTTTTGATACTGGTGCATCGCATTCATACATATCAAGGGGATTTGTGGATAAGTATAAGTTGCCCACTAGAGTTCTTAAGACAACCATGCTAGTAACCTCACCCGAAGCAGAGTATATGGCAAGCCATGGATGTTTTCAGATGCCATTGACCATAGGTAGGCATGTTTTCCCCTCAGATCTAATAATTCTGGAGTCGCAAGGTTTGGATGTGATACTGGGTATGGATTGGCTTTCGATGTATGGAGGAAACATCGATTGCGCCAGTAAGACGATTTTGCTCACCACACCAGAAGGAAGAAGGATCAAGTATGTATCTCGACATGTGCCGAATAGGAGTCAAGTAAATTCCTTATCAGGAGTTATACAGGAGGAAGTACCAGTGGTGAAGGATTTTACGAATGTATTTCCAGAAGAGTTGCCAGGCATGCCACCGGATAGAGTCATTGAGTTTTTGATTGAGCTTTTGCCAGGCATAGGGCCAATATCTAAGAGACCGTACAGAATGCCCACAAAGGATTTGGAGGAAATTAAGAAGCAGATTAAGGAGTTACTGGATAAAGTTTATATTCGCCTAAGTTCTTCACCTTGGGGATCACCAGTACTTCTAGTGGAGAAGAAGAATGGATCGTTAAGGATGGCAGTTGATTATCGAGGATTGAATGAGGTGACGATCAACAACAAGTACCCCCTGCCGATGATCAATGATTTGTTTGACCAACTGCAAGGAGCTAAAGTGTTTTCCAAGATCGATTTGCGATCAGGGTGTCACCAGCTGAAGATTCGAGAGCAGGATATACCAAAGACAGCTTTTACCATGAGGTACGAGCTATATGAGTATACTGTTATGTCATTTGGACTGATTAACGCACCTGCCTACTTTATGAACATGATGAACAAGGTGTTTATGGAGTTTTTGGATAAGTTCGTCGTGGTGTTCATTGATGACATACTGGTCTACTCGAAGAACGAAGAGGAACATAAAGAGCACTTGCGTTTGGTACTTGGGAAGCTCAGAGAACATCAGTTATACGCCAAGTTCAGCAAGTGTGAGTTTTGGTTGAAGGAAGTAGGATTTCTTGGACATGTTATATCTGGAGAAGGGATAGCGGTAGACCCCAGCAAAGTTGTCACTGTGACAAATTGGGAGGCACCCACGTCAGTTGGAGAGATCCGGAGTTCTCTTGGACTCGCAGGATACTACCGGAGGTTCATTGAGAATTTCTCAAAGATTGCAAAGCCCATGACGGAGTTGTTGAAGAAAGACACCAAATTCAAATGGACTGAGGAATGTGAGGCCAGTTCTCAGGAGTTGAAGAGACGCTTGGTTACATCACCAGTATTGATTCTGCCAGATCAACGCAAGGATTATGAAGTATATTGCGACGCTTCATGTCGAGGACTTGGAGCCGTACTTATGCAGGAGGGCAGAGTTGTTTCATATGCCTCACGACAACTTAAACCCCATGAGTTAAACTATGCTACGCATGATTTGGAGTTAGTAGCCGTAGTACATGCATTGAAGACATGGAGACATTTTCTTATCGGAAACCATTGTGAAGTATACACGGATCACAAGAGTTTGAAGTATATCTTCACGCAGAAGGAGTTTAATCACAGACAGAGGAGATGGTTGGAGCTCATTAAGGATTATGATATGAGATTGCATTATCATCCCGGAAAGGCTAACGTAGTAGCCGATGCATTGAGCCGCATAAGTCATGTCAATACACTCATGACCGGAGAGTTACCCAAGGAGTTGGCAGAAGACCTTCATGAGCTGAGTTTGGAGGTAGTTCCGAGAGGCTATGTAGCTGCATTCGAGATTCAATCTACTTTGATAGATAAGATCAGAGAAGCTCAGAAGACGGACAAGGAGATTGCCGAGATAAAGGAAAGAATGAGCAAGGGAAAGGCTAAAGGATTTCGTGAGGATGAGCACGATACCTTATGGTTTGAGGACCGCGTATATGTGCCAAATGATCAGGAGATCAGGAAGTTAATTTTGCAAGAGGCCCATGATTCGCCATATTCGATTCACCCAGGAAATACCAAGATGTATCTGGATTTGAAGGATAGGTTCTGGTGGACCGGAATGAAGAAGGATATTGCGGAGTATGTAGCAGTTTGTGATGTATGTCAGAGAGTGAAGGCAGAGCATCAGAAGCCAGCAGGATTGCTACAGCCATTGCCGATACCCGAATGGAAGTGGAATAAGTTAGGCATGGATTTTATCACGGGATTACCCAGGACTCTTTCAGGCTATGACTAGATATGGGTTGTAGTCTATCGTTTGATGAAAGTAGCTCATTTCATCCAAGTGAAGGCCACTTACACCAGTGCTAAGTTGGCAAAGATATACATGACCAGGATCGTATGTCTGCATGGAGTTCCGAGGACCATTGTATCAGATAGAGGAACCCAGTTGACTTCAAAGTATTGGAATCAGTTGCATGAAACATTGGGAACCAGGCTAGAGTTCAATACAACATTTCACCCGCAGACGGACGGACAGACTGAAAGAGTCAATCAGATTCTGGTGGACATGTTAAGAGCTTGTGCGCTAGACTATGGATCTAGTTGGGACGATAATTTTCCATATGCAGAGTTCTCTTATAACAACAGTTAACAAGCCATTTTGAAGATGGCCCCTTTCGAAGCACTATACGGAAGGAGGTGCAGAACACCGTTGTTGTGGGATGAAGTTTGTCGTGGAATTGTCACGGCAGATGTCCTAGTGTGAGGACTTAGTCGTGAGGCCAACGCATCTATGTGGTAGTTTGAGAGGGGTTGAGCGGAATCGAGAGACGCAACACACAAGACAAGGATTTAGACAACTTCGGGCCCCGGGAAACATCATCCGGTAATAACCCTACATGTTGTTTGAGGCTAGGTCTCATTATCATCACGAGGGAGTCGCCGTAAACCGGCTCTCCTAGTTATGTCTAGCCCTAAGGTTATTTTCTTGTTGCCTGTCCTCTTTGGGGAGCCCTGCCCCTCCTTATATAAGTTGAAGGGGCGGGTTACATGTAGAGTCCAACTCGGACTTAAGACTTAATTATTCCGATTCCTCTTTATGGGCTTCTTAACATCTTGGGCTTCATAACGTCTCGGGCTTCATAATGTCTCGGGCTTCATAACCCCTGGCAACCCAGTTATCACTATTTGTTGGTTTAAGATGGTCTGCCGGTTTATGATGATCTGCCGGTTTATGATGGTCTGCCGGTTTATGATGGTCTGCCGGTTTATGACTTCCTGCTGAGTTATCATCTGATTTAACTCCTGCCAGTTTACCGTCCACTTAAGCCATCTGTCTTAACTGTCTGTCTTAACTGTCCGCCGGTTTACCATCCGCCGGTTTACCAAGTCCCAGCCGGGTTTTGACTCCGGCCGGGTCATACCGCGGGGTATATCCCCGACATTATCTCCTAGTTTAATTTGGATTTATCCATGTTAAACTGATCCTGAGCATCTTTAAATCCTTGTCATTTCCTTCTACAAAATCTGGGTCAATAGGCCAGCTTCATAATCAATTTGCTGACATTGGTTTGTCACAGAGAAATATTGTGAAGAATAACTTATTTGACTCAGCTCCCAATGCTTAACATAAATATTGGTCTTTAAAATACTCATCTGATCTTCAGCCGGTTTAAGAATGTAGAACTTTGCCGGTTTAAGAATGTAGAACTTTGCCGGTTTACAAATATTGATGGCACCGGATCATAACTGTTTGCTTAACATCAAGCTTGAAAATATACCTCCTTTGTATGCTTATCACTTGTAGCCCCCAAGTCTTAAGAAGGGAGCGTAGTAACTGCTTGAGACTTGCTTCAATATAAATGTTACAATCTTGAAGAAATCCAGTTTGTTCAACTCAATCATTGGTCATAAACTGAGTATTCCATATATGTAGCCCCCAAGTGCCAGGTTGTCATGCTTGCAGCAACCCGGGACTTGTAATTTCCTGACGCTCATAAAAAGTTCAACCAGTGTAGCCCCCAAGGGTCGGGTCATTATGCAAATAATGAGCAGGGACTTTGAAAATATGATCATGTAGACTTTAACAGCAACGTGTAGCCCCCAAGGGCCGGCTCAGTAAGATAATATTGAGCTGGGACTTCATATATACTTCATTGAGAATAACATTATATGATGTAACTCCCATCATGGGGCTTGAACCCACGTCCACAAGGTTGAGAGCTTTGTGCTTTACCAACTGAGCAGTGGATCCTTCAATAATAGATGAAAATTTGTGTACCTTGAATTGTTGACAGGAGAAATTGGTAGCCCCCAAGGGCTGGCTCATTATGATGTGATGAGTCGGGTCTTCAATAAGACTAATAAAAATGACTTTGCATTAGCCCCCAAGTGTCATGGTGCATGCTTGCAGCGACATCAGACTTGCATGTTTGATATAATCTTAAGTTGAATAATGTAGCCCCCAAGTGCCGGGTCGTAAGCCTGCGGCAACTCAGGACTATTCCTTCAATTGTAAAATAAATCATATCCATTGATAATATAATAGCCATTGCGCCAAAGCGATTTTGAAAACCTTAATCATAATACTGGTTACAAAGTTGGAGACCGACAGCTGTTTGGACCAGATTTGATTAAAGAGTCTGAAGAGAAGGTTAACCTGATTCACGATAGATTCAAGGTAGCCCAATCCGGGTAGAAGAGTTATGCGGATTCAAAACGCAAGGAGACTGTTTACAAAGTTGGTGACAGTGTGTATTTTCATGTATCTCCACTTCGAGGAGTGGAGCGTTTTGGAGTTAAGGGAAAATTAGCGCCACGTTTTGTGGGACCATAAAAAGTTTTGGAACGTATGGGAGAAGTTGCTTACAAGTTGGAATTACCCGAACGATTGTCAGGAGTTCACGATGTGTTCCATGTTTCTTAGTTGAAGAAGTGCCACACAGAGATGGTTGATATTCGTCTGAGAGATACAGTGCCGCTGGAAGCGATACAGTTGGATAGTGATTTGACATATGAGGAGAAACCATTCAAGATACTCGAGTTTGCTAGCCGAGTCACACGCAGCAAAGTTATCAGGTTTTGCAAGGTTCAGTGGAGTTACCATACAGAAGATGAAACCACCTGGGAACGCGAGGAAGACCTACGAAAAGATCACCCACACCTATTTTCTAGCCAATCCGAATCTCGAGGGCAAGATTCATCTTAAGGGGGGTAGGTTTGTAACATCCCAAATTTTCTATTTGGAATGTTATACATTAGATCATCTTTTGCATATCATATTTTATTTGCATTACTGGTTTGATCATAGAAATTCTACGCAACTCAAGGACCCGCGGAGAGAGTTGGGGATTTCGTTATTTTCATATTCGAGTTTTTCTCGAATTTTGAAAATAGGGTCGTCTGATTTTAATTATTTTTTTCTTCGAATATTTATTTTATAAAAATAAAAGAGAGAGGATAAAATGACTTCTTCAAAATAAATAAATATTGGAGATTTAATATTAAAATCAAATAAGAATTTTATTCGGAGTTTTATTGCTATTTTATTTGAATTAGGAAAAATATGCGTTTTTCAAAATTGCATTTTAGGCCGAAATAAATGTTCACCTTGTCCGGCCTATTTTTAGAGGACGGAGAAAAATTATTTCGGGATTTTTGGAGTCCGTTTAGTATTTCTTTTCTTTCTTTTTCTGCACATCGGAATAATTTAAAAAAAGTCAAACCGACTCCGGGCCGTACCCGAGCGGGACTCCGCCCGGGGATGCTTTATAAGCCGCGCCGCCCGAGCCCCGAGGACCATCAGCCTGAGCCCCGAAACCCTAGCCGCCGCGGCCGAGCCGCCACCAAGACAAATTTCGCCCGTCACCACTTCAATACCGCCACAAGACCGGAGCCCGCCGCCGCCGCCGGACCCCGCCGGACCCGAGGTAGCCGCCTCGGTTTTCGCGAGAAAACCGATCGGTTTTTTTATAAACCCTAGATCCGGTTCGGTTTATTTTTTCGGTTTAGTTATTTAGCAGACGTTCGTCCGTACATTCGTTTTAACGAATGGTTTTCACCGTTTAGCTGCAGACAGCGAACGTTCGTTCGTTAGCCTGTTCGTCAGTTTTTCTTTTCTCCGATTTTCCGCGATTATTTTCGATCGTGATCTCTGATCCGATTTTCGATCTAGTATAATTTTTCGCTCATTTATCGGAATCAGGCGATTCAAGCACATAGAGTTTCTCTCGAAACCCTCTTTCTATTGAACCAACTTAAACAAGATTTTGCTACTGTAAAATTCGACTTTAGTCCAGATTAGTAATCGAAGCTTGTTTCTTTCGCAGTTTGAGTTTCGTTGTTTCGTTTGATTTGATTCTTTTTGCAAACCGGAGTTGTTAAGTTGAACTTTCCGGTTAGATCTCTTTTTTGAGTTTTACCCATGCCCTTGCTTGATTGCTTATTGTATGCTTGTTTGTTTGCGATAGAGTACCCGGAGTGCGGAGCCTGCTACTACGAGTCTCTAGGTTTCATGGATCATCAGCAAGGCAAGTAACACTTTGATCATACCTCTTTACTGCCCAGTTTTATTGCATTAGATCAACCCTCAAATATTGCATGAGTAGGATTGATAACATGTGGGTTTTGGAAAGTAGTTGATGAGGTAGGAACCTATTCACCTGTTTATTATCAAACTTATGGGAGTTACTTCTACGTCGCTTATATTGCTATGCTATGCTTGTAGACGAGGATTGGGTTTGAGAGTATTCATGACAGATGTGAGTATTGTTAGTTAATGCTTAACTTAAGGTGGCAACTTTAATACACATCTGGGTGGATTGAGGCACCTGGGGAATCAAGTGATTGCCTGTATTTTTGGAAATCCCAGGGTACCGTGTGATTCTCCTATGGACTGCCACGCAGACTCAAAGGGATCTTAAGATTTTTCATGCTAGAAACTTCCTTGTGCATCCACATGCCATTATGGGCTCTGGCATAGTTGAGTAAGTTATGGGAAACCTTTCCATGATGGGCTAGAAGATGAAGGGGATTTTAGGTGTAGCGGCCTATCTATTGGTTAAGGGGACGTCTTCGGAAAGACTGTGTCTCAGTCATCCGTTTCTCAAACATTATGAAGTGCAAGAAATCCAACGGAGTAGATCGAGTCTTGTGGGGAAAAGTGCACAAACCTCTGCAGAGTGTACAAACTAATCATGGTTAGCCGTGTCCCCGGTTATGGACATCTTGAGTATCTGGTTCTTGGATTATGATGTTGATCTCATCACTCTATATAATTAATTTGTCAGGTTTTAAATTACTTTTATTTGGGATTGAGATTGGGTTTACCATTCTCAATATTTAACAACCACCATGATAGTTAAATAAAATATATTCCTTTGTTGTAGGGAATAATTGGCTTTTTGCGAAACATCTTAACCATACAGCCTACACCAGCCATATATGCATGTAGTGATAGCTTTATTTTGTTCATTATTCTCTTGTGTTACATTGCCAGCATACTCCATGTGCTGACCCGTTTTTCGGGCTGCAACGTATCATGTTGCAGACTTTTCAGATGACTAGTAAGGAGCCTTAGGTCGTGGTCTTTCACTCAGTGATGCCGTTGGAGTTGATGGACTCACTTTATCTTCCAAGCCTTCCGTTGTTATCGTATTAGATGGCCTTAAGCCATATTTATTGTAATAAGTTCTCTTTTGAGACATTCGATGTAATAAGTGTGTGATTGCTACTCTGTTATAAATCCTTCAAGTACTGTGCGTGTCAGCCTTACCGATCCAGGGATGACATTGATGCATAGAGATCAGACTGTTTGAGGTCTGGTCGCTACAGATACCGACGATCAAATCTCGTGTAAGTAACATATTAATGACAAAGGGAACAACATATGTTGTTATGCGGTTTGACCGATAAAGATCTTCGTAGAATATGTGGGATCCAATATGAGCATCCAGGTTCCGCTATTGGTTATTGACCGGAGATGTGTCTCCGTCATGTGTACATAGTTCTCGAAGCCATAGGGTCCAAACGCTAAAAGTTCGATGACGGTTATATTATTAGTTTATGTGTTTTGATGTACCGAAGGTAGTTCGGAGTCCCGGATGTGATCACAGACATAACGAGGAGTCTCGAAATGGTCGAGACATAAAGATTGATATATTGGAATGTTATATTCGGACACTGGATGAGTTCCGGGGGTTATCGGATATATACAAGAGAAACCGGGAGGTTTACTGGAACCCCCCGGGGGGTTATTGGGCCTCATTGGCCCAAGTGGTGGAATAGGAGAGGCAGCCAGCTAGGGGCACGCGGCCCCCCTAGCCCAAACCGAATTGGACTAGGGGGCCGGCCCCCCTTTCCTTCTTCTTCTCCTCCCCTTCCTTCCCCTCTCCTACTTGGACTAGGAAAGAGGGGGGAATCCTACTTGGAGTAGGATTGCCCCCCTTGGGCGCACCTCCTCCCCTTGTCCGGCCCCCTCCTCCTTCGCCCCCTTTATATACGGAGGAGGGGGGCACCCCATAGACACAGCAATTGATCCCTTGGATCTCTTAGCCGTGTGCGGTGCCTCCCTCCACCATAATCCACCTCGATCAAATCGTAGCGGTGCTTAGGCGAAGCCCTGCGTCGGTAGCAACATCATCACCATCACCACGCCGTCGTGCTGACAGAACTCTCCCTCAAAGCTCGGCTGGATTGGATTTCGAGGGACATCATCGAGTTGAACGTGTGCAGAACTCGGAGGTGCCGCACGTTCGGTACTTGATCGGTCGGATCGTGAAGACGTATGACTACATAAACCGTGTTGTGCTAACGCTTCAGCTTTCGGTCTACGAGGGTACGTGGACACACTCTCCCCTATCGTTGCTATGCATCACCATAGTCCTGTGTGTGCATAGGATTTTTTTTTTGAAATTACTATGTTCCCCAACAGTGGCATCGGAGCCAAGTTTATGCGTAGATGTTATATGCACGAGTAGAACACAAGTGAGTTGTGGACGATACAAGTCATACTGCTTACCAACATGTCACACTTTGGTTCCGCGGTATTGCTGGATGAAGCGGCCCGGACCGGCATTACGCGTACGCTTACGCGAGACTGGTTATACCGACGTGCTTTTCACAGAGGTGGCTGGCGGGTGTCAGTTTCTCCAACTTAGGTTGAACCGAGTGTGGCTACGCCCGATCCTTGAGAAGGTTAAACCAGCACTAACTTGACCAACTATCGTTGTGGTTTTGAGGCGTAGGTAAGAACGGTTCATCCTCAGCCCGTACCAGCCACGTAAAACTTGCAACAACAAAGTAGAGCACGTCTAACTTGTTTTTGCAGGGCATGTTGTGATGTGATATGGTCAAGACATGATGCTATATTTTATTGTATGAGATGATCATGTTTTGTAGCCGAGTTATCGGCAACTGGCAGGAGCCATATGGTTGTCGCTTTATTGTATGCAATGCAATCGCCCTGTAATGCTTTACTTTATCACTAAGCGGTAGCGATAGTCCTAGAAGCATAAGTCGGCGAGACGACAACGATCCTATAGTGTGGATCAAGGTGTCGCGCCGGTGACGATGGTGATCATGATGGTGCTTCAGAGATGGAGATCACAAGAACGAGATGATTATGGACATATCATATCACTTATATTGATTGCATGTGATGTTTATCTTTTATGCATCTTATCTTGCTTTGATTGACGGTAGCATTATAAGATGATCTCTCACTAAATTTCAAGGTATAAGTGTTCTCCCTGAGTATGCACCGCTATGTAAGTTCTTCGTCTTTGAGACACCACGTGATGATCGGGTGTGATAGGCTCTACGTTCAAATACAACGGGTGCAAAACAGTTGCACATGCAGAATACTCTGGTTAAACTTGACGAGCCTAGCATATGCAGATATGGCCTCGGAACACTGAGACCGAAAGGCCGAGCGTGAATCATATAGTTGATATGATCAACATGGTGATGTTCACCATTGAAAACTACTCCATCTCACGTGATGATCGGACATGGTTTAGTTGAGATGGATCACGTGATCACTTAGATGATTCGAGGGATGTCTATCTAAGTGGGAGTTCTTAACTAATATGATTAATTGAACTTTAATTTATCATGAACTTAGTCCTAGTAGTATTAGCATATCTATGTTGTAGATCAATAGCTCGCGTTTAGCTCCCCTGTTTTATTTTTGATATGTTCCTAGAGAAAACTAAGTTGAAAGATGTTAGTGTTGGAAATATGCCCTAGAGGCAATAATAAATTAGTTTTTATTATTATATTTCCTTGTTCATGATAATCGTTTATTATCCATGCTATAATTGTATTGATGGGAAACTCAGATACATGTGTGGATACATAGACAACACCATGTCCCTAGTAAGCCTCTAGTAGACTAGCTCGTTGATCAATAGATGGTTACGGTTTCCTGACCATGGACATTGGATGTCGTTGATAACGGGATCACATCATTAGGAGAATGATGTGATGGACAAGACCCAATCCTAAGCCTAGCACAAAGATCGTGTAGTTCGTATTCTAAAGCTTTCCTAATGTCAAGTATCATTTCCTTAGACCATGAGATTATGCAACTCCCGGATACCGTAGGAATGCTTTGGGTGTACCAAATGTCACAACGTAACTGGGTGGCTATAAAGGTGCACTACGGGTATCTCCGAAAGTGTCTCATTGGGTTGTACGAATCGAGATCGGGATTTGTCACTCCTTGTGACGGAGAGGTATCTCTGGGCCCACTCGGTAGGACATCATCATAGTGTGCACAATGTGACCAGGGGGTTGATCACGGGATGATGCGTTACGGAACGAGTAAAGAGACTTGCCGTTAACGAGATTGAACAAGGTATCGGGATACCGACGATCGAATCTCGGGCAAGTACTATACCGGTAGACAAAGGGAATTACATACGGGATTGCTTGAATCCTTGACATCGTGGTTCATCCGATGAGATCATCATGGAACATGTGGGAGCCAACATGGGTATCCAGATCCCGCTGTTGGTTATTGACGGAGAACGTCTCGGTCATGTTCCGCATGGTTCCCGAACCCGTAGGGTCTACACACTTAAGGTTCGGTGGACGCTAGGGTTATAGGGAATAGATATACGTGGTTCCCGAATGTTGTTCAGAGTCTCGGATGAGATCCCGGACGTCACGAGGAGTTCCGGAATGGTCCGGAGGTAAAGATTGATATATTGGACGAAGGGTTTTGGAGTCCGAAAGTGTTCCGGAGGTACCGGGTGATGACCAGCATGACCGAAAGGTGTTTCGGGAGTCCCGACAAGTGTTGGGGGGCTTCATGGGCCAAGGTAAGGGGGCAAACCAGACCACTAAGGGGCTTTGCGCCCCCCTCACCTATTCCCACGTGACCAGGGGGTTTGGGGCGCACCATCTAGGGTTCCCACCTCCTGGCTTGGGGGCCAAGTCACCCAAGGGGGAGATCCCATCTGCCCTGGCCGCAGCACCCCCTAGGGGAAACCCTAGGGCGCCTCCCCTCCCCTTTTCCCCTATATATAGTGGAGGTTTTGGGGCTGCCTAACACACAAGAACATCTCCCTCTTGGCGCAACCCTACCTCTCTCCCTCCTCGTCTCTCGTAGTGCTTGGCGAAGCCTGCCGAGTACTGGCGGCTCCTCCACCACCACCACGCCGTCGTGCTGCTGCAGGACGGAGTCTTCCCCAACCTCTCCCTCTCTCCTTGCTAGATCAAGGCATGGGAGACGTCACCGGGCTGCATGTGTGTTGAATGCGGAGGCGCCGTTGTTCGGCGCTTAGATCGGAATCAACCGCGATCTGAATCGCTACGAGTACGACTCCTTCATCCGTGTTCTTGCAACGCTTCCACTTAGCGATCTACAAGGATATGTAGAGGCACTCCCCTTTCCCTCATTTCTAGATTACTCCATAGATTGATCTTGGTGATGCGTAGAAAATTTTGAATTTCTGCTACGTTCCCCAAAAGTGGCATCATGAGCTAGGTCTATTGCGTAGATTCTATGCACGAGTAGAACACAAGTTGTTGTGGGCGTTGATTTTGTTCAATATGCTTACCGTTACTAGTCCAATCTTGTTTCGACGGTATTGTGGGATGAAGCGGCCCGGACCGACCTTACACGTACACTTACGTGAGACAGGTTCCACCGACTGACATGCACTTGTTGCATAAGGTGGCTAGCGGGTGCCAGTCTCTCCCACTTTAGTCGGATCGGATTCGATGAAAAGGGTCCTTATGAAGGGTAAATAGCAATTGACATATCACGTTGTGGTTTTGCGAGGTAAGAAACGTTCTTGCTAGAAACCCATAGCAGCCACGTAAAACATGCAAACAACAATTAGAGGACGTCTAACTTGTTTTTGCACGGTATGCTATGTGATGTGATATGGCCAAAAGAATGTGATGAATGATATGTGATGTATGAGATTGATCATGTTCTTGTAATAGGAATCATGACTTGCATGTCGATGAGTATGACAACCGGCAGGAGCCATAGGAGTTGTCTTTATTTATAGTATGACCTGCGTGTCATTGAATAACGCCATGTAATTACTTTACTTCATTGCTAAACCGTTAGCCATACTAGTAGAAGTAATAGTTGGCGAGACAACTTCATGGAGACACGATGATGGAGATCATGATGATGGAGATCATGGTGTCATGCCGGTGACGATGATGATCATGGAGACCCGAAGATGGAGATCAAAAGGAGCAAAATGATATTGTCCATATCATGTCACTTTTTGATTGCATGTGATGTTTATCATGTTTATGCATCTTATTTGCTTAGAACGACGGTAGTAAATAAGATGATCCTCATTAAAATTTCAAGAAAGTGTTCACCCTAACTGTGCACTGCTATGAAAGTTCGTTGTTTCGAAGCACCACGTGATGATCGGGTGTGATAGATTCTAACGTTCACATACAACGGGTGTAAGACATATTTACACATGCAAAACACTTAGGTTGACTTGATGAGCCTAGCATGTACAGACATGGCCTCGGAACACAAGAGACCGAAAGGTCGAGCATGAGTCGTATGGTAGATACGATCAACATGAAGATTTTCACCCATGATGACTAGTCTGTCTCACGTGATGATCGGACAAGGCCTAGTTGACACGGATCATGTAATCACTTAGATGACTAAGAGGGATGTCTATCTGAGTGGGAGTTCATAAGATGAACTTAATTATCCTGAACATAGTCAAAAGGTCTTTGCTAATTATGTCATAAGCTCGCGCTTTAGTCCTACTATTTAGATATGTTCCTAGAGAAAATTCAGTTGAAAGATGATAGTAGCGATTATGCGGACTAAGTCCGTAAACTGAGGATTGTCCTCGTTGCTTGGAAAAAGGCTTATGTCCTTAATGCACCGCTTCGGTGTCGAACCTCGAACATAACATCGTCTGTGGATGTTGCGAACATCTGACATACACGTTTTGATAACTACGTGATAGTTCAGTAGTGTTAAATGGTTTAGAGTTAAGGCACCGAAGACGATTTCAAAACGTGGCGAAACATCTGAGATGTTTCGAGGGCTGAAATTGGGATTTCAGGCTCATGCCCATGTCAAGATGTATAAGACCTCTGACGAGCTTCTTGGCCTACAAACTAAGGGAGAAAAGCTCAATCGTTGAGCTTGTACTCAGATTGTCTGGGTGCAACAATCACTTGAATCGAGTGGGAGTTAATCTTCCAGACGAGATAGTGATGTTTCTCCAAAGTCATTGCCACCAAGCTACTAGAGCTTCGTGATGAACTATAACATATCAGGGATAGATATGATGATCCTTGAAGTATTCGCGATGTTTGACGCCGCGAAAGTGGAAGTCAAGTAGGAGCATCAATTGTTGATGGTAGTAAAACCACTAGTTTCAAGAAGGGCAAGGGCAAGAAGGGATACTTCATGAAACGGCAAAACAGTTGCTGCTCCAGTGAAAACCCAAGGTTGAACCCAAACCCGAGACTAAGTGCTTCTGTAATGAGAGGAACAGACACTAAAGCAGAACCACCCTAGATACTTGGTAGATAAGAAGGCAGGCAAGGTCGATGGAAGTATATTGGATATACATTATGTTAATGTGTACTTTACTAGTACTCCTAGTAGCACCAGGGTATTAGATACCGGTTCGGTTGCTAAGTGCTAGTAACTCGAAATAAAAGCTACGGAATAAAAGGAGAGTAGCTAAAGGTGAGCTGACGATATGTGTTGGAAGTGTTTCCAAGGTTGATATGATCAAGCATCGCACGCTCCCTCTACCTTCGAGATAGGTGTTAAACCTAAATAATTGTTATTTGGTGTTTGCGTTGAGCATAGACATGATTGGATTATGTCTATCGCAATACAGTTATTCATTTAAGGAGAATAATGGTTACTCTGTTTATTTGAATAATACCTTCAATGGTCTTGCACCTAAAATGAATGGTTTATTAAATCTCAATCGTAGTGATACACATGTTCATGCCAAAAGATATAAGATAGTAATGATATTACCACCTACTTACAGCAATCGCCATGTAAGTCATATTGGTATAAAACGTATGAAGAAGCTCCATGTTGATGGATCTTTGGACTCACTCGTTTTGAAAAGTTTGAGACATGCGAACCATGTCTATTGGTGTATATGCATGAAGAAACTCCATGCAGATGGACCGTTTGGACTCACTTGATTTTGAATCACTTGAGACATGCAAATCATACCATATGGGCAAGATGACCGAAAGCCTCGTTTTCAAAGTGAAATGGAACAAGAAAGCAACTTGTTGGAAGTAATACATTTTGATGTGTGCAGTCCAATGAGTGCCGAGGCACGCCTTGTGATGGATATCGTTATGTTCTTACTTCACAGATGATTTGAGTAGATACTGAGTATATTTACTTGATGAAACACAAGTCTGAATTATTGAATGGTTCAAGTAATTTCAGGGTGAAGTTGAAGATCTTCGTGACAAGAGGATAAAATGTCTATGATATGATCATAGAGATGAATATCTGAGATTCTGAGTTTTGTACGCAATTAAGACATTGTGGAAATTGTTTCACAATTAATACCGCTGGAACACCATAGTGTGATGGTGTGTCCGAACATCATAGTTGCACACTATTGGATATGGTGCGTACCATGATGTCTCTTATCGAATTACCACTATCGTTCATGGGTTAGGCATTAGAGACAACCGCACTCACTTTAAATAGGGCACCACGTAATTCCGTTGAGACGACACCGTATGAACTATGGTTTGGAGAAACCTAAGTTGTCGTTTCTTGAAAGCTTGGGGCTGCGACGCTTATGTGAAAAAGTTTCAGGTTGATAAGCTCGAACCCAAAGCGGATAAATGCATCTTCATAGGACACCCAAAAACAGTTGGGTATACCTCCTATTTCAGACCCGGAAGCAAAAGTGATTGTTTCTAGAAATGGGTCCTTTCTCGAGAAAAAGTTTCTCTCGAAAGAATTGAGTGGGAGGATGGTGGAGACTTGATGAGGTTATTGAACCACCACTTCAACCAGTATGTAGCAGGGCACAGGAAGTTTTTCCTATGGCACCTACATCAATTGAAGTGGAAGTTAATGATGGTGATCATGAAACTTCGAATCAAGTCACTACCAAACCTCGTAGGGTGACAAGGATGCGTACTACTTCAGAGTGGTACAGTAATCATGTCTTGAAGGTCATGTTGCTAGACAACAATGAACCTACGAGCTATGGAGAAGCGGTGGTGGGCCCGGATTCCGACAAATGGCTCGAGGCCATAAAATCCGAGAGAGGATCCATGTATGAAAACAAAGTATGGCTATTGGGTACAAATGGATTTTAAAAGGAAGACAGACAATGATGGTAAGTATCACCATTAAGAAAGCTCGACTTGTCGTTAAGGTGTTTTCCGACAAGATTCAAGGAGTTGACTACGATGAGGCTTTCTCACTGATAGCGATGCTAAGAGTCTGTTGGAATTGGATTAGCGATTCTTTGCATTATTTATGAAATCTTGCAGATAGGATGTCAAAACATTGTTTCCTCGACAATTTTCTTGAGGAAAGGTTGTATGTGATACAACCGTAAAGGTTTTGACAATCCTGAAGACGCTAACAAGTATGCAAACCTCCAAAGAATCCTTCTAAGGACTGGAGTAAGCATCTCGGAGTTGGAATGTACGCTTTGATGAGATGATCGAAGATTTTGGGTTTATACAAAGTTTATGAGAAACTTGTATTTCCAAATAAGTGAGTGGGAGCACTATAGAATTTCTGATGAGTATATGTTGTTGACATATTGTTGATCAGAAATGATGTAGAATTTCTGGAAAGCATATAGGGTTATTTGAAAAGTGTTTTTCAATAGAAAACCTAGATTAAGCTGCTTGAACATTGAGCATCAAGATCTATGAGGATAGATCAAAAACCGCTAAATGGTACTTTCAAATGAGCACATACCTTAACATGATCTTGAAGGTGTTCAAGATGGATCAGTCAAAGAAGGAGTTCTTGCCTGAGTTGTAAGGTATGAAGTTAAGAGTTAAAGATCGATCACGGTAGAAGAGAGAGAAAGGACGAAGGTCGTCACCTATGCTTCAGACGTAGGCTCTATAGTATGCTATGCTGTGTACCGCACCGGAAGTGTGCCTTGCCATGAGTCAGTCAAGGGGTACAAGAATGATCCAGAAATGGATCATTTGACAGCGGTCAAAATTGTCCTTGGAGTAAATAAGGACATGTTTCTCGATTATGGAGGTGATAAAGAGTTCGGCGTAAAGGGTTACGTCGATGCAAGCTTTAACACCTTTCCGAGTGACTCTGAGTAGCAAACCAGATACGTATAGAAGAGCAACCATTTGGAATAGCTCCAAGTGGAGCGTGGAAGCAGCATTTACAATACGACCTAGAG
The DNA here is from genome assembly GCA_021605145.1 of Aegilops bicornis. Classification (NCBI taxonomy): domain Eukaryota; kingdom Viridiplantae; phylum Streptophyta; class Magnoliopsida; order Poales; family Poaceae; genus Aegilops; species Aegilops bicornis. Next base: position 545,803,597 of record CM038673.1, read on the forward strand.
ATTTGCGAAGTACATACGGATCTGAATGTTGCAGACCCGTTGACTAAAACCTCTCTCACAAGCAAAACATGATCAAACCCCATAACTCATTGAGTCTTAATCACATGATGATGTGAACTAGTTTATTGACACTAGTAAACTCTTTGGATGTTGGTCACATGGCGATGTGACCTGTGAGTGTTAATCACATGGCGATGTGAACTAGATTATTAACTCTAGTGCAAGTGGGAGACTATTGGAAATATGCCCTAGAGGCAATAATAAATTAGTTGTTATTATTATATTTCCTTGTTCATGATAATCGTTTATTATCCATGCTATAATTCTATTGATGGGAAACTCAGATACATGTGTGGATACATAGACAACACCATGTCCCTAGTAAGCCTCTAGTAGACTAGCTTGTTGATCAATAGATGGTTACGGTTTCCTGACCATGGATATTGGATGTCGTTGATAACGGGATCACATCATTAGGAGAATGATGTGATGGACAAGACCCAATCCTAAGCCTAGCACAAAGATCGTGTAGTTCGTATTCTAAAGCTTTTCTAATGTCAAGTATCATTTCCTTAGACCATGAGATTGTGCAACTCCAGATACCGTAGGGAATGCTTTGGGTGTACCAAACGTCACAACGTAATCGGGTGGCTATGAAGGTGCACTACGGGTATCTCCGAAAGTGTCTATTGGGTTGGCACGAATCGAGACTGGGATTTGTCACTCCGTGTGACGGAGAGGTATCTCTAGGCCCACTCGGTAGGACATCATCATAATGTGCACAATGTGACCAAGGGGTTGATCACGGGATGATGTGTTACGGAACGAGTAAAGAGACTTGCCGGTAACGAGATTGAACAAGGTGTCGGGATACCGACAATCGAATCTCGGGCAAGTACTATACCGGTAGACAAAGGGAATTGCATACGGGATTGCTTGAATCCTTGACATCGGGGTTCACCCGATGAGATCATCGTGGAACATGTGGGAGCCAACATGGGTATCCAGATCCCGCTGTTGGTTATTGACCGGTGTCGGGGGTTGGGTGCGACATATGCCAAAGGATGGCTTATCATGGAGGGGGCGAGTAGAACGTCGCCGGTGAAGGCATGCACGCCGGCGAATCTTACCCAGCTTCGGGGCTCTCCGTGGAGATAATACCCCTACTGCTGCTCTGCGGGGTCTCCGCATGATCACTATGTCAAAGTGGATACAAGATCGCTCCTTGAGCTGTTCAGGGAGAGGAAGGAGAAGGGCACGGCTAGCTCCTCTCTTCCTTCTATGTCTAGAACTATTAGTGTCCAACCTGTTGCATGGGTGCCCCGGGGGTTTTATATACGCCTACCCCCCGGGGGTACAATGGCAATCCGGCTGGGCGTGGGTCCCAGCCGTCTGTCTCTTAGGTCACCGTCTTCTTCGCCGACTACTGGGGCCTGCTGACTAGCGGACCCCGCCAACGGGCCCTGCATGGGGCCGATAGGCCTTGTCCGCCGCTAGCGGGTCTTGCCGGCTGCGGATTACTGTAGCCGTGCTTCTGATGACGCTGGTTTGGTTGTGGGGTCATGGCAACAGTGCTGCCGCCTGACAGGCGATCACTGCTGCCATTCCCTGTCTTGTCTGGTTAATGGCGCGCGGGACTCGTGGGAGGGGTCGGCCGACTCCCAGGGGCGGACTCTGGGACTCGGCTGTCTGGTGGCTCTCTCGCCGTCTTCAGTACTTCCGCCGACAGGCGGGTCGCGCCGTCTCCAGATCATACAGACAAGCTATCGTGGGCACAGGGGTATGCCCATGGGGCTGATGTCAGGCCGGCGTGGCTACGGTTGCGCGAACGGAGATCTCCGCCAAGACGGGCGACTTGTGGCCATGCCCGCCCTTCGTGAGCAGGGCAGGGATGGGCCGCGCAGCGGCCACACCCCATCCCGTCCGCAGTCGCGTGGGTCGAAGGTGGTTGGAGTCGCGGGCCGACTACCCATAGCTGGCCTCTCTGGAGATCGCCAGTTGGGAGTCGGCTTTCCTTAAGGCCGCCTCTGGGACTCGGCTGTGAGGGACAGTCGGCGGCTCTGCCGCCGACTCTCAGAAAGTGGCTCTTCGTCTTGAGGTCTCGAGGGGCGCAGCCTGCCCCGATGTTTTGGAAGGTCCGGGGGCTCGGGTTTGCCTACCCGTGGCCCATTACTCCGATTGTAGTCCCCGAAGCTGGTGAGGCGCTGAGGGCAACACGTCGAGGGGCCTCAACAGCTTCATCCCCCCGGTGGAAGAATCTGGGCCCTGCTTGCCGTCTTCCTCTAGGCCGACTAGCTGGAGTCGGACTCGTGGGAGGCCGTCTTGCTCCTCACAGGGTCTTGAAAGTCGCAGGGGGAACCAGAAGGCGTGTCTGATAAGCTTCCCAGCGGCGGCCCGTTGCGGGCCTGCCGCGCGACGCCACGCGGCTGGGCCAGCCTGCCCACCCACGCGCGTGACGGGACATGCCGTCAGGCGGGACCCGCCACCACCGCACCTCGGGGCGCGAACGGATCCATTGCGGTCGTGCGGGCGGTTGGGGTTCCCACGTCGTTACTGCACGTAGTAACTTCGTGGGTTGAATCGTGGGGGGCGTGGGGTGCTGGGCGCAGTTAATCCCACGCCCGCCCTATCGGCTTCTCAGCCCACGAGGCTATAAGTAGGCGGGGGAGGCGGGGCGGCGAAGCACGCGCGCCCATCTCTCTGCTCCCCCCGCTTCCTCTTGCTCGTCCTCCTTCTTGGTTCTTCTTCTTCTTGCTGCTGCGCCGAACCACGCCGCGCCGCAGAGATGAGCTCTTCCTCCGCCGCTGCACCTCCCGCTGCGCGCTCTGGCGTTCTGGACGGATCCGAGGTTGATGACGACCACATCGAGTTCCTCCGCCAGACGCGCCGCCTCCCCGGCAAACACCTCGTGCAGACCCGCGCCGCGCCGGCGGGCGAAATAACGCCGGCGCCGGAGGAGGGCGAGCGGGTCGTGTTCCGCTCGCACCTCATGCGCGGCCTAGGGCTGCCGGCGAGCGGCTTCTTCTGCTCGTTCTTGGAGTTCCATGGGCTCCAGCCGCATCACCTCACACCAAATACGGTGGTGCTGCTGGCCGCCTTCGCCGCCCTGTGCGAGGGCTTTCTCGGCGTCCTCCCCACCATCGAGCTGTGGGGGGAATTCTTCCAAGCCAAGCTCGGCACGCACGTCGCCGGCGTGCCAGCTCTGTGCGGCACCTTCATCGCGATGAGGATGTCGGTGGCGGACAACCCCTTCCCCACCATTGCGCTGATCAAGTCGGTGAATATGTGGAAGCGCTCCTACTTCTACGTGAAGAACGTCGCCCACGCATCGGGTCAACTCTGCCGCCTTTACGGCCGGGCGCGACCGGGCGGGGAGGCTTCCCAGCTGGTCCTACCGGGCCAGGACACTGACTCCTACTGGAGGTGCCGCCATTGCACGACTCCGAGTGCTGACGCAGTCGGAGGGATTGACCGGGGCCGACCTCCTGGCCGCCTTCGCGGCGCGCCGAGTCCTGCCGCTCCAAGGCCGACCTCACATGATCTGCCAGATGAGCGGCCATCGGGACCCCAGTCGGATGTGCTCGAAGGACATGCCCCACGCGGAGGTGGCGGACACGATGAACTTCATGACGAACTGCAACCTTACGGCGGATTGGCAGTTCGGCAAGGAGCCATACTCGCGCGCCAACCCCCTACACATGGTAAGTCGTCTTCTTTCCTCTTCTGTTTTTCTTTCTCGGCCGAATTCGTCCTCTGATCTTTTTGGCTCTTCCTAGTCAGAACCCCCTCATGCAGCCCTCGCCGGCACCACGGGGCCGGCCCATGAGTTCGTCCCCGACCGGGCGGAGAGCAACGCCGACGACCCTGACTTGGGGGCGGCAGCGATGGAGGCCGACGCCGAAGGCGGAGGAGGAGGAGAAGCTGACGACTTCAGGCCCTCGGCCACCTTCGCCGACTGGCCTGGGATGTCGGCGAAGGAAGTCGTCTCGCCGCCACCAAGGCCGCCACCGGGCGAGTTCCTCCGCCGGCTTGGGCGGTCGAGGCGGCGCGAGGAAGCGCCAGGCCGGGCCGAGCTTGCCAGGCGGCCGGTCGAAGAAGCTCAAGGGGACGGCCGCCACGACCAAACGGGAAGAGGCGGTCGCGAAGGCTAACCGCTTCCACAATGAAGTGAAAAAGCCGCCGCTGGTCTCCGCGTAAGTGCTTCTGCTTTGTCTTGCTTTCCTTCTGGTAAATCTTGCTCAATTCTCTTATACGTCTTCTTCGCATCAGGGGTCCTCTTACTTTAGAGAGAGTCGCCGCCGCCTCCATCATGGGGTCGGCAGAAACGTCTGCCAATACTCGGCGGATTGACCCCGTGGCCGACCTCCGGGAGGCGACGGAGAGGAACGCGCGGGAGAAGCGCGACAAAGAAGAGGCCGCCCGACTGGAGAAGGCGGAGGCCGAGAAGGCGGCAGCTTCCGCCCAGAGGAAGCTGGAGGAGGCCGAAGCCGCCGCCACGACGAAGCGGCAGGCCGAGGAGGCCGCGCGCCTCCACTCGGCGTTGCTTGTCACCCCGTTAAGCTCCGCGCCGCCGCCGCCGGAGTTCACAGGGCAGACGGAGGGAGCCGGCGGTGGGTTCCCCGTCATGGAGAGGGACGGCGCCGAGACCTCTCTGTCAGGCACGGCCACGCCGCCCCCGCCGCCTCCGCCGCCTTTTGAGGGTGCACGAGGTAAACAGCAGGCGGACCCGCTGGTGCCGCCGACTGAAGACGAGGCCATGGCGAACCTGCTTCTCCAAGTCGCCTCACCAGCACGCTGTCGTCTTGAGAAGGCGACTTCAGCGCCGCGCCCCTTGGAGACCGGTGTCGCCGGCTCGGCCATCCCAGACGCCGACGCGACGAGCGCCGCGCCCGCTGGGTGGGTGCGAGGAGGCGGCACAGGCCCGCTGAACCAGGCGCTTCTGGATGTCCAGGCGAAGCTGCAGGCCGAGGGTGACACTATCCAGAACTGCACCAAGGCGCACCTGGTGTCGCGAGCCGCCATTCGGGTATGATTCTCTTTTGAGTTTTTTCTTGTTCTTCTCTGTGGGGGCGCACCAGCGCACCCACTGGGTGTAGTCCCTGAGTTGCGGGCCGGCTGCTGAGCAGGGGGCTCGGAACTCTACTTGGTCAGTTCCAAATATTTATCTTTGTCTTGAAATGCTTATCACAGGAGTATCACAACCTCCGCGCCACTGCCTTCAACCGCAACGTTGAGGAGCTGAGTAAGCGGACTGCCGACTTGTCGAGGAGCCGAGGTGAGTCTTGTTTCTTCTTCGCGGGGGCGCGCTGGCGCACCCGTGGGCTGTAGTCCCCGAGATTCAGGCCGACTGCTGAGCAGTCGGGCCGGATCTTCATAGCGATCTTCTTAGTTGACGACTTAACATCCTTTTCATTTTACTCTTCAGACGCCAACACCACTCTCCGACGGCAGTTGGGCGCAGCCGACACGGCCTTGCGCGCCAAAGGGGAGGAGTGCAACAAGCTCGCCGCAGAGCGCGACCTGCTGGCTACGTAGCTGGCGGAGCAAAAGGTGCTGCTGAAGAAGGCGTAGGACGAGGCGGCGAAGAGAGAGACTGCTCTCTTGGCCGAGTTCGAAAGTGAGCGCTCCTCCTGGATTGACAAGGAGGCGCTGCTGACCTCCGGCTTCCATGAAATCGAGGAAATCATCGATGGTGAGTTTCTCTTTCTTTCTTTGAGCTGCTGACTATAGGCCGGGCTGACTGCTGGTTTTTTGACTTGCTTCTTTTCCGTCTTGGCAGACTTCTTCCCCGGCCATACGCTGGCGGCCAATGAAGCCATCGAGGCTGATCGCGAGGTCCGGAGGGCGAATGGCGTGAAGATTTCTGCCAACGCCCCCTGGACCCTCGACGAGCAGCTTCTGAGCATCGAGGCTCGTCTGCGGCCGGCCCATGGGATGCTGCGCCGGCTTCAACACGTCGGTGCCCAGGCGGTTGCTGCCCTGTGGCCGGACATGCCGGTTCTGCGCACTCCTAGTCGGACTGCCGACTGGCTGAAGGTCGCGGCTGGCCGTCTTGAGGCTTTGAAGGGTTCCTCGGCCCGTGCTGGAGCGCGCCGAGCCTTGGAATTTGTCAAGGCGTGGTATCCAGGGCTGGATCTGGACCGGCTGGCTGCGTTCCGGTCAGAGGCCCAGGCGTAGCTGCTGGCTGCGGAAGATGCCCTCGTTTAACGTGCAGTGGCGATCGCCGACTACACGGACACCAGCGTCTTCGTTCCTGAGCAGGCTGAGGACGGCCGGGAGGCGCTGCCGGAGTGGTTCGGGATGAACCCGGACTATGACGAGGACTCGACGGAGGTGATTGGCTCCAGCGCCGAGGAGGAAGGCGAGGCGGAGGACGGAGATGAGATGGAGGCGCCAGAAGATGGAGCGGGCGACCAGCCTCAGCTCGACCGCACCTCCAGCAACGAGCCGCGCCCATCTGGGCCGACTACCGCCGGAGGTGATCAAGCCGAGACTGCTCAGCCGGCCGTCCCGGCGCCTGACACCGCCGTCTCCTCTAGCCCTCCAAACCCGCCTGCCGCTTACTAGGCTGCCGTCGTCCCTTAGTTTTATCTGCTTTGATAGTCTTGGAAAAAACTTGTTAATTCGCACAATTCCACCCGCGGGGTGTATTTTGAATTTCTGCTCGAAGATTTTGCCGAGGGCCTATGCTGTGTAAATATTATCCTAATTCTATCTTTCCTTGCTCATCGCTCTTATGGTTTTTCCTTTGCCGCCTTTCCTTAGCTGCCGCCTTGCCCGTCGGACCACCGCTCTGCGGACTGCCGTTTGGATCAAGTGCTTAGCTATTTTGGGAAGGCAAGTACTTGGCCATTTTTTAGAGTCTTTAAACAAGTTGGATAGAAAGCGGCAAGCCGACTACTTAAGAGTCGGTTTTGCGAGGAGGGGCTGGAAGCCGGCTTTTAGCTATGTTTATGCTTTGGGTCCTTATCCAGTTTTCGTGTGGGCGCCCATTCTTCCTTACACCTGTCCACCAAGCGATTAGCTCTGCGAAGCTGCGGTTTCGACAGGAGACGGTTTAGGCACCGCACTACTCGCCCATTGCAGGAAGCATTTCATAAGCGCAAGCGGCGAGTCCCCGGCTGACTAGTCGAACCGGTGCGGTGGCATAACAAAAGATGACATACTCGAAGGCATGATTCTTATCATACGAGATAATGAGAAAAGGGCAGTCCCCGAGCTCGTCTCGGGGCCCAAAGTCTTGGTACTTTAACACAAAAGGTAGTGTGACACCGCATTTAATCGAAAAATCTTGGAGAAGATTTGTGTTCCATGGCCGTTCCATCTCTTTGCCGGAGTCGTCTCTCTTGTGTGCTTGGGGCTTCAAGGCGTCGATCGGTAGTAGGAGTCGTTGCCCAAAGACTTTGTCGATGATGAAGGGCCTTCCCAAAGGCGCCAGGCGACTTGTCTTGACCGGCTGTTCACTTTGGATCAGCGGAGCACAAGGTCGCCCTCTTGGAAAGATCTTGGCTTGACCTTCTTGTTGTAGTAGCGGCGCAGCTCTGCTTTGGTACATGCGGACCGGCTGAGTGCCAACAATCGACCCTCTTCCAAAGCAGATCGACACCGTCTTTACGTGCTTCTTCTACTTCCTCCTCGGTGTACATGGTGACTCTCGGTGAGTCGAACTCTATGTCCGTTGGGATGACGGCTTCAGCACCGTAGACGAGGAAGAAGGGTGTGAAGCCAGTTGACTTGTTCGGAGTCGTGCGCAAACTCCAGAGGACGGCTGGCAGCTCCTCAAGCCAACAGCCGGCCCAGCGCTCCAGTGGTTCGACTAGTCGAGGTTTGATACCTGATAGGATGAGGCCGTTTTCTCGCTCCACCTGGCCGTTTGACTGCGGATGGGCAACGGACGCTAAGTCCAGTCGGATGCCTTGCGTCGCGCAGAAACGGGCCAGGGCGCCTTTGGCAAATTTGTGCCATTGTCGGTGATGATGCTGTGTGGTATGCCGTACCGGGTTGTGATGTCGGCGATGAAAGTCACTACAGTTGGACCATTCAACTTCTTGATGGGCTTTGCTTCTATCCATTTGGTGAACTTGTCCACCGCGACAAGTAAGTGAGTTAGGCCGCCTCGTGCTGCTTTGAATGGTCCCACCATGTCCAGGCCCCACACGGCAAAGGGTCAGGCTATAGGGATAGTCTTTAGTGCGGAAGCCGGCTGAAACGGCTTGGAGCGGAACACTTGGCACCCCTTGCACTTTTGGACTAATTCCTTGGCCTCTTCTAGGGCGGTTGGCCATAAGAAACCATGTCAGAAGGCTTTGGCGACGAGTGCTCTTGAGGCCGCATGGTGGCCGCACTCGCCTTGATGAATGTCTTTGAGAATCGATTGGCCTTGCTCTGGCTTGACGCAACGCTGGTGAACACCAATGACGCTGCGTCTGACCAGCTCTCTGTTGACTATGGTGTAGGCTGTCGCTCGGCGTTGTACTTGCCGAGCCGAGATTTCGTCGGTTGGTAGCTCTTCGCTTACTAAGAACTTCAGGATGGGCTGGGCCCATGAGGGTGCTGCTATTTCTTCAACTGCCGGTACTGCTACTTGGACGAGGGCGGCTGGGTTGGGAGGCGGCGGGCTGGAGTCCGCGGCCGCTTGCTGGGTCGATGAAGTGCCCGGGCCGACTGCGATCCCCCGGCCGAGCTCGAGTCAGCAATGGTTGCCGCTTGATCCCGGGCCGTTCAAGTCCCCGGGCCGGCTTCGACTGCGGCAATCTTGGGGCCGTCTGCAAGGATTCTCGTGCCATCTGCTGAGGCTTTCGAGTCGGATCCGACTTCTTCAAGGGGAGCCGGCACAAAAATTCAGTCTGAATCTAGTGAAGGCTTGACAGATGGCTTGAGGAGGTACTGGATGGCGACGCCAGATGGTATTGCCTGGCGGGTTGAGACGATTCGTGCCAGGGTGTCTGCTTAGTCGTTGTCGTTTCTTGGTATGTGAAGGAATTCGCACCCCTCAAAATATCCACTGAGTTGTTGTACCAGGAAACGGTAGCTCGCCATGTTCGCATCTTTGGCGTCCCAATCGGAGTCGCCGTAACACAAGATCCGGCGAATGCCAAGTTCTTTGGCGAGCCGGAGACCGTGAATGAGCGCCTCGTATTCAGTGACGTTGTTGGAGGCGGCGAAATGGATTCCAGCGCATACTTGAGCTTGGCGCCTTTGGGGGAGGTGAGGACAACGCCGGCTCCCAAGCCGGTGCGCATCTTGGAGCCATCGAAATGCATCCGCCAATGGGTGGAGTCGGGTGCTGGTGGCAGGTACTGGGTCTCGGCCCAGTCGACGAGGAAGTCGGCCAGTGCTTTCGACTTGAAGGCGGTGTGGGGCTGATAATAGATAGTGTAGGGGGCCAACTCTATGGCCCATTTGGCCACTCGGCCAGAAGCATCTCGCTTCCGATGATCTCGGCCAGTGGGGCTGTGTAGACCACAGTGATTGGATGCTCTTGAAAGTAAGGCTTCAACTTCCTGGCGGCAAAGTGTACGCCGTAGCACATCTTCTGGTAGTGGTGGTAGTTCTGCTTGGAGGTTGACAGTACTTCGCTCAGGTAATATACCGGTCTCTGGACAGGTAGCGCCTTGCCTTCCTCCTTGCACTCCACTATGATGACTGTGCTGACTACTCGGCTGGTGGCGGCAATGTATAGGAGCATGGGCTCTTTAGGGGCCGGGGCCGCCAGCACGGGGGGAGTAGTCAGCATCTTCTTCAACTTAAGAAAAGCTTCATCCGCCTTGGGGTTACATTCGAAGAAGGTGGTCTTCTTCATGAGCTGGTATAAGGGGAGGGCCTTCTCGCCCAGCCGACTGATGAACCGGCTGATGGACGCCAAGCAGCCGGTGAACTTTTGCACATCTAGCGATCGTGGGTACTTCCATCCTCTAGATGGCCTTGATCTTCACAGGATTGCACTCTATGCCGCGTTCGGAGACCAGGAAACCAAGGAGCTGGCCGGCTGGTACTCCTCAGGGTTGAGCTTGATCTGGAATCAGCACAGGTTCTCGAAGGTCTCCTTAAGGTCTTCCAGCAGTGTTCCTCGCTTCTCCGTCTTCACCACCACATCATCCACGTAGATGTGGGTGTTTCTGCCGAGCTGCTTGAGGAGGCAGTTCTGTATGCAACGCTGAAAGGTGGCGCCGGCATTTCTCAGGCCGAACGTCATGGTCAGGTAGCAGAAGGCTCCGAATGGTGTGATGAAGGCGGTCTTCAGTCTATCAGTCGGGTTCAGTTTGATCTGGTGATATCCTGAATATGCATCTAAGAAGCTCAACAGCTCGGATCGGCTCTGGAGTCTATCACCTGATCAATCCTCGGCAGAGCAAACGGGTCCTTGGGGTAGGCTTTGTTGAGGCTTGTGTAGTCAATACACATCCGCCACTGCATGTTCTTCTTCAGTACCAGGACCGGGTTTGCTAACCATTCTGGAAAGAATACTTCCATGATGGCTGCCAAGAGTCGGGCTATCTCTTCTTCAAAAACTCTTCTCTTCTCTTCCGACAGACGGTGCAAGGGCTGCCTAACGGGCTTCACATCAGATCTGACATGTAACTTGTGCTCGGCGAATTCCATCGGTACACCTCGCATGTCTTTGGGAGACCATGCTAAAATGTCCCGATTCTCATGGAGGAAATCGAAGAGCTCGCCTTCCTATTTGTTGTCAAGGTTTGCACCTATGACAGCGTACCTCTCCGGGCGCTCCGGGTCTAAGGGTATCTTCTTTGTTTCCTTGGCCGGCTTGAACGAGCCTTCAGCTTCCGAATCCTTGGGGTCGGACGACATCTCAGGCTGCTTGCCGGCCATCGCCACAACTTGATCGAGAAGCCGCTTCTCAGCTGCAATCACCAGGGACTCGGCTAGCCGGCTGCTTTCAGCCGTGCAAGCGGACGAATTTCTGTAGTCGCCGGCTACGGTCAGGATCCCCTTGGTACTCGGCATCTTCATCTTGAGGTAGGCGTAGTGGGGGACCGCCATGAACTTGGCCAAATCAGGTCGGCCAAGCAGAGCGTGATAGGGACTTTCGAGGTCCACTACTTCGAACCAAACTGGCTCTCGGTGAAAATGATCCTTGTTCCCAAAGAGGACGTCTATCTGGACTTGCCAACCGATGAGCAGGAAAGGCCAGGTACGATGCCGTGGAACACCGTCCGGCTGTTCTGGAGCTGTCTTCGCTTGATTCCTAACTTCTCCATTGTATCCTTGTACAGGATGTTGATGCTGCTGCCTCCGTCTATCAGGACTCGCGAGAAGCGAGCGGCCCGCCTATCCGCGGCAAGGGTGGCTCCCAAGACCAGGGCGTAGGAGCCTGGATTCGGCATTAGTTACGGGTGATCAGCTCTGCTCCAACCGATAGGGCTTCTCGGACGGTGCATGAACTCGAGTGTCTCGATGCTCTGCGTTTACTTCTTCTTCTTTGCCGCTTTCTATGTCGATTAAATCGGCCACACTGGTGAACACTACGTAGGCTCCATGCTCTTCTGGGTACTCGTCTTGTATTGCGCCGACTGGCCTGACAGCCGGCTGCTGGGGCGGCGGTGGAGGCGGCGGCCCAGCAGGCTGCGGAGGCTGGAGGCCGTCTCCCTTGGCGATCCTGGTGAGCCAGTGACACTTCCGGGTGGTGTGGTTTGACGGCTTCGCGCCGCTGTGGAATTTGCAGGGGCCATCTAGAGTCTGCTCGTAAGAGAAAGCCGGCAACCAGTTGGACTTGCCGCCTTTCTGTCGCTTGGTCGGAGGCTGCCCTTCTGGCTGCTGGTCTTCGACCGTCGCAAATGCCCGGTATTGTTGGAAGCCATTTGTGGGTCCTTGCGCTTGTGGTCGTTTCTGCTGCCGCCGACTGGTGTCTCCACCGGAGTTCGGGAGCCCGAGGAGCCACCTTGCGGTCGCGACTGACTTCAATCTCCGTCTTCATGGAGGAGTCGGCCGTAAGCGCATTTATGCGCTATGATCAGCAGCTCGTCAGGGTCTCGGCTCAGAGTAAAGGAGCTTGTGCTTGAGGAGAGTGCCTTCTACGCACCAGCGGTGAAGTACTCGATAGCTTGCACCTCGTGCGCCCTCGCAGGAGTTCCGGAGCTCGCCCGGTAGCGTGAGGTAGTCGCGAGTCGACTCGTTGGGGCCCTGTACGCACAAGGAAAGCTGGCGAGGCTTGGGAGGTCGCTTGTACGTGCTCATGAAATTGCGGATGAAGGCTTCGGTGAAGTCAACCCAGCTGTTGATGCTGCGGGGCTTCAGGCTGTTCAACCATGTCCGGGCCGTGCCTTGGAGCATGAGCGGAACATATTTTACGGCAACACGCTTGTTGCCGTTCGCTATGTTGACGGCCGTGGAGTAGTCAACCAGCCAGTCTTCCGGCTTAACGGAGCCGGTGTACTTGGGCGTGTCTCGTGGGAGCGTGAACCCTTTGGGGAAGGGCTCGTCTCGGATGCGAGGTCCGAAGCACGGCGGACCCAGCTCGTCCTCTTCTTCCAGCGCCAGGGACCGGTGGAGTCGGTTGATCCGGTGGCGGGCGTCGTTCTCTCCGACTCCCTCTCGGCGGCCAAGGCGGTCGCCGAGAGTCGGATGCTCGACGGGCGGCGGGGAGACTCGCCTTTCTTTGCGTGGAGGGGGAGGCAGGTAATCTTCCCGCCGCTCCATTGCTCTGGGACAGCCGTCTTGGTCACGCTCGATGGTGACGTGAGTCCGACTGTGGCTGACAGCCGGATCCTTGTCCTTTCTTCCGCGGATACCGCCAGTCGGCGTCCGAAACGTCACACAGAGGCCGTCGTTCTGTCGTTGCGGCGCCTCTGTGCGGCAGCCGGCCTTGTTCTGCGCGGCAGCCGCGTCGAGGAGCTGCTGGACTCGTTCCGTCATCAGGCGGCCTTCTTCACCTTCGAAGTTATCCAGCTCGTCCGCCGCTTCCTCGGCGGCGCGGATGTTCTCTGCTGGCGTGGCATATACAGGGCGATTGGCCCCGAACAGGTTGGCGATGGCCACGCCGCGCTGCCAGACTGCGCCTAAGCGGCTAGGCCCAGTTGGAGCGAGCATACGCGCGATCCATCTCGCGCTGTTAGGCTTCCGACAAGTGTCTCATGCTCGCCAGCTTCTTCACGCCTTCGACGAGTTGAAGGCGGCACGTCTCCAGCGTCTCGGCGTCAGCGTCTTCTGGAATAGGCGCGGTTAGGTCTTGTAGAGCCGCGTCGAGGGGGTCGTGAACTCCTTCACCGGGATGCTCGCCGTGACTGATGATGAGCACCTCTGTGACGGCACTTTCGCCGCTCTCCGCGTGAGGGAGCGGCTCGTCGTAGACCACTACGTTGGCGGGGAACGCGTCGAGCGACGAGGCGTCAGAGTCGACCAGCATCGGGTCGGTGGAGCCTACAGACTCCAAGTCCGTGGCAGGCTCGCCGGCGACGTGGAGTTGTTCGAGGAGGCCCGCAAGGAGGCTCTCGGGGCCGCCCGTGCCTGCGTCGGATGCAGGCTCGTCGGAGAGGCGAACCTCACCGACAAGTTCGGCGAGGCAGCTGGACGCGCAGGCGATCTCAGGGCCGTGCAGTGCGTCGGCCCAGACTCCGTCTGGCGTGCCGGGCTGGCTGCGCTCGCCAGGGAGGAAATGGGTTCCCGTCCAGAGCAGGTCTCCGGACGACGGTGCACCTCGCCCCACGGTGGGTGCCAAATGTCGGGGGTTGGGTGCGACTGTCAGGACCCCGATTCCAAGTCACACCGATCTAGCCGGTAACACCTCATATCACTTTGCGGCCTCACGCACAGTATTCCCACGGGTGTTGCCTTACCATGGCCCGGGACCGTTTGCGTCTTTTGGCTCACGTATATGATAGTGTCGCTAGCATCCATATGACAGAGAACCCGGGCCGACATGGCTAATCGTGAACCCAAAGGGGCACTAACCCATGGGGACAGGCATACATGAATCACATCGAGCATGTCGGTCATCAACGTATGAATTCGGGCTGTAGCACTGGGCTAACAGGACTCTGGTATCCCGGGCTGTAGCAGGCTAGGCAGGACTCAATATCACCGTGTGACATTTCCCGAAGGGACGAGACATAGGAACGAAGTGAAACACATCTTGGCAGATCAAGTGTCCAAGCAGTAGTGCTTTGGGCTAGCAGGACTCGGTGAACCGGGTCATGGCGGACTACTATCGCCGAAAGCACGAGACTACATTTCCCCATATGAGAGGCTGCCTAGGATAAACAACTAGTTTGTCGGATCCCACACATGCCAAGCATTTCAAACATACACACAATATGCTCAATATGTGTAAATACAACATGGCATCACAACATAACTCTACGACTCAAATATTTATTCATTAGGCTCCTGTGAGCGAGATATTACTAACATTGGTCTCATGACCCAACACTCAGAGCATACATGTCAAAGCACTAGCGGAAGCTAATCATGTCTGAGCACAGAAAACTATAAATGATAAGGGCTGAGAAGCCGACTATCTACCGAGATCTGCCGAGGGCACAAAATCGTAGCTGAGGTAACAAGCTAAACGTCGAAGTCCACGTGGAACTACTAGCGAGACTGACGTCTCTCTGCAAAAACATAAAATAGGCAAACGTGAGTACAATTGTACTCAGCAAGACTTACATCAGATCTAACTACATATGCATCATTATCAAAAGGGGGTGGTGGAGTTTGACTGCAGCAAGCCAGCTTTGACTCGGTGGCTATCCCGAACTCATTTGCAAGTAACTCTTTTGAGGTGGCGCACACGAGTCCACATATTCACCATATCAATACAGCACTATGGACCCGCTCCCGTCTCCTTACGAGAACGCCATCCATAGCACTCACGCTTATTTTGCGCATTTTAGAGTATCCACTTTCACTTGTCTATGAACTGATATAGGCAACCCAGAAGTCCTTTTCCACGGACACGGCTATTCGAATAGATCATAGTAACCTGCAGGGTGTACTTCTTCACACACGCTCTCACCACTTACCGCCATTTACACGACATGTACTCGGCAACCTTCAAGCGGAAGCCCAACGTGGGTGTCGGCCACGGCCTACTTAAACACTCAAGTCCCTAGTCCAGGTTTATCGCCTATTCGGGTTCCATCCACAGGGAGTCCGGCCGAGGTTTCCCATACAGCCCCGAACGATGTGTGCAGGGTTCCCGAGACACCAAACGGGCAAATCGGTACACCGGGCCACGTGCCTACCGCAACACAACCCACCCCTAAAGTCAGCGTTGCATGCGGCCCCCAGCATGCTACAAACACCAGAAACTACTTGCAACTCCCGGACCGAGGACAAGGGTGGTTAAGAAGCCGAGAGAGTCAATTAAGGATCCCAATGTGTGGTAGTAACTGTTTCATGGATCACAAACACAGAACTCAATTCCTGAGGACGGCTTCAATGAGACAACCCACCATGTACTCCTACATGGCCTCTCACCGCTACCTTTACCAAATCGTGTTCACACGCTTAGCTCACACACACAGTAGGACATGTTCACACACCTCCGATTCATCCCCGATGAATCAGACCTGACTCAACTCTAAGCAGTAGCGGGCATGACAAACAAGCATGAATGAGTAGGCACAACAGGGCTCAAACAACTCCTACTCATGCTAGTGGGTTTCATCTATTTACTGTGGAATGACAGGTCATGCACAGGATAAAGGGGTTCAGCTACCGCAGCAAGTAACAGATGAATCGTTGTTTTCCTAAAGCAGTAAAATGGAGCAGGAGCGAGAGAGTGGGATTGTATCAGAATGAACAAGGGGGTTTTGCTTGCACAGCACTTCGAAGATAATATAGTTCTTCATCGGTGTCATCGAACAATCGTCGGAACATCGCTTCATCGAGAGGGGACAAACACCGCAGAATCGAGAAAGAACACAATCAATGCAATGCACATTCACATGAATGAAATGTCATGTTAAGGTACTGAATTCACCTAATGCAATATCTAGCCAAGTTAATTGAAGTGGAATTCAAACAAAGTTAAACTCCAACTCCAAATGCTAGTTCATAATTTACCCTAATCATGATTCATCCTATTCAGTGAGGTTAACTTGTTCAAACATGCATGATCATGGCATAAACAGATTCTTCATATTTTTCTGATCATTTTTCATATATAATTTATTTTATTTGGAGTTACGGTTGATTTTATATGATTTTTAGAAGTTTGGGTATTTTCAAATTTATAAATCATTTCCTGATTTATTTTAATTCCAGAAACACTTTACTGCGTCAGCATGACGCCTGTGTGACGTCAGCAAGTCAACTGGGCGCCCCAGGTCAAACCTGACCTGTGGGACCCATACGTCAGCGTCTCAGGCTGGTTTAGGTGGATGACATGTGGGACGGTCAAATGACTTGGCCAAGGTCAAACTGGCACGTGGGGTCCACGGTATTAACACTAATTTAACAGAGAAAATAAACTAATCCTAATTAAGCGCAGGGGCCCACATGTCAGTGGGTGTGGGTTGTTTAGTTAGCTGGGTTAGCTCCTAATGACGGCCACGTCGACGCTCGCCGGAGCATGGCCGGCGACGACCACCGACGGCGGAGGCACACCGGAAATCCACTGCGGGGCTCGGTTTGTGTGTGGTTTGCGCTCACGGACGCCGGTAGTGGCGCGATCCGGGGTGGCAACAGCTTGAGTTGGGGTGGCCGGAGCTCACCGAATGGAGCTCATGGCGGGCGCGGCGTTCGTGTGAACTGGGTTTCGGGGTTAGCGAGCACGGCAGGAGGCAAAGAGGGGTGCTACGACCTCCTGGGGGGGCACTGAGCACGGTGACACGCTCAGGCGCGGGCTGCGGTGGCCCTGGCTACGGCGGTGAGGAACTACGGCGGCGATGGGCTCTCGGGTCCGGTGGTTAGTGCGGCTACGGCACGCAAGGGAGGAAGAGAGGAGAGGGAAAACGACGAGCTTCTCACAGCGATGTCGTAGGGAGGCTCAGCGCGCTCGGGGACGGCTCAGCGGCAACGGAACGGCGATGACGATCTCCGGTGTCCCGATGTTGAAGACGGGTCGATGGCGACGAAGCAGAGCCCTCCGGCTCATTTCCTTCAGCGTGGGGATGGGGTGCTCGATTTCGGAGCTGCTGGACATGGTCATGGGACGAGGGGACGGCGGTGGTCGTGCCAACGACGAGCGGCAGCGGCGGTGGCGCTCGGGTGCGAGAGGGAGAGAGAGCAGGGGAGGGGAAAGCACGGGAGAGTGAACGGGGGGGGGGGGGGGGTTGCAGGGGGGGCATGGCGTCGCGGGGGCCGTCCAGAGCGTCGACGGGGGGGGGGGCGCGGCAAGCAGGAGGTGTCCGACGGGGGCCGTCTTGTGCAGGTGGCAACGCTCATCCTCCTGGCAGAGGAGGAAGGCGACAGGGAAGGAGGCGGTGGTGGGTGGGCCGGTTTTGCCCGGCTGGGCTGCTACAGTGCCAGGCCAGGTGGGCTGCGCAGGTAAGCCACGTAAGGTTTCTCTCCTCTCTGTTTATTTCTATTTTATTTCTCTTTTCTATTTTCTGTAATTGTGTTTGGCTTTAATAAAAATGCCAGGGCATTTCCAAAAATCAAGAAACTGCTCAATGTCACTGTTTGGAATATTTCCAACAACAACATTTCAGCTTGTGATTATTTGAGGACCTAAATTATTTTATAGTATTTAAATGCCCAAAAGCAAATAAGTAATGAATTAACCCAGTGACCAAATGTGACATAAAAAATGTGCAGCACCTCTGGTTCTGTTTAAAGCATTTTTCTAGAAATGATGAACATTTTCTAAAGCCATTTGAATTCACTGAAAAATATTTTTGGTTGAACCTATTTGAATTCCTTTAATGCTAGGGTTTAGGCAATCCCCATTTCAAGTTTCAAATAAGTTTCAACATGATACATGGATGCATTGCCACTAGTTACAAGCAAGCTCTAGGGCTGTGACAGCTCACCCCCACTAAACAAGAATCTCGTCCCGAGATTCAGGACGTGAGGTAAGAAGACAGAGGGGCACAAAACTATCACAATCTTCTCGATCCTATTGGCCTTCTCGAAGATGTTGATTCATTCCATCATCTTGGTCTTGATGTCTTTGCTTTCGAGATCTTCATCCAACACGATGGCGACAGAAAGAGACTCTATAGGAGACGATCTCCTCGAAGATCGAGCACTCAAGATCAACTCGTGGAATGAGATGTTGAAACATCTCGAGTTGAGGCACAAAACACATCGAGAGGAATGGAAGAACAACAACGAGGTTTGATTAGTGGGCAACAATTCCACGCTTAGAAAGATGGTGGATGGTGTCAAGGTGGCGAGGAAATAATTGCCATGATTCAATAACGGGGCACCTCAGGGGAGGTGACGCAAAGAACTATTCCCTTAAGTGGCAAAAAGAATTACTTTTGATTCAGAGATTATTGAAACCCTTTATACCAGCCTAAGGCAATTTACAATTGATTGATTGAAAGAGCTCGAGGAAAAGGCATACTCGGACTAGAATGGATGATGTGGACTACCTTGTTGAAGACAACGCAATGGATGATTTTTGCTTATCATTGGAAATGGATGGGACCCATGGTATGTCCACCTTTGAAGATGAACCTGGACAAGAATTGCTAAGAAGGCAGCCCATAGTGAAATGGCACAAGGACGGCGCAAGCTAGGAACAAAATGGAAATGTTGGGAATGTTCCAACCATCATATCTGCCTGAGATTCAGATCCGATTGGTAATAGGATACTCCAGACTCGGCATGTCTGAAAAGGAAAGGTTGCAACACAAATCGACGAGATGATGTTGCGAGATTCTCGGGAGATGGACTATGGTAGTAAGCTCCAAAACATGAGCTGGTTCTGCTACACACATGTGAATACGTTGTCCCAGACAAGCATGACCACATGGTAGTCTTACAACAAAACACTACCGAGTTCAGGTGGGGGAACCATCATCGAGGATATCGAAGTCCTTGTATAAGCCGCGGTCTTAAGAAGGAACTTCTTCTCCTTAAACAAATCAGTCAGTGGCTTGGTGTGCTAGGAACACATATGGAGTGGAGGCGGCCAACCTATCAAACCATAGATTACTTCGCACGTGCATGGCTGACTTGAGATGGTTCTAGAGAAAACAAAACAATCTTTCTCGAACTCACGGCGGCAACTTGCACCTAAAGCACATGAATTCGAGGAAGTCACTTCTTCCATCCAAGCATAAGCTTCATGAACGGATCACGAAGGGATTGCTTACAAAGTTTCCAACACTAGGTTGATGTTCAACATGAATCATGGGGGAGATAAAATGCTACTGATGGGCTCGACAACAACTCATCAGAATTTCCATATCACTGGACTTCCACCATCATGTGAACACGGTGATAGTACTGGTCAGACCAAAAGATGTAATGGGGTATGCTCGAGGAATCAACCACGAGTAAGACGATATTACGAACATCGTTGGTTCTGATTTGACTTAACGATAGCCCACGCTCAAATCAAAGGATTGATAAGACAATAGGTCCAGCAACTGATCACAGGGACCAATCGATGAACATATCATCTTTCTTCAACACACACTACACAAGAATATCCGTTTGGAACGAACTAAGTCAGGCAAGCTTTTATCTTCCAACTCTCCAAGTTGTTGTCTAGCTTAACCAACTAGCTCAGGGATATCCAACCCAGATTCTTGGAGAAAGGGTGGTTCACAAGAAACCAACTTGATCACGAGCTCAACATAACAGTCAGGAAACATCCCGGTAACACTTCCAAGAAGATATTTGGAAAGTCATGAACCACCGGTATGTTACTAAGCTCGAGAACAATCTTGCTTTTGAGGGCAAGACGATATGATCAAATGAGTGAGGGCTTGACAAGATCCTAACTCATAAATCAAGGTGTGCACCAGAAATAAGGACTAGATAGCACGATTAATCTTAGAATGATGATTTAATAACCAACAAGCTAAGAATGAGAATGTTGTCCATTTACTACCAAGCAACGAGTTGCTAGTAGTATTTATTTCACACATCACAACTCACTTGTCGGCATTCCGGTTACAACAACACGAGGACCGAGGAATGAATGATGATGGTGAGAAGTATCACTACGTCAAGGATTCATGAGAGTTGGTGCAGTTCTCATGACAATTCTGACATAAAGAGGGTAATACTCCATGGTAGAACCGAACAAAGCTGAATTGGCATTTTGATTTGCGGAATACAACTACTTTGATCCAATCCTGGATATGGATGAGGTACTGGAGTTTGTTTCTCCTAGTCATTCCAGAACAGAATGGCTTGACGGACCACAAGAAAAATGGCATCGATGAGGACGAGAGCACGACTACTCCTGACTATCAACTGATAGACGGGGATCAGAATACAACTAAAGAGGAACAACCCAAGAACATATAACTTTTCGAGTTGTGGAAGCATGGATTAGTATATCGAGCAAGCTCAACATTTCTTCCGGATAACCCATGCAGAGAAGGTAGAACTGGCAGAGTCACAATTATGAATGGAGAACTCCTCAAGAGTACTCTGATTGTGATCTTTTAATTCAAAGAACTTCTGTCATAACTAGTTCATGGTATTTGGAAGAAGGAAATACCATGGACCTCGAGGACTATCGCAAAGTTACTAATATCCTAAAGGAACTAGCAAATACTAACAACATGAAGTAGGATGAATCTCGGGTTCAGACACCCAGGAGTAGAATGCCTACCAACTAATAACATCACGGGATGCTTTCAAGAATAATGGCCAGAATTTATCACACTGGGATACAAAAGCATTGCTAAATTGCTAGGTGACTCCCTAAACACCTAGGGTCATAATAATAGTTCCAACATCTACGCCGAGGCAACGAAGTACCTCAACTGACCGATTAGTGTGCTTATTCTGACCAAACGGGACATCGGAATCGGAAGGAAAGGATTTGCAAATGCATCAGACTATCCAGAGACCTGGGATGACTCGGACAGCATAACGGCTGTAAATGCTCAAAATGATTTGATACATCCTGTAAAAATGGTGGCATAACCACTCAACATCACAATATCAAGGTTCTGAGATCAACAGTTATCATACAGAAATAGTAGGAACTGAACTGAGGCTTAAAACCAACAATCTTAAAGGTCTATGGATTAGTAACACGTCATCCTAATAGATAGATGAGAAGCCTAGTTCTTAAACCCCGTGGAAGAGAAGAGGATGACTCGGATCGTAAGGCCATGAGGTATAAGGAGTAAAAAGAGCGTTACGTTCCTTCCACAATCAATTCCCTTACATAACTAAAGCATTTCTAGACACAACTTCGACCAGTTTGGCTTGGTAATCCTACATGCAGTCAGGCTCTGATACCAACGCTGTCAGGACCCCGATTCCAAGTCACACCGATCTAGCCGGTAACACCTCATATCGCTTATGGCCTCACGCACGGTATTCCCACGGGTGTCGCCTTACCATGGCCCGGGACCGTTTGCGTCTTTTGGCTCACGTATATGATAGTGTCGCTAGCATCCATATGACAGAGATCCCGGGCCGACATGGCTAGTCGTGAACCCAAAGTGGCACTAACCCATGGGGACAAGCATACATGAATCACATCGAGCATGTCGGTCATCAACGTATGAATTCGGGCTGTAGCACTGGGCTAACAGGACTCCGGTATCCCGGGCTGTAGCAGTGCTAGGCAGGACTCGAATATCACCGCGTGACATTTCCCGAAGGAACAGACATAGGAACGAAGTGAAACACATGCCGCCACCAAGTGTCCAAGCGGTAGTGCTGGGCTAGCAGGACTCCGGTGAACCGGTCAGAAGCGGACTACTATCGCCGTAAGCACGAGACTACATTTCCCGATATGAGAGGCTGCCAAGGATAAACAACTAGTTTGTCTGATCCCACACATGCCAAGCATTTCAAACATACACACAATATGCTCAATATGTGTAAATACAACATGGCATCACAACATAACTCTACGACTCAAATATTTATTCATTAGGCTCCGAGGAGCAAGATATTACAAACATGGGTCTCATGACCCAACACTCGAGCATACAAGTCAAAGCACCAATGAAGCTAAACATGTCTGAGTACAGACAACTATAAATGAAAAGGGCTGAGAAGCCTGACTATCTACCAGATCCTGCCGAGGGCACAAAATTGTAGCTGAGGTAACAAGCTAAACGTCGAAGTCCGCGTGGAACTACTAGCGAGACTGACATCTCTCTGCAAAAACATAAAATAGGCAAACGTGAGTACAATTGTACTCAGCAAGACTTACATCAGATCTAACTACATATGCATCATTATCAAAAGGGGGTGGTGGAGTTTGTTGCAGCAAGCCAGCTTTGACTCGGTGGCTATCACGAACTACGATCGCAAGTAACTCTTTTGAGGTGGCGCACACGAGTCCACATATTCACCATATCAATACACCACTATGGACCCGCTCCGTCTCCTTACGAGAACGCCATCCATAGCACTCACGCTTATCTTGCGCATTTTAGAGTATCCACTTTCACTTGTCTATGAACTGATATAGGCAACCCAAGTCCTTTTCGCGGACACGACTATTCGAATAGATCATATTGACCTGCAGGGTGTACTTCTTCACACACGCTCACCACTTACCGCCCGTTTACACGACATGTACTCGGCAACCTTCAAGCGGAAGCCCAACGTGGGTGTCAGCCACGGCCTACCTAAACACTCAAGTCCCTAGTCCAGGTTTATCGCCTATTCGGGTTCCATCCGCAGGGAGTCTGACCGAGGTTTCCCATACAACCCCGAATGATGTGTGCAGGGTTCCCGAGACACCAAACGGGCGAATCGGTACACCGGGCCACGTGCCTACCGCAACACAACCCACCCCTAAGGTCAGCGTTGCATGCGGCCCCCAGCATGCTACAAACACCAGAAACTACTTGCAACTCCCGGACTGAGGACAAGGGTGGTTAAGAAGCCGAGAGAGTCAATTAAGGATCCCAATGTGTGGTAGTAACTGTTTCATGGATCACAAACCCAGAACTCAGTTCCTGAGGACGGCTTCAATGAGACAACCCACCATGTACTCCTACATGGCCTCTCACCGCTACGTTTACCAAATCGTGTTCACACGCTTAGCTCACCTACGATGGGACATGTTCACCCACCTCCGATTCATCCCCGATGAATCAGACTGACTCAACTCTAAGCGAAGAGGCATGACAAACAAGCATGAATGAGTAGGCACAACACGGCTCAAACAAATCCTACTCATGCTAGTGGGTTTCATCTAATTACTGTGGAATGACAGGTCATGCAGAGGATAAAGGGGTTCAGCTACCGCAGCAAGTAACACATGAGTCGTTGTTGTCCTAATGCAGTAAAATAGAGCAGGAGCGAGAGAGTGGGATTATATCGGAATGAACAAGGGGGTTCTGCTTTCCTGGCACTTCTGAAGATAATATAGTTCTTCATCGGTGTCATCGAGCAATCGTCGGAACGTCATCTACTGAGAGGGGACAAACACCAGCAACTGAGAAAGAACACAATCAATGCAATGCACATTCACATGAATGACATGTCATGTTAAGGTACTGAATTCACCTAATGCAATATCTAGCCAAGTTAATTGAAGTGGAATTCAAACAAGGTTAAACTCCAACTCCAAATGCTAGTTCATAATTTACCCTAATCATGATTCATCCTATTCAGTGAGGTTAACTTGTCCAAACATGCATGATCATGGCATAAACAGATTCTTCATATTTTTCTGATCATTTTTCATATATAATTTATTTGATTTGGAGTTACGGTTGATTTTATATGATTTTTAGATGTTTGGGCTATTTTCTGAAATTTATAAATCATTTCCTGATTTATTTTAATTCCAGAAATACTTTACTGCGTCAGCATGACGCCTGTGTGACGTCAGCAAGTCAACTGGGTGCCCCAGGTCAAACCTGACCTGTGGGACCCATACGTCAGCGTCTCAGGCTGGTTTAGGTGGATGACATGTGGGACCAGTCAAAGCTGACTTGGCCAAGGTCAAACTGGCACGTTTGGGTCCACGGTATTAACACTAATTTAACAGAGAAAATAAACTAATCCTAATTAAGCGCAGGGGCCCACATGTCAGTGGGCTCCTAATGACGGCCACGTCGACACTCGCCGGAGCATGGCCGGCGACGACCACGGCCGACGGCGGAGGCACACCGGAAATCCGCTGCGGGGCTCGGTTTTGCGTGTGGTTTGCGTCACGGACGCTGGCGATGAGGCGATCCGGGGTGGCAACAGCTCGAGCTGGGGTGGCCGGAGCTCACGGAATGGAGCTTCATGGCGGCGCCATGCGTTCGGGTGAACTGGGTTTCGGGTTAGGGAGCACGACAGAGGCAAAGAGGGTGCTACGACCTCCTGGGGGGGCACTGAGCACGTTAGCGCTTCGGTAGCGCTGCGGTGGCCCTGGCCACGGCGGTGAGGAACTACGGCGGCGATGGGCTCTCGGGTCCGGTGGTTAGTGCGGCTACGGCACGCAAGGGAGGAAGAGAGGAGAGGGAATATGATGAGGTGCTCACGGCGATGTCGTAGGGAGGCTCAGCGCGCTCGGGGACGGCTCAGCGGCGACGGAACAGCGATGACGATCTCCGGTGTCCCGAGGTTGAAGACGGGTCGATGGCGACGAAGCAGAGCCCTCCGGCTCATTTCCTTCAGTGTGGGGATGGGGTGCTCGATTTCGGAGCTGCTGGACATGGTCATGGGACGAGGGGACGGCGGTGGTCATGCCAACGACGAGCGGCGGTGGCGATGGCGCTCGGGTGCGAGAGGGAGAGAGAGCAGGGGAGGGGAAAGCACGGGAGAGTGAACGGGGGGGGGGGGGGTTCCAGGGGGTGCGTGGTGTCGCGGGAGACGTCCAGAGCGTCGAGGGGGGGGGGAAGCGGCAAGCAGGAGGTGGCTGTCGGTGGCCGTGCTCGCGACGGCCACGCGCTCATCCTGCTGGCAGAGGAGGAAGGCGACAGGGAAGGAGGCGGTGGTGGGCTGGGCGGTTTTCCCATTTGGGCTGCTCTGATGCCGAGGCCAGGTGGGCTGCGCTTGAGTAAGCCAGTAAGGTTTCTCTCCTCTCTGCTTATTTCTATTTTATTTCTCTTTTCTATTTTCTGTAATTGTGTTTGGCTTTAATAAAAATGCCAGGGCATTTCCAAAAATCATGAAACTGCTCAATGTCACTGTTTGGAATATTTCCAACAACAACATTTCAGCTTGTGATTATTTGAGCACCTAATTTTATAGTATTTAAATGCCCAAATGCAAATAAGTAATGAATTAACCCAGTGACCAAATGTGACATAAAAAATGTGCAGCACCTCTGGTTCTGTTTAAAGCATTTTTCCAGAAATGATGAACATTTTCTAAAGCCATTTGAATTCACTGAAAAATATTTTTGGTTGAACCTATTTGAATTCCTTTAATGCTAGGGTTTAGGCAATCCTCATTTCAAGTTTCAAATAATTTTAAACATGATACATGGATGCATTGCCACTAGTTACAAGCAAGCTCTAGGGCTGTGTTAGCGACATATGCCAAAGGATGGCTTATCATGGAGGGGGCGAGTAGAACGTCGCCGGTGCTTGGAAACGAGATGAGGCGAAGGCATGCACGCCCGAGAATCTTACCCAGCTTCGGGGCTCTCCGTGGAGATAATACCCCTACTGCTGCTCTGCGGGGTCTCCGCATGATCACTATGTCAAAGTGGATACAAGATCGCTCCTTGAGCTGCTCGGGGGGAGGAAGGAGAAGGGCACGGCTAGCTCCTCTCTTCCTTCTATGTGTGTCTAGAACTATTAGTGTCCAACCTCTTGCATGGGTGCCACGGGGGTTTATATAGGCCTACCCCCCGGGGGTACAATGGTAATCCGGTGGGCGTGGTTCCCGGCCCGTCTGTCTTGGGTCGCCGTCTTCTTCGCCGACTACTGGGGCCCGCTGACTAGCGGACCCCGCCAACGGGCCCTGCATGGGGCCGACAGGCCTTGTCCGCCGCTAGCGGGTCTTGCCGGCTGCGGATTACTGTAGCCGTGCTTCTGATGACGCTGGTTTGGTCGTGGGGTCATGGCAACAGTGCCGCCGCCTGACGGGCGATCACTGCTGCCATTCCCTGTCTTGTCTGGTTAATGGCACGTGGGACTCGTGGGAGGGGTCGGCCGACTCCCAGGGGCCGACTCTGGGACTCGGCTGTCTGGTGGCGCTCTCGCCGTCTACAGTACTTCCGCCGACAGGCGGGTCCCGCCGTCTCCGGATCGTACAGACAGGCTATCGTGGGCACAGGGGTATGCCCATGGGGCTGATGTTAGGGCCGGCGTGGCTACAGTGCCACGCCGAACGGAGATCTCCGTCAGTACGGCGCACTGTGGCCATGCCCGCCCTTCGTGAGAGGGGTAGGGATGGGCCGCGCGGCGGCCACACCCCATCCCGTCCGCAGTCGCGTGGGTCGAAGGTGGTTGGAGTTGCGGGCCGACTCCCCATAGCCGGCATCTCTGAAGATCGCCAGTTGGGAGTCGGCTTTCCTTAAGGCCGCCTCTGGGACTCGGCTATGAGGGACAGTCAGCGGCTCTACCGCCGAATCTCAGAAAGTGGCTCTTCGTCTTGAGGTATCGAGGGGCGCAGCCTGCCCCGATGTTTTGAAAGGTCCGGGGGCTCGGGTTTGCCTACCCGTGGCCCATTACTCCGACAACCGGAGAACGTCTCGGTCATGTCTGCATGGTTCCCGAACCCGTAGGGTCTACACACTTAAGGTTCGGTGACGCTAGGGTTATAGGGAATAGATATACGTGTTTAACGAATGTTGTTCATAGTCCCGGATGAGATCCGGACGTCACGAGGAGTTCTGGAATGGTCCGGAGGTAAAGATTGATATATTGGACGAAGGGTTTTGGAGTCCGGAAGTGTTCCGGAGGTACCGGGTGATGACCAGCATGACCGAAAGGTGTTTCGGGAGCCCCGGCAAGTGTTGGGGGCTTCATGGGCCAAGGCAAGGGGCAAACCAGCCCACTAAGGGGTTGTGCACCCCTCTCCTATTCCCACGTGACCAGGGGGTTTGGGGCGCCCCATCTAGGGTTCCCACCTCCTGGCTTGGGGGCCAAGTCACCCAAGGGGGAGATCCCATCTGCCCTGGCCGCCGCCCCCCCTAGGGGAAACCCTAGGGCGCTTCCCCTCCCCTTTGCCCCTATATACAGTGGAGGTTTTGGGGCTGCCTAACACACAAGAACATCTCCCTCTTGGCGCAGCCCTACATCTCTCCCTCCTCGTCTCTCGTAGTGCTTGGCGAAGCCCTGCTGGAGTACCGCGCTCCTCCACCACCACCACGCCGTTGTGCTGCTGCTAGACGGAGTCTTCCCCAACCTCTCCCTCTCTCCTTGCTGGATCAATGCATGGGAGACGTCACCGGGCTGCATGTGTGTTGAACGCGGAGGCGCCGTTGTTCGGCGCTTAGATCGGAATACCCCGCGATCTGAATCGCTACGAGTACGACTCCTTCATCCGCGTTCTTGCAACGCTTCCGCTTAGCGATCTACAAGGGTATGTAGATGCACTCCCCTTTCCCTCGTTGCTAGATTACTCCATAGATTGATCTTGGTGATGCGTAGAAAATTTTGAATTTCTGCTACGTTCCCCAATAGTTAGTAGCAATGATGCGGATTGGATCCGTGATCTGAGGATTATCCTCATTTCTGCATAGAAGAATTATGTCCTTGATGCACCGCTAGGTGACAGACCTATTGCAGGAGCAGATGCAAACATTATGAACGTTTGACAAAGCTCGGTATGATAACTACTTGATAGTTTAGTGCACCATGCTTTACGGCAAAGAACCGGGACTTCAAAAATGTTTTGAACGCCACGGAGCATATAAGATGTGTCACATCCCTAGTTCCGGTATGCTCAAGGCTAGCTAGTCATTGTGCATCATGTTTAAAATTTCATTTAATTTTGAAATGGGGACTTGTGAAACCCTCAGAATCATTTTTGGAAATGACCCAAATAAAAAAAATTGCTCCAAAAGGTCCAAGAAAATGCTCATGTTGCCCTCTGAAAATATTGGACAGAGATAATAAACAAACCAATATTTTTGGGAGTTCATAAGTATTTATATTTGGGCATTTGGAATTAATGCATACCTAATTGCATTGGATATATATTATGATATATATAAAATATTGTCCAATAATTGTGCCTTTTGTTGAAGAGCTCTGGAATATTACCACTAGCTCATATAAAAATCTATTATATATATATTACAGAAGTCAAACAAGCCATCATGTTCATCCACACAGATTAAATTATCAAGGCCATTAATTTTTTCATATAAACGGCTGAGATTTAAAGATATTACGTTACATACAAATACTATGTACATGCATATATTGAGAAATCTGTCACGTTCCCTCAAGAAAATAGAGAAACCTGTCACGTAGTGCAATCACGATCATGTGGAGGAGAAGGACACGTACATGCTTTATCTATACTAGACACGTTCCTGTCGAAAAAAACTATTGTTAGACACACAAGGAACGAACCCATATATAGTCTATCACGTATCTATACAAGGACCAAACAACGCTGTTTCCAAATCTTCGTCAACAGTTTCTATACCATACGTAGATAGCTGGATAGATTGATAGCTTTCCATCGATTGATAGCTTTCCATATACTACACCGAGATGGACGTGTGAGGTTCCGTCTCCGACCACTTCGCCGTCAAGGAAAAATCCATCCCGGCCTTCAAGGATGACAGTGCCTAGCCGGTCACCAACGCTCCGCGCGCCGCTTGACGTCCTACATGGGCAGCGCCATCGCTGCCGCCGACTCCTCAGCTTGGACAACGATTGGATTCTCTTCAAGGAGTGCCAGCACATCATGGAGCGCGCGAGGATGACTACCGCCGCCGCGACCTCGACTGCATCATCTTGCTCGAGCGCCTCGACCACTTGGGGCAGGGGAGGCCATCCCTTCCGTTTGAATCTACAGTCATGCCATACGAGAGATCAAGGGCAGAGGTACAAGAATTCAAGAAGCACGTGAGGTGGAGGAAAAATCCAAGTAGAAGAAAGCTGCGCCTCCACCCACCCTAGGCGCGACGAAACAGCGAAATCATGCAGCCATGCTTTGACATCAATTTCACTGATCTCAGGTAAGGTCTAGGCATCCAGCAGCGCGCTCTCTTTTCCTGGTCAGATTTGTCCAATGATATGATCTGAAAAGGCAGCAGAAATAATTTTGTTTCTCCATGGATAAGATGGTTATATATAGTCGGATCCTCCTCTTGCAAACACCGCGATACATGGTTGTAGAAGAAGCTATGAAGGGCTACGGTGCTCAGTCTACACTTGCGTAGTGCTCTATCCAAGTTCCTTTCTACAGTCTACTAAATACAGTGAGCCCTTCACAGCT
The DNA here is from genome assembly GCA_021605145.1 of Aegilops bicornis. Lineage (NCBI taxonomy): Eukaryota > Viridiplantae > Streptophyta > Magnoliopsida > Poales > Poaceae > Aegilops > Aegilops bicornis. The sequence goes on from CM038673.1 coordinate 545,833,009, forward strand.
TTGTTTTTTGTTCATTTCTTTAATATGGTTGTTAGTTAACAGAACATTTTTTGCTAACCGAAAAAATGGTGCAGTGGCCTAGAATCAGAGGCTATGAAACTAATTAGCATTTAGAATTGATAAAATTTAACTTTAGATGGTACAAATTCGACCCATGGTCTCATGCATGACGTTTGTTTAGGCGATGTCCTTCTCTCAAACAATGAAGACTATTTTCTTGCCTGTACATGTGCATATGTAATGTTTGATGCAATGCACCGAGTGCCGTTGTTGATTTTTTCTTATGTGTATGACCATATGCTTCAGATTACAATTTGGTCAGTTGATCTGACGATCTTCTATATTTAGCGAGGTATATTCGCTCATAGGTAGACCTTACTTAGATTACCCAATCATGAATAATTGTTTTTTCCTTTTTTGAATTAGTTTTTGTTAATGTTCCAAGATAATATGTTACCTATTTTATTCCACATGTTTTCAAGCTATAACTGGATCGAGTGTCAATATGTTATGCTTATCCATTAAACACGAACTACACTTTTTTCATTTTCCCTATGGAAATTCCTATTATTTACTGGCACGAACCACGATGATTGACCACAAAGAAAATAGTAGAATAGTTGGTGCATATGGTTATTCTTTTATAAGGTGTACTTACTTCTATTATTGCTTTGTGTTACAAGTCATAAGGCAGGTAACACATATTTGTACTGAGCTTTTATCGACGTCCCAAAATTTCGGTTTCACACATTACCACCAGGTATTAGTTTTTCTATAGATTTTTACAAAAAAATTGGCACACAAAATCTCTTTGATTCCACTGCAAACATATATATATATATATATATATATATATATATATATATATATATATTTGACATGAGTTTTTCGTTAATTTTATAACAGTCTGAGATTGACGGCAGAGACGAATCACAATTTGCATATTTTTGTATGATTTTTGTAAAAAAAGCAGCTACTTATTGTGTTTGTTATCTTTAATGTGTACCATGGAAAAACTAATTTTCTCCGTAAATGAATTTTACATTAAATGTGCAAATGAACCATGCTAAATTTCGTGAGCCGAGTTCAACGTAATAAATGTATAACATCGCAGTTAATTTCATTTATGTAGATAAAGATGGCAGGTGTACTTTAAAATTGGAATCTGGATAACAAAAAATCGATAGCATTGTTCGAGTTTACAAATAGCTAGATTTGAGAAAACATATTTTTTTGTAAAGAAAATCTAAAACAGAAGTACAGTACAATAAAATGAATTGTTTAATGAGTAGGACATATAAGGGAACTATTCTTCATTTCGAGGTTATACCTGGAAGGCTAATGAAATGGTAAATATGAAGAAATCAACATATATGTGCAATTTGCCAAATTAGATGCAAGGCATGCATGACGAATTAAAAAAAGGACCCAAAAAATGCAAGCGATGTGTGAAACGTGTACTGAGTTGTATCCTAACAAGGAAACACATATATGTTTATTCTCCAGAGATAAGTACGCAAGAACACTTATGTTGTTCTGAAAGAACAACGCTATGGGAGGAGTGAATGAAAGGTGGGTGTTTCTAAAACTAATAATTTTTTTTGAAGGGTGTATGCGGACATCATGATGGTACAAGATATATGTCTCCCTAATGATTTGGCTATGAGGTAGGACTATGCTCCACCTAGATCTATTTCTCACTCATACTTATATTGTGATAGAAGGCAAAGGCAAAATAGGAAAAACAACATGAGCGGATAGAAGCCGACCAACAAGAGTGATAGAGAGAATGATTCAGCAAAAAGTGTTTTGAAAAAATGATATAGATTATATAATCAGACATTTAGTTGTGTTAAATCTATGAAAGTAAACCAAAAATAACATAAACACGGCAGAGAATGACACATAATGATGCTAGGGAAATGATTAAGTAATTTTACATATTTCTCCATATAGTAATAATTGCACATCGTATCCAATAACGTCCAAACATTATATGATGACACTATCTATAAAGGAGATCTATTGGTTCAGATGCAAACTACCTATGCATCTATTTAGATTCTTGGTGAACAATTTCTATTAAAGGTTATTGGTAAGAATAGGACACCGGTACTCAAGTGTAAGAGGAAAAGTTGGAGACCTAATAGAAGTCCGTGGTCTTGCATGCAAGCGGCGACATTACTAACATTTTTATTTTGTAATCAACATTTACCCTAAATGAAAATATTTTGACCAACTACAATAATGTTACAAGATAATTTCGCAATAATGATAGGTCACAATAAGACCAATTTTGTAAAGAAAAAAATTAATAATATGAAAATCTAGCCGCGCAAATGCGCGGGCAACACTGCTAGTTGGCATAATTAAATAAAGCGATTTGGTATTTTAAATAAATCAAACAATGTCAGAATATTAAAAAAGAAACAGAATAGGAAAAAACCCTTACCTGACCTACCTTACCGCGGCCCAGCTCCTGTGCGGCCTGGCCTGCCTGGCCCAGCCGACCGGTAAGCGCCACCGTCCCTTCCTCGCGCCCGGGAGGACAGGGGGCACGCTGGCCTTGCCACGCGTCCGGCTGGGGACACGTCTCCCCGCCACCTCCTGCTTCCTCGCCGCTTCGACGCCCTGAACGACGCCACGCGCCCGCCCGACCGCTCCTCTCCCCAGTCCTCCTCTCCTCTCTCCTCTCTCGCTCTCGCCAACCCGAACGCCACCGCCGCCGCTGCGCTGTAGCCGTAGCCACCGCACCCCGAGAGCATCTCGAGACGCGTTCCCGAGCTCCGCGTCGTCGACCTCGCCCTCCCTGTCAAGCCACGCGAGCCCGGAGGCACCACTGCGACGCCATCGCCATCTTCTCCATCTCCGGCCACCGGAGATCGCCACCGTCGTTCGCCGCCGTCCGTGCTTCCCCAAGGCCGCCAACCAGCTCTCTGGATCCGTCGTGAGCTCCTCTACCTATCCCCCTACCTCCCGTGCTCGATTAGGCCGCGTAGCCACCGCTTCTTCGATCTCGGCGCCCTTCGCCGCCGCCATGTCGCTGTCGTGGCTACGGCCGTGCAAACACGCTGGCCCGAAGCGCACCACCGCATTCGGTCGTCCTCGAGGAGCCTAACGCACACCCGTCGCCTGCCGTGCACCGTAGCCCTCTCTTCCTCTCCGCCCGAACTCCGGCGGCCGCAAGCGAGCTCGCCGCCGTTGACTCCGGCCATCCCAGGCCCAGCCATGGCCACCGGCCGACGCGCCATCGAGCTAGCTCTCCAACGCGCCTAGCCGCGCGTCATTTGGAGCACCACAGAGGAAACCCGGGGCACAAGTTCGCCGCGGATCTCGCCGGCGACTAACCGCCGGCGGGTTTGACTGGTTTGACCTGGGGATTGACCCCCCCAGGGTCACTGACGCGTGGGCCATGCCCTATTTAGTTTAGGTGTTAGTTTAGTTAGCGCTAATTAACTCAGTTAATTAGTTGTCTCTCTGACAGTGGGCCCAGCGCCACTAATCTGTTAATTAGGATTAAAATAACCTGTTTAACCCGTGTCACCGGCGTGTGGCCCCCACACGCCAGTGTTTGACTCCAGCCAGCCGCAGTTGACCTGTCGACGCCATGCTTGCAAGAAGGTCTTTGACGCAATATTATATTTTCTGGATTTAATTAAATCAGGAAATTCCAGAATATATTCAAAACTTCAAAAATTCATAGAAATTCAACCGTAGCTCAGATTGAAATAATTTATATATGAAAAATTATCAGAAAAATTCAATCTATCCATCTGTGCTAGTTTCATGCATGACAAACCAACTTATACATGCTGTATAAGTGAAACTCTAAAATGGCATTTATAAGAGCTTACTTTGAATTGCATTTGAACCTTTGGTTCAAATGGACTTCATTCAAATTGAATACCAGTTGCATTAGCTCAAACAGCATCACATCTACATACCATGTTCATGCATCATATTGTTGCATATGATTGTGTATTGATTGCGGCACCGTTCCTTCTCGATAGGTCCCGCTCAGGAGACGTTCCAGTAGTACTGTCTATGAAGCGGTGCCTCCCTTGTTGATTTACCAGCAAGCAAATCCCTTGTTCATTCCGATACAATCCTACTCTCTTGCTCCTGCTCTCGGTTATTGCATTAGGACAACAACGATTCATCTGCTATTTTGTGCATGCGGTAGTTGAACCCATTCCTCTGCATGACCTGTCATTGCCACAGTAAATAGTTGAAACACACTAGCATGTGTAGGAGTTGATTGAGCCAAGTTGTGTTACTAACATGCTATGCCTGCTATTGATTAGAGTTGTGTCAGTCCGATTCATTGGGAATGAATTGGAGCATGCAGTTCTATGTTACGATCTTTGAGAGTGAAGTGTGTGAACACGATTTGGTAAAGGTAGCGGTGAGAGGCCATGTAAGAGTACATGGTGGGTTGTCTCACTGGAACCGTCCTTAAGCACTGAGTTCTATGTATGTTGTCCAATGACTCGATACTACCACACATTGGGCTCCGGGCGCCCAAGCCCTCTCGACTTATTAACCGACTTGATCTCTGTCCGGGAGTCGCAACTAGTCTCTGGTGTTTGTAGGTAGTGCTATTTTTCTATCGAGTGGCACCCGGCAGTGGTGGGCTTGGGACAGACTAGGCACTGTGTGGCACGGTGTACCAAGTGGCACCCGGATGGTGGGCTTGGGAACCCTGCTCACATCGTTTGGGGCCGTGAGCGACACCCCGGCCGGATCTCCTTGCGGATGGAACCCGAATAGGCGATAAACCTGGACTAGAGTCTTGTGTGGTTAGTCAGGTCGTGGCCGACACCCTCGCCAGGCTTCCGCTTGAAGGTTGCCGAGATACATGACATGTATATGGCGGTAAGTGGCGAGAGCGTGTGTGAAGAAGTACACCCCTGCAGGGTTATCATGATCTATTCGAATAGCCGTGTCCTCGGTTATGGACTTCTTGGATGCTTACGTGGTACATAGACAACTTGAAGTGGATACTCTAAAATGCTCAAGACAAGTGTGAGTGCTATGGATGGCCTCCCCGTATGGAGACGGGGATGAATCCGTAGTAGTGTATTGATGTGGTGATTAGTGGACTCGTGTACGTTGTCTTACCTCAAGAGTTTCTTGTAGTCGTAGAACATGATATCCACAGAGTCAAAGCTGGCTTGCTGCAACTAAACTCCACATTACCTTTTGACACTAATGCATGTATGATAGGATCTGATGTAAGTCTTCTTTGAGTACCTTTGTACTCACGTTGCTTTATTTATGTTTTGCAGCGGAGACTTGGTCTTACTAGTAGTTCTGCTTGGACTTGACGAGTAGCTTGTTACCTCAGCTACGATCTTGTACCCTTGGGAGGGTCTTGTAGATAGTCGGCTTCTCAGCCTTTTTCTTTTGTAGTTGTACGTACTCAGACGTGTAATGCTTCCGCTTGTTGTATGAATGTTTCAATGATGGGTCATGTGACCCGTGTTTGTACCTATTGCTATGTGGCTCTTCTGAGCCTTTATCTATATGAGTTTGCGTTATGTTGTGATGCCATGTTGTACAGCACATACTTGCAAGTTATGCGTACGTGTAACTTGTACTGCTATGTGTGGGATCCGACAACCTAGTTGTTTATCCTTGGTAGCCTCTCTTATGGGGAAATGTAGTCTCGTGCTTACGAGCGATAGTAGTCCGCTACATGCCCGGTTCACCGAGTCCCGCTAGCCCAAAGACTACTGCTTGAACACTTGACTGGCCGGCATGTGTTTCACTTCGTTCCTATGTCTGTCCCTTCGGGGAAATGTCACGCGGTGGTATTCGGAGTCCTGCCTAGCCTGCTACAGCCCGGGTTACCGGAGTCCTGTTAGCCCAGTGCTACAGCCCGAATATATACGTTGATGACCGACATGCTCGATGTGATTCATGTATGCCTGTCCCCATAGGTTAGCGCCGCTTTGGATTCACGACTAGCCATGTCGGCCCGGGTTCTTTTGTCATATGGATGCTAGCGACACTATCATATACGTGAGCCAAAAGAAGCAAACGGTCCCGGGACATGGTAAGGCGACACCCGTGGGAATACCGTGCGTGAGGCCGCAAAGTGATATGATGTGTTACATGCTAGATCGGTGTGACTTAGGATCGGGGTCCCGACAGCGTTGGTATCAGAGCTTTGTTGCTGTAGGATTTCCAAGCCAACCTGATCGAAGTTGAGTCTAGAAATGCTTTAGTTATATAGGGAATTGATTGTGGAAGGAACGTAAGGCTCTTTTTACTCCTTTACCTCATGGCCTCTCGACCGAGTCGTCCTATCTTTCCCTACGGGGTTAAGGAACTAGGCTATCTCTTCATCTATCAGGATCACGTGTTACTATTTCCGTAGTCCTATAGGATTGGTTGATCGAGTCTTACCCCTGATTTTAGTACCCTCGGTATAGCATGTTTAGTATTATCCCGTAACCTTTAATGAGGATGTTGGGCATGGTGCTACCCCATTTTGCGTAATGTCTCATTTTGAACATTTTATCGCCGTTATCTTTGCGGAATTGCCCTGTGAGTTCGAGAGTTACTAATATCGGTGTCCCACATTTTCAAGATAGTGATGTGATTCCATCCTTGGTTTCGCTTTCTCGGGATGTCATCAGTTAAGCGAAGTTACATTGCTCGTAGCGAGAACCACGGGGATGGAAGGGATGAGGATCCTCCGACCAGCCTTCATTGACAGGGTTCATGTTAGAAATGGAGAGGAACAAGCGTGAGTCTAACCGTTTGTTGGCACGTATCGAGGAGAAAACCGCACATCAGTCCAATAAGTCTGCGACTATTCATGACTTCATTCGCTTGCACCCACCCACCTTCCATCACTCCATCGAGCCACTCGATGCCGATGACTGGCTTCGTAGCATCACTCATAAGTTGCGTTCCGCAAACGTATCTGAGGATGACAAGGTCACCTATGCTGCATACCACCTGGAAGGTCATGCTAGTCTTTGGTGGCAGAACTATGAGGCTATGCTTCCAGCTGGTCAGATTCCAACCTGGAGAGATTTCACCGAGGCTTTTCGCGAGCATCACATTCCTGAAGCCCTCATCGATCGCAAGAGAGAAGAGTTCTGTAGTTTCACCCAGGGTAAGATGGCTGTTGATGCTTACAGCAGAGAATTCGAGAACCTCGCCCGTTATGCCCCAGAAGAAGTGTCCACGGACGCCAAGAAGGTGCTAGGTTCGGAAGGGTCTCAAACCCAAGTTGCGCCGTGACCTCCACCTGCACCATTGTGTTACATTCCAAGCTCTTGTGAACAAGGCCATTAATGCAGAGACAGCTCAGCTCACTTACGAGGAGTCTCGTAAGCACCACCGTGAATTGGTTTCTTCCTCCGGTTCTAGCTCGCAGAAACGCCGAATTTGGATTCCGAACTCGCTCTTCCACCCGGATATTCACCGAGGCCATCCCATATGGCGCCTCACCCAGTTCGATTACATGCTCCACCCAGGCCTCTTGGTAGACCACTTGTCAATGCGGGTCCACGTCCAACTTTAGGGACTTGCTTCACATGCGGAGAGCCAGGACACTATGCACGTGACTGCTCTCAAGCCAGTTATGCTCCACCCCAGCCCGAGAAGCCTATTGGCTATGTTAAGCCATCACGCAAGATGATCAGTGTCAAGCCAGCTCCCGCTGAACGTGGATGTGTGCATCACGTCTCAGCTAAAGACGCTCATGATGATCCGGATGTCGTTCTTGGTACACTCCTTGTCAATTGTCATCCCGCCTCAGTTCTATTCGAAATCGGAGCATCTCATTCCTTCATTTCAAAGCTATGCTAACTTGCACAACATATCATTTTGTGATATGCCCTCTCCGCTAGTCATTCAAACTCCACGGATCCAAATGGCAAACTTCTTATATAAGCCATGGTAACGAAATCCTTGTTGATGCAGACTTGTATTCCTTGCCTCACTTATAGCCCTCAAGTCTTCAGATATTAACATCATCTTGGGTATGGACTGGATGACAGCTCATCATGCCAAGATTGATTGTTTCACTAGGTCTGTTCAGCTTACGCACCCATCTGGCAAGATAGTCACTGTCTCCACTAGAGTTGCAAAGCGTCAACTCTATTCTCTTAATGCCAGCCCTCTTCCAGACCTTGAAGATATCCGGTAGTCCGTGACTTTCCGGATGTTTTTCAGAAGGAACTGCCAGTGTTCCTCCCGACAGAGATGTAGAGTTCGTCATAGATCTTATCCTGTGAACCGCCCCAATCTCTAGGAGACCTTATAAGATGGCACCCTTAGAACTAGCCGAGCTTAAGAAACAACTTGATGAGTCCTTGCAAAAGGGTTTCATCCGTCCTAGTTCTTCTCCTTGGGCTTGGCCCGTCCTGTTCGTCAAGAAGAAGGATGGTACGGACCGGATGGTTGTAGATTATCGTCCCGTTAATTTGGTCACGATAAAGAACAAGTATCCGCTCCCCAGGATCAACGACCTGTATGATCAGCTCGCTGGATCCTCAGTCTTTTCTAAGATGGATTTGAGGTTAGGCTACCATCAAATCAAGATCAGGAATGGAGACATTCCCAAAACAGCCTTTGTCACTCGTTATGGCCAGTATGAGTACACCGTCATGTCCTTTGGTCTAACCAACGCGCTCCAGCTACATTCTCCGCTTGATGAACTCGATCTTCATGGAGTACTTGGATAAATTTGTCGTGGTTTACCTCGATGATATTCTTATTTACTCGAAGAACGAGGAAGAGCATGCCAACATCTTAGACTTGTGCTAGAAAAACTCAGAGAACACCGCCTTTATGCCAAGTTCTCCAAGTGTGAATTTTGGTTGCCGAAGTGACCTACCTAGGCCACGTAATCTCCGGTAAGGGCATTGCTGTCAATCCGAGAGAGTTCAGGCCGTTCTTGATTGGACTCCACGAAACCGTTAAACAAGTTAGGAGTTTCCTTGGTCTAGCCAGCTATTGTCGCCGCTTTGTTGAAAACTTCTCCAAAGTAGCTAAACCCTCACGGAACTTCTTAAGAAAGATAAAAGTTTGAGTGGTCCCCACAGTGAGTACAGTTTTCGAGAACTGAAAAGACGGCGACTACTGCCCCATACTAGTGCCACCGGATTTCACTAAAGACTTTGTTATCTCATCGCGACGCCTCACGACGTGGATTAGGTTGCATTCTTATGCAGGATCGTCATGTGATTGCCTATGCATCTCGTCGGTTGCATCCACATGAGGAGAATTATCCTACCCATGATCTAGAGCTTGCGGCCGTAGTCTATGCACTCAAGACACAGGCGACATTACCTTCTTGGTAAACGTTGCGAGATCTACACCGATCACCGAGTCTCAAGTATATCTTCACCCAACCAGATTTGAACCTTAGGCAAAGACGATGGTTGGAGTTGATCACAGATTATGATCTAGGGATTACCTACACCCCAGGCAAGGCCAATGTCATGGCTGATGCTCTAAGCCGTAAATCCTATTGCAACAATCTCATGTTGCAGCAAGGCCAACCACTTCTTCATGAGGAATTCTGTAAGCTTAATCTTCACATTGCTCCTCACGGATTCCTCTCTACCTTGGTGGCGAAACCTGGTCTTGAAGATCGGATTGTCGCTGCTCAAAAGCAAGACACGGGAATTTCTCGGATCAAGAGAAACATTAAGAAGGGAGTGGGTGGACGTTTCTCTATGGATGATCGTGGTATTGTCTTCTTTGAGAATCGTTTGGTGGTTCCCAAGAATCAACATCTGCGACAATTGATTCTTAAGGAGGCGCATGAATCTCCTCTCACAATTCATCCCGGTAGTACTAAGATGTATCAGGACCTACGCCAGAGGTTCTGGTGGACTAGGATGAAGAGAGAAATTGCTCAGTTTATTGCTAACTGTGACGTTTGTCGTCGCGTTAAGGCAGAGCATCAGAGACCTGCTGGCACCCTTCAGCCTTTAGCTATTCCCGAGTGGAAATGGGATAAAGTTGGTATGGATTTCATCACCGGCTTTCCTGGGACCAAGAAAGGGAATAATGCTATCTTCGTAGTCGTTGATCGTCTTTCCAAAGTGGCTCACTTCCTTCCTGTTCGAGAGAGTATCACTGCTAGTCAGCTTGCTGACTTATACATTTCTCGAATAGTGTCACTCCATGGTGTTCCACTAGAGATCAATTCAGACCGTGGTAGTCTTTTCACTTCTCATTTCTGGGAGAGTTTCCAAACTGCCATGGGAACCCATCTTTTCTTGATGCCGCTTTCCACCCTCGGTCAAGTGGTCAGGTGGAAAGGGTCAACCAAATTCTCAAGACATGCTTAGAGCTTGCGTTATCTCATTCGGTATGGATTGGGAGAAAAGTCTTCCTTTCACGAGTTTGCTTATAACAATAGCTATCAATCCAGTCTCAAGAAAGCTCCTTTTGAGATTCTCTATGGACGAAGATGTCGAACACCTTTGAACTGGTCGAAACCGGTGAAAGACAATTCTTTGGACGGACATGATCCAGGAGGCAGAAGAGCAAGTTCGCATCATTCGTGAGAATTTGAAAACAGCCCAATCTCGTCAAAAGAGCCAATATGACCGTCGTCATAAGGAAGTGGCTTATGAAGTTGGCGACAAGGCTTACCTTCGGGTTACTCCTCTAAAGGGGACCCATCGTTTCGGTATCAAGGGCAAGTTGGCTCCTCGTTACATTGGACCCTTTCGCATTCTCGCTAAACGAGGAGAGGTTGCCTACCAGTTGGAACTACCCCCACATCTTTCTCGAGTTCATGATGTCTTCCACGTCTCTCAACTCAGGCGTTGCTTCTCGGATCCTATCCATGAGTGGACCACGAAGCGCTTGATCTCCAAGATAACCTCACATACCGAGAGTACCGGTTCGCATTCTTGATCAAGCGAGGCGTGTTACTCGACGCCGAATATCAAGTTTCTCAAGGTTCAGTGGTCTCATCATTACGAGAGAGAAGCTACTTGGGAGCGAGAAGATCGCCTTCGATCGAGTACCCCGCTTTCTTTCCGTCGACCCTTGAATCTCGGACGAGATTCTTTCAAGTGAGGCGAGTTGTCACATCCCTAGTTCCGGTATGCTCAAGGCTAGCTAGTCATTGTGCATCATGTTTAAAATTCCATTTAATTTTGAAATGGGGACTTGTGAAACCCTCAGAATCATTTTTGGAAATGACCCAAATAAAAAAATTGCTCCAAAAGGTCCAAGAAAATGCTCATGTTGCCCTCTGAAAATATTGGACAGAGATAATAAACAAACCAATATTTTTGGGAGTTCATAAGTATTTATATTTGGGCATTTGGAATTAATGCATACCTAATTGCATTGGATATATATTATGATATATATAAAATATTGTCCAATAATTGTGCCTTTTGTTGAAGAGCTCGGAATATTACCACTAGCTCATATAAAATTGGCATAATTAAATAAAGCGATTTGGTATTTTAAATAAATCAAACAATGTCGAGAATATTAAAAAGAAACAGAATAGGAAAAACCCTTACTGACCTACCTTATCATGCCCAGCTCACATGCGGCCTGGCAGCCAATGACCCAGCCCAGCCAGCCGTCCCCTTCCTCGCGCCAGAGGGACAGGGGCACGTGCCACAGCGGCCACGCTGGGCTGGGGACACGTCTCCCGCCACCTCCTGCTTCCTCGCCGCCTGGGCGCCTCGAACGACGCCACGCGCCGCCCGACCGCTCCCTCTCCCAGTCCTCTCCTCTCCTCTCCTCTCCTCGCTCGCCGAACCCGAACGCCACCGCCGCCGCTGCCGCCGTAGCCGTAGCCACCGCACCCCGAGAGCATCCGAGACGTCCCGAAGCTCCGCGTCGTCGACCTCGCCTCCCCTGTCAAGCCACGCGAGCCCGGAGGCACCATCGCGACGCCATCGCCATCTTCTCCATCTCCGGCCACCGGAGATCGCCACCGTCGTTCGCCGCCGTCCGTGCTTCCCCAAGGCCGCCAACCAGCTCTCTGGATCCGTCGTGAGCTCCTCTACCTATCCCCCTACCTCCCGTGCTCGATTAGGCCGCGTAGCCACCGCTTCTTCGATCCCGGCGCCCTACGCCCGGCCATGTCGCCGTCGTGGCTACGGCCGTGCAAACACGCTGGCGTCGGCGCACCACCGCATTCAGTGCGTCCTCAGGAGCCTAACACACACACCCCGTCGCCCTGCCGTGCACCGTAGCCCTCTCTTCCTCTCCGCCCGAACTCCGGCGGCCGCAAGCGAGCTCGCCGCCGTTGACTCCGGCCATCCCAGGCCCAGCCATGGCCACCGGCCGACGCGCCATCGAGCTAGCTCTCCAACGCGCCTAGCCGCGCGTCATTTGGAGCACCACAGAGGAAACCCGGGGCACAAGTTCGGCGGATCTCGGCGACTAACCGGCCGGGTTTGACTGGTTTGACACGGGATTGACCCCTGTGGTCATCGACGCTGCGTGGGCCATGCCCTATTTAGTTTAGGTGTTAGTTTAGTTAGCGCTAATTAACTCGGTTAATTAGTTGTCTCTCTGACAGTGGGCCCGAGCGCCACTAATCACATTAGTGGGATTAAAATAACCCTGTTTAACCCCGTGTCACTGACGTGTGGCCCCCACACGTCAGGTTTGACCCAGCCAGCCGCAGTTGACCTGCTGACGTCATGCTTGCGCAGTGCTGACGCAATATTATATTTTCTGGATTTAATTAAATCAGGAAATTCCAGAATATATTCAAAACTTCAAAAATTCATAGAAATTCAACCGTAGCTCAGATTGAAATAATTTATATATGAAAAATTATCAGAAAAATTCAATCTATCCATCTGTGCTAGTTTCATGCATGACAAACCAACTTATACATGCTGTATAAGTGAAACTCTAAAATGGCATTTATAAGAGCTTACTTTGGAATTGCATTTGAACCTTTGGTTCAAATGGACTTCATTCAAATTGAATACCAGTTGCATTAGCTCAAACAGCATCACATCTACATACCATGTTCATGCATCATATTGTTGCATATGATTGTGTATTGATTGCCGGCACCGTTCCTTCTCGATAGGTCCTGCTCCGGAGACGTTCCAGAGTACCTGTCTATGAAGCGGTGCCTCCCTTGTTGATTTACCAGGCAAGCAAATCCCCTTGTTCATTCCGATACAATCCTACACTCTCGCTCCTGCTCTCAGTTATTGCATTAGGACAACAACGATTCATCTGCTATTTTGTGCTGCGGTAGTTGAACCCATTCCTCTGCATGACCTGTCATTGCCACGATAAATAGTTGAAAACCCACTAGCATGTGTAGGAGTTGATTGAGCCATGTTGTGTTCCTACCATGCTATGCCTGCTATTGCTTAGAGTTGTGTCGTGTCTGATTCATTGGGAATGAATTGGAGTATAGTTCTATGTTACGATCTTTGAGAGTGAAGTGTGTGAACACGATTTGGTAAAGGTAGCGGTGAGAGGCCATGTAAGAGTACATGGTGGGTTGTCTCACTTTGGAACCGTCCTTAAGCCTTGAGTTCTATGTATGTTGTCCAATGACTCGATACTACCACACATTGGGCTCCGGGCGCTCCAAGCCCTCTCGACTTATTAACCGACTTGATCTCTGTCCAGGAGTCGCAACTAGTCTCTGGTGTTTGTAGGTAGTGCTATTTTTCTACCGAGTGGCACCCGGCAGGGTGGGCTTGGGACAGACTAGGCACAGGTGGCACGGTGTACCAAGTGGCACCGGGATGGTGGGCTTGGGAACCCTGCTCACATCGTTTGGGGCCGTGAGCGACACCCCGGCCGGATCTCCTTGCGGATGGAACCCGAATAGGCGATAAACCTGGACTAGAGTCTTGTGTGGTTAGTCGGTCGTGGCCGACACCCTCGCCAGCCTCCGCTTGAAGGTTGCCGAGATACATGACATGTATATGGCGGTAAGTGGCGAGCGTGTGTGAAGAAGTACACCCTGCAGGGTTATCATGATCTATTCGAATAGCCGTGTCCTCGGTTATGGACTTCTTGGATGCTTACGTGGTACATAGACAACTTGAAGTGGATACTCTAAAATGCTCAAGACAAGTGTGAGTGCTATGGATGGCCTCCCCGTATGGAGACGGGGATGAATCCGTAGTAGTGTATTGATGTGGTGATTAGTGGACTCGTAATGCGTTGTCTTACCTCAAGAGTTTCTTGTAGTCGTAGAAACAGGATAGCCACAGAGTCAAAGCTGGCTTGCTGCAACTAAACTCCACATTACCTTTTGACACTAATGCATGTATGCTAGGATCTGAAGTCAGTCTTGCGGAGTACCTTTGAACTCACGTTGCTGTACTTATGTTTTGCCGCGGAGACTTCGGTCTTACTAGTAGTTCTGCTTGGACTTGACGAGTAGCTTGTTACCTCAGCTACGATCTTGTACCCTTGGGAGGGTCTTGTAGATAGTCAGGCTTCTCAGCCTTTTTCTTTTGTAGTTGTCTGTACTCAGACGTGTAATGCTTCCGCTTGTTGTATGAATGCTCTGAATGATGGGTCATGTGACCCGTGTTTGTACCTATTGCTATGTGGCTCTTCTGAGCCTTTATCTATATGAGTTTGCGTTATGTTGTGATGCCATGTTGTACAGCACATACTTGCAAGTTATGCGTACGTGTAACTTGTCTTGCTATGTGTGGGATCCGACAACCTAGTTGTTTATCCTTGGTAGCCTCTCTTATGGGGAAATGTAGTCTCGTGCTTCGAGCGATAGTAGTCCGCTACAGCCGGTTCACCGAGTCCTGCTAGCCCAAAGACTACTGCTTGAACACTTGACTGGCCGGCATGTGTTTCACTTCGTTCCTATATGTCTGTCCCTTCGGGAAATGTCACGCGGTGGTATTCGGAGTCCTGCCTAGCCTGCTACAGCCGGATTCTTTGAGTCCTGTTAGCCCGATGCTACAGCCCGAATATATACGTTGATGACCGACATGCTCGATGTGATTCATGTATGCCTGTCCCCATAGGTTAGCGCCGCTTTGGATTCACGACTCAGCCATGTCGGCCGGGTTCTTTGTCATATGGATGCTAGCGACACTATCATATACGTGAGCCAAAAGAAGCAAACGGTCCCGGGACATGGTAAGGCGACACCCGTGGGAATACCGTGCGTGAGGCCGCAAAGTGATATGATGTGTTACATGCTAGATCGGTGTGACTTAGGATCGGGGTCCCGACAAGATGTTCCAAGAGTTGAAATTGGTATTTCATACTCATTCCCGTGTCGAGAGGTATGAGACCTCTGATAGTACTTTGCCTACAAGATGGAGGAGAACTTCTCAACTAGTGAGCATGTGCTCAGAATGTCTGAGTACTACAATCACTTGAATCAAGTGGGAGTTAATCTTCCAGATAAGATAGTGATTGACAGAGTTCTCTAGTCACTATCACCAAGTTACTAGACCTTCGTGATGAACTATAATATGCAAGGCATAACGGAAACTATTCCCAAGCTCTTCGTGATGCTGAAATCGACGAAGGTAGAAATCAAGAAAAGCATCAAGTGTTGATGGTTGACAAGACCATAGTTTCAAGAAAAAGGGCAAAGGGAAGAAGGGGAACTTCAAGAAGAATGGCAAGCAAGTTGCTGCTCAAGTGAAGAAGCCCAAGTCTGGACCTAAGCCTGAAACTAAGTGCTTCTACTGCAAAGGGACTGGTCACTGGAAGCGGAACTACCCCAAGTATTTGGCGGATAAGAAGGATGGCGAAGTGAACAAAGGTATATTTGATATACATGTTATTGATGTGTACTTTACTAGTGTTTATGGAAACCCCTCAGTATTTGATACTAGTTCAGTTGCTAAGATTAGTAACTCGAAATGGGAGTTGTAGAATGAACAGAGACTAGTTAAGGGTGAAGTGACGATGTGTGTTGGAAGTGGTTCCAAGATTGATATGATCATCATAGCACACTCCCTATACTTTCGGGATTAGTGTGGAACGTAAATAAGTGTTATTGGGTGTTTGCGTTGAGAATGAATATGATTTGATCATGTTTATTGCAATACGGTTATTCATTTAAGTTAGAGAATAATTGTTGTTCTTCTTACATGAATAAAACCTTATATGGTTACACACCCAATGAAAATGGTTCGTTGGATCTCGATCGTAGTGATACACATATTCATAATACTGAAGTCAAAAGATGCAAAGTTAATAATGATAGTGCAACTTATTTGTGGCACTGCCGTTTAGGTCATATTGGTGTAAAGCGCATGAAGAAACTCCATGCTGATGGGCTTTTTGAATCACTTGATGCTTGCGAACCATGCCTCTTGGGAAAGATGACTAAGACGCCATTCTCCAGAACAATGGAGCGAGCAACAAATTTGTTGGAAATCATACATACTGATGTATGTGATCCGATGAATATTGAGGCTCGCGCCGGGTAACGTTATTTTCTAACCTTCACAGATGTTTGAGCAGATATGGGTATATCTACTTGATGAAACATAATTCTAAAACATTTGAAAAGTTCAAAGAATTTAAGAGTGAAGTGGAAAATCATCTTAACAAGAAAATAAAGTTTCTATGATCTGATCATGGAGGAGAATATTTGAGTTACGAGTTTGGTCTTCATTTGAAACAATGTGGAATAGTTTCACAAAGTCATGCCACCTGGAACAGCACAGCGTAATGGTGTGTCCGAACGTCATAACCGTACTTTATTGGATATAGTGCAATCTATGATGTTTCTTACCGATTTACCACTATCGTTTTTGGGGTTATGCATTAGAGACCGTTACATTCACGTTAAATAGGGCACCATCTAAATCCGTTGAGACGACACCATATGAACTATGGTTTGGCAAGAAACCAAATTTGTCGTTTCTTAAAGTTTGGGGTTGCGATGCTTATGTGAAAAAGTTTCACCTTGATAAGCTCAAACCCAAATCGGAGAAATGTGTCTTGATAGGATACCCAAAGGAGATAGTTGGTACACCTTCTATCACAGATCCGACGGCAAGACATTCGTTGCTAAGAATGGATCCTTCCTAAAGAAGGAGTTTCTCTCGAAAGAAGTGAGTGGGAGGAAAGTAGAACTTGATAAGGTAAATGTACCTGCTCACTTATTGGAAAGTAGTTCATCACAGAAATCTGTTCCTGTGACTCCTACACCAATTAGTGAGGAAGCTAATGATGATGATCATGTAACTTCAGATCAAGATACTACCGAACCTCGTAGGTCAACCAGAGTAAGATCCGCACCAGAGTGGTACAGTAATCCTGTTCTGGAGGTCATGTTACTTGACCATGATGAACCTACGAACTGTGAGGAAGCGATGATGAGCCCAGATTCCGCAAAATGGCTTGAGGCCATGAAATCTGACATGGGATCCATGTATGAGAACAAAGTGTGGACTTTGGTTGACTTGCCCGATCGGCAAGCCATAAAAAATAAATGGATCTTCAAGAGGAAGACGTACGCTGATAGTATTGTTACTATCTACAAAGCTAGACTTATCGAAAAAGGTTTTCGACAAAGTTCAAGGTGTTGACTACGATGAGATTTTCTCACTCGTAGCGATGCTTAAAGTCTGTCCGAATCATGTTAGCGAATTGCCACATTTTATGAAATCTGGCAACTGGGTGTGAAAACTACATTCCTTGATGGATTTCTTAAAAGAAGAGTTGTATATGATGCAACTAGAAGGTTTTGTTGACCCTAAAGGTGCTAACAAAATGTGCAAGCTCCAGCGATCCATCTATGGACTGGTGCAAGCATCTCGGAGTTGGAATATACACTTTGATGAGTTGATCAAAGCATATAGTTTTATACAGACTTGCGGGGAAGCCTGTATTTACAAGAAAGTGAGTGGGAGCACTACAGCATTTCTGATAAGTATATGTGAATGCCATATTCTTGATCGGAAATCATGTACAATTTTCTGGAAAGCATAAAGGAGTATTTGTAAGGAGTTTTCCAAAGCATAGAGATAGATCAAGATGCTTGATAAGTTTTTTTAATGAGTACATACATTGAAAAGATTTTGAAGTAGTTCAAAATGGAACAGTCAAAGAAAGAGTTCTTTCCTGTGTTACAAGGTGTGAAATTGAGTAACACTCAAAGCCCGACCACGGCAGAAGATAGAAAGAGAATGAAAGTCATTCCCTATGCCTCAGCCATAGGTTCTATAAAGTGTGCCATGCTGTCTACCGGATTTATTGTATACCCTACACTGAGTTTGGAAAGGGAGTACAATGGTGATCTAGGAGTAGATCACTGGACTGTGATCAAAATTATCCTTAGTGGAATAAGGATATGTTTGTCGATTATGGAGGTGACAAAAGGTTCGTCCTAAAGAGTTACGTCGATGCAAGCTTTGACACCAATCTGGATGAATCTAAGTCTCGATCTAGATACATATTGAAAGTGGGAGCTATTAGCTAGAGTAGCTCCGTGCAGAGTATTGAAGACATAGAATGTTTGCAAAATACATACAGATCTGAATGTGATAGACCTGTTGACTAAACTTGTCTCACAAGCAAAACATGATCACACCTTGGTGCTCTTTGGGTGTTAATCACATAGCGTGTGAACTAGATTATTGACTCTAGTAAACCCTTTGGGTGTTGGTCACATGACGATGTGAACTATGGGTGCTAATCACATGGTGATGTGAGCTATTGATGATAAATCACATGGCGGCGTGATCTAGATTATTGACTCAAGTGCAAGTGGGAGACTGAAGGAAATATGCCCTAGAGGCAATAATAAAGTTATTATTTATTTCCTTATTTCATGATAACTGTTTATTATTCATGCTAGAATTGTATTAACTGGAAGCATAATACATGTGTGAATACATAGACAAACAGAGTGTCACTAGTACGCCTCTACTTGACTAGCTCGTTGAATCATAGATGGTTAAGTTTCCTAGCCATAGACATGAGTTGTCATTTGATTAACGGGATCACATCATTAGAGAATGATGTGATTGACTTGACCCATTCTGTTAGCTTAGCACTTGATCGTTTAGTATGTTCCTATTGCTTTCTTCATGACTTATACATGTTCCTATGACTATGAGATTATGCAACCGCCCTTTATCGGAGGAACACTTTGTGTGCTACCAAACGTCACAACATAACTGGGTGATTATAAAGGTGCTCTACAGGTGTCTCCGAAGGTACTTGTTGAGTTGGCGTATTTCAAGATTAGGATTTGTCACTCCGATTGCCGGAGAGGTATCTATGGGCCCACTCGGTAATAAACATCACTATAAGCATTGCAAGCATTGTAACTAATGAGTTAGTTGCGGGATGATGTATTACCGAACAAGTAAAGAGACTTGCCGGTAAGGAGATTGAACTAGGTATTGAGATACCGACAATCAAATCTCGGGCAAGTAACATATCGATGACAAAGGGAACAACATATGTTGTTATGCGGTTTGACCGATAAAGAACTTCGTAGAATATGTTGGAGCCAATATGAGCATCCAGGTTCCGCTATTGGTTATTGACCGAAGATGTTTCTCGGTCATGTCTACATAGTTCTCGAACCCGTAGGGTCCGCATGCATAAAGTTCGATGACGGTTATATTATGAGTTTATGTGTTTTGATGTACCGAAGGTAGTTCGGAGTCCTGGATGTCATCACGGACATGACGAGGAGTCTCGAAATGGTCTAGACATAAAGATTGATATATTGAAATGTTATATTCGGACACCGGATAAGTTCCGGGGGTTATCGAATATATACCGGAGAAACCGGGGGGTTACCGGAACCCCCCGGGGGTCATTGGGCCTCATGGGCCCAAGTGGTGGAAGAGGAGAGGCGGCCAGCTTGGGGCACGCGTCCTCCCTAGCCCAAACTGAATTGGACTAGGGGGTCGCCCCCCCCTTTCCTTCTTCTTCTCCTCCCCTTGCTTCCCCTCTCCTACTTGGACTAGTAAACAGGAGGGAATCCTACTTGGAGTAGGGTTACCCCCCTTGGGCGCGCCTCCTCCCCTTGGCCGGCCCCCTCCTCCTTCCCCCCCCCCTCTATATACGGAGGAGGGGTGCACCCCATAGACACAACAATTGATCCCTTGGATCTCTTAGCCATGTGCGGTGCCCCCCTCCACCATAATCCACCTCGATCATATCGTAGTGGTGCTTAGGCGAAGCCCTGCATCGGTAGCAACATCATCACCGTCACCATGCCGTCGTGCTGAAGGAACTCTCCCTCAAAGCTCAGCTGGATCGGAGTTCGAGGGACGTCATCGAGTTGAACGTGTGCAGAACTCGAAGGTGCCGTACGTTCGGTACTTGATCGGTCGGATCGTGAAGACGTACAATTACATCAACCGCGTTGTGCTAACGCTTACGCTTTCGGTCTCACGAGTGCGTGGACACTCTCCCCTCTCGTTGCTATGCATCACCATGATCCTGTGTGTGCGTAGGAATTTTTTTGAAATTACTACGTTCCCCAACAAAAAGATACCCACACACCTCTCCACATTTGCAAATAAGGCCTTCCCTCATTCATCCTTTTCTCTCACAAGATAAAATACTCATACAAATGCATCTTGATGTTACGTGCAAGGCACGGGTGTCGGTGTCAAAACCGGCGGATCTCGGGTAGGGGGTCCCGAACTGTGCGTCTAGGCGGATGGTAACAGGAGACAAGGGACACGATGTTTTTACCCAGGTTCGGGCCCTCTCGATGGAGGTAAAACCATACTCCTGCTTGATTAATATTGATGATATGGGTAGTACAAGAGTAGATCTACCACGAGATCAGAGAGGCTAAACCCTAGAAGCTAGCCTATGGTATGATTGTAGTTCGTCCTACGGACTAAAACCCTCTGGTTTATATAGACATCGAGGAGGATTAGGGTTACACAGAGTCGGTTACAATGGTAGGAGATCTACATATCTGTATCGCCAAGCTTGCCTTCCACGCCAAGGAAAGTTCCATCCGGACACGGGACGCAGTCTTCAATCTTGTATCTTCATAGTCCAGGAGTCCGGCCAAAGGCTATAGTCCGGCCATCCGGACACCCCCTAATCCAGGACTCCCTCAGTAGCCCCTGAACCAGGCTTCAATGACGACGAATCCGGCGCGCATATTGTCTTCGACATTGCAAGGCGGGTTCCTCCTTCGAATACTTCATAGAAGATTTGAACACAAGGATAGTGTCCGGCTCTGCAAAATAAGTTCCACATACCACCGTAGAGAGAATAATATTTACACAAATTCAATCTGCTGACGTATTCCATGACATGACATCACACCACGGCCAAGCCTTTATTCGAATCGTTTTTACTGTCCCACCTCAACGCATTTAGCGAGGCGGTTTCCTTGGCACGTCTTGTCAAAGCAGAGATCGTGTCCCCTTATTCCGGGATTCTCATTAATACGGGCGCGGGTAACCCAGTCGTGCCCGTTGGCACGTCTCCTCTATCGAAGGCGAGTCCCGAACGGTCACGGGGAGGACTCTTGGTATTCAACCTCTTTATAAAGAGATCAAGGCCCCGCACCTTTTTCTCAATCTCAATCGAATCCGCCCCTGGCCTCGAGTTTCAACACCCAAAGCTCTAGATTCAGGCGCTTCGGACCTTCGATGATGTCCGGCTCTGACCTTCAAGGCCGGTGGATGCCTTCCTCCGTCATGGAAGAAGACGTCCTAAAGCTAAGAGATTCCAGGTATCTAACCGCCGAAATCTCGCATAAGCTGCCTGCCCAAGGGCAGGTTATTCCCACTCCCAAGCCCGGTGAAAGCGTGGTGTTCGCGTCTCACTTCCTTCGGGGGCTAGGCTTCCCGACGGACCCCTTCGTGAGGGGGCTCATGTTTTATTACGGGCTGGAATTTCACGACTTGGATCCGGAGTCCATCCTCCACATCTCATCGTTCATCGTCGTATGCGAAGCCTTCCTCCGCATTACCCCTCACTTCAGATTATGGCTCAAGGCCTTCAAGGTGGAGCCGAAGATGATCAAGGGGCGACAGGCAGAGTGCGGAGGGGCTGTTATAAACAAGAATGGTGACGCTTCAGGGCCCAAGGGCTCTTTTCAAGAGGAGCTCAGTCTATGGCAACAAGAGTTGTTTTATATCACAGCTCCTAGGGGCACCAAATGGGTGGCGCCACCTGCTTTTCGCTCGGGTCCTCCACCGCGGCTAGCGTCATGGGTCAATAAAGGGCTTGACTAGGGGCCGTCCAAGGACGTGCCCTTGTTTCAGGGCCGTATTCGAGACCTCCTAGAGAGAGAGATCAATCTGGTCGTAGTAGTGCAGGTCATGCTGATTCGTCGCACCCTGACCTGCAAACGTCGCCCCCTCCGCCTGTGGGAGTTCAATCCGGAGGGACCACGAGCTCTCCAACATTTTATGGGCGCAACGCCCGTGGAGATGTACAAACTGTTCTTCGGATCACAAGCAATGTGTCCGGACTTGACCGAGGACGCAGGTCTGAGCTGCAATCACCCGGATGCTCAAGTAAGTAGTCCTGTACCCGGACACGCTATCCGTATGTCTATCATAAACTTGCCCTTAAAAGAGTTGTCCCTTAAACAGAAGTGGATAGCGAAAGCAAAACTGAACAGGTGTCCGGCCCCCTCCCTGAGACCACGCCGGATCCGGTGTTAACCAAGATGCTGGAGGCTGCGCCTTCGGAAGAAGGCGAAGGGGGGAACAAGGAAGCTACTGCCTCCACGAAGGAGGTTATCAAGATAGGAGGGATCAAGAATCCCTCCATCCAAGGCGAGAAGAGGACCGCCTCTGAAGATCCGGAGACCAAGGCCTCAAAGCGGAGGAAGAAATCTTTGCCAGAGGGTCCTGCACCGGGAGATGCCCCGGCCGCACTATTTCCCCAAGCAGATCAGCCCTCCAGCGAGCCGTAAGTAGAGAGGGAAGTTTTAAAATAAGAGAAATCCCTGTTTTATTTCTGAAGATGACCGAAATTTTACCTTGTAGTTCGGATCTCAGCCCTTCTCAGCAGAGCTCGTCTTCAGGGGATCTTCGTCCGGAGATGATGGAGAGCGGAACGCCTCCCCATGCCATACCGCCTAGCGAGGTGGAGGATCCTGAGGTGTCGTCGCGGAGGGTTTCTCCGAATCCGGCAGGGGCGGAGGGCGGTCGTAGGGCCCCCCAAAGCCCTCCGTGTCCGGCCTTCGAAAAAGGCCATCAGACGAGTCCGGCATCGCCACATGCTGATCGGAGGAGTTGAAGAATCTGCTCGGGCGAGCGTCTATCTCAGAGGATCACCGTGCATTGATGTGTACGGTGATTGAAAAAATTTAGTCCGTGGAGAGCGGGTTGTACGAGGCCGTCAGGAGTTTACTGACGGGTTTCGAGGTATGTGCAATGATGTACCTTTTGACGGTTCCGCATATATAAGATGCGCCCTGTGTATATAGTAGCCCCTGAGACTCGGTGCGTTGTCAAAAATGACAGCGCGCCGAGGATCATAATCCCAGGTATAATATGCCGCCCTTCCTATGTAGGTGGCGAAGCATCCGGTGGCTAGCCGGACTGATGAATTTTCCGAACTAAAGTGGCAACTTGACGTGGCGGATGCTGACATTGCGCTTGTCAATAAGCGGCTTGACGAGTCAGAAGGTATGCAGTTTCTCTGCGGACACCTGGTAAGGGAGCTTGATGCACGTGCCTTACGACATGTATGCTTGATGCAGATGGTGCCGCTGCCATGGAGAACCTTCGGGCGGAGCTAGCCCGAGCCAAGGAGCAGGCCAGAAAAAGTGATGCGGCTGCCTTAAAGGCGGCCGAAGAGCTAAAAGCCGAACAGGCAGCTCACTGCCGAAGCAAGAAGGAAATGGCCGAGATGGCCATGAAGTTGAAGACTGCTACCGACCATTGCGAGCTTCTTGGAAAAGAAGGTCGAGCGGAGCAAGAGGACCTGAAGAAGGCCACCACCGAGGCCAAGGATGCTTGTTCTGCGATGAGAGCTATGAAGGAGGAGCTACGTCAGGCCGGAGATATCGCGGCTGGAAAGCCCTTTTTGCTGCGGAGGAAGTTCACGGATCCTAAATATGCTCAATTGGACCGGCTGTGGAGTGCGGAGGATGCTTATCTGGACTTGGCGGCGAGCGCATGACGCCGGCGAATACTTCCGAGATCAAAAGGATCACGAGATGGATGAGCTTTTTTGGTCGCAGTTCCGTGATCCAGAGCATCCACTTCCATTAACCGATCGTTTGGCCGAATGGGCGGAGCTCAATAGGTTGTCCGGACTTGCCATGAAGGATGTCGTGACTCATTTGTGGCTGAAAAGGCCCGAGCCGAAGACTTATTTTGGCTTGGTGCAGCAGTTCCTTGGTGCGGTGCCGCATATCAAAGCAATGAGGTGGTCAACATGCATAGAGGGTGCGCGGATGGCTCTTGCCCGTGTCAAGACATACTGGGCGAAGATGAAGGCTACCGATGTTGCATCCCAAGATTTGGAAGGAAGCCGAGTACCTGTCGAGCACTCTTTTCAGGAAGTTCTGCAGGGCGCTCGTTTAATAGAGACGCAGTGCTCGAAGGATATTATGTTCGAATAACATGTATTGTTGTGAAACAATGTTTCGATGGAATATAAAAGCTTTTTATACTTGTGCCTTCAAGAATGAAAATACCTCCAGTGCGGCGTTAATGTATATGTGTATATAGCCTGAAAGATGGCAGTCTTTGGCTTCAGCCCCCACGCATATAATGCGGGGGTTTTTGCAGAAAGCGCATTTTCTCACTTGATCCAACGTCTTGGTCCCACAAAGGAGGTGATAGCGCAGCAAACTAGGCAACCGGGCTATAATGCTTTATCACTTTCACTTAGCCATAGGAGTTCGACAGTGGGGCTACTATATAGCCCCTAGGGACACCACGCTCACCCGAATTGAGTAGCGTATGTGCTGACCGGAAAGCTGACCCGTCGTCAATGCGGAGGAATTCTAAAGATTCCGGTAGGTCATCGAGTGGTTGACCAGTCTCACGCTATATCATGACAATCAGTTTTCGGCTTTCTCTACTGAGGTGCTCGCCTCGCCGAACCGGGGCACAATCGCAGTAGTTCTCCTAGTGTCGCATTAGCCGATAGAGCGGAACGTAAGGGAGCAAAACACAGGAGTCGGGCAAACCCAACATTTGACCAAAGACATGATTCGGAGCTGATGCATATAAGGCCTAACTCGAGACACCGAACACTCCCTAAGGTATTCGGTCTTTATAAAAACGGGCCGAACAATGCCCTTGGTAATAAGCCCCTGGTGTCCAGGTACTCGCAAAATTCTGACGTGGCCTATGCCAAAACGCCAGCCTCCTCCTCGGTTATAGCTAGAAACCGGGGGATGTGTATCAACAAGAGACAGTTAAAAAGGTTTACACAGGGTCTTAATCTGAAAAGAATCCCTGCAACGGGTCCCTACTGGACGTCTGCGCCTATGTCTCCGTTGTGCCGTATCCTGGACAGGTGTAGCATGGTGTTCGTCTGTAAAAGAGAGGAACTTAGTTGAAAAAGATCGAGCGAAAATGTACGTTATATTAAATAAACAAAGTACAATTCAAAAAATGAAGAAAATTGAGCTTTATTGTCTCTTGTTGTACATGCGTGGAGCCCCTTGTAAGGGGGTATGCGTCTAGTAAGCCCTTGTATGTTTACACCAGACTCGTCCAGCCGTGCCGGGGTCTGGACGACCTGTCTAAGTGCTTTTATTGGTGAAGCCAATTTATTGTGTGGCTGTCAAGGCAACTGCACGATTTTCCGGACTCGAGGAACCCTCGATGTTTCCCTTTAACGAGATGATGCCGCGTGGACCGGGCATTTTAAGTGTAAGAGATGCATAATGCGGTATTGTGTTAAAGTGGTAAAAGCTTGGCGTCCCAATAGTGCTTGATAGCTACTTGTAAATGGGGCGAGGTGGAAGGTTAACTTTTCTGGCGGAAGTTGTCGGGTGAGCCCAACACAACTTCTAGCAGTAGAGAGCCCATACAATGGGCATATGGGCCTGGCATTACCCCTTGAAAGGAATTGTTGCTATGGCGAAATTTGGTTGGGTCTATGCCCATTTTGCGGATTGTGTCCTGATATAGCAGGTTTAGATCACTGCCGCCGTCCATTAGGACTTGTGTAAATTGGAGTCCGCCAATTACCGGATCTAATATCAAGGCAGTCCAACCTGCATTCCGTATACTTCAAGAGTAATCCTGATGGTCGAAGGTGATTGGTTTTAACAACCAGTGGCGGGACTCCTCTGGGATAGGCCGTATGGCGCGTACCTCTATGGGCGCCGCTCTATTTTTCCCTTTTGTCACGTGAAGTGAGTTTACTTTTTGATTTCTTGTGGGAAATTCTTTTTGTTTTCCGGTGCTCTGCTTGTAGGGTTCGTCATCGTCCTCGCTTGGTGTGTTGAGCCTTGTGTTCAGCGTTGAGTTTGCGGACTGCTTGAAGACCCAACAATCTCTATGGGTATGGTTTGCGGGCTTCCCGAGAATCTGTGGATTTGGCATATCTTGTCCAAGATTTTGTTTAAGTTAGATAGCTCGTCCCTGTTATCCTTAAGGGGCAGCTTTTTATGATTCTGCCGAGAGCTTTTGAATCCGGCGTTGACTGCCGTGCTCTTCAGGCTGTTTCCCTTGGTCCGACACTGGTCCTTGCTGCGTCATGGTTTCCCGTTTCCATCCCTGACTTCGGATGTACTTGGGTCGCTGGTACTGCATCTTGCCAGCCATCTATCCTCTCCCGCGCAAAAGCGGGTCATGAGGCTTGTTAATGCGGCCATTGTTCTTGGCTTTTCCTGGCCGAGGTGTCTGGCGAGCCATTCATCTCGGACATTGTGTTTGAAAGCTGCTAAGGCTTCGCCGTCCGGACAGTCGACTATTTAGTTCTTTTTAGTAAGGAATCTGTTCCAGAATTTTTGGGCTGACTCTCCGGATTGTTGGGTTATGTGACTTAAATCGACTGCATCCGGAGGTCGGACATAGGTCCCTTGAAAATTTGCCCGAAAAGCATCCTCGAGCTCTTCCCAACTTCCAATGGTGTTTTCGGGAAGGCTTTTAAGCCAATGCCGGGCTGGCCCTTTGAGCTTGAGGGGTAAGTATTTTATGGCGTGGAGGTCATCTCCTCTATCCATGTGTATGTGGAGGATGTAATCCTCAATCCAGACTCCAGGGTCTGTTGTTCTGTCGTATGCCTCTATGCTTACGGGCTTGAATCCCGCTGGAAATTCATAATCCAGCACCTCATCGGTGAAACATAGGGGGTGTGTGGCACCCCTATATTTAGGTGTACCATGATGTTCGGATACTTGATGTGTTGCGTTGCTTACTAGAGCTTGCTTTCTTGGCCCGTAGATAGATCTAACTAGGCCATCTTTTTGATGCAAATCCTTCTGCGGATCGCGTGCCGGCTTGTGTGCGGTGCCGCCTGCCGCTCTATGTTTTCCATGGGGTCGTCTATCCGACCGGCCCTCCTTGTTTTTTGATTGCGGGGGCTCTACGGCCTCCTCATCAAATTCGGGCAGTAGTTTTCGCTTTGGGTAGCTCTTTGTTCGGTATCGTCGCTGCATTTGTCTGCGGTGTTGAGTACTTTGCTCCTTCCGATTACGAGTGCATCTTCCGCTGTTTTGAGCTTCCGCTTCTGCTTTTTCAGGCTACGCGCAGTGGCGACGAGCCTTTTGTGGAGGTTCTTCTGCTCCAGCAACTTGTCCGGCGTTAGATCGTCCGGACTGTTATCTTCGCCGGGGACAGGTTGTTTATCCGGGTTGTCCTGTTCGGACGATTGCTCGATAGCTTGTTCATCGTCCACCGGTTCGCCCTGCTCTATGGCTGGGTCTGTATGGCTGCTGTCTTTGTCGGCGGGACTTTGAGCGGCGTTTACGCCGCCGTTTGATCGCCGAGGGAATGATCCCTCGTGGCGTCCCGCTTTTTCCTCGTCGCCGCTTCCTTTAGGTGTGTCCACCATGTATACATCATGAGATGAGGTGGCTGTCCAGTGCCCTATAGGTGCTGGTTCATGTTTATCTCCTACATCGTCGTCCATACCGTCGATGTCTTCGGAGTCGAAGTTGAGCACGTCGTTTAAAATTTCGACAGTGGCTACGAAGTGGGTGGTGGGTGGGCGTTGAATTTCTCCGTCGTCCGCATCCCAGCCTTGCTGACCATAGTCCGGTCAAGGCTCTTCTGACAAAGAGAGAAACTTTAGTGAATTCAGGATGTCGCCAAAGGGCGAGTGCTAAAAGATGTCCGCGGCAGTGAACTCCATGATCGGCGCCCAATCGGATTCGATTGGCAGGGGTGCGGAAGGTTCGGAGTCCGGAGAGGAGTCCGGCACCTTGGAGTCACGAGCTTCGCAAAGGACAGGGTCGGTGTTCGGCTCAATCATCGTAGAGGTCGCAGCGACCGAGGCGGTGTCCAGCCACCTGTCCTCGATCGGCGCAGTCGGTTCCGAGCTAAGGGTCGGAGCGGACACTTGTGCGGCCTCCAGGGCACTGTTCGGCGGCAGGGCTAGATAGTGCCCATCGAGACAGTGCGGCACGCTGGGCTGTGGCTCGAACCCGCCGAAGATCAAGTCTCCGCGGATGTCTGCCGTGTAGTTCAAACTTCCAAATCTGACCTGATGGCCAGGGGCGTAGCTTTCAATCTGCTCCAGATGGCCAAGCGAATTGGCCCGCAATGCAAAGCCGCCGAATAAAAAGATCTGTCCGGGGAGAAAAGTCTCACCCTGGACCGCATCATTGTTGATGATCGGAGGAGCCATCAGGCCTAAGGATGACGACACAGAGGAACTCTCAATGAAAGCACCAATGTCGGTGTCAAAACCGGCGGATCTCGGGTAGGGGGTCCCGAACTGTGCGTCTAGGAGGATGGTAACAGGAGACAAGGGACATGATGTTTTTACCTGTGTTCGGGCCCTCTCGATGGAGGTAAAAGCCTACTCCTGCTTGATTAATATTGATGATATGGGTAGTACAAGAGTAGATCTACCACGAGATCAGAGAGGCTAAACCCTAGAAGCTAGCCTATGGTATGATTGTTGTTCGTCCTACGGACTAAAACCCTCCGGTTTATATAGACACCGAAGAGGGTTAGGGTTACATAGAGTCGGTTACAATTGTAGGACATCTACATATCCGTATCGCCAAGCTTGCCTTCCATGCCAAGGAAAGTCCCATCCGGACACGGGACGAAGTCTTCAATTTTGTATCTTTATAGTCCAGGAGTCCGGCCAAAGGCTATAGTCCGGCCATCCGGATACCCCCTAATCCAGGACTCCCTCAACGGGCATTATGGGGGTTTAGCTGAGAATATAATACTCAGACAGGCTCACGATTCTGGACTTTGGGCCAAAGTCCGGTGGGCCTGCATGTTTGGGGGCCCATGTGTTCTACCTCAGGGCTTTTCAAATTTCAAGCGATCGGTACGGCGCTGGTTTTAGATGTTATCACAAGGCGAATACACAAAATTGAATAAAGCACGGCAACTGTTGGAATGAAATCACACGACAGTTCCTAACCAGCAATCAGATTTGCAATTCTATCAATGACATACAATGTGATAAATAATATTGTCGTACTACTTATACACACAGGACACTTGTTACTCCATGCCAGATTATTACATCAAAATCTGTCGGAGGATAGATCGATTCGGTACATTGCGTGCACTCTTGAAGAATTTCAATGTTGACTTGGACCAACTCTCCTTGCCGAGAAAGTTCTATTTTGACATCATCCCCTACCACAAGATATGATTTAGATTTGAACCTTAACCATCCTTTAGCATCAATTATCATGCGACCATCCTTTGTACTTACCCTATATTGAGCAGGTTCATCCACACCAAGGTTGTGCATGCACTACAAAAAAAAGACAAATCCGTGACATTTTGTGCCAAACAAATTTTTTTTCTGTCATACATATGACACTTCTATGACGATAATTGTGACAAGACCCGGTATCATCATAGATGTGGTGGGCTCCTACTTCTATGACAAAAAATCATGACAGAAATGGGCGGGCCGGAGACGTAGCTGCATGACATTCTTTGGGCCGTTCATGACGGAAAAAACCGTGGTAGAAGCGAGGGGGAGGAAAATTTCGGGGAGTTCCTGGTTACGGTGGGAGGTCGGGGGCCGAGCGATGCGCGTTTCTCTCGTACACATACGCGCGTGTGTGTGAGGTGTTGGCTCTAACTGAACCCGAGCGAGGCGTTGGGCTCTAACTGAACCCGAGCGATTGCACTGCAGGCTACGCATTACTGAACCCGAGCGATCGATCGATGGCTGTTAACTGAACCTGATCGAGTGATTCCTTCGCTACTGCTTCTAACTGAAGCCGATCGATGGGATGAACAGTGAGCGTTGTGGGGGGTTTGGATGAATAGTGAGCGGTGGCGTTGCCTCTGGATGAACAGGACCCTGTGGTGTGGTGGAGGGCTGGATGAACAGTAGACGACGGAGGGGTGCCCGTGGAGGGGTGGATGAACAGGACCCCATGGTGTGGAGGGTTGGATGAACAGTAGACGGTGGAGGGGTGCCCGTGGAGGGGTGGTTGAACAGGACCCCGTGGTGTGGAGGGCTGGATGAACAGTAGACGGTGGAGGGGTGGTTGAACAGTAGCCGGTGGAGTAGCGCGCGGTGGAGGCTGGATGAACAGGAGCCCGTGGAGGCTGCTCGATGAACAGGAGCCTGTGGAAGCTGGATGAACAGGAGCCCGTGGAGGCTGGAGCAGGTCGACGGCGGAGATGAACAATATCCCATGGACTCCCGTTTTGCGGTACGCCACACCCCTCCCGATGAACAGGACCCCCGTTTCGACCGTAGCGCTCCAACACAAGTCCGTTTCCTCCGTTTTGCGGTACGCCACACCCCTCCCGATCAACAGGACCCCCGTTTCGACCGTAGGATGTCCGTTTCCTCCGTTTTGCGGTACGCCACACCCCTCCCGATCAACAGGACCCCCGTTTCGACCGAAGTAGGTTCGTTTCCTCCGTTTTGCGGTACGCCAGACCCCTCCCGATGAACAAGATCTTGTTTCGAACATGGCCGGTCGAACACAAGGCCGTTTCCTCCGTTCTACAGTACGCCAGGCCTCGTTTCCATCGCCTGTTCCGTCCAAGCCCGCCCGATGAACACAACCACGCATTCCGTTGCCTCCCCATGAACATGACGCATTCCGTTGCCTCCCCATGAACACGACGCATTCTGTTGCCTCCCCATGAACACGACGACGATGCTATTTCTCCGTTCCGACCCAGCCATGTCAACGAGCCCTCGCCGTACGTATGCACGAGTAGGCGTTCGAGACCCAGCCCGTATGTACACATACGTGGCCGTATTTTCTTTCTTGCACCCTGGCCGATGTACATACGTGTACATGCTACGTGCGCGCCTCTACATCGACCTGTATATATGTACGTACACGTTCACGACCAGAATGACAACGCTACGTACGCTTCGACCAGGTGGGTCCCGATCGCCGTGCACTTCCTTGCGTGCGAAGATGTAGCTGGTGGGTCCCAGCAATCGAGGCAAACGTTTTTTCACGAAATACGGTGGCCTATCCGGTGGATCCCGCTATCGGTGGAGGAATAATTATTTTGCACGTAATAAGGAGGCACTTCCTTGCTGCGGCCGTGGACCGGTATCGACCTCTCCACGTCTGATCCACGTCTGATGGAAGTCGTTCCTTGACCACGTTGACCACGCCGTGCCGAGACCACCAGGGCGGTGGACGACGGCGAGGCCTAGGAAGGGGACGACGGGGAGCCGGGGAAGACACGGCAGTGGAAGCCCGCGCACGCGCGGAGAGGAGTATGAGGGTTCACTGGTTCAGCTGCGGTGTGAGGCTGCCCTTGCCGCTGTAAAATCCCAAATTTTCAATTTGGAATGTTATACATAGGTCATCCATGCATATCATATTTTATTGCATCTTCGTTCCGCAATCATCGAAATCCTAAACAACTCAAGGACCCTCGGAGAGAGTTGGGGATTTTTCCGGTTTTCATATTTGGTTTCTATCAAATAATGAAAACAAGGATTTTTTATTTTAATTATTTTTCTCTCCGGAAAATATTTCTTATTAAAATAAATAAATGAGGGGAGATAATATGACTTCTCCAAAACAATTGAAATATTGGAGGAAAAATGTTAAAATCATTTGTTGGATTTTATTTGGATTTTATTTGCGCTAGAAAAATTGCACGTTTTCAAAAATTGCATTTTAGGGGCCAAGAAAATGTTCAGCTCGTTCTAAATATTTCATTTAGACGGTGAAAATTTGTTTTGGCGTTTTTTTATAGGAGTTTTTCCGTCGGCGGAACAATTTTTTAAGAAAACAAAATCTGTGCTTGACAGACCTAGGGCCCAACCGAATGAGCCCGGCCCAGTAGCCGCCGCCCTTGCGCCGCCGCCGTCCACTTTCGGACCGGATGGTGGGAGAATTACACGGCTACTTTTCCTATAGCCAACGTCACTTGGGACCAGTTTCAGCAAGCTTTTTGCACGGCCCATGTCTCAACTGGAGCCATGCAGATGAAGAAGCGTGAGTTTCGCCACTTATGCCAGGGGAACTGTACTGTGGCCCAGTACGTGGATGATTTTAGTAAGTTATCACGCTATGCCCCTGATGATGTGGCCACAGATGCCAAAAGCAGGAGAAGTTTATGGAAGGGCTGAACGATGAGATGAGCATGCAGTTGATGGTGGCAACTTTCAACAACTACCAGGAGTTGGTAGACAAGGCCCTTATGATTGAAGGAAAGCAGCAGCAAATTGAGAGTCCTAAGAGGAAGTATGGACAAGGGAAGTACAACTCAGGAGCTCACCAGAAGCCTCGCTTAACCCCGAATTCGGGAGGACTTGTTCATAACCATGGAGGTCACAACCATGCTGGAGGAGGATCGGATAACCACAATGGTGTGAATAATGGGAATGGGAACGGAGCTAATAACTAAGAACCGCTCCAACCCATCTACACCCGCCAAAAGAGACCTAAGTCAAGTGACTTTCTTTAAGTGCGGGAAGACTGGGCACTATGCCAATGACTGCCCTGAAGGAAGGAATGGAAACAGAAATGGGAGCGCTGGTAAGAAGCCCAATCCATTCAACAAAGGACAAGTGAACCACGTTAACGTGGAGGAAGTTGAAGAGCAGCCGAACACGGTAATAGGTAAGTTTTTGGTTAAGTCATTTACCGCTCTTGTTCTTTTTGATACTGGTGCATCGCATTCATACATATCAAGGGGATTTGTGGATAAGTTTAAGTTACCAACCCAAACCCTTAGGACCCCTCTTTTAGTGAGCTCGCCTGGAGCCGAGTACATGGCTAGCTGATGGTGCAACCAGATACCCCTAATCATTGGCACACATGTTTTTCCGTATGATCTAATTATCTTGGAGTCACAAGGATTGGATGTGATATTAGGTATGAACTGGATGTCGAAGTATGGAGGAAGCATTGACTGTGCTAGCAAATCAATTTATCTTACCACCCCGGAGGGAAAAAGGATTAAGTATGTATCTAGGCATGTGCCTATGAGGAGCCAAGTGAATGCCCTCACGGGAGTTGTACAGGAGGAAGTGCCTGTAGTAAAGGATTTTCCGGATGTTTTACCAGAAGAGTTACCAGGCATGCCACCGGATCAAGACATCGAGTTCCTGATAGAGCTATTGCCAGGTACAGGGCCAATATC
This sequence comes from Aegilops bicornis, assembly GCA_021605145.1. Classification (NCBI taxonomy): domain Eukaryota; kingdom Viridiplantae; phylum Streptophyta; class Magnoliopsida; order Poales; family Poaceae; genus Aegilops; species Aegilops bicornis. The sequence goes on from CM038673.1 coordinate 545,866,641, forward strand.
CAAGAGACCATATCGGATGCCCGTGAATGATCTGGAGGAAATTAAGAAGTAGATCAAGGAGTTATTGGAGAAAGGTTATATTCGAAGGAGTTCATCACCTTGGGGAGCGCCAGTACTTTTGGTTGAGAAGAAGGATAAATCACTGAGGATGGTCGTAGATTACCGAGCCTTAAATGAAGTGACGATAAAGAAGAAGTATCCATAACCAATGATCAATGATCTGTTTGACCAGTTGCAAGGAGCTAAGGTGTTTTCGAAGATTGATCTACGATCAAGATACCATCAGTTGAAGATTCGAGAGAAGGACATACCCAAGACAGCGTTTACCACGCGGTATGGACTGTACGAGTATACGGTCATGTCGTTTGGACTGACTAACGCCCCCGCCTATTTTATGAGTATGATGAACAAGGTGTTCATGGATTATTTGGACAAGTTTGTTGTGGTGTTCATTGATGATATTATGGTATACTCGAAGGACGAAGAGGAGCACAAGGAGCATTTGCGTTTGGTTCTCGAGAAACTCAGGGAACACCAGTTATACGCCAAGTTCAGCAAGTGCGAGTTTTGGTTGAAGGAATTTGGATTCCTTGGGCATGTTATATCGGGAGAAGGTATAGCAGTGGACCCCAGCAAGGTTCAGTCAGTCACTGAATGGTTTGCACCCACTTCAGTTGGCGAGATCCGCAGTTTTCTTGGACTCGTAGGATATTATCGGAGATTCATTGAATTTTTTTCAAAGATTGCTAAGCCAATGACGGAATTGCTGAAGAAGCATACTAAGTTTATATGGACAGATGATTGTGAGGCAAGTTTTCAGGAGTTGAAGAAACGTTTGACTACATCCCCAGTGCTAACATTGCCAGATATACATAAGGAGTTCCAAGTTTATTGCGACGCCTCTCGCTTGGGACTTGGATGTGTGCTTATGCAGGACGGGAAGGTTGTTTCATATGCCTAACGACAACTGAAGCCTCATGAGTTGAACTATGCCACTCATGATTTGGAGCTAGCAGCCGTAGTGCATGCATTGAAGACTTGGAGACATTACCTTATTGGGAACCGTTGTGATGTGTACACAGATCATAAGAGTTTGAAGTACATTTTCACACAGAAGGAGTTGAACCTTAGGCAGAGGAGATGGCTGGAGCTTATAAAGGATTACGATATGAAGTTACACTATCATCCAGGAAAGGCCAATGTCGTAGCAGACGCTTTGAGTCGGAAAAGTTACGCTAATATCCTTGAAAGTAAGGGGTTGCCGAAGGAGTTAGCGGAGGATATCATGGAACTTTGATTGGAGATTGTTCCAAGAGGTTTCATCGCGACAATGGAAGTTCAGTCGACATTGTTGGACAAGATTCGAGAAGCTCAGAAGGATGACAAAGAGATTGCTGAGATAAAGGAGAAAATGAGCAAAGGTAAAGCTAAAGGTTTTCGCGAGGATGAGCACGATACCTTATGGTTTGAGGACCGAGTGTATGTGCCTATTAACTCAGAGATCATGAAGTTAATACTTCAGGAGGCCCATGACTCACCATACTCGATACACCCCGGAAACACCAAGATGTATTTGGATTTGAAGGAACATTTCTGGTGGACTGGTATGAAGAAGGATATTGCCGAGTATGTAGCTGTATGTGATGTATGTCAGAGAGTGAAGGCAGAGCATCAGAAGCCAGCAGGACTGTTACAGCCTATGCCGATACCCGAATGGAAGTGGGATAAGCTTGGCATGGACTTTATCACCGGATTACCTAGAACCAAAGCAGGATATGACTCAGTATGGGTAGTAGTGGATCGCTTGACCAAAGTAGCTCACTTCATTCCAGTCAAAACAACTTACACAAGTGCAAAGTTGGCCAAGATATATATGTCCAGGATCGTATGTTTGCATGGAGTTCCAAGGACCATCGTATCAGATAGAGGAACCCAGTATACTTCAAAGTTTTGGCATCAACTACACCAGACCTTGGGTACAAGATTGGAGTTCAGTACAACATTTCACCCGCAGACGGATGGACACACAGAGAGAGTCAATCAAATTTTGGAGGACATGTTAAGAGCCTGTGCGCTAGATTATGGATCTAGTTGGGATGAGAATTTGCCATATGCAGAGTTCTCATACAACAATAGCTACCAAGCCAGTTTGAAGATGGCACCGTTTGAAGCTCCGTATGGACGCAGATGTAGAACACCCCTAATGTGGGATGAGGTAGGAGACTGTCAGTTATGTGGACCAGATTTGATCAAAGAGTTGGAGGAGAAGGTTAAACTGATCCGAGATAGATTAAAGATTGCTCAGTCCAGGCAGAAGAGTTATGTAGATTCAAAATGCAAGGAGGTAACCTATGAAATTGGAGACTGAGCCTATCTGCGAGTATCACCCTTGCGAGGAGTGAAACGTTTTGGAGTTAAGGGAAAGTTAGCTCCAAGATTTGTAGGCCCATATCGTGTTTTGGAACGGATGGGAGAAGTGGCCTACAAGCTGGAGTTACCTGAAGGATTGTCAGGAGTCCACAATGTGTTCCACGTATCACAGTTTAAGAAATGTCATGCTGAGATGGCCGATATACCATTAAGAGATACAGTGCCCCTAGAGACGATACAGTTAGACAGTAATCTGACTTATAAGGAGAAGCCAGTGAAGATTCTTGACTTTGACAGCTGAGTCACTCGCAGCAAGGTTATCAAGTTTTGCAAAGTTCAGTGGAGCCACCATACCGAGGAGGAAGCCACCTGGGAACGAGAGGATGAAATCCTAAACAACTCAAGGACCCTCGGAGAGAGTTGGGGATTTTTCCGGTTTTCATATTTGGTTTTTATCAAATAATGAAAACAAGGATTTTTTATTTTAATTATTTTTCTCTCCGGAAAATATTTCTTATTAAAATAAATAAATGAGGGGAGATAATATGACTTCTCCAAAACAATTGAAATATTGGAGGAAAAATGTTAAAATCATTTGTTGGATTTTATTTGATTTTATTTGGATTTTATTTGCGCTAGAAAAATTGCACGTTTTCAAAAATTGCATTTTAGGGGCCAAGAAAATGTTCAGCTCGTTCTAAATATTTCATTTAGACGGTGAAAATTTGTTTTGGCATTTTTAGATTTTTATTTTATTTTATAGGAGTTTTTCCGTCGGCGGAACAATTTAAAAAAATCCATGGCCGACCAGGGCCTAGGTCTCGGCCTGAGCAGGCCGGCCCAGCCGAGCCGCCGCCCGCCGCCTCCTAGCAGCGTGGCGCCGCCCGCCGCCGCCACTCGGACCGAGTCCGAGTTAGACTTCGCCTCCCGCCCGCCTTGCCCCCTCCTCCAAGCCGGACCCCTCATCCTATATATATGTCGCCCCCCCTCTAGCCGCCACCACCACCGCTGCCTCCCGTGGCCGGAGCCCAAGCCCGAGCCGCCGCCGCCCGTCCAGTCGCCCGCGCCGCCCTAGCGCCTCCGCCGCGTCTAGCCGCCGCCGCCCCTCCCGCCGCCACCCCTCCGTTAAGCCGAGCCCCGCCGGAGCCGCGAGGTAGCCGCCCCGCCGCTCGGTTTTCCAAAGAAAACCATTTCGGCTTATTTAAAAAAAGCCCTAGTTGCCTTTTTTAGATCGGTTTATTTTTGTCTCTTTCTTCGGTTTATTTATTTAGCGAGCGTTCGCTCGTTCGTTGGCTCTAACGAACGCGTTCTTCGTTTAGTTTCAGTTAACGAACGTTCGTTCGTTAAACTGTACGTCGCTTTTCTTTTATCGGATTTATTCCGCGGTTTTTCTGATCGCGATTTCTGATCCGATGTTCGATCTAGTATAACTTTTCGCTCGTTTATCTGAATCAGGCCATTCAAGCGCCTGGAGTTTCATCCCGAAACCCTCTTTAAGAATAACCAACCCAAACAAGTTTTGTTTCTGTAAAATTTGACCTTAGTTCAGATTAGTAAACGGATCTTATTTTCTTTCGCCGTTTGAGTTTCGTTGCTTCGTTTGGTTTGATTCTTTTTGCGAACCGGAGTTCTTAAGTTGAAATCTCTGGTCAATCTCTTTCAGTTGAGTTTTGCTTCTGCATCTTTGCTTGTTGCTTATGTATGTTATTGTTTGCTTGCGATAGAATTCCCGGAGTGCGAAGCGTGTTACTACGAGTCTCTAGGATTCGCGGATCGTCAGCAAGGCAAGTAACACTTTGATCATACTCTTTTCATACCCAGTTTTTATGCATTAGTTCCAATCCTCAAACATTGCATGATTAGGATGTCATTAACTTGTGGGTTGGGAAGTAGTTGTTGAGGTAGAACCGATTGCCCTGTTACTATCAAACCCTTGGGAGTTACTTCTACGCGTTGCTTATATTGCTATGCTATGCTTGTAGACGTGGTTGGGTTTGAGTGAATCCATGACAGATCACTACTAGGGAAAACGCTATACACAGAGGTATAGCAGTAGCGTGGGTCAAAACTCGGCGCTAGCGCTACTTAGTAGTAGCGCTTGTTGCAAAACCGCGCTACAACCATTATTTTAGCAGCAGCGCGTCTTCACGGAAAAGCGCTACTACTAAAATTCCTCACTAGTGCCGGTGAGCTAGGAATAATGTAGCAGCGCTTCTCCCGGAAGCACGCCATCGCTAAAACATTGTAATGGCGTCAACCTGCTGTAGAGCGCTACTGCTATGTAAAAGAAAATAAATGGAAAATTAAGTAGAAAAGTAAATGAAAATGAAAGAAATAGAAAAAGGAGAAATGAAAAAAAGAAAATTTAAAGAAAACAAAAGAAAAAGAAAAAGAAAACAGAAAGGGTTAGCTGCAGCGCGCTTCTATGGAACACGCTATAGCTATCTTAGCTATAGCGCGTTTCGGAAAAACGCGCTACTGCTAGTTTGACTCAAATCCCGGCAGCCCTGGCTCAAACTTTTGCTAAGTCCTTCCCCCCCCCTCTCTACTACCCCCTGTCCCCCAACTGCTCCATCGCCGCCGTTGCCCTGCCGCCTTCGGCTACACCGCCACCGCCCGAGGCCGCCTGTCACGCCCAAGATGCGACCCTATCCTAAAGGAACTCGAAGGTCCCACCAAGGATAGAAGCGCATCTTGAAGACGCTTTTGCAAGGTGGATATCATTACATCAACATTACATAATAGTGGGGATACATACATAAGGCACAAACGCCCAATAATACAACAACATCATACAAGAGATCAACATCCGACTACGGATGAAACATAAACAGAAACTCAAACGACATCCACCCTGCTAGCCCAGGCTGCCGACCTGGAACTTATCCCCTGATCGAAGAAGCAGCAGAAGAAGAACTCCAAAACAAGCAAACATCGCTCTCGCGTCAAGATCATCGCAATCTGTACCTGCAACAGTTGTTGTAGTAATCTGTGAGCCACGAGGACTCAGCAATCCCATTACCATGGGTATCAAGACTAGCAAAGCTTAATGGGAAAGGAAGGGTTAAAGTGGTGAGGTTGCAGCAGCGACTAAGCATATATGGTGGCTAACATACGCAAATGAGAGCGAGAAGAGAAACAAAGGAACGGTCGTCAACTAGTAATGATCAAGAAGTGATCCTGAACTCCTACTTACGTCAGACATAACCCAGAAACCGTGTTCTCCTCTCGATCCACCCCGAAAAGAGACCATCACGGTTACGCACACGGTTGGTGTATTTTAGAAGAGTTTGCTTCAAGTTTACTACAACCGGATATTAACAAATTCCCATCTGCCACATAACCGCGGGCAGGCTTTCGAAAGTTTATACCCTGCAGGGGTGTCCCAACTTAGCCCATGATAAGCTCTCGCGATCAACGAAGGATATTCCTTCTCCCCGGGAACACCCGATCAGTCTCGGAATCCCGGCTACAAGACATTTCGACAGCAATAAAACAAAACCAGCAAAGCCGCCCTAATGTGCCGACAAATCCCGACGAGCAAAGTTGCACATATCTCGTTCTCGGGGCACACCGGATGAGCAAGACGACGGGTTGGCATAGACCCTGGTTGCCCAGGGGGCGCCGGACATCGCTCGGTTTGGACCAGCACTCGAAGGAGAACTGGCCTGGGGGGGCCAAAATAAAGATGACCCTTGGGCTCCGGAAACCCAAGGGAAATAAAAGGGCATAGGTGAGGCAAATGGTAAAACCAATGTTGGGCCTTGCTGGAGAAGTCTTATTCAAAGCAAACTGTCAAGGGGGTCCCATAAATCACCCAACCGCGTTAGGGACGCAAAATCCGGGAACATAACACCGATATGACGGAAACTAGGGCGGCAAGAGTGGAACAAAACACCAGGCATAAGGCCGAGCCTTCCACCCTTTACCAAGTATGTAGATGCATTAATAATATAAGAGATATTGTGATATTCCAACATAAACATAATCCAACATGGAGCAATCTTCATCTTCACCTGCAACTAGCAACGCTATAAGAGGGGCTGAGCAAAAGCGGTAACATAGCCAAACAATGGTTTGCTAGGAAGGGTGTCAAAGGTTAGAGGTTCATGGCAATTTAGGAGGCTTGAGGAGACAAAGATAGGTAGCGCAGCATAGCGAAAGAACAAAGCAACTAGCAAAGCAATGATAGTAGTGAGATCCAAGGTGACGGTCATCTTGCCTGAAATCCCGCAAGGAAGACGAACGAGTCCATGAAGAAGATGAAGCCACGAAGACGAACCAAGCGTAGACGAACGAATCCTCACGATCGCAACGAAACGGGAACTATCAAGAAGAAGCACACAACATAAAACACACCACACATGAACAAGACATGGTGCACAACCAAGCATGATGCATGACAACGCTAGATGAGGCTACTCATGGCAAGATAGAATGCATTCAAGAGCAACACATCAAAGCAAGTTCAAATGAGGCCGGGAACAACATATAACAATTCCGGTAAATCCTCATATGCAAATTTCGAAATTGGTCCAGATCTGCATAAACCATATGTTCAAGTTGTTAAACAGCAAGTTAAGATGCACCACGATGATCTACACGAAATTCTAGTCAAGTTACATATAAAGTTCATTTGATTCGGAGCTACGGCCTAGAAGATATGAGCAAAACAAGTTAAACATGGCATTGATGCAAAATGCATACAAACCTCAAGCAAACACTCTCAAAACAAGGATGCAACATGATAATATGAAACTACATACAAAATCACGCAAGTTTCATATAGAGCACACTCAAAATGGAACAACGGTTCAACACATACACATGAAACAAGTTATAACCACAATCTGTCCAAAACAACAACTAGGCATATTGCAAGCACCTAAACAACAAGCTACATCATCTTAACATGATAACAAAATGCATGGACGTGATGTACAGGTAATGCATAACAAAACATGAACACTGAGCTATCTCCATAAACCACTAGAACATGCTCAAGAGGACATGGCAAGATTGCAAATAATAACAGTTCAGACTTTGCAGAAAACAACATCAGGTTGCAATGTTTAGAGCTATCAAACAACATGTTACAGCAAGCTATCAAGTCAAACTAGAGCACGGCATCAATCTACTCAAAGCATATAACAAAAGTCATTTACTGACCATAAGCCAGAAGGGCACAGAAAATATGATGGCACCCATGTAAACATGACAAGTTATATTACAGATTCATACATGGCAGGAACAACAAGAAGTAGGCATGTTGGTGAGCTTCAATTACTCACCACAGAGAAATACATGGCATGTCAAGGCAACTCACAGTAAGAATACATGTTTATGAAGCAAAGAATGGCAAGAACAAACTCATAGGGTGCATGGATCACTAGAAAAGCTCATGGCAGAACTGAACTTAATGTTAACAGGCTGACAGCAACATTATTTAGCAAGTCTGGAGCAAGATAACAACAAGCTACAGCAGTCTATAAATGCAACCAGTGGCATGGATGGATAGATCAAGACATGTATAACAAAACATCCTTAGTGAACATTTCCAGATTATGCATAGTTTGACTTGTAGAATCAGGTTAACATAGCATCATGATATAGCAGATTTAGACATGCAAAACAGCAACAGCAAGTACCCTACTTAACAAGCTTGATGCACTCACTACAGAAATCACAAAAATACATGGATAGCACCCCTGTAAAGAAGGCATGACATAGATCAAAACTCATATAGAGCTCATACTCATAAGATGCACACATCAAATGCAACAAAAATGACAAATCAAGTTATAACAGTTCAGCAGATTAACATCATAGAGCACTCCTGCAACGATGATTCAGGCATCAAGATGGACTCAAATGAACATGATGCAATGGAATTAATTGAAGAGCATCTCATGACGAACATTTTGATATATCATACATGCAAAATGGAGCTACGAGCAGAGAGTTATGGCATCACTAACATACACACATAATGTCAATTTCCAGGGACTTAGGCGATTTTCCAAAAAAAAAACAAGTGAGCGCCTAGTAACTATACGTCGCCCGGGGCGGGATGTAAGGGCAGGCCGAGCCTCACCTTGCTGGGCCTGGCCCAGGGTGGAGAGGAGGCCGGACGCTGGGCCGGGGCACCGGGGCCCACGGGGTCGGGCCGACGCGGGGACGCGACCCTCGTCTCCCTCGATCCCGAACGGGACCGGGGAGGCCGGGGCGGTGGCGGCTGAAGGCGACGCCGGCGAGGGCGCTGGACGCCGTGGAAGAGCCGGATCGGGCGACGCCGGCCAGATCGAGGCGGAAGGCGAGGCGAAGACGCGAGGAGAGGCCGGGCCTGGCGCGGGCGCCCGCCATCTCCGGTGAACGGGCGGGCTGGGCGACGAGGCACTGCAGGCGGAGCGGCAGAACGACGGCGGAGGCGCACGGCGGAAGGAGCAGCGGGAGGCGACGGGCGACGGCCGGTGCGGGATCTGACGCCGGGCAGCAGAGGAGTCGGGCGACGGGACGGGATCGAGCGCGGGCGCGCTGACTCTGACCCTCGAGGCTCAGATCGGGGCCCGGGCGGGTCCGACGGGCTTGGCGTGCTGAGGAGGCAGGGGAACAGGTGGCGCGTGGCGGTTGGCTGGCACGGGCGCTGGGCGACGTGGCGGCGCCTCATTGGCGAATGCGGTGGCGCCAAGTGTAGAATGGCGGCGCCGGATCCGAGGTGGGAGGTGGCTGGCTGCACGGAAATTGAGGAAGAAGGGCTAGGGGGGTAGGTTTAGACAGAAATGGAAGGGGGAAGGCTGCTATATATAGCAGGGAGGCCTAGGGATTAGGGTTTGGGGAGTTTTGGGGGCTTTCGGACCCTCGGATCGCGATCGAGCGGCTCCGGACAGAGGGGGAACTAGGTGGGCTACGGTGGGCTGTGCTAGAAAGGCCAAGGGCTGCGGGATAGAAGAGGGAGAGGCCCGGCGGCAGTTTCGAAGACCGAAACATCCGACGAAGGTACCGACAGCGGTGCCGCTATATGTCTAACGGTTGGGCTATCAAACGAGCTCCGAATGCGACGAAAATTGATAGGCGCTCTGTCTACACTATAATAAGACCGCAAGCCAACTTCGACCCATTCCGTGAACATTTTTATGCCACTTATAAAATAATATTTTGGAGGTGCCGCGGGCGCGTGCGAGTGTGTCTGGACTCCGAACGGTCAACGGAGAGAACCAGCGGAACCCGAACGGATGCAAGTTTTGAAAAACATGCAGCTGAAATGCAGATGATGACATGGCAAAGAGATACACGCAAGCACATGACATGGCAAAGATGGCGAATAACTGGCGGACACCTGGCGCATCGAATCCGGGGCGTTACAACACTCCTCCACTAACAAGAGATCTCATCCCGAGATCTTAGGACCGAGACGGAAGGGAAAAGGGATGAGGTGAAATAAGAACAAGAGAGAGGGGATGAACAAGGTCGAGGACACTCGGGAAGAAGAGAGGAACAAAGAATATGGCGAGACCCAAAAGCTCAAGAAACAAGATGGACTCTGAAAGCACTCCGGTTAAACATGGAAAGAGTAGAACATGAACTAGAGAAGATGGAATGATACATGACGAGAGGAACAACACAAACCACCAGAAGACTTGACAGATAAGAATGAGAAGGACGGGGAAGAAGATGACAACTTCTTCGACGAATGAATTTGAAAAGCATCCTTAGAAGGAAGGATTGAACGGAGTTGTTGAGAAAGTCAACAAAGAAAAGAATAAGCTTGTTGTGGACTTATAGGTAACATCTTAAGATCATGAGGTGATAACCGGCCACAAACAGAAATGATTAGATAGCTGAGAAGAAAGAAGAAATGAAAAACTCCACTTCAAAGAACACGGAGAATTATATGCGCTTCGAGATGCGAGAAGAAAAGATACTTGAACTCCTCCAACAAAATCTTGATGAACTCTTGAAAGAATGAATTGAATCATGACGAACCACCATGAAGAACTCCGGTGACAAAAGGATGATGAGATAGAATGAAGGAAGAAAGAATAATATGATCCTTGCGGTGATTTAGATGGAGGTTCCGACGAAATGGCCGACGAAACTTGAACCCCGGAAAAGAAAAGATGAAATCACTTGGAACTAGAATGTATTCATCAAGAACAAACTCCGAAGGAAAGGATTACTCACTTTGAGTGTAGCGACCCGACCTCGCATTTATCAAGCCTCTGTGTTTACATGCCATCCACGGATCGGTATCTGGCATACGGTACATCAATGTATATATCAAAGTGCAATCACATGTATAAATAACGTAAAATAGTATATACCTCATAATACTCAGCGGAAACAATCAAACGGGTGTGGAGTCCCATCAACGCCATCGGCAGGTTGAGTGTAGACCGTAACCCTGTACCGTACTCTTACTCGTCGGAGGTAAAATATCTGCAACACGATACGTTGCAGCCGTGTAGGTCAATACATTGAATGTACTGGCAAGATCACAACATGAGAAAACATATGATAAAACTATACTATATGCAGTATGGCTTTGTGGCTCTGTATCTGAGTTTTGTTTGCGTAAAAGCTGGTTTTCTTTTCCCTACATCAAAGGAATAAATGAATTCTGTACTATGGAGTTTTCTGTCATGACATGGTTCCGCCAACCGATGTCTCATAGCCCAAAATCATGATAAGTTACCCACAATTAAGTTATCAATCGGGTGTTGAGAGTTCCGAGATAGATCCAAGTCCAGATGCTCAAATTGTCCGTAACCGGGGAAACGGCTAATCGATTAGGTTTAAACCCTCTGCAGAGGTTTGTACACTTTTCCCGCAAGATTCGATCCCTCTCTTTACGTTCTCGCACTTCAGGGTGTTTGAGAACAGGATGACCGAAACATGGTCTTAGAAGAGTTCCTCGACCACCGTCCGTACTCATCCCATCCTACCGTAGTTCTACATCTGCTAGTACCGTCCCAGCCAGTCACAACCAAGGTCAACCAAGCCAGAGCCCATAACGACTTGCGGTTGCACAGTAAGCTTCGGGCATGAAGTATTCTTCCGTCTCTTTGAGTGCAGGTGAAGCTTTCCGCAAGATGTCATGGCGCTTCTCCATGCATCCCGCCAACCATCGCTTTCTCCGGTGCCCGTCAACCGTCCTTCACCCGATGAGTGTGTATTGAATTCTTGTCTCGAGTCTTGAAGTCTTGAGGCCTTGAAGATGCAGTCCTTGCAGATTCCATCATGGAGTTGTCGTCATTGACGTAGAGTCCTCCTTCTTCACACCACTCTCGTGCACTCATACCAAACCCCGTCTACTATAGCGTAGCATGAAAATAAATAACGTCCCGGGCTTGGTAACAGGGTGATGGGTTCCTGCCTCATGCATACTACTCAACTACAAGGATTCAATAACACTACTAAGGGGTGGTTGCAAAGATGCCACTATATGCAATAAAACATAGGTATGAAAGCATGGTCAAAGTGAACTTGCCTTGTTGACGATCTTCGAAAACTAGGGATTCGTGGTAGCAAACTTCGCACTCCGGAAATTCTACCGAGACAAACAATAACCATAATAAGCACATAGCATATGATCTCTTAACACAATAGCATAGTAACATAACACACCAAAACAAACGAATCAAAACCCAATAGAAAACTCAAAGAATTCCAACTCAAAGTTTTTCCTTTTTCAAGCAACAACAAAAAAATAGTTTTTCATAACAAGAATTTTTCTCAACATAACCTAATCATGGGTTTAGGTTAACTTAACAGAAAAGAATCCATTAAGCAACTAGGAGCAAAAAGAATTAACTTAAAAGCTATTATAAAACTCCTACTAGGCCTAATTCAAATCCTATTAAGAAAAATAAAATAAAAGTTTTATTTATTATAAATAAAAGTTCATGCTATAAGGTGACAGAAACTATCCTAGAATAGTCAATCACATGTGAAAAGTAAATTTATTTACTAATTAAAATAATAGGAAAACAGTAGCTAGTTAATTAATTAAGAATAACAAGGTTCTGCTTAAAACTAATTTTTTATTAATCCTAAAATACCCAAATTAATTCCTATGGTTTGGCAATGTCAAAACAAAGTTGGGACAAAAAGAATCATTGAAAAATAATTTTCCTTGCTCATTTTATAACAGATTTACTATTCTGACTAAAATTAAAATAAAGCAATTATAAATAATTTTAACATAGCTAATTTTATTTTCTACGGAAACTATAAGAAATTTTCAAACCAACAAAAAAAGAATCACCTAAAAATATTAAACAGAATAAAAGATATGAATTTTTCAAATCTGGAACTATTCTGTCAAAACAGAAAAACGAAAATAAAGAAAAATGGGCTAAACGGGCCTAACTAGCGCACTGCGCGTAATATAGCTAAACGGGACCTAGGGTTAAACTAGTCGGGCCGGCTAAATAAAAAAAACCTAACTAAAAACTAAACCGGACTAAACCGGAGCGAACCGGGTTTATTTTAAAAGAAACATACCCCTTCGGGGGTTCTAATCTACGCCGCACAAACGAGATCGGACGGCGGGGGAGATGTCCGGTGGCTCACCGGTCGGCGGCGGCGGAGGAGGCTCGGGCGGCGATGGTTCCGGCGACTCCGGTGGTCGGGCGCCCGGCGGAGGTCTCCGGCGGTGTGTGCAGCGAGAGGTCGAGGTGGGGTCAGGCGAGCTCGGGGTGGCAGGGGTGGGTCAGGCGGTGGCAATGGCGGCGGCGGCGCTCTCGGGCTCCGGCGAGGCCTTGCGGGGAGAGGGAGAGGTCCGGCGAGGGGGAAATGGGGTGATGGGCAGGGCTTTTATAGGGCGGGGGGCGTCGGCGGGCGTGGGAAGTGAATCGGGGAGGATCGGGGCGGATCCCGGAGATCGCGGGATCTCCGGCGAGCGGCGGCGTGCTCGTGCGCGAGGGGGCGCGGGGGAGAAGGAGGGGGGGGCCCACCTGTCGGCGACGGCGGGGAGCGGGCGCTCGGTCGGTCGACCGAGCAGAAGCCGATTCGGCGGGGGAGGTGGCAGGCGGTTGGCTGGCTCGCTGGGCCGGCTCGGTGGCGCCTGGCTGGGCCGGCTCGGTGGCCGCCTAGGCTGTTGGCTGGGCCGGTTGGCCTGGCCGGCGCCCAAGATTTTTCTTATTTTATTAAAAAAAACAGAGTTAAAATATAAAGTATAAATATTTTATATAGGACATATATATATCAAAATGATCAGGGGAATATTCCCTATCATTTGAACATTTTTCCAGGGGCAAAATCCAAAGTTTATAAAAAAATCATTTTTTTCAAATTCAAATGAAACTCAAATTTGAATTCAAAACTTTTGGCATTGTTTTCCTCTAATATTTTTTTGGAGTGTCATGTTTACTCCTCTCATACTTTTGCTCAAGTTTTTATCAGGCATAGTTTTTGAAATGATACCCACTTGCCAAAGTTTGAATTCAAATTCCCAAAACTCAAAATCATCTGAAACTCCAAATGGCACTTTCAAATGACTTTCAATTTGATATTTTTTTTAACTTCCAACTCATATTTCATATAATTGAAGAAGTCATTTTATCTTCCCTCATGAAAATCATTGAGTTGCATAAAGCTTTGAATTTGAAATATTTTCAGCTGAAATTCAAGTTTTTCCAAAACCCTTTTCATTCCAAATGGAAGAAGTCAATCATCTTCACTCTAGGGTTTGGTGTTGGAAAGAACTTGAATTCATTGGGATCCAAAAAGACAAAGGGGAAAGTTTGGGAAAGTCATTTCATTCCCTCTCATTCAACTTTCAAAAGTTTCAAATTCCACTCAATTTCACTCAATCAATCAAACAACAATCAGACAACAAGCATAGTCATTTATTTAATATAACATTCCAAAATTTGAAATTTTGGGATGTTACATTGAGGAAATAAGAATAAGATTTATTGTATGCTTATCCTTCATCAAATTAAATTGATGACAAACAATGGATTTTGCATACTACTTATTCTTCTTGAAAATGATTAAGGGGAAAATATAGCACAAAACCTGAGAAAATCTTCATGAACCACCGGTAGGATTGGAAAGAACGAATGAATATATGATGAGAACGGAAAAGGAATCTTCAACGGGCCACCGTAAGAGTTCAGAAATGACTGACGAAAAAGAATGAATCACCGGGAAGAATTAGAAAAGCACAAAGATACTTGAGGAATAAAAAGACAAGATAACGACGGGATCGCGAACTGATTGAAGAATACTTGAACGAACACCGAAAGAATATTAAGACGAACGAAAGGGGCACGGATATAGAACAATTGGAGCAGGAATCTGAAAACTTAGAACGAAGAAATCTTAGAAAAGGTGACCTCCGGATGATCGAGAGGGAAAGCAACACCTGAAATACTCCGGATTGATGAAAAGAATTGCACGACTAGAAACAATTTGATAGGATAACATCGAGCTCGCACCTCGAATCTCCGGGAGAACGGACAATATTTAGAGGAAAAACTCTTCTTCGGTCTTCAAATGACGACGAGAAACACCACCAAAATTGTTAAGGCACTCCAGGGGAACGAAAAGCGAAGAGGTTGAGCCAACTATGAAAAGAATGTTAAAACGATCTTGGAAAAGGCATGTGACTGATGAAATTCAATCTTACGTCACACTTGAAAAGAATTGGGAATAGCTCCGAGGAAATTAAAAGAGTCAGGTACGATCCTGGGAAAAGACTTGTGGTTTAGGGCCCACTAGAATAAAAACACCATTGGAAAGGATTGTTGAACAGATAGATGATGCACCGAAACAATTGAAATATTTGAATGAGGTGACAACCTCGAATTAATTGGAACACAGACGAATCTCCTGAGATGTCTTGCATACTCCGGAAGGATAAACTGGCGAGAGGAGAACGAGCAGGGAAAACACTTGAGCCGAGGGAAAGAATATAATGAACCCGAAAAAACATGAATTGAGTCTACCGGAGAAGAGATGAAGAATGACGAACGAGACGAGAATTCACCGGTTGAAATAATTGACGAAAAACTGAAGAGGCTCCGTACGAATGAAATTGATGCTCGAAAGAGATTCAAACTCCGGGAAGAGGAGGGGTGGGAGGGCGGGAAAACAAAGGCAACTTGGAACGGGAACAGACGAATAACTTGAAAAGAAAGCACCGGTCGAAATCATTGAGGAAGGAAAGCAAGACTCCGCACGAGTAGGATGGATACTCGAATACAGACTCCGGTTCAGAAAAGAAGAAGGGACGGCGGGCGGGAAAAACAAAGACAACTTCGAACAGGGAAAGAACGACATTTGAAAAGAACTGAGGATTGATCTCGTGAAAGACAAAGAGGTTTGAGTCGACTTGACGAGAGATGCACTAGATGAAAAGAGCTGAGAACCAACGATCGGATAACCAACTGCGTGAACCTAAAGAAAATTTGAAGGGGAAGAGGAGTAATCCAAAACACCTACGTCAAGATTCCTCACCAGAGCGACGAAGGGGCAGAGGAGTAAAAAGAATTCCTACTCTCCGATATAACTAGACTCAGAAATCAGTTTTCTTCTAGACTCAACAACGGCCAAAATACACGATCAATCAACGGGGCTCCTATGGTCGGTCGAGGCTCTGATACCAACTTATCACGCCCAAGATGCGACCCTATCCTAAAGGAACTCGAAGGTCCCACCAAGGATAGAAGCGCATCTTGAAGACGCTTTTGCAAGGTGGATATCATTACATCAACATTACATAATAGTGGGGATACATACGTAAGGCACAAACGCCCAAGAATACAACAACATCATACAAGAGATCAACATCCGACTACGGATGAAACATAAACAGAAACTCAAACGACATCCACCCTGCTAGCCCAGGATGCCGACCTGGAACTTATCCCCTGATCTAAGAAGCAGCAGCAGAAGAACTCCAAAACAAGCAAACATCGCTCTCGCGTCAAGATCATCGCAACCTATACCTGCAACTGTTGTTGTAGTAATCTGTGAGCCACGAGGACTCAGCAATCCCATTACCATTGGTATCAAGACTAGCAAAGCTTAATGGGAAAGGAAGGGGTAAAGTGGTGAGGTTGCAGCAGCGACTAAACATATATGGTGGCTAACATACGCAAATAAGAGCGAGAAGAGAAAGAAAGGAACGGTCGTCAACTGGTAATGATCAAGAAGTGATCCTAAACTCCTACTTACGTCAGACATAACCCAGAAACCGTATTCTCCTCTTGATCCACCCCGAAAAGAGACCATCACGGTTACGCACACGATTGGTGTATTTTAGAAGAGTTTGCTTCAAGTTTACTACAACCGGATATTAACAAATTCCTATCTGCCACATAACCGCGGGCACGGCTTTTGAAAGTTTATACCCTGCAGGGGTGTCCCAACTTAGCCCATGATAAGCTCTCACGATCAACGAAGGATATTCCTTCTCCCCGGGAAGACCCGATCAGTCTCGGAATCCGGCTACAAGACATTTCGACGACAATAAATCAAGACCAGCAAAGCCGCCCGAATGTGCCGACAAATCCCGATAGGAGCTGCACATATCTCTTTCTCGGGCACACCGGATGAGCAAGGCAGCGGGTTGGCATAGACCACAGTTGCCCAGGCGCCGGACATCGCTTGGTTTGGACCAGCACTCGAAGGAGAACTGGCCCGGGGGGGCTAAATTAAAGATGACCCTCGGGCTACGGAAACCCAAGGGAAATAAAAGGGCATAGGTGAGGCAAATGGTAAAACCAATGTTGGGCCTTGCTGGAGAAGTCTTATTCAAAGCGAACTGTCAAGGGGGTCCCATAAATCAGCCAACCGCGTTAGGGACGCAAAATCCGGGAACATAACACCGATATGACGGAAACTAGGGCGGCAAGAGTGGAACAAAACACCAGGGCATAAGGCCGAGCCTTCCACCCTTTACCAAGTATATAGATGCATTAATAATATAAGAGATATTGTGATATCCCAACATAAACATAATCCAACATGGAGCAATCTTCATCTTCACCTACAACTAGCAATGCTATAAGAGGGGCTGAGCAAAAGCGGTAACATAGCCAAACAATGGTTTGCTAGGAAGGGTGTCAAATGTTAGAGGTTCATGGCAATTTAGGAGGCTTGAGGACCAAACGATAGGTAGCGCAGCATAGCAAAAGAACGAAGCAACTAGCAAAGCAATGATAGTAGTGAGATCCAAGGTGACGGTCATCTTGCCTGAAATCCCGCAAGGAAGAATAACGAGTCCATGAAGAAGATGAAGCCACGAAGACGAAACAAGCGTGAGCGAGCGAATCCTCACGATCGCATAGCGAAAGCGGGAACTATCGAGAAGAAGCACACAACATAGTAAATACACATCACATGAACTAGACATGATGCACAACCAAGCATGATGCATGACAACGCTAGATGAGGCTACTCATGGCAAGAGAGAATACATACAAGAGCAACACATCAAAGCAAGTTTAAACACTACTGGAATCAGCTACTTTGCCATCTGCCAGCTCTTTGCCGTCTGCTAGCGGACGGCAAATAAGCTCTTTGCCATCAGCTACACAAAAGCGGACAAAAGAACTGGCTGATGGCAAAGACCAAGGTTACCATCAGCCAGTTCTTTGCCGTCCGCTCGCGGACGGCAAAGATTCGTTGCCGTCGGCTAGCGGACGGCAAAGAGGGAGGGGCCCCACTGACGAGTTGCAAAAAAAAAAAAAACCTACTTGAGGCCCTCTTTGCCGTCCTCTAGCGGACGGCAAAAAGAGCAAGAAGGCGGACGGCAAAAGGGTGGCGGGCGGCAAGAGGAAGGCCCCACATGCGTTAACGGGCCGCGCCCCCCTCTCTCTCTCTTCTCTCCCACCTCTGTAGCCCCTGCACCACCCGCCGCCCTTGGCGCCCCTTGTCGCCCCACCACCCGCCGCCACCCAGCGCCCCCGCCGCCCGCCGCTGCTGGCGCGCGCCCGCCAGGCGCCCGGCACCTCCGCGCCCGCCGCCCGGCGGGCCAGCGCCGCCGCCCAACCGCCCGCCCCCCTCCTCCGCCGCCCAGGCCGCACCGCCCCCTCCTCCACCCTCGCCCGCCACCAGCGCCCCCCCCAGCTGCCCCGCCGCCTGTAGTCTTGGCGCCACGCCCGGCGCCCGGCACCCTCCAGCGCCCGCCGCCCGGCGGGCCCGCCGCCCAGGCCGCCCGCCCCCTCCTCCGCGCCCAGGCCGCACCGCCCCCTCCTCCACCCTCGCTGCAGGTGAGTCTCTTCTTCCTTTTTTTTCCTTTTTCTGTTTTTTTAGTTTTAGGTTTATGTTTACTTTTAGGTTTATAGGTTTACTTTTAGTTTAGTATTAGGTTTAGATTTAGTTTTTTACTTTTTCTGTTTTTTTAGTTTTAGGTTTAGGTTTAGTTTAGTTTTAGGAAAGAAGAAAAAGAGAAAAAGAGGAGATCAGGAGAAGAAGAAGAAGAGGAGGAGGAGAAGAAAAAAGAAGAGGAAGAAGAAGAAGAAAAGAGAGGAGAGGAGGAGAAGAAGAAGAAGAGGAAAAAGGAAAGGAGGAAGAAGAAGAAGAAGAAGAAGAAGAAGAAGAAGAAGAAGAAGGAAAAAAAGGAAGAAAAGGAAAAGGAGGAAGAAGAAGAAAAGGAAAAAAAGGAAGAAAAGGAAAAGGAAGAAGAAGAAGAAGACACCCCGACCCCGAGACCCCGACCCCGACCCCGACCCCGACACCCCGACCCCGAGACCCCGACCCCGACCCCGAGACCCCGACCCCGACACCCCGACCCCGACCCCGACCCGACCACGGTACCTGGACCCGACCCGGCACCCGACACGACACCCGACCCAGACCCGACCCCGACCCGAGACCCCGACCCGACACCCAGACCCGACCCGACCCGACCCGACACCCCGACCCGACACCCCGACCCCGACCCGACACCCCCACCCCCAGCCTGACCCGACACCCGACCCCGACACCCCGACCCCAGGCTGACCCAACACCCCGACCCAGGCTGACCCGACACCTGACCCCGACACCACACCCGACTCAAACAACACCCGACACCGACCACGGCACTACCCGACATCGACCGACACCCCGACCCCGACCCAAACAGCACCCCGACCCGACCACGGCACCCGACACCGACAGGACACCCGACCACCGACACCTCCCGAATAGGTTTTCTTTGGACTTCGAGTGGCGTACGGTGTGATATATTTGTGAATTATTAGTTAGGTCATATATTTTTCGATTTTGCTATGAAAAACATCATAGATAATTGTGTTGATCGTGTAGTTTTAATTGTGCAGTTGTTTCGTCGCTGCGAGGTTTGGTGTTCGACGACCTCGCCGTGCGTTTGACGAGCTCTGCCCCTTCGTTCGTGGGTGAGCACAAATGACAACTCCTCCTCCCCCATTAATTATTTGATCTATTCCGATGAAACTTGATAGCTAGCTATATATGTGTCTTGAATCATCAGTATGCGTAACCAATATGTGTCTCCCGTTCGAAAGCATCATAGTTATAAATATGCATGCATTTGCATATTTATAACCTTGATCCTTTCGAATTGTCCAACGCTATCCATGGACAGCCCGAGTATGTGTAGATTGGGTTCGTTTTCCCATATGCTTTGCTCCGGATCCGACGCATATATTTCGTCGATTACCTCCTGTTGTTCTCCAGGTACACATCCTCTCTGTTTATTGCAGAGACGTGTATCAGGAGAACGGCGGGGAGGTGCTGCCGAAATTTTGCATCGGATCCGGAGCATAGCATGGGAAAATGAACCCAATCTACACATACACGGGTGGGATTAGGACCTATCATTACCTATTAGAGTGTAGGTTGCATGGACGTAATAAAATTGACATGGTGAATTACATATATAATTGTTGTGTGTCCAGTAGCTCTGAAAGTCAAGATGAGTGACCGTGCTTGGATGTATACCGGTCACACTGGTCAGAACAAATGGAGCGCTGAATGGTTCACAAAAACTAAGGGGTTTGTGCAAGCCGCATTTGCAAATGGCCAAAAGAAAACCTGGTGCCCTGTTTCCGGTGCGGCAATTGGGAAAAGAAGACAGAGGCTGAAATGGGCAAACACCTGCAGAAGAGTGGTTTTACGCCCGATTATATGGTGTGGACATTTCATGGTGAGTCTGCCCAACATGACCGAGCTGAGGTGGGTCGTCGTCGCACCGATGAGCATGGTACCGGGATGGAAAACATGGTGCAAGGCTATGATGATGCTCGGGATTCGGACGAGGAGATGGAGGAATCTGCAAAGGCCTTCAATGAAATGTTGGAGTCTTCGAAACGTCCGCTCCACGAGCACACTGAGCTTTGTCAGTTGGATGTCATCTCACAAGTAATGGCTCTGAAGGCTCAATTCAACTTGGGCGAGAATGCTATGACGCAATTATGGCGATGTTGGGCGCTTTCTACCCAAAGGCCATGTAATGCCCGCAAACCTGTACCAGTCGGACAAAATCCTCCGTGCAATCAAGATGCCCTATGAGAAGATACATGCACCGTGAGAAAGGATGTGCCTTATTTAGGCTTGACTATGCGGACTTGAACTATTGTCCCATTTGCAAGTCTTCCAGGTATATTGTGGTAGACAACGGTATGGGTGAGAAGACACAGACCAAAATCCCCGTTAGTGTTCTTCGGTATATGCCAATCGTACCAAGACTTCAACGTCTTTTCATGGTCGAAGAGACGGCCAGACGGATGACATGGCACAAAACAGGCAAAAGAACCGAACTAGATGCGGATGGGAATCGATGATGGTACACACATCGGATGGTGTTGCGTGGAAAAAGTTTGATGAATTACATCTTGACAAAGCGGCAGATCCGAGGCATCCTCGAGTCGGCATCAACGGATGGGTTCAGTGTGTTTGGTATGACGGCAGCCCAATACAGTTGTTGGCCCGTATTTGTCTTTCCACTCAATCTCCCCCCGGACAGATTATGCAAAGAAAGAACATTTTCCTGACGTTGATAATTCCAGGACCCAACTATCCGGGCAAAAATATGAATGTGTACATGCAGCCGCTTAAGGACGAATTGCAAGAAGCTTGGGATAATGGGTTCAAGACATACGACGCCTATAGCAAACGGAACTTCATAATGCGTGTCTGGTACATGTACTCGACGCATGACTTGCCGGCGTATGCGCTATTTGTTGGCTGGTGTGTGCATGGAAGGTTCCCGTGCCCCACATGCAAGGGAGCTCTTGAGTTTCGTTGGCTTCAGGCCGGTCGCAAGTTTTCTTGCTTCGACATGCATAGATAGTTCTGGATGCTAGCCATAAGTTCAGGAAAGACAAGAAGAACTTCATCAGAGGTAGAGTTGTCAAAAACTCTGCACCACCTGCATTGACAGGCCAACAGACCCTGGATCGGTTAAACGCTCTCGAGCCAGATCCACAACGTCCAGGGTACTTCAAGGGGTATAATACTAAGCACGCGTGGACTCACAAAACATGCTTATGGTATCTGCCTTACTTCAAAGACCTCCTTTGCCCACACAACATCGACATGATGCACACTGAGAAGAATATCGCCGAGGCACTTTTTGGTACATTGTTCGGGATAGATGGGAAGTCAAAGGATAATACTAAG
Organism: Aegilops bicornis; assembly: GCA_021605145.1. Taxonomy (NCBI): domain Eukaryota; kingdom Viridiplantae; phylum Streptophyta; class Magnoliopsida; order Poales; family Poaceae; genus Aegilops; species Aegilops bicornis. The sequence continues at coordinate 545,888,607 of CM038673.1, forward strand.
GCTAGAGTCGATCTGGAGGCGCTATGTGATAGGCCGTTGCAAAACATGAAAGAACCGAAAGGAAAGCAGAACTGGACGAAGCCAAAGGCATGGTTCAATTTTGGAAGGCCAGCTATGAGGGAAATTCTCCTGTGGGTGCAACAGCAGTTGATGTTCCCCGATGGGTATGCAGCGAATCTAAAGAGGGGAGCGAATCTTGATAAACTGAAGATATTTGGTCTCAAGAGTCATGATTGGCACATATGGATTGAGCGGGTAATGCCGGTGATGTTGCGTGGCTTCATCCACGAGGATGAATGGCTAATCTTGGTAGAACTCAGCTATTTCTTCCGTGTACTTTGTGCGAAAGAACTATCACCTGGCGTGCTAGAAGAAATGGAAGAGTTGGCGCCGGAGTTGATCTGCAAGTTAGAGAAGATCTTTCCACCGGGCTTCTTTAATCCAATGCAGCATTTGATTTTGCATCTCGACCGAGGCAAGATTGGGGGCCCGTGCAAAATCGTTGGTGCTACCTAACCGAGAGAATGCGTAAGACGATTCGACAAAAATGTAAAAATAAACGTAGAATTGAAGCATCGATGGCTGAGGCATTCATCACAGAGGCGGCAAACTTCGTAACAGCGCACTCTGAAGCCAAAAATCGTCATTTGCATAATCCGAAGCCTCGGTACAATCTTGACGAGCCTAAAAAGGTGGATCCAACCTCAGCCTATTCAAAGGGAATCTCGCACCAGCTAGTGTTTCACATGCACGGTATCTTTGAATAACGAATAATGGCGGACCATTTCGTTGTATATCTTCAACAACTGATAGAAGTGCGGCCGTACATCGAGTAAGTTCTCGGTACATTGTTTATAACTTCTATTTCCTTTGAACTACTGTTATTCCTGGATATGTCATACAGTCGATACGTCGCCATATTCTCGTATGGAGCGGAGATCCAAAAGGATTCCGTCGAAGAGTATGAGCTTCTCGCATAAAGCAAGGAGGTGGCTATCGGTTTCATCTCTTGGTTCAAACAAGCGGTAATTTCTATTAGACAATTTCATTTCATTCGCTAATTTGTGCATAATGCAACAATCCTTTCATATTAAACTTGTAGGCTAATTCAGAGTCTATGGACGCCGAATTGAGACAAGTCGCTAATGGTTTTGACTATAAGGTCCGTTCATTTGACAAGTACGACATCAACGGGTATCGCTTTCGTACCTATGGCAAAGAGCTATCTATAGCCGACCGGAAGTCAACAAATTGTTGTGTATCTGCTATCGGCGAAGGAGGTACCGAGTATTATGGGAGAGTTGAAGCAATTTATGAACTTACATTCTATGGTGAAAACCCACGAATGTCGTAGTCTTCAAATGTTATTGGTTTCAGCCGAAGGAGACTAGAAGGACTCATGAACATGTAGGGCTAGTTGAAATCAACCAAAGCACTCATTTAGATGTTCTGATGTCTATATTATGGCTCAACAAAGCGACCCAAGTATTCTATCTACCGTGGGCCTGCCAAACTAATCCAAATCTGAAAGGTTGGGATGTCGTTTATGAAGTGCCGCCACGTGCTAGACTTTCTCCCACAAAGGAAGAGGATTATGAACCTCACATTAACCCAGACACATATGAAGGAGAATTCTTCCAAGAGACACGTCTTTCCAAAAAGCGTTTCAAGAACCGCTATACTTCACCCCAAAACATTGAAGTAGACAGCGACAGTGAATCCGACATCAGCCCAGAGGAGGAACAAGAAGAGCCGGAACAAGAAGAGGTTACTGCTGCGGATGACCTGTCAATGCTTGACCGATTACGTCAAGGTGGCCTTGCACATGTTGATGCCAATGAACCCTATGAGCCCGTCATTGATTATAGTGATGATGATGATTATGCATTTATTGATGATCTTGATCGAGATTATTAGTAGTGTCGTATTACATTTTTTATGTTGTACTTGATGATGATACACTTAAGTGATACACATATTATTATTCATGTCGGTCTTTTTTATGTTGTACTAATTTACGTTTACTGTTTGTCATGGCAGGTGTTGAAAGATGGTGGGCGCTGGTCGGGAGGCGTGGTCCGAGGTCTTCCATTCCAGACGCACCTCTCCGCCGGCGTTGCTGGACAGTATGGCCACACCGCCGGCCCTTCTTCTTCGACCGATCGGTGCGAACAGAGGACGAGGTAGGAAGAGAGTAGGTAGGGAACGTGGTCGTGGGAGAGGAGGTAGGGTGACTGCTCACGGCGCCTTTCCTCGCCGCCACCCAGCTGTTTCACCCGAGCACGTGATTGCTAGGGTGGACTCGTCCGAGGAGGAGGCTACACGGACTCGGTCCACGAGCCTCCGGTCCACGGGTCTTGGGCCTCGAGTTCGGCCCACGTGACCCCGGAGGAGCACACGTCCGGATGCGGTACCTGGCCGGATCAGCCCGAGGAGCCGAGTGGCCATGCTGATGATGGCGGGGAGCCGACTGATCTTGAGGAGGAGGGGGGCACCGTTGTTGGGTAACGTAGTAATTTCAAAAATTTTCCTACGATCACGCAAGATCATGGTGATGCATAGCAACGAGATGAGAGTGTTGTCTACGGACCCTCGTAGACCCACAGCGGAAGCGTTGACGCAACGTAGAGGAAGTAGTCGTACTTCTTCACGATCCAACCGATCCAAGGACCGAACGTCACGGCACCTCCGAGTTCTGCACACGTTCAGCTCGATGACGTCCCTCGAACTCCGATCCAGCCGAGTGTTGAGGGAGAGTTTAAATCGACGACGGCAGCGTGGTGACGATGATGATGTTCCACCGGCGCAGGGCTTCGCCTAAGCTCGCTACGGTATTCTCGAGGTGTAATATGGTGGAAGGGGGCTGCACACGGCTAAGGAAAGATCTCAAGGATCAACTTGTGTGTCATGGGGTGCCCTCTGCCCCGTATATAAAGGAGGGAAGGAGGAGGGGCTGGCCGGCCAAGGGAGGTGCGCCAGGTGTCCTACTCCTACTAGGAGTAGGATTCCCCCCCCCCCAATCCTAGTCCAACTAGGTTTCCCCAAGTGGGAAGGGAGAGAGAGGGGGGGCGCCCCCTTCTCCTAGTCCTAATAGGACAAGGGAAGGGGGGAAGGTGCGGCCAGCACTTGGGCCCCCTTCTCTCCTTTCCACTAAGGCCCATGTTGGCCCATTAGTATTCCGGGGGGTTCCGGTAACCTCCCGGTACTTGGTAAAATTCCTAATTTCACCCGGAACACTTCCGATGTCCAAACATAGACTTCCAATATATGAATCTTTATGTCTCGACCATTTCGAGACTCCTCGTCACGTCCGTGATCTCATCCGGGACTCGAACAACCTTCGGTACAGAAACATCATAACAACTCATAGTAGCATCATCGAAGCGTTAAGCGTGCGGACCCTACGGGTTCGAGAACTATGTAGACATGACCGAGACACCTCTCTGGTCAATAACCAATAAGCGGGACCTGGATGCCCATATTGGCTCCTACATATTCTACGAAGATCTTTATCGGTCGGACCGCATAACAACATACGTTGTTCCCTTTGTCATCGGTATGTTACTTGCCCGAGATTCGATCGTCGGTATCCAATACCTAGTTCAATCTCGTTCTTGGCAAGTCTCTTTACTCGTTCCGTAATACATCATCTCACAACTAACTCATTAGTTGCAATGCTTGCAAGGCTTATGTGATGTGCATTACCGAGAGGGCCCAGAGATACCTCTCCGAGCAATCGGAGTGACAAATCCTAATCTCGAAATATGCCAACCCAACATGTACCTTCGGAGACATCTGTAATGTACCTTTATAATCACCCGATTCACGTTGTGACGTTTGGTAGCACCAAAAGTGTTCCTCGTGCAAACGGGAGTTGCATAATCTCATAGTCATAGGAACATGTATAAGTCATGAAGAAAAGCACTAGCAACAAACTATACGATCAGGTGCTATGCTAATGGAATGGGTCATGTCAATCAGATCATTCAACCAATGATGTGATCCCGTTAATCAAATAACAACTCCTTGTTCATGGTTAGGAAACACAACCATCTTTGATTAACGAGCTAGTCAAGTAGAGGCATACTAGTGACACTCTGTAGGTTTATGTATTCACACATGTATTATGTTTCCTGTTAATACAATTCTAGCATGAATAATAAACATTTATCATGATATAAGGAAATAAATAATAACTTTATTATTGCCTCTAGGGCATATTTCCTTGATCTCCCACTTGCACTAGAGTCAATAATCTAGATTACACAAGAATGATTCTAACACCCATGGAGTCTTGGTGCTGATCATGTTTTGCTCGTGGAAGAGGCTTAGTCAGCGGGTCTGCAACATTCAGATCCGTATGTATCTTGCATATCTCTATGTCTCCCACTTGGACCAAATCCGGATGGAGTTGAAGGCGTCTTTTGATGTGCTTGGTTCTCTTGTGAAATCTGGATTCCTTTGCTAAGGCAATTGCACGATATTGTCACAAAAGATTTTCATTGGACCCGATACACTAGGTACAACACCTAGATCGGTTATGAACTCCTTCATCCAGACTCCTTCATTAGCTACTTCGAAGCAGCTATGTACTCGACTTCACATGTAGATCCCGCCACGACGCTTTGTTTGGAACTGCACCAACTGACAGCTCCTCCGTTTAATGTAAATACGTATCCGGTTTGCGATTTAGAATCGTCCGGATCAGTGTCAAAGCTTGCGTCGACGTAACCGTTTACGACGAGTTCTTTGTCACCGCCATAAATGAGAAACATATCCTTAGTCCTTCTTAAGTACTTAAGGATGTTCTTGACCGCTGTCCCGATGATCCACTCTGGATTACTTTGGTACTGCACGCCAAACTTACCAAAGAAGGCACACATCAGGTCTAGTACATGACATTGCATACATGATAGAGCCTATGGCTGAAGCATAGGGAACATCTTTCATTTTCTCTCTATCTTCTGCGGTGGTCGGGCATTGAGTCTTACTCAACTTCACACCTTGTAGCACCGGCAAGAACCCTTTCTTTGCACGATCCATTTTGAACTTTTTCAAAACTTTGTCAAGGTATGTGCTTTGTGAAAGTCCTATTAAGCCGTCTTGATCTATCTCTATAGATCTTAATGCCCAATATGTAAGCAGCTTCACCGAGGTCTTTCATCGAAAAACTCTTATTCAAGTATCCCTTTATGCTATCCAGAAATTCTATATCATTTCCGATCAGTAATATGTCATCCACATATAATATCGTAAATGCTACTGAGCTCCCACTCACTTTCTTGTAAATACAGGCTTCTCCAAAAGTCCAGATAAAACCAAATGCTTTGATCACACTATCAAAACGTTTATTCCAACTCCGAGGCTTGCACCAGTCCATAAATGGATCATGGAGCTTGCACACTTTGTTAGCTCCTTTTGGATCGACAAAACCTTCTGGTTGCATCATATACAACTCTTCTTCCGTAAATCCATTCAGAATGCAGTTTTAACATCCATTTGCCAAATTTCATAATCATAAAATGCGGCAATTGCTAACATGATTCGGACGGACTTAAGCATCGCCACGGGTGAGAAGGTCTCATCGTAGTCAATCCCTTGAACTTGTCGAAAACCTTTTGCAACAAGTCGAGCTTTATAGACGATAACATTACCATCAGCGTCGGTCTTCTTCTTGAAGATCCATTTATTCTCAATTGCTTGCCGATCATCGGGCAAGTCAACCAAAGTCCACACTTTGTTCTCATACATGGATCCCATCTCAGATTTCATGGCCTCCAGCCATTTTGTGGAATCTGGGCTCACCATCGCTTCTTCATAGTTCGTAGGTTCATCATGTTCCAAAGAACATGACTTCCAGAATAGGATTACCGTACCACTCTGGTGCGGATCTTGCTCTGGTTGATCTAAAGTTCTGAGAAACTTGATCTGAAGTTTCATGATCATCATCATTAGCTTCTTCCCTATTTGGTGTAGGTGTCACGTAAACTGTTTTACGTGATGTACTACTTCTCAATAAGGGAGTAGATACGATTATCTCATCAAGTTCTACTTTCCTCCCACTCACTTCTTTCGAGAGAAACTCCTTCTCCAAAAAGTTTCCGAATTTAGCAACAAAAATCTTGCCTTCGGATCTGTGATAGAAGGTGTACCCAACAGTCTCCTTTGGGTATCCTATGAAGACACATTTCTCCGATTTGGGTTCGAGCTTATCAGGTTGAAGCTTTTTCACATAAGCATCGCAGCCCCAAACTTTCAGAAACGACAACTTTGGTTTCTTGCCAAACCACAGTTCATAAGGCGTCGTCTCAACGGATTTAGATGGTGCCCTATTTAAAGTGAATGTAGCCGTCTCTAAAGCATAACCCCAAAGCGATAGCGGTAAATCAGTAAGAGACATCATAGATCGCACCATATCTAATAAAGTACGATTCTGACGTTCGGACACACCATTACGTTGTGGTGTTCCGGTGGCGTAAGTTGCGAAACTATTCCGCATTGTTTCAAATGTAGGCCAAACTCAGAACTCAAATATTCTCCTCCACGATCAGATCGTAGAAACTTTATTTTCTTGTTACGATGATTTTCCACTTCACTCTGAAATTCTTTGAACTTTTCAAATGTTTCAGATTTGTGTTTCATTAAGTAGATATACCCATATCTGCTCAAATCATCTGTGAAGGTGAGAAAATAACGATATCCGCCACGAGCCTCAACATTCATTGGACCACATACATCAGTATGTATGATTTCCAATAAATCTGTTGCTCTCTCCATAGTTCCGGAGAACGGTGTTTTAGTCATCTTGCCCATAAGGCATGGTTCGCAAGTGCCAAGTGATTCATAATCAAGTGACTCCAAAAGTCCATCAGTATGGAGTTTCTTCATGCGCTTTACACCGATATGACCTAAACGGCAGTGCCACAAATAAGTTGCACTATCATTATCAACTCTACATCTTTTGGCTTCAACGTTATGAATATGTGTATCACTACTATCGAGATTAAGTAAAAACAAACCATTCTTCAATGGTGCATGACCATAAAAGATATTATTCATATAAATAGAACAACCATTATTCTATGATTTAAATGAATAACCGTCTCGCATTAAACAAGATCCAGATATAATGTTCATGCTCAACGCTGGTACTAAATAACAATTATTTAGGTCTAATACTAATCCCGAAGGTAGATGTAGAGGTAGCGTGTCGATCGCGATCACATCGACTTTGGAACCATTTCCCACGCCAAGATCGTCACCTCGTCCTTAGCCAATCTTCGCTTAATCCGTAGCCCTGTTTCGAGTTGCAAATATTAGCAATGAACCAGTATCAAATACCAGTGCTCTGCGGTATTAGTAAGGTACACATCAATAACTTGTATATCACATATACCTTTGTTAACCTTGCCATCCTTCTTATCCGCCAAATACTTGGGGCAGTTCCGCTTCCAGGTGACCAGCCTGCTTGCAATAGAAGCACTCAGTTTCAGGCTTAGGACCAGACTTGGGTTTCTTCTCTTGATCAGCAACTTGCTTGCCGTTCTTTTGAAGTTTCCCTTTTTCTTTCATTTGCCCTTTTTCTTGAAACAAGTGGTTTTGTTAACCATCAACACTTGATGCTCCTTTTTGATTTCTACCTCCGCGGCTTTCAGCATCGCGAAGAGCTCGGGCATTGTTTTGGTCATCCCTTGCATATTATAGTTCATCACGAAGCTCTTGTATCTTGGTGGCAGTGATTGGAGAATTCTGTCAATGACGCAATCATCCGGAAGATTAACTCCCGCTTGAATCAAGTGATTGTTATATCCGGACATTACGAGTATATGCTCACCGACGTAACCGTTCTCCTCCATCTTACAGCTATAGAACTTATTGGAGACTTCATATCTCTCAATCCGGGCATTCGCTTGGAATATTAACTTCAACTCTGGAACATCTCATATGCTCCATGGTGTTCAAAACGACGTTGAAGTCCCGGTTCTAAGCCGTAAAGCATGGCACACTGAACTATAGAGTAGTCATCAGCTTTGCTTTGCCAGACGTTCACAACATCTGGCGCAGCCCTTGCACCAGGCCCTGGCACCTAACGGTGCTTCCAGGACGTAATTCTTCCGTGCAGCAATAAGGATAATCCTCAAATTCTGGACCCAGTCCGTGTAATTGCTGCCATCATCTTTCAACTTTGCTTTCTCAAGGAACGCATTAAAATTCAACGGAACAACAAAGACGAGCCATCTATCTACACATCATAGACAAGCAAGATACTATCAGTACTAAGTTCATGATAAATTTAAGTTCAATTAATCATATTACTTAAGAACTCCCACTTAGAAAAATATCCCTCCAATTCTCTAAGTGATTGCGTGATCCATATCAACTACACCATGACCGATCATCACGTGTGATGGAGTAGTTTCAATGGTGAACATCAATATGTTGATCATATCTACTATATGATTCACGCTCGACCTTTCGGTCTACGTGTTCCGAGGTCATATCTTATATGCATAGCTCGTCAAGTATAAACTGAGTATTATGCGTGTGCAACTGTTTTGCACCGTTGTATTTGAACGTAGAGCCTATCACACCCGATCATCACGTGGTGTCTCAAAGACGAAGAACTTTCGCAGAACGGTGCATACTCGTGGAGAACACTTCTTGATAATTTAGTAAGGATCATCTTATAATGCTACCGTCAATCAAAGCAAGATAAGATGCATAAAGGATTAACATCACATGCAATCAATATAAGTGATATGATATGGCCATCATCATCTTGTGCTTGTGATCTCCATCTCCGAAGCACCGTCATGATCACCATCGCCACCGGCGCGACACCTTGATCTCCGTCGTAGCATCATTGTTGTCTCGCCAAACTTATGCTTCTACGACTATCGCTACCGCTTAGTGATAAAGTAAAGCATTACAGAGCGATTGCATTGCATACAATAAAGCGACAACCATATGGCTCCTGCCAGTTGCCGATAACTCGGTTACAAAACATGATCATCTCATACAATAAAATATAGCATCACGTCTTGACCATATCACATCACAACATGCCCTGCAAAAACAAGTTAGACGTCCTCTACTTTGTTGTTGCAAGTTTTACGTGGCTGCTACGGGCTGAGCAAGAACCGTTCTTACCTACGCATCAAAACCACAACGATACTTCGTCAAATAGACTCCGTTTTAACCTTCTCAAGGACCGAGCGTAGCCACACTCGGTTCAACTAAAGATGGAGAGACAGTCTTCCACAAGCCATCTAAGTGCAAAGCACGTCGAGGAACCGGTCTCGCGTGAAAATGCACGCGTAAGGTTGGTCTGGATCGTCTTTCCAACAATACCGCTGAACCAAAGTATGACATGCTGGTAGGCGGTATGACTTGTATCGTCCACAACTCACTTGTGTTCTACTCGTGCATATGACATCTACGCATAAAACCAGGCTCGGATGCCACCGTTGGGTAACGTAGTAATTTCAAAAATTTTCCTACGATCACGCGAAGATCATGGTGATGCATAGCAACGAGATGAGAGTGTTGTCTCACGCCCTCGTAGACCCACAGCGGAAGCGTTGACGCAACGTAGAGGAAGTAGTCGTACTTCTTCACGATCCAACCGATCCAAGTACCGAACGTCACGGCACCTCCGAGTTCTGCACACGTTCAGCTCGATGACGTCCCTCGAACTCCGATCCAGCCGAGTGTTGAGGGAGAGTTTCGTCAAGACGACGGCGTGGTGACGATGATGATGTTCCACCGGGCGCAGGCTTCGCCTAAGCTGCGCTACGGTATTCTCGAGGTGTAATATGGTGGAAGGGGCACCGCACACGGCTAAGGAAAGATCTCAAGGATCAACTTGTGTGTCATGGGGTGCCCTCTGCCCCGTATATAAAGGAGGGAAGGAGGAGGGGCTGGCCGGCCAAGGGAGGTGCGCCAGGGTGTCCTACTCCTACTAGGAGTAGGATTCCCCCAATCCTAGTCCAACTAGGTTTCCCCAAGTGGGAAGGGAGAGAGAGGGGGGCCCCTTCTCCTAGTCCTAATAGGACGAGGGAAGGGGGGAAGGTGCGGCCAGCACTTGGGCCCCCTTCTCTCCTTTCCACTAAGGCCCATGTTGGCCCATTAGTATTCCGGGGGGTTCCGGTAACCTCCCGGTACTTGGTAAAATTCCCAATTTCACCCGGAACACTTCCGATGTCAAAACATAGAATACCAATATATGAATCTATATGTCTCGACCATTTCGTGTCTCCTCGTCACGTCCGTGATCTCATCCGGGACTCGAACAACCTTCGGTACAGAAACATCATAACAACTCATAGTAACTGCCATCGAAGCGTTAAGCGTGCGGACCCTACGGGTTCGAGAACTATGTAGACATGACCGAGACACCTCTCCGGTCAATAACCAATAGCGGGACCTGGATGCCCATATTGGCTCCTACATATTCTACGAAGATCTTTATCGGTCAGACCGCATAACAACATCCGTTGTTCCCTTTGTCATCGGTATGTTACTTGCCCGAGATTCGATCGTCGGTATCCAATACCTAGTTCAATCTCGTTACATCGGCAAGTCTCTTTACTCGTTCCGTAATACATCATCTCACAACTAACTCATTAGTTGCAATGCTTGCAAGGCTTATGTGATGTGCATTACCGAGAGGGCCCAGAGATACCTCTCCGACAATCGGAGTGACAAATCCTAATCTCGAAATATGCCAACCCAACATGTACCTTCGGAGACATCTGTAATGTACCTTTATAATCACCCGATTACGTTGTGACGTTTGGTAGCACCAAAAGTGTTCCTCGTGCAAACGGGAGTTGCATAATCTCATAGTCATAGGAACATGTATAAGTCATGAAGAAAAGCACTAGCAACAAACTATACGATCAGGTGCTATGCTAATGGAATGGGTCATGTCAATCAGATCATTCAACCAATGATGTGATCCCGTTAATCAAATAACAACTCCTTGTTCATGGTTAGGAAACACAACCATCTTTGATTAACGAGCTAGTCAAGTAGAGGCATACTAGTGACACTCTGTAGGTTTATGTATTCACACATGTATTATGTTTCCTGTTAATACAATTCTAGCATGAATAATAAACATTTATCATGATATAAGGAAATAAATAATAACTTTATTATTGCCTCTAGGGCATATTTCCTTCAACCGTCTACCAGCGTGGTGCTACACGGCTCCCGTCCGTGCCGGTGACCCGCGAGCAGAGGTGGTTGATTTTCCCTGATGGGGAGAGGTACGTAAGTGCATTTAATATTTTTGTACCTTGTGCATTCACGTTTTTTCAAATAACTAATGCGTTGGCCTTGTCATGCTGCAGAGGTTGGGACCACCATCATAGTGTCCGCCGGCCCAACTCCGTCCTTGGAGTTCTTTGCCGGCAAAACTTCCCGGGGTTTGTCACGTTGCCTGGTGAGGGTCGGCTTCCAAAGCTTGGATTGAGCTGGGAGCACTACGTGGCTGCCCCGGCCCCGCCGGATGAGATTATCGACGGTGTCGTAATGCGACGAGGCGAACATGGTGATCAGAAAGTTCTGGGTAATTTCTCCTTTACACATTTAAAAATCTTCAACTAGCTAGTTATTAATTGTACTAATAAATATTGTCTCATTTGATTGCAGACATTCTACAGGTGTGAGGAGGGATACGAGGAGGACTGGCACATGTTATCGAGAACGTCTACAAGTGCCTACTCCAGAACTTACGGCACGAGGCTCGGGTGCAGGCTGTTCGAGACTACTACGCCTTGCGTGGTATCAAGAAGACCAAGCCGGCGTGCCGCGATAAGTTCCTGAGTAAGGAGCAGTACATGAAGGTAATTCTTAAGGCCTTCTCTACTTAAGTTCCTTCATTTAGTAATTCTTAGCCGTAGCGCTCAAGTTTCTATTTGCTAACTTAGGCGCCTCCGAGATGGTGTGCGGATCGGATGGATTGTTGGGAGGTGTTGGTCGATGAGTGGTGCTCAAAACAATGGCTAGCCCTCCACAACGAGGCCAAGGACAAACGTGCCCAAATGGAAGGTGTGCCACACCATCAAGGCAGCTCCAACTTATATCAGTTCGGGCAAGAATCGGTATGTGGTTTGCTTCATGATTCATGCAATTCATCCATCATGCTAGCTTGAGCCCTTTAATTACTAATTTTCATTGTTTCTCTCTTTCGTGCACGCTACAATAAGGCGGATAAGGTGCCGAGGTGTACGACACTGTATGCCATGGCCCACACCGCCTCTTTCAAGAAAGTCAAGGCTTTCTCTCGGTCGACCTCGATGATGCAAACAACTTCACCAACATCTCCTCCCACAACAAGCTCGTGAGATATAGAGATGAGGGAAGGCGATGAAAGGGGAGGACTTTAACCCGAGCCAGGGTCCCATTGATCCAGAGCTATTGATGATATCTGGTGGTGGGAGGTCCCATGGCTCCATAGCCATTGGAGATGGACTTATCCGTTGTCCTAGCACTCTCTCGGAGATCAAGGCGCGCCAGTCGAGCTCCGCTCCTGAGATAAGGCCTCGTGAACGGCCAGTGCAACTCGCCATCAAGGTTAGTGATACATACTCAGTTATCTTTCTCCATTACATTGTGTGCGCTTCCATCAATGATTACAAATGGTCATGTGAGTGGTCTTGCAGGCTGCTATACAGTGAGAGAGATAGAACGGAGAAACTTCTGGAGGCGGCGGAGAGGCAGCGGGAGTTGGAGGAGAGGGCGACAAAGATGATGGAGGAGGAGAGGGCACGGAATGACATGCAGGCAAGGGCCATGTACGAGCTCCTTGTGGTAAGTTTCTTCTGCAGATTAGCCAAAACATTCATGTAGTGTTTGTCTCATTACTAACTAGTATGACTGAGTCGTCAAAACCAAATGTGCGATGCGTGTGCGAGAAGACAGGTCGAGACCGCTCCGCCGATGCCGGTGATTGCTCCTGGGACCACGGTGAGTTTTATTTGAATGGACATTACTTGCTAGTCCTAACATTTGAGTGTCATCATGCTAACAAGACATTGAAATGATCTTTGGTGCAGCGTAACTCCAGACAAGCATCGCATACGATCCTTCTCGACTACCGACACGAGCCACCCCGCTCCTACACCTCCCGGATCTTGGTAAGTTTATCTAGTGTTTTGCTTAACACATGCATAAAGACCTAGACTTAGCTTTATTTCCTCCAATGCTTACCATAATGACCTAGACTTAGCTTCTTCTCCTCCAAAATGACTTAATAAGCTATCGACCTCCAAAACCATCCATTTTACCTAAGTTAGCTCTAAAACGATGCAGACTTAGCTTACTTATGTCAAAAATTGCATAATTAGCTTAGTTAGCTCATAGGCGATCCATTTTACCTAAGTTAGCTCTAAAATGACCCATTTTACCTAGGTTAGCTTATAAATGATCCAGTTCATCCAAGTTAGCTCAAAATGACCCATTTCACCTAAATTAGCTCTTAAATGATCCATTTCACCAAGTTAGCTAAAAAGCGATCCATTTCACCTAAATTAGCTCTTAAATGATCCATTTCACCTAAGTTAGCTCAAAAGATCCATTTCAACTAAATTAGCTCATAAATGATCCATTTCACCTAAGTTAGCTCAAAAACGATCCATTTAAACTAAGTTAGCTCATAAAAGATCCATTTCAACTAAATTAGCTCATAAATGATCCATTTCAAATAAGTTAGCTCATAAATGATCCATTTCACCTTAGCTAGCTCATAAGCGACCCATTTCAACTTAGTTAGCTCATAAATGATCCATTTCACCTTAGCTAGCTCATAAACAACCCATTTCAACTTAGTTAGCTCATATATGATCCATTTCACGTAAGTTAGCTCATAAATGGCATACTCTTCTTGTTCTAGTCTTCTTCTTGTTCTACTCTTCTTGTTCTAGTCTTCTTCTTGTTCTACTCTTCTTGTTCTAACTTTCTTATTTTTCATTTTGCAGATTTCATTCACTTGACTAAAGCTTGCATAGATGGAGTGCTCCTTATCCCTTTCTCTGCTTTCTTTTATATCGTTTAACTATGCATGTATCGTTGGATGAAACTATTGTAATATATATGGTTGGATGCCTCTATGTTGAACTTGTTATGTATGATGGAACTATGCATGTAATATATATGTTTGGATGATGAAGTTATGTGTTGGATATCTTATATGTTTGCTCTGTAATGGCCTTTTGAAATATATCTATATATGTCATATATATTTGTGATGAAAATTGTTGGATTTAATAAAAAACAGATAAAAGAGTCAATATGCAGGCTCTTTGCCGTTTGCCACCGGCAACAGCAGCGCTCTTTGCCGTCTTCCGCTGGACGGCAAAGAAGACACGTGGCATCTAGCTGTGCTTCTGAAGTCGACCCATTTGGTCGATTTGCCATCGATGTGACGGCAAAGAACCTGCACTTTGCCATCCGTGGCAGACGGCAAAGAACCTGCACTTTGCCATCAGTGGCAGACGGCAAAGACACTAGAAATTTTGCCGTCAGCGGCGGACGGCAAAGGCCTGCCGTTAGACACTTAACGGACTGACGGCGCAATTATTGTCGTCCGCTCTCTTTGCCGTCCGTCGCGGACGGCAAAGGGCCTTTGCCGTCAGCCGCCAGGAAGCGGACGGCAAAGTAGCTGTTTACCGTAGCCTACGTTGCCGGAGCCTGTTGCCGTCCGCGGCTGACGGCAAAGGATTTTGCCGTCCGCCATTCATGCCTTTGCCGTCCGCCATGGCAGACGGCAAAGTAGCTGATTCCTGTAGTGAAATGAGGCCGGGAACAACATATAACAATTCCGGTAAGTCCTCATATGCAAATTTCGAAATTGGTCCAGATCTGAATAAACCTTATGTTCAAATTGTTAAACAGAAAGTTAAGATGCACCACGATGATCTACACGAAATTCTAGTCAAGTTACATATAAAGTTCATTTGATTCGGAGCTACGGCCTAGAAGATATGAGCAAAACAAGTTAAACATGGCATTGATGCAAAATGCATACAAACCTCAAGAAAACACTCTCAAAACAAGGATGCAACATGATAATATGAAACTACTTGCAAAATCACGCAAGTTTCATATAGAGCACACTCAAAACGGAGCAACGGTTCAACACATACACATGAAACAAGTTATAGCCACAATCTGTCCAAAACAGCAACTAGGCATATTGAAAGCACCTAAACAACAAGCTACAGCATCTTAACATGATAACAAAAGTAATGGACGTGATTTACAGGTAATGCATAACAAAACATGAACACTGAGCTATCTCCATAAACCACTAGAACATGCTCAAAAGGACATGGCAAGATTGCAAATAATAACAGGTCAGACTTTGTAGAAAACAACATCAGGTTGCAATGTTTAGAGCTATCAAACAACATGTTACAGCAATATATCAAGTAAAACTAGAGCATGGCATGAATCTACTCAAAGCATATAACAAAAGTCATTTACTAACCATAAGCCAAAAGGGCACAGAAAATATGATGGCACCCATGTAAACATGGCAAGTTATATTACAGATTCATACATGGCAGGAACAACTAGGCATGTTTGTGAGCTTGAACCACTCACCACAGAGCAATACATGGCATGGCAAGGCAACTCACAGTAAAAAGAAATGTTTATGAAGCTAAGCATGGCAAGAACAAGTTCATAGGGTGCATGGATCACTAGCAAAGCTCATGGCAAAACTGAACTTAATGTTAACAGGCTGACACCACCATTATTTAGCAATTTGGAGCAAGATAACAACAAGCTACAACAGTCTATAAATGCAATCAGGGGAATGGATGGATAGAGCAAGACATGTATAACAAAACATACATAGTGAACATCTCCAGATTATGCATAGATTGACTTGTAGAAGCAGGTTAACATAGCATCATGATATAGCAGATTCAGACATGCAAAACAGCAACATCAAGTACCCTACTTAACAAGCTTGATGCACTCACTACGGAAATCACAAAAATACATGGATAGCACTCCTGTAAATATGGCATGACATAGATCAAAACTCATGTAGAGCTCATACTCATAAGATGCACACATCAAATGCAACAAAAATGACAAATCATCAAGTAATAACAGTTCAGCAGATTAACATCATATAGCACTCTTGCAACGATGATTCAGGCATCAAGATGGACTCAAATGAACATGATGCAATGGAATGAATTGAAGATCATCTCATGAAGAAATGGAGCTACGAGCAGAGAGTTATGGCATCACTAACATACACACATAATGTCAATTTCCAGGGACTTGGGCGATTTTCCAAAAAAAAAAACAGGTGAGCGCCTAGTAACTATACGTCGCCCGGGGCGGGATGTAAGGGCAGGCCGAGCCTCACCTTGCTGGGCCTGGCCCAGGGTGGAGAGGAGGCCGGACGCTGGGCCGGGGCACCGGGGCCCACGGGGTCAGGCCGACGCGAGGACGCGACCGTCGTCTCTCTTGATCCCGAACGGGACCGGGGAGGCCGGGGCGGCGGCGGTTGATGGCGACGCCGGCGAGGGCACGGGGACGCCAGGGAAGAGCCGTATCGAGCGGCGCTGGCCAGATCCAGGCGAGGCGGAAGGCGAGGCGAAGACGGCGGCGAGGAGGCCGGGGCCTCGGGCGCGGGCGCCCGCCATCTCCGGTGAACGGCGGGGCTGGGCGACGAGGCACGCAGGCGGAGCGGAAACGATCGCTGAGGCGCACGGGCGGAAGGGCAGCGCGGGAGGCGGACGGCGACGGCCGGTGGGATCTCAAGGCCGCGGCAGAGGGAGTCGGGCGACGGGACGGGATCGAGCGCTGGGCGCTGGCTGATCGACCCTCGAGGCCCAGATCAGGGCCAGGCGGCTCGCACGGGCTTGGCGGCGCGGGAGGCAGGGGGAACAGGTGGCGTGTGGCGGTTGGCTGGCACGGGCACTGGGGCGACGTGGCGGCGCCTCATTGGCCGGGGCAATGCGGCGGCGGCGGCGCCAAGTGGCGGGCAGGGGCGGCGGCGCCGGATCCGAGGTGGGAGGTGGCTGGCTGCACGGAAATTGAGGAAGAAGGGCTAGGGGGTAGGTTTAGACAGAAATGGAAGGGGGAAGGCTTCTATATATAGCAGTGAGGCCTAGGGATTAGGGTTCGGGGAGTTTTGGGGGCTTTCGGACCCTCGGATCGCGATCGAGAGGCTCCGGACAGAGGGGGAACTAGGTGGGCTACGGTGGGCTGTGCTAGAAAGGCCAAGGGCTGCGGGATAGAAGAGGGAGAGGCCCGGCGGCAGTTTCGAAGACCGAAACATCCGACGAATGTACCGGCAGCGGTGCCACTATATGTCTAACGGTTGGGCTATCAAACGAGCTCCGAATGCGACGAAACTTGACAGGTGCTCTGTCTACACTATAATAAGACCGCAGGCCAAGCTTCGACCCATTCCGAGAACATTTTTATGCCACTTATAAAATAATATTTGGGAGGTGCCGCGGGCACGTGCGAGTGTGTCTGGACTCCGAACGGTCAACGGAGAGAACCGGCGGAACCCGAACGGATGCAAGTTTTGAAAAACATGCAGCTGAAATGCAGATGATGACATGGCAAAGAGAGACACGCAAGCACATGACATGGCAAAGATGGCGAATAACTGGCGGACACGTGGCGCATCGAATCTGGGGCGTTACACCGCCTTCGACCACACCGCCGCCGCCCGCCGCCTTCGACCACACCGCCGCCGCCCGAGGCCGCCCCCTCCACCTCACAGCCGCCGCCCGAGGCCGTCGTCGACCTCACTGTCGTCTCCCTCGAGCTCGCCGCGGCCGCCCTCGACCTCACCGCCGCTGCCCGAGACGGAGCCTGCCCTCGCCGCCGACCGTAAGGCTATGCCTCTCCTGTCCCTACCCTCCTAGTTCTCTCTGCTAGGGCAATTATATATATGTTGATACTGTGTTTATGTTCATATGAACCCTAGGTGTGCATATGAAACCTAGATTTTTTAGTGCTGGAGGCATTTTATAGCATTTAGGAAAAATGATTAGCAATTTTTTTAGGAAATTAGCTAGGGCAATTTTTATGAAAATTCCTAAATAGTAATTCCATTTAGCTTTAAACTAATAGAGGGTATATAAATAATAGTAGCATTTAGATTTAAATTAATAGAGGGTATAAAAAAAACACTTAGCTATAAAAAATATTTTGACTACGGACCTGAATTTGTTCCAAATTTCATTCAAATGAAATTTGAATTAGTTGGACTATGGACCTGAATATTTTTGAAGAAATTGGGTGTAGGTACTAAGGTCTTCTGTGGAAATTCTGGTGAGGTCAAAAGGGTTAGAGAAAATGTAGTTCCTAGACTTTTAGCTTTAGACAAAAAACAAAAGTATTTAGCTATAAATAAAAAACAGTAGCTATGGCATTTAGCTATAAACAAAAAACAGAATTGTTTTTCTTTTCAAAAACTTGGTCAAACAGTAACAGTAGCTATATGTCATTGATGTTCATTTGCATATTCCATTATTGTTGATTATATCTTTTCATTGAAGTGGCCATGTTATATGCAAATTCCTCAATAGTGTTTGCTCATGTTATATCTTTTCATTGAAGTTGTTCGATTGTGCCCAAGTGGCTTTGTTGTTTCGAGGGAATGATCTTTGAGTGGCCTATGTTTTGCGGAATGTTGATTCGTTTACTGTTAAGCAAATTTCAGGTTCTCGATTTGTCCACTTTTTAGCAAAGGTCATGCCGAAATTTTCCGTGAATTTCAGCATGACTTGTGCTACAAACTAGGACATATCGAAAGTGCCCGGATTTGCCGCACTGGAAGGAGTCAACATTCCTGCAAAACAATAGTCCTTTTTATGTCATTATTCATTTTATTAGGTCTAGAATTAATTGACTAGATTTAATCATAGGAAACATGGCTAGCAACGATGAAGGACAGGGTTCTGGTGATTGCGACGACGTCTACCGGGCGGCAGACGAATTTTTTAGCCTTACCGACGATCAACCGATGTTGTTGCTGGGCCCACCAGTGGCATCGGGGACTGAGACCGACACGCAGACCGGTGCTGAGACTGCGACCGGCGCTGAGATTCAGACCGACATCGAGACCGGCGTTGAGACCGGTGCTGCCTCGGGGAGCGGAGCCGGTGTAGAACCGAAAGCAAAGAGGCAACAGGTTCCTAACAAACTCAAGACTACTAGACTGGTGGTCACGGAGGTGGACGACGGCAATTTTGAGCCAAAGGCGCCCGAGGAAGCGTGCGCGTGCTACGGCAATCAAATAAGCTGCATCGTACGGACAACCGCCACCATCAACGATGAGAAACTACAGAAGATAGAAAATATGAGGAGCTCCCTCCTAAAGAAGTTTCACCAGATATTCTTGTTCCCGGGCCAGAATGAGAAGGATTATGAAGATCCAGACGAGGACCCGGCAATGAATAAGATAAACAAACACGCCATGACCAAGTTTAGCGACGCGTTGGCCGCGTGGAAAAATCGAGTGAATGCAAAGATCAACGACGGGGAACCCTACTCCAAGATTATAAAGGTTAATCCGACAATCACGGAAGAGCAGTTTCAAATATTCAAGGAGGCTTGTGAGGCCGAAGCTGCCAAAAAAAGTCTAAGTACATGAAGGGGCTTCAAAAGAGGAACATTGGGAGCCACCACCTCGGAAGCCGTGGTTACGGCAGAAAGAGGTCCAAATGGGCCAAGGAGGACGCGGAAGCCGCTGAGTTTGGGCATCGAGACCCCTTGGCGGATTTCACCGTCCAGGAGCGTGACGCCCCGAGGGCCCGGCACCGTTGGGACCCAAAGTGAAGAAGGTTCTGAGACAACACCAGTCATTACGGAGTTCATGAGACTGCTGGTAATTTTAGTTTCTGATCAATTCGACTGCACATGTTAGTCATATTTTTAAACGATCCTTGTGCCTTTTGTAGAGAGAGCAGTATCGGATTGCGGCCGAAAGCGACTCGACGTCTGAGGCATTGGCGAGGCCCAAGTGGGACACTCCATTCAACCGGGCGTTGAACATATTGAAACAACAACCGGTGGATACTCGACCGTCGTATGGACGCGTGCACGGTGTCGGAGACGGCGCCACGTGGAAGAAGTACTACCGTGAGACCACGGAGGAGAGAAAGGAAAGACGGAGGTTAACTGAAGAAAACATCGACAAGAAGGTTGAGATTGCGGTTGAGAAGAAATCATCCGAGATAACAACAGCGGTAGCTACCGCAAAACAGGTGGTTGCAGATTTGTCTACTTCCTTGGTGACGGGCGTTATCACTTGGACAAGGAAAAATCCAGAAAAAAATGCAGAGGACTTTCCCCTTGCTGACTTCTTGGGAGCACCTGCTCCCGCACCGGCTCCCGCACCTGCTCCCGCACCGGACGTGCTCGGCGGTGCTTCGTCTTTGGCTGAGCTCGACGCCCTCACGATATCTGTCACACCGGCCCCCTTCAATATAAATGTATAATCTCCCATTTTCGTTGCCTTTCGGATGTCTCACGTCGCAGACTTTTCTTTGCAGGCCGACGAAACCCCGTGCACCATATTGTACACCATCGGCGACCAGAAGGTGGACGTGGGGAATGCGACGATAATGAAGCCGAAGGAACCATTGTTCCACGTACCGGCCGATCCCCGAACGTCTTCAAGGTTTCCATGGCGATGTCGAACCGGCCACGAGAATTTGCCTCCTCCAACACTACCGGTGGATGACGAGGAGACACCGCGGCGGCTTGGTGATTGTTGCAATGGGTGGGTCTGTTGTGGCCAAAGAGTCTCGCTTCGTCTCGAGGCGGCCGGAGCACACCACGAGCACGCAGCCTCAGCAAGGTATGAACATCAACACCCCACCTACCCAATTAGCGTCGGGTGTCGGGTTGGGTGATAGCGGACGGGGTAAGGAGGTGGCTCCATTAGTCGCTGATGACGTCGCCATGGATGAGGATGAGGATGACGATGGCGCTGAACAGTATGTCTATACTGGCGCCTCCTCAGGGTTTGAGCGTCATGAGTTGGTGCCTGAATTACCGTCTCAACGTATTATTGACGACCTTCCGGTAGTAAAGAAGTCTAGGAAGAGAGCGAGGAATGGCAAAAAAGCTGATTCTATGATCCAGCCGCCTCAGCAGCCTCGGCTTCAGGACCGTATAGATATCCCCGATGCGGATAAATGGCATATCCCCGGTCAACCAATCCTACCTGCAGCAGCGCTACGGGCCAGATTCAGCGATCTAAGGAGACTTCATGACGATGTGCTGCGGGTAGAGAAAGGCCTCATCGCCTCGAAAGATCCAGGATACCCACTCTATGTGGTTAACGTTCCGCGGCAAATGTCGTACGTCGACAGCTTCCCTGCGGATAAGTTCTTCCTCCGATTAGATTACATATTCGACATGTTTCACATGAAGAAGCTGGATTTTACGTTTGTCCGCCTTTATGCCTTGCACATGAACTACATCATTGGGGTTGAGCAGATACGTCATATCTGTGTCGCTGACCCGTACTACATGCATGAGAGTTTCTTGGGAGTCTGTGCAGAGCAGCGTGAATACGCGAGGGATTACATCGTCAGTTTCATGCTCGCCAATAAGGACAAGGAGGCGATTCTCGTGCCTTATCCTCCCGTGTAAGTCATCCGCGCTGCTATCCTTCCTTCGATTTCAATAATTCATTTGCACGGTGGAGGCTAATTAATTTGAGGTGTACTTATTTTGCGCAGCGGCGGACGCGCTGTCCTCATCATCCTCTACCCCGATTCTCCCACACTCTTTACTTGGAGTCGTCGAAGAAAATTCACAAAAAGGATTACACCCACATCAAAGATGTTCTCGACAGTGCTATGTTTTACTACCAAGCAAGGGGTGGAGAGGTTAGGGACAAGAACAGAAGGGGCGGCAGGGTCGCCTTCAGCCATAAGACCGACTTCTACTGCATCCAGCAACCGAACAATTCTCTTAATGATGGATTCTATGTCCTACACCACATGCTGGAGTACAGACGGGATCAACAGAACCTTCACATGTCACCTAGATCTGGCGATGCCCATATTCTGCAATGGGCAAAGGACATAGGAGGTATCGAGGATCATCGACTTCGAGCTGAGTTCTATAACATCCAGCGCGAACTTGCCCAAATCATCATGAAAGAGGTCGTCGGAAAAACAAGGATGTTCTACGGAGAAGGACAAATGTCGCGGAAAGACGTTCGAACATGGATAGCCTCTCAGCGTCTCGACATGAAGCCTTTCACTAAGCTCGGAGACTATCTCCCTGACCTCGATGGATGGCACGGCATGTTGGAGTGATTGTCGATATATGACAATGTGTCTGTTTAGTCCATACTTTCTATATGACAAAACTTTGAGTTATGCTGATGAAACTTTATTTGTGATGTAATTAAACTGTCCTCCTCCTCGACTAGCGAAGATCACTCTAGTTAGGGCATTTTGGGTATGATGAACTTTGTTATTTATGCTTATGATATGTTGTTTCTATTTTTGTCAAGTCTGTCTCTTTCTATTGCTCAACTATATATGTTGCATATCATCGACTCATGTGACGATGCAGGTGCATAGATCATCAATGGCGAAGAAGTGCTACGCCAGGAGTATATATACAATGAGTGGTCGGAGTGTCAGGCCCAATTGCTGCTTGTTTCCGGTTTCCGAGCGACAGGCAGTAGTTAGTTTAGGTTCACGCTAATGCGAGAGAGGGATACGAACTCATGTACTCAAAGTGATAGCTCTTCTCGCGTATACCATTGTTTAGATGGATGACGATGTATTTGCAAGTAATCAAGGACTTGTTTTGCTATTTTCGAGATGATGACGAGAGACCACTTTGTGTTGGATGATGATTATGATGAGACTATTTGTATGTATATCCTATATATGATTACATTCGTGGTCTCGCAGGCATTTGTATGTGTCTCATGATGACATTTCTATTTGCTAAAGATTCTTCTATAAAGCCTGTTCAAATACAAAACAAATATGCCCAAAAAAAACCTGTTACATTAGCAGTAGCGAGTGTATAAAAGTTAGCAGCAACACCGCGATAGCAGTAGCGCGTTGTTGCAAAGGGCGCTAGAGCTACTAGCAGAGGCGAAGCCTCAAGAATCGCTGTTGCTACACTTGTGTAGCAAGATGGCCAGACCACGCTGGCCATCGCTATATGTTAGCTGTAGCGCCTTATTAGTAGAGCCCCTCCCCGTGCTACTGATACACCTAAAACCCGCGTTGCTGCTAGCCTTTTCCCTAGTAGTGGATGTGAGATTGTTAATTAATGGTTCAACTTAAGGTGGCAACTTAAATACACATCTGGGTGGATTGAGGCACCTGGGGAACCCAGTGTTGCCTGTATTTTTTTGGAAATCCCAGGGTACCCGTGTGATCTTCCTACGGACCGCCACCCAGGCTCAAAGGGAACAGAGTTTATTCATGCTAGAAACTTCTGTGTGCAGCCACAAGCTACTATGGGCTCTAGCATAGTTGAGTAAGTTACGTGAAGCTCTTGAAGAGGTAGATCAGCAGGTAGTGGGTTTTGTAGGTTTGGCATGGTCTACCCGGAGTAGAGAGTTAATGTTTCTGAAAGACTGTGTCACGGTCATCCGTTTCACAAACACCATGTAGTGCGAGAAATCAACGGAGGCGATCGAGTCTTGTGGGGAAAAGTGCACAAACCTCTGCAGAGTGTACAATGTAATCATGGTTAGCCGTGTCCCCGGTTTTGGACAATTCTGAGTATCTAGTGCTTGAGTATTCACATGTATCTCAACACTCTTAATTAATATTGTTGGGTTGTTAATTACTTTAATTGGGATTGAGTTGGGGTTATACCTTCTCAATGATGTTTCAACCACCATGATAGTTAAAGTAAAATTTATTCCTTTGTTGTAGGGAAAATTTGGCTTTTCGCAAAACTATAACCATAGAGCTTTCCACCAGCCAAATATTGCATGTAGTGATAGCTTTATTTCTGCTCTACTGTGTTATATTGCCAGCATATTCCATGTGCTGACCCGTTCTCGGGCTGCAATGTATTATGTTGCAGACTTTTCAGACGAGGAGTAAGTTACGATAGGTCGTTGTAGTGCAGCTCAGCTATGCCGTTGGAGTTGATGGACTCACTTTATCTTCCAAGCCTTCCGCTGTTATCGCATTAGATGGCCTTAAGCCATATTATTGTAATAAGTTCTCTTTTGAGATATTCGATGTAATAAGTGTGTGATTGCTACTCTGTTATAAATCCTTCGACTACTGTGTGTGTCATCATTACTGATCCAGGGATGACACTGAAACACAAAGAATTGACCATCTGAGGTCGGGTCGCTACAGCCGCAGGGCCTGACCAGCGGTGGGAATAGTAGGGGGCGGTGAGGCCTCCGTGGCAGCACAGCCGGCCACAGGAGGCAGGAGCATGCGGCACGACCGACGCTGCTTTGGGCGGTTGGAGCAAGAAGACCAGAGGCTGAAGAAGCACTACGACCGTTGGATGGACATCGTACGGTCACTAGAGCTAGAATCGTTGATATTGACTAATTTGACAAAGCCCTTCGTCCCCATCAACTTAGTAGGCCCACAAGTCAGCCTCCCACCAAGGTGGGTCCCAGCTAGTCGGGGGAGTATTCATTTTTTTGTGCATAATAAGGAGGCACTTCCGGTGGGTCCGAAATGACTGGGGGTTTAGCAACACGGTGGCCCGTCCGTGGGTCCCAGCGATGGGGAAACGATTTTCGCAAAAATACTTGGTGGCCCGTCCGGTGGTCCCCGCTGTCAGGTGGAGGAATAATTATTTTGCACGTAATAAGGAGGCACTTCCTTGCTGTGGCCGTGGACCCAGGTGTCAGCCTCTCCACGTAGAGTCCACGTCCGATGGAAGCCGTTCCTTGACCATGTTGACCATGCCGCGCCGAGAGCACCAGGGCGGTGGACGATGGCGATGCCTAGGAAGGGGACGACACGGAGCCGGGGAAGACGCAGCAGTGGATGCCCACGCGCAGAGGAGTACGAGGGCACTGGTTCGCTGCGGTGTGACGCTGCCGTCGCCGCAGAGTAACAGGGGGTGTGGGTGAGTAGAGGGATGGCCTGGCCAGCGGTGGGAGTAGTAGGGGGCGGTGAGGCCTCCGCCGCATCGCAGCTGGCCAGGGGAGGCAGAGCACGAGGCACGACAGGCGCTGGTTTGGGCGGCTGGAGCAAGAAGACCAGAGGTTGAAGAAGCACTACGGCCGTTGGATGGACATCGTACGGTCACTAGAGCTAAAATCATGCATTATTGACTAAGTTGACAAAGCCCTCCGTCCCCATCAACTTAGTAGGCCCACAAGTCCGCCTACCACTATACTTGGTCCCAGCTAACAGGGGGATTATTCATTTTTTTGTGCGTAATAAGGAGGCACTTCCTTGCGTGTGAAGATATAGCTGGTGGGTCCGAGCTATCAGCGGAGGTAACGTTTTTTTCGCAAAATACAGAGGCCCTTCCTATGGGTCCCTGATGTCAGGTGGAGGAATCATTATTTTGCGTGTAATAAGGAGGCATTTCCTTGCGTGCGGCCGTGGACCCAGCTGTCGGCCTCTCCACGTACAGTCCACTTCAGATGCATGTCGGTCGTTGACCATGTTGACCAGGCCGCGCCGAGAGCACCAGGGCGGTGGACGACGGCGAGGCCTAGGAAGGGGACGACACGGAGGCAGGGAAGACTCGATAGTTGTTTCCCACACGGAGGGGAGTACGACTGTACGAGGGTTTACTGGTTCGTCCGCCGTTGCCGGAGAATAATAGCAGGTGTGGGTGAGTAGAGGGATGGCTAGGCCAGGGATGGGTGTACGGTGGGGTGGTGAGGCGTGCGCGGGAGCAGAGCTGGCCGCGGGGAGGAGGGAGCAGGCAGTCCCGCCGGCGCCTATTTGAGCGGCTGGAGCAGGAAGAGTAGAGATTGAATAAGCACGACGGCCGTTGGATGGACATCCAACAGTCACTGCTTGTTCGTCAACCTTTTTTTTAGGAAAGCCTCAAATCTGTTGAAAACATCATACAACCCATCTGCCATTATTTCCAATAATTTTTAGCCCATTTGCTAATTCTTAAGGTTTTTTTGGAGCCCATATTCTTTTTGTTAGCATTACAGCCCAAATTGTGGCCACGGTTAAAAAATTATACGAAATTTTCCATATTTCGGTGCGGTCTAAACTGTTTTTAATCCCGAAATTTCGACTCACATTCAAACTGATTTTAAAAATAAATGTGTATCAATATAAAATCCAACAAATTCTCCACGCATAAAAAATAATGTAATTTAAAATCTTGAAATGAAAAAAAGTTATTTGAAACTAATTGCCGGTTTGATGTGTTTTAAAAATGTACAACCCATTTCTCATTACTGATGGGCCATTTTCTCGGCCAGCCGAATGAAAGCTCTCCTCGTCTTGAAAGATTTGCAGCCCAATAGGCCTGACAAAGCGTCTTACTTGGCAAATCACAAAAAAACTGGGCTGTGGCCGTGGACCCAGCTGTCAGCCTCTCCACGTACAGTACTCTTCCGATGGAAGTCGTTCCTTGACCACGTTGACCACGCGACGCGGAGAGCACCACGGCGATGGACGACGGCGAGGCCTAGGAAGGGGACGACGCGGAGCCGGGAAAGACGCGGCAGTGGAAGCCCGCACGGAGAGGAGTACGAGGGTTCACTGATTCGGCTGCGGTGTGTGGCTGCCGTCGCCGCAGGGCCTGGCCAACGGTGGGAATAGTAGGGGCGGTGAGGCCTCCGCGGCAGCACAGCCGGCCACGGGAGGTAGGTGCATGCGGTACGACCGGTGCTGCTTTGGGCGGATGCAGCAAGAAGACCAGAGGTTGAAGAAGCACAACGCCCGTTGGATGGACATCATACGGTCATTGGAGCTAGAATCATTCATATTGACTAAGTTGACAAAGCCCTCCGTCCCCGTCAACTTTGTTGGCCCACAAGTCATCCTCCCACTATGGTGGGTCCCAGCTAGCAGGGGGTATTCATTTTTTTTGCGTAATAAGGAGGCACTTCCTTGCGTGCGAAGATATAGCTGGTGGGTCCGACATGTCAGCGAGGGGAACTTTTTTTTCGCGAAATACAGAGGCCCTTCCGATGGGTCCCAGCTGTCAGGTCCTCAAAAAAAAGGGAAAGAAAATCAAAGACTTGGGAAGGCGTACAGAACAAGCTAGTGTACCAATAAAGAGACGTTGCCGAGTTTTAGAAAAAAGAAAGACGTGCTCCTATAGCTGGTTCGAATCCAAACCTAGACTATGACTATATATGGTGCTATGCTACTCTGCAAGTAATGAAACTGACATATCCAACATTCGCTTCTCCTCTTCTCTACTTACTTTGCCTAGCATCAGAAGCTCTGGCCGCAACAACCATGTCCGCTGGCTGCTCGTCCACCTGCTCTTCAGTAGGCAACAACCAGATATGCGCCAAGTCTCAACCCGTACCATCGCCTGTGGGTCTCACCACACCCTCGCCGGCATCCGCACAGCAGCCGATTGCTCATCGCAACCCGCTGTCGTTGTTGTGGTGCCACTGCTGCAAATCACGCAGAGTCATCCATCGCGTCTCAACCACAATCCGCAACCCTGGCCGAGTCTTCTACAAATGCCTGAATCATGGGGTAATAATATGTTAAGTGTTGTTCTGCTGCTTTCAGTTGCTAATTTTTTAATAGTTTGGTTGATGATCTACCAATTTGATTCATGCAGAAAAGGGAAGATTCGTGTGATTTGTATTTCTGGGAAGTTGCTGATGTGGGGGAATGCAACTACGCCAATTATTTGGTTAGCCGAGGAATCCCAATACCAGCAGGTTGGGGTGTTGGACAAGTAACTGAAGGAACGGCAGAAGAGGAAGATGCAGAGAAGAAGGTTAAAGATGCAGTTCCTCTGATCATGGCCAAGCAACAGCTGTTGAATGGCCTTGACAACAATGAGGAGATGAAAGAGCTTGTGAAGATAATGGGAAAAATCGATGTGCTCTGTAGGATGATTGTCTCTTTATTTGCAGTGTATGTAGCACTCGTGATGTATTCAGTGGCTACGACATGAGCACTTTGCTGAAACTAGTAATGAATGAAACCTGTGTAGCAGGCTGGGCATAGTGTTTTGAACACCTAATGATTTCTATTAACGGAAATCAGGGGGTATCCCCTTTTGCTCATATAAATAAATAAATAGCAGGGGCCCTGTCGGGTCAGATTTGTTCTCATTCGAAGACGTCGAGCAAATTGCAGTCCAACAACAAACTATGTCATCAAATTCAAGTTTCACAGCCAAATATGAGTATAACTAAACAACAATGTCATCATGTTTTATTTGTCATACAATCACCAAACACAAATCAGCAAACATAACAAGTGATGTTCTCACAGCAAAATACTAAACAACATGTTCATTAGGTTTCAGTTGTCATAGCAAACACAATTACACATAGTAGATAAAAAAACGTCTTCTGACAGGCAAATACGACAAAAGCAATTTAATCATCATCCGCAGCAGTAGCATCAACATCTTCACTATGTGTATCAGTCGGAATCGTAATTCCCCATGGTGTCATCTTCTTCTTCGTCCTCAACGTCCTCGAACGTTGGCTTCTTCTTGATCAACTCTTATATGTCCACAACACGACAATCAATCTTTTCGCCGGCGTCATTGACGTGATGGTTCTCAAAGACATTAGGAACATCTGTGTTATCTTGTACATCAGGAGCAGTGTAAGCATCATCTTGTTGTGCAACTTCATTAAACGAATTCCTCTGCTCAAACCTTTGCAATACTCTCCAGTCATCGCTACGTGCAAATGTGTCTTCCAAGAAAAATATTTGTGTTGCTTGATTTGCCCAAATAAAAGGCTCGTTGGTCTGGTACGCCGCCTTGACATTGATGTATTTGAAATAATCATCAGCTCTGGGTTTCGCGATCCTGGAAAACAGGTTATAGCAACGACAGCACAACAGAACCACACACTGATTATCCTCGAAACTGGAGATACACTGCAACTGAACAATGTCATTTATGTTAGCATACATTTCAGTTGTCTCTTTGTCATATGTATCCGTGCTCATCATGGCACTGTTTTTTGTCTTCCTGCCTTCGTCTCGTGCAAGGGTGTTGTAGCACACATCTCCAACAACGCAAGATTCATAATGTCTTACCCGAGTATCAGGACCCATTGCTAGTGAGTAAAGGGCATCATCAATAGACTGCCCATCCTCACGCATCTTATTAACCTATGGTTAGAAAATAGACAAGTTGATAAACTTATGTACTCAATATATTAAAAAAAACTGACAGTGCACTTCAAAAGCTTACATTGTTCTTGAACCATTTCGCAAATCCTGCCATAACCTGTTTGTCAATGTTTCTTGGATTTTGCGGCAGTAACTCCTCTTTGTAGATGCTGCACAACATAGTGATCGCGTCAAACATCTAAATATATAAGAATGTGCTGCAAGTTTAGTAGATTACGATGTATAAGCTGTAGTACTGCACTTACTTGATATAAGGTAGTATCTCAGGACAGTTATTCAACACATACCAAACCATCTTTCCAAATCTTTAGGTTTGTCCTCTTGTCGACTCTTCCTCGTAACTCCTAATGAATAATCGAAAACATTGAGCCCGGATTGTCTTCACCCACCTCTTTGCTAAGTCGATCAGTTGTTTCAATGTATTTTGAGCAGAATGTCAATGCTTCAATAGCAATGTAGGCCTCTGCAACGGAACCCTCGGGTCTAGCTCTGTTCCTAACATAGCCCTTGAAAGTGCCTAGCCGCCTTTCAATAGGGTACATCCAGCCATACTGCACTGGACCTCTAAGTAGTGCCTCATCAGGTAGATGAACAGCCAAATGCACCATCACATCAAAGAAGGTTGGAGGATATATCTTCTCAAGGTCGCATAGGATAGTTGGTATCTTGTCTCTAAGACGCTCCAAAGCATCTATCCTGATATTCCTACTGCAGAGTTCCTCAAGAATTGTCCCAACTCGCAATCGCTCAGTATAAGTCAGGGAGGCCCAATCCTCTAAGGATAACAGGTAAAACCCTTTGAAGTAGGACGTGGCAGTCATGAGTTTTCAACCCTTGTACCTTTTTTCCATCTGCACTGACTCTCCTTTGAAGGTTGGAAGCAAATCCATGTGGGAATCTCACACGTGACAGGACCTCGCAGAATTCTTTTCTTTTTACCTTGACCAAGACGTACACAGATGGTGCCATATCCCGTGGTTTACCTTCATCTTGCACCTGCAAATCCTGTCTGATACCTGGGTATGTCAAATCAATCCTAGATTTTAAGGTATCTTTCGTCTTGCCTTCAATATTAAGAAGTGTGCTGATAATGCTGTCACATATATTTTTCTCGATGTGCATCACATCAAGATTATGCCGCAGATCCAAATTTGTCCAATACTCCAAGTCACACAAAGTGGACCTGCGGGTAAACAATAAACTCTCTTCTGCCCTGCCACGCTTCCTTTTCCCGCTATCATTATCAGGATGGTTTCCTGGTGTAATATGCCTGACCTTATCTGATTCCACTTGCAACTCATCGGCGGTGAGCCTCTTTGGCGCATCACGGTTTTCATGCTTTGCATTGAACACATGTCTTCGGTATTTTCTAGGAAGCGGCTTGTCCTTGGCAAGGAAACGGCGGTGTCCAATGTAACAGATCTTGCTAAGTATTGCATATGACAACGGATTCCTATCACAGCGAGCACATGCATTGTAATCATGTGTCGTTCGCCCTGACATAGTGCCCAAAGCCGGATAATCATGGATGCACGAAATTATAACAGCACTGTCAGGACCCCGATTCCAAGTCACATCGATCTAGCCGGTAACACCTCATATCACTTTGCGGCCTCACGCACGGTATTCCCACTGGTGTCGCCTTACCATGGCCCGGGACCGTTTGCGTCTTTTGGCTCACGTATATGATAGTGTCTATAGCATCCATATGACAGAGAACCCGGGCCGACATGGCTAGTCGTGAACCCAAAGCGGCACTAACCCATGGGGACAGGCATACATGAATCACATCAAGCATGTCGGTCATCAACGTATGAATTCGGGCTGTAGCACTGGCTAACAGGACTCCGGTATCCCGGCTATAGCAGGCTAGGCAGGACTCGAATATCACCGCGTGACATTTCCCGAAGGGACAGACATAGGAACGAAGTGAAACACATGCCCGATCCAAGTGTCCAAAGCGATCTTCTGGGCTAGCAGGACTCCGGTGAACCGGTATGGCGGACTACTATCGCTCAGGAAGCACTAGACTACATTTCCCCATATGAGAGGCTGCCAAGGATAAACAACTAGATTGTCGGATCCCACACATACCAAGCATTTCAAACATACACACAATATGCTCAATATGTGTAAATACAACATGGCATCACAACATAACTCTACGACTCAAATATTTATTCATTAGGCTCCGAGGAGCGAGATATTACAAACATGGGTCTCATGACCCAACACTCAGAGCATACAAGTCAAAGCACAAGCGGAAGCTTAACACGTCTGAGTACAGACAACTATAAATGAAAAATGCTGAGAAGCCTGACTATCTACCAGATCCTGCCGAGGGAACAAGATCGTAGCTGAGGTAACAAGCTAAACGTCGAAGTACAAGCGGAACTACTAGCGAGACTGACGTCTCTCTGCAAAACATAAAATAAGCAAACTTGAGTACAAACGACTCAGCAAGACTTACATCAGAACTATCTACATATGCATCATTATCAACAAAGGGGGTGGTGGAGTTTGACTGCAGCAAGCCAGCTTTGACTCGGTGGCTATCCTGAACTACGACTGCAAGTAACTGTTTTGAGTTGGCGCACACGAGTCCACATATTCACCATATCAATACACCACTATGGAGCCGCTCCCGTCTCCCTACGAGAACGCCGTCCGTAGCACTCACGCTTATCTTGCGCATTTTAGAGTATCCACTTTCACTTGTCTATGAACTGATATAGGCAACCCAGAAGTCCTTTTCCGTGGACACGGCTATTCGAATAGATCATTTATAACCCTGCAGGGGTGTACTTCTTCACACACGCTCTCACCACTTACCGCCGTTTACACGACATGTACTCAGCAACCTTCAAGCGGAAGCCCAACATGGGTGTCGGCCACAGCCTACCAAAACACTCAAGTCCCTAGTCCAGGTTTATCGCCTATTCAGGTTCCATCCGCAGGGAGTCCGGCTGAGGTTTCCCTTACAGCCCCGAACGATGTGTGCAGGGTTCCCGAGATACCAAACGGGCATTCGGTACACCGGCCACGGTGTATCTACCGCATCATAGCCCACCCCTAGGGTCGGCCACGCACGGCCTCCAACACATATCCTACAAACACCAGAAACTAGTTGCAACTCCTGGACAGAGAACAAGGGTGGTTAAGAAGCTGAGAGGGTCCATTGGTTTCGGGCCCAATGCGTGGTAGTAACTGTTTCATGGATCACAAACACAGAACTCAGTTCCTGAGGACGGCTGCAATGAGACAACCCAATATGTACTCCTACATGGCCTCTCACCGCTACCTTTACCAAATCGTGTTCACACACTTAGCTCACACACAGTAGGACATGTTCACACAACCATTCCAATTCATTCCCGATGAATCAGACCTGACTCAACTCTAAGGAGTAGCAGGCATGACAAACAAGCATGAATGAGTAGGCACAACATGGCTCATACAACTCCTACTCATGCTAGTGAGTTTCATCTAATTACTGTGGACTGACAGGTCATGCAGAGGATAAAGGGGTTCAGCTACCGCAGCAGGTAACACATGAGTCATTGTTGTCCTAATGCAATAAAATAGAGCAGGAGCGAGAGAGTGGGATTATATCCGAATGAACAAGGGGGTTTTGCTTGCCTGGCACTTCTGAAGATAATATAGTTCTTCATCGGTGTCATCGAACAATCGCTTTAACGTTGTTCACCGAGAGGGACAAACACCGCAACTGAGAAAGAACACAATCAATGCAATGCACATTCACATGAATGACATGTCATGTTAAGGTACTGAATTCACCTAATGCAATATCTAGCCAAGTTAATTGAAGTGGAACTCAACAAGAACAAATTCCAACTCCAAATGTTATTTCATAAATTCCCTAATCATCATTTGTCCTATTAAGTGAGGTTAACTTGTTCAATCATGCATGATCATGGCATAAACAGATTCTTCACATTTTTCTGATCATTTTTCATATATAAATTATTTAATTTGGAGTTACGGTTGAATTTCTATGAATTTTAGAAGTTTGGGGTATTTTCAAATTTCTGAACTATAAAAAATCCGAAAAAGGTATTATCAAGATCACCGACGTCGCAGTGACTTCAGCGGGTCAACAGGACACGGTCCGGGTCAAACCTGACAGTGGGTCCCGCGTGTCAGTCTAATTCGTTTAACAAAATTTAATTAGTACTAATCCTAATTAACTAGCAGGGCTGGGCCCCACCTATCATTGAGTCAGGGGGAGTCAAACTGGGGTCAAACCCAGGTCAAACTCGCCGGAGTTGACCCGAGGCTCGCCGCCGGCAAGGCTGTGGGACGGCGGAGAGCGTCGGGATTCGCCCTCCGATGACCAAAAGAGCGGCGGAGGGGTTTCTACGAGACGCCCAAAGCTCGCGCTGCCTAGCAGGGCAAACGGGAAGGGCTAGAGTGGCCGGAGGCGATGGCAACCACGACGACGGCGGCGGCCGGAGTTCGGGCAACGACGGCTACGGCGCTGCGGTGCACGGCAAGGCGAGCTAGCGGCTGAGTTCGGATTCTAGGAGCAACCTGAGCACGATGACGAGCTCAAAAGGAAGCTACGGCGTCCGTAACCACGACGGCGACAGAGCATGGCGCCGGCGAGCTTCGGAGCTCGTGGGGATGGCATCTACGGCGAGAAGCAGACCACGGGGCCAGGGGGAAACGATGGAGGAGCTCAACGCAAGTTCGTAGGGAGGGTAAGTGGGCTCGGGGACGTCCTGTCGGCGGCGAATCGACGGCGGCGATCCTCGGTGGCCGAGGAGGGGAACAACGTCGGGGCGGCGCTTCGGGGCTTCTCCGGTCGCGTGAGCCGACGGAGAGGACGAGGGAGGCACTGCGGAGCTCGGGAGCGCGTCGGAGAGGAGAGGGGGTGGCGGTGGCCGCGAGGCAGCAGCGAGCGGTGGCGACGGCAGCGTTCGGCTGTGGGGAGGAAGGCAAGACAAAGGAGGGGAGGAGCTGCGGGCATGAGAGAGAGAGGTCAGGGGGGCGCGTGGCGTCTTTTGGAGGGGTCGGGGTCGTGCAGCTGAAGCAGGAGGTGGGAAGGCGGCTGGCGGCCAAGACGCACTGCGTGCTGTCCTCTGGCAGGAGGAAGAAGACCACACAGCCCACGTGGGCTGGGCCTCTTCTGCTGTGTAAAGCCTGTGAGGTTTCTGTCTTTCTCTCTTATTTTCTGTTTTTCTATTTATTTGCTCTGTTTTGATTTAGTTTATAAACCAAATCATTTTAATAAATCCTGAAAATAATTTTGGGCATTAACTGAAATATTACAGAGACCCTTAGCTATTTTCAGAATATGTTGGAGCATTTAAAATTATTTATATAATTTAAGTGCCCCAATTCAAATACAATATGGATTAATTCAAATACCAAAAATGTCTTGGAAAAATATCCATCATCTCTGGATATGGTTTTCACCCTTTTCCATTAATCATGAACATTTTTGCAAACCAATTTGGTTCTTTGAAAATATTTTGAAGTTGAACCTATTTGCATTGTTTCAGTACTAGGGGTTTGATCAATCCCCATTTCAAATTTCATGAAATTTAAACATGATGCATGGATGCAATGCCATTAGTTGCAACAATTCTAGGGCTGTGACAACTCACCCCCACTAAACAAGAATCTCGCCCCGAGATTCAAGACGTGAGGTAAGAGGAAAAGGGGAGTCACAAAACTATCACAATCTTCATGATCCATGTTGCACTTCATAGGAACGTTGACACGATCACCATTTTTGTCTTGACGTCTTGTCTTGAGAACTACATCCAACATGACAACGAGAAGAAAAGGGGGAATTTAGAAGAATCGATCTTCTTGAGGTTCAAACAATTTAGGATCATCTTAATGATCCAAGATCAACTCATGGAATGAGACATAAAACATTTCTGGAGCGGAGAGGTAAGACATGCATCAGTAAGGACGGAGGAAACAATTTTACGAGTGTTTCAAAATAGCGAGGGAAGTTGCCATGATTCCAAAACGGGGCACCTTAGGGGAGGTGACGCAAAGAGCTAATCCCTTAAGTGGCAAAAAGAATTACTTTTGAGATCATTGAAACTCTTCATACCAGCCTAAGGCAATCACAATCGATCATTTGAAGGAGTTTTAAAGAATGACATACTCGGACTAGAATGGATGATGTGGACTACCTTGTTGAAGACAACGCAATGGATGATTTGCTTATCATCGGAAATGGATGGGACCCATGGTAGGATCACCTCTGAAGATGATCCTGAATAACAATTGCCGAGAAGGCAATCCAAGGAAGATTGGCACAAGGCGGTGCAAGCTGGGAACAGACTGCAAATGTCAGAAAGGTTCCAACCATCATATCTGCCTGAGATTCAGATCTGGTTAGAAACAGGATACTTCAGACTCAGCATGTCTGAAAAGAAAGTTTGCAACACAATCGACGAGATGGCATTGCGAGATTCTCGAGGAATGAACCAAGGTAGCAAGCTCCAAAACATGAGGTGGTTCTGCTAAACACATGTGAACACGTTGTCCTGCATAAGCATGACCACATGGTAGTCTTACAACAAAACACTACCGAAGTTCGGTGGGGAACCATCAACGAGGATATCGAAGTCCCTACATAAGTCCGGATTAGCTCTTATGAAGGAACTCCTTCTCCTTGAACAAATCAATCAGTGGCTTGGTGTGCTAGGAACACATGTAGAGCGATGGTTGCAAGTCTCCGAACCACAGAATACTTCGCACGTATGCATGACCGATTTGGGATGATTCCAAAGAAGCAACATTGACTTTCTCGAATCCACGGCGGCAACTTACATCAGATGCACATGAATTAGAGGAAGTCACTACTATCATCCAAGCATATGCTTCATGAACGAAACACGAAGAAATGCTTACACAAGGTTCTAACACTAGGTTGATGTTCAGCATGACTCATGGGGGAGACAAAATGCTGCTGATGGGCTCAACAACAACTCATCGGAATTTCCATATCACTGGACTTCCACCATCATGTGAACACGGTGATAGCATTGGTCAGACCAAAAGATGTAATGGTATATGCTCGAGGGATCAACCACGAGTAAGACAACATTACGAGCATCGTTGGTACTGATTTGATTTGACGATAGCCCACACTCAAATCAAAGGATTGATAAGACAATAGGTCCAGCAACTGATCACAGGGACCAATCGATGAAGATATCATCTTTCTTCAACACACACTACACAAGAATATCCCTTTGGAACGAACTAAGTTAGGCAAGCTTTTATCTTCCAACTCTCCAAGTTGTTGTCTAGCCTAACCAACTAGCTCAGGGATATCCAACACAGATTCTTGGAGAAAGGGTGGTTCACAAGAAACCAACTTGATCACGAGCACAACATAACAATCAGGAAACAACCCGGTAACACTTCCAAGAAGATATTTGGAAAGTCACGAACCACCGGTATGTTACTAAGCTCGAGAACAATCTTGCTTTTGAGGCAAGACGATATGATCAAATGAGTGAGGACTTGACAAGATCCTAACTCATCAATCAAGTGTGCACCGAAATAAGGACTAGGTAGCACGATCAATCTTAGGATGATGATTTAATAATCAACACGCTAAGAATGAGGATATTGTCCATTAGCTGCCAAGCAACGAGTTGCTTTCGGAGTATTGATTTCACACATCACAATTCACTTGTCGGCAATCCGGTTACATCAACACGGGACCGAGGAATGAATGATGATGGTGAGAAGTATCACTACGTCAAAAATTCATGAGAGTTGGTGCAGTTCTCATGTCAATTCTGACATAAAGGGGGTAATACTCCAAGGTAGAACAGAACAAAAGCTGGATTGGCATTTTGATCCGCGGAATACAATTTCTTTGACCCAATCCTAGATATGGATGAGGTACTGGACTTTGTTTCTCCTAGTCATTCCCGAATAGAATGGCTTGATGGACCACATGAGTAATAGGCATTGATAACATGAATGCACAACTACTCCTGACTACCAACTGATAGACGGGGATCGGAATACAGCTGCAATGGAAACAACTCAAAGGATCATATAATTTTCTGAGTTGTGGATGCATAGATTAGTATGTCGAGCAAAGCTCAACATTTCTTCCGGATAACCCATGCGGAGAAGGTAGAACTGGCAGAGTCACAATTATGAATGGAGAACTCATCAAGAGTACTCTGATTGTGATCTTTTAATTCAAAGAACTTCTGCCTTAACTAGTTCATGGTATTTGGAAGAAGGAAATACCATGGACCTCGAGGACTATCGAAAAGTTACTAATATCCTAAAGGAACTAGCAAATACAAACAACATGAAGTAGGGTGAATCTCGGGTTCAAGAACCCAGGAATAGAATGCCTACTTACTAATAATATCACGGGATGCTTTCAAGAATAATGGCCAGAATCATCGCACTGGGGATACAAAAGCATTGCTAAATTGCTAGGTGACTTCCTAAACACCTAGGGTCATAATAATAGCTCCAACATCTACGCCGAGGCAACAAAGTACGTCAACTTACCGATTAGTGTGCTTATTCTGACCAAAAAGGACATCGGTAATGGAAGGAAAGGATTTGCAAATGCATCAGACTATTTAGAGACCTGGGATGACTCAGACAGCATAACGGCTGTAAATGCTCAAAAAGATTTGAGACATCATGCAAAATGGTGGCATAGCCACTCAACAACATCATATCAAGGTTTCGAAATCAATAGTTAACATACAGAAATAGTAGGAACTGAACTGAGGCTTCAAATCAACAATCTTAAAGTCTATGGATTAGTAACACGTCATCCTGATAGAAAGATGAGAAGCCTAGTTCTTAAACCCCGTAGAAGAGAAGAGGATGACTCAGATCAGAAGGCCATGAGGTATAAGGAGTAAAAAGAGCCTTACGTTCCCTCCCACAATCAATTCCCTTACATAACTAAAGCATTTCTAGACACAACTTCGACTAGTTTGGCTTGGTAATCCTACAGGCAGTTAGGCTCTGATACCAACGCTGTCAGGACCGCGATTCCAAGTCACATCGATCTAGCCGGAAACACCTCATATCACTTTGCAGCCTCACGCACGGTATTCCCACGGGTGTCGCCTTACCATGGCCCGGGACCGTTTGCGTCTTTTGGCTCACGTATATGATAGTGTCGCTAGCATCCATATGACAGAGAACCCGGGCCGACATGGCTAGTCGTGAACCCAAAGCGGCACTAACCCATGGGGACAGGCATACATGAATCACATCGAGCATGTCGGTCATCAACGTATGAATTCGGGCTGTAGTACCTTTGGGCTATGAGGACTCCGGTATCCCGGCTGTAGCGAGCTAGGCAGGACTCGAATATCACCGCGTGACATTTCCCGAAGGAACGGACATAAGGAACGAAGTGAAACACATGTCGGCCCGATCAAGTGTCCAAAGCAGTAGTCTTTGGGCTAGCGGGACTCGGTGAACCGGGCTATAGCGGACTACTATCGCTCAGGAAGCACTAGACTACATTTCCCCATATGAGAGGCTGCCAAGGATAAACAACTAGATTGTCGGATCCCACACATACCAAGCATTTCAAACATACACACAATATCCTCAATATGTGTAAATACAACATGGCATCACAACATAACTCTACGACACAAATATTTATTCATTAGGCTCCGAGGAGCGAGATATTACAAACATGGGTCTCATGACCCAACACTCAGAGCATACAAGTCAAAGCACTAGCGCAAGCTTAACACGTCTGAGTACAGACAACTATAAATGAAAAAGGCTGAGAAGCCTGACTATCTACCAGATCCTGTCGAGGGCACAAGATCGTAGCTGAGGTAACAAGCTAAACGTCGAAGTCCAAGCGAACTACTAGCAAGACTTACGTCTCTCTGCAAAACATAAAATAAGCAAACGTGAGTACAAACGTACTCAGCAAGACTTACATCAGAACTATCTACATATGCATCATTACCAACAAAGGGGGTGGTGGAGTTTGACTGCAGCAAGCCAGCTTTGACTCGGTGGCTATCCTGAACTCATTTGCAAGTAACTATTTTGAGGTGGCGCACACGAGTCCACATATTCACCATATCAATACACCACTACGGACCCGCTCCCGTCTCCCTACAAGAACGCCATCCATAGCACTCACGTTTATCTTGCGAATTTTAGAGTATCCACTTTCACTTGTCTATGAACTGATATAGGCAACCCAGAAGTCCTTTTCCGTGGACACAACTATTCGAATAGATCATTTATAACCCTGCAGGGGTGTACTTCTTCACACACGCTCTCACCACTTACCGCCGTTTACACGACATGTACTCAGCAACCTTCAAGCGGAAGCCCAACATGGGTGTCGGCCACGACCTACCAAAACACTCAAGTCCCTAGTCCGGGTTTATCGCCTATTCAGGTTCCATCCATGAGGAGTCCGGTGAGGTTTCCCTTACAGCCCCGAACGATGTGTGCGAGGTTCCCGAGATACCAAACGGGCATTCGGTACACCGGGCCACGGTGTATCTACCGCATCATAGCCCACCCCTAGGGTCAGCGCTACGCACGGCCTCCAACACATATCCTGCAAACACAGAGAACAAGGGTGGTTAAGAAGCCGAGAGGGTCCATTGGTTTCGGGCCCAATGCATGGTAGTAACTGTTTCATGGATCACAAACACAGAACTCAGTTCCTGAGGACGGCTGCAATGAGACAACCCACCATGTACTCCTACATGGCCTCTCACCGCTACCTTTACCAAATCGTGTTCATACACTTAGCTCACACACGATGGGACATGTTCACACAACCATTCCAATTCATTCCCGATGAATCGGACTGACTCAACTCTAAGCAGTAGGCATGACAAACAAGCATGAATGAGTAGGCACAACATGGCTCAAACAACTCCTACTCATGCTAGTGGGTTTCATCTAATTCTTGTGGAATGACAGGTCATGCATAGGATAAAGGGGTTCAGCTACATGACGGTAACACATGAGTCGTTGTTGTCCTAATGCAATAAAATAGAGCAGGAGCGAGAGAGTGGGATTATATCGGAATGAACAAGGGGGTTTTGCTTGCCTGGCACTTCTGAAGATAATATAGTTCTTCAT
The DNA here is from genome assembly GCA_021605145.1 of Aegilops bicornis. Classification (NCBI taxonomy): domain Eukaryota; kingdom Viridiplantae; phylum Streptophyta; class Magnoliopsida; order Poales; family Poaceae; genus Aegilops; species Aegilops bicornis. The sequence continues at coordinate 545,929,019 of CM038673.1, forward strand.
CGGTGTCATTGAACAATCATTGGAACGTCGTCCACTGAGAGGGGACAAACACCGGCAACTGAGAAAGAACACAATCAATGCAATGCACATTCACATGAATGACATGTCATGTTAAGGTACTGAATTCACCTAATGCAATATCTAGCCAAGTTAATTGAAGTGGAACTCAACAATAACAAATTCCAACTCCAAATGTTATTTCATAAATTGCCCTAATCATCATTTGTCCTATTCAGTGAGGTTAACTTGTTCAAACATGCATGATCATGGCATAAACAGATTCTTCATATTTTTCTGATCATTTTTCATATATAAATTATTTAATTTGGAGTTACGGTTGAATTTCTATGAATTTTAGAAGTTTGGGGTATTTTCTGAAATTTCCTGAATTATAAAAAATCCAGAAAAGGTATTACCGCGTCAGCCTGACGTCAGTGTGACGTCAGCGGGTCGACGGGACACGGTCCGGGTCAAACCTGACAGTGGGTCCCACGTGTCAGTGTAATTAGTTTAACTAAATTCAATTGGTACTAATCCTAATTAACTAGCAGGGCTGGGCCCCACCTATCATTGAGTCAGGGGGAGTCAAACTGGGTCAAACCCGGGTCAAACTCACCGGAGTTGACCCGAGGCTCGTCGCCGGCAAGGCCAGGGACGGCGGAGAGCGTCGGGATTCGCCCTCCGATGACCAAAAGAGCGGCGGAGGGGCTCTAAGAGACGCCCAGGCTCGTGCGCGTCTAGCAGGGCAAACGGGAAGAGCTAGAGTGGCCGGAGGCGACGGCAACCACGACGACGACGGCGGCCGGAGTTCGGGCAATGAAGGCTACGGCGCTGCGGTGCACGTCAAGGCGAGCGAGCGGCTGAGTTCGGATTCTAGGAGCATCCTGAGCACGATGACGAGCTTAGGTGCGAGCTACGGCGTCCGTAACCACGACGGCGACAGAGCATGGCGCCGGCGAGCTTCGGAGCTCGTGGGGATGGCATCTATGGCGAGGAGCAGACCACGGGGCCAGGGGGAAATGGTGGAGGAGCTCACCGCAAGTTCGTAGGGAGGGTAAGTGGGCTCGGGGACGTCCTGTCGGCGGCGAATCGACGGCGGCGATCCTCGGTGGCCGAGGAGGGGAAAAGCGTCGGGGCGGCGCTTCGGGGCTTCTCCGGTTGCGTGAGCCGATGGAGAGGACGAGGGAGGCACTGTGGAGCTCGGGAGCGCGTCGGAGAGGAGAGGGGGTGGCGGTGGCCGCGAGGCAGCAGCGAGCGGTGGCGACGGCAGCGTTCGGCTGTGGGGAGGAAGGCGAGACAGAGGAGGGGAGGAGCTGCGGGCGTGAGAGAGAGAGGTCAGGGGGGCACGTGGCGTCATCTGGAGGGGTCGGGGTCGTGCGGCTGAAGCAGGAGGTGGCAAGGCGTTGTCGACGCGCTCGCCACGCACCTGCCTGTCCTCCTGGCAGGAGGAAGAAGACCACACAGCCCCTGGTGGGCTGGGCCTCTTCTGCCAGGTAAAGCCCAGGTGAGGTTTCTGTCTTTCTCTCTTATTTTCTGTTTTTCTATTTATTTGCTCTGTTTTGATTTAGTTTATAAACCAAATCATTTTAATAAATTCTGAAAATAATTTTGGGCATTACCTGAAATATTACAAAGACCCTTAGCTATTTTCAGAATATGTTGGAGCATTTAAAATTATTTATAGAATTTAAGTGCCCCAGTTCAAATACAATATGGATTAATTCAAATACCAAAAATGTCTTGTAAAAATATCCATCATCTCTGGATATGGTTTTCACCCTTTTCCATTAATCATGAACATTTTTGCAAACCAATTTGGTTCTTTGAAAATATTTTGAAGTTGAACATATTTGCATTGTTTCAGTACTAGGGGTTTGATCAATCCCCATTTCAAATTTCATGAAATTTAACACATGATGCATGGATGCAATGCCATTAGTTGCAACAATTCTAGGGCTGTGACAAGCACGCAGAAAGAAATCAGCTGGTGGGCTGCTATATAGGTCTCGAGTGAGAACACCCTTCCATAGCTGTTGAAGTTCCTCCACAAGAGGCTCCATGACCAAATCAAAATCCTTTCCAGGACTTTTTGGACCTGGGATGAGGAAGGCCATCATGTAGTTTGATTCTTTGGTGCAGACATTTGGAGGCATGTTTTAAGGGATAACAAGCACTGGCCACATGCTATATGTGGCGCTCTGGTGGCCAAATGGGTTAAATCCATCTGAATCTAAGCCAAGTCTAATGTTTCTCGGGTCAGCTGCAAACTCTTTGTGTTTATCATTGAAGCTTTTCCACTCCCTACCATGAGATGGATGGCTCATTACATTCTGATCTCTGTACTCCTGGTTCCTAGGATGCCACAGTACATCCTCTCTTGTTTCAGCATCATGAAACAACATCTGCAATCTTGGTGTAATTGGAAAATGTCTCAGAACATTATGAGGAATCCTCTTCACAGCATCGCCATCTTTCCATCTTGATGATTTGCATTTCGGGCATTCACTTAAGTTGGCATAATCCTTCTGGAATAGAACACAATTATTCTAACAACCATGGATCATAGCATATCCAATTCCAACTGCATGAAGGAAATTCTTCATTTTACTGTAGGTGTGTGGCAGCTCAGACGCATCTGGGAAAGATTCGCGGAAAGCAGGCAACATCGCATCGAATGATTTGTTGGTCATCTGCTCAGATGTCTTCACCTGAAGAAAGGTGACCATAGCTGAGAATACTGACAGCTTATTTCCTGGGGTGACAGCAACGTTGCATTGTTCCAACATGCGGGCCCACCATTTTTCTTCTGCAGGTGAAAGTTCACGGAATGCACGAGCATTTCGTAGCATTGTTTCAATGTTGGTCAAACTCACTGGCTCCGCCACCACCACCTCCTCCTCCTCTTCCACCGAGCATCGAGCGAGATCAAGATGGTGATCTGTTGCTTCCACGTAGTCAATAACATTAACGTTCACAGTTTCACCATGATGAACCCACCTAGTATATGTGACCGACATCCCATACAAGTGTAGATGATCTTGCACAGTTGACTGGGGTCTTGTAACTGAATTCATACTACTACTACACGGGCAGAGCACATCTGATTTCGGACCACCGTACTCAGCTCTAATAAAGTTCATGAAGTTTTCAAACCCCTCGACATATGCAGCGGAGAATCTTCGAGCAGAAGTTATCCAAGTGCTGTCCATCTGTTAGACATACAAATTAGTTCTTCTACTAGATATTATAGGAAAAACATATATGCTTTTTTATGAAGTCCAGAAAAAAAATACCTATGTCGATGTCTAAAGCTATAGCAAGATATTTGGATGAGCAGATCTAAGTAACGAAATATATTTAAAGCTAATTCAGCAAACATATTTGAGTGCCAAATTATGGCAGGTTGTTTCAGCAGTCAATGAGGCCGAGCACACAGCCATCGAACTATCGAAGGCTATCGCAACAACAAAGATCGAGTATAAAACGGTGTAGAGTTATTTCACTTAACAGATTAGCTACTAGACCATGGCAATCTACGTCACAATAAATATATGGCAGGATATTTTAGCAACTAATCGGCCTTGGCATGCCATCTCAGCTAAGCAAATTGAGTGCGAGCAGGGCAAGGAAGCTTCTTAAGCAGAGCATATTGACGATGAAAGTACTTCGCAAACAATGAGATTAACGGCGTCTATCGGCTAACATTCAGCGCTACACCGACATGAACGGGCCTGAGTCTAGAATGCGTGGTACCGTGGGAGAAGCTGACCGCCATGCGTCTCCACCTGAACGTCGCCCGGTGATGGCGGCTGACCGCCATGCGCCTCCACAAGAACGTAGCGAGAGGTGGCGGCGGCTAGAGGATGGCGATCACGAGAGCGTCTTGTGGGAGCGAGAGGATCGCCGAACATGGGCGCCGACATATGCTCGGCCTTGGCGGGGAGAAGCGGCTTTGGGAAGCGAATGGAGTGGAGGGACAGGGGAGGGGGTTTGGGGAATATTATTGGCTAGTTGGCCGAAGGGCGGTTGAATCGGATTTGGGGGGAATTTTTGGGTGTGGGGGGGGGGGAGGATTTTCGCGCGGTGGGCGGGGGGAGTTTGGCGCATGGTCGGTTTCTCCAAGTGCAGTCCCACGTGTCAGTGAAGAGGCAAGCCGAAGCGCGTTCCGTTTTCATGAGCCGTGTGGAGGACCGAACGTGTGTGGGGTGCAATGTGACCGCGACAGGAGTGCTGTGAATGTACCACATTTTTTCCTTTTAAACTAGGTGCTTCGCCCCCACAAAAAAATATGTTGCTTCGTGCGATTCATCGATACTACTACTAGTAATCCGGTAATCCCGACTAAAACGGCGCGGCCAGGTCTTTTCCCGCACGATATGCTGGGGGGTTGGCTTAGTTGGGTTTTTTAGGACAAGTAATGCTACACCTACATAATCCCAGTTACATAATTAACGTAATGTGAAACGTGTGAGCTGTTGATTGTAGATTGGGGGGGAGGGAGGGGCCCATCACCATGAAAATCAGGGGAGGAGAGAGAGAGGCAATTTACGTTAACCCTTTCGTAGGTTCCCGTAGATGTAGAAAGATGGCTCCGATCCTGCAATATAGGTCGTCCGGTCTATATCTAACGGATAGGAAGGAAACTATGACAATTTACCCGCACTCCTCTCCACATTTGTAGATAAGGCTTTCCCTCATTCATCCTTTTCTCCCACAAGATCTTGATCTTCCATGCAACGCATGGGCATCTTGCTAGTACTCCTACAATATGTATATTATTGTGAAACTTCATATACACCGGCCGAGATTAATGCAAACACGGCAGATTTTCATTACATTTCGAACTTTTATAGGACAAAAAAATAAAAGAAACCCGACCCTAAACCTATTCTATGGCGGCGACCGACGTCCTCCATCTGTGATCTCCATGTACGGGGGCCGGGTTCAAGACTCGTGAAGTGAAGGTGAGGTCTCCGGCGAGGAAAAGTAGAACACGGGAGACGGACCGGCCAGTTGGCACACCATGCCCTGCCGCCTCCCATGCCCTACTCATCCTCGGAGGAGTCCCCGACCTCGGCGGTGCCGGACGTGGGACGGCGGCAAGTAGGACGCGTGGCTGACGGTGCTCCTATCGTCGGCCGCCAGCGTGGCCACCGCTTGTGCGGCGACTTCAGCGAGGGCGGTGACCTCGAGCTCCATCCCTGAAGACAAGCTCTCCCGCAGAGCGTTCGCGCTTGCGGTCATGGCGGATGTGGTTCCAGGTAGGAGGACGATGCGCTATGGTGTGGAGGTTAGTTGGGCGTTGCTGCTTTAAGTAGCGCATTCCGGTGAGGCCAAGCATCTGGGTGCGTCATTAAGTCGCCGGAGTTGTTCCTCGGGCACCGAGCCTCTTAATGACGACATACGAACAGACGGCATGAATGCGGGCAGACGGCGCCGGCTGGGAACTCACCACGCGACGGCGCGAGGGAAGAGGTTTTTGGTGTGCCAGGGTAGTCAGCTGCGGTCGTGGCAACGTTGGAGATGCCCTTTGCTCACATGCGATCCCCGCATGTCATTGAAAAAGCAAGACGACCCGGCATGGTCTCAGGTCCAAAGGATGTAGTTGGCCGTGCTACACCACTCCGCGGACGCGTCGCGGCGCCCCGTGCATCCTTGACGAGCCAGGTGTTGGGGTGTGTTTGGATTGTGGCCAAAGTGCACCTTGCCAAAATTTTGATCATGACCAAAAGATTGGTCTTTGTTTGGATGGTTGCCATTTTTTGGCATGCCAATGAACTCTAGCCGACTCTAGTTCATTTTTCTTGCCAATGTCAGCCAAATCATGGGCAACCAATACCTCAACCAAAATTTTGGTCATGACCCAAAGATTGGTCTTTGTTTGGATGGTTGCCATTTCTTTGGCATGCCAATGAACTCTATCCAACTCAAGTTCATTTTTCTTGCCAATGTCGGCCAAATCATGGGCAACCAATACCTCAACCAAAATTTTGGCTACCCAATGCTTTGATGGGGCAACCTTGGCACAAACCAAACATACCGTTGGTCGTGCCACAGCACTAATGCCACCCTCGGCAAACTGAAACCGACTGTGTCTAGCGACGATATGAGCGTGTCGCTCACCGCGGTCACCGTGTCCAGAGGCGGTGCTGGAGCTGCGCCCCGTTTTTGGCCCCAACGACCCACATGAACGGTTGTCGGTGGCGAGGAGGTCGTGGGCCAGCTCCTCCATTGGACTAGTCTGCGCTACGTCGTCCCGACGAGTGTGCCCCACATGTCTGTTTCCCTGTTTTCTGGGCCATATTCGAGCGTCAGTGCTCCGCGTTGCGCATTAGGCCTTTCACTATGTAGGCCAAGCGAGACAACTTGTTGTTTATTTGAGCCGTTCAAGTATAATCATGTGGCATTTGCTTATTTCACATTCCTCTCCAACCCTCTTCTCCATCGATCATGTCGCCCTCCAGTAGAGTCCATCCTCCCGCATGCCTCATTTGAACATTCTGCCGAGTATCATTCGCATGTACCCACCCTAGTCGTCTTTCAATAGATCTCCGGACCCCGAGATGAAATCGAGAGGGAACGAGTGGGGGCACGTGATACCTAAGGCGGATTCAAAATTTTGAACCGGTGATCACAGCATCCGCAAATCATATATAAAGGGCATTCAATGTTCGTTTCGTTTTTGAACGTACAATATACTCCCTCCTATCCTTTCTACTCCCTCCTTCCATCTATATTGGGCCTAATGCATTTTTCAAGACCGCCTTTGACTATTGACAAGATTAATAGTACATGACATGTAGAATGCGAAAATTATATCATTGGAAGCTCCTTTCACATACGAATTTGATGGTATGCTTTGTTTAAGTTGCATGTCATATATTATTGCTCTACCTTTTGGTCAAAGTTAGCCTCGAAAATGCATTAGGCCCTATACAGATGGAAGGAGGGAGTAGTTTACATATAAGTTTTATGTGTAGTCAAAGTATATCTACTTTGATAAAAAAGGTATCAACATTCAACAACGCCCAATCAATATTGTTAGATTCGTACGTACTCCTAGATTTGTACTCGAGATGGTTTCCAATTTGACTATTGACAAGATTAATAGTACATGAGATGTATATTGTGAAAATTATATCATTGGAAACTCCTTTCGCATTTAATTTGACCGTATGCTTTGTGTAAGTTGCATGTCATATATTATTACTCTAACATTTGGTCAAAGTTAGCCTCAAAAACGCATTAGACCCTGTATGCTTTGTGTAAGTTGCATGTCATATATTATTACGCTAACATTTGTGTAAGTTGCATGTCATATATTATTACTCTAACATTTAGTCAAAGTAGTATAGTGGAAGTGGATCCTCTGACGTAGGTATCCCTGCCTTACCCTCCCTTTCAGTCACTTACTGGCAGACCCCATGCTTGCTAGGCCCCGCATATCAGTTACTCAATGGGTTCGGCCACGTCAGGGGATCCTCATCCGTAGTAATACTCCCCCTGTTTTTATTTACTCCACATAAAACGGAGGGAGTGGTGCTATAATAAATGACGCGGGCAGGGGAGGGGGAGGGATGTCGGTTTGCTCTCAACTGCGGTCCCACAAGCGAGCGAAAACGCAAGACGAAGCGCGTTCCATTCGGTGAGCGACGTGGAGGGTCCAGTGTGCCGGGCTGCAACGTGAACGCGACAAGAGCAATGTACAGTCAAAACCGATTGACCGGTCGTCACCGGAACCGCTATTCACACCAGAACCTTCGCTGCTCGGCCTACGCCAGCCACTGCCCTAAAACCACACCAAATCTCTAGCCCATTCCCCCACCTTTCGATCCCCTAGCTCGCATCAAGCATCCCCTAGTTCGCCCGAAAGCCATGGTGCGCCGAAAGATCACTTAGTACAAGATGATGACGCCGGAGCGCCGCGCAGAAATCGCGGTGGCGGTCGGCGCCACAGACCTCCGTTCCCAAGCTCGCTTTGCGGCGGGCCAATCCCCGAGTTCTCTGGAGCCAGGCTACAAGGAGGAGGAAGCTGATCCAATGTTCATGGCGGAGGTCGCGGAGCAGAAGGCCCCCGATGGGTATGAGACGATGGACGTCGACTTCGTGCCGACGTCCCAGTCCCGCATGGTGCAGGTGGACCAGCGGTTCAACATGGCGATACTAAAGGAGGACTGGAAGGCAGAGGCTCAACTCGACGCGGAGCGCGCGCATGCCGCTACCATCGAGGCTCTCCTGCAAGCGGAACCGGATGTCGTGGATGTGCACCAGGCGGCGGAGGCTCAACTTGAGGCGGAGCGCGTGGATGCCGTTGCCATCAGGGCCTCCTGCAGGCAGAACCGGACGTCCTTGACTTGAACCGGGCTGTGCTCTCGTCCGCGCCCGCACGCTCCGCTTCAACGAGTAGTTGGATGCCGAGGACAACCACAGTGCAGAGACACACGTCGGCAGCGATGACTGGTTCGCGCCGGCAGCCAAAGACGACAAGGCCGTCTCTTTCCGCGAGCAGTGATAGTTTTTCTTTATGTTGTTGTTTTCATGGATCTTTTGCTGTGTAAAAACATATATTTATTATGCAAGTCGCCTGACTTGGGTCAGTCTACCATTTTAGGCGGTTGGATGAATATCCTACGTCTCCTAACCCTTCTTTCCTTCTTCCTCACCTCTTCTTCTTCCCCAACAGACCACCGCTTGCAGACGTACGGATACTCCCCAACATGCGGTTGGATAAACATACTCTATGAACGAAAATTATGTGTCAGCGATAGGATGGCTGAGTTTGGTGTGTTCACATGCGACAGCACGTGTCAGTGAGGGTGCGTTCCCTTGGTTGGGTTTGCGGCATGCAGGAGCGACTGTGTGAGGGTGCGGTGCGACCGCGGCGTGCAGGAGCGACCGTGTGAGGGTGCGGTGCGACCGCGATAGCCGTGCGCAAGTGTACCTCCTTCTCATTTTGAAAACTTTAGGCAAGCTTGGCAAAAATGTGTGGCGAAGGTTGGCAATGCAAGGCCTAGACCCAAACAGGATAAGTACGTACGTACTAGGAGTACTAGTGTTAAAAAAGAAAGGCTGGATTTTCCTTCGCGGGATTTAATTCATACAAATCCTCGTTTCACGTGTCAATTAATGCGTATTTTCTTCTCCAAAGACCGAAGAGCTAACCATCTCACTCCTCATCGCTTGATTAATGCAGCGCCATGCAAACCAACCTTCTCACTTCCGCATGCATGCAGGGGATATTAATGTCCTTGGTTGCTAACCCCATCAATTTTGCCACAATTAGTGTTAGTGGCCCTTTCCAAATTGTAATTTTGATATACTGGCCTTGTGTACAAAAAAAATGGAGGTAGTAACTATATTTGACTTCCTTCCCCATTGCGGTGACGTCGACGATATTTTTTTTGTGGTGGTTTGGCGAAGTGCGTTCGACGGAGAACACCATTGAGGGAGACCACGGTAAGTCGTTCGCAAGTGCCGCCTGCAACCCGAGACAACCGCCTTATTTGCATCCAGGAAGTCTGTTACTAGTACTACTAGAAGTAACTAATGCGGTGAGATGGCTTCTCGAAGAAGACGATGGAGAAGCGGAGTCAGCGAAGAGTGAAATGATGGTTGCTTCGTCCGTGCTTTTGTGATTTGACGCCTCACTGCTTTGTGATTTGTGATAGAAGGGACGGGGAGCAGACTACATGCTCTATCTTGTAGTACTACATGTGTCCAAGCATGGGAGAAAGAGGAGAGCGTTGCATTTTCTATTCCTTCAATCAATCAATCACGGAGCTTCGGTTCCATCTTTTTGGCTTTGGCAACACTGTCCACAATGGTTCCCATGATGCCAAAAGCTATTTTCACATTTGGCTACACATTGTGGATGCCCTTAACCGTACCACTTTGTTTTTCTCCTGTGTGCTATCTATACAAATCTCAATTATATTGATCTAAAAAATTATAGAATCGAGATTAGTAAAAAGGAGGTGATTTTGCCGCGCAGATGGCGGGGGAGGTTTCTTATTTGAGCAATGCTACATCCACGTAATGGTTTACGTAATGTTACGAGCTGATGTGAGGAGGGACTATTTGAATGGATTAAAGGAGGGGGGCATATATAGATTAGATGGAAAGTATACATAGCATCTACGTAGCCCTTTGTAAGTCTAGGATTAGGCTTCTTATTTTCGGAGGACGTTGTCCTGGAGGTTTGCTAACATGCGGTCCCACGTGTCAGTGCTTTACCAAGCCGATCCGCGTCCCACATGAGGCAGAACAACGGCAGAAGCAACACATGGTTAAGTTGAAGAAGATGAGGGAGAAGCAGATTCAGCAATGAGTGAAATGATGGTTGCTTCGTCCCTCCAACTTAACTGCGGGAAAGGTGCATCTTTGTGATTTGATGCCTCATTGCTCATTACTACGCCGGCGCCATGACTGGGGTGCTTCACCGCGGCTGCTCTGCACTGTATTCCGGTATGGCACATGGACCCGGTAGCTTGATCTCCCACATGTCGGCGAAAGGGACTAGAAGATTTATGAAAGCGAGCCCTCCACTCTTACGACGGAGGAGTAGACGACACGACGACCCCGTGAACTGTCACTTGTACTGTATAGCACTAGTATAGTTTTGCTGTTTCGCACGATCCATCGATACAAACCCGATTAAACAGGAAAGGGCAGGATTTTTCCCGCGCGGTAGATGATACTGGCCATACATTTCAAAGACAATTTTGATGTATTCAAACTGAATAATTATAAGTAACAATATGTGTAACGCCCCGGATTCGATGCGCCAGGTGTCCTTGAGTTATTCGCCGTCGTTGCCATGTCATTTGCTTGCGTGTTGCACTTTGCCATGTCATCATCTGCATTTTATATCATGTCATCATGTGCAGCGCATTGGCATACATGTTCGTCTCATGCATCCGAGCATTTTCCCCGTTGTCCGTTTTGCAATCCGGCACTCCTATGTCTCCCGGCGCCCCTTTTACCTCTTTTCGTGTGTGGGTGTTAAACGGTCTCGGAATGGACCGAGGTTTGTCAAGCGGCCTTGATATAAAACCGGTAGACCGCCTGTCAAGTTTCGTGCCATTTGGAGGTCGTTTGATACTCCAACGGTTAACCGGGTAACTGTAAAAGCCTCCTTCTCATTGCAGCCCAACACCCCTTCAAAGTGGCCCAAAACCCAGCAAACTCCCCTCCATGCTCTCGGTCGTTCGATCACGATCGCGTGGCCGAAAACCGCTCCTCATTTGGACTCTCCTAGCTCCCAGAATCTATAAATAGGTGCCCTCCCCCGAAATTCGCAGATGAATTCCCTAACCCTAGTCTCCTTCCACCTTCCGTCGCCGGACATATCCGTCCCGAGCCGGACGTGTCCGCGCCGCCGCACCCGGCGAATCCCAGCGCGCCACGTGGCCCACCGCCGTTCCACCGCGCTGACCCGCGCGTAACCCATCCGAAACCCGCCCGACCCGCCCGCTCCGCCGCCGCTCCCGGATCGCCCGCGCCCGCCGTCCGCCGTCGGCAGCGCGCGCCTCGCCGGCCCGTCTCCGGCGATCTCGGCCCGCCGCCGCCTACGCCTCCGCCGCCTCGCGGCGCGCCTCGCCAGTGCCGCCCGGCGCAGCCCTCCCTCCGCCGCCCGAGCCTCGCCTAAACCCCCAGCGCCGTGCTCCTCCAGGCGGCCGTCTCCATCGCCGCCGCCGCCGCTCGGCTCGCGCCTTCCGCCCTCCGGTTAGCGCGCCCTCGCCGCCGCTCCCTCGCGGACCTCAGCGGCGCCGCCTCCTCCCCTCACCGGCGCCATCCCGGCCTCCTCCGCCCCGGGCCATCTCCGACCCTGCTCGGAGAGCTACTCCCGCGAGTCAACCCGGATCCGGATCCAGAGGTTGACCCCAAAAATCCCCAAGTCCTCGATTTTTTGCATAATGTTGCTCTGTTCATCATGCCATAACTCTGTCATCGTTGCTCCGTTTCGTGCGTGTAATATGTCAGATTGTTCGCCTCGACGATTACATCATTTAATCTCATTGCATCATTTTCATTTGAGCTCATCTTGATGCCCTAAATGCTGTTGGAAGAGGGCTATGTGATGTTAGTTTCAGATTCTTATCAGAATATGAACTTTTGTCATTTTTGCCATGATTGATGTGTGCAGCCTATGAAGTTGAGTCCTACATGTGTTTTGTAATATGCCATGCGATCTTTACAGCGGTGTATGGCATGTATTTTTTTGATCTCTGTGGTGACTAGCACAAGCATGCAAACTAGGCTTCATGATGTTGCTGATTTCAGCCCCTGTTTTGCTGATATTTTTATGCCATGTTAACTTGATACTACAGAGAGATCCATGCTTATTTTGAGATACTTCAGTAAGGATGTTTTGTTATAGATTTCATGCTCTAGCCATCCATGCCCTTGTTTGTAATTATGGAGTGCCATAGCTTGAGTCAATCGAGCTCTACTTTTGCTATAAAATGTTTCCTGGCAGGTTGTTTACATGTTATTCAATTTTGCCAAGGTTGTTGTAGTTGATCCGTGTATGCTATGATGTTGTTCTTGCCATGTATAGCTTCTATGCCATGTCCTCTTACTGTGAGTTGCCTTGCCATACCATGTATTGCTCTGTGGTGAGTGATTCAAGCTCACTAACATGCCTACTTATTGTTGTTCCTGCCATGTATGAATCTGTATTATAACTTGCCATGCTTACATGGGTGCCATCATATTTTCTTATCCTTTTTGGCTTATGGTCAGTATTGGACTTTTATTCTATGCAATTAGTAGATTCTTGCCATGCCTTTGTTTGCCATGAGAAGTTCCTATAACATGTTGTTTCATAACTCTAAACATTGCAACTTGATGCTATTTCTGCTAAAGTCTGAAACTGTTATTATTTGCAATCTTGCCATGTGTTTTTGAGCATGTTCTATTGATTTCTGGAGATAGCTCAGTGTTCATGTTTTGTCATGCTTTACCTGTACATCATGCCCATGCCTTTTGTTTTCAGACTAAGGTGTTGTAGCATATAGTTTTGATGCTTGCAATATGCCTACTTGCTGTCTTGGACAGATTGTTGCTATAACTTGTTTCATGTGTATGTGTTGAACCGTTGCTCCGTTTTGAGTGTGCTCTATATGAAACTTGCGTGTGCATGTAGTTTCATATTATCATGTTGCATCATTGTTTTGAGGTGTTTTCTTGATGTTTGGATGCATTTTGCATCAATGCCATGCTTATCTTGTTTTGCTCATATCTTCTATGCCGTAGCTCCGAATTTAATGAACTTTATATGTAACTTGACTAGAATTTCGTGTAGATCATCGTGGTGCATCTTAACTTGCTGTTTAACAACTTGAACATAAGGTTTATTCAGATCTGGACCAATTTCGAAATTTGCATATGAGGACTTACCGAAATTGTTCTATGTTGCTTCCGGCCTCATTTAAACTTGCTTTGATGTGTTGCTCTTGTTTGCATCATCTCTTGCCATGAGTAGCTTCATATAGAATTGTCATGCATCATGCTTGTTGTGCATCATGCCTTGTTCATGTGTGGTGTTTACCTATGTTGTGTGCTTCTTCTTGTTAGTTCCTGTTTCGTTGCGGTCGTGATGATTCGTTCGTCTACGCTTGGTTCGTCTTCGTGGCTTCATCTTCTTCATGGACTCGTTCTTCTTCCTTGCGGGATTTTAGGCAAGATGACCGCTACCTTGGATCTCACTACTATCATTGCTATGCTAGTTGCTTCGTTCTATCGCTATGCTGCGCTACCTATTACCTGTTTATCAAGCCATCCCAAATTGCCATGAACCTCTAACCTTTGACACCTTACTAACAAACCACTGTTTGGCTATGTTACCGCTTTGCTCAGCCCCTCTTATAGCGTTGTTAGTTGCAGGTGAAGATGAAGTTTGTTCCTTGTTGGAACATGGAGATGTTGTTCCTTGTTGGAACATGTTTACTTGTTGGGATATCACAATATATCTTATTTAATTAATGCATCTATATACTTGGTAAAGGGTGGAAGGCTCGGCCTTATGCCTGGTGTTTTGTTCCACTCTTGCCGCCCTAGTTTCCGTCATATCGGTATTATGTTCCCAGTTTTGCGTCCCTAACGGTCGGGTGATTTATGGGACCCCTTGACAGTTCGCTTTGAATAAGACTTTTCGGCAAGGCCCAACATTGGTTTTACCATTTGCATGACCTATCACCTTTTTCCCTTGGGAGTCGCGCATCCCAAGGGTCATCTTTTATTTTAGCCCCCGGGCCAATGCTTGTCTAAGTGTTGGTCCAAACTAGAGCCCTTTCTGGCGCCACCTCGGGAAACTTGAGGGCTGGTTTTAGTTGTACGGACTGCTCATCCGGTCGTGGCACGAGACGAGATCTGCGCGGCTACTATCGTGGTGTCGACGCCGGGAGGTCTTGCTGGTCTTGTTTTATTCTTTGTCGAAATGTCTTGTAGCCGGGATCCCGAGACTGATCGGGTCTTCCGGGAGAACGAATATCCTTCGTTGATCGCGAGAGCTTATCATGGGCTAAGTTGGGACACCCTGCAGGTATAAACTTTTCGAGAGCCGTGCCCGCGGTTATGTGGCAGATGGGAATTTGTTAATATCCGGTTGTAGTAAACTTGAAGCAAACTCTTCTAAAATACACCAACCGTATGCGTAACCGTGAGTGTCTCTTTTCAGGGTTGATCAAGAGGAGAACACGGTTTCTGGGTTATGTCGATGTAAGTAGGAGTTCAGGATCACTTCTTGATCATTACTAGTTGACGACCGTTCCTTTGTTTCTCTTCTCGCTCTCATTTGCGTATGTTAGCCACCATATATGCTTAGTCACCGCTGCAACCTCACCACTTTACCCCTTCCTTTCCCATTAAGCTTTGCTAGTCTTGATACCCATGGTAATGGGATTGCTTTGAGTCCTCGTGGCTCCTGATTACTACAACACCGATTGCAGTACAGGTTGTGCGATGATCATGACGCGAGAGCGATGCTTGCTTGTCTTGAGTTCTTCTTACGCTTCTTCGATCGGGGATAGGTTCGGTCGGCTGACTGGGCTAGCAGAGGTGGATGTCGTTTGAGCTTCTGTTTATGTTTCATCCGTAGTCGGATGTTGATCTTGTATATGATGTTGATGTATTCTTGTGGCAGTTGTGCCTTATGTATGTATTCCCATCTATTATGTAATGTTGATGTAATGATATCCACCTTGCAAAAGCGTTTCAATATGCGGGTCTATCCTTGGTGGGACCGTCGAGTTCCTTTTGGATAGGGTCGCATATTGCGTGTGACAATATGATATCTAGTAAAACTAAAAACACATATGATTTATTATGTTAGAGTGTGGTAGTAGTGCTGTATTGCATAGTTGTTAGATGTAACATGCGAGAACGTGTAGAGATGTAGTTTTGGAGGGCCTACAGAGAGAAAAGCGTAATACGGTCACCGAACTTTAGAATAAGCTGATTACGGTCACTATATACGTTTTGCGGTGATTATAGGGTCACTTGCTCACAGCTCAGCATCGGATTGCACTGTTGACTGGCCAAATAGTCTGCGTGGTGCCATGTTGACTAGTTAAATTGACCACGTTCGTTGTGGGTCCCACCTGTCAGTTCGCATAGGCAAAAGGTCAGATAAACACAAATTTACGCAAGCGCGACAAGGCTCCGACCCGTGCGCGGGAATCACATGGTTGTGTATGTATGCATCGAGGGCCTGATGTGTGCGCATGCACGTGTAGGTTGAGCACTTGAGCGTGAGAGTGTGTGTTGGTCGTGTGGTGTACTGGTGTGTGCATGCATGCGTGCGTGTGTGCGTGTGAGTGTTGCGTGCGTGCGTGTGAGTGTTGCATGAGTGCGTGGTTGCATGTGTACGTGTGAGTGTTGCGTGCGTGCGTGGGTGCATGTGTTTGTGTGAGTGTTGCGTGGATGCAGTTCGTGTGCATGCGTGTGTGCGTGTATAATCACCACACCAGCTCCTGTGTGTTAAAATAGATGGCTCAGCATACCAATACAAGGCCACCTTGTCCGTTGTGCCCGCGGTCATTACTTCGAACCACCGTCCAAATATTTTTTTGTCGTTTGTTTTCATTCTTACTAGCAAGATGCCCGTGCATTGCTCGTATCATCAAGATGAATTTGTATGACTTGTTTATCTTGTGAGAGAAAAGGATGAATGAGGGAAGTCCTTATTTGCAAATGTGGAGAGGTGTGTGGGTTCCTTTTTGCAAAATTGCCATAGTTTCTTTCCTATCCGTCAGATATAAATCGGACGGCCTATATTGCAGGATGGCAAGCACACCATCATCACCAACTCTGTTTTTTATAAGAGTGTATTTTATGTATTTTATAAGAGTGTAGATGTAGAGTAGTTACAAGTCGAAAGGTGGGCACGATGGTAGTGAAATAATGTGATGCAACACTAGAGGTGCCACGTGGAGCGTTTAACTGGTCAACTAGTCATGTCATGAGCAAATACAGAGTTGTACGGTGTAAGTGCATCTAGTGCGTTTTGGGTTTAATGCATTTATGAGTGTACACAGGTCTATAAGTCTATGAGGAGTTTGATATTTACAGTGAAAGTTGACCCCTAAAAATGAAGTTCTTCAACTGAAGACTTTGGTATTCTCAAGACTTTGAAAGTGAAGAAATTGGTGTGACCTTGAAGACTTGGTATTCATTCGAGGAACATGAAGCGTGAAGACTTTTGTTTTCGTAGTTTCTTTTTCTTTTTCTTGAGTCATAGGAAACACCGTACTGTTAAAGGGGGTCGAGGAAATACTAAGGAAAAGTTTGCATGTGATGCTCAACTCAAAATCCTACACCTACCAATCCCTTCGAGTGAAGCCATTGGAAATCTCATACAGTTCCGTCAAATTCTTGATGTGAGACGAAGTTCTCTTGGTCTCTCGAGGAATTTGTTACGACCGAGGAGTTAGGAATTCGCCAGCGGATTGCCTACACAAAGTGAGGAACATGATATACGAGGAATTTGAGAGTCAAATTCCGACCATTCTTTGTCTTCTTGGCATGTTGTCCCAAAATATCTTATCCACCTAACGGTCATATCATTGAAGGGAATTTATGTCTTATCATGTCGGGCTGCTCCCTAGGCTATAAATAGCCTCCCCCTACGACAACTAGCTGGTTGGCTGCTCCGAGAGAACTTGACACTTGTCATTTGAGAGCAACCCATCCTCCGAGGACTTTGAGTGATAATCATCAAGTGAGGAAAACCCAAACCCAAACACCTACAAACCCAAAGTGATTGAGCATCACTGAAGAGATTGATCCTGCGTGGATCTGACGCTTGTTACCTTTAAAGATTGTGCTTCTTCCAGACGGTTAGGTGTCATGGTCTAGAGCATCCAAGAGGAATTGTGGATTGCCGAGTGACCAAGTCTGTGATGGTTTGGAAGTCGCCTGAAGACTTACCACGAGTGATTGGATGAGGTCTGTGTGACCTTAGTTCAAGGAGAACACGGTGAGGACTTGGTGTCCTGAGCTGCGTGCTCGGCCGATCGGGTGTCCGGGACTGTGTGTCCTCGAGTTTAAATACTCAGCCGCTCCAACCAGATGTACAACTGAGACAGCAGTTGGAACTGGTCTACCAAATCATTGTCTTCACCAACCTTACTGATTCTATTTCGTCAACTCTTTCATTTCCTCATTACTATGTTAAGTGATTGTTCATATCTGTGTCTGAAGACTTTCTCAATTTCCTTAGTTCAATTTCTTTAGTCTGTTTGTCTTCATCTTGTGTTATCCTGTGATTACACTTTCTGTACTCTGTGCTTGCCTTCATTTCATCATGATGACCATGCCTGTATTCTGTTATGCTTACTTCTGAGTACTTATTCCATTGCAAGTAGTTCTTTACTAAGGAATTTCCTCACCGGCAAATTCCTCAGTAAAGAATTCATAAAAATCGCCTATTCACCCCCCTCTTATCGATATAACGCACTTTCAATTGGAATCAGAGCAAGGTACAACCATGTTCTTTGTGATTTTGGTTTAACTGCCTGGAGTTTAGTTATGTCGACCGCAGGTATGAAGAAAGTGACATGCCCTATCTTCGACGGTCATGATTATCCCAAGTGGAAGGCCATGATGAGGAAGCGCCTCATGGCAATGAACAGATAGCTATGGACCGTCACTGAGATTGGTCTTACCGATCTATGCAAGAAGGCGAACGCAGATGACATTCGCAAGTTCACTTGACTTGACATCATGGCAAAGGAAATCATCTGCTCCTGCCTATCCAGAGATGAATTCAAGCGCATTATGCATCTTTGCAATGTGAAGCTTATCTGGGACCGAATCTCTGACGTCTATGAAGGTCATCGAACCCATCATGATCCTTGGTTTGACGACTTCAAGGAATCTCTCAAAACAATGACTTTCGAACCAGGTCCATCATCCTCTGCACC
This sequence comes from Aegilops bicornis, assembly GCA_021605145.1. Lineage (NCBI taxonomy): Eukaryota > Viridiplantae > Streptophyta > Magnoliopsida > Poales > Poaceae > Aegilops > Aegilops bicornis. The sequence goes on from CM038673.1 coordinate 545,947,444, forward strand.
ATGCCTCATGGCAAACGGTGCCAAGGTAACCGAATGTTCCTCATCCGAGTTTAGTGATGATGAATCTGATGATGATGTTGAACCTAGCTATACCAAACTAGTTTGCATTGCCACTAAACAACAAACGGCCTTGGAAAAGGTTCAAAACATGCTAGACAAAAGTGATGATATGTTGGGTGAAGAAATGGATCGCACTAAAGCCCTGACTGAAAATCTTCAGAGACTTGATCTATGTTTGACAACCTTCAAGGTCATCATAACAACATCTTATCGATCATGAGAAGCTCTCTTATGAATTTCTTCAAAGAAAGCAAGATCTTGAGAAGCTAAGAGTGAGTTATGAAGATCTTCAGAAGGAGCATGATTCATTGCTTGCTCAACAAATCAGCGCTTCTCAGGAAGAATTTGTTCCTCCATGCTTAAAGTGCATTGAATGTGAATCTTCTAATTCTTCACTTGAATGTTCAAATGGTTCAATTTTACAAATTTTTCTCCTGCCTCTGCTATCACTAATTCCTCATCTGAGGACATTGCTAGTATCACTGACAATGCGAAATTTGAAGGAATTGTACATGAGGCATGTACAAAAGCCTCAAAGGGCATCAGACTCTTTGTGATGTGCTTAAAAAGCAGATCGTCAACAGGAACCCTAGCAAAGACGGTATTGCCTTTGAGAGGAAACTCAATGTTGATGGAAGATATTGAAAGCCTGAGTACCCCCAAAACCTCATGGGTTGCTGCAAAGGGACCTCCAGTTGATCCATCTAACTTATCTGGCTTTACATGTGAATCTCCTCATTCTTCTGATGAGTCATTTGACTCCAACTATAAACTGTTCAAAAATCAGAATGGTGAAGTATTTGCTAGATATGTTGGCACTAAGCTGCGAGAACGGTTCCCCTATGAAGAAAATCTGGGTTCCCAAAAGGTGCCTTGAAAGTCTTCGGTGAATGTCCTCATCACACCACCTGAAGAATAGGAACCCCAGATCAAACTCTTCATATGGACCAAATTCTTCATATGGATCCAAGTCCTCATACGGACCAAATTCCTCACATGGATCAAATTCCTCAAAAGGAACAAAGTCCTCATATGATTATCATCGTGCTAACAACTCTGTTTCACAGGGTAGAGCTAAGGGCTATGAATATGTGCATTGTTCTTCAAACCATTATGTTCATAAGTCCTCGAAGAATTTCTCTTCTTATTCATATGCTTACCCTAACCTATCTTATGTGAACGAAATGGTCTGGCCTCTTTGCCGCCATTCTCATATGGAGCTCGCAGAGGGATGAATTCTTTGCCACCCCTTCAGATGTGGGTCGTGAAGAAAAAGAACTAATATCTTCTGCAGGGTCAGGTCTCCAGACGTGCTTTAACATCTAAAGAATTTGCTGGGGGCCTGACAAAAATGCCTAATAGGACGCAGGCTAATCTTGAAGAAATAAACTTTCATTTTACACGTCCTCATACTGCTATATCTGTTTTACTGCTTGATGAAATTCATCTGATGAAATTGATATCATATATCATATTCTTCATTGATGAAGTATATGAGTCCGTAAGTTGCACTAATTCATCTGCAGGATGATCAACCCAAAGCCAATGAGTGGGTCCTCGATAGTGGATGTACAAATCACATGACTTGTGACAAGAATCTATTGATGGATGCTCCCTTATCACCATCGCATCTGAAGCATATCATCTTCGCTGACAAAGGCAAAAGTCAGGTATTGGGTCTAGGTAAGGTTGCGATCTCTAAGGATATACACATGGACAAAGTCATGCTTGTTGAGTCTTTAGGATACAACCTTATATGCATCTCAATGCTTTGTGATCTTGATATGGTTGTTGTCTTTGGCAAGTATCGTTGTGTTGTGGTTATGGAAGTCGACAATTCCAAAGTCTTGAAGGCTTTAGGAGAGGAGACTTGTATATTGTTGATTTCTCTCTGAGGACCACAACCAGCCGTGTGCCTACTTGCAAAAGCTTCAGAAGGCTGGCTATGGCATCGACGACTTGGTCACGCAGGCATGAGGAATCTACACACGCTTGCGAAGAAGAAGCATGTCATTGGCATTGAGAATGTCAAATTCCTCAAGGATCACTTGTGCGGTGCCTGTGAAGCTAGAAAAATGACCAAGGCCAAGCATCCAGCAAAGACTATCATGACCACTACTCGACCATTTGAATTGCTTCACGTGGACCTCTTTGGTCCTAATCATTACTCAGTAGTCACTAATGATGCATCTCTATATGGATTTGTTATTGTTGATGATTACTCTCGTTACACATGTGTACACTTTGTTACTTACAAACATGAAGTTCATGAAGTCTTCAAACGATTTTCCTCGAGGGCTTCAACCAACTTTGGTGTGAAGATCAAGCACATCAGGAGTGACAATGGAACTGAGTTCAAGAATTCCGGTCTTGATGACTATCTTGATGAACTTCGTATTACTCATGAGTTATCTGCTCCTTATACTCCTCAACAAAATGGCGTCGTGGAGCGCAAGAACAGAACTCTTGTTGAGATGGCTCGCACTATGCTTGATGAGTACAAGACGCCTCGTCATTTTTGGATTGATGCAATTGATACTGCATGCCACATCATCAAGAGAGTATATCTTCACAAATTCTAAATAAGACTGCCTATGAACTCCTCACTGACAAGAAACCCAATGTGAGTTACTTCAAAGTCTTCGGTGATAAATATTGGATTAGATATCCTCATCAAAATTCTAAATTTGCACCGAAAGCACATGAGGGTTTTATGCTTGGTTATGGAAAGGACTCGCACACCTAAAGAGTCTTCAACAATGTTCTTTACAATATTGTTGAAACTGTAGATGTGCGGTTCGATGAAACTAATGGCTCGCAAAGAGAGCACCTATCTTCTGTGATAGATGAACCAGCAACTAAGGATTCTATAAAGTTCAAAGCGACTGAGGATGTCATTCCTACTGAAGAATTTGCTGAAGAATTCATTCCAGAACGTGATGAACATTGAGCTAATGCACCTGAAGACAATCTTTGAAGAAAATGGTCTTTGAAGAAAATCTTGATCAAATTCCTCGATGACAACCAGCTCATCCTCGCGTTGCAAAAGAAGTGCAAGTTGAAAAGATCATCGATGACATTGAAGCACCAGGTCCTCTCACGCTCAAAAGCTTCACATTTATCTAACTTTTGTGGGCACTATGCTTTTGTCTCTATCACAGGGGCCCACTAAGGTAGATGAAGCATCTCTGGAGCCCGAGTGGATTCAGGCCATGCAAGAAGAATTACATCGATTCGAGCTCAACAACGCCGGGGAACTGGTCAAACGTCCGAGATCCTCGCAAGCATAATCTCATTGGCACAAAGTGGATCTACCGCAACAAGCAAGATGAAAAGCGGCCTTGTGGTAAGGAATAAGGCACGACTTGTAGCTCAAGGCTACACACAGGTTGAAGGAATTGATTTCGATGAAACTTTTGCACTGTTGCTAGACTTGAGGCTATTCGTGATATTACTTGCTTATTCTAACCATCATGATATCAATTTATATCAAATGGATGTGAAAAGTGCATTCCTCAATGGTAAGCTTGAGGAATAAGTATATGTTGCTCAACCCCAGGTTTTGAAGATCCAAAGAATCCTGACAAAGTCTTCAGACTCAACAAGGCCCTCTATGGCCTCAAGCAGGCCCTCGGGCGTGGTATGATACTTTGAAGGAATTCCTCATGAAGAATGGCTTCACCCGGTTCACTCGACCCTACTCTCTTTACTAAATCTTATGATGGTGAACTATTTGTGTGCCAAATATCGTTGATGATATTATCTTTGGCTGTCTTGACCAACGTTATAGTGACGAATTTGCCTATATGATGAGTGAAGAATATCAAATGTCTATGATGGGAGAGTTGAAATTCTTCTTAGGTCTTCAAATTCGTCAACTGCACAATGGCATATTCATATCTCGGGAGAAATACCTCAAGGATGTTACGAGGAAATTCGGTATGCAAGATTGCAAAGGCGTCAAAATTCCTATGCCCACAAATGGCCATCTATGCAATCGATGAAAATGGTATTGACTTTGATCACAAGGTATACCGCTCCATGATTGGTTCTTTATTATACTTATGTGCATCTAGGCCAGATATAATGCTTAGTGTTTGCATGTGTGCCCGATTTTAAGCTACACCGAAGGAATCACACCATAAGGCTGTGAAGCATATTCTTCGATATGTAGCTCACACACCAACACTACGGTTATGGTACCCCAAGGGCTCTGCTTTTGATCTCATTGGATATTCTGACTCTGACTATGCTGGTGATCGTGTGGACCGCAAGTCAACATCTGGTACTTGTCATTTCCTTGGATTATCTTTGGTCTGTTGGTCCTCGAAGAAACAGAACTGCGTATCACTGTCTACTTCGGAAGCTGAGTACATTGCTGCTGGTTCTTACTGTGCTCAATTGCTGTGGATGAAGCAAACTCTCAAGGTCTACGACTTCAACGTGAAGAATGTGCCTCTCTACTGTGACAATCAGAGTGCCATCAAGATTGCTCACAACCCAGTTCAGCACTCGAAGACAAAGCACATTCAGATTCATCATCATTTTCTTCGTGATCATGTGTTGAAGGGCGACATCTCCATCGAGCACGTGAAGACTGAAGAACAACTAGACGATATCTTCACAAAGCCCTTGGATGAGAAGAGTTTTAGCAAGTTGCGGTGTGAGCTAAATTTCTTAGAGTCTTCGAATGTTCTTTGAAAAGGACACTCATCCTAACACTTATGCAAAATTGATGACTTAGATTCGCAACACATGAAGAAACGTTTTTCTTCAATCAATTAAGAATAACACTCTAAGTGTGAAGAATTTAATTAAGAATTTGATTCTCAGAACCCTACGACAGTTGTACGCAATGTCTGAAATCATCATTCTTATACGGTGGGTCACGCCACCACCAAAGTTGAAAATCTTCAATTTGAGTTTTTCCTCAGTTTTGAAATTCTTCAGTTTTTCAAATTCTTCAACTTTGCAAAATCTTCACTGTTTCCGTCGTTTTTCTTCATTGGCTATATAAATATATATGGGTTTATGTCCTCTATAGCATTCACTTATGGCTATTTCTTCAAGTTGCGTTTTCTGCTAAGTGAATGTGATCGGACCCTTCCCCCTCTATGCTATACTCAACCCAATCTATTCACAAATTCTTCATGTGCGTTCTATTTGAAACTCGTTCAAAATCTTCACTGTGTCCTTGTCAGCTGAAGAATTTGCGAACGGAACTTTGAACTTATCTTATCCAAAAAAATTGGCTTCCCTGCTCGAACCATTCTGCATCCCATGATAGACTTATCTATTCACCCACGATCTAACACGATCTCCACTTTTCAGTACGTGGGTGACACATGTCATGTGAATGAGAAGGGTCAGGGGCGCATTCGTCCTAAATCTTCGGGCGAACAGTTTTTTCACTGTGACTATAAATACCCCCTCACCCCTTCCTCACTTCCTTTACTCCGCTTGATCTCTCTCTCCCGCTCGAGCTTCTAAAACCCTAGCGCCGCCGACACTCCATCGTCGCCGGTGAGGAAGAGCTTCACTGCCTCGACCTCGTCGCCGTCGTACTCGCGCCGGCCGCGGAAATCTTCACTCCGCCGCCGCCGTAGCTGTCTTCCTCCGCCGAGTTAGGGCGTGGAAGATCTGAACTGACGAACTTCAAATCTACACCTCACAGTTCGTCGTGTTCTTCACTTCGGGTAATTAAAAGTTACTTTTATTGCTCGCTTTGATTCTCAAGCCTTCCTGAAAATCTTCAAAGGTGTTTATTCTTCAAATCTTCACACATATGAACACCTCACACATCATATGCTCTTGATTCGTTTCTCTAAGCAATGATTTTTCTTCAAGATTCCTGAATTGTGTGCATCCTCGATCTATACAACTCTGGAACCTAAGACAAAGAATGCTTAGTGAAATTCTTCAAGGCTCCTCTGGTCAAATTCTTCAAACTTGTTCTTTTTTGAAAAACCTTCTGAGAACGCATATGACCTCTCCAAATTCCTCGCAACTATACTCTGTTCACAGGTACAAATGTTCGCTGCTGAATCACTAGGTTCTCATCAACTTAACTCATTTGCAGTGTTCCTCGAAGAAAAATTACATAATTCTTCAGAGAATTCGATCGTTCAAATTCCTCAACTGAAGAATATGGCAGATGGTAAGAAGCCGCAGAAAGGAGGAAAGAAGCCTGAGGTCATGACTGCTTTTGAAATCCCTGAGGACATCTATGCTGGATACTGCACTCCTGATGAGGCCAAATTTGGCAAGCAGGACAAAAATTCACGAAAGGTGCGCATACAGAGGATTGAAAGGAGATGGGCAAGAGAATGGAGGGAGTACAGGTATGTTACTCCAAAGTATATGAAGAAATTCGCACTTAATCCTCCATGCCCAAGAGCTTCATTGGCACCTGGCCAAGAAGCTGACCCCACCAGCATCAAGCGTGGTGAGGATTTTCCTCAAGAATGGGCCAAGCGCCAAGCCAAGTTGGCTAGACAAGCCAAAGAAGCAGTGAGGAAATTCAATGAAGAATCTGCTGCTGCTGCCACTGAGGCCTCTGTCAAGCCTAGAAAATCAATGGCTAAGAAGCCCGCGCACAAGCCAAGTGCTTCACCAACAGTGCCCTCACGGCCTAGTTCCTCAGCAATGCCCTCACGGCCAGGATCTTCAAAGCCCTCATGGCCAATTCCTCATGCTGCTCCTGCTCCTCCAAAATCCTCAGCTCCTACTCCAAAGTCCTCAGCTGCTCCGGCAAAGTCCTCAGCACCTGTGCATCTGGCCACGTGCCAAAGGACTGCAGACATCTCTATTGCCTCTGGTGTCTCAGCAAGTTCCTCAGCTGCACCAAATTCTTCATCAGGCCCCACTCTGCTGAAGACAAAGGCAACGGCTGGACGTGGTCCTCGGCCAAGTCCTAAGAAGAAACAGGTTGCTTTCCAAGTGCCATCTGACGATGAAGCTGATGATGATGAACTTGCAGCAATCATCAGAGACAGACAAGAAAAGGCCGCTAGAGCCAAAGGCACACCTGTGCCACTGCTTTTGGATCCTAAGATAATCCTCGATTACATTGATCTCTGGCACAAGGACCCAAACACTCCTATGCCTGATTTTCATTTGACTCCTGGACAAAGTCACATGCTGACCCATTTCATCTTTGAAGAGAAATGGAAATTTGAGAAGGCCAGGCAGATCAAGAAGGCTCAGTTCAGGAAAGAGAAGTTCCTGAGGAAAAACGTTGTCAAAATGACAACTGATGAACTCATCAAAATCTAGTCTGAAATCAAAGATCTCAGCGATCACTTCGATGCTTATTATGTTGATTGGCAAGGAGCCAAAGTCAGGTTTGTTAAACTAACTGAGAAGTTCACCAGTGTTGCAGCTCCAACGCAACAAGAAGTTCCTCAGGCTGAAGCTTCTGCTCAGCCTACTAAAGAACATGCCAGCACCGCCGATGACTTTCAGACTGCCGAAGAAAATGCTAGTTCTACGGCTGATGACTCCATTCCATCCGCTGAAGAAACTGCCAGGGCATCAACTAGAGGTGCGCCTGAAGAAAATGAAGAAGTCAGGGCAACTGCATCAGTTGCGCCTGAAGCAAATCAACCAGATTCCTCAGCTCCTCTTGCGCCTACACCAACTCCTATCCTTCCATCTGCATCATATGTGAAGAAGACCAAGGCTGCAGAGCGAGCTGCAGTGAAGAAAAGGAAGGCATCAGCTGCTTCAGATTCTTCAGCTCTGAAGAAAATGAAGCCTATGACCAGCTCATTTGAAAATCCAATTGATGATGTTCCAATCCCAACCATGCCATCAAAGGACCTCGTTCCTTTCGATGAAGAATATGTGATCCCTAGCGGATCTGATGAAGAAAATCATTCTGCTGCTTCGTCAGAGCAGATTGATGAAGAAATTGATGTGGATGCGATCCCTTCTACACCTGTTGTTCCTCACCCATGCTTCAGTTCACAGCTGAAGAGGCTGGTGTTGAAGAATTGGAAGATGAAGACGTGGATATTGGAAGTACAACGCCAGTGATGAACGATGACTTTTGGGACAGTCAGCACCCCAATTCTCCACTCTTCACCCCTCTACAACAAATACCTCAGTCCCCTGCACCAACTGTTCAAATGGGCTCTGAAGAAACTCATCCCACCTCGTCTGTGCATGAAGAAATTCCAGCCGCTAGTGCTGAAGAACCTGCTGCTGCTGATCCTTTGAACACGCAGACTGCCCCTGAAGAGGAACCAGAAATTCCTCAGCCTGAAGAACCTAAGATTGTGATTCCTGAGGTCGTGATGCAACTCACTGACACTCCACTACCAAAGCCAAAGAATCCATTCTCAACGAAGCAAAAGTTCAAGGCTGAAGATTTCTTCGGCGAGCATGTATTCTTCACTGACTACAACCCATATGACTCTGCTCGCATAAGGAAGAGGCGTTTCTAGACTGCTAGTCAAGCCAATTTCTATTCCTTTGTGCTTTCCAACAAAGACAAAGTCTTCGATCATGCACACATTCCTCACGTGGACATGGAGTCCCTGCCGGGCTTCGAGCCAGTCCTCAGTGTTCTTCACGATGCTGGATTGCAAAATTTCTGCACTGACATATGTGATTGGAATGAAGAACTCATTCTTCAGTTCTATGCGACGCTGCACATCACAGGAGATTCTGAAGATGTGAACTCATGGGTGCTGGACTGGATGTCAGAAAATACTCACTACAAGGCACCAAAGAATCGAATTGCTTCGTGCCCTCCCACTCGATCCTCCCTTGACGGTTCTCGTTGCGTCTATAGTGAACCTGAGCTTACAAATCATTACATGCAAGTCCTGATGAAGCCTTTGAAGCCAGGGCAGGCCCCTCGAACCAAATTCCTCGTCAAGGAATTACTGTATGTGCCTCGGACTATCTATCGCATTTTGTCGAAGACAATGAGTCGTATCAAAGGCCATGACTCAAATGATGAAGAAGTCGTTGGCATCATGAAGAATATGCTTTTCAATATCATTCATGGAATTCCCGTCAACTTCCATGATTTCTTCATGAGGACTCTGGCAAACATTGCTATGTCACCATTTGAGCTGAAGCCTTATGCACCATGGATTATGAGATTCATCAGGACAAGGTCTTCACTCAATTACAAGGCTGATACTACGAACCACTGCAGCTACTTGCCTCCGATTGAAGTCCTCAAACGGACATTTTCCTCGGTGATGACAAAGGCAAGTCAAGCTGCTGTGATAGATGAAGCCATTCGTCCATTGGATGGTCAATTTCGCAAGGCTGCATCCTACTCCACCAATGATGACTCGCCACACATGACTCGCCGCCAACAACTCGCCAAGAAAAATCCTCAAGCCACAAACACCTGTGGTGATGGTGATCGTGAGTTACTCCTCAGTCTTCATCAAAAAGTTGATCGCGATCATAAATGGGTCAAGCGTCAGTTTGGTTCAATTCTTCACAACATGACCTCAACATACAATGCAATGAAGAAAAACCAATACTACCTCCATGAAACCTTCAACCGTACCTGGGCTGTTCAGTCTCATGTCTACAACGAAGAAGATCTGAAGAAAATGGGTCTGAAGGAAGAATTTGACTGGTCTGCACGTCCTCCGAAGAAATACAAGAAGGTCAAGGTTCCTTGCTTGGTGGCCAGCTCCTATTCTTCATCGCGCGACACTGATGAAAATGAAGACTTGGACGACACTGCGGCAGGCCCTACTACGACAAACGACCCCGACAACGCTGGCGCTCCTCCATCAACTTGATATTCTTCAGGGGCGTTAGTCCTCAGTTCCGATCCTTTTGGTCATTCGATGACAAAGGGGGAGAAAGTTGAGTTAGTCTTCAAGCGGGTCTATTATATGGGTATTTTTTTTCTAAGTTACAACTGTCGTTCTTCTGAAACTTTATTGGATCGAGTTGTAATCTTAAACCCGATGGTGCTCTGATACTTTTGATGTGTTCTTCCGCATGCTTATTCCTCGTTAAAATTATCGCATGCATGCTGAATTACATCAGTCACCATATTTCATCATGCATTTCAAATTCTTCATACTATATGTCAAATGCGTGTATGAATTACAAGATATAGGGGGAGATCTCCATGATTCAACTCTTCAAATGTGCATTGCCTCAAAAGCAAATTCCTCACTATGCACATCTTCAGGGGGAGTTCTTCTATATCTTGCAATAAAATTCCTCAATATCAGTATTTACACTTCATATGTTTATCCCCGTTGAAAACTTAACCTATATTGTCATCAATCACCAAAAAGGGGGAGATGGTAAGTGCATCTAGTGCCCCTTAGTGATTTTGGTGTATTGAAGACTTATAGGTTAAGGGTCTAATGCGTTTATGAGTGTACACAGGTCTATAAGTCTATGAGGAGTTTGATATTTACAGTGAAAGTCGACCCTAAAAATGAATTTCTTCAACTGAAGACTTTTGGTATTCTGAAGACTTTGAAAGTGAAGAAATTGGTTTGACCTTGAAGACTTGGTATTCATTCGAGGAACATGAAGTGTGAAGACTTTTGTTTTCGTAGTTTCATTTTCTCTTTATTTAGTCATAGGAAACACCGTACTGTTAAAGGGGGTCGAGGAAATACTAAGGAAAAATTTCCATGTGATGCTCAACTCAAAATCCTACACCTACCAATCCCTTCGAGTGAAGCCATTGGAAATCTCATACAGTTCAGTCAATTTCTTCAGTGACAGAGACAAAGCTCTTCCGGTCTTTGAGGAATTTGTTCTGACTGAGGAGTTAGGAATTGGCCAGTGCGGATTGCCTACACAGTGAGGAACATGATAGCCCTGACGAATTTGAGAGTCAAATTTCCTACCGTTGCTGTGTTGGGCGCCAGCTGTCCCAAAATATCTTATCCACCAAACGGTCATATCATTGAAGGGCATTTATGTTTTATCATGTCGGGCTGCTCCCTAGGCTATAAATAGCCGCCCCCTACAACCACTAGCTGGTTGGCTACTCCGAGAAAACTTGACACTTGTCATTTGAGAGGAACCCATCCTCCGAGGACTTTGAGTGAAAATCATGAAGTGAGGAAAATCCAAACCCAAACACCTACAAACCCAAAGTGATTGAGCATCACTGAAGAGATTGATCCTGCGTGGATCCGACGCTTGTTACCTTTGAAGACTGTGCTTCTTGCAGACGGTTAGGCGTCATGGTCTAGAGCATCCAAGAGGAATTGTGGATCACTGAGTGACCAAGTCTGTGAAGGTTTGGAAGTCGCCTGAAGACTTACCACGAGTGATTGGACGAGGTCTGTATGACCTTAGTTCAAGGAGAATACGTTGAGGACTTGGTGTCCTGAGCTGCGTGCTCGGGCCGATCGGGTGTCCGGGGCTGTGTGTCCTCGAGTTTAAATACTCAGCCGCTCCAACGGATGTACAACTGAGACAGCAGTTGGAACTGGTCTACCAAATCATTGTCTTCACCAACCTTACTGGTTCTATTTCCTCAACTCTTTCATTTCCTCATTACTGTGTTGAGTGATTGTTCATATCTGTGTCTGAAGACTTTGACTAAAGACTTTCTCAATTTCCTCAGTTCAATTTCTTCAGTCTGTTTGTCTTCATCTTGTGTTATCCTGTAATTACGCTTTCTGTACTCTGTGCTTGTCTTCATTTCATCATGATGACCACGCATGTATTCTGTTATGCTTACTTCTGAGTACTTATTCCGCTACAAGTAGTTCTTCGCTAAGTAATTTCCTCACCGGCAAATTCCTCAGTGAAGAATTCATAAAAATCGCCTATTCACCCCCCCTCTAGTCGATATAACGCACTTTCATACGGTGAGCCCGTGACTGCATAATAACCACTAAACATAAATGGTGACCGTAATGAGTGGATTCTGAAGTCCAATGTACGTATCGTGCTTCCGCTCCAAATACAATGATCGTCATTGCATATATCGCGAGAGAAAGATGAAACATGCCTGAATTTTACGGGGGCTTACTTTTAGAGGACACGAAGATAGTTTTGTGTGCATACGTGAAAGGGCGTCTGAGGGGGTATGCGATGGAGAGAGATGCTCTTCGTTTCTCTTTATTATGACTAACTTTGTATATAGTATAAAAATATACAAATTCACAGTCTGGAATAAATATCATTGTGGGCACCATGCAATGCAAATTAGCGTCATACTCCTCCATATAACTTTGTAATGTTGTATATATGTAGAAACTCTAAAATATTTTTTGGCCACACTTTATTCAAAAGGAATGTTGTATGCGAAATAAACATGAAGAGGGGGCTTTTTAGATCAATGGGTACGTGATGTAACATGTGTGAATGTGTAGATGATGCATTTGGCGGGGCCTAGAGAGGTATGTGTGTGTATTACGTATTCGAGAGAGGCATGGATAGAGGGCCCGGCCAGGGGGAGGCGTGGGAGAGATAGCACGAGAAATGAGAGTGGTCTAGAGAGAGAGAGACGAATATGATGTCACGACAAGAGATTCCATTCCCTTGAGTGTGTATATGCAAGGGGGGAGGGAATAGAGGCACCAGGAGAAATTTTCTGTGTGTGTGGTGTTTGTCTTGGTATGTGTGGGTGTGAGAAGATAATGAGATGTGGGGGCAGAGGGTGTGTCACCGCATGAGGTCCGGTGGGTCGAGGTGAGGCCCTTCGTTGTGTTCCATCCTGCGCCACATTGGTCGGCCCGTGACGCATTTAGGAAGGCCCATGGATGACTAGTCGTACAAGATAAAGATAGCAGAATAGTGAAGGACTCTGTGTCCACTCACGAAGCCGGCTAGGATTTGTAACCCTAGGTTCTCAGACTAAGGTAACCCCTTTATCTCTAATATTACTATTCATCCAACCTAACTTTAAGGGGCATCCTACAGAATGCTCTGCTAGAATCATACTCGTCAATTAGGAAGAGAGGTGTGAGACAATGCGTGAGAGACAGGCGTAAAGATAATGTGCGTACATGAGACACGTAGGCAGGTCCATGTATATAGAAAGGGTCGATGAGGATTGTGCGTGTGTATGTTTGCGAGAGGAAGAGTGCTTGTGATAAAGGTTAGTGAAAACAGTTGTAAATGGTTACGAGAGAGAGGGAGGGTTATATCTAGAGCATGTGTGCGAGAAAGAAACCTCGGGAGAGAGTGTCTGAGCACGTATGGAGAGTGAAACTACACGTAAAATACTGCTCAACACATTGATTAAAGATATAAATTGTATCCAAATATTAGGATGGGATCATGATATTTGCAATTCGCGTAAGGAGCGGTCATTGATCCATCAGACATCTAGATTCTATCGAATTTGAGCATGTCCATGTTATTATTCGACACAATTGATCCACATAGTTAGTATTTTGAACTCCAGACAATGCATCGCTTTAGCAATCGAATATAAACGTGAGTATAGTTCATGTTGTGTGTGTAAGGCACATTATACATCTGAAAGTTACACAATGGACATTATAAATAGCTACTACCTATGAACTAGCATACATTTGAATTCAACTTAAGGTGGTTTAAAAAAATCGAATTCAACATAAAGTCCATTCAATTATTTGAATTTGATATCATGGCATTTGTAAACCATACCTAAATTATGGGGGCACCAATATTTGCTCTGATTTTGTACATAATAGCATATGTAGTCGTGTACAAAATACATTCAAATTTAGCTCCTCCATTCCAAAATAATCGTAGTTCTAGGATTTTCAAGTGTCAAAATTTCAAAAAGAAGCGGATAATTTAATGAGGTTTTCAAACATACAAGTTCAAATATAACGTTGTATATTTAGGTCAATCCTCATAGTTCAAGAGTACTCTAAACGTGAATGCTTGTGTTTCAAAATTTCGAACGAAGCGCCAAAAGAGCCTCTACTACTTGAAACCGCGTGAGACCAATGTTTGATAGTACAAGGAAATTACTTTTCTAATAACTCTGACCCGTGAAACCTACCGGCCCGACGTCCAAACGTCTAAACCGGGGTAGGTTTGTAGCTTCATCTAAACGCCACACAACCGCATCCGAAAAACATTCATACACAATGGCGCCTAAGCACACATGCGCGCGGCCGAAATCGCTCCTGCCCACTATTTGGGACACCTGGGATTACCATCCTACCCCCGACCCGCAGTAGGTCCGAAATTAAAGAGGGGGGCAAAGTTTGTACTTTCCCCAAATTTCAAACAAGCGTGTCCCATCTTCTGTTCAAAAAAGGCAAAAACAAGCGCGTCCTAGACCGAAACATTGTTCCCCCCCACCCGTCTGATTCCCCATTCGTACTCTGTGGGCGCCAAAACTACCTCGCCACCAGCCGCGAAACCCCGGCGACCTCCGTCCGCCAACCCATCCCACCCATCAACCGCCGCCCTCCCCCATCACGCCGGAGCCGATACCCCGACGTCGTCATCCACCGCAACCACAACCGCAACGCCCACCACGGCTAGTAGTTGAAGCCGAGGCCGAGCCGTCCGTGCATTCGAAAGTTCAACCACGCCGTCCTGCGCCTCACCGCTGCCGCTCCAACTTCGCCACCCTCCACCGCACCGGAGTTGTTCCTGCTACGCCGTCCTTCGCCGCCTCAGATCTGCTTCCCCTCCGCCGACATACGGCCACGGCAACACAGTCAACAATTTGGCCATGGGTTCGTCCAAGCATGCACCCTCCAGAACATCGGTTTCCCCGGTAAAAGCAAGAAGATCGGTGCGACATGTGGAGGTGACCACACCGGCAACCGAAAAAGGTACTCCTCTTCCCTTATTCATGCAAATCTTACGTCTCTGCTTGCACGGTATTCATCCCACAGAAGACACTAGTTGACCGCTTCTTCTTGATACTAGACGGTCCTATTAACTCCCGATGCACAAGGTTTCTCCTCATATACTATTTCACCTTAGCTAGAGGTCCGTCGCCCCCCTGAATTTCAATTTCTAGCCAGTTGATTCCCAATTAACGGAAGCATTCCCCGGCGTAACAGGCGCTAGTACGCCTATTACGCCGGGGAAGCAGCGCCTTGGTGTTTATCTTAGGGGCGTGTGCGGCCTAGAGCTACTGGCGCCCGATTTGGAGGTCGGCCAGGATTAAAGAGATGGCCTAGGAGCGCTGCCAAGCACGACGGTGGTGTGAGGTCGATGGGAGGGCGGGGCAGCGGAGGCAGGGGTCTAGGCCGGTGGTTGCTGGCGGTTCGAGAAAGATCGTCAACAGTGACTAGCGGGAGGTAGACGAAGGCCATTTCCCCGTTCCTTATAGATCGGACGGTTCATTAAAAAAACAGACTGACATATTTATTTTCAGTCGACTGTTATCTTAGATATGACCACATGTGGTGGTGTGCTGGAGGAGTACCTGCATTACCTGTGCTCATATATTACAAAATCATACGGAGTAGAAACTAATTTTGTTTGGCATGCAATGTTGTAGAGCTATCATATGTCTCCTGTCATTTATTTTTCAGCCACCTGCTATCTGCTACTTTTACAGTGCACTAGTTCTGCACACACTTCACCCTTACTCTCACTATTGTGTTTTTATGCAAGGGTATTTCATACTCAGATCCCATGAGAGAAGCCAAAAAGAAAAGAGAGATGTCGCTCCAGCTTAGTATGCTGGTAGGCAAGACACGTTACAACGCTATAAAGGGTGCAGTGTTAGTAGATGGAGACGGTAAACGTAGCTCTGGAGTTGACGACCTCACTCGCAATGAACCGCCATCCCAGGTGCTTGCTTTAACTTCGCGGTTTCATATGTGGTTGCATGTTCCATATGGTGTCTAGCTTGTATTCGAAAGGACGAAGTCGGTAAGATAAGGAAAGATTTTTTTTACATGAACCACCATCCCGTGAGCACGAGAAGACAAATAGCTAGTCAGGGCACTGGCCGAGCCAGTGACAAGCCCAGCAAAGATAGGGATCACCTGGAAGCCAACTAAAAAGCTGTGATGGTGGCGAAGCAGCCCGCCTCCCACCAGGCTCTCAGTTCCTAGATGATCATGCTCACCACTCCAGCCGGATGTCTAGCTTGTATTGCTTCCAATTTGGTTAAATTGCATCTGCCTAGCTTACACATTATACCTTTGAATATGACATGCCTTTCTGTTTTTGGTACATACTAGTACATCTGTATATCAACCATGTTCTTACATCAAACTAATGTTCTTGTGTATCCCTCATCAATCACTTATGACGAGGCAGGCAGGCAAGGGGACTACTCCTCATTTAAAGAATGCAGCGTTAGCCTCCCGACAAGATTCTCAAGAAACAGAAATGCTACATGAAGATAGTGAACGTAGCTCTGTAGTTGATTACAGCATTTCCCCTACACTAGCATCGCAGGTGCTTGCTCTAACTTGGCAGCGTGATATGTGGTTGCATGTTACATATGGTGTCTAGATTGTAATTCTTCCAATCTAGTTAAACTGCATGTGCTAGTCTGCTTAACTTATACATTATACCTGTTAATGTGACATGCCTTCCTGTATTTGGTACATAGTACATCTGTCTATTAAGCATTTCCTTACATAAAACTATTGTTTTTTTTTGTATCCCGCATCAATCAACATGACGAGACACCTTTAGTATATGCAGTGCGATATTAGTTGCATCTTTCATATGATTTATAGCATGTGCTGCTTCTAATTTGTAGAAATTCCATTTATGATGGGATGCTTTTAACTTGGCAGAGTCATATTGGTTGCATCTTTCATGTGGTGTCTAGCTTGCATTCCTTCTTATTTGCTGGAATGGTTTCTGCTTAGTTTACACAAACAGTTGTGAACATGCCATGCCGTCCTATATTTCGTACATATTCCATCCTGGTATCATGTGTTTGCCTTACATAAAAGTAGTGATTGTCAGTATCATGCATGAATGAGTTCTGAAGAGATAATTTTATTGCTTTTTCTTGTCGGTTTTACTTGACAATTCAAAATCAATAAAGCAGAAGGAAGTTAGCAAGGCAGCGGATAAAGGTGCTCCCTCCGAACGGAGGTCCTCTCTGCTTTCTACTCCTCCACACCCCCAAGATGATTTCCAAGACAACACATGCATAGAGACTCAACAAAGCTGTGTTTATGATCAAGACGTCTCCCCTAGTGTAGCATCACCGGTGCTCCCTCTAACTTGGCAATTGTTATATGTGGTTGCATGTTATGTGTGATGTCTAGCTTGTATTGCTTCTAATTTTGTTGAATTCCATCTGCTTACTTTACACATTATACTTGAATAAGACACGTGTTCCTGTTTCTAGAACATACAATATCTGTCTATCACACCCTGTTCTTACATCAAATTAGAAATTACTACTGTTGTGTAACCTGCAACAATCACTTATCATAAGACACGTTTAACTTCGGAGTGTGATATAGGTTACATCTCACATTCTTTTCTAGCTTGTACTACTAATTTGTTGAAATGGCACTTATGACGAGACAGTTTTAACTTGGTAGAGTGATATTCGTTGCATCTTTCATATGGTGTCTAGCTTTCATTGCTTCTAATTTGTTGAAATGCCTTCTCCTCAGTTTACACATCATAAGCTGTGAAATGCAATGCTGTGAATATGCAATGGCACTAATGACGAGACCTCTAACATGGTAGTGTGATGTTGTTTGCATCTTGCATATGATTTATTTCTTGTACTGCTTCACATTTGTTTAAACGCCATTTATGATGAGACACTATTAACTTGGCAGAGCGATATTTGTAGCATCTTTCATATGGTGTCTACCTTCCATTGCATTGCTTCTATTTTGGTGAAATGTCTTCTTCTCAGTTTACACATCATAGTTCTGGTTATCTCTTCCGTCCTGTTTTTCATACATATTACATCCTCCTATCATGTGGTTGTCTAACATCAAAGTTCAGTTAAATGCATCACGCATCAATTTGTTCTGAAGAACTAATTTGTTATTCGTTTTTCTTGTCGGCTTGACTTAACATGGCACAGAGAAAGAGGAAGAAACACAGAATGGCAGGGAATGAGAAGCGAATGAATCCTGCAGATTCTGCTGGTTCTGATGGTGCAATAGAAGGTCAAAGTCCAGCAGAAAATTCTACAACACGGCATCCCATGCTACACGAGTTGCAAAAAAAGACAAACAGAAACAAATAGCTGCCACCAAACAAGCAGAGACAGCCCTAGTTCTTGCAACACCTACCTACAGTACTACCAGCTGCACGACGTACTCGTCGTCAAGGCCAACTAGCAAAGACGTTCCCAAGCTCCCTTGCCACCTGACACTACTTCCCAAGCACTCTTGACACAAGACGAGTTGCCAATATCAGATGAACCTTGTGAGCTACAATAGCAAGAAGGTAGTTGCTGGAGTCAAGTTACAGTTGCATGCTTCTTTATATGTAGTCTCACAGTTTGATGGACACTAACACTTCCTATGTTTGTTGTTGGACTAGCACCTATTCGCAAGAGGAAACAAACATCAGGGATAATGCTCGATAGGTTAACTAAATCTAGATGAGGAAGAATGGAGATCCGTTTTGAGGCAGGTTTAAAAAGGCCACGTGATGCTACAGAGTCAGCCAAGTTAGTATCGTAGGCAGCGGTTGCTGTTAGGTGTCATGTACGTATCCTCCCAACATGGATTCAGTACAGGAATGACAAAGACGAAACCCAGTTCAACACCTTCCTCGACCATTTATCTGTAAGTATGGTTATGTATGGAAACTAGTAATATCATCTTGCTCATCTAATACTTTCTAGGTTGTCGATAATGAGACTCCCATAATTTTCAACATATGAGGTTCAAGTTGGATAGCCAAGATGATGCAACCAGACAAGCTTGCACCCATGTTTTCAAGTCTGCTCATGACAAGATCGGTATAACTTGAGGAAAACTCACTTTGAAGGCAAGGCTAACAGTGAACTTGCCCAAACATCTTAAGTGGAAAATATATCTGATGAAGACTGGAGAGGCCTCGTTAAACACAGGTCCGATCCGGAGTATCAGGTACATTATATATATGTCATCAGATCATATGTTGACGTCCTATTTACGCATGTGCCATATAAATCTATCTTCTTGTAGCTGAACTGTTCAAAGAACAAGGCCAACCGTACGAAAGTGAAATTCCAACAGCATTTACGTGATCTCGTAGCTATATTGCACATCGCGAGGCTCTTGTAATTAGTCAGCTGTTTCACTCTTTTCATTGTACCATATTATCAGATCTATATTGACTTGTTCCAAATACGGAGGAAAGCCCGCAAGGACCAAAAAGTACCTGAACCAAATGTTGTGGAAATCTTCAAGGACTGTCACACCAGCAAGAAGAAGGGCATGACTACACCAGTCAAAGCCGCTGTTGTAAGTCCTTAATCTTCATGCCTTTTAACTACTACTTACTCTGACTAGTGCCTTGAACTGCATGGTTTGCAGCCAATGTCTATTACTCTTTTCAATTTTATACACAATTGTATTAGCGTATCATTGCACCTTACATGGTTTAAAAGAGAGGAGTGATGTTCCTTTGATCTTGACCCGTAATCTAGTTTCGTGCTAGACTTGCCCACACAACGTTACAATTGCATGTTTGTCTGTTCTCAGTTGTTTTGTGATATGAATGACGTCATACTATGCTTACCGTATTATAAACTTCGTCTCTTCATCCTTATCCCTCAATACAATGTGAAGAAATAGACAATACATTAGCGATGGTACATGGTCATATGTTTGGAACCTGGTTTTATTATGTACTTTGCAATAAAATACAACTAATATTTTACATGGGTTCACGAGAATAAGTTACGTATATAGACCAAAGCTATTTGTTTGGTTTTACTGCCTCCTTAATATCTTACGCTACGATACTACTAATGTAAAACCTCAACTTTTCAGCAAGCTATGGAAAAATTGTGGAACCGCCACCTTACGAACGTGGCGAGGCAACTATAACCGCAATGTCGACTCTTCTGTGGTAGTGGGTCAAGACTGTCCACTAACGATTGCCAAAAGCACGTTCCTGCGTAATACTGGGTTGGTTGTCAAGGCAATATCATCCAAACTGCCTCATGATCAAGATATGCAAGCTCAAAGCAATGTTGTATCTGCGCTCCAGACACAAGTCCATTCCCTAACAGAGACCCTTTGTGAAACAAGGAGAAACACGGCTCAATGTCGTCAAGATATGCATGGTTTTGAAACCAGACTATCAAACATTTGCTATGTTGTTCAGGAGCCTAGGGGAAATGAAGGCGAGGGTTATGGTGCTCCATCGGACAATACAGCATGAAAACGTAACAGTCAGGTCAAATGAATTGAGCTTCGGAACTTCGGGTGGTGCATTTATCTGCTAGACTGTTAAGTTTTATGCCAACCTTCCTTTTGTTATATAGTTGTAATTTGTTTTGGTGCGATACAAAATGTATTCTTAACATGCAGCCACCGCCTGAAGAAAATAGCAAGCCATTTTTGTATAGTGTAGGGTGTTCCCTCTATTTGCACTGGTGGCGATCTTTGATGCCGAGTGGATGTAATCTGTGCAATCGCCTTAATAGCCTAGCGTTAGTTTCGGCCTTATTTATTTCCTAGTCTTCTTTTTCCCTGGTTTGCTAGTGGCCGCAACTACCATGGGCCATATACGGGCCGTAGGATCCATGGGTCTCCTACAGGCCGTCGATAAATGGGCCTGTAATCGGTGGGCCTCGGGCCGTCGGATAAATGTGTCTACATGGGCCATAATCGGACGTAATTGGTATCGGCCCAGCACGGTAACAGGCCGTAGGACAGCAAAGGCTTAATTCTCTCATAGGCATAACGGGTCGTTAATGGGCCAGAATATAGGACGGGCTGGAAACGGCGCAATGGGTTAACAGGCCAGAAACGGTCCGACTCTTGCCATGGGCCGAATTTGGCCCATTAGGGTAACAGGCCAGTAACGGGCCGACTCTTCCCATGGGCCGAATTTGGCCCATTAGTGGAACAGAGCGATGTGAGCCGACTCTTGCCATGGGCCGAATTTGGCCCATTAGGGGAACAGGCCAGTAACGGGCCGGAAGTAATCGAGGGCCGAAAAGGAGCCCAAGAACGTATGGGCCGTCAATAGGCAGAAAGCTAACACGGGCTAGAAACGGCACATTTAAATGTTGGGCCGTTAACGGGTATAAAGAAAATTACTGTTCATTATGGGTTAGACTCACCATGGGCCTGTAATGGGCCGAAAGATACGAAGGCCTCATATGGGCTGAAAGACATCGTGGGCCATACATGGGCCGAATGTGAAATGGGCTGGTATTATATTCGACGGCCCACATGACGTTGTTGGGCCGATTTCCTTTAGGGCCTAACGGGCCGTGAGTTAACGGGCCGTAAAATCGGCTATTTGTGAAGAGACCGTTAACAGGCTTTTCATGGGCCAGCCCGTTAACTTTTGACCAAGTCAAACGGGCCGGCTTTGTAAGCTAAATGGGCCACTGTTGGGCCGTGCCGCGTGTAGACATATCATAGGCGCCTATCTGACCCACTCACGAGCTGACACGTGTTTCGTCCGGCCAATAAGAATTTTACACGTGGAAATTTCCCATTGGTCGGGGCTGTTAACGGGTTATCGGATCCAAAACCCGACCCGATAGCTTAACGGCGTTCCATTATGGTGGATGCCACGTGTCGGTCACCCTTGACGAAGCACTTCTGGGACGCGCGATTTATCGTCTTGGACGTGGACACTTCCGTGATGATAATTTTGGTAATGTCATGGAACACTTCTACGACAGCACACGTATGACTATCTTGATTCTGTCATAAATTTGTCATGGATGTACATGCATGACAAAAAAAGCGACCTACTGTGACAAACACGTATCATCACGGAAGTGTACTTTTTTGTAGTGATGGTAAGAGAAACTTGGCCACGGTCGTCCGGATTGTTGAATGACTCCCTCGTTTCTCTAGGAATTCTCTGTTGCAAACAAGAAGACATACACAAACAGTTAGATCAACACAGTGAATCATGTGAAGCAACATGGAAATAAAAAATAACGAAGCACTTGGGCGGCCAATGCTTAACAAGAAGGTGGACATGTCGGTTTTTGTAAGGACTTTGGTATATGAAGTGCGAACTGCAACCCAGTCTGTTTCCAGTGCAACTGCTCATTCAGTTACCGCTGCATGGGCCGGAGGAGATGCAAGTGGAAGTGTTCGTGAAGGTGCCGAAGCCGTTGCTGGTGCCCGTGCTGGTACAACTGGTAGTGCCGCTGCTGCTGCGGGAGATGGTGCTCCTCGTAGAGCTGGTGCCGGTGTGGGAGCAGGTGCCGGTGTCGATGCCCGATCCTCCGGTAGATCAGCCTGATCCACTGACACGGTCGGTGCCCAATCCTCAGCTGGATCAGACTAAGCTGCTGCCGCTGTTAGTGCTAGAGCAACCGCGGTGCTCGATCCGTTGCTGAAGGTGGTACCGATGTGCGAGACAGC
Source organism: Aegilops bicornis (assembly GCA_021605145.1). NCBI lineage: Eukaryota > Viridiplantae > Streptophyta > Magnoliopsida > Poales > Poaceae > Aegilops > Aegilops bicornis. The sequence continues at coordinate 545,969,928 of CM038673.1, forward strand.
GGCAATCGTGTCTTGTCTGCTATGATCAGCTTTCTAACTTGACTAGGCTCCGTGACCGTGATCAAGTTTTTTTCTTCATTTCTTTTAAACGCGAGAATGACTAATTGTGGCGTGTTTGTTAAACCAAACTGCAGTTCGTCATAGGGATTCAGCTTGTACTCAGACAATAGACTAATCCAATTTTTTCCAGTAATATAAGTGATGGACAGTGCCTTCATTACTAACATGACATAAGAAGTGAAACCTGCAAAAGTAGCCATCGTAGAGCAAACCAATCGGTTTATTCTGTGATGAATGTCACATGGCAAAACCTGCATCGTGAAATTGTAGGAAAAGAAAGAAAACATGACAATTAAATCAATAAGTTTTAGACAGTAAATCAATAAGATTTACTTGATGTGACACGAGTGAATCCTTACCAGGAAATCACTATGTTGAAGTACTAAAGAGAAGATTGATCGTCCAACTACGTGTGGCATGTAGGGGCCGCCTACTCCCACAAGCAGGACATTCCATAGGTCGTGACAAATCGTATGGACCGAACATCCATGGGACTGGAAATCCTGGTGGGCGCAATAAACCCTGCAATGCATACAGATATTTGAGTGTAACCATAAATGATAAACCGTCCTCACAAAAAAGATGATCTGGTTACTTCAAAATATACAGACTGAATTGAGGGGACAGACATTAACATAGGTTGTTCTCAGGACTCACCACACACCAAAAGCGGCAGTACTAAACAATACAGGGTTCACAAACACAAATCAAGTACTGAACAATAGTACTTACTACAGACAAGCAAAGTTGCACTAATTAAACTCTGCAGACTATTTATTGTCACCGATCTACGGGATGAACCCCGTATAACTGATTAGGCCATGGACTTCATGAGAGATGTCTACCAGCACCATCACCATCTCCTCAACCTTGGAGAACCTAACAGAGTGGTCTTTCCACTCATAAACATGATGATAAAGACATGCCACATCAGATTTGTCGGGAAGCTTTACAAGAACCACAGCCTTCGTAATCGAAGGCACCACTAGGAATTATTTTTGGGGAATGTAGTAATTTCAAAAAAATTCCTACACACACGCAAGATCATGGTGATGCATAGCAACGAGAGGGGAGAGTGTTGTCCACGTACCCTCGTAGACCAAAAGCGGAAGCATTAGGACAACGCGGTTGATGTCGTCATACATCTTCACGATCTGACCGATCCAAGTACCGAATGCACGGCACCTCCGAGTTCACCACACGTTCAGCTCGATGACGTCCCGCGAGCTTCGATCTAGCAAAGCTTCACCGGAGACTTTCGTCAGCACGACGGCATGATGACGGTGATGATGATGCTACCGACGCAGGGCTTCGCCTAAGCACAGCTACGATATGATCGAGGTGGATTATGGTGGAGGGGGGCACCGCACACGGCTGGGAGTGATAAACAGATCAACTTGTGTCTAGAGGAGCCCCCTGCCCCCGTATATAAAGGAGCAAGGGGGAGGCCGGCCGGCCCCTTGTGGGCGCGCCAGGAGGAGGAGTCCTCCTCCTAGTAGGAGTAGGACTCCCCTCTTTCCTACTCCTACTAGGGGGGGGAAGGAAGTGGGAGAGGGAGAAGGAAAGGGGTGCGCCGCCCCCCTCTTCTAGTCCAATTCGGACCAGAGGGGGAGGGGCGCGCGGCCTGCCGTAGGCCAGCCCTCTCTCTCTCCACTAAGGCCCATAAGGCCCACTATTTCTCCCGGGGGGTTCCGGTAACCCTCCGGCACTCCGGTTTTTCCCGAAACCACCCTGAACACTTCCGGTTTCCGTATATAGTCGTCCAATATATTTATCTTTACGTCTCGACCATTTCGAGACTCCTTGTCATGTCCGTGATTATATCCGGAACTCCGAACTACCTTTAGTACATCAAAACACAAAAACTCATAATACCGATCGTCACCGAACTTTAAGCATGCGGACCCTACGGGGTCGAGAACTATGTAGACATGACCAAGATACGTCTCCGGTCAATAACCAATAGCGGAACCTGGATGTACATATTGGCTCCTACATATTCTACAAAGATCTTTATCGGTCAAACCGCATAACAACATACATTGTTCCCTTTGTCATCAGTATGTTACTTGCCCGAGATTCGATCGTCGGTATCTAAATACCTAGCTCAATCTCGATACCGGCAAGTCTCTTTACTTGTTACGTAATGCATCATCCCATAACTAACTCATTAGTCACATTGCTTGCAAGGCTTATTGTGATGTGCATTACCGAGAGGGCCCAGAGATACCTCTCCGATAATCGGAGTGACAAATCGTAGTCTTGATCTATGCCAACTCAACAAGTACCATCGTAGACACCTGTAGAGAACCTTTATAATCACCCAGTTACATTGTGACGTTTGGTAGCACACAAAGTGTTCCTCCGGTAATCGGGAGTTGCATAATCTTATAGTTATAGGAACATGTATAAGTCATGAAGAAAGCAATAGCAGTAAACTAAACGATCAAGTGCTAAGCTAACGGAATGGGTCAAGTCAATCACATCATTCTCCTAATGATTTGATCCCGTTAATCAAATGACAACTCATGTCTATGGCTAGGAAACTCAACAATCTTTGATCAACGAGCTAGTCAAGTAGAGGCATACTAGTGACACTATGTTTGTCTATGTATTCACACATGTATTATGTTTCCGGTTAATACAATTCTAGCATGAATAATAAACATTTATCAAGATATGAGGAAATAGATAATAACTTTATTATTGCCTCTAGGGCATATTTCCTTTAGTCTCCCACTTGCACTAGAGTCAATAATCTAGATTGCACAGTAATGATTCTAACACCCATGGAGTCTTGGTGCTGATCATATTTTGCTCGTGGAAGAGGCTTAGTCAACGGGTCTGCAACATTCAGATTCGTATGTATCTTGCAAATCTCTATGTCTCCCACCTGGACTTGATCCCTGATGGAATTGAAGCGTCTCTTGATGTGCTTGGTTCTCTTGTGAAATTTGGATTCCTTTGCCAAGGCAATTGCACCAGTATTGTCACAAAAGATTTTCATTGGTCCCGATGCACTAGGTATGAAACCTAGATCGGATATGAACTCCTTCATCCAGACTCCTTCATTTGCTGCTTCCAAAGCAGCTATGTACTCTGCTTCACACGTAGATCCCGCCACGACGCTTTGTTTAGAACTGCACCAACTGACAGCTACACCGTTCAATGTAAACATGTATCCGGTTTGCGATTTAGAATCGTTTGGATCAGTGTCAAAGCTTGCATTGATGTAACCATTTACGACGAGGTCTTTGTCGCCTCCATAAACGAGAAACATATCCTTAGTCCTTTTCAGGTATGTCAGGATGTTCTTGACCGCTGTCCAGTGATCCACTCCTGGATTACTTTGGTACCTCTGCGCTAAGCTAATAGCAAGGCACACATCAGGTCTGGTACACAACATTGCATACATGATAGAGCCTATGGCTGAAGCATAGGGAACATCTCTCATTTTCTCTCTATCTTCTGCAGTGGTCGGGCATTGAGTCTGACTCAACTTCACACCTTGTAACACAAGCAAGAACCCTTTCTTTGCTTGATCCTTTTTGAACCTTTTCAAAACTTTGTCAAGGTATGTGCTTTGTGAAAGTCCTATCAAGCATCTTGATCTATCTCTATAGATCTTGATGCCCAATATGTAAGAAGCTTCACCAAGGTCTTCCGTTGAAAAACTCTTATTCAAGTATCCTTTTATGCTATCGAGATATTCTATATCATTTCCAATTAACAATATGTCATCCACATATAATATTAGAAATGCTACAGAACTCCCACTCACTTTCTTGTAAATACAGGCTTCTCCAAATGTCTATATAAATCCATATGCTTTGATCACACTATCAAAACGTTTATTCCAACTCCGAGAGGCTTGCACCAGTCCATAAATGGATCGCTGGAGCTTGCACACTTTGTTAGCTCCCTTTGGAACGACAAAACCTTCCGGTTGCATCATATACAACTCTTCTTCTAGAAATCCATTCAGGAATGCAGTTTTGACATCCATTTGCCAAATTTCATAATCATAAAATGCGGCAATTTCTAACATGATTCGAACAGGCTTAAGCATCGCTACGGGTGAGAAAGTCTCATCGTAGTCAACTCCTTGAACTTGTCGAAAACCTTTCGCAACAAGTCAAGCTTTGTAGACGGTAACATTACCATCAGCGTCAGTCTTCTTCTTGAAGATCCATTTATTCTCTATGGCTTGCTGATCATCGGGCAAGCCAACCAAAGTCCACACTTTGTTCTCATACATGGATCCCATCTCAGATTTTATGGCTTCAAGCCATTTTGCGGAATCTGGGTTCACCATCGCTTCTTCATAGTTTGTAGGTTCGCCTTGGTCAAGTTACATGACCTCCAGAACAGGATTACCGTACCACTCTAGTGCAGATCTTACTTTGGTTCACATACGAGGTTCGGTAGTAACTTGATCTGAAGTTTCATGATCAATATCATTAGGTTCCTCATTGATTGGTTTAGGTGTCACAGGAACCAGTTTCTGTGATGAACTACTTTCCATTAAGGGAGCAGGTACAGTTACCTCATCAAGTTCTACTTTCCTCCCACTCACTTCTTTCGAGAGAAATTCCTTCTCTAGAAAGGATCCATTCTTAGCAACGAATGTTTTGCCTTCGGATCTGTGATAGAAGGTGTACCCAACAGTCTCCTTTGGGTGTCCTATGAAGACACACTTCTCCGATTTGGGTTCGAGCTTATTAGGTTGAAGCTTTTTCACATAAGCATCGCAGCCCCAAACTTTAAGAAACGACAACTTTCATTTCTTTCCAAACCACAGTTCATAAGGCGTCGTCTCAATGGATTTAGATGGTGCCCTATTTAACGTGAATGCAGCCGTCTCTAAAGCATATCTCCAAAATGATAGCGGTAAATCAGTAAGAGACATCATAGATCGCACCATATCTAGTAAAGTACGATTACGACGTTTAGACACACCATTACGCCGTGGTATTCTGGGTGGCGTGAGTTGCGAAACTATTCCGCATTGTTTCAAATGAAGACCAAACTCATAACTCAAATATTCTCCTCCATGATCAGATTGTAGAAACTTTATTTTCTTGTTACGATGATTTTCCACTTCACTCTTAAATTCTTTGAACTTTTCAAATGTTTCAGACTTATGTTTCAGTAAGTAGATATACCCATATCTGCTCAAATCATCTGTGAAGGTGAGAAAATAACGATACCCTCAGCGAGCCTCAATATTCATCGGACCACATACATCAGTATGTATGATCTCCAACAAATCTGTTGCTCGCTCCATTGTTCCGGAGAATGGCGTTTTAGTCATCTTGCCCATGAGGCATGGTTCGCAAGTACCAAGTGATTCCAAAAGTCCATCAGTATGGAGTTTCTTCATGCGCTTTACACAAATATGACCTAAACGGCAGTGCCACAAATAAGTTGCACTATTATTATCAACTCTTCATCTTTTGTCTTCAATATTATGAATATGTGTATCACTACTATCGAGATTTAATAAAAATAGACCACTCTTCAAGGGTGCATGACCATAAAAGATATTACTCATATAAATAGAACAACCATTATTCTCTGATTTAAATGAATAACCGTCTCGCATCAAACAAGATCCAGATATAATGTTCATGCTTAACGCTAGCACCAAACAATTATTCAGGTCTAAAACTAATCCCGAAGGTAGATGTAGAGGTAGCGTGCCGACCGCGATCACATCGACTTCGGAACCATTTCCCACGCGCATCGTCACCTCGTCCTTAGCCAATCTTCGCTTAATCTGTAGTCCTTGCTTCGAGTTGCAAATATTAGCAACAGAACCAGTATCAAATACCCAAGTGCTACTCCAAGAATTAGTAAGGTACATATCACATATACCTTTGTTCACCTTGCCATCCTTCTTATCCACCAAATACTTGGGGCAGTTCCGCTTCCAGTGACCAGTCTGTTTGCAGTAGAAGCACTCAGTTTCAGGCCTAGGTCTAGATTTGGGTTTCTTCTCCTGAGCTGCAACTTGTTTGTTGTTCTTCTTGAAGTTCCCCTTCTTCTTCCCTTTACCCTTTTTCTTGAAACTGGTGGTCTTGTTGACCATCAACACTTGATGCTCCTTCTTGATTTCTATCTCCGCAACGTTTAGCATTGCAAAGAGCTCGGAAATTGTCTTATCCATCCCTTGCATATTATAGTTCCTCACAAAGCTCTTGTAGCTTGGTGGCAGTGATTAAAGAATTCTGTCAATGACACTATCATCCGGAAGATTAACTCCCAGTTGAATCAAGTGATTGTTATACCCAGACATTTTGAGTATATGTTCACTGACAGAACTATTCTCCTCCATTTTGCAGCTGTAGAACTTATTGGAGACTTCATATCTCTCAATCCGGGCATTTGCTTGAAATATTAGCTTCAACTCCGGGAACATCTCATATGCTCCATGACGTTCAAAACGTCGTTGAAGTCCCGGTTCTAAGCTGTAAAGCATGGCACACTGAACTATCGAGTAGTCATCAGCTTTGCTCTGCCAGACGTTCTTAACGTCCTCAGTTGCATCTGCAGGAGGCCTGCCACCTAGCGGTGCTTCCAGGACGTAATTCTTCTGTGCAGTAATGAGGATAATCGTCAAGTTACGGACCTAGTCCCTGTAATTGCTACCATCATCTTTCAACTTTGCTGTCTCAAGGAACACATTAAAATTCAACGGAACAACAGCACGGGCCATCTATCTACAACAACATACACAAGCAAAATACTACCAGGTACTAAGTTCATGATAAATTAAAGTTCAATTAATCTAATTACTTAAGAACTCTGACTTAGATAGACATCCCTCGAATCATCTAAGTGATCACGTGATCCATCTCAACTAAACCATGTCCGATCATCACGTGAGATGGAGTAGTTTTCAATGGTGAACATCACTATGTTGATCATATCTACTATATGATTCACGCTCGACGGTCTCATTGTTACGAGGCCATATCTGCATATGCTAGGCTCGTCTAGTTTAACCCAAGTATTCTGCGTGTGTAAAACTGGCTTACACCCGTTGTATTTGAACGTAGAGCTTATCACACCCGATCATCACGTGGTGTGTGGCACGACGAACTTTCGTAACGGTACATACTCAGGGAGCACACTTATACCTGGAAATTTAGTGAAAGATCATCATATAATGCTACCGTCAATCAAAGCAGAATAGGATGCATAAAGGATAAACATCACATGCAATCAATATAAGTGATATGATATGGCCATCATCTTCTTATGCCTTTGATCTCCATCTCCAAAGCATCGTCATGATCACCATCGTCACCAGCGTGACACCTTGATCTCCATCGTAGCATCGTAGTCGTCTCGCCAACTATTGCTTCTACGACTATCGCTACCGCTTAGTGATAAAGTAAAGCAATTACAGGGCGATTGCATTGCATACAATAAAGCGACAACCATATGGCTCCCGCCAATTGCCGATAACTCTGTTACAAAACATGATTATCTCATAGAATAAATGTAGCATCATGTCTTGACCATATCACAACACAACATGACCTGCAAAAACAAGTTAGACGTCCTCTACTTTGTTGTTGCAGGTTTTAAGTGGCTGCTACGGGCTGAGCAAGAACCGTTCTTACCTACGCATAAAAACCACAATGATAGTTCGTCAAGTTAGTGTTGTTTTAACCTTCTCAAGGACCGGGCGTAGCCACACTCGGTTCAACTAAAGTTGGAGAACCGACACCCGCCACCACATGTGCAAAGCATGTCGGTAGAACCAGTCTCGCCAGAAGCGTCTGGCTGTAATGTCGGTCCGGGCCGCTTCATCCAACAATACCGCCGAACCAAAGTATGACATGCTGGTAAGCAGTATGACTTGTATCGCCCACAACTCACTTGTGTTCTACTCGTGTATATAACATCTACGCATAAACCTGGCTCGGATGCCACTGTTGGGGAATGTAATAATTTCAAAAAATGTCCTTCGCACACGCAAGATCATGGTGATGCATAGCAACGAGAGGGGAGAGTGTTGTCCATGTACCCTCGTAGAACGAAAGCGGAAGCGTTAGCACAACACGGTTGATGTAGTCGTACATCTACAAGATCTGACCAATCCAAGTACCGAATGCACGGCACCTCCGAGTTCAGCACACGTTTAGCTCGATGACGTCCCGCGAGCTTCGATCCAGCAAAGCTTCACCTGAAATTTTCGTCAGCACGACGGCGTGATGACGGTGATGATGATGCTACCGACCCAGGGCTTCACCTAAGCACCGCCATGATATGATCGAGGTGGATTATGATGGAGGGGGGCACCGCACAAGGCTAGGAGAGATCAACAGATCAACTTGTGTCTAGAGGTACCCCCTGCCCCCGTATATAAAGAAGCAAGGGGGAGGCCTGCCGGCCCCTTGTGGGCGCACCAGGAGGAGGAGTCCTCCTCCTAGTAGGAGTAGGACTCCCCTCTTTCCTACTACTAGGAGGGGCAAAGGAAGAGGGAGAGGGAGAAGGAAAGGGGGGCGGCGCCCCCCTCTTCTAGTCCAATTCGGACCAGAAGGGGAGGGGCGCGCGGCCTACCCTAGGTCAGCCCTCTCTCTCTTTCCACTAAGGCCCATAAGACCCACTATTTCTCCCAGGGGGGGGGGTCCGGTAACCCTCCGACACTCCGGTTTTCTCCGAAACCACCCGGAACACTTCCGGTGTCCGAATATTGTCGTCCAATATATCGATCTTTATGTATTGACCATTTTGAGATTCCTCGTCACGAACGTGATCATATCCGGGACTCCGAATTACCATCGGTACATCAAAACACAAAAACTCATAATACCGATCGTCACCGAACTTTAAGCGTGCGGACCCTACGGGTTCGAGAGCTATGTAGAAATGACAGAGACATGTCTTCGGTCAATAACCAATAGCGGAACCTGGATGCTCATATTGGCTCCTACATATTCTACGAAGATCTTTATCGGTCAAACCACATAACAACATACGTTGTTCCCTTTGTCATTGGTATGTTACTTTCCTGAGATTCGATTGTCAGTATCTCAATACCTAGCTCAATATCATTACCGGCAAGTCTCTTTACTTGTTACATAATGCATCGTCCCATAACTAACTCATTAGTGACATTGCTTGCAAGATTTATTGTGATGTGCATTACCGAGAGGGCCCAGAGATACCTCTTCGATAATCGGAGTGACAAATCCTAGTCTCGATCTATGCCAACTCAGCAAGTACCATTGGAGACACCTGTAGAGCACCTTTATAATCACCCATTTACGTTGTGACGTTTGTTAGCACACAAAGTGTTCCTCCTTTATAATCACCCAGTCATAGGAACATGTATATGTCATAAAAAAAGCAATAACAGTAAACTAAACGATCAAGTGCTAAGCTAACGGAATGGGTAAAGTCAATCACATCATTCTCCTAATGATGTGATCCCATTAATCAAATGACAACTCATGTCTATGGCTAGGAAACTTAACCATCTTTGATCAACGAGCTAGTCAAGTAGAGGCATACTAGTGACACTACGTTTGTCTATGTATTCACACATGTATTATCTTTCCGGTTAATACAATTCTAGCATGAATAATAAACATTTATCATGATATGAGGAAATAAATAATAACTTTATTATTGCCTCTCGGGCATATTTCCTTCAATTTCTGTGGTCAAGTATGTCGTATCACGGGTTCCGGCAAAACCCTGAAGGTTTGAACACTGGGGGGCGCGCAGAGATTTCCTCCCTACCGAACTACGCTCTAGCTCGCTAAGATCTTGCGGACAAAGTCGATGAACTCGTCACAGAAAGACACAACATTTATACTGCTTCGAGCCACCGATGTGGTGTAATATCCTACTCTAGTGTGGTGGTGGTGGATTGCCTCTTGGGCTGATGATGAACAGTACAAGGGGACAAACAGCCTCCTGAGGTTGAGGTGTTCTTGTGCTCTACCAACTAGTGGGTGCCAGGATGGAGTGGATCCAGTCCAAGATGAGTTGTCTACTATGGTGGCTAGTTCTACTTATATAGGCCCTGGTCCTCTCCCCAAATATTGAGCGGGAAGGCAGCCGACAACGGCTAATTTGAAAGGGGACAGCTAGTACAGCTTATCCTGACAAAAGCGGTCTTTGCCTGCAAAAGACTCTGGTGGTGACGCCGTCTTGGGCTCCATGGTGACCTTCGTCCTGTCGTCCGGCTGCTCTTGGTCTCGTTGCACTGATATGGAAACCTTTGCCTGAGGCCTCGGTACTCCGCGTCTGCGCTTGCCTCCTTAGCGCCAAACAGGAAGCAAGGACACTGTGCGTGCTAGCGCCCGCCTGGCGCCCGCCTGATCTTGATCGTCATGGCTCACGTCACGAGAGCCTCGCGAGGTTCGTCCTGCCTTGATTTCTCTGCTCCTCGCAAGGCAGCCTGGTGAGGCCGCTCCTGATGGGGTCTTGCGTCGTCCGCCTCGCGAGGGTCTTGGATGCCTTGCTGATGAAGATGGGCAGTACAGGCCTGCTAGCACGCCTTTGTGGGCATGACGAGCAAGTCTGGGGACCCCCGTTCCCAGAATGCCGACAGTAGACGCCGGGCCCAAGGCGCGCTTGGGCTTGGCTTCAAGGCGAAGCCAAAGGTCAAGTGTGGAGCGCCGCAGGCCCCCAAAAGCCTATGGCCTTGGTCGACGCGTGGCGGTTGATTGGACATGGGCGTCTCCGCTTCCCCACGCAGCCTCGGCAACTGCTCGATTTCACAAGTCCCTGCGACATGCAAGGAAAATCATAATTACCTGTGATCGTGGGAGGTGCCGGTTGGCCTTCTTCCGCTATAAGTGGGGAGGGGGCGGTGCCCCCGTCGCCCATCTCTTCTAGGTTCACTTGCTTCTTTGTAACATCCCAAATTTTCAATTTGGAATGTTATACATAGGTCATCCATGCATATCATATTTTATTGCATCTCCGTTCCGCAATCCCCGAAATCCTAAACAACTCAAGGACCCTCAGAGAGAGTTTTTGGATTTCATATTTGTTTTTTATCAAATAATGAAAACAAGGATTTTTGATTTTAATTATTTTTCTCTCCGAAAAATATTTCTTATTAAAAAAATAAATGAGGGGAGATAATAGGACTTCTCCAAAACAATTTAAATATTGGAGGAAAAATGTTAAAATCATTTATTGGATTTTATTTGATTTTATTTGGATTTTATTTGTGCTAGAAAAACTGCACGTTTTCAAAAATTGCATTTTAGGGGCCAAGAAAATGTTCAACTCGTTCTAAATATTTCATTGAGACGGTGAAAATTTGTTTTGGTATTTTTAGGTTTTTATTTTATTTTATAGGAATTTTTCAATCGGCGGAACAATTTTTTTTTAAAAATCTCTTGACAGACCTAGGGCCCAGAGTAGGCCCATTGAGCCGCCGCCGCCGCCACTGGGACCGGAGTCCGAGTTGGACTCCGCCTCCGCCCGCCGCATTCCCCCTCCTCCAAGCCGGACCCCCTCCTATATATATATATATATATATATATATATATATATATATATATATATATATATATATGCCACCCTCTAGCCGCCACCACCACCACCGCCTCCCGAGCCCGGAGCCCGAGCCTCGAGCTGCCGCCTGAAGTCGCCGCCGCCGCCATAGCGCCGGCCACCCTCCCGCCGCCACCCCGCCACCCCGCTGTCAAGCCGAGCCTGCTGAGCCTCACGAGCCGCGAGGTAGCCGCCCCGCCGCCGAAGAAAACCGTTTTGGTTTTTTTTAAACCCTAGTTGCGTTTTTTTAGATCGGTTTTTTCTCTTTCTTTGGTTTATTTATTTAGCGAGCGTTCGCTTGTTAGTTCGTTCTAACGAACGCGTTCTTCATTTAGTTTCAGTTAACGAACGTTCGTTCGTTAAACTGTCCGTCGCTTTTCTTTTATCGGATTTATTCTGCGGTTTTTCTGATCGGGATTTCTGATCCGATGTTCGATCTAGTATAACTTTTCGCTCGTTTATCGGAATCAGGCGATTCAAGCGCCTGGAATTTCATCTCGAAACCCTCTTTCCGAATAATTAACTCAAACAAGTTTTGTTTCTATAAAAATTGACCTTAGTTTAGATTAGTAAACGGATCTTATTTTCTTTCGCCGTTTGAGTTTCGTTGCTTCGTTTGGTTTGATTCTTTTTGCGAACCGGAGTTCTTCAGTTGAACTCTCCGGTCAATCTCTTTCAGTTGAGTTTTGCTTGTTCATCTTTCTTTGTTGTTTATGTATGTTATTGTTTTCTTGCGATAGAATTCCCGGAGAGCGAAGCGTGTTACTACGAGTCTCTAGGATTCGTGGATCGTCAGCAAGGCAAGTAACACTTTGATCATACTCTTTTCATACCCAGTTTTGATGCATTAGTTCCAATCCCCAAACATTGCATGATTAGGATGTCATTAACTTGTGGGTTGGGAAGTAGTTGTTGAGGTAGAACCTATTGCCCTGTTACTATCAAACCCTTGGGAGTTACTTCTACGCGTTGCTTATATTGCTATGCTATGCTTGTAGACGTGGTTGCGTTTGAGTGAATCCATGACAGATGTAAGATTGTTAATTAATGGTTCAACTTAAGGTGGCAACTTAAATACACATCTGGGTGGATTGAGGCACCTGGGGAACCCAGTGTTGCCTGTATTTTTTTGGAAATCCCGGGGTACCCGTGTGATCTTCCTACGGACCGCCACCCAGGCTCAAAGGGAACTGAGTTTATTCATGCTAGAAACTTCCGTGTGCAGCCACAAGCTACTATGGGCTCTAGCATAGTTGAGTAAGTTACGTGAAGCTCTTGAAGAGGTAGATCAGCAGGTAGTGGGTTTTGTAGGTTTGGTATGGTCTACCCGGAGTAGAGAGTTAATGTTTACAAACATCGTGTCTCGGTCATCTGTTTCTCAAACACCATGTAGTGCGAGAAATCAACGGAGGCGATCAAGTCTTGTGGGGAAAAGTGCACAAACACTGCAGTGTACAATCTAATCATGGTTAGCCGTGTCCCCGGTTATGGACAATTCTGAGTATCTAGTACTTGAGTATTCACATGTATCTCAACACTCTTAATTAATATTGTTGGGTTGTTAATTACTTTAATTGGGATTGAGTTGGGGTTATACCTTCTCAATGATGTTTCAACCACCATGATAGTTAAAGTAAAATTTATTCCTTTGTTGTAGGGAAAAAATGGCTTTTCGCAAAACTATAACCATAGAGCTTTCCACCAGCCAAATATTGCATGTAGTGATAGCTTTATTTCTGCTCTACTGTGTTATATTGCCAGCATATTCCATGTGCTGACCCGTTCTCGGGCTGCAACGTATTATGTTGCAGACTTTTCAGACGAGGAGTAAGGTACGATAGGTCGTTGCCGTGCAAATTTCAGCTATGCCGTTGGAGTTGATGGACTCACTTTATCTTCCAAGCCTTCCGATGTTATCGCATTAGGTGGCCTTAAGCCATATTATTGTAATAAGTTCTCTTTTGAGATATTCGATGTAATAAGTGTGTGATTGCTACTCTGTTATAAATCCTTCGAGTACTGTGTGTGTCAGCATTACTGATCCAGGGATGACACTGAAACACAGAGACTTGACCATCTGAGGTCGGGTCGCTACATTCTTCCTCCTTGCTCCTTCGCTAGCAGCAATGGCGCCGTCGAAGAGGTTCTTCTCCGCGGAGAAGGGCAAGGCCCCTCGGGAGGGACCCGTGGTGTCGCCAAGGCCATGCCCCCGCCAGATGCCGCTGGGGCGAGAGCCGCTTTTGTTTTGTTCCCTTTTCCCTTCCTGCATCGAAATGAAACCAGCATGGCCCCGGAGGGGCGTGTATCGAACCATAACTTATTAACCATTATGCTACACTTGTTGTTTCCGTGCTGTGTTGCTATTTTGTGCAAAGATAACTTAGCCTGAAGCTTTCGGGGCATCCTTCTGCTTACAAGGCGTTTGTTTCCTTGTGTCCATCTTGACCTAGTGGTCTGCAATTGCTCAGGAACTGCAAAAATTTCATTAGGAAGTCGCCAGGAGATTTGGCGTTCACCCAAGCCTTGACCCAGCGCTTTGTATCGCGGTACCCGAGGGGCACGGATGAGGAGAGATGCCCCAGCTTTTGGGCACGAACGAGGGTGGCTCGCGAGAAGGCAGAGGGAAAGAAAAACGCTCGCGAGGGCTCCTGCCTAGCCCCCCTCGCGGGGTATGCAAGAGATAGAACACGAGAGAACCAGAGAAGGAAAAAGCGGCAAGAGGCGAGGGAATTGAATCAGCAAGGAACACCAGAAGCAAACTTCGATTAAGGAAAAGCGAGCCAACTATGGAAAGGAAATGAAAAGCCGCGTCCGGCACCTAATCTAGTCTTCAAGTCTTCTTACCAGCGCGGAGCTAAGTGCTTTCAGTAGGCATTGGAGGGAGCCCCAGGGCCTGAGGCCGGCGCTCCTGAGACTCCGGGGCGTGTACAGCCCCACTTATTATTACGTGAGAGTGTCATGGGCGGCGATTCTTCACAGGCTCTGGGCCTTGCTTCATGGGTAGAACTTCCGGAGGTGCTGGATGTTCCAGGCGTTCTTGATGGGTATCCCGTCCTGCGTCTCCAGGCGCGCGACGCCAGGCATGGAGACATGGACGACCCTGAACGGGCCCTCCCACATGGGTGAAAGCTTGTGCAGCCCTTTGTAGGACCTTGAGAAGAGGTGTCTAGAGGGGGGGGGGGTGATTAGACACTAAGTACCAAAGTTGCAGTTTTTAATTTATTTAGGTTTAAGTGGAGTTTAGGCACAAGTTTAACATTCACAATACATAGCAAGCAAGCATGCAAAGAGTATATGAGCAGCGGAAAGTAAAGCATGCAACTTGCAAGAATGTAAAGGGAATGGTTTGGGAGGATTCAAACGCAATTGGAGACACGGATGTTTTTATCGTGGTTCCGACAGGTGGTGCTATCGTACATCCATGTTGATGGAGACTTCAACCCACGAAGGGTAACGGTTGCGCGAGTCCACGGAGGGCTCCGCCCACGAAGGGTCCACGAAGAAGCAACCTTGTCTATCCCACCATGGCCGTCGCCCACGAAGGACTTGCCTCACTAGCGGTAGATCTTCACGAAGTAGTCGATCTCCTTGCCCTTACAAACTCCTTGGTTCAACTCCACAATCTTGTAGGAGGCTCCCAAGTGACACCTAGCCAATCTAGGAGACACCACTCTCCAAGAAGTAACAAATGGTGTGTTGATGATGAACTCCTTGCTCTTGTGCTTCAAATGATAGTCTCCCCAACACTCAGCTCTCTCTCTCATAGGATTTGGATCTGGTGGAAAGAAGATTTGAGTGGAAAGCAACTCGGGGAAGGCAAGCGATCAAGATTCATATGGTAGGAATGGAATATCTTGGCCTCAACACATGAGTAGGTGGTTCTCTCTCAGAACTGGTAAGTTGGAAGTGTAGGTTTGTTCTGATGGCTCTCTCCACGAATGAAGAGGAGGTGGAGGGGTATATATAGCCTCCACACAAAATCTAACCGTTACACACAATTTACCAAACTCGGTGGGACCGAATCAACAAACTCGGTCGGACCGATTCAGTAAACCTAGTGACTGTTAGTGATTTCGGTGGGACCGACATGCAACTCGGTAGGACCGATATGGTTAGGGTTAGGGCATAACGTAATCTCGGTGAGACCGATTACACAAACTCGGTGAGACCGATTTTGGTAATTAGCTAACCAAAGAGTTGGTCGGGCAAACTCGGTGAGACCGATTACTCAAACTCGGTGGGAACGATTTTGGTAATAAGTTATCCAGAGAGTTTGCATTGTAAACTCGGTAGTACCGATTGCTCAAACTCGGTGATACCAATTTTGGTAATGGACATACACACAGAGATTACAATCCCATCTCGGTGAGACCGAGATCCCTATCGGTGAGACCGATTTGCCAAGGGTTTGTGGCAGTGGCTATGACATCTGAATTCGGTGGCACCGGATAGAAAGAATCGGTGGGGCCGAGTTTGACTTTTGGTTTAGGTCATATGTGTGGAAATGGGAAAGTAGTTGAGGGTTTTGGAGCATATCACTAAGCACTGTGGAGCAAGAAACTCATTAAGGAACACCTCATCCCTCCTTGATAGTATTGGTTTTTCCTATAGACTCAATGTGATCTTGGATCACTAAAATAGAAAATGAAGAGTCTTGAGCTTGAAGCTTGAGCCAATCCTTTGTCCTTAGCATCTTGAAGGAGTTCCCACATCCTTTAGTCCATGCCACTCCATTGTTAAACTTGTCTGAAACATACTAGATAAAAGTGTTAGTCCAACAAGAGATATGTTGACATTAATTACCAAAACCACCTAGGGAGCACTTGTGCTTTCAATCTCCCCCTTTTTGGTAATTGATGACAACATACATCAAAGCTTTAGATAAAGATATAAAGAATAGCAAGTAAAGCTTTGGAAAGACATGTAACAAGCATAGGCTCCCCCTACATGTATGCATTCATGTGAATATGGAATGTAGAAGAATTGTGAGAGCATAACCATGATAGAGTAGGCAATGTGTTACATGTATCTTGGCCATATGCATCAGAGCAAAGAATATTACAGAACATACCTTCATGATCATGAGTCCTTCTTGCAAACAGTATGTACATCAGCAAGAATTCCTCATACACATGATTGTGATGCATATACTTACCTTGTAGTCTTGAGTTGGTTTAGGATGGAATGAACCTGCGTAAACAAGGTTAGATAACATAGGTACATCTACTAGCCAGAGAAAATAGAAGAAACCACAAGAATACCAAGACTGGGATGACATGTAGAGAGTGAGTACTAAGTACCACATTGGATTAGACATGTCCCCAAGGGTAAAGATATGCAATGAATTTAAATGATTTCTTTCCCTTAGATGTCTTGCTCCCCCTGAATCTAGCATGGGATACTGGGAGAAGATAGGGAACAGAAAATCAGAGGTGAAAGATATAAATGAACAGAGCTAATGCAAATAAGCACATATGAACATGTATTTCCCCTCAAGAAGACATGTGGCATCTCTCCTCTTGAACACCAAGCATCTGGGATCCTTGAGAAATACTTTCTACTTGAGTATTTTCTCCCCCTGGAGATCTCTTTCTCCCCCTGAGGAGGTGATACTCTCTCTCTCTGATGTGATCTCTCTAAGTGATAAGCTTTGATGTGATCACTCTCTCCCCCTTTGACATCAATTTCCAAGAAGGGTTTGATCCTTGAGTCACAGCACAAAGCATTTAATAAATATGTGATGCTTGTAGAGGACAAGATTCATTGAGTGGAGCTGGATCAGAAGAAACACAGAATAAGTGGCAATCTGTTTTTCCTGTTGTGAATTCGGTGGCACCGAGTGGTATGCTTCGGTTGTACCGAAAGGATTCGGTTGGACCGAAAACAACAAATCGGTGAAACCGAGTTCATCGTAGAGAAAACACTTGTCACCTCAGCTCACTAGACTAGTAAGATCCCACATAGATTTGCAAAGAATTTACTAAATGATATGCAATGAATTGGATGCAGGAAATGCAGAGCAAACATAAAATAAAAGAAAGAAAGAAATCTAGATGAAGTTTTTTTTTGAAAGGGGAAACAAATATGCATGAGACAAATGCAAAAGCAGAGAATAGAACACGAGAGAACTTCATCTAGAGATGGTCAGCGACAAAGTCACCTATGTTAGAGTATATTGACTTAGGATTCAAGTGAGATCACTTGATCATAGGTCATACTCATTGTTTAAGATCAAAATGGTGTTACCATTTTTCGCTTACATCTTGATGTATTCACATCTTGTCGAGTTGCTTTAGCTCATGTCTCGGAGTAAAGCTTCTCTAAGATGGAATAACATACCTTGGTTGGTGGTGTTGATCATGTAGTTGAACTTGTGTGGGTTGCTCAAGGTTGATGTAGCTAATCAAGAGTTGGGAGCACCATTTGGAATTTGAGTCCATCTACCTACATGGGTTAGTTCTTGCAAGGAAGAGCACTTGTGTATCCAAAAAAATGACAATCATGAAAATCAAACATAGAATTTGTCAAAGGATATGTTTGAATGGTTTCGTGCTTCCTTGTCTTCAACCACCATAGTGTAGAGACTTGGTGATGTAGAGATTGCTCGAGATGTGAGTAGGTTACAATCTCATAGAATTTGATTCAACCAAGTACCTACATGGGTTATATAACTTGCAAGATGCAAATATATCCAAGACATAAGATTTTCATCATAAGAGAAATATCAAGGATTAGTCATAAGCTCATGTCTTGCATGTATCCAATGGAGTTTCTACTCCAAGTTTGAAGCATCAATGATGTTCAATTCTCCTATCAACCTGAAAAACCCTTTCTCATCAAGAGGTTTAGTGCATATATCCGCTAATTGCTTTTCGGTGCGAACATGCTTAAGATTAATGTCACCCTTAGCAACATGATCTCGAATGAAATGATGACGAACTTCAATATGCTTAGTTCGAGAATGTTGTACGGGATTATGACCAATTTTGATAGCACTTTCATTGTCACAAAGCAATGGAACATGTTTCACATATATCCCATAATCTTTAAGGGTTTGGGTCATCTAAAGTAATTGAGCACAACATGAACCAGCGGCAATGTACTCCGCTTCGGCGGTAGATAAGGATACCGAGTTTTGTTTCTTGGAGGACCAAGACACAAGAGATCTACCAAGAAATTGACAAGCACCAAGTGGACTTTCTATCAACCTTGTCTCCGGCATAGTCCGAGTCGGAGTAGCCAACAAGATCTAAAGAGGCCCTCTTACGATACCAAATGCCAAAATTTGGTGTATGAATTAAGTATCTCACTATCCTTTTTACGGCCTTAAGATTACATTCTTTTGGAGCATCTTGATATCTTGCACACATGCACACACTTAGCATAATATCGGGACGTGAAGCACATAGGTATAACAATGAACCAATCATAGAGCGATAAACCTTTTGATCAACCGGTTCACCATCTTTGGTCAAATCAAGATGTCCACTAGTAGGCATGGGTGTAGACATACCTTTGCACTCTTGCATATTGAAATTCTTGAATAAGTCCTTAGTGTACTTCGTTTGAGAGACAAAAGTACCTTCCCTAGTTTGCTTGATTTGCAACTCAAGAAAGAATTTGAGTTCACTCATCATTGACATCTCAAACTTCTCCGACATTAGCTTTCCAAACTTTTCACTAAAATGAGGGTTAGTTGATCCAAATATGATATCATCAACATAAATTTGGCATACAAATAATTCTCCATTAACCCTTTTAGTAAAAAGTGTGGAATCCATTTTCCCAATTTCAAATCCCTTTTCAAGAAGAAACTTGGTCAAGCATTTATACAAAGCTCTAGGAGCTTGTTTAAGACCATAAAGAGCTTTGTGAAGTTTGTAAACATGATTTGGTTTCTTAGGATTGATAAAGCCGGGAGGTTGTTTAACATAAACTTCCTCCTCTATTTCACCATTTAGAAAAGCACTTTTAATGTCCATTTGGTATAAGGTGATATCATGGTGATTAGCATAGGCAAGTAAGATGCGAATGGATTCAAGTCTAGCAACGGGAGCATAAGTCTCACCATAGTCCATACCTTCGACTTGTGTGTAGCCTTGGGTGACGAGACATGCTTTGTTGCGAACTACTTGTCCATCTTCATCTTGCTTGTTGCAAAACACCCATTTGGTACCGATGATGTTGTGGTTGTTGTCGGGCTTCTCAACCAATGTCCAAACATGGTTTCTCTCAAAGTTGTGTTGCTCTTCATGCATATCATTTATCCAATACGGATCTTCCAATGCTTCTTCGGCCTTCATAGGTTCAATGCTAGAGATGAAAGAATAGTTTTCACAAAAGTTAGCTAAACGAGTTTTAGAGCGAGTGATTCTCCCGGTTTGAATGTCATTGTAGATTGCTCTACGTGATGGTATTTAGCAATTCTTGCTCGAACTCGTGAAAGATTTTGCTTGGGTCTTGGTTGAACATCTTCTTCATCTTGTTGTTCTTCTTCTTCTTGATCTTCTTCATTGTTGGAGTTGTCGTTTTATTGTCGTGGTGGAGAAGGAGATTGTTGATGTTCTTGATGTACTTCCTCGTTTTCTTAATCTTGGCGTGTTCCACTTGTGGATGCTTCCTTATAAATTCTTGGTTCACCTTGTCGTGAAGTAGAAGCTTCCACTTGGACGGACAAGGTACTCTCCTTCACCTCCATTGGACGGACCTTGCCAATAGACAAGTCTTGGATTTCTTCCGAAGGATCTTTGTCTCCTACATCAATTGGCAATTGCTCTACTTGCGAGCCGTTAGATTCATCAAACTTCACATCTACCGTCTCTTTAACCTTTCGGGTGAAATTGTTGTAGACACGGTAAGTATGAGAGTTTGAGCCATAACCTAGTAGGAAACCTTCATGAGACATAGGAGCAAATTTAGAACAACGATGCTTATCAAGAATGTAGCACTTTGAGCCGAATACTCGAAAGTATCCAACTTGGGGTTTGTTACCGGTGAGGAGCTCGTATGCCGTCTTGCCGAGTAGCTTGTGAAGATACAAGCGATTTGTTGCATGACAAGCTGTCTCAATGGCTTCTGCCCAAAAGTGTTGCGGCGTCTTGTACTCATCAATCATCGTTCTCGCCATTTCGATGAGCGTCTGGTTCTTCCTCTCAACAACTCCATTTTGTTGAGGTATGTACGTAGCCGAGAACTCGTGTGAAATCCCTTCTTCGTCAAGAAAGGTGTCCACGTTTGCATTCTTAAACTCCGTTCCGTTGTCACTGCGAACCTTCTTGATCTTTACTTCAAACTGATTTTGAGCCTTCCTGGCGAAGTTTTTGAAGATCTTTTGGGCCTGCGATTTATCATCGAAAAAGAACACCCATGTAAATCTTGAAAAATCATCAACTATAGCTAGACCAAAAGAATTTCCACCGAGACTCTTGTAAGCATTGGGACCAAAAAGATCCATGTGAAGTAGCTCAAGTGGCCTCCTTGTGGTCATGATGTTCTTCACGGGATGCCTTCCTCCAACCTGTTTACCTGCTTGACAAGCACTGCAAACTCTATCCTTAGTAAATATGACATCGTTAACACCAAGGATATGATTCCCTTTAATAATCTTGTCAAGGTTTCTCATGCCAACGTGACCTAGTCGTCTTTGCAATAACCAACCTTTTGAGGATTTAGCAATGAAGCAAGTTTTAGCTTGAGCCTTTTTAGAGAAATCAACAATGTAAATATCACCTCTACGTATACCGGTAAAGACCATTTTATGATTGTCTCGACGAAACACTTGGCAATCTACTTCAGTAAATAGGACGTTGAAACCGAAATCAGCAAGTCTAGATAATCGAAAGTAAGTTGTAGCCAAGAGATTCAACGAGCATAACATTCTGAATGGAGCTATCATGTGAGATGGCCACCTTACCGAGGCCAACCACCTTACCCTTTGAGTTGTCACCAAAAGTGACATACTTTCGAGGACTATCATTTTCAGCAAGCTCTCGAAACATGTCTTTATCTCCGGTCATGTGATCGGTACATCCTTGTCAAGAACCCATTCCTTTCCTCGACATATATCCTCAAGATTTGCCATAAGACCAAAATGTCTCGTTGCATCGTCAAGATCGAAGTCACTATCATCATTCTCATCATAGTATCCATGTTCAACATCGTCATGTGGTGGATCAAGTCCTGGAGAGTGTAATTCGTTAGAGTGAGTTTTGACAATGATCTTGCTTACGAACTCTTATAGCTTCGGAAATAATATCACCAATAATTCCAACATATCCTTTGGTACGCATAAGGTTTGTAAGTTCAAATATACGATCACCAAACATAGGATCACTAGTATTCATCTTACTCAAGGCAATAGACTTATGGAGAATTTCATCTAGATTTTTCAAGGAATAATTTGGAAAGCGTTCCTCAAGAAATTTCCATATAGTTTAGGCACACTCAAAAGTAGGCAAGTTTCTAATTAAGTTTCTAGGCAAGCCTCTAGTGATAAGATTGACAGTTCTAAGATTCCTAGTCATGTCAATTGATTCATCAAGGGTAGGATGCATAGGATCAACACAAGGTGCACAAGGGCTAGCAATGTACTTGTTCAAATGATATTGATTGAAAATTACAAGCATCTCATTTTCCACTCATGAAAATACTCTCCATCAAGTATGGGCACTCTATGTCTAAGACTCCCCAAAGTAGACTCATCCATCTTCCTCCAATGGTGATTAAACCAAAGCAATGGAGACCAATGCTCTGATACCACTTGTAGGACCTTGAGAAGAGGTGTCTAGAGGGGGGTGATTAGACAGAACATCACACGGGGAACACAAAACATCATTTTCTGTGTGATGACCGTGGAGGAGGATCCGCACTGTAGAGTGTGTCCACTGTTTTTCTGAAGAAAAAATGATTACATCAAGCATTTCCACTCTTACGACGGAGGAGTGCGAAACACGGCAACCACTTGAACATACACAGTGCTCCTACTACTAGGCATGTGAAGTGGTTCATACGTAAGCACTACATAATCTTGTTGCTAGTGTAGTAAGATAGGACGATAACAAATGATGTTGTGCGCATGTCAACTATATGAACAACAATGTAGTAACATAGTACCGCTTTTTCGACTCTCCGGCAGAGAATGAACGGTGAGATGAATGTTAACAGAACTAGGTCTACATCGGATGGAGAGTACGGTGCTATTGTACTGCACGAAACATGAACCATATGAAGCACGACTCAGTGTTAGGCAGGGTGTATGATGGGTGCATGGGATGGGAGCAAAAGTTCCCTTCTCGACCCACTTTTGGGTGTTTGGCAGAGTGCATGAAGGGTGCATGAGTCCACACTAGTAGGTTAACACAAATACACGAAGAGGGAACAACTATATTGAGATGAGAATGCAACCAAACACACCCACACGGTTTGTGCTAAAGGATCGATCTGCACCGTCTGAGTTTGATCCAACGGTCATGTTGCGCCGAGACATGGACATGCCCATGCAAAGGGCGCCTAAACACCACCGAAGTCCCTCTGCTTCTCGAGGCGCACGACGTTGGTGATGCATGGTGCAACTGCCCACAGAGCCCGCTCCCGGTCAACGGAAGCCAACTCGTCAAAGACGGCGTCCAATGGCACGAATGGATTTCGGTGATAGAGCCCTCAGAGGATTCGCCCGGCAACGACGACGACAGCCCGCAACCCCTCCTTGTCTAGCTCCGCCACCACCATTGCACGGAGATGGCTCAGCTCCTCGGAGATATAGGTGAAGAAGGAGACCAGGTCAGGAAGCCGCAGCTCGTTGAAGTCGACGGGGTGGTAGAACGGGTTTAGCCCGACGGCCGACATGGTCGCGCTGGCACGACGGTAGGTATCGTGCAGCCGCAACACATGCGTGGCAACTTGGTCCATCAAGTGGCTAAGGCGATCCTGGACCTCGTCACGATCGGCCCGCTCGCGCTCCAGCCGGCTCCCCTGGCGGCCTATCGTATCTCCCGCTTTCTGCACGAACGCCGCCGACGCCTCGAGCATCTTTGTGGTGGGCGCCTGCCGCTTTTGAAGCTCCGTGAACTCCCGCACATAATAGAGGAGCATGGCACTCCTCTCCTCGTTGACCTCATGGAGCTCCACGTCCTTGGCCTTGAGCTCCGCATCCTTGGGCTAGAGCTCCTGTGTCAGGCGCCTCACCTAAGACTCCGTGATCTGCTACGCCGCCATGGCACCAGGTAGAAGCAATCGGGAGGCGAAGAAAAGGGGGCAAAACGGCTGAAAGGCAAGGCAATCTACGGGAAGGCGGAGGGAGCCGGCCGAAGAGCGGGGAATCTTTTGGTTTTCACCATGGGAAAACACAAGTCGACGACCTCTCACATCAGGGAGTAGTGGGTTTTATAGGCGGAGTAATCATGACTAATTGTTGTGGCGCCTGCTCCCGTCAATCAAAAAATTAAAAATCCTGCCGCGCCTGCTCCCGTCAATTAAAAAATTAAAAATTTTGGCGCACCCAAACACCAGAGCAACACCACGGTGGATATTTTAATTTACCTGCCGGCAAGGAGACAAAAAATGGGAGAAAAACAAATGTGGCGGCGGCCTATCTAATCGGTCGCACTAGCCCAACTAGCTAGCCACCGTGCTTCACTGATGTACTAGGTGGGAAAGGTGGTCTTTCGTGATTTGATGACTCATTTACTTGCTTCGGCGCTACGACCAATGAGGACCCAGAAAACGCGGGGTAGGGCATCCCATGTCTCGGCAAGGAAGAATATATGTGTGCACCACAAGGGAGGACCCGAAACTGCGCGGTAGGGTGTGCCACGTCTCAACACGGAGGAAAAATGTGCATGTAAAAATATACTGTATCAGACGTAGTACCTATGGTTCGACCTCGGGACCCAGCCAGTCGGTCGAAAACACCCCACTAGCCACACAGCTTCATCATGCTAACGTGGCACGGACGATAGGTGTGGTTAGCTCCATCTCGACCAGCCACAATGTCTCTTGTTCTAGGCGATTCTTCTATTTTCCAAGCTTTTTTAGTTATAATAACACCACGGCAAGCTAGCGCCACTCTTCGTGTCTGCCCACGCGTCTAAAGGTTAGACGATGGAGAGGACAGAGAGATCGCAGACCTAGGACCCACCAGTAAGTGAGTCAACAATCATGCACGTGTTGACGAGGCACTCCCTCTACTCTACTCAACGTAATACTGTATAAAATCAAGTTATGGGACAAAGCCAACAACCATTGTTGTTTCAGCCTATCGACTTACGCTTTGTAGTCCAGGTTGCCAGTTCGAATCTCGTCTTTCAGATTTGTTAGTTTTAGGTCCAAATTTGATTAATGACAAGTGGGACCCCTGTGTGTTGTTCTGATATTTCAGTGTAGGATGGTTTTTTTGAACAAACACTTTGCGCGGTTAGACAAGTAACGGCACGAGCTACACGTATTTTGCAATTTTACGAACAAAAATTACAGCGGCATAGAATATCACATCCACCCCGCAGCTTAGATGCTATGGTGATACGAGTTTTTACATCGTTGGAAGTGAAATCCAATGGGTTGGGAGTAGTCTTTGTAATTATGTGCAATTTCCAAACTCTCCAAAGGTTTTTTTGCAAATAAAGCATTCAAGGCTCGTGTGTGTCGCTGCATCTTGGATCCAACGGCTCCCCGTTGCTCATATTAGGGGCTGCCCGTAGCTTAATTAGCAGCTACGGTGATACAAGCATCTAGGTCGTATGATCTGTGACCAGATGGCACATGCGTAGTACTTGTACTTTCTGCACAATTCCTAAACTCTCTCAGCCGTATATTGCGAAAACATTCAAACCTCCTTCTGTGGGCTGTTAGATCTCCATGAAATCGTATCACCATAGAATCTACGGTGTGGGAGCACCTGATATTCTCCCATGCGAGAAAACATCAGGTGCTCTCGCAGCTTGGATGGTACGGTGATACGAGCTTCGAGGTCATTTGATCTGAGATCCAATGGCATCTGAGCAGTCTTTGTGCTTCTAAGTAGTAGCCGAACTCTTTGGGGGCTTTTCTGCAAAAAACCATTTGAACCACCGAGGAGTTTTTGGATCACAAATCCAACGGCTCCGAAGAGCTTGTATCACCAAAGCATCTAAGGTGATACGAGCTTCGAGGTCGTTGGATATGATATTCGTACATACAGGAGAATATGATGTCCTCCTTCATCTTAGATGTTATGGTGATACGAGCTTCGAGGTCGTTGGATATGGGATCCAAGGGCATCTGAGTAGTTTTTGTACAAATTGTGTGCAATTCTCAAACTCATTAAGGTTTCCTTTAAAAATGTTAAGACATCATGTGAGCTGCTACATCTCAGATCTACAAGCTCCAAGCAACTCGTATCAGCATATAACATCTAAGGTGTGGGGGCACATGATATTCTCCCGGTGAGGAGGGGGGTTGCACAACCAATCGGTGTTTGGGAGGGTGGGGACAAATATAATCTAAACAATGGTTAACCCCCGACAATCTACATAGCTCCGCCTAAACACAACATTTGCATGTACTGTAGTACTAGACTTAATATTCATGTTTCAGTTTCCTGTTCATTTTAAATATTGAATTGAGGACCATGCATGTCTTACATTTTACTCACTTCATTCCTAAATATTAGTCTTTTTAGAGATTTCAAAGTGACTGGCACATACGGATGTATATAGACATATTTTAGAGTGTAGATTCACTCATTTTGCTCCGTATGTAGTCACTTGTTGAAATCTCTGAAAGTCTAATATTTAGGAATAGGAGGAGTATTTTTGAAGTCGTGTCATACATGCATGGTTTGTAAAAATAGATGCACTCTACTTATTGGATTGTTGTTGTGTTCATGGGTGTGTGTGTGTGTGTGTGTGGTCATATGCTTGATACATACAAAGTTTTCTGATCACCATATTGTTCACCTTTTAAATTTGAATTTGCAATGAAAAGTTTACTAGGGATTCCATGAAATATGAAATCCACGTTGAGATCACTATATCACAAACTCACTCTAATTCAAGAACTCGTCATAAATCAATTACCACATTGAGATTACTATTTGCAAGGAAAATACGGGCATTGTAATACACATAGATTCGTTCGGAAATTTAAAAGATTCCTTTCGTATTCTCGAATGGTAGGACCCAATGGCGTACCAGCCAGACCTTGGCTCGTGTTGATCCTAAAAAAATCAGGCTCGTGTCCTTCTGGTGGCGTGCATGGTACACACATTAGGCAACCCCAACTAGTCGATCCTCCGCGTTTCAAGTTGATATATCTGGTGGCCAGAATTCCAGCCCTAGGAAATTCCCCTCATGTCCCCGGTCCATAATGACTACACATGTACAATGGAGGGATGCTTTAGTAACTAGACAACGTTACCTACTGTGCCGAGCACGGTTCAATTCCCTCGCTCGTCGCTCCCCATGGTCACCCGTCAACTGCATTGCCTAGTACTACTACTACTACACCAGGATGAGCACAGAATAGAGCCCGTTAGTTCGTGCCTAGTACTTGAGTTAATATATCAGGCAATGAACTAGTACGGAGGGATTATCCTTTTACTCTGCATATATAACTTGTCTAAAGTCTAACTAATCAAAATGTTTGACCAAATCCTTTCTTAAGAAATACAACAGGACATATGTATCGCTTCAAAATTTATTGCATGATGCAGGTTATGATATTGTTTCAAATCCTGGATTTTAAATTTCAGAAAATCCAAAAGTGACCAGAAATTCATGAAACTGAGCATGGTCACGTGATATGGCACAAATATTCCTTCGTAATTATTTTCTTCAATTTGAGACAAGCTGCTTATGACAAGTTGCACAAATGAAGAGCCAAGGTATTTTGCAACAAAGACCTGTCACGTTAAGGCGAACGCTTTCACTATTGAAACCGTGGGCGTCTACGTGCCGCCATGAGTCCGGCTTCTCATCGGCAGGTACAGTCTGAGGGAGTCCTGGACTAAGGGGTCCTCGGGCGTCCGGACTATTGTACATGGGCCGGACTGATGGGCTGTGAAGATACAAGACTGAAGACTCTCAGCCGTGTCCGGATAGGACTCTCCTTGGCGTGGAAGGCAAGCTTGGCATCTGATATGAAGATTCCTTCCTCTGTAACCGACTTTGTACAACCCTAGCCCCCTCCGGTGTCTATATAAATCGGAGGGTTTAGTCCGTAGAGGCAATCATAATCGTACAGGCTAGACCTCTAGGGTTTTAGCCATTATGATCTCGTGGTAGATCAACTCTTGTAATACTCATATTCATCAAGATCGATCAAGCAGGAAGTAGGGTATTACCTCCATAGAGAGGGCCCGAACCTGGGTAAACATTGTGTCCCCCGTCTCGTGTTACCATCAACCTTAGACGCACAGTTTGAGACCCCCTACCCGAGATCCACCGGTTTTGACACCGACATTGGTGCTTTCATTGAGAGTTCCGCTGCGTCGTCACCACAAGGTTTGATGGCTCCGTCAATAGTCTACAACAATGCAATCCAGGGGAGGTTTTCCTCCCCGGACATATCTTCGTATTCGGCGGCTTTGCACCGCAGGCCAACTCGTTTGGCCGTCTAGAGCAGATCGACAGCTACGACCCTGGCAATCAGGTCAGGTTTGGAAGCTTGAATTATGTTGCCGATATCCGCGGAAACTTGATCTTCGACGGATTCAAGCCCACGGTAGCCGCTCCCTGTCACCGCGATGAACATGACTTAAATCTGTCATCCGATCATATCCAGGAGATAGCGCCTGTAACTGCTCTGGCCTTAGATCCGGAGCAGATCGCGCCATCCGAGGATGGGAATCTCAACCCCGCCACGGAAGCCGCAGACTCAGCGGCATTGGAGCCGCACACAGACCCAACCTCGAGTGAAATCTGTGTCACCGGAACCTCGGACTCGTTTCCGGCTACTGGTTCCAGACTATGCACGTCCGCGTACATCGAGCTTGATCATTCATCGATCGTCGAATTCAGCTCCGCGGACATCTTCCGGCACTCACCTTTAGGCGATGTGCTAAACTCATTAAAAGCCCTCTCCTTATTAGAGGACTCTCAGCCGAACTATATCTGGTTTGAACTAGAGGCTGATCATGGGGAATTTCGTTTCCCACCCAGCACCCACTTTATAGCCACTGTCGAAGACTTAACCAACGTACTCGATTATGACTCCGAAGACATCGACGGTATGGACGACTATGCCGGAGAGGGGAAGGCCCAAAAACCACAACCTATAGGGCACTGGACAGCCACTTCCTTGTATGACGTATACATGCTGGGTACACCCAAAGAGAATAACGGCGACAACGAGAAGAATCCAGTCGAGGATGAACCTCCTGAGATACAACCAAAGCACCGGCGTCAGCGACGCCGCTCTAAATCACGCCGTAGAAAAGATAGCAACACCGGCACAGGAGAAAATAATACTCCGGACGACGCCGAAGACCACGAAGACCCTGTTGAGCCAACTTCTTAACAGGACGATAGGGAAGATGGGCGAATCTACCCTGATGAACAGGCCATAAATGAAGACTCGGAGGACAGTAACTATCTTCCGCCCTCCGAGGAGGAGGTGAGCCTCGGCAACGAAGACTTCATTGTACCTGAGGAACCTCTCGAGCAGGAGCGCTTTAAGTGCCGGCTAATAGCCACTGCAAGGAGCCTGAAAAAGAAGCAGCAGAAGCATCAAGCTGATCAAGATCTGCTCAACGATAGATGGACTAATGTCCTGGCAGCCGAGGAATATGGCCTCGAGCACCCAACCAAAACCTACCCGAAGCGCAAATCGCTACCTCAATTCGATGACGAGGCACCTGAGCCCGTCCTACCAGTACGTAATGCGGCTGACCGACCACCATGTGGCCCGGACAAAGCGGCAACTCAAGCCGAACACCAGCCTGCACTACCTCGCCGTAAAAGCAGAGACACAACAGCTCGGGGATACACATATGACCTGCGGAAAAATAGAGCAGGTCAGACCAGATCGATCTATGGATCGCGGGTGCGTGCTCCGACACGTAATGTTGGCCATCTGGCCAGACAGGATAAACATAACCACGCCCGGGCCGAAAACCATAGATGAACTCCATCCGAGCTACGTCACGCCTTGGCCTGATACAGAGGCTCCGCACACCCCCTTTGCTTCACTGATGAAGTAACGGAACATTAATTCCCAGAAGGGTTCAAACCCGTGAATATTGAATCATATGATGGGACTATAGAACCCGCGGTATGGATTGAGGATTTTCTTCTCCATATCCATATGTCCCGCGGTGATGATCTTCATGCCATCAAATACCTCCCTCTAAAACTCAAGGGACCAGCTCGGCACTGGCTGAATAGCCTCCCTGAGAACTCCATTGGCAGCTGGGAAGACTTGGAAGACGCCTTCCGCAATAACTTCCAAGGTACATATGTTCGGCCCCTGGACGGCGACGACCTAAGTCACATCATCCAGTAGTCCGGGGAGTCTGCCAGGAAGCTTTGGACTAGGTTCTTAATTAAAAAGAACCAAACTGTCGATTGTCCGGACGCCGAAGCTCTCGCGGCCTATAAACGTAGCGTCCGAGAAGAGTGGCTCGCCCACCTCCTTGGTCAAGAAATCCAAGATCCATGG
Source organism: Aegilops bicornis (assembly GCA_021605145.1). Classification (NCBI taxonomy): domain Eukaryota; kingdom Viridiplantae; phylum Streptophyta; class Magnoliopsida; order Poales; family Poaceae; genus Aegilops; species Aegilops bicornis. Next base: position 546,000,150 of record CM038673.1, read on the forward strand.
CTGCCCTTACATCTTTGATGACCCGTTTTTGCGCTGGAGAAGTTAGCTGGCTTGCTCGTAGAAGAAACAACACCGTTGATCCGAGTACCTCCAAAGTTCGAGACGGCAACGGCAAGCCACGACGCAATAAACACAAGTGTCACAATAACAGTACAGGAGTGCAAGACATGGCGGTCAACACCGGATTCAGTGGTTCCAAATCCGGTCAATGGAAAAAGCCATTTAAGGAAAACAGCGACGGGCCATCCAATTTAGACAAAATACTGGATCAGCCCTCCCAGATTCATGGCAACCCCAACAAACCAGCCAATCACACCAACAGAAGCTGTTGGGTCTTCAAACAAGCCGGCAAGCTTAATACCGAATACAAGGGGAAGGGGTCGCCCAGGGGGAGCGAGGATGAAGAGACCCACAGACCGAACACCAGGGGACAGAAGCAATTTCCTCCCAAAGTAAAAATAGTAAACATGGTATACGTGACGCACATCCCTACAGGGGAGCACAGGCGCGCACTACGAGACACCTACGCCATAGAGCCTGTCTGCCCAAAATTAAGTAAATGGGCGGCTTGCCCGATCACTTTTGATTGCAAGGACCACCCAGCCAATATTCGGCACAAAGGTTTGGCAGCTCTAGTCCTCAACCCAATTATCGATGGATTCCATCTCACAAAAGTCCTTATGGACAGCGGCAGTAGCTTTAATTTACTCTACCACGACACTGTCCGCAAAATGGCCATTGATCCCTCAAGAATCAAGCCCACCACAACTACCTTCAAGGGAGCAGTATCCGGCATAGAGTCTCACTGCACGGGCTCAATCACATTGGAAGTCGTTTTTGGCTCGCCGAACAACTATCAAAGCGAAGGCTTGACCTTCGATATTATCCCGCTCCACAGTAGTCACCATGCACTACTCCGGCGCACCGCTTTTACTCATTTTAATGTGGTCCCACATTACACTGATCTACAGCTTAAGATGCCCGGTGTCGGTGTCAAAACCGGCGGATCTCGGGTAGGGGGTCCCGAACTGTGCGTCTAGGCGGATGGTAACAGGAGACAAGGGACACGATGTTTTTACCCAGGTTCAGGCCCTCTCGATGGAGGTAAAACCCTACTCTCGCTTGATTAATATTGATGATATGGGTAGTACAAGAGTAGATCTACCACGAGATCAGAGAGGCTAAACCCTAGAAGCTAGCCTATGGTATGATTGTTGTTCATCCTATGGACTAAAACCCTCCGGTTTATATAGACACCGGATAGGGTTAGGGTTACATGTAGTCGGTTACAATGGTAGGAGATCTACATATCCGTATTGCCAAGCTTGCCTTCCACACCAAGGAAAGTCCCATCCGGGACACGGACGAAGTCTTCAATCTTGTATCTTCATAGCCCAGAGTCCGTGAACGGTGATAGTTCGCTATTCGGACACCCCTAATCCGGGACTCCCTCAAGAGCCCCGAACCAGGCTTCAATGACGATGAGTCCGCGCGTAGATTGTCTTCGGCATTGCGAGGCGGGTTCTTCTCCAAATTCCATATACTTGTCGAATATTGTCCCGGCTTCGATAAGTGCTGCGCTCCTTTGGCTTCTACGCCCAATAATGGCCATCTTCCACGTGTCGAACGAATGTGAGAAGTCAGGGTATCTTTACATTTACCCCCTTGCTGTGCAAATGAGTCGTCTATAAAAGAGACGGGGATCCAGATCCGGATCGCACCATCCTCCCCTCGCGAGCCGTCATTAGAGCGCCTTCGACATGGACAGTCGACGCGGCTCCTCCTCTCGAGCTCCCAGCCCTCAGCCCGGAGATTGGGGGAGATGCTCAGTCCCGCACAGTGAATTGGTGGCGCTTCAAACCAAGGGATTCCTTCCCCCGGCCTTCCTGGTTCCGGCGTTCCGGACTCGCCACTTATAAGGGCGGGAAGCAAGCGGAGAGCGTTCCCGATCCCTCTAAGGGAGAGCGGGTATGCTTCGTCTGTTATCTAATGAGAGGACTTAGATTTCCAGTCCATCCATTTCTCCGGGGGCTTCTGGAGTTCTACGGCTTCCAACTGCACAACCTTACGCCTGCCTCCATCTTGCATATAGCGGGCTTTGTGGCCCTTTGCGAGCTGTTCCTGGGTGTTGAGGCCCATTTCGATCGGTGGAAGAGACTGTTCTACCTTGTGCCCTGTTCTCGTGAGGGGTCAATATATCAAGTGGGTGGAGCCAAACTGTGGCATCGCCGGGACCAGATATCTATCCGGAACCCCGAAGAAGGCGTCCGAAGACTGGCCTTCGGAATGGTTTTATATAGAAGACGTCCCGCTGTCGGATCCTGTTCGGATCGGTCTCCCGAAGTTCAGCAATGCTCCTTCGAAGAAACGCCTGAGTTGGCGCCCGCGGAGCCCCCAGGGGGATGTCGGCAGGGACGTTCTTTACCTGATGAGCCGAATAAGATTGTTGGCTCATTCCGGACTGACTATGATTGGTGTCATGGCCACATGCATAATGCGGGGAGTTCAACCGCTCCAATATAGGGGCCACCCCATGTGGGATTTCAACGGGGAGGATGATGCCACCCGCCACGGCCGCAAAGGGCCGGGATCGGTCACCGAACTGGTGAAGACCTTGTCCGCTATGTACAAAGGAGAAGAGGAGGATTTTCTCCGCGTCAGTCCGCTGAGCGGGTTTTCTTCGATTAATCCTCGAAGTTGGGTAAGCGAATATCTTTGCGGCCTATCGGATCCATGTTCCCGTGGTTAAATATCTCATTTTGTGGTTTCTACGCAGGAACTGCGCCGGGCCGTGGAGAAGATACACAGCCCACCTCCACAACCCGAGGATCCGGAATGGTCCCTCGATCCGGCCTCCGAAGAGGACCCGGATATAAAGGTGGAGCTGATCGACGGGGTGTTCCATCAACTTAGCATCGACAATGCTTTGGTTGCCATCACGACCGACTACCCTGGACTATTTCCGGCCTCCCAGGTAACCGTGACCGAAGTCCGGATCCCATGACCCACCCGTGCTTTATTTCTAACCACCGCGTATTTGATGGTGTTTCGCAGGGGGTTCCTTCGAGGCAGGAGGCCGAGCCCGCGGCGGCTGACCAACAAGGGGCAGCGCGGCCACGCAGGCTAAAAAGAAGTGCGGTTCGGATTGAAACACCGCCGCAATGGTAAGGCGTGCCACCATATCCCCAGGATTGATTCCTGGAAGGCGTACTAACACCAGTGCTCTTTTCAGGAAAAAGAGCGCTCGCCGGACTGTGTCCGGGGAGATTGCCAATCGAGCCTCCGCCAGCCAGGCTCCAACGCCGGGTCCGGAAGCGGAGGTAAACACGAGGCGTGCGTCGGATGCTCCTCCGACAGAGGATGCCGACAGATTGTCCGCCACCAACTCTGAGGTGGAGAGTGCCATGAATCACAGGCGCCGCCGGACAGTTCTTCGTGACGCATGTTTCTCCCAGGAGGCATTGAATGCCTTCAATTCGGGAGATGCGCACCTCCGCGTCGCTCAAGATGGTCTATCCAGAGCCACGGAGCAGTATGTAAAGGACATACGGGTAAGAAATTTTGACAGTTGTATATGCCAGTAGCCCCCGAGACTTAAAATAGTTTGGATAACTGATTTAAGGATCATTTGTTAAGCAGGATCTTACGAAAAGAATAACCGACTGTCCCAGGAGCTTGAAGAGTGCAAGGCCCAGCTTGAGGCCACACTAGCCGCCACAGGGGGAGCCACAGAAACCCCCTCCGGTAATATATACTTTGAAAAATAAGTAGTTTGTGAAGTACGGCGTGTGTATAAGTCTGACAATGCTATTGCGAGATGGCGCCGACTGGATCCGGACAAGCAACAGCTCCTGCGCCATCTAAAGGCCGGCGAGAGCATGCTTACAAGGGTGCGGCAGGAGAAAAATAACCTCCAAGACGCCAACACCCAACTGGGAGAGGAACTAAAGGATGTTCGTGCCCAGTTTTCTAACTCCGTAAAGGAGAATCGACGTCTTCGTCGCGGCATTTTCAGTAAGTGCTTAAATGAACTTTGAAAGAGTTCAGTGAGGAAGGTGACTAACATAAACATGTATGTAGGTTTGCTCACAGATCGTCCTGAGGAGGAGATGCCCAGTTCTTCGGGCGATCTTCTTCCCGAATCGGCCACCTGCACGAACGAGTTCCGCAGGTGATGAAGGGCGTCGCCCAGGCCTTGTGGCCATCCTTCTCCCTACCCGAAGGTATTGGGGAGCTGGCAGAGCGGCTTCAAGGAGCATGGCGGCGCTTCCGGCTATGGAAGATATCTGCATGCCGTCAAGGCGCCAGGGAGGCCTGGGCCATGGTAAAGACGCAGACACTTAAGGCTGACCCAAACCACATGGCCGAGGTCGGACCTGTGGGGCTGATGGGAAGGAGATCTCTGTAAGCTTAGTGTACGGCAAGTAGAATTGGCATAAAGTATTCCCAGCAGGATCTGTAAACTAGACAGCCTATTAGATGGTATTGAAGAGGAATACGATCAGTCAAGTTGACTATGTAATTTAAAGTGACATGTAAAATGCCTTCTAGCCGGATTGTAGATCGTTTGTCGTAGCGGACCTTTTCGCTTCAACCTCGGGACCCAATAGTCCGGAGTGTGTCCGAATACCCTCACGGTTATGTAAGAACCGGGGCATGCATGGAGACAAAGGCGTAGGGGTCATTATTGCTGTATCGGACAAGTGCCCAACTAGTTATGTTATTTTACATGGATAGTAAGAAACATCTTCCGGGGAGAATAGTTCCGTTAAGGGTTCCTTTCACAGGAGGCATGCCCTAAAGTGCATGGCCGAACTGCTAAGAAAGCAGAAAATCATCTGGGGCAGATGGATAAATAGTTTAAAAATCATCTTTCAGTTCACCGACCGAATATTCCCTTAAGAACGCTAGCTTTCGGCTTCACCCAGTCTGAGGTACACATCCGGCTGACCCGGCAGTAACAATCGCAGAGGTGCTCCCTTTACCGCCTAGCCGAACAATCAGGAACTTAGGGGTAAGCACATGAGCCAGGCAACCCAGCTTGGCCAAAACTTAAGTCATATCGATGCATATAATGGTGAATAGAAGGTACATGCGGAAGTTTGACACATGTGTTGGGCATAAAACCCGTATAAATAAGCTTCTGTTAAAGAAGCCCCCAGGTATAATGAGCGCGAGTGGCGCGTCAAGTATGTGCGAACAAAGCGCAAGTGAGCCTCTAAAGGCTTCAAGAAAAAGGAAGGAGGAAGGAGAGAAATAAAAGACAGCTAAAGCATAAATTTTGGACGGAGGAAGGAGACGAATCCAGAGTCCGGCACTAGGCATCGAATCTTCGTAGACGGGCTGCGTTCCATGGGTTTGGCTCGAGTCGGTTATCCGATGCGTTTCGCAGACGGTATGCCCCGCCGGTCAGGACCTGGTCGATGATTAATGGACCTTCCCATTAGGGCTTGAGTATGTCCTTTTTCTTGTCCGGCGTAGAACTAGTTCGCCAACGTTGTAAGCTTTGGCCCATATTTCTTTGCTTTGATATCTTGAGCCTCTTGTTGATAAAATGCGAGCGAGCTTTTGCCACGCCACGCTCCTCCTCCAAGGCGTCAGACTGTCCTGCCGATCGAGTTCGGCTTCTCTTTCTTCATACATGCGCACGCGAGGTGAGTCATGAATTATGTCGCAGGGCAAAACTGCCTCTGCGCCGTACACCATAAAAAATGGTGTGAATCCGGTAGAGCGGTTTGGCGTGGTCCGCAGCCCCCAGAGTACGGAGTCAAGCTCCTCTACCCAGTGCGTATTAGATTACTTAAGGGACCGACCTAGTCTGGGTTTAATGCCGCTCATGATTAGATCGTTTGCCCGCTCGACTTGACTGTTAGTTTGAGGGTGATAGAATGAGGCGTAATCGAGCTTAATGCCCATGTTTTTGCACCATAATTTGACCTCATCAGCTATGAAGTTGGTGCCGTTATCAGTGATGATACTGTGGGGGACACCGTAACGGTGCACTACCCCTGATATGAAGTCTATCACCGGTCCGGATTCGGCCATTTTAACAGGCTTGACTCTATCCATTTGGTGAATTTATCCACCATGACCAATAGGTATTTTTGCTTGTGGGTTCCTCCCTTAAGGGGTCCAACCATGTCAAGCCCCCAGACCGTGAACGGCCAGGTGATGGGTATAGTTTTGAGGGTGGTGGGTGGCATATGGCTTTGGTTAGCAAAAAGCTGGCATCCGACGCATCGTTGGGCTAAATCCTGCGCATCTGCTCCGGCCGTCGGCCAATAAAATCCTGTACGGAAGGCCTTGCCTACAAGGGCCCGGGCTGCGGCGTGGTGCCCACCCAGTCCGGCATGAATTTCAGCCAGGAGGTTTCGCCCTTCCTCTTCGGAGATACATCTTTGAAGGACTCCTGTTGTGCTTTTCTTATAAAGCTTTCCCTCAAGGACTTTATAGGCTTTGGATCGCCGCACTATGCAGCGAGCCTCATTTTGGTCTTCGGGGAGTTCCTGCCTAGGTAGGTAGGCTAGGTAGGGCTCCGTCCACGGGGCAATAACTGCCATTATTTCGTGGGCGGAGGGTGTTATCTCGTTGGCAGAGCCTCCGATTGTGTCAGAGTGTTCGGTGTCAGGCAGTGCGGTTGGGTCCGGATTGTTATTTCCGGACTCCCCTTCCCATAGTACGGATGGCTTGAACAGCCATTCCAGGAAGATGTTGGGCGGGACGGCATCGCGTTTTGCGCCGATGCGTGCCAATACGTCCGCCGCCTGGTTGTTATCCTGGGCTATATGATGAAATTCGAGCCCTTCGAACCGTGCTGACATTTTTAGGACCGCGTTATGTATGCTGCCATTTTTGGATCTTTGGCGTCAAAGTTTCCGTTTATTTGAGATATCGCGAGGTTTGAATCCCCGCGCACCTCTAGGTGTTTAATGCCCATGGAGACTGCCATCCGGAGGCCGTGCAGAAGGGCCTCGTATTCGGCTGCATTTTTGGAGTCCGTGTACATTATCTGAAGGACGTATTGGACTGTGTCCCCAGTCGGGGACGTCAGGACGACGCCAGCCCCCAGGCCGGCCAGCATTTTGGAGCCGTCGAAGTGCATGATCCAATTGGAATATGCGCCATACTCTTTAGGGAGTTCGGCTTCGGTCCATTCGGCGATGAAATCAGCCAACACTTGTGACATAATAGCTCGTCCTGGCTTATAGGTTATGTCGAATGGGAGGAGCTCGATGGCCCATTTGGCAATCCGGCCTGTCGCGTCGCGGTTGTTTATAATGTCGTTAAAAGGTACTTCGGAGGCTACTGTAATCGAACACTCTTGAAAATAGTGTCGCAGCTTCCGGGATGCCATGAACACCGCGTATGCTATCTTCTGATAATGTGGGTACTGGGACTTGCATGGAGTTGTGTCGGGGAAACTGATCCACGAACACCTATGGGACCGGTGGACCGAGCACCTTTCGGTTCGGCGGGGGGCGGGGATCGCACGAAGAGAGGATCGAGGCGAAGCACACGAGCAGTTTACCTAGCTTCGGAGCTCTCCGGAGAGATAACACTCCTACTGCTGCATGTCTGAGTGTATTGAGTTCTTGCTCGGGAGCGCTGAGTGCTACAGTACACACCAGCTGCTAACGAGACCGAGCGTGAGTGTTTTTCTGCCTTCCAACCCCTCTCTACGTTGCGCATGGGCCTCCTTTTATATGCTAAAGGGGTCTCCGACAGGTGGCAACGTAGACAAGGGTAAAAATGGAAAAGGAATTGCGGTTGGTACAACTACCTGCACAGTGTATCATACCTAACCACGGCGGCAGGGGACAAAGGCATTAAATGCCCGCTCACGCCGCCCAAATAGTGCAAAAAGGGACCGTCGGGGACGCCACCGCTGCCACGATGGCAATCTTGTCATTGTCGCCGCCACCGCCAAGACCGCTGGCCGCGACAGCCTCTTGCCACGCGCTACCGGAAAGGTCCTGGGGCGACACATTGGTGGATGTGCTAGAGCGCTGAGTACAGTGGTAGTTTGTCATGACAAGCGCCTTTGCCGCATGATCGTTGTCTTGTCGCGTCCGGAAGCTTGTCGCTCACCGGGCCTCGCCGGACGCTGCGTGGGCGCGTCATGCAACTTCCTCGAGATGCCTTGGTTGGCCTTCCCGGCAAGCTCCTCTTGCCGGGCCTTGTCTCCTTGGCTTGAATACTTTGTTCTTGAATGGCTCCAAAGGAACCACGGAGGACCTTGGCGGTCACCCGGCAAGCCTTGCCCGTGAGGTGCTGCAAGCTGCCCGTGCACAAGTTCGGGATACTAGGGTACCCCTACTCTAGTACACCGGCTGTGAGCCCTCGGGACTGGGCCACACACGTGCCAGCGCTGTTGGGCCGGGCCCAAAACAGGCAGCACGACGCGCCCTGGGTTACGCCGTATCTCACTCTGTATCCACCGCGCCCTCCTCGAACGGCACGCGTCGAATGCGGCGTCGTGAGACAGATCATGGGTGGTTTCTTTATTCGGAAAGACGGAACGTCTGCCCCCTCCCTCTTTATAAGCAGGGGAAGCAGGGGCAGTTCTCCCATCTCGCCGGTTGCTATTCCAATCTCAAAAACCTCCGCCGCTCCCCCCTTCTTTCCAAAGCTGAAAGAGAGCAGCGCTCCGCCCCCCATCGCCACCGGCACCAACAACGCCGTCAATCTCTCTGACCACCTCCGCCATGGCTCCGAAAGCCGGGAAGGTTGTGAAGTCGGCCGAGGCGCAGCGGCTCGCGGCGCTGCGAAAGGAGCGGGCAACCTTCCCCCCTCAGCTCGCCGCGAAGGAGCTGAGGGAGTATTACTACCTCTTCTGGTCAACGGAGACGCGAGCGCATCCGCGCACGAAGGTACTCCAGCCCGCCGCTTCGGAACTGGCTCCGAATGGATATCCCTTCTTCGCGTTGTTCTTCTACTGCGGGCTCTGTCCGCCTTTCTCTGAGTTTTTCTGTGACATTATGAACACCTACGGGTTCCGCCTCCTTGACTTCACCCCCAACACCATTCTGACCATGGCAGTTTTCGCACATCTCTGCGAAAACTTTGTCGGAGTCTATCCAAATGTAGCTCTTTTTCGCCACTTCTTTATGCCCCAAGTTGAGAGAGGGGAGCCTTTATCCGGCGGAATCGCTTGGATCTCGAGAATTGGCAAGAAGGAAGCTTATCTGGAGGGAGAGCTCCGCAGCAAGTGGGATGAATGGAGGGTAGACTAGTGCTGGATTTTCGAGGAGAACCCGCAGCCATTTACCGCCCAGCGCCAAGCCACGGTAGCGCGCGGCAACGATTGGAGCAACGTGGCCCTGGAAGACGATAGGCTGAAGATTGCCGTCACCCGGATCCTACGCCTCAGGCTTGCCGGGCTCACCGTAGGCGCCGTTGGCGCAGATTTTCTTCGCCGCCGCATCGCCCCCCTGCAGGAGAGGAGGAGACCCGCCTGGGAGTTCCAGAATGCGGCGGATATCATGAGGCTGCGCCCGGGCCTCAACTTCAACTTCACTGTCCTGGAACTGGACGCGATGCTCCTGGAACTGTTCAAGCACGATCCTCAACATCCCGAAGTGTTCAGGTTGCCGAGGGGTGTCGTTCCGCTGTGCAACAACTCCTCGCTCGACCGCATCCGTGCAATGATGCCGCTGTGCGATTCGCATGGAATTGTCCCAACTTGGCAAGAGCCTGCAGACGACGTCATGCAGGAGTTCTTTGACGGCTTGGTAGAAATGCCGGTCCGCTCCGATGAACAGAAGAGCCTTACCCGCGACACCACCGATCGCGGAGATACAGCGCGACGCCACTAGGTTTGGAAGAGGCGGCGTAGCGCCAGCTGGCGAATTTGGATTCACCATGGAGGAGGCAGAGGCAGCAGAGGCGGCAAGCCTTGCCGAAGCGAGAGGAGCTTGCGGCGAGGGAGAGCTTGTCGAACTGAAGCTGAGTCGAGCGAGCCCGCCGAGGGAGCGAGCGACTTCGTTGAAGATCGACTCCTCCTCTTTCTCACCTTCAGACAGCTTCGCCCCAAAGCGGAGCCCCAGCTCCACCAAGAAGGCGTCTCCAAGGCCGGGGAAGTAGCGGGCAGACGGGTCAATAGCCGCAGCGCATGATGCAGCCTTCGCTCCACCGTGGCAAGCACTGTTGCCGCGGGAGCACCTCACGCCGCTGCGTCAACTGGAGCGGGGCCCTCCCGGACCACCGCTTCTCCTCCCGCCAGGCGGCTAAGGGAACCTACTCCTCTGCCTTGTCGCGCCGAAGGTGGGCCGGACTTCGACCTCTCCGCGCTCAACTCCGACGAGGAAGAGGAAGAGTAAGATTCTTTGTTGTACTTGTAGTTCTTCAATTCTTGTTGTTTTGTCTTGTATCTGATTTGCTTTATCCGAACCCATTCCTTTTCAGGACTCTGGACCAGAGAGCGGCGAAGAGAGCCAAGGTCCCGGTGATTGTCATCGAGGACGAACCCACCGCGACAGCAGGGGGTGTGTCCGAGACCACCTTGCCGGACCCGGCAACTATTCCCCAAAGCAGCCCCCAGCGCAGCCCCCAGCGTAAGTATATGGTTTACTTCCTGCTGTTAGGCGCGCATGGGTGCTCTTTCTTTGCTGACATCTGACTATTGGTTTGCGTAGGAGCAGAGCAGTCTCACCAGGAGTGCCCGGAAGCCGCTCCCGACATGCCATCTGCTTCGACTACACCGCCAAGGGAGGATTCCCCGGCAAGGGAGAATTTTTCGGTAAGGGAGAAGTCTCCGGCAAGGGACAGTTCTCCGGCAAGGGACAGCACCAGCGACCCCCCCAGTGGCGGAGACCACGACTGTAGATCCTAGTACAGGTAATCCTCTTGCTTGAAAACTTCCCTTGGGTTCTTCTTCTGATTTTCTTTTTGAATATTTGCTTGACTTTTCTTCCTTTTCCGGCCGTCAGGTCCATCTGCCACGGAGCCAATGGAAACCGAGGTCGCCGGCGAGGAGAACGCGCGCGGCAATACCGACGACGCCGCTGTCACCGAAGAAGAAGCCGACGCTGATGATCCCGCCGGCGGAGAGGCCGCCAAAGCTGCCGCCGCAGAAGCTGGCGAGGGGTCCGGCGATCGCCTTACGGCCCCGAGGCCGCAGGAGCGTCAGGCGCTATGCCGACCGCAGATCCCTCCGCCGCTGCTGCAATGTCAGGCTCCGAAGAGCCCCAGCCCGGCGCCTATTTGAAGGCCGGCGATGGCGTCTTCATCAAGCTCCCACAGGCGTCGAGCTGTGGCGCCGATCGAAGGAGAAATCTTTGATGAAGAGTTGCTCGCCTCCGCTGGGCTGACGCTGGTCGACGCGCCGAGCAGCAGCAGCGGCGAGCCTGAGTAGGAGCAGCTGCTACGGAAGCTGTTGTCGCTATACCGCGCCCGACAGGCCAAGCTGGTATCCCGAGAAGCGCTTGTCGCGAAGGCAGGAGTGGACATCGAGAAGCGCGCGGAGGAGCTCCGGGGCCTCAACCAGGAAGCTCTCCGGTCCCTGGCAGAGGAGCGGGAGCAACTCGCCGAGGAGCGTAAGGCCTTTCTCCTCGAGAAGGCTGAAGTTGAAGAGCAACAGTGGCTTGCTGCCGAGAAGCTGTCTACGCAGGAGGGCGAGTTGGCGCAGCGGAAGGTTAACCTTGACAGCCATGAGGAGGAGCCTGCCGCGCGCGAGCAAACATTCGGCGGGGCTCTCAAGGAAGCAGCGGATGTTGCCGCAGCTGTCGAGGCCGCCAACAAGGAGCTGGAGACGAAGGTGGCGCAGCAGGAGGCCAATCTCAAGGTGAGCGGCGAGGAGCTTGCTGCGCTCAAGCGTGAGCGCGAGAAGGACGCCTACACCCTTGGCGAGCTGCAGGGTCGTCTCGCCGAGAGGAGCAAGGAGCTTAGCGCCGCCAAGGACTCCAACGCAGATCTTGAGTTGAAGCTGTCTACTTTGACCAAGACGCTGGACGGTGCTAGGGAGCAGGAGGTGGCCTTGAAGGAGAAGATCAAGGCCGACGAGGCGCTGCTGGCGAGTGCTACTGCCGCCCAGAACACTTTTAGGGAGAATGTGGAGCACTGGATCGAGGGTCTCGTGGATGTTGCAGACCATCGACAGAGGCTGGCGCGGTGGGGATGGAGGATCTCGGGTATTCCTCCGATGAGCACCTCCAACCCAGCGCCAAGCTCAGCTTGTTCTTCAAAGGCGTGGCGACGGCCCTCCAGCGACTCGGGAGAAGATCCCAAAGCAGCTGGCCGACGAGTCGCAAGAAGATCTGTGGCGAAGCTCTTCAAAAGTCTTTGGTGAAGGCGGCCTTCCGCAACCCAGGCCTCAACCTCACCAACGTCCTCAAGACCTTGCCGCCGGATGCTGATCTGGAAGCGCTCAAGACCCTTGTCGCACCCATTGTGGACAAGGTGAGCGGGATCAAGAGGGTTGAGGGCGATCGCGTAGATTAGGCCGCCTGCTTTTCTCTTTTCTTGTCGCAGCTGGTCATGTTATGAGAACAATCTGTTAGAGCTGCGACAAGCTATCTTGTAATATGACTCTATTTTGGGTAGCGATTGCTATGTTATTTCCTTTACTTGATTCCTTCCTTTGTATGTTTTTGCCCTCGCTTTTAGGGAACTTGTCGTAGGAACCTTAGCCACGAAACCGAGCGGGACGTCAAGACTTCTTTGGCGGTGCCGCTACCGACAAGAAACCTTGTCGCAACTAGTCGCAGCTCACTTAAGTTGTTGAGCAGACTCAAAACAAAGTAAGGCGCAACTAGCTATGAATTGGTTCCTCCGCCGCATGTGTTTTCCATACAAAGCAAGGTCGTTCGAGGAAGATAACTTAAAAATAATTTTAAAACTGATTGCTCAAACTTTAGCAACTTAGCTTTTCTGTCGTTTGCTTCCCGGTAAGGCGAAACTTCCTCGAACGACGCTTGGTCCACACCATTATCTTCTCCTGTCCCCCCGGCAAACTTGTGGGCGAGGGAACCTTCCTTTCTTTGAGAAAGAGAAAGAAGAGAAAATAAAGATATGGAGCCTTACGTCTCGTTATTGCTTACCGGGGGTAGGCGTTGCACAAAGTGTCAGATAACGCATGCAAAAAAAAGTAGAAAGCATGAAATTGACAAGATGTGCGGAACACATGAGCTTTACTTATGCACGGGGTCTGCGCCCGGCTTCGTACAAAGGATTACATGCAACATCGGCAAGACTTGTACAAAAGGTGGTTGCCGGAACAGGTTTCGCAACCGCGCCCTCTACGGGTAAAACTTACGAAGATGCTCAATGTTCCAGGAGTTGCTCACCGAATGCCATCTTCGGTCTCAAAGCATGGACAGCGCTGTGCCTAGTGACTCATTTCATCCGGTAAGGGCCTTCCCACTTCAAGGCGTCAACTTGTTGGAATTCTTGGCGGACTGAACGCTACCGAAGAACAAGGTCGCCTTCCTCGAGACTTCTGGCATTAACTTTACGGCTATGGTAGCGGCGCAAAGCTTGTTGGTATCGAGCAGCTCGTACAGCGGCCTGAAGACGGTCCTCCTCAAGGAGCAGCGCGTCATCTCGTCGCAACTGCTCTTGCTCAAGCTCATCATAAGCGAGCACTCGAGATGACCCGTATACGAGTTCCGTGGGGCGAACTGCCTCTGCTCCATAGACTAGAGCGAAAGGTGTCGGCGGTGGCTCGATTTGGCGTCGTCTGATCGACCAAAGAACCACCGGAGCTCCTCAATCCAGTTCTTTCCGCACTTGCGCAGCCTGTCGAAAGTCCTGGTCTTGAGCCAGCAGCGATTCAAAGATTCGCCCTCTCCGCTTGACCGTTACTTCTCGGATGAGCAACGAAGCGAAGCAGAACCTTGGCGCCAAGATCTTGGACGTCTTGCATGAAGGTGCGGCTCGTGAATTGCGTGCCGTTGTCGGTGATGATCCTGTTAGGGATCCCGGCCGGCAAACAATCGACTGAAGAACTTGATCGCGATTGTGCTGTCACCTTCCTCATCGCTTCCACTTCCGCCACTTTGTGAACTTGTCGATCGCAACGCATAAGTACTCAAAGCCCAAACAGCTCGGGAAAGGGGCCGAGGATGTCGAGCACCTGCACCGAAAATGGCCAGGATAAAGGGATCGTCTGGATAGCTTGATCTGGCTGGTGAATCTGCTTGGAATGAAACTGGAACGCTTCAAACTTGCTTACTAGTGCAGTTGCATCATGGAGGGCTGTCGTCCAAAAGAAACCTTGCCGGAACGCTTTGCCGGCAAGTGCTCTTGGCGCCAATGTGGTGACCACATATGCCTCCATGTATCTCTCGCCAACAGCTTTTGTCGTCTTCTGGTGAATACACTTCAATTTCACGCCGTTGAGTCTTCTTACATCACAGTGTGTTGTCGACAAACTGGTACATACTTGACTGCCGGGCTACTCTTTCCGCTTCTTCTTGCTCTTGGGAAGTTCTCACATGCGAAGGAAACGGACAATCTGCTTTGCCCATGCTGGAGCTTGCGGCTCGACAACAAGGACTAAAGGCACATCTGCTGCTGCGGGAACATCCGCTTCTATGGCGAGAACCTACGGCTCAGCCGGAGCTTGACGTTCCCCGGCAAGCTTGCCGGAGCAAAACTTGTCGGGAGCGTCTGCTTCAAGGGAACAAACCCTAGGGCTTGCCGGAGCAGACTGCTCCTCAGCACCCTTGGTGTTGATCTTGAGGACCTTCTTGGCGGCGGCTTCGGGAGCTCTGCCGAAAATAGTCACCAGAAATCAACTTCCTCTTCTTGCTCTGTCCGGTTGATGGCGTTACAGACGGTTGAGTCGGTTTGAGCACTAAGATCCCTGGTTCCACAGTGTAACTTAAGTGCGGGCGCACTTCGACAAAGCCATCGGCAATGTCGTTCGAGCTCTTGGACCATGTTCCATCTCAGAGGCCGTCAAAGTGCTCTTCTAGCTTTCTCACTTCATCAACGTAAGCTTCCATCAACAGACTCTGATAATTCTTGTTCACCTGGCGGACGACAAGCTGTGAGTCACCTCTGACAATGAGCTTCTTGATCCCAAGGTCTGCTGCGATCCTGAGACCGGCAAGCAAACCTTCATACTCTGCGGTATTGTTCGTTGCTTGCTCCTTGGGAAAGTGCATCCGGACTACGTACTTGAGGTGCTCTCCGGTGGGTGCAACAAGTAGCACGCTCAAGACCGGGCGCCTTTGCAGCAGAAGGCACCATCAAAGTACATCAGCCACTCTTTGCTTGCTTCCTTGACGGGATGCTCGTTTACGGAATTTCTTCATCTTGTGTTGGCATCCATTCTGCTATGAACTCCGCCAATGCTCGCTTTGGATAGTTGAAGTGCTCTCAAACTTGAGGACAAAGCTTGACAGTTCCAAAGTGCCCACTCGACAATCCTGCCTGTTGCTTACGGATTTTGCGGTATCCTCTTCAGGGAAAACGAGTGACGACTGTGGATCTCATGTGCTTGGAAGTAATGGCGCAGCTTTCGAGGCCATGAGAAGGCCGAAAAGCAATTTACGCACACCAGAGTACCTTGACCTAGCCCCTGCAGAAGGGAACCGACAAAGTAAACTGGGCGCTGCACCATTCTTTTCGCATCTTCTCACGCTACCGCGCAGATCCATCTTTGTCGGGACCGAGCTTGCCGGTGAAGTCCCAGCTTGTCGCCGGATGCATCTGCCGTGGTTGCTGGCTCATCATCCGCCTCCCTCTGCGCTACTAACGCAGCACTAACCACTTGATTGGTTGCCGCTATATATAGCAACAACTTCTCTTGCGGCTTAGGTGCGACAAGTGTTGGAGTGGAAGACAGGTATCTCTTTAAGTCCTGCATTGGACCTGCCTTTTTCAATATTTTGAAAAATGGCAGGGCGCGCTCAGCAGACCTAGAGATAAACCTGCTGAGAGCAGCTACGCAACCAGCAAGTCTTCGTACATCCTTGACGCGCTTTGGTGCTTCAATCTGCTCAATGGCCTTGATTTTGTCGGGATTGGCTTCAATTCCACCGAGAGACGAAGAACCCGAGAAGCTTGCCGGGAGGGACTCCAAACACACACTTCTCAGGGTTGAGCTTGAGGTTGATCTTGCGCAGATTTGCAAAGGTTTCGTCTAAATCTTGAATCAGAGTCGCCTTGTCCTTGCTCTTGACCACTATGTCATCCATGTAGGCTTCCACATTTCCGTGTATTTGCGGCTCAAAAGCGTCATGAACTATCCTTGCAAATGTTGAACCAGCATTCTTCAAACCGAAAGGCATCCGTGACGAAGCAGAATGTGCCACATGGGGTGATGAATGCGGTCTTCTCCTCATCCTCTTACGCCATGAAGATCTGATGGTATCTCGAGTATGCATCAAGAAATGAAAGCAAGTCACATCCGCCGTGGAGTCAACAATCTGTCAATGCGCGGCAAGGGAAATGGGTCTTTGGGACAAGCTTTATTGACATCGGTAAAGTCGATACAAAGCCTCCATTTCCCGTTTGCCTTCTTGGCGACGACTACTGTGGTTGGCCAACCACGTAGGGATGGAGCACTCCTCGACAAGGCCTCCGCTTGAATTTCTTGATTTCTTCTGCGATGAATTCTTGGCGCTCCACTGCCTGCTTCCTGACTTTCTGCTTGACGGGCCGCGCATGAGGAAAGACGGCAAGATGGTGCTTGATTACTTTCCTGGGAACACCGGGGATGTCAGACGGTTGCCACACAAACACGTCGACGTTCGCCCGCAGGAAAGCAACGAGCGCGCTTTCCTATTTAGGGTCAAGAGTGGCACTGATAGTAAAGGTACCACCAGTGCCGTCCTCCTTGGCGGACACCTTCTTGGTCTCTGATGGAGCTGCCATTGTCTTCTTACACTTGCCGGTGGAGCTCGATGGTGCGTCCTCGACGGTAGCGCAACACTCCGAAGAGGTGCGCTTGCCGGAGTGGGCATCAGAACTCTTGCCGGACTTGGTCTTCTTCTTCCCCCGGGGAGCTTTAGCGGCAAGTGACTTGCGATCCGTTGCGGCTGCTGCTTCCCGGTAGATCTTGTCGGTGCAGATAAGAGCATCCTTCTTGTCGCCAGGATGAGATGACACTTATCGGGCCTGGCATCTTCAAAGATGTTGTATGCATAGTGAGAGGCTGCCATGAATTTGGCGAGTCTTTGGACGGCCGAGTATCCCATTGTAAGGCAATGGAAAGTCAGCAACGTCAAAAGTGACCCTCTCGGTCCTGAAGTTCAACTTCGCTGCCAAATGTCACCGCAACGTGATCTTTCCCTTTGGCTTGCTCCTTCCGGATTGATTCCTTGGAATGTGCGGTCGCCGAGCTTCGCCATCGGGATCTAGAGTTTCTGGAGTACCGCGGAGGAGATCAGGTTCAAGCCGGCCCCGCCATCAACTAGCATCTTAGTGACCTTGAGGTTGCGGATAGTTGGTGAAACCAACATCGGCAAGCACCCGACTGCAGATATGCGATCAGGGTGGTCCTCAATATCAAAGATGATAGGCGTGCTGGACCATTTCAGAGGCTTGCGTGACTCGACGGGTGGTTCTGTCGCATTGACTTCCCGCACCCACTGCTTGAGCTGGCGGTGTGAAGTATGCAGAGAAGCACCGCCGTCAACGCACAAGACCTCTGTGGCTTTCTGGAACTCCTGCTCATCGGTCTCGTCATCATCCATATCTTCATCGTCATCGTCATCTTCATCCTTGTCGCGGCCGCGGGGAGGTCTGTCTCCTTGCCGCTGCTTGGCCTTGCCGCGGCGTCCTCCTCGGCCGGGGCGTTTCTTGCCGGCTCCTCCAGCACCTTCCTGGGCCTTCTCCTTGTCGTGTCGCTCGTATTCAGCCTTTTGCTGCTCGACAAGCTGCTCGACCTTCTTGCAGCTCTGGAGGTCATGGCCCTTGGTGCGGTGGATCTTGCAGTACTGCTTGTTGGTGCCGTCCTGCTTGTCGGCGACCGCCACGCCACAGTAGTTGGTGCCTGCGGCAATCTCCTCGCCGAGCTACCAGCTTTGGCTTTCTTGGCGCCACCTCCGTTGCGGACTGCTCAACGACTAGCACATCTTTGCCTTTCTTCTTCTTGTTGTTCCGCCGGGTTTTTCTTTGCCGGGCAGCCTCCTCACTATTAGATCCTCCTCGCTTCAGATTTTCTCCGGGAGTTTCCTCCCTTCCTCAAAGACGTGCACACTTGTCGGCCAGGGCATATAGCTCACCGACGTCTACGATCTTGCACATCGCCATCTCCTCCCGCATCCTGCGGTTTCGCGACGCTCGATGGAACGCGTTGATTACCGGCGGGTGGACATCCGGGATGTTGTCTTTGTCTGCGGCTGAATCTGAATGTACTTGCGAGGGCTCTCCTTCCTTACGGGCGAGCAGATGAAGGTCGCTCTCTTGGCCATGAGGCTTGTGGCCGCTGTAAGGCGCCGACAAACTGATGGCATAGGTCTGCCCAGAGGATATGGAGTTGTCCGGCAAGTGCATGAGCCAGATCTCGACATTGGGCTTGAGCACCAGCGGAAGTACTTGGCGAGGATCTTGTCGTTCCGCCCCGGCAGCTTGCACGCTGACGGTGTAGATGCTTAGGAACTCCGACGGATGCGACTTTGCCGTCATTTCTTCTGGTACATCTGGCTTGAAATTCTTCGTCTTTGAGCCACTGGACTTGCCGCAGCTCACGAGTGAACGCAGGGCAACCTACCGCGTACGGCAAATCGCCTGGTTCCCCTGGTGCATGCATGTCGACAGAGGGCCCAGCGCGCTGGTCCGATTGATGCCGCGCTTCTCTTCGGCGCTTGATGCGAGTTCGAGCGTCTTCTTGCTGTCGTTCGTGAAGAACTTGGCGCTGATCGCGACGAGCTCGTGGATCTGATGATGCGGTGGAGTCGCTGTCGAGGTGAATCCGGCGAGTCGGCGATCTTGGCCTTCGCGGTGGAGAGTGCATGGTGGTTGCACCCCCACCGGTTTCGTCGCCATCGGCTCGTGCACAGCAGTCCTGCAGCGGCAGCGATGTACCGGCTGCCGCGGAGTGTCGCCGTTAAGCGAAGCCGATGAGACTACGAATGGTGGCCTCCATTCATCGATCTTGTCTGCCGTTGGATGGTAATCCAGAGCAGTTGAGCTTGCGCCAAAGCTTCACCGGAGTGGTGGGCGGCAGTGGCGAACGGCGCGAGGAGCGGGATATGCTCGGACTTCTAACTATGTTAGAAGGAGCAGTATCCCATCCAGGCAACCGTGTCTCGCTCGTGCCAGCATGTTGGTCCAACGAACGTATGGCACTGTGAATACCATGACGCTGTCGGTCCTGCGCGTCCTGAGATGGGCGCGGTGCATGTACGGACGCCGAGGTCTGTGCAGCCTTGTCCTTGGACCTGGCAGCACCGTGGGCTCCCGTCGATGCTGTTCTTCCGGCGTCTACCCCACCACCCGTTTGCTCCGGTGGTGGTAGGATCGACGATGGGCCGGAACAGCTGCCGCCGAAGCCTTCTTCTTCGGTGGCATGTCGATGAAGAAGATGAAGATCTAGCTCGTGTGAACGTCGGATCAGGTTCACACAACCTCGACGTCCCCCTACCTGGCGCGCCAAAGAATGTCGGGGAAACTGATCCACGAACACCTATGGGACCGGCGGACCGAGCCCCTTTCGGTTCGGCGGGGGCGAGATCGCCACGAAGAAGCGGATCGAGGCGAAGCACACGAGCAGTTTACCCAGCCGGGGCTCTCCGGAGAGATAACACTCCTACCGCTGCATGTCCGAGTGTATTGAGTTCTTGCTCGGGAGCGCTGAGTGCTACTGACACACCAGCTGCTAACGAGACCCGGCGTGAGTGTTTTTCTGCCTTCAACCCCTCTCTACGCTATGCATGGGCCTCCTTTTATATGCTAAAGGGGTCTTCGACAGGTGGCAACGTAGACAAGGGTAAAAATGGAAAAGGAATTGCGGTTGGTACAACTACCTGCACAGTGTATCATACCTAACCCTGACGGCAGGGGACAAAGGCATTAAATGCCCGTCTACATCGCCCAAATAGTGCAAAAAGGGACCGTCAGGGACGCCACCGCTTACCCACGATGGCAATCTTGTCGTCGCCGCCGCCACCACGCACCGCCGCGATAGCCTCTTGCCACGGCGCTACCGAAAGGTCAGGCGACACGTTGGTGGATGTCTTTGGAGCCTTGGTACAGAGTGGTAGTTTGCCGCGGCAAGCGCCTTGCCGCTGTCGTTGTCTTGTCGCGTCCGGAAGCTTGTCGCTCACCGGGCCTCGCCGGTTCGCGTGGCGTGTCGCGGCAAGTTCTTTGAGATGCCTTGGTTGGCCTTCCCGGCAAGCTCCTCCTGTCGGGGCCTTGTCTCCTTGGCTTGAATACTTTGTTCTTGAATGGCTCCAAATGAACCACGGAGGACCTTGGCGGTCACCCGGCAAGCCTTGCCGTGGGGTGCTGCAACTGCCCGTGCACAAGTTCGGGATACTAGGGTACCCCTACTCTAGTACACCGACAAGTTGGGACAGTGGACACGTAATAAACTGGTTTTTGAAGAGGGAACCTGTGTCCGTCCGTTTCTCGTTCGACGACGAGCACCGCGCTAACAACTTGATGTGTTGCGGAGATATATAATAACATTGGTTCGCCCGTGTTGGGCGCGGCCAGGACCGGATTTGTTGCCAATATGGCTTTTATTTATTCGAGTCCGGCCGTGGCGGCATCCGTCCACTCGAAGTGTTCGGTGCGCCGGAGGAGGCGGTAAAGGGGTAACGCCTTTTCTCCCAAACGGGTAATAAAGTGTCTTAGAGCCGCTACGCATCCAGTCAATTTTTGTATTTGTATGAGGTCTTTTGGAATATCCAATTGCGACAGAGCTCGGATCTTGGCTGGGTTTGATTCAATTCCTCTACCAGACACAATGAAGCCCAAGAGCTTTCCGGCTGGAACGCCGAAGACGCATTTTTCCGGATTGAGCTTGATGTCATATTTGCGGAGATTGTCGAATGTGAGCCTCAAGTCGTCTACTAGAGTTTCGACGTGCTTGGATTTGACGACCATGTCATCTATATATGCCTCCACTGTTTTGCCGATCTGGTTTGCCAGACATGTCTGAATCATGCGCTGATATGTTGCGCCGGCGTTTTTGAGCCCGAAGGGCATTGTGTTGAAGCAAAATGGGCGTGCAGAGTAATGAATGCCGTTGCGGCTTGGTCTGCAGCTCCGCCATCTTAATTTGGTGGTAGCCGGAGTATGCGTCGAGGAAACACAATGAATCGTGTCCTCATTGTGGGCGTCGATAATTTGATCAATGCGAGGGAGGGGGAAGGGATCCTTTGAGCAAGCCTTATTAAGGTCCTTGAAATCGACACATAGGCGCCAGGATTTTTCCTTCTTTGGTACCATCACCAGATTTGCTAGCCAGTCCGGATGTTTTATATCTCTGATGAATCCGGCTTCCAGAAGTTTGGCTAGCTCCTCTCCCATGGCCTGCCTCTCTTGGTTCTAAAAACGCCAAGAGCTTGCTTGACTGGCTTAAATCCCTTTAGGATATTTAGGCTGTGCTCGGCCAGCCGACGTGGGATTCCTGGCATGTCTGAAGGGTGCGAGGCAAAAATGTCCCAGTTTTCTCGTAGAAATTCTCATAGTGCGGCGTCTACATCAGGGTTTAACTGTGCCCCAATAGAGGCCGTCTTTGCAGGGTCCGTTGGGTGGACTTGGAATTTGACGATTTCATCCGCTGGTTTAAAAGAGGTGGACTTGGATCTTTTATCAAGTATCACATCGTCTCTGTTCACCGTGGAGCGCATCGCAGTTAGTTCCTCGGCTGCTAGGGCTTCGGATAGTGCCTCTAGGGCTAGTGCGGCTGTCTTGTTTTCGGCACGGAGCACTATGTTCGGATCACTAGCGAGGGTGATGACTCCGTTAGGTCTGGGCATTTTAAGCTTCATGTACCCATAATGGGGTATAGCTTGAAAAATTGTGAATGCCTCTCGCCCTAATATAGGTGATATCCGCTGCTGAAAGGGGCCACTTGAAATGTGACCTCCTCGGACCTGTAATTGTCCGGTGAGCCGAACACTACGTCCAATGTGATTTTTCCTGTGCAGCATGCTTCCCGGCTAGGGATTATTCCTCTGAAGGTTGTGCTGCTTCGCTCAATGCGGTTCTAGTCTATTTCCATTTTTCGGAGGGTTTCCTCATAGATGAGGTTTAATCCGCTGCCGCCATCCATGAGTACCTTAGTAAGGCGAAAGTCGTCCACAATTGGACTGAGGACCCGGTCGGTGGTGCTCGGGCTGTTCGAATTTGGGTTAAATCCTTTGGCATTAAAGGTAATAGTCGTGTCACTCCATGGATTTATTGTTGCTACTTGGTAGACTTCGGCAAGGCTGCGGAGTGTTCGCTTCCGCATGTTATTTGATGCGAAAGTCTTGAAGACTTTTAATACCGTACTGGTATTATTGGGTGGGATTCTGAAGCTAGAAGCTCCTCGCCACTTTTGGCCACCTGCCGTAGTATCCAACATGCTCGAAGGCTATGAGTTGGAGTGGCGTCCTCTGTGCTATGAATTTTGCAGGGTCCGTTGAGCCATCCCTCCAGTACGGTTCCATGCCCTTTAGGGGGTCTTTATTTTTGGTATTTAACCCAGGTGGTTGGTGATAATACACCCTTTTATTTCGGATCGGGGCTGTGTTCGGGGCGGATTATCCCAAAATTTACTTTCGGTTTTCCAAGCACTCTCCATTGCACAGATACTTTTGTACTATGGTTACCAAGTCAGCAAAGCGTGTAATTTCACGACGACTTATGGCGTTTAGGATTCCTTCGTCCGTGCAATTATTGCAGAAGAGTGAGATTGCGTCCTCCTCTCGGCAGTCCTTTATCCTGTCCATAACCAGGAGGAATCTGGCCCAGTAATGATGTACTGTTTCAGCGGGCTCTTGCCGAATTCGGGACAGATCGCTAATGTTTGGGTGGGCGGGTGGAACTAAATCCGGAACCCCGTCCAATCTAAGACTCAGGGGCCGAGAAGTTTCCGAACTCGGAGGTTTTGGTTTTTGGATGTTATCCACTAAATCCAACCCGCCTCCTGACTTTAAGTTCGGGATTTGATCATCTTTCGTCCCTCCGCGGGAATCCGGCATGGAGGGGTCGGGAATCCGGACATAGTTGGTCCTTAAGATAGAAGAAGAGTCGCCGCATTGTGCCTCTACCACAGCAACATGGTGGGTAGCCTGGGGAGAGTTAATCTCTCTCAGATCGGTTTTAAGCCCGATCTGATCGTACTCAGTGGCGACTCCCAGGGCGGCGATGCGATCCAAGAGCTCGTTCACGGAGGAGAGCACGATCGGATCTAGCTGCATGGCAAGTTCCGAGTTAACACGAAGATTGGTTTCGATGACCCGAGAAGTCATCGTCAGTGCGACGGACGAACTGGTGGTCATAAGAAAACCACCTAGCCGAAGAATCTGGCCAGCGGCCAAGGCTCCTTTGGCGATAATGTCGTCTTTAAAGACGGGATGAGGCATCCTTCCTGACGGTGATGGCACAGAGGAACTCTCAATGAAAGCACCAATGTCGGTGTCAAAACCGGCGGATCTCGGGTACGGGGTCACGAACTGTGCGTCTAGGCGGATGGTAACAGGAGACAAGGGACACGATGTTTTTACCCAGGTTCGGGCCCTCTCGATGGAGGTAAACCCTACTCCGCTTGATTAATATTGATGATATGGGTAGTACAAGAGTAGATCTACCACGAGATCAGAGAGGCTAAACCCTAGAAGCTAGCCTATGGTATGATTGTTGTTCGTCCTACGGACTAAAACCCTCCAGTTTATATAGACACCGGATAGGGTTAGGGTTACAGAGTCGGTTACAATGGTGGGAGATCTACATATCCGTATTGCCAAGCTTGCCTTCCACGCCAAGGAAAGTCCCATCCGGACACGGGACGAAGTCTTCAATCTTGTATCTTCATAGCCCAGGAGTCCGGCCAACGGTGATAGTTCGGCTATCCGGACACCCCCTAATCCGGGACTCCCTCACCCGGCCCACTCGGTGTCATCATGATAAACGGAAATACGGAATGCTCCCCGCGTACGGAGGAGCATACTATGGCTGCTACTGCCGAACTACGAAGCGGCCTTATTAAGCCACGCATCTCATCGGCCATCAAACCGCTGGTCTCTATCAAAAAGGACCGATCAATCTCAGAGCTGGATTAGCAGTTCGGCCTCCATCGTCCATCCCACATAGCCGCGAATTTGTACCGTGCACACATAATTATGTACTTAAAATTCCTTGGTCGCTGGCGGAGGCACAATACAGACAGACCTACAACGCGGTCCGCACTCTTATAGCTTTTTTTTCATTTTTTCTAACCATTTTTTATCTTTACCACAGATGACTCAATTTGCTGAGAAGTCCTTTAACCAAGGCAAGGCAGCGCAGACGTGCGACAGGAGGTCCAAATGCTCTTTATAGACCACAATCTTTATTTCAAACATGTAAAGTGCCCCTTTTTCTCAGACTTCGACCCCTAGCATTACAAATTGCCAGGGGCTCGATACGACAAAATATGAGTTGCCTACAAGTCCGAACACCTTTATAGCGCACTTTGGCATCACGAGTTTGGCGTTATATGCATCAGCTCCCAATCATGTCTTTGGTCAATAGTTGGGTTGCCCGGCTCCTGTGCTTACTACCTTACGTTCCGCTCTATCGGCTAGGGTAGTAAAGGGAGAACTACTGCGTTTGTATCCTGGTTTATCCGGATGAGAACCACAATAGAGAAAGCCGAAAACTGACTGTCATGATGCGTAGAGAGCTGGTCAACCACTTGATGACTCATTGGAATCTTTGCGATTCCTCCCGTATTACATGAAGGACCATTCTTTCCGTCACGTGTCGTATTTGGATAACCGCGTATATACCAGGGGCTATATCGTAGCCCCATCGTCAAACTCATATGGCTAAGTGAAAGTGTTAAAGCCATATAGTCCGATTGCCTGGTTCGCTGCATTGACACCTGCTTAATGGACAAAGACGTTGGGTCAAGAGTGACCAGGTGCTTTTCCGAACACCCCCGCATTATATGCGAGGGGGCTGAAGCTGACGACTGGTTAATTTTGAGATTATATAAAAATTAAAACGGCCGCACTGGAGGAACCAAAAATTTCAGGAAAAAGTATAAAACAAAACATAGCCCTAACATGTCATAATATTGTTTTTACAATTTTGATACATCTCACTCGAACATGACATCTTTCGAGCACTGACCCGCTATCAAATGGGCACCCTCTAGGACATCCTCAAAATAATATTCTGGCGCGCGATGTTCGTTGCCCTCGGGTGGACTCTTTGCCGCAATATAGGTGGCCTTCATCTTCGCCCAATACGTGTTCACGCGGGCAAAGGCCATCCGTGCACCTTCAATGCATGTTGACCGCTTAACAACATCGATACGTGGCACCACATCAACAAGTCGCTGAAACAAGCCGAAATAACTATTCGGAATTGGCTCTGTCGGCCATAGGCGGACCACGACGTCCATCATAGAAGATCCGGATATCTTGTGGAGCTCGGCCCACTGAGCCATCTGTTCATTCAGCAACGGCGGACGCTTTGGCATGTTGAATTGCAACCAGAAAAGCTTCTCCGTTGCATGTCCTTCTCACGCTTGGAAAAATTGCGCCGCATCGGAGACACTCTTCGGCAGGTCCAAGAATGCATCTGGAGAACTCCACATTTTGTTAAGTGGGGCATACCTCAGATCGCCAAACTTACTCTGTAATAAGAAAGGCTTACCAGCCGCCCAGCTTGCCGAATCTCCTCCCAGGCCGCCCTTGATTCGGACCGTGCTTCTCTCGCCTCTTGTAAGGCCTTGTCGAGATCGGCCGTCTTGGGTTTGTTATCTTTCTTGAGAAGCTCGCATCGGCTAGTGGCACCCTTTAGCTCAAGCGCCATAGTAGATATTCTCTCCTCGCACTAGTGCCAAGCGTCCTGTTCGGCCTTTAATTCAGCAGCTACCTTTTCGGCAGCTGCATTACTCATCATGGCTTGCACCTTGGTCCGGGCAAGCTCAGCCCGAAGGATCTCAACTGCGGCGGCACCATCTTTAGATATGCATACTTCAGTATACAATTCTCAGCGTCATGCTCATATTATAGTACTTGCATATACTAGATGTCCCAAAGACATACCTTGCACCTCGTCGAGCCGCCTGTTAATAAGTGTGATGTCATCATTCGCCACATCAAGTTTTTGCTTTAGATCTGCAATCTCTGCAGCTTGGGCAGTCGCCAGGGATGTAACAGCCTGTGTCCAATTAATGCGGTTATTCCTGGGCATATTTTTTCTTTATGTTCTGATCGCCTCGAAGACGGTGTCCAATGGCTCGAATGGATTCCGGTGACAGAGCCCTCAGAGGATTCACCCGACAACAGCGACGGCAACCCGCAACCCCTCCTTGTCAAGCTCCGACACCACGATTGCGCGGAAACGTCTCTGCTCCTCGGAGATATAGGCGAAGAAGGAGACCAGATCAGGAAGCCGCAGCTCGTTGAAGTTGACGTGGTGTTCGAACGGGTTTAGCCTGACGGCCGGCATGGTCGCGCTGGCACGACAGTAGGCATCACGCAGCCGTAACACATGCATGGCAACTTGGTCCAGCAAGTGGCTAAGGCGATCCTAGACCTCGTCACGATCGGACCGCTCACGCTCCCGCCGGCTCCACTGACGGCCTATCGTACCTCCCGCTTTCTGCAGGAACGCCGCCGATGCCTCGAGCATCTTTGTGGTGGACGCCTGTCGCTTTTGAAGCTCTATGAACTCCCGCACATAACGGAGGAGGATGGCACTCCTCTCCGCCTTGAGCTCATGGAGCTCCTCGTCCTTGGCCTTGAGCTCTGCATCCTTGGCCTAGAGCTCCTGCGTCAGGCGCCTCACCTCAGACTCCGTGATCTATTGCGCCGCCATGGCACCAGGTAGAAGCAATGGGGAGAGGAAGCAATGGGGGCGAAATGGCTGAAAGGCAAGGCAATCTACGGGAAGGCGGAGGGAGCCAGCCGAGGAGCGGGGAATCTTTTGGTTTTCACCATGGGAAAACACCAGTCGACGACCTCTCACATCAGGGAGTAGTGGGTTTTATAGGCGGAGTCATCGTGACTAATTGCTGTCGCGCCTGCTCCCGTCAATCAAAAAATAAAAAATCCTACCGCGCCTGCTCCCGTCAATTAAAAAATTAAAATCATGTTGTACCCAAACACCAGAACAACGTCGCGGTGGATATTTAAATTTACCTGCCGGCAAGGAGACAAAAAAGGGGTGAAAAAACAAATGTGGCGGCAGCCTAGCTAATCGGTCGCACTAGCCCAACTAGCTAGCCATCGTGCTTCACTGATGTACTCAGTGGGAATGGTTTTTCGTGATTTGACGACTCATTTACTTGCTTTGGCGCTACGACCGACGAGGACCTAGAAAATGCGTGGTAGGGAAGCCACGTCTCGGCAAGGAAGAATATATGCGTGCACTACCAGGGAGGACCCCGAAACTGCGCGGTAGGATGTGCCACGTCTCGGCACGGAGGAAAAATGTGCGTGTAAAAATATACTGTATCAGATGTAGTACTTATGGTTCGACCTCGGGACCCAGCTAGTCGGTCGAAAACACCCCACTAGCCACAGAGCTTCATCATGCTAACGTGGCACGGACGATAGGTGTGGTTAGCTCCGTCTCGACCAGCCACAACGTCTCTTGTTCTAGGTGATTCTTCTGTTTTCCAAACTTTTTAGGTATAATAACACCACGGCAAGCTAGCGCCGCTCTTCGTGCGTGCCCGCGCGTCTAAAGGTTAGACGATGGAGAGGACAGAGAGATCGCAGACCTGGGACCCACCAGTAAGTGAGTCAACAGTCATGCACGTATTGACGAGGCACTCCCTCTACTCTACTCAACGTAATACTGCATAAAATCAAGTTATGCGACAAAGCCAACAACCGTTGTTGATTCAGGCTATCAACTTACGCTTTGTAGTCCAGGTTGCCAGTTCGAATCTCGTCTTTCAGATTTGTTAGTTTTAGGTCCAAATTTGATTAATGACAAGTGGGACCCACATGCATTGTTACGATATTTTAGTGTAGGATGGTTTTTTGGAACAAACACTTTGCATGGTTAGACAAGTAACGACATGAGTTACACGTATTTTGCAAGTTTACGAACAAAAATGACAGCGGCATAGAATATCACATCCACCCTGCAGCTTAGATGCTATGGTGATACGAGTTATTACATCGTTGGAAGTGAGATCTAATGGCTTGGGAGTAGTCTTTGAAATTATGCGCAATTTCCAAACTCTCCAAAGTTTTTTTTTTGCAAATAAACCATTCAGGCCTCGTGTGTGCGCTGCATCTTGGATCCAACGCTCCTTGTTGCTCATATTAGGTGTACCCTTAGCTTAATTAGCCGCTACGATGATACGAGCATCTAGGTTGTATGATTTGTGATCAGATGGCACATGCGTAGTACTTGTACTTTCTGCGCAATTCCCAAACTCTCTCAACCGTATATTGCAAAAACATTCAAACCTCCTATTGTGTGCCGTTAGTTCTCCATGAAATTGTATCACCATAGAATCTACGGTGCGGGAGCACCTGATATTCTACCGTGCGAGAAAACATCAGGTGCTCTCGCAGCTTGGATGCTACGATGATACGAGCTTCGAGGTCATTTGATTTGAGATCCAATGGCATATGAGCAGTCTTTGTGCTTGTAAGTAGTGGCCGAACTCTTTGGGGGCTTGGCTGCAAAAAACCATTTGAACCACCGAGGAGTTGTTGGGTAACAAATCCAACGGCTCCGAAGAACTTGTATCACCAAAGCTTCTAAGGTGTGGTAGCACATGATATTCTTACATACAGGAGAATATGATGTCCTTCATCTTAGATGCTACGGTGATACGAGCTTCGAGGTCGTTGGATATGGGATCCAAGGGCATCGGAGTAGTTTTTTGTACAAATTGAGTGCAATTGTCAAACTCATTAAGGTTTCCTGTAAAATGTTAAGACATCCTGTGAGTTGCTGCATCTCAGATCTACTAGCTCCAAGCAACTCGTATCAGCATATAGCATCTAAGATGTGGGGGCACATGATATTCTCCCGGGGAGGAGGGGGTGCACAACCAATCAGTGTAGTTTGGGAGGGTGGGGACAAATATAATCTAAACAATCCTAAACAGAGTTTCACTATTTTATCTAAGGTCGAGGGGTTAACCCTCGAAAATCTACATAGCTCCGCCTAAACACAACATTTGCATGTACTGTAGTACTAGACGTAATATTCATGTTTCAGTTTCCTGTTCATTTTAAATATTGAATTGAGGACCATGCATGTATTACATTTTACTCCATTCATTCCTAAATATTAGTCTTTTTAGAGATTTCAAATGTACTGGCACATACGGATGTATATAGACATATTTTAGAGTGTAGATTCACTCATTTTGCTCCGTATGTAGTCACTTGTTGAAATCTCTAAAAGACTAATATTTAGGAATAGAAGGAGTATTTTTGAATTCGTGTCATACATGCATGGTTTGGAAAAATAGATGCAATATACTTATTGGATTGTTGTTGTGTTCGTGGGTGTGTGTATCTCTATGTGTGTGTGTGTGTGGTCATATGCTTGATACATACAAAGTTTTCTCACCACCATATTGTTCACCTTTTAAATTTGAATTTGCAATGAAAAATTTACTAGGGATACCATGAAATGTGAAATCCACGTTGAGATCACTATATCACAAACTCACTCTAATTCAAGAACTCGTCATAAATAAATTACCACGTTGAGATTGCTATTTGCAAGGAAAATTCGGGCATTGTAATACACATAGATTCGTTCGGAAATTTAAAAGATTCCTCTCGTATTCTCGAATGGTAGGACCCAACGTGCACCAGCCGGACCTTGGCTCGTGTTGATCCTAAAAACCAGGCTCGTGTCCTTCTGGTGGCGTGCGTGGTACGCACATTAGGCAACCCCAACCAGTTGAGCCTCCGCGTTTCGAGTCGAAATATCTGGTGGCCAGAATTCCAGCCCTAGGAAATTCCCCCCATGTCCCTGGTCCATAATGACTACCCATGAACAATGGAGGGATGCTTTAGTAACTAGACAACGTTACCTACCGTGTCGAGCACGGTTCAATTCCCTTGGTCGCCGCTCCCCAAGGTCACCCATCAACTGCATTACTGTCAGGACCCCGATTCCAAGTCACATCGACCTAGCCGGTAACACCTCATATCACTTTGCGGCCTCACGCACGATATTCCCACGGGTGTCACCTTACCATGGCCCGGGACCGTTTGCGCCTTTTGGCTCACGTATATGATAGTGTCGCTAGCATCCACATGAAAAAGAACCCGGGCCGACATGGCTAGTCGCGAACCGAAAGCAGCGCTAACCTAGGGGGACAGGCATACATGAATCACATCGAGCATGTCGGTCATCAACATATAAATTCGGGCTGTAGCACTGGGCTAACAGGACTCCGGTATCCCGGGCTGTAGCAGGCTAGGCAGGACTCCGAATAACACCGCGTGACATTTCCCCGAAGGGATGACATAGGAACGAAGTGAAACACATGCCCGGCCGATCAAGTGTCCAAGCAGTAGTCTTTGGGCTAGCAGGACTCCGGTGAACCGGTCAGAAAGACTACTATCGCTCGTAATCACGAGACTACATTTCCCCATATGAGAGGCTGCCGAGGATAAACAACTAGTTTGTCGGATCCCACACATACCAAGCATTTCAAACATACACACAATATGCTCAATATGTGTAAATACGACGTGGCATCACAACATAACTCTACGACTCAAATATTTATTCATTAGGCTCCGAGGAGCGAGATATTACAAACATGGGTCTCATGACCCAACACTCAGAGCATACAAGTCAAAGCACAAGCGGAAGCTAATCATGTCTGAGTACAGACAACTATAAATGAAAAAGGCTGAGAAGCCTGACTATCTACCGAGATCTGCCGAGGGCACAAGATCGTAGCTGAGGTAACAAGCTAAACGTCAAGTCCACGTGGAACTACTAACGACCGACGTCTCTCGCAAAACATAAAATAAGAAAACGTGAGTACAAACGTACTCAGCAAGACTTACATCGAACTATCTACATATGCATCATTATCAACAAAGGGGTGGTGGAGTTTGGCTGCAGCAAGCCAGCTTTGACTTCGGTGGCTATCCCGACCTCATTGCGGGTAACTCTTTGAGGTGGCGCACACGAGTCCACATATTCACCATATCAATACTCCACTATGGACCCGCTCCCGTCTCCCTACGTGAACGCCATCCATAGCACTCACGCTTATCTTGCGCGTTTTAGAGTATCCACTTTCACTTGTCTATGAACTGATATAGGCAACCCAGAAGTCCTTTTCCGCGGAAACGGCTATTCGAACAGATCATATTAAAACCCTGCAGGGGTGTACTTCTTCACACACGCTCTCACCACTTACCGCCGTTTAGACGACATGTACTCGGCAACCTTCAAGCGGAAGCCCAACATGGGTGTCGGCCACGCCCTACCTAAACACTCAAGTACCTAGTCCAGGTTTATCGCCTATTCGGGTTCCATCCGCAGGGAGTCCGGCCGAGGTTTCCCATACAGCCCGAGCAGCGTGTGCAGGGTTCCCGAGACACCAAGCTGGCGAATCGGTACACCAACCCACGGTGCCTACCGCAACACAACCCACCCCTAGGGTCAGCTATGCGGCGGCCCCCAAAGATGCTACAAACACGAAACTTCTTGCAACTCCTGACTGAGGACAAGGGTGGTCAAGAAGCCGAGAGGGTCCATTGGTTTCGGGCCCAATGCGTGGTAGTAACTGTATCATGGATCACAAACACAGAACTCAGTTCCTGAGGGCGGTTTCAATGAGACAACCCACCATGTACTCCTACATGGCCTCTCATCGCTACCTTTACCAAATCGTGTTCACACGCTTAGCTCACACACGATGGGACATGTACACACCATTCCAATTCATTCCCGATGAATGGGACGACTCAACTCTAAGTAGTAGCAGGCATGACAACAAGCATGAATGAGTAGGCACAATATGGCTCAAACAACTCCTACTCATGCTAGTGGGTTTCATCTAATTCTTTGTGGAATGACAGGTCATGCAGAGGATAAAGGGGTTCAGCTACCGCAGCAAGTAACAGTTGAATCGATGTTGTCCTAATGCAATAAAAGAGAGCAGGAGCGAGAGAGTCGGATTGTATCAGAATGAGCAAGGGGGTTTTGCTTCCCTGGCACTTCTGAAGATAATATAGTTCTTCATCAGTGTCATCGAATTCATCGTCGGTACGTCATCTTCTGAGAGGGGACAGTTACCGGCAACAAGAGAGAACACAATCAATGCAGTGCACATTCATATGAATGACATGTCATGTTAAGGTACTGAATTCACCTAAGGCAATATCTAGCCAAGTTAATTGGGGTGGAACTCAAACAAGAACAAATTACAACTCCAAATGTTATTTCATAATTTACCCTAATCATGATTCATCCTATCCGGTGAGGTTAACTTGTTCAAACATGCATGATCATGGCATAAACAGATTCTTCATATTTTTCTGATCATTTTTCATATATAAATTATTTCCATTGGAGTTACGGTTGAATTTCTATGAATTTTAGAAGTTTAGCATATTTCCTGAAATTTATAAATCATTTCCTGATTTATTTTAATTCCAGAAATACTTTACTGCGTCAGCATGACGCCTGTGTGACGTCAGCAAGTCAACTGGGCGCCCAGGTCAAACCTGACCTGTGGGTCCTGCGTGTCAGTGGCACAACTATTTAACCAAGTTATTTAGCCTTAAGTTAATTCTAACTAAAGCTGTTGTGGGGCGGGGCCCACTAGTCAATGACTAACTAGCTAACTAACCTAGGTTAATTAGTGTTAAACTAATACTAACTAAAAGTGTCGGGGGTGGCCCACGCGTCGGTGACCACAGGGGGGTCAAACCCCAGGTCAACAGTAAATCCCGGCGTTGAGTCTTGGCGAGGCCGAGGCGGCGAGGCCTTGGGTTTCTAGCTCAGCGACCAAGCAGACGGAGGAGGGCTCTACGGGTAATGGAAGAGCGCCCGCGTCGGGTGGTGCAAGTAGTTGGGCTCGGGTCGAGGAAAAGGCGCCGGAGACGTGTTTGGCGGCGGTCGGAGCTCGGGCGAGCTCGGGCACGTCGCTAGGAGGCACGGCAGGAGGTGCGGAGGGGTGCTACGGGCTCCTGGGAACATGGTGAGTGCGGTGAAGTGCTCGGTTGCGGCTATAGGTCACGGTGTCCACGGTGGCGACATGGCCGGCGGCGAAGAGCTCTCGGTTGCGGCGGTTGGCGCGGTTCGGGAAGAGATCGGCATCGGGGAGAGGGAGGTTCGGTGCGGGGGCTCACAGCGATGGCGACGGGACGCTCGGCGAGGTCGGGGACGGTCCGGAGCCGACGAATCGGGCGACGGCGACCGGCGGGTCCGAGAAGGGGAAAAACGGTGGGGCGGCGCCTCGGGGCGCTCCGGTGTCGTTTAGCTCGGCGGAGACGGAGAAGAGGTCGGGGCGGAGCTCTTGGGGACGGCAGAGGGGCAAGGGGGTGGCTGTGGCCGCGGGTACGGCGATCGGCGTCGGCGAGCTCGCTCGGTCGAGCTAGCGAGAGGGGAGCAGAGGAGGGGATGGGGTTCCAGGGAGAGAGGAGAGAGGACGAGGGGGTCGGGGGGTGTGCGTGGCATTCGGGGGACTCGTCCAGAGCGTCGGGGGAGTGAAGCAGGCAGGGTGGAGGTGGCTGTGGCGTGGCATGCGACGCCTCGCCCTCTTGGCGAGAGGTTGAAGACGGTGGGGAGTTGGGCTGGGCCGGTTTTGCTCGGCTGGGCTGCTACAGTGCCAGGCCAGGTGGGCTGCGCAGGTAAGCCAGGTAAGCTGGGCCAGGTCAGTTTCCTTCCTTTCTCTTTATTTCTGTTTTCTATTTTGTTACATTGCTTTAGTTTAGTAAAATACTAAACCATTTTATAAAATCCTGAAGATAATTATGTGGCTGGAACTAAAGTATACCAAACCACATAAATTGTCCCAGAATTATTGGACATATATTAATTATATATAAAATATATTTCCAATGCAAATAGTTATTGAATTAATTCACAGGCCCAAAATAAAATGTTTCAGTCACTCCAAAAATATTGGTTTGAATTTTATTCTTGCCAATATTTTTCAAAGCTGAAAAGGAACATTTCCTTGGAAACATTTGAAGCAATTTTTAATGTTGATCATTTATTTTAAATGATTCTGAGGCTCTCAATTCCCAATTCAAATTTAAAGGAAATTTAGACATGATGCATGGATGCAAGAAATCAAGCTAGGGCTGATCTGGGGCTGTGACAGCTCACCCCCACTAAACAAGAATCTCGCCCCGAGATTCAAGACGTGAGGTAAGAGGAAAAGGGGAGTCACAAACTATCACAATCTTCATGATCCATTTGCCCTTCTCGAAGATGTTGATTTACTCCATCATCTTGGTCTTGACGTCTTTGCTATCGAAATCTTCACTTGACACGACAATAGAGAGAAGGGAGAAACCCTACAGGACTTAATCTTCTTGAAGATCGAGCAATTCAAGATCAGTTTATGGGGAGACGTAAGAAGAACTTTTGAGTTGATATACCAAACACACATTAGAAATGATGGAGAAGAAATGGAAGACGAAGGTTCAAATTGGTAGGCAACCATTCCACGCTTAGAAAGATGGTGGATGGTGTCAGATGGCGAGGAAATAATTGCCACGATCCCGTAACGGGGCACTTTGGAAAAAGGTGACTCGAAGAAAAAGCTCCTTTAAGTGGCAAAAAGAATTACTTTTGATCCATAGATCATTGAAACTCTTCATACCAGCCTAAGGCAATTCACAACAATCGTTTGGCGGAGTGCAAAGGAATGGCATGCCCAGAGTAGAATGGATGATGTGGACTACCTTGTTGAAGACAACGCAATGGATGATTTTTGCTTATCATCGGAAATGGATGGAACCCATGGTAAGTCCACTTTTGAGGATGATCCTAGACAAGAATTACTAAGAAGGCAGCCCATAGTGAAATGGCACATGGACGGTGCAAGCTGGGAACGAAACACAACTGTTGGAATGTTCCAACCATCATATCTGCCTGAGATTCAGATCCGATTGGTGATAGGATACTTCAGACTCAGCATGTCTGAAAAGGAAGGGTTGCAACACAAATTGACGAGATGACGTTGCGAGAATCTCGGGATATGAACTACAATAGCAAGCTCCAAAACATGAGCTGGTTCTGCTACACACATGTGAACATGTTGTCCAAGACAAGAATGACCACATAGTAGTCTTATCATAAAACACTACCGAGTTCAGGTGGGGAACCATCATCGAGGATATCAAAGTCGTTACGCAAGTCCATGGATTAGATCCCAAGCATAGACTTCTTTTCCTTGAACAAGTCAATCAGTGGCTTGGTATGCTAGGAACACAAATGGAGTGGAGGCGGCCAACCTATCAAACCATAGAGCACTTCGCACGTGCATGACTGACTTGGGACGATTCGGAGGAAACAAAACAAACCTTTCTCAAATTCACGGCGGCAACTTGCATCTAAAGCACATAAATTCGAGGAAGTCACTTCAACCATCCAAGCATAGGCTTCATGAGCGGAACATGAAGAAATGCTTACACAAGTTTCCAACACTAGGTTGATGTTCAACATGACTCATGGGGGAGACAAAATGCTACTGATGGGCTCAACGACAACTCATCGGAGTTTCCATATCCTTTGGACTTCCACCATCATGTGAACACGGTGATAGCATTGGTCAGGCCAAAAGATATAATGGTGTATGCTCGAGGGATCAACCACGAGTAAGACAACATCACGAATATCGTTGGTTCTAATTTGACTTGGCAATAGCCCCTACTCAATTCAAAGGATTGATAAGACAATAGGTCCAGCAACTGATCACAGGGACCAATTGATGAAGATATCATCTTTCTTCAACACACACTACACAAGAATATCCCTTTGGAACGAACTCAGTTAAGCAAGCTTTTATCTTCCAACTCTCCAAGTTGTTGTCTAGCTTAACCAACTAGCTCAGGGATATCCAACACAGATTCTTGGAGAAAGGGTGGTTCACAGGAAACCAACTTGATCACGAGCTCAACATAACAGTCAGGAAACAACCCGGTAACACTTCCAAGAAGATATTTGGAAAATCACGAACCACCGGTATGTTACTAAGCTCGAGAACAATCTTGCTTTTCAGGGCAAGATGATAAGATCAAGGGAGTGAGGGATTGGCACAATCCTAACTCATCAGTCGAGATGTGCACCAGAAATAAGGACTAGGTAGCACGATCACTCTTAGGGTGATGAGTTAATAACCAACACGCTAAGAATGAGATTATTGTCCATTTACTACCAAGCAACGAGTTGCTCGGAGTATTGATTTCACACATCACAATTCACTTGTCGGCATTCCGGTTACGACAACACGGAACCGAGGAATGAACAATGATGGCGAGAAGTATCACTATGTCAAGAGTTCCTAGGATGGTGTGCAATTCCCATGACGTCCTTGATATAAAGATGGTAATACTTCAGGGTGGAACAGAATCAAAAGCTGGATTGGCATTTTGATCTGCGGAATACAACTACTTTGACCCAATCCTAGATATGGATGAGGTACTGGAGTTTGGTTCTCCTAGTCATTCCGGAATAGAATGGCTTGACGGACCACATGAGTAATAGGCATCGATAAGCGAATGCACACATACCCTTGACTATCAATTGATAGACGGGGGTCAGAATACGACTAAAGAGGAACAACTCAAGGAACATATAACTTTTCGAGTTGTGGAGGCATGGATTAGTATATCGAGCAAAGCTCAACATTTCTTTCGGATAACCCAGGCGGAGAAGGTAGGACTGGCAGAGTCACAATATGAATGGAGTACTCCTCAAGAGCACTCTGGTTGTGATCTTTTGGTTCAACAAGGAACTTCTGCCATAAGCGGTTCGTAGTATTTGGAAGAAAGTAATACCACAGACCTCGAGGCTATCACAAAGTTACTAATATCCTAAGGAACTAGCAACACTATCAACAGGAAGTAAGTAGGGTGAATCTCGGGTTCAGGAACCCAGGAATAGAATGCCTACTAACTAATAACATCACGGGATGCTTTCAAGAATAATGGCCAAAATCATCACACTGGGGATACAAAAGCATTGCTAAATTGCTAGGTGACTTCCTAAACACATAGGGTCATAATAATAGTTCCAACATATATGTCGAGGCAACAAAGTACCTCAACTTTCCGATTAGTGTGCTTATTCTGACCAAAAAGGACATCGGGAACGGAAGGAAAGAATTTGCAAATGCATCAGACTATTTAGAGACACAGGATGACTCGGACAAGATAACGGCTGTAAATGCTCAAAATGATTTGAGACATCCTGCAAAAATGGTGGCATAACCACTCAACATCACAATATCAAGGGTCCGAGATCCACAGTTATCATACAAAAATAGTAGGAACTGAACTGGGGATTAAAACAAACAATCTTAAAGGTCTAGGGATTAGTAACACGTCATCCTGATAGATAGATGAGAAGCCTAGTTCTTAAACCCCGTAGAAGAGAAGAGGTTGACTCAGATCAGAAGGCCATGAGATATAAGGAGTAAAAAGAGCCTTACGTTCCCTTCCACAATCAATTCCCTTACATAACTAAAGCATTTCTAGACACAACTTCGACCAGTTTGGCTTGGTAATCCTACAGGCAGTCGGGCTCTGATACCAACGCTGTCGGGACCCGATTCCAAGTCACATCGACCTAGCCGGTAACACCTCATATCACTTTGCGGCCTCACGCACGGTATTCCCACGGTGTCGCCTTACCATGGCCCGGGACCGTTTTGCCTTTTGGCTCACGTATATGATAGTGTCGCTAGCATCCACATGACAAAGAACCCGGGCCGACATGGCTAGTCGTGAACCCAAAGCAGCAGCGCTAACCTAGGGGACAGGCATACATGAATCACATCGAGCATGTCGGTCATCAACGTATAAATTCGGGCTGTAGCACGGGCTAACAGGACTCCGGTATCCCGGCTGCAGCAGAGGCTAGGCAGGACTCGAATAACACCGCGTGACATTTCCCGAAGAACGAGACATAGGAACGAAGTGAAACACATGCCGCCAGTCAAGTGTCCAAGCAGTAGTCT
This sequence comes from Aegilops bicornis, assembly GCA_021605145.1. Classification (NCBI taxonomy): domain Eukaryota; kingdom Viridiplantae; phylum Streptophyta; class Magnoliopsida; order Poales; family Poaceae; genus Aegilops; species Aegilops bicornis. The sequence continues at coordinate 546,038,398 of CM038673.1, forward strand.
TTGGGCTAGCAGGACTCCAGTGAACCGGGTCAGAAGCGGACTACTATCGCCGTAATCACGAGACTACATTTCCCCATATGAGAGGCTGCCGAGGATAAACAACTAGTTTGTCGGATCCCACACATACCAAGCATTTCAAACATACACACAATATGCTCAATATGTGTAAATCTGACGTGGCATCACAACATAACTCTACGACTCAAATATTTATTCATTAGGCTCCGAGGAGCGAGATATTACAAACATGGGTCTCATGACCCAACACTCGAGCATACAAGTCAAAGCACAAGCGGAAGCTAATCATGTCCGAGTACAGACAACTATAAATGAAAAAGGCTGAGAAGCCCGACTATCTACCGAGATCTGCCGAGGGCACAAGATCGTAGCTGAGGTAACAAGCTAAACGTCGAAGTCCACGTGGAACTACTAACGAGACTGACGTCTCTCTGCAAAACATAAAATAAGCAAACGTGAGTACAAACGTACTCAGCAAGACTTACATCAGAACTATCTACATATGCATCATTATCAACAAAGGGGTGGTGGAGTTTGGTGCAGCAAGCCAGCTTTGACTTCGGTGGCTATCACGAACTACATTGCGCAGTAACTCTTTGAGGTGGCGCACACGAGTCCACATATTCACCATATCAATACTCCACTATGGACCCGCTCCGTCTCCTCACGAGAACGCCTTCAATAGCACTCACGCTTATCTTGCGCATTTTAGAGTATCCACTTTCACTTGTCTATGAACTGATATAGGCAACCCAGAAGTCCTTTTCCGCGGACACGGCTATTGGAATAGATCATATTAAAACCCTGCAGGGGTGTACTTCTTCACACACGCTCTCACCACTTACCGCCGTTTACACGACATGTACTCGGCAACCTTCAAGCGGAAGCCCAACGTGGGTGTCGGCCACGGCCTACCTAAACACTCAAGTCCCTAGTCCAGGTTTATCGCCTATTCGGGTTCCATCCGCAGGGAGTCCAGCCGAGGTTTCCATACAGCCCCGAACGATGTGTGCAGGGTTCCCGAGACACCAAACGGGCGAATCGGTACAGACCACGGTGCCTACCGCAACACAACCCACCCCTAGGGTCAGCGTTGCGTGGCCCCCAAAGATGCTACAAACACGAAACTACTTGCAACTCCCGGATGAGGACAAGGGTGGTCAAGAAGCCGAGAGGGTCCATTGGTTTCGGGCCCAATGCGTGGTAGTAAGCTGTATCATGGATCACAAACACGTAACTCAGTTCACGAGGACGGCTGCAATGAGACAACCCACCATGTACTCCTACATGGCCTCTCACCGCTACCTTTACCAAATCGTGTTCACACGCTTAGCTCACACACGATGGGACATGTACACAGCATTCCAATTCATTCCCGATGAATCAGACCTGACTCAACTCTAAGCGATAGGCAGGCATGACAACAAGCATGAATGAGTAGGCACAACATGGCTCAAACAACTCCTACTCATGCTAGTGGGTTTCATCTAATTACTGTGGAATGACAGGTCATGCATAGGATAAAGGGGTTCAGCTACCGCAGCAAGTAACAGTTGAACCGATGTTGTCCTAATGCAATAAAAGAGAGCAGGAACGAGAGAGTGGGATTGTATCGGAATGAGCAAGGGGGTTTTGCTTGCCATCGGTGTCATCGAATTCATCGTCGGTACGTCGTCTACTGAGAGGGGACAGTTACCGGCAACAAGAGAGAACACAATCAATGCAGTGCACATTCATATGAATGACATGTCATGTTAAGGTACTGAATTCACCTAATGCAATATCTAGCCAAGTTAATTGGGGTGGAACTCAAACAAGAACAAATTCCAACTCCAAATGTTATTTCATAATTTACCCTAATCATGATTCATCCTATTCGGTGAGGTTAACTTGTTCAAACATTCATGATCATGGCATAAACAGATTCTTCATATTTTTCTGATCATTTTTCATATATAAATTATTTCCATTGGAGTTACGGTTGAATTTCTATGAACTTTAGAAGTTTAGCATATTTCCTGAAATCTATAAATCATTTCCTGATTTATTTTAATTCCAGAAATACTTTACTGCGTCAGGATGACGCCTGTGTGATGTCAGCAAGTCAACTGGGCGCCCCAGGTCAAACCTGACATGTGGGTCCCGTGTGTCAGTGGCACAACTATTTAACCAAGTTATTTAGCCTTAAGTTAATTCTAACTAAACTGTTTGTGGGGCCGGGGCCCACTAGTCAGCGACTAACTAGCTAACTAACCTAGGTTAATTAGTGTTAAACTAATACTAACTAAAAGTGTCAGGGGGTGGCCCACGCGTCAGTGACACACAGGGGGGTCAAACCCTGTGTCAACAGTAAATCCGCCGGCGTTGAGTCGCCGGCGAGGCCGAGGCGGCGGAGGCCTTCGGGTTTCTAGCTCCGGCGACCAAACGGATGGAGGAGGGGCTCTACGGGTAGCTGGAAGAGCGCCGCATCGGGTGGTGCAAGTAGTTGGGCTCGGGGTCGCCGGAAAAGGCGCCGGCGACGTGTTTGGCGGCGGCAGGAGCTCGGGCGAGCTCGGGCACGTTGCTAGGAGGCACGGCAGGAGGTGCGGAGGGGTGCTGCGGGCTCCTGGGAACATGGTGAGTGCGGTGAAGCGCTCGGTTGCGGCTATAGGTCACGGTGGCCACGGTGGCGACATGGCCGGCGGCGAAGAGCTCTCGGTTGCGGCGGTTGGCGCGGTTAGGGAAGAGATCGGCATCGGGGAGAGGGAGGTTCGGTGCGGGGGCTCACAGCGATGGCGACGGGACGCTCGGCGAGGTCGGGGACGGTCCGGAGCCGACGAATCGGGCGACGGCGACCGGCGGGTCCGAGGAGGGGAAAAACGGTGGGGCGGCGCCTCGGGGCGCTCCGGTGTCGTTTAGCTTGGCGGAGACGGAGAAGAGGTCGGGGCGGAGCTCTTGGGGACGGCAGAGGGGCAAGGGGTGGCTGTGGCCGCGGGTACGGCGATCGGCATCGGCGAGCTCGCTCGGTCGAGCTCGCGAGAGGGGAGCAGAGGAGGGGATGGGGTTCCAGGGAGAGAGGGGAGAGGACGAGGGGGTCGGGGGTGTGCGTGGCATTCGGGGGACTCGTCCAGAGCGTCGGGGGAGTGAAGCAGGCAGGGTGGAGGTGGCATGCGCGTGGCGTCGACACGCCTCTGCCTACTGGCAGAGGTTGAAGACGGTGGGGAGTTGGGCTGGGCCGGTTTTGCCCGGCTGGGCTGCTACAGTGCCAGGCCAGGTGGGCTGCGCAGGTAAGCCAGGTAAGCTGGGCCAGGTCAGTTTCCTTCCTTTCTCTTTATTTCTGTTTTCTATTTTGTTCTGTTCTGTTTTAGTTTAGTAAAATACTAAACCATTTTATAAAATCCTGAAGATAATTATGTGGCTGGAACTAAAGTATACCAAACCACATAAATTGTCCTGTAATTATTGGACATATATTAATTATATATAAAATATATTTCCAATGCAAATAGTTATTGAATTAATTCAAAGGCCCAAAATAAAATGTTTGATCAGTCCAAAAATATTGGTTTGAATTTTATTCTTGCCAATATTTTTCAAAGCTGAAAAGGAACATTTCCTTGGAAACATTTGAAGCAATTTTTAATGTTGATCATTTATTTTAAATGATTCCTGAGGCTCTCCAATTCCCCAATTCAAATTTAAAGGAAATTTAGACATGATGCATGGATGCAAGAAATCAAGCTAGGGCTGATCTGGGGCTGTGACAATTACCTAGTACTACTACTACTATACCAGGATGAGCACAGAATTGACCCCGTTTGTTCGTGCCTAGTACTTGAGTTAATATATCAGGCAATGCACTGGTACGGAGGGATTATCCTTTTAATCTGCATATATTATTTGTCTGAAGTCTAACTAATCAAAATGTTTGACCAAATCCTTTCTTAAGAAATACAACAGGACATATGTATCGCTTCAAAATTTATTGCATGATGCAGGTTATGATATTGTTTCGAATCCTGGATTTTAAATTTCAGAAAATCCAAAAGTGAACAGAAATTCATGAAACCGAGCGTGGTCACGTGATATGGCACAAATATTCCTTCGTAATCTTTTTCTTCAATTTGAGACAAGTTGCTTATGACAAGTTGCACAAATGAAGAGCCAAGGTATTTAACAAAGACCTGTCACGTTAGGGCGAACGCTTTCACTATTGTACCCGTGGGTGTTTACGTGCCGCCACGAGTCCCGCTTCTCATCGGCAGGCGCCGTCTGTGGGAGTCCTGGACTAAGGGGACCTCGGGCGTCCGGACTATTGGACATGGGCCGGACTAACGAGCTGTGAAGATACAAGACCGAAGACTCTCACCTGTGTCCGGATAGGACTCTCCTTGGCGTGGAAGGCAAGCTTGGCGTCTAATATGAAGATTCCTTTCTCTGTAACCGACTTTGTACAACCCTAGTCCCCTCCGGTGTCTATATAAACTACAAGGTTTAGTCCGTAGAGGCAATCATAATCATACAGGCTAGACTTCTAGGGTTTTAGCCATTACGATCTCGTGGTAGATCAACTCTTGTAATACTCATATTCATCAAGATCAATCATGCAGGAAGTAGGGTATTACCTCCATAGAGAGGGCCCGAACCTGGGTAAACATCAGGACCCCCGTCTCCTGTTACCATCAACCTTAGACGCACAGTTCGAGACCCCCTACCCGAGATCCGCTGGTTTTGACACCGACATTGGTGGTTTCATTAAGAGTTCTGCTGCGTCGTCACCACATGGTTTGATGGCTCCATCTATTGTCTACAACAATGCAGTCCAGGGGGAGGTTTTCCACCCCGGACAGATCTTCGTATTCAGCGGCTTCACACCGTGGGCCAACTCGTTTGGCCATATAGAGCAGATCGATAGCTACGCCCCTGGCCATCAGGTCAGGTTTGGAAGCTTGAATTACGTTGCCGATATCCACAAGACTTGATCTTCGACGGATTCAAGCCCACGGTAGCCGCTCCCTGTCACTGCGATGAACATGACTTAAATCTGTCATCGGACAATATCCAAGAGATAGCGCATGTAACTGCTCTGGCCTTAGATCCGGAGCAGATCGCACCATCTGAGGATGGGAATCTCAACCCCGCCAAGATAGCCGCAGACTCAGCGGCGTTGGAGCCGCACACAGACCCAACCTCGAGTAAAATCTGTGTCACCGGAACCTCAGACTCGTTTCCGGCTACTGGTTCCAGACTATGCGCGTTCGCGTACGTAGAGCTTGATCAGTCATCGATCGTCGAATTCAGCTCCGCGGAAATCTTCCAGCACTCACCTTTAGGCGATGTGATAAACTCATTAAAAGCCCTCTCCTTATCAGAGGACTCTCAGCCGAACTATATCCGGTTTGAACTGGAGGCTGATCATGGAGAATTTCGTTTCCCACCCACCACCCACTTTATAGCCACTGTCGAAGACTTAACCGACGTACTCGATTACGACTCCGAAGACATCGACGGTATGGACGACGAAGCCGGAGAGGGGCAGGCCTAATAACCACCGCCTACAGGGCGCTGGACAGCCACTTCCTTGTATGACGTATACATGGAGGGTATGAAGGAAATATGCCCTAGAGGCAATAATAAAGTTATTATTTATTTCCTTATATCATGATAAATGTTTGTTATTCATTCTAGAATTGTTCTCGAACCCGTAGGATTCGCACGCTTAAAGTTCGATGACGGTTATATTATGAGTTTATGTGTTTTGATGTACCAAAGGTAGTTCGTTGTCCCGGATGAGATCGGGGACATGGCGAGGAGTCTCGAAATGGTCGATACATAAAGATCGATATATTGGACGACTATATTCGGACATCGGAAAGGTTCCGAGTGATTCGGGTATTTTTCGGAGTACCGGAGAGTTACGGGAATTCGCCGGGGAGTATATGGGCCTTATTGGGCTTTAGGGGAAAGAGAGAGAGAGGTTGGGCGCCTCCAAGGCCTAGTCCGAATTGGACTAGGGGAGGGCTGCCGCTCCTTCCTTCTCTTCTCTCTCCCCTTTCCTTGACTCCTACTCCTACTACTTGGAAGGGGGGAATCCTACTCCCGGTGGGAGTAGGACTCCTCCTAGTGCGCGCCATAGAGAGGGCCGGCCCTCCCCCTCCTCCACTCCTTTATATACGGGGAGGGGGGGGGCACCCCATGGAGACACAACATTGATCTCTTGGATCTCTTAGCCGTGTGCGGTGCCCCCCTCCACCATAATCCACCTTGATAATATCGTCGCGGTGCTTAGGCGAAGCCCTGCGTCGGTAGAACATCATCATCATCACCACGCCGTCGTGCTGACGAAACTCTCCCTCAAAGCACGGTTTGCATCGGAGTTCGAGGGACGTCATCGAGTTGAACATGTGTTGAACTCGGAGGTGCCGTGCATTCGGTACTTGATCGGTCGGATCGTGAAGACGTACGACTACAGCAACTGCGTTGTGCTAACGCTTGCGCTTTCGGTCTATGAGGGTACATGGACACACTCTCCCCTCTCGTGCTATGCATCAACATGATCTTGCGTGTGCGTAGGAAAATTTTGAAATTACTACGTTCCCCAACAGTTGTATCAGAGCCAGGTTTTATGCGTAGATATCATATGCACGAGTAGAACTCAAGTGAGTTGTGGGCGATATAAGTCATACTGCTTACCAGCATGTCATACTTTGGTTCGGCGAAATTGTTGGATGAAGCGGCCCGGACCGACATTACGCGTACGCTTACGTGAGACTGGTTCTACCGACGTGCTTTGCACATAGGTGGCTTGCGGGTGTCAGTTTCTCCAACTTTAGTTGAACCGAGTGTGGCTACGCCCGGTCCTTGTGAGGGTTAAAACAACATCAACTTGGCAAACTATCGTTGTGGATTTGATGTGTAGGTAAGAACGGTTCTTGCTAAGCCCGTAGCAGCGACGTAAAACTTGCAACAACAAAGTAGAGGACGTCTAACTTGTTTTTGCAGGGCATGTTGTGATGTGATATGGTCAAGACATGATGCTAAATTTTATTGTATGAGACGATCATGCTTTGTAACCGAGTTATCGGCAACTGGCAGGAGCCATATGGTTGTCGCTTTATTGTATGCAATGCAATCGCCCTGTAATGCTTTACTTTCTCACTAAGCGGTAGCGATAGTCGTAGAAGCATAAGATTATCGAGACGACAACGATGCTAGGATGGAGATCAAGGTGTCGCGCCGGTGACGATGGTGATCATGACGGTGCTTCGGAGACGGAGATCACAAGCACAAGATGATGATGGCCATATCGTATCACTTATATTGATTGAATGTATGTTTATATTTTTATGCATCTTATGTTGCTTTGATTGACGGTAGCATTATAAGATGATCTCTCACTAAATTATCAAGGTATAAGTGTTCTCCCTGAGTATGCACCGTTGCGAAAGTTCTTCGTGCTGAGACACCACGTGATGATCGGGTGTGATAGGCTCTACGTTCAAATACAACGGGTGCAAAACAGTTGCACACGCGGAATACTCATGTTAAACTTGACGAGCCTAGCATATAACAGATATGGCCTCGGAACACTGAGACCGAAAGGTTGAGCGTGAATCATATAGTAGATATGATCAACATAGTGATGTTCACCATTGAAAGCTACTCCATTTCACGTGATGATCGGTTATGGTTTAGTTGATTTGGATCACGTGATCACTTAGATGATTAGAGGGATGTCTATCTAAGTGGGAGTTCTTAAGTAGTATGATTAATTGAACTTTAATTTATCATGAACTTAGTCCTGATAGTATTAGCATATCTATGTTGTAGATCAATAGCTCGCGTTATTGCTTCCCTATGTTTTTTTTTATGCTCCTAGAGAAAACTAAGTTGAAAGATGTTAGTAGCAATGATGCAGATTGGATCCGTGATCTGAGGATTATCCTCATTGCTGCATAGAAGAATTATGTGCTTGATGCACCGCTAGGTGACGGACCTATTGCAGGAGCAGATGCACGAGGCGTTATGAACGCTTTTGACAAAAGCTCGGTATGATGACTACTTGATAGTTAAGTGCACCATGCTTTACGGCTTAGAACTAGGACTTCAAAAATGTTTTGAACGCCACGGAGCATATAAGATGTTCCAAGAGTGGAAATTGGTATTTCATACTCATGCCCGTGTCGAGAGGTATGAGACCTCTGACAGTACTTTGCCTACAAGATGGAGGAGAATAGCTCAACCAGTGAGCATGTGCTCAGACTATCTGGGTACTACGATTGCTTGAATCAAGTGCGAGTTAATCTTCCAGATAAGATAGTAATTGACAAAATTCTCTAGTCACTATCACCAAGTTACTAAAACTTTGTGATGAACTATAATATGCAAGGGATGACGAAAGTAATCCCCGAGCTCTTCGCGATGCTGAAATCGACGAAGGTAGAAATCAAGAAAGAGCATCATGTGTTGATGGTTGACAAGACCACTAATTTCAAGAAAATGGCAAAGGGAAGAAGGGGAACTTCAAGAAGAACGGCAAGCAAGTTGCTGCTCAAGTGAAGAAGCCCAAGTCTGGACCTAAGCCTGAGACTAAGTGCTTCTACTGCAAAGGGACTGGTCACTGGAAGCGGAACTACCCCAAGTATTTGGCGGATAAGAAAGGATGGCAAAGTAAACAAAGGTATATTTGATATACATGTTATTGATGTGTACTTTACTAGTGTTTATGGCAACCCCTCAGTATTTGATACTAGTTCAGTTGCTAAGATTAGTAACTCGAATCGGGAGTTGCAGAATGAACAGAGACCAGTTAAGGGTGAAGTGACGATGTGTATTGGAAGTGGTTCCAAGATTGATATGATCATCATCGCACACTCCCTATACTTTCGGGATTAGTGTTGAACCTAAATAAGTGTTATTTGGTGTTTGCATTGAGCATGAATATGATTTGATCATGTTTATTGCAATACGATTATTCATTTAAGTTAGAGAACAATTGTTGTTCTGTTTACATGAATAAAAACTTTCTATGGTCATACACACCAATGAAAATGGTTTGTTGGATCTCGATCGTAATGATACACATATTCATAATATTGAAGCCGAAAGATGCAAAGTTAATAATGATAGTGCAACTTATTTGTAGCATTGCCGTTTAGGTCATATTGGTGTAAAGCGCATGAAGAAAATCCATGCTGATGGGATTTTGGAATCACTTGATTATGAATCACTTGATGCTTGTGAACCATGATTTATGGGCAAGATGACTAAAACTCCGTTCTCTAAAACAATGGAGCAAGCAACTGGCTTATTGGAAATAATGCATACTGATGTATGCGATCCGATGAGTGTTGAGGATCGTGGCGGGTATCGTTATTTACTGACCTTCACAGATGATTTGAGCAGATATGGGTATATCTACTTGATGAAACATAAGTCTCAAACATTTGAAAAGTTCAAAGAATTTCAGAGTGAAGTGGAAAATCATCGTGACAAGAAAATAAAGTTTCTACCATCTGATCGCGGAGACAAATATTTGAGTTACGAGTTTGGTCTTCAATTAAAACAACATGGAATAGTTTCACAAATTCGTGCCACCTGGAACACCACAGCATAATGGTGAGTCCGATCGTCATAACCGTACTTTATTGGTTATAGTGCAATCTATGATGTCTCTTAACGATTTACCACTATCGTTCTGGGGTTATGCATTAGAGACAGCTGCATTCACATTAAATAGGGCACCGTCTAATCCGTTGAGACGACACCGTATGAACTATGGTTTGGCAAGAAACCTAAGCTGTCGTTTCTTAAAGTTTGGGGTTGCGATGCTTATGTGAAAAAGTTTCATCCTGATAAGCTCAAACCCAAATCGGAAAAGTGCGTCTTCATAGGATACCCAAAAGTTACTGTTGGGTACACCTTCTATCACAGATCCAAAGGCAAGATATTTGTTGCTAAGAATGGATCCTTTCTAGAGAAGGAGTTTCTCTCGAAAGAAGTGAGTGGGAGGAAAGTAGAACTAGATGAGGTAACTGTACCTGCTCCCTTATTGGAAAGTAGTTCATCACAGAAATCTGTTCATGTGACTCCTACATCAATTAGTGAGGAAGCTAATGATGATGATCATGTGACTTCAGATCAAGTTACTACCGAACCTCGTAGGTCAACCAGAGTAAGATCTGCACCAGAGTGGTACGGTAATCCTATTCTGGAGGTCATGTTACTTGACCATGACAAACCTACGAACTATGAGGAAGCGATGATGTGCCCAGATTCCACAAAATGGTTTGAGGCCATGAAATCTGAGATGAGATCCATGTATGAGAACAAAGTATGGACTTTGATTGACTTGCCCAAATGATCGGCGAGCCATTGAGATTAAATGGATCTTCAAGAGGAAGACGAATGACGATAGTAGTGTTACTATCTACAAAGCTAGAATTGTCGCAAAAGGTTTTCGACAAGTTCAAGGTGTTGACTACGATGAGAGTTTCCCACTCGTATCTATGCTTAAGTATGTCCGAATCATGTTAGCAATTGCCACATTTTATGAAATCTGGCAAATGGATAAACAAAACTGCATTCCTTAATAGATTTATTAAAGAAGAATTGTATATGATGCAACCAGAAGGTTTTGTCGATCCTAAAGGTGTTAACAAAATGTCCAATCTCCAGCAATCCATCTATGGACTGGTGCAAACATCTCGGAGTTGGAATATACGCTTTGATGAGTTGATCAAAGCATATAGTTTTATACAGACTTGCGGTGAAGCCTGTATTTACAAGAAAGTGAGTGGGAGCACTACAACATTTACGATAAGTATATGTGAATGACATATTGTTGATCGGAAATAATGTAGAATTATTCGCAAAGCATAAAGGAGTGTTTGAAAGGAGTTTTTCAAAGAAAGACCTTGGTGAAGCTGCTTACATATTGAGCATCAAGATCTATAGAGATAGATCAAAACGCTTGATAAGTTTTTTCAATGAGTACATACCTTGACAAGATTTTGAAGTAGTTCAAAATGGAACAGTCAAAGAAAGAGTTCTTGCCTGTGTTACAAGGTGTGAAATTGAGTAAGACTCAAAGCCCGACCACGGCAGAAGATAGAAAAAGAATGAAAGTCATTCCCTATGCCTTGGCCATAGGTTCTATAAAGTATGCCATGCTGTGTACCAGATCTATTGTATACCCTACACTGATTTTGGCAAGGGAGTACAATAGTGATCTAGGAGTAGATCACTGGACAGCGGTCAAAATTATCCTTAGTGGAATAAGGATATGTTTCTCGATTATGGAGGTGACAAAAAGGTTCGTTGTAAAGGGTTACGTCGATGCAAATTTTGACACTGATCCAGATGACTCTAAGTCTCAATCTGGATACATATTGAAAATGGGAGCAATTAGCTAGAGTAGCTCCGTGCAGAGCATTGTTGAGATAGAAATTTGCAAAATACATACGGATCTGAATTTGGCAGACTCGTTGACTAAAATTTTCTCACAAGCAAAACATGATCACTCTTTGGGTGTTAATCACATAGCGATGTGAACTAGATTATTGACTCTAGTAAACCGTTTGGGTGTTGGTCACATGACGATGTGAACAATGGGTGTTAATCACATGGTGATGTGAACTATTGATATTAAATCACATGGTGATGTGAACTAGATTATTGAGTCTAGTGCATGTGGGAGACTGAAGGAAATATTCCCTAGAGACAATAATAAAGTTATTATTTATTTCCTTATATCATGATAAATGTTTATTATTCATGCTAGAATTGTATTAACCGGAACCATGATACATGTGTGAATACATAGACAAACAGAGTGTCACTAGTATGCCTCTACTTGACTAGCTCGTTGATCACAGATGGTTATGTTTCCTAGCCATAGACATGAGTTGTCATTTGATTAACGGGATCACATCATTAGGAGAATGATGAGATTGACATGACCCATTCCGTTAGCTTAGCACACGATCGTTTAAGTATGTTGCTATTGCTTTCTTGATGACTTATACATGTTCCTATGACTATGAGATTATGTAACTCCCGTTTACCGGAGGAACACTTTGTGTGCTACCAAACGTCACAACGCAACTAGGTGATTATAAAGGTGCTCTACAGGTGTCTCCGAAGGTACTTGTCGGGTTGGCGTATTTCGAGATTAGGATTTGTCACTCCGATTGTCGGAGAGGTATCTCTGGGCCCACTCGGTAATGCACATCACTATAAGCCTTGCAAGCATTGCAGCTAATGAGTTAGTTGCGGGATGATATATTATGGAACGAGATTGAACTAGGTATTGAGATACCGACGATCGAATCACGGGCAAGTAACATACCGATGACAAAGGGAACAACGTATGTTGGTATGCGGTTTGACCGATAAAGATCTTCATAGAATATGTGGGAGCCAATATGAGCATCCAGGTTCCGCTATTGGTTATTGACCGGAGACATGTCTCGGGCATGTCTACGTTGTTCTCGAACCCGTAGGATTCGCACGCTTAAAGTTCGATGACGGTTATATTATGAGTTTATGTGTTTTGATGTACCAAAGGTAGTTCGTTGTCCCGGATGAGATCGGGGACATGGCGAGGAGTCTCGAAATGGTCGATACATAAAGATCGATATATTGACGACTATATTCGGACATCGGAAAGGTTCCGACTGATTCGGGTATTTTGAATCAGGAGAGTTCTGAGGAATTCGCCGGGGAGTATATGGGCCTTATTGGGCTATAGGGAAAGAGAGAGAGGAGAGGTTGGGCGCCTCCAAGGCCTAGTACGAATTGGACTAGGGGAGGGGCTGCCCCTCCTTCCTTCTCTTCTCTCCCCTTTCCTTGACTCCTACTCCTACTACTTGGAAGGGGGGAATCCTACTCCCGGTGGGAGTAGGACTCCTCCTAGTGCGTGCCATAGAGAGGGCCGGCCCTCCCCCTCCTCCACTCCTTTATATACCGGGAGGGGGGCACCCCATGGATACACAACAATTGATCTCTTGGATCTCTTAGTCGTGTGCGGTGCCCCCTCCACCATAATCCACCTTGATAATATCGTCACGGTGCTTAGGCGAAGCCCTGCGTCGGTAGAACATCATCATCGTCACCATGCTGTCGTGCTGACGAAACTGTCCCTGAAAGCTTGGCTAGATCAGAGTTCAAGGGACGTCATCGAGTTTAACGTGTGCTGAACTCGGAGGTGCCGTGCGTTCGGTACTTGATCGATCGGATCGTGAAGACGTACGACTACAGCAACCGCGTTGTGCTAACGCTTCCGCTTTCGGTCTACGAGGGTACGTGGACACACTCTCCCCTCTCATTGCTATGCATCACCATGATCTTGCGTGTGCGTAGGAAAATTTTGAAATTACTACGTTCCCCAACAGGGTACACCCAAAGAGAATAACGGCGACAACGAGAATAATCCAGTCGAGGATGAACCTCCTGAGATACAGCCAAAGCACCAGCGTCAGCGACGCTGCTCTAAATCACGTCGTAGAAAAGATAGCAACATCGGAACAGGAGAAAATAATACTCCAGGCGACGCCGAAGACCACGAAGACCCTGTTGAGCCAACTTCTGAACGGATGATAGGGAAGATGGGCCAATCTCCCCTGATGAACATGCCATAAATGAAGACTCGGAGGAGTGTAACTATCTTCCGCCCTCCAAGGATGAGGTGAGCCTTGGTGACGAAGACTTCATCGTACCTGAGGAACCTCTCGAGCAGGAGCGCTTTAAGCAGCGGCTAATAGCCACTGCAAGGAGCCTGAAAAAGAAGCAACAGCAGCTTCAAGCTGATCAAGATCTGCTCAACGGCAGATGGACTAATGTCCTGGCAGCCGAGGAATACGGCCTCGAGCGCCCAATGAAAAGCTACCTAAAGCGCAAATTGCTACCTCAATTCAACGACGAGGCACCTGAGCCCGTCCTACCAGCACGTAATGAGGCTAACCGACCACCATGTGGCCGGGACAAAGCGACAACTCAAGCCGAACACCAGCCTGCACTACCTCGCCGTAAAAGCAGCGACACAACAGCTCGGGGATACACATATGACCTACGGAAAAAACAGAGCAGGTCAGACCAGATCGATCTATGGATCGCGGGGGCGTGCTCCGATGCGTGATGATGGCCAGACAGGATAAACATAACCACGCCCGGGCCAAAAACCGCAGACGAACTCCATCCGAGCTATGTCATGATTTGGCTCGATACAGAGGCTCCGCACACCTCCTTTGCCTCAATGATAAAGTAACGGAACATGAATTTCCGGAAGGGTTCAAACCCGTGAATATTGAATCATATGATGGGACTACAAACCCCGCGGTATGGATTGAGGATTTTCTTCTCCATATCCATATGGCCCGCGATGATGATCTTCATGCTATCAAATACCTCCCTCTAAAACTCAAGGGACCAGCACGGCACTGGCTGAATAGCCTCCCTGAGATCTCCATTGGCAGCTGGGAAGACTTGGAAGACGCCTTCCACAATAACTTCCAAGGTACATATGTTCGGCCCCCAAACACCGACGACCTAAGTCACATCATCTAGCAGCCTCGGGAGTCTGCTAGGAAACTCTGGACTAGGTTCTTAATTAAAAAGAACCAAATTGTCGATTGTCCGGACGCCGAAGATCTCGCGGCCTTTAAACATAGCGTCCGAGAAGAGTGGCTCGCCCGCCACCTAGGTCAAGAAAAACCAAGATCCATGGCTGCCCTTACCGCTCTGATGACCCATTTTTGCGCGGGAGAAGACAACTGGCTTGCTCGTAGAAGCAACATCACCGTTGATCCGAGTACCTACGAAGTTCGAGACGGCAACGGCAAGCCACGACCCAATAAACACAAGTGTCACAATAATAGTGCAGGAACGCAAGACACGACGGTCAACGCTAGATTTAGTGGTTCCAAACCCGGTCAACGGAAAAAGCTATTTAAGGCAAATAGAGACGGACCATCCAATTTAGACAAAATATTGGATCGGCCCTGCCAGATTCATGGCAACCCCAACGAACCAACCAATCACACCAACAGAAGCTGTTGGGTCTTCAAACAAGCCGGCAAGCTTAATACCGAATACAAGGGGAAGGGATCACCCAGGGAGAGCGAGGAAGAAGAGACCCACAGACCAAATACCGGGTGACAAAAGCAATTTCCCCCCGAAGTAAAAATAGTAAACATGGTATACGTGATGCACATCCCTACAGGGGAGCACACGCGCGCACTACCAGACGCCTACGCCATAGAGTCGGTCGGCCCAAACTTAAGTAAATGGGTGGCTTGCCCGATCACTTTTGATCGCAAGGACCACCAAGCCAATATACGTCACAAAGGTTTTGCAGCTCTAGTCCTTGATCCAATTATCGACGGATTCCATCTCACAAAAGTCCTTATGGACAGCGGCAGTAGCCTTAATTTACTTTTCCACGACACTGTCCGCAAAATGGGCATTGATCCCTCAAGAATCAAGCCCACCACAACTACCTTCAAGGGATAAGTATCCGGCATAGAGGCTTACTGCACGGGCTCAATCACATTGGAAGTCATTTTCGGCTCGCCGAACAACTTTCGAAGCGAAGGCTTGACCTTCGATATTATCCCGCTCCGCGGTAGTCACCATGCACTACTCGGGCGCACCGCTTTTACTCGTTTTAATGCGGTCCCACATTACGCTGATCTACAGCTTAAGATGCCCGGCCCACTCGGTGTCATCATGATAAACAGAAATACTGAACGCTCCCCCCGTATGGAGGAGCATACTATGGCTGCTACAGCCGAAGTACGGAGCGGTCTTATTAAGCCACGCATCTCATCGGCCATCAAGCCGCCGGTCTCTGTCAAATAGGACCGATCAATCTGAGAGCTGGATTAGTAGTTCGGCCTCCGTCGTTGTAACACCCCAAAAATTTAACCAGGTTTTAGTTATTAAAATTTTGCCAAGAGTTTAAAATTTTTGCCTGCAAGAATATCTCTGTTGATTTCAAAACTTTTCCTTTAATATTAAGGAATTTTTCCCAAGTGGATCCTTCCAAAACATATTGGACTTATATGCCCTCTCATTAAAAAACATCTATTTCACCCTGAGCTTTATTCATTAAAATGACTTGTTTTAAGTTTTGGAGCTCTTTTTGTACTACAACCAGTTGATAGATTTAACTAAAAATCCAACCAAAATTTGGAGATATCATGTGATGTCTCTGGATCACTTTTGTGCAATAATATTTTTTTTCATGAATTATTTTGAGCTCTACACCCATTTTTCTTCTCTGGTCCAGAGGACCATTTTGCAATACAACCCTTTTAAATATTTGTTTCTAGCTTCCACCAAAATTATGGGATGTCAGTAGGAGCATATCATTCCATTATATGCAAGAATCCAGGGATGCTCTTTGAAAATTTTGAGTGAATCAACCTCATCTTCATTCTGGTCCAACTTGATGGTTTGTACAACAACCATACTCTTGATTGCTCTTTGGCCCTAGATTCTTTTCCCTACTTGTAGTCCTCCATGCTAAACCCCTAAGTCCAGGAGCATGCACTCATTGGATCATTTTTGGTTCATGAAATAATGCCATTCTCATCCTGTCCAGAATTGAAGTTCTGCAAAACTTGCACTAGCAAGTTTGTGCTTTTCACCAACTAACCTCACCACCCTCTTGTGCATCCAAAGAAACACTGATCTGGAAGAATTGGCCACTCCAAGGAATGCCTAGGTGCCTGTGGCATTTTTTCAAACACCTAGAGGGCATGAACTAATTTGACATGAGTTGTTGTTGGCATTGTGAACTTGGCCACCTGACCAAACCATCTTGTCCCTTGAGTTTCCCTCTATCTCTAACCTAGTTCTGTTGCTTCCCAACCTCACCTTTGACCTGTAGCATGCCACGGCATTGTATCGAACACTTGGCGTGCACGCTCTGGGCGCTGCCGAAGGCTGCGTTTGCACGCGTGCGGCGCCCGAGCTGCCCTGGCCCCAGTTGACCTCCCCGAGCTCGATCTGATCCGCTGGTATTACCGTGTCGCGCCCCACCCGACCGCCCCTGGCTCGCTACAGCGGCGCTGCAGCAAGCTTCTTGGCGGCACGCTTGCGGCCGCATCCATGGACGGCGCCGCCCAAACCTCGTCCGCTCGCCAGCTGCCCCCTTAAGCATCTCCGGCTCAGCCTTCGTCCCCTAAGCGGCGTCGCTGCCACGTCGCCATTGCTACAGAAGGCGGTTCACCGTCGTCCTTATCGCCGGCCGCCTCGGAACCGACCTCCACCGCCTATATAAAGGGGCCCCGGAGCTCAATCGAGTTCTCGAGCAACCTCATATGATCACCCTAGAGCTACCGCGGCCAGCAGTCGAGGAGGGGAAGGCCATCTTCCCCGAGTCCGGCCGGTTCGGTCGCCGCCTAGTTCCGGCCGATTCCGTCGCCACCAGTGCCTCTCCCTCTCCTTTCTCTCCACCAAGAGCTCCCCCTCCCTCTCGTGAGTGCAACCCCACGCTCGATTTTGGTCGGAGACCACCGTAGCCCCAAACCCACTATCCACCCGAACGCCTCCTCCGCCGCGAAGCTCGTCGCCGGCGACTTCGTCCACATCGGCGACCATGGCGGGTACCCACAGACTCGTCTCGACCCCCTGAGCACACCCATGTCCTCAGATCACCGAGGGACGCCCCCGTTCGCCGGCAAATCCTCGCCGGAGCTCCGCCCCTGTTCGGTCAGAGGGGAACGGCGCGCGCATGGCTGGTCAAACCTGACCAGTGGGCCAGGCGGGCCCATGATCGATGACCAGCGCTTTGTCCACACAGGAGTAAGTGGAAGCGCCTTTTCCGAATCGCCTTGACGTGTTTTTCTTTTAAACGCTTTTCTTTTCGCTTTTATTTAAAAACAGATTTTGACCAAACTTTGACCTCTTGTATCTTTTTAAATGCAAATCCAATTAAATTGATTCTTTTTCCTACCTCTCTCAAATATTGTCTAGTTTATTTTAAGATTTATTTGATAAAATTTCAAAACAACTTTTTGTGCTGTTTTTATTTTGTGTATTAATTCATTCATATTTTCAAAAACAGGATTTTTTAAGAGAGGGGAATTATTACAAGAGTTTGAAATGCACCCTGCCTTCCTGTGACTTGAAGGCAAGCATTCTGAACCCCGGCATAATATTCTTGTGTGTTCGTTGTCACGTTTATAACACCACTTCATTTCGGAGAACTCGTTATTTCATGTGATATGATCATGTGCATGAATGCATATTAATGATTTCCATGCTGTTTGAAATGGACACACTTGTGATAATAATCATCCTCATGAGCCCTGCATGCATACCGGGAGGAATCCGGAAAAGCCTCTGCCTTGAGTAGGCATGAGTTTGTCGCCGGTCTCCGTCGGGACGGTTATGTCCGGTACGGCATGGTAAGGGTATAATGAGCGGTGACACTGTTGGTTGAAATATATTCGTTATGCTAATCATGCAGGGAATACTTAAACCTCCTGAGTCGACCCTAGATCGAGTCTTGTTCCAGTAACCCCCATACTTGCTTCGTACTACCACTCGTCTCTACAAAAGTAGAGTACGGTTCAGTAAGTTGTCGACCTCTTTCTAGCACACACCGCATGAGAGAGGCCATGGTGGAAGATACGGTTGTAGCTAGTAGGCAGGCCACCTGGTCCGGGGCATGGGTGTTTCCGGTTGAGACCGAGAGAGGAGGCCACCCCTTAGAGCGCGCAATATTAATTTGATCCCATGCTACGCGAGGTTGTAGCCTCCCCACTTAGAGTTTGCTTGACAGGTGTCGTGGGTGATTCCAGACACATGTGAGTTAAGCTGGTGTGTGCAAGTCAGGTGTGTTTTCAACAAAAAGGCCGTAGAAGGAATTAGTCCCGATGGACTAAATCCGTTACTCGTGGGTAAAGAGTACACCCTCTGCACAGATTAAACCTATTCGAATAGCCATGTCCATGGTTAAGGATTACAGTCTGGGATGGGTCAAGTGTTGGTCTTAGTGTCGGTCTTCGGAGGAGAAAATGTTAGACCAGAACTGGAAACACAACTTGTGACTTGTGATATTTATGATTATTATTTTGTTGTGGACTAACCCGTGATATTATTGGTATTATCGAATATCCCTGGGATGGTTCTACCTCCTGGATATTCACTGTGTTTTCTTTTAAAGCCCTTTATGTGGTGTCGCATCAGACGCCCGACTGTGGCATTTCTTTTAAAGCCCTTTATGTGGTGTCGCTCAGACGCCCGACTGTGGCATTTCTTTTAAAGCCCTTTATGTGGTGTCGCTCGGACGCCCGACTGTGGCATGTTTGTTAGTTATTCCAAAATTTTAATACTGCTATGCTATTGCATATTCATGCTTGTACGCATCAGAATTTTATTTAACTTGTGCGACTGACGTCATGAGCATAAAAATATTTTAGCACTTCATTGTTATATTATACCTATGTTCATAATGTTTGCGAGTACATTCAAAGTACTCACTGGCTTGTCCCTGGCTATTGTCTTGGCCAGATTTCTTGCGTAGAGAGGAGCGACCGTGATGACAGCCCCGGAACCCACACAATGGTGATAGCAGCCTCGCGAAGATAGGAGTTAACCTGGTCAGCTGTTCCCGTGGAAAATGGAGTTCCATAGACACTGACGATTCACAACCCGCTTCCGCCATCAACCACTAGAAACCATTTGTTGTACTCACATACCAGAATGGTCTTGTACTACATAAGATGTATTTTGCTTGGAATTTCTGCATCAAGTTGGTGCCTCATCAGCTAACAGTTATCCTGGGGCCGATGAGCACAAGGGCCATTTTCTAGGAATTAACACCCGGAGAATCGGTCACCACAGACTTGGGATCAGAGCCAGGCTGACCATTGGCTAATCCTATCTTAGCCAGGTCAAAAATCTTGGGCAAACCAACCCACCAGACCTTAACCAAACCCCAGCCAAGATTCTCGTACAAGATAGCCACACAGTGACCCCGACACTCTTGGCGGTCGGTGCCCAACCTATCAACCTAGCCGTCGATTTCACGCCAGTGACCAGCACCTAAGGTGCCTCGTTCGCAAGCGTGCGGAGGAAGACTCCGTCCCCTTTTTCCTATAAAAAGGGCACGCTAGCCCCAACCCAGCACAGCACAGCCACTACCCAAACCAAGCCACAATGCCTGGTCCCGTCGTGCACACTGAGACCATAGCAACCAACCTTGGAGGCTTTGTGACCATACTCCCAAACCTCACCCGCCGTGCATATGCATTAGAAGAGCCACCCGAATATGTTGTGTACCAAGGACCCATGAGTGGTGAGAGCCACAGTCTGGGCCATCAGACGCATCTACGGTAGGGGTCTGCCGCCAGAACGGCCCTCTGAGTTCACCGGAAGAACAACTTCCTTTGAGCCACAAGCCATCCAACTAGCTGCTCGAGAGGCTATAGTTCATCTCCGGCACTTGTCGCCCAGAGTTAATTGCCGCTCGTTCCACTACTACCCCAGGCGTGAAGGGTATGGTAGACCACCCCAAGTTGCCAACGGATATCACGAGACGGATCCTGCATTGCTGCACCTAGTGCACCATGTAGGTGCACTGGAGGAACTATTCGATCAGATCACCATCGATCAGATCGCAGCTCTGGAGAGCTGGTTCGTCGAGCCCCGGCGAGAGAAGAAAACGAGCCCGACGCCGAGAACCCAGTCGTGCTGTTCGGACACCCGATCGAAACCCTGAGATCAACCCCATCCGTCAACCAAGGTGCTTTGATGACCCCAGAAGTACTTCGTCGTCTTTGGGAGCACACTCCAACGGGATTGTGGCCAACAGTCCCCGCGATGGTCATCATCGCTACCCCGAGCCTGCAGCCCCTCAACCCTCTCCAGCTAATTCCAATGGTGAGACCCGTGGAGGGACCTCGACATCCACAAGGCACGCCCGTTTGGATGTAAACGAGGTAGACTAAGTCACCCAAGTATTACCAAGTCCCAGTATATCCTCGCTTTGTAATCGTGTGACCTTGTAAATAAATGCAGCATGTCGTCATGCCTCTGTTTTAAATAGTAGCCTTGCATGGATATATTAGCATGCGGTGTTATTTTTCCTACCCCAGGCACAGCTACCAAAACCACCCCAACAATCCCCACAGTGATACGTCACTTTAGTGAGATGTGTGTATCTGTGGCTTGACCCCGAGCGGAGCCAGCTGATTCTTTACCTTTCACCAAGGTAGAATGACCCAGCCCGGTGCTATAAAAAGGCCACCGCGTGACCTTGCCAAACACCCCTCGCCTTGTGTACCCTGCTCACAACCCTTTCTTGCCATGTCGAGCCCTAGTATTTACCTGAGAACTCCAGATGCAACCCCAGGTAGTTTTGTCAAGATATTGTGGGATTTTACCTGCAGTACCATGGGCGCTACCCAGCCACCCCAGTACGAGCTGTTCAAATCAAGGATCACCCCTTCCACCTCGAGATATTGGGCCGCAGTACACATCCCTCCCGTAAACCCCAACCAAGACCCAACGGAGGTCTCCTTCGTGGGGAAATCTATGCCGACCCCACACATGGCCGTAGAAGCTGCGGCATACGAAGCGCTTGCTCGCCTTCGATTCGCGGTACCTTATGCCAGCGAACGAGGGTATTATTATTTTCCGAGCCTTGCAGCGCCCGGAGGAGTAACATCTTTTCCCGGCGGACGAATTGAGAGAGATCCAGTCCTGGCCAACCTTGCCCAGTACGTCATCGCTCAAGAGCGTTTAACCCAACGCGTGATGGGTTATCTCCAGAGTCTCGCGGATTTAAATCCTCAGATCGCCATCGACAGATCACTGAGGCCCGACCAGGAGAGGCACATTCATCGTCTGGTCAATCCACTATGCCCGATAGAAGAAGAGTTTATCCCAGTACCAGAGACGTTTTCTCGGGACCCCGTCCAGTTACCATTTTCTTTTTAGACATCACTGCCGTGTTTATTTCCGCAACTGTGTTTATGTGTTGTAAGTCATGCATGGTACCCTGAGTTCGCACAGCGAGCAGACCTTTTAATTTCTATTAATATGAGTAGCACTGTTACGGTTTTAACTTTAAGGTATGTTACTATTTCTCTCGCGAAAAATCCTGGAGTAGGATTTCTCTTCCAAATTGCTGAATCATACATTCCTTCACTTCATGGATTATTTTTTATTTCCCGCAGCACCACGGCAGCAGACTCACAACCACAACTACTCGAACACCCACACGCTGCTTGCAAAAATTTTTTTTGCAACTATATTACATCTAACTGAGCACCTCCCGACAACAGTTAGCATCCGACACACCTCACCTACTCCTCGTGATCACCACCACCGCGGAGAGCCAACACCCGAGCCGCAGCATCACGACGATCATCGATGATCAGCACGCACAGGAGCATGGGGAGCCCCAGCACCGCTGCCAGCCCTCCGCACAACGGGATCACGTACCAGTCCGACACCACCGCCGCCATTAGAGCCTCGCCTCGAGCTTCGGCAAGCGGAAACAGAGGAGAAGAAAGAAGGAGGAGAAGCGAGGCCAGGTGTGAGGAGAAGAGGAGAACACCTCGGCCGTTTTATAGCTCGAGCTCGGTGTACGGTGGGCGAGGTCCACCAGCGCCGCTCGTCGCCCGACCGCCGGTGTCCGGAGGCGAATCCTCGGCAAAGGCCGACAGCAGACTGGCTCGCTGAAGTGAGTGCACGCTGCACCGGCAGCTTAGCACGCCAGCACTACTGCATGATGCGGCCTAAATGCCCTACGCGCTAGGCGTCGCCGGTGGAGAAAGCGCGGGAAAGCGCGCGGGAGAGAGAGGAAGGAGAAAGAGCCGGAGGAAGAAGAAGAGGCTGACCATGGGCGCGGGTCCACCTGTCAGCCAGAGAGAGCACTGTGCTCTCGGGTACGACCAGCGTATTATTATTAAATTTAGAATTTATTCTAAATTTATATCCAGTGTAGAAATCCCTCGTTTTCCTTCCAAAACTATGGATTTTTCCCACGAAGCGCCAGTGTTCCGCACTGTATTTTCGCACCACTTATTGCCCTCTCACTATAGCTGTTTTGTTTAGATAGAGACAACTCTCAGCAAATCTCGAGGACGAGATTTTTTTTATTAAGGGGGATAGTAATTGTAACACCCCAAAAATTTAACCAGGTTTTAGTTATTAAAATTTTGCCAAGAGTTTAAAATTTTTGCCTACAAGAATATCTCTGTTGATTTCAAAACTTTTCCTTTAATATTAAGGAATTTTTCCCAAGTGGATCCTTCCAAAACATATTGGACTTATATGCCCTCTCATGAAAAACATCTATTTCACCGTGAGCTTTATTCATTAAAATGACTTGTTTTAAGTTTTGGAGCTCTTTTTGTACTACAACCAGTTGATAGATTTAACTAAAAATCCAACCAAAATTTGGAGATGTCATGTGATGTCTCTAGATCACTTTTGTGCAATAATATATTTCTTTCATGAATTATTTTGAGCTCTACACCCATTTTTCTTCTCTGGTCCAGAGGACCATTTTGCACTACAACCCTTTTAAATATTTGTTTCTATCTTCCACCAAAATTATGGGATGTCAGTAGGAGCATATCATTCCATTATATGCAAGAATCCAGGGAGGCTCTTTGAAAATTTTGAGTGAATCAACCTCATCTTCATTCTGGTCCAACTTGATGGTTTGTACAACAACCATACTCTTGATTGCTCTTTGGCCCTAGATTCTTTTCCCTACTTGTAGTCCTCCATGCTAAACCCCTAAGTCCAGGAGCATGCACTCAATGGATCATTTTTGGTTCATGAAATAATGCCATTCTCATCTTGTCCAGAATTGAAGTTCTGCAAAACTTGCACTAGCAAGTTTGTGATTTTCACCAACTAACCTCACCACCCTCTTGTGCATCCAAAGAGACACTGATCTGGAAGAATTGGCCACTCCAAGGAATGCCTAGGTGCCTGTGGCATTTTGTCAAACACCTAGAGGGCATGAACTAATTTGACATGAGTTGTTGTTGGCATTGTGAACTTGGCCACCTGACCAAACTATCTTGTCCCTTGAGTTTCCCTCTATCTCTAACCTAGTTCTGTTGCTTGCCAACCTCACCTGTGACCTATAGCATGCCACGACATTGTATCGAATAGTTGGCGTGCACGCTCTGGCGGCTGGCCAGCAGCGTTCTGTCTGTCCAAGCTCGATCTCCCCGAGCTCGATCTGATCCGCTGGTATAACCGTGTCGCGCCCACCCGACCGCCCACAGCTCGCTTCTGGCGCGCGGCAAGCTTCTTGGCGGCACGCTATGCGGCCGCATCCATGGACGGCGCCGCCCAAACTTCCTCTGCCGCCACTGCCCTTAAGCATCTCGGCTCAACCGCGGCCGTCCCCTAGCGCCGCCGCCACGTCGCCATTGCTTCTGAGAAGACGGTTCGCCGTCGTCCTTATCGCCCGGCCGCCTCGGAACCGGCCTCCACCGCCTATATAAGGGCCCGGAGCTCAATCGAGTTCTCGAGCAACCTCATATGATCACCCTAGAGCTACCACGGCCCGGCCGATCGAGGAGGGAAGGCCTTCTTCCCCGAGTCCGGCCGGTTCGGTCGCCGCCTAGTTCCGGCCGATTCCGTCGCCACCAGTGCCTCTCCCTCTCCTTTCTCTCCACCAAGAGCTCCCCCTCCCTCTCGTGAGTGCAACCCCACGCTCGATTTTGGTCGGAGACCACCGTAGCCCCAAACCCACTATCCACCCGAACGCCTCCTCCGCCGCGAAGCTCGTCGCCGGCAACTTCGTCCACATCGGCGACCATGGCGGGTACCCACAGACTCGTCTCGACCCCCTGAGCACACCCATGTCCTTAGATCACCGAGGAACGCCCCCGTTCGCCGGCAAATCCTCGCCGGAGCTCCGCCCCTATTCGGTCAGAGGGGAATGGCGCGCGCATGGCTGGTCAAACCTGACCAGTGGATCAGGCGGGCCCACCGTCAGTGACCCAGCGCCTGTCCACACAGGAGTAAGTGGAAGCGCCTTTTCCCGAATACGCCTTCGACGTGTTTTTCTTTTAAAACATTTTCTTTTCTGTTTGATTTAAAAAAACAGATTTTTACCAAACTTTGACCTGTTGTATCTTTTTAAATACAACTCCAATTAAATTGATTCTTTTTCCTAGCTCTCTCAAATATTGTCTATTTTATTTTAAGATTTATTTGAAAAAATTTCAAAACAACTTTTTGTGCTGTTTTTATTTTGTGTATTAATTCATTCATATTTTCAAAAATAGGATTTTTGAAGAGAGGGGAATTATTACAAGAGTTTGAAATGAACCCTGTCTTCCCGTGACTTGAAGGCAAGCATTCTGAACCCCGGCATAATATTCTTGTGTGTTCGTTGTCACTTTTATAACACCACTTCATTTCGGAGAACTCGTTATTTCATGTGATATGATCATGTGCATGAATGCATATTAATGATTTCCATGCTGTTGGAAATGGACACACTTGTGATAATAATCATCCTCATGAGCCCTGCATGCATACCGGGAGGAATCCGGGAAAACCTCTGCCTTGAGTAGGCATGAGTTTGTCGCCGGTCTCCGTCGGGACGGTTATGTCCGGTACGGCATGGTAAGGGTATAATGAGCGGTGACACTGTTGGTTGAAATATATTCGTTATGCTAATCATGCAGGGAATACTTAAACCTCCTGAGTCGACCCTAGATCGAGTCTTGTTCCAGTAACCCCCATACTTGCTTCGTACTACCACTCGTCTCTACAAAAGTAGAGTACGGTTCAGTAAGTTGTCGACCTCTTTCTAGCACACACCGTACAGAGAGGCCATGGTGGAAGATACCGGTTGTAGCTAGTAGGCAGGCCACCTGGTCCGGGGGCATGGGTGTTTCCGGTTGAGACCGAGAGGGGAGGCCACCCCTTAGAGCGCGCGATATAAATTTGATCCCATGCTACGCGAGGTTATAGCCTCCCTACTTAGAGTTTGCTTGACAGGTGTCGTGGGTGATTCCAGACACGTGTGAGTTAAGCTGGTGTGTGCAAGTCAGGTGTGTTTTCAACAAAAAAGCCGTAGATGGAATTAGTCCCGATGGACTAAATCCGTTACTCGTGGGTAAAGAGTACACCCTCTGCTGAGATTAAACCTATTCGAACAGCCGTGTCCATGGTTAAGGATTACAATCTGGGATGGGTCAAGTGTCGGTCTTAGTGTCGGTCTTCGGAGGAGAAAATGTTAGACCAGAACTGGAAACACAAGTTGTGACTTGTGATATTTATGATTATTATTTTGTTGTGGATTAACTCGTGATATTATTGGTATTATTGAATATCCCTGGGATGGTTCTACCTCCTGGATATTCACTGTGTTTTCTTTTAAAGCCCTTTATGTGGTGTCGCTCGGGCCTGCATCGTGGCATTTCTTTTAAAGCCCTTTATGTGGTGTCGCTCGGGCCTTGAATTGTAGTATTTCTTTTAAAGCCCTTTATGTGGTGTCGCTCGACGCCTCGACTGTGGCATTTCTTTTAAAGCCCTTTATGTGGTGTCGCTCGGGCCTTGGCGTGGCATTTCTTTTAAAGCCCGTTATGTGGTATCGCTCAGACGCCCAACTATGGCATTTCTTTTAAAGCCCTTTATGTGGTGTCGCTCAGACGCCCGTCTGTGGCATTTCTTTTAAAGCCCTTTATGTGGAGTCGCTCAGACGCCCGACTGTGGCATTTCTTTTAAAGCCCTTTATGTGGTGTTGCTCGGACGCCCGACTGTGGCATGTTTGTTAGTTATTCCAAAATTTTAATACTGCTATGCTATTGCATATTCATGCTTGTACGCATCAGAATTTTATTTAACTTGTGCGACTGACGTCATGAGCATAAAAATATTTTTAGCACTTCATTGTTATATTATACCTATGTTCATAATGTTTGCGAGTACATTCAAAGTACTCACTGGCTTGTCCCTGGCTATTGTCTTGGCCATATTTCTTGCGCAGAGAGGAGCGACCGTGATGACAGCCCCGGAACCCACGCAATGGTGATAGCAGCCTCGCGAAGATAGGAGTTAACACAGTCAATTTGTTCCGTGGAAAATGGAGTCCCATAGACACTGATGATTCACAACCCGCTTCCGCCATCAACCACTAGAAACCATTTGTTGTACTCACAGACTAGAATGGTCTTGTACTACATAAGATGTATTTTGCTTGGAATTTTTGTATCAAGTTGGTGCCTCATCAGCTAACAGTTATCCTGGGGCTGATGAGCACAAGGGCCATTTTCTGGGAATTAACACCTGGAGAATCGGTCGCCACAGTCGTCCATCCCACATAGCCGCAAAGTTTGTACCATGCACACATAATTATGTACTTAAAATACCCTGGTGTGGCGACCGGTTTTCCGGGTATTAACTTCCAGAAAAGGGCCGTCGTGCTCACCAGCCCCAGGATTACTGTTAGCTGATGAGACACCGACTTGGTACAGAATCTCCAAGCAAAATACAAATGAAGTACAAGACCATTCTGGCCTGTGAGTACAACAAATGGTTTCTAGTGGTTTATGGCGGAAGCGGTTTGTGAATCATCAATGTCTATGGGACTCCAATTCCCACAAGAACAGCTGACTAGGCTAACTCCTATCTTCACGAGGCTGCTATCACCGTTGCTTAGGTTCCGGGGCCGTCATCGCGTCGCCCCTCTTCATGCAAGAAATCTGGCCAAGACAATAGCCAGGGACAAGCCAGTGAGATCTTTGAATGTACTTGCAAACATTATGAACACTGGGATAATATAAATGATAATCATGCACTGAAATATTCTATGATCACATCGTCAGTCATGAATAAAATCTCTTATACATGCAAACAGATTATTTATATGCAACATGAACGAGTAATAATGGAGTGGAAATAAAATGCCGCAGTCGGGTGTCTGTGCGACACCACGTAAAGGGCTTATAAAGTAAATAAATAACAAGCAACGCCGCAGTCGGGCGTCTCAGCGACACCGCATAAAGGGCTTATAAGGTAAATAAATAGCAAGCAATGCCACAGTCGGGCATCTCAGCGACACCGCATAAAGGGTTTATAAAGTAAATAAATAACAAGCAATGCCACAGTCGGGCGTCTCAGCGACACCGCATAAAGGGCTTATAAAGTAAATAAATAACAAGCAATGCCACAATCCGGCGTCTCAGCGACACCGCATAAATGGCTTATAAAGTAAATAAATAACAAGCAATGCCACAGTCGGGCGTCTCAGCGACACCGCATAAAGGGCTTATAAAGTAAATAAATAACAAGCAATGCCACGATCGGGCATCTCAAATGACACCGCATAAAGGGCTTATAAAGTAAATAAATAACAAGCAATGCCACGATCAGGCGTCTCGGCGACACCGCATAAAGGGCTTATATAGTAAATAAATAACAAGCAATGCCACGATCAAGGCGTCAAATGACCCCGCATAAAGTGCTTATAAAGTTAATAAATAACAAGCAATGCCACAGTCGGGCGTCTCAGCGACACCGCATAAAGGGCTTATAAAGTAAATAAATAACAAGCAATGGCACAGTCGGGCGTCTCAGCGACACCGCATAAAGGGCTTATAAAGTTAATAAATAACAAGCAATGCCACAGTCGGGCGTCTCAGCGACACCGCATAAAGGGCTTATAAAGTAAATAAATAACAAGCAATGCCACGATCAAGGCGTCTCAAATGACACCGCATAAAGGGCTTATAAAGTAAATAAATAACAAGCAATGCCACAGTCAGGCGTCTCAGCGACACCGCATAAAGGGCTTATAAGGTAAATAAATAGCAAGCAATGCCACAGTCGGGCGTCTTAGCGACACCGCATAAAGGGCTTATAAAACAAATAATAACAATGAATATACAGGGGGTAGAACCGTCCCAGGGATACTCAATAATTCAAATAATATAATGGGTTAGTGCATAATAATAATAATAATTATCATAATCAGCACAAGTCATGATCCAAGTTTTGTTTTTAACGGTTTCCCCTCCGAACACCGACACTAAGACCGACACTTGACCCAAGCCAGACTGTAGTCCTTAACCATGGACACGGCTACTCGAATAGGTTTAATCTCTGCAGAGAGTGTACTCTTCACCCACGAGCAACGGATTCCTTTAGTCCATCGGGACTAATTCCGCCTATGGTCTTTTAATTGGAAACACACCTGACTTGCACACACCAGCTTGACTTACCGGTGTCTGGAATCACCCACAACACATGTTAAGAAAAACTCTAAGTGGGGAGGCTACAACCTCGCGTAGCATGGGATCAAATTTATATCGCGCGCTCTAAGGGGTGGCCTCCCCTCTCGGTCTCAATCGGAAATACCCATGCCCCCGAACAAGGTGGCATGCCTACCGGCCACAACCGGTATCTTCCACCGTGGCATCTCTGTACGGTGTGTGCTCGAAAGGGGTTGACGACTTACTGAACCGTACCCTACCTGCGGCAGGGGCAAGTGGTAGTACGAGGCAAGTATGGGGTAACTGGATACAAGACTCGATCTGTGGTCGACTCAGGAGGTTTATGAATTCCCTGTATGACATGTATCACAAATATATATCAACCAACCAAATCAACACCCATTATACCTGACCATGCCATACCGGACATAACCGTCCTGACGGAGACTGGCGACAAACTCATGTTTACCCAAGGCAGAGGTTATCCCGGATTCCTTTCCGGCATGCATGCAAGGCACATGGGGATGATTACCATCACAAGTATATTCATTTCCAACGGCAAAGTGGGTTTGGGGCTACGGTGGTTCCCGATCAAAATCGAGCAGTGGGTTGTATTCACGGGAGGAAGAGAGAGCTCCTGGTGAAGAGAACGGAGAGGGGTAGGCTCTGGTGGCGCCGGAATGTCCGGGCGATGGCGCGGCTGCGATTGCGGAGATGGGGAAGGAGACCTCCCGGTCGATTGGCTGCCAATGGGGGTCCTAGGGAGATGGCTAGCGACTACCTGCGTGCGGGGACGAGCTCGGGCGTCTTAAATAGGTGATCGGGGTCGGTTCCGACGGTGGCCGCGGATAAGGTCGCCGGCAACCGCCATTCGGTAGCTAGGGCGTCGTGGCGGCGACGAGCACTAGTGAACACGCTTGAGGATGAGCTTGCGCTGCTCCAGGGGGCAGGTGGAGAGCGGGAGAGGCTCGGGCGGCACCGACCTGAGCAGGGTTGTTGGGCGGCCTTGGCGGCTGGCTCCTAGCTTGCCGGAGACGTGACGAGGGGCTGCCTGGCGCGTTCGGGTGAGGGGGTTTGCGTGGCGCGGCTCTGAAGCGAGGGCAAAACCAGGGGTACAACGTGTCGGCTCGGGTGCGGCACGTGCAATACGCGTCCTTTGCTCGCGCCCAGAGCACGCACTGAACGTGCTCGATGAAATGCCAATACATGCTGGGGGGCTCGGATGAGGTTGGCAAGCAACAGGACTAAGTTAGAGATAGAGGGGAGATCAAGGGACAAAGTGGTTTGGTCAGGAGACCAAGTACACAGTGCAAACAAAAACTCATGTCAAAACAGATCATGCCCATAAGGTGTTTGACAAAATGCCAAGGGTAATTAGGCATTTCTTGGAGTGGCCAAAATCTCTAGGTTAGTGTCTCCTTGGATGCATGAGAGGGTGGTGAAGTTAGTTTGCTAAATGGAGAAACTTGTTAGTGCAAGTTTTGCAAAACTACAATTTTGGACAGACAGTAAATGGCATTGTTGCAAGCACATAGAATCATCCAATGGGTCCACTCTCCTGGACTTAAGGGTTTGGTAGGGAGGACTACAAGTAGGAAAAGGAATCATAGAACAAGGGGCAACCAAAAAGGTGGTTGCTGTACAAAACCTCAAGTTGGACCAGAATGGAAAAGAGGATGATTCACTCAATTTCGCCAAAGAACATCACTAGGTTTTTGCAAAAGGTTGAATACTATGCTACTACTGATATCCCAAAACTTTGGTGGAAGCTCTAAGGAAAATTTCAAATGGGTTGTAGTGCAAATCTGTTCACTGGACCAGATTTTCAAATATAGTGTAGAGCTCGAGAATATTCAATGGGCGTAAGATATTTTGGCACAAAAGTGGTTTAAATGCTCCATATGACATCTCCAAATTTTAGTGAGAATTTTGAATGAATTTATAAAAGGGTTGCAATTCAAATGGGACCCTAAACTTATGAAAAACCAATTTAGAAAAACAAAGCTCAGGGGAAAAAAATTAATAATATAAATAATCCTATTGATAAAGAATTGTTTTATTAGAGAGAGTAAGAGAGTCCAAAAAGATTGGGAAGTTCTCACTTGGGGTAAAAACTCCATAAAAACCAAGAAAGGAAAGGTTCTGAAATCAAGAAAAACCAAGAAAAGGAAAGTTTAAAATTCGTGGCAAGATTTTAATTAACAAGACAAGGTTAGAATTTTTTTGGGTGTCACAACACTACCCCCCTTATGAAAAAATCTCGTCCTCGAGATTTGCTAGGAGCTGCTTTAATAAAAAAATACGCGTTAAAACAAAAATGGTTACAGTGAGAGGGCAATGAGTGGTGCAAAATACAGTGTGGAACACCGGCGTGGCGTGGAAAAATCTATGGTTTTGGGGATAAACGAGCGATTCTACCCTGAATATAAATTTAGAATAAATTCCAAATTTATTAATACGCTGGTCGTACCTGAGAGCACAGTGCTCTCTCTGGCTGACAGGTGGAACCGGGCCCACGGTCAGCCTCTTCTTCTTCCTCCGGCTCTTTCTTCTTCCTCTCTCCCGCGCGCTTCTCCGCGCTTTCTCCATCGGCGATGCCTAGCGTGTAGGGCATCTAGGCCGTCTCTTCTTGATAGTCTTGTGGCGTGCTAGCTGCGGTGCAGCGTGCACTCACTTTGCGGGCAGTCTTGCTGTCGACACTGCTCGAGGATTCGCCTCCGAACACCGGCGATCGGGCGACGAGCGGCGCTGGTGGACCTCGCCCACCGTACACCAAGCTCGAGCTATAAAACGGCCGAGGTGTTCTCCTCTTCTCCTCACACCTGGCCTTGCTTCTCCTTCTTCTTCCTTCTCCTCTGTTTTCGTTTGCCGGAGCTCGAGACGAGGCTCCAATGGCGGCGGGGATGCCAGACTGGTATGTGATCCTGCTGTGCGGAGGACTGGCAGCGGTGCTGGGGCTCTCCGTGCTCCTGTGCGCGATGATCCTCGATGATCGTCGCGATGCTGCGGCTCGGGTGTTGGCTCTCCGCGGTGGTGGTGATCACGAGGAGTAGGTGGGGTGTGTCGGGTGCTAACTGTTGTTCGGAGGTGCTCAGTTAGATGCAACACCCTTGCAAGGTTTTGCAAGTAGTGTATGTGTTCGAATGATTGTGAGTCTGTTGCCGTGGTGCTGCGTGAAATAAAATAATCCACGTCATGAGAAGGTGTAGATGCATCAACTCAGGGAAAAGAAATCTCACTCCAGAATTATTTTTGTGAGAGAAAACAGTAATATACCTTAGAGTCAAAACCGCAACAGTGCTACTCACACTAATAGAAATTAAAAGGTTTACTCGCTGCGCGAACTCGGGGTACCATGCATAAGTTACAACACATAAACACAGTTGCAGGAATAAACACAGCAGTGATGTCTATAATGCAAACGGTAATTGGACGGGGTCCCGAGAAAACGTCTCTGGTACTGGGATACATTCTTCTTCTATCGGGGAAAGTGGATTGACCAGCCGATGAATGTGTCTCTCCTGGTCGGGCCTCGATGGTACGCCAATGGCGATCTGAGGATTTAAATCCATGAGGCTCTGGAGATAACCCATCACACGTTGGGTTCAACGTTCTTGAGCGATGGCGTCTTTGGACAAGGTTGGCGGGACTGGGTCTCTCTCAATTAGATCCACCGGAAAAGATGTTACTCCTCCGGGCTGCGGCTCGGAAAATAATAATACCCTCGTTATTTGGCATAAGGTACATGAATCGGCGAAACAAGCGCTTCGCATGCAGCAGCATCTACGGCCATATGTGGGGTTGGCATAGATTTCCCCATGAAGGAGACCTCTGTTGGGTCTTGGTTTGGGTTTACGGGAGGGATGTGTACTGCTGCCCAATATCTCGAGGTGGAAGGGGTGATCCTCGATTTGAACAGCTCGTACTGGGGTGGCTGGGTAGCGCCCATGGTACTGCAGGTAAAATCCCACAATATCTTGACAAAACTACCTGGGGTTGCATCTGGAGTTCTCAGGTAAATACTAGGGCTCGGCATGGCAAGAAATGGTTGTGAGGATGGTGCACAAGGTGAGGGGTGTTTGGCAAGGTCACGCGGTGGCCTTTTTATAGCACCGGGCTGGGTCATTCTAACTTGGTGAAAGGTAAAGAATCAGCCGGCACAGCTCGGGGTCAAGCCATAGATACACACATCCCACTAAAGTGATGTATCACTGTGGGGATTGTCGGGGTAGTTTTGGGGGCTGTGCCTAGGATAGAAAAATCACACTGCATGCTATTATATCCATGCAAGGCTACTATTTAAAACAGAGGCATGACGACAGGCTGCGTTTATTTACAAGGTCACATGATTACAAAGCGATGATACACTGGGTCTCGACACTACTCGAGTGACTTAGTCTACCTCGTTTACATCCAAGCGGGCGTGCCTTCTGGATGTCATGGCTTCTCCACGGGTTTCACCGTCCGAATCAGCTGCAGAGGGTTGAGGGGCTGCAGGCTCGGGGTAGCAATGATGACCATCGCGGGGATTGTTGGCCACAATCCCGTTGGAGTGTGCTCCCAAAAGACGACGAAGTACTTCTGGGGTCATCAAAGCACCTTGGTTGACGGATGGGGCTGACCTCAGGGTCTCGATCGGGTGTCCGAACAGCACGACTGGGTTGTCGGCGTCGGGCTCGTTTTCTTCTCTCGCCGGGGCTCGACGAACCAGCTCTCCACGAGCTGCGATCAGATCGATGGTGATGTGATCGAACAGTTCCTCTAGTGCACCCACATAGCGCACTAGGTGCAACAGTGCATGATCTGTCTCGTGATCTCCATTGGCGACTTGTGGTGGTCTACCATACCCTTCACGTCTGGGGTAGTAGTGGAGCGGCGACGATTAACTACAGGCGACAAGTGCGAACTATAGCCTCTCGAGCAGCTAGTTGAATGGCTTGTGGCTCAAAGGAAGTTGTCCTTCGGTGAACCTGTAGGCGTTGGGCACTAGACCCCTACCGTAGATGTGTCTGATGGCCCAGGTGTGGCTCTCACCGCTCATGGGTCCTTGGTACACAACATATTCTGGGGCTCTTCTAACGCATAGGCACGACGGGTGAGGTTTGCGAGTATGGTCACAAAGCCTCCAAGGTTGGTTGCTGTGGTCTCAGTGTGCACGACGGGACCAGGCATTGTGGCTTGATTTGGGGTAGCGGTTGTGCTGGGTTGGGGCTAGCGTGTCCTTTTTATAGGAAAAAGGGGATGGAGTCTTCCTTCGCACGCTTGCGAATGAGACACCTCGGGTGCTGGTCACTGGCGCGTGATCGACAGGCTAGGTTGATAGGTTTGGCACCGACTGCCAAAAGGTGTCGGGTCCTTTGGCGGTCATCTTGCACGAGAAGCTTGGCTGGGGTTCAGTTATGGCTTGGTGGGTTGGTTTGCCTAAGATTATTGACCTTGCTAAGATAGGATTAGCCAATGGTCAGCTTGGCTCTGATACCAAGTCTGTGGCGACCAGTTTTCCGGGTATTAACTTCCAGAAAAGGGCCGTCATGCTCACCAGCCCCAGGATTACTGTTAGCTGATGAGACACCGACTTGATACAGAATCTCCAAGCAAAATACAAAATATGAAGTACTAGACCATTCTGGCCTGTGAGTACAACAAATGGTTTCTAGTGGTTTATGGCGGAAGCGGTTTGTGAATCATCAATGTCTATGGGACTCCAATTCCCACAAGAATAGCTGACCAGGCAAACTCCTATCTTCACGAGGCTGCTATCACCGTTGCTTAGGTTCCGGGGCCGTCATCGCGTCGCTCCTCTCCATGCAAGAAATCTGGCCAGGACAATAGCCAGGGACCAGCCAGTGAGTACTTTGAATGTACTCGCAAACATTATGAACACTGGGATAATATAAATGATAATCATGCACTGAAATATTCTATGATCACATCGTCAGTCATGAATAAAATCTGATATCCATGCAAACATATTATTTATATGCAACATGAACGAGTAATAATGGAGTGGAAATAAAATGCCGCAGTCGGGCGTCTGTGCGACACCGCATAAAGGGCTTATAAAGTAAATAAATAACAAGCAATGCCACAGTCGGGCGTCTCAGCGACACCGCATAAAGGGCTTATAAAGTAAATAAATAACAAGCAATGCCACAGTCGGGCGTCTCAGCGACACCGCATAAAGGGCTTATAAAGTAAATAAATAACAAGCAATGCCACAGTCGGGCGTCTCAGCGACACCGCATAAAGGGCTTATAAAGTAAATAAATAACAAGCAATGCCACGATCAGGCGTCTCGGCGACACCGCATAAAGGGCTTATAAAGTAAATAAATAACAAGCAATGCCACGATCGAGGCGTCTCGGCGACACCGCATAAAGGGCTTATAAAGTAAATAAATAACAAGCAATGCCACGATCAGGCGTCTCGGCGACACCGCATAAAGGGCTTATAAAGTAAATAAATAACAAGCAATGCCACCACGGTCGAGCGTCTCAGCGACACCGCATAAAGGGCTTATAAGGTAAATAAATAGCAAGCAATGCCACAGTCGGGCGTCTCAGCGACACCGCATAAAGGGCTTATAAAACAAATAATAACAATGAATATCCAGGGGTTAGAACCGTCCCAGGGATACTCAATAGTTCAAATAATATAATGGGTTAGTGCATAATAATAATAAAAATTATCATAATCAGCACAAGTCATGATCCAAGTTTTGTTTTTAACGGTTTCCCCTCTGAAGACAGACACTAAGACCGACACTTGACCCAACCCAGACTTTAGTCCTTAACCATGGACACGGCTACTCGAATAGGTTTAATCTCTGCAGAGGGTGTACTCTTTACCCACGAGCAATGGATTCCTTTAGTCCATCGGGACTAATTCCGCCTACGGTCTTTTAATTGAAAACACACCTGACTTGCACACACCAGTTTGACTTACCGGTGTCTGGAATCACCCACGACACATGTTAAGAAAAACTCTAAGTGGGGCGCTACAACCTCGCGTAGCATGGGATCAAATTTATATCGCGCGCTCTAAGGGGTGGCCTCCCCTCTCGGTCTCAACCGGAAACACCCATGCCCCCGAACCAGGTGGCATGCCTACCGGCCACAACCGGTATCTTCCACCGTGGCTTCTCTGTACGGTGTGTGCTCAAAAGGGGTTGACGACTTACTGAACCGTACCCTACCTGCGGCAGGGGCAAGTGGTAGTACGAGGCAAGTATGGGGTAACTAGATACAAGACTCGATCTGTGGTCGACTCAGGAGGTTTATGAATTCCCTGTATGACATGTATCACAAATATATATCAACCAACAAAATCAACACCCATTATACCTGACCATGCCATACCGGACATAACTGTCCTGACGGAGACCGGCGACAAACTCATGCTTACCCAAGGCAGAGGTTCTCCCGGATTCCTTTCTGGCATGCATGCAAGGTACATGGGGATGATTACCATCACAAGTATATTCATTTCCAACAGCAAGGGAATCACTAATATGCTTCCATGCAAATGATCCTATCACATGAAATAATAAGTACTCCGAAATAAAGCGGTGTTATAAACGCGTCAACTAACACACCAAAATATATCATGCCGGGGTTCAGAATGCTTGCCTTCAAGTTGTGGAGGGGTGAGGTGTTCTCCAAAACTTTTGAAAGTTTCCTCCTCTCTCTCCAAAATCTCTGGGAATACGCCTTCACTTATCCAGCGTGGAGCGGCACTGGGTCACTGACGGTGGGCCCGCCTGGCCCACTGGTCAGGTTTGACCAGTCTATCTCTCCCTCCTCTTCTTCTGCCCGAACGGCGGCGAGGCAACGGCGATCAACGCCGGCGAACGGCGGCTTCCCGCGGGCTCCAGAGGGTCGGGATGGATCCGCAAGACCGGGGCGGTCCTCCCGGTGGTCGTTGGGTCGGGGAGGGTGGAGTGAGTCGCCGACGGTGAGCTTTGCGGCGGAGGGGGCTTCGGGAGCAAAGTGGGTTTGGGGCTACGGTGGTTCCCGATCAAAATCGAGCAGGGGGTTGTATTCACGGGAGGAAGAGAGAGCTCCTGGTGAAGAGAATGGAGAGGGGGAAGCTCTGGTGGCGCCAGAATGGCCGGGGCAGTGGCGGCGGCTGCGGTTGCTGGAGATGGGGAAGGATACCTCCCCGGGTCGATTGGCTGCCAATGGGGGTCCAAGGGAGATGGCTAGTGACTACCTGCGTGCGGGGACGAGCTCGGGGCGTCTTAAATAGGTGATCAGGGTCGGTTCCGACGGTGGCCACGGATAAGGTCGCCGGCGACCGCCATTCTGTAGCTAGGGTGTCGTGGCGGCGACGACCACTAGTGGACACGCTTGAGGATGAGCTTGCGCTGCTCCACGGGGCAGGTGGCGAGCGGGAGAGGCTCGGGCGGCGCCGACCTGAGCAGGGTTGTCGGGCGGCCGTGGCGGCTAGCTCCTGGCTTGCCGGAGGCGTGGCGAGGCTGCTGGCGGCGTTACGGTGAGGGTTTGCGTGGCGCGGCTCTGAAGTGAGGGCAAAAACCAGGGGCGCCACGGCTCGGGCGCGGCACGTGCAATACGCGTGCTCTGCTCGCGCCCAGAGCACGCACTGAACGTGCTCGATGAAATGCCAATACATGCTAGGGGGCTCGGATGAGGTTGGCAAGCAACAGGACTAAGTTAGAGATAGAGGGGAGATCAAGGGACAAAGTGGTTTGGTCAGGAGACCAAGTACACAGTGCAAACAAAAACTCATGTCAAAACAGATCATGCCCATAAGGTGTTTGACAAAATGCCAAGGGCACTTAGGCATTTCTTGGAGTGGCCAAAATCTCCAAGTTAGTGTCTCCTTGGATGCATGAGAGGGTGGTGAAGTTAGTTTGCTAAAAGGAGAAACTTGTTAGTGCAAGTTTTGCGAAACTACAATTTTGAATAGACATTAAATGGCATTGTTGCAAGCACATAGAATCTTCCAATGGGTCCACTCTCCTGGACTTAAGGGTTTGGCAGGGAGGACTACAAGTAGGAAAAGAAATCATGGAACAAGGGGCAACCAAAAAGGTGGTTGCTGTACAAAACCTCAAGTTGGACCAGAATGGAAAAGAGGATGATTCACTCAATTTCTCCAATGAACATCACTAGGTTTTTGCAAAAGGTTGAATACTATGCTACTACTGACATCCCAAAACTTTGGTGGAAGCTCTAAGGAAAATTTCAAATGGGTTGTAGTGCAAATCTGTTCACTGGACCAGATTTTCAAATATAGTGTAGAGCTCAGAATATTCAATGGGCAGAAGATATTTTGGCACAAAAGTGGTTTAAATGCTCCATATGACATCTCCAAATTTTAGTGAGAATTTTGAATGAATTTATAAAAGGGTTGCAGTTCAAATGGGACCCTAAACTTATGAAAAACCAATTTAGAAAAACAAAGCTCAGGGGGAAAAATTAATAATATAAATAATCCTATTGATAAAGAATTGTTTTATTAGAGAGAGTAAGAGAGTCCAAAAAGATTGGGAAGTTCTCACTTGGGGTAAAAACTCCATAAAAACCAAGAAAGGAAAGGTTCTGAAATCAAGAAAAACCAAGAAAAGGAAAGTTTATAATTCCTGGCAAGATTTTAATTAACAAAACAAGGTTAGAATTTTTTTTGGGTGTCACACCTGGTCACCGGCGGAGGCACAATATGGACAGACCTACAATGCGGTCCGCACTCTTATAGCTTTTTTAATTTTTCTAACCATTTTTTATCTTTTACCACAGGTGACTCAATTTGCTGAGAAGTCCTTTAACCAAGGCAAGGCAGCGCAGATGTGCGACATGAGGTCCAAATGCTCTTTGTAGACCGCAATCTTTATTTCAAACCTGTAAAGTGCCACTTTTTCTCAGACTTCGACCCCTGGCATTACAAATTGCCAGGGGCTCGATACGACAAAATATGAGTTGCCTACAAGTCCGAAAAACAGCTTAATAGCGCACTTCAGCGTCACGAGTTTGGCCTTATATGCATCAGCTCCCAATCATCTCTTTGGTCAATAGTTGGGTAGCTCGGCTCCTGTGCTTACTACCTTATGTTATGCTCTATCGGCTAGGGTAGTAAATGGAGAACTACTGCGATTGTGTCCTGGTTTATCCAGATGAGCACCTCAGTAGAGAAAGCCAAAAACTGATTGTCATGATGCGGTGAGAGTTGGTCAACCAATCGATGACTCATCAGAATCTTTGTGATTCCTCCCGTATTACATGAAGGACCATTCTTTCGGTCATGCGCCGTATTCGGATAACCGCGTATATACCAGGGGCTATATCATAGCCCCACCGTCAAACTCCTATGGCTAAGTGAAAGTGTTAAAGCCCTATAGTCTGATTGCCTGGTTCACCGCATTGACACCTCCTTAATGGACCAAGACGTTGGGTCAAGAGTGATCAGGTGATTTTCCGAACACCCCCGCATTATATGCGAGGGGGTTGAAGCCGACGACTGGTTAACTTTCAGATTATACAAAAATTAAAACAGCCGCACAAGAGGAACCAAAATTTTCAGGCAAAAGTATAAAACAAAACATAGCCCTAACATGTCATAATATTGTTTTTACAATTTTGATACATCTCACTCAAACATGACATCTTTCAAGCACTGACCTGCTATCAAACGGGCACCCTCTAGGACATCCTCAAAATAATATTCTGGCGCGCGACGGTCCTTGCCCTCGGGTGGACTCTTTGCCGCAATATCGGTGGCCTTCATCTTCGCCCAATACGTCTTCACGCGGGCAAAGGCCATCCGTGCACCTTAAATGCACGTTGACTGCTTAACAGCATCGATACGCGGCACCACATCAACAAGTCGCTGCACCAAGCCGAAATAACTATTAGGAATTGGCTCTGTCGGCCACAGCCGGACCACGACGTCCTTCTTGGCAGATCCGGATATCTTGTGGAGCTCGGCCCACTGAGCCATCTGTTCATTCAACAACGGCGGACGCTTTGGCATGCTGAATTGCGACCAGAAAAGCTTCTCCGGTGCATGTCCTTCTCGCGGTTGGAAAAATTGCACAGCATCGGAGACACTCTTCGGAAGGTCCAAGAATGCGTCTGGAGAACTCCACATTTTGTTAAGGTGGGCATACTTTGGATCGCTGAACTTAGTCTGTAATAAGAAAGGCTTACTAGCTGCTATCTCCCCAGCTTGCCGAATCTCCTCCCGGGCCGCCCTTGATTCGGACCGTGCTTGTCTCGCCTCTTGTAAGGCCTTGTCGAGATCGGTCGTCTTGGCTTTGTTATCTTTCTTGAGAAGCTCGCATCGGCAACCACATTACTCATCATGGCTTGCTCCTTGGCCCAGGCAAGCTCAGCTCGAAGGGTCTCAACTGCAGCGGCACCATCGTCAGATATGCATACTTCAGTATACAATTCTCAGCGTCATGCTCATATTATAGTACTTGCATATACTGGATGCCCCAAAGACATAACTTGCACCTCGTCGAGCCGCCTGTTAATAAGCGTGATGTCATCATCCGCCACATCAAGTTTCTGCTGCAGCTTGGGTAGTCGCCAGGGACGTAACATCCTGTGTTCCAATCAATCTGGTTATTCCTGGGCATATTTTTTCTTGATCTTCTAATCGCCTCCCTTTGGACGCCAACCAGAGTCTCAGGGGCTACTATCTATACACATGCGCATTTTGCTTTTATAGCACAATTGAAAATAGTACATTACATACCTCAAAGCCTCTTAGCAGGCCCGTAAATGCTTCATTCAATCCGCTTTTCATGGACAGAATCCTCTCAACTACCGTACTCATTAAGGTACAATGATCTTATGAGACGGACACATGTTGCAACATACCCATCAAGGTATCCGGCGCCTCCGAATCCCTGGGAGCGGCCGCGGGAGTACGGACACCCTTCAAAGGGTTATGCTTACAAAACCCTAGAGTTGGCCCCAGCTATAAACCTGATAGTCCGGGGCCTTTATTATTGGTCCCCGCATGGGCCGCACACCCCGGTTCCTTGACGGCCGAAGTATTGCCTTCGGGCCTAGTCTTCATTGTTCCTTGCACTATTTGTTGATCGGGAGAGATCCTCCGGGCCGACACCTCAGAGTCGTCTGCCCTATTGGACGGGGAGGTATGTGGAGGTCTCTCGCTTTACATCATCTCCGGAAGAAGATCCCCCAAAGAAGAGGACTGTTGAGGAAGGCTACACGTGAACTGCAAACCATATATTTTAAATATTACCGTTGCAACCAGGAAAGGACGAGATATGTTTAATACACCCTCGTTCACTTACGATTCGGCTAAGGGCTTGTCTTTGTGGAGGAACTGAGCGACCACGTCGTCTCCCGAACCAGAACCGCCTAACAGGGATACCTTCCCTCGCTTAGAAGCTTTTATCCTCAAATCTTCGGAGGCGGCCCTCTTCTTCCCATGGGGAGAAGAGATGTCAGTTTCGCCTTCCCCTTTTTCTTCGGAAGGGGGAGTTCTAATCTCCCCAGACATGGTGTCTGGCATGCCTCTAGAATGGGGGCCGCCTTGAGCCTTCTTGCTCTCTTCCTCGCCCTCCTTCGCCGGCACTTGATACGCCGCCGGAGCCAGCATCCTTGTTAACACCGGATCAGCTGAGTCTTCGGGAAGAGGTGCCGAACACCTAATCCTCTCCGCCTTCTTTATCCAGCCCTGGCCTGATACGGTTTTCTCAATATGTTGCTTTGAGATATTTAACTAAACTGTGTTTGGGAGTCGAGTGCTTACCGGGATATCCGGATGGTTGCAGTCAAGTCTGATGTCCTCTGAAGTATCCGGCCACTGTTTTCGTGTCCCAAAAAATAATTTCCACATTCCTACGAGCGTCATGCCGAAGAAGTGCCGAAGGGTTCGTGATCCTTCCGGATTGAACTTCCACATGCGGAGAGGTTGTCACTAGCACGGTAGGATCCGACGGACTAGCATTACTTGGATTACGTTGATAAGACTGTCTCCTTTTCAGTGAGGCTCCAGATGTGGCTTTGCACCGCCTGCAATTCATCAATTGATCCCCAGTCCAGCCCCTTATTAATCCATGATGCAAGCTGTAATGGAGGGCCTAATCAGAACGCAGGAGTAGCTGCCCACCTAGTACCACGGGGTTCGATGTAAACCCACTCCCGCTGCCATAGGTCGGAAGTTCTGTGAAGGAGCCTTTTGGCCAAGGAGTATTGGAGGGTTTGCTCACTGTAGCACCACCGCACTCTGCTTGTTTCCTGTCGATTACCTTCAACTTTACATTAAAGGTCTTGAGCCACAAGCCAAAGTGTAGGGGAATTCGGAGGAAGTCTTCGCACCTGATGATGAACACCGTGACATGGAGAAAGGAGTCCGAAGCTAGATCGTGAAAATCTAGCCCGTAATAGAACATGAGCCCTTGAACAAAGGGGTGAAGAGCGAACCCTAGCCCTCGGAGGAAGTGGGAGATGAATACGACCCTCTCGCCGGATCTGGGAGTAGGAATAACCTGCCCTTGAGCAGGAAGCCTGTGGGGGATTTCCGCGGTCAGGTATCTTGCCGCTCGGAGCTTCGCAATATCCTCCTCCGTGACGGAGGAGGCCACCCACCGGCCTTGAGGGCTGGGTCCGGACATGACTGGGAAGCTCGAAGCGATTAAATTAAGCCTTGGGTGCTGGAACTCGAGGTTGGAGAGGTTGAGGACAGGGTTGGCGTAAAGGAGAAATACGGGTCTTAGCCCCTTTATATAGGCGATGAATATCAAACGCCTCCTCCCAGGCCTTAAAACCTACCTATTCCTAAGGAATATGCCAACAAAACGGTTGGTTACCCACGCCCGTATTAATGAGAATCCCTTTATAAGGCGACACGATCTATGCTTCGACAAGTTGTGCCAATAAAAACGCGTCTGGAAACATGGAGCGGCAGGCTAAAAACCGGTTCGAAATAATAACCGGGTGGTGACGTGATGTCACGCTACCAAAAGTTGTCAGCAGATTGGACTCGTGAGATATTATACTCTATGCGGTGGTGTGTGGAACTTGTTTTGCAGAGCCGGACACGTTCATTGCGTTCGAAGACTATTTTGGAGTATCCTAAGAAGGAACCCTCCTTGCAATACCGAAGACAATGTGCACGCCGGACACATCGTCATTGAAGCCTGCTCAGGGGCTACTGAGGGAGTCCTGGACTAAGGGGTCCTCGGGCGTCCGGACTATTGGACATGGGCCGGACTGATGGGCTGTGAATATACAAGACCGAAGACTCTCACCTGTGTCCGGATAGGACTCTCCTTGGCGTGGAAGGCAAGCTCGGCGTCTGATATGAAGATTCCTTTCTCTGTAACCGACTTTGTACAACCCTAGCCCCCTCTGGTGTCTATATAAATCGGAGGGTTTAGTCCATAGAGGCAATCATAATCATACAGGCTAGACTTCTAGGGTTTTAGCCATTACGATCTCGTGGTAGATCAACTCTTGTAATACTCATATTCATCAAGATCAATCAAGCAGGAAGTAGAGTATTACCTCCATAGAGAGGGCACGAACCTGGGTAAACATCGTGTCCCCCCGTCTCCTGTTACCATCAACCTTAGACGCACAATTCGGGACCCCCTACCCGAGATCCGCTGGTTTTGACACCGACACCGTTCGAGCAAGCATGTGAGTCGACGGGAGGCGTGCGAGCAGATTGTTGCACCGGCTGACAGGGAGGCGTGCGAGCAGATCGCTACGCAGGCTAGCCAGGAGGCGAGCCCTTTGACCAGGCTCCGCCACCCACCTTCGTCCCAACTGTTCCCACTTTTCATGTCGCCGGCGCTGCAGTTTAAAATCAACCCCGCACTACCTGATGTGGACACAAACCTAGGGTAGGGTAATGGGCCTGACCTATACGTCCTACCTAAGGTCCTTGTCCTAAGAACAAAGAAGTTCAAGAATCAGAGGAAGGGATCCGGCAAAGGTGTCGAGTGAAGTCCACTCGACCTATCATCCACTCGGAGATCCCACCTTATCCAGGTCACTCGACCATCAAACCACTCGACAATAAGAAGACCTAAAGCCGCTCCGCGCAGCAACGGTCGGGCATTTACTCAGATATTTAATGATCATTTGTAGCACT
Source organism: Aegilops bicornis (assembly GCA_021605145.1). Lineage (NCBI taxonomy): Eukaryota > Viridiplantae > Streptophyta > Magnoliopsida > Poales > Poaceae > Aegilops > Aegilops bicornis. The sequence goes on from CM038673.1 coordinate 546,082,701, forward strand.
TCAATACAGGCGTTACCTGTAATGCCAGCTCTTTATGTACATTGAATCCTATGTAATGGAGGGGAGCTGGGGTCCTGGCGCACTCTATATAAGCCACCCCCCTCCTCTGGGACAAGGGTTCGCACCCCCTGTAACTCACACGCTCATAATCCAGTCGACCGCCTCCGGACTCCGAGACGTAGGGCTATTACTTCCTCCGAGAAGGGCCTGAACTCGTAAAACTTGCTTGTACAACTCCTCCATAGCTAAGATCTTGCCTCTACATTCCTACCCCCATTCTACTATCAGACTTAGAACCACGACAGTTGGCGCCCACCGTGGGGCAGGTGTCTTAGCGACTTGTTGCAGAAGTTGCAATTTTTCCGATCCCCTTCATCATGGTTTCAGACGAAGGTTTGGCTGAGGGCCGCGAGATCCGTCTCGGCGGGCTCGTGTTCGTCGCCGACGACTCCGCTTGGCTTCAGGAGGCTCCACTCGACGTCGACGCACTCCCCGTCCGCGGGGCAACACACTTTCGCGCGTGCATTTGCGGCGTCCTCCTGCGGCAGCCGTCGACCCAGTATCGGTCGGCTCCTGTAGCGTCCTCCCTCCCTGTCGCCCGCCAGCGCAAGTGTTCCGGTTGATCAAGGCTTCAGCGGTGGTGAGGCATGTGGTGGCTCGCCAGTCAGTCACCCCTCAAGTCGCGGCGATCGAGCCCGACGAAACTCTATGGCTTGTTTGACCTATCGACTGGCTCCGCAGAGACTGCATCCGAGTGCGACAGCAGTGATCCCACGGCGGAAGTTCTGATGGTCGATGGACCTCGCAGTCCTCCCGTCTTCCCTCGCGCCGACGGTGGCGACGGCGGAGGCGATCCGTCGCACGCCCATGAGGAATACCTCCCCGAGCCCCTCTCTTCGCAGCAGAGGGAAGAACTTCGCCGCCGGAACATGGATGCACTTCACACTCCTATTGTTGGAGAAACCCACGAGGCCCGGGCCTTGGAGGACGCGCGCCTGGCCAACCTGGCTGACTGCACTCGACTGGAGAACCTCCAGCGCGTACTCGACGAGCGTGCGCATCAGCGGGTTCCAGAATCCTGTCGACGTCAACTCTTTCCACCTCCGACTCAGGTATATCAAACTCCGATCCAGAATCTTACAGCTACAGCTCGAATAGCAGAGTCGATCCAGCCCTCCCAGTCAGAAGCTGGCAGAGGTCTAATGCAGATCAGAGCTTTGCTCCGGGCAGCGAGAGAACAGAATACGGCTGTGTCACAGTCGCGGAATAGGATCCATAGCAGGTCCGTTATGGCAGATACAGTCCAGACGGCTCATAGCCCAAGATCGCCCCCGAGGCGTGAGGGACGTGGAGACCGACGACATCAGCACAGAAACCGTGAGCAGTATGATCACCGGCTTGATCATGATGATCGTCGTCGAGTGCCCACACCTCCTCCAAGGAGTGGGTCATACATGCCTCGGCATTATGATGACAGGCATCCTCACAGTGTTGGGCGAAGGATTCCAGTCGACCCCAGGGAGCCAGGCTTTGATGCGTGATCTATTCTCGTTCAGGGTTTGGTCGACAGAAACAGAGCTCACCGAGAAGGTCATGATAGATATTTACCAACTAGCAGCAGAGTGCATGTCTCAGGTCCAGAGTGCTTCAGCAGAGCCATCAGGGCCGCAGTGATTCCTCCCAACTTCAGGTTGGCGACTGGAGTCAGTAAGTTCACTGGTGAGTCCAAGCCTGACACTTGGCTTGAGGACTACCGAGTGGCTGTTCAGATTGGCGGCGGCAATGATGAAGTGGCCATGAAACACCTTCCTCTGATGTTGGAGGGCTCGGCCAGAGCATGGCTGAATCAATTAAGCGCCCTGAAGCATTTCTCGTTGGGAGGATCTTGCCCGTTTGTTTGTCAGAACATTTGAGGGAACATGCAACTGGCCAGCAGGGTTGACAGAGCTGCAATCTTGTGTGCAGAAGCCGAATGAAACTTTGAGGGATTATATCCAGAGATGGATCACGTTGCATCACACGGTGGAGAATGTGTCTGATCACCAAGTAGTTTGTGCCTTCAAAGAAGGCGTCAAGTATCGAGAGTTGAATCTGAAGTTCGGTCGGACCAGAGACATGTCTCTGAGTCGAATGATGGAGATTGCCACCAAGTATGCTAATGGTGAAGAGGAGGATCGGCTCCGGAGTGGCAAGCACAAAACAGTCGCCCATGAAACCGGAGGAGGAAACTCCAGTCGGAAGCAGAAGTGCAAAGCCGAGCCAGCTGCTCCTGTGGAAACCTTAGCCGTGACTCAGGGAAAATACAAAGGGAAGCTCAAAGGGCCGTGGAACCCTAAGAAAGTAAAAGATCAAGATGGAAATGATGTGCTGGATTTGCCATGCCACATCCACACAAAGAAAGATGAAGAGGGTAAAATCATTTACCCGAAGCATACCACTCGACAGTGTCGACTCCTGATCCAGCAGTTCCGAGAGAAACAACCCAAAGAAAAGGAAAAAGAGTCAGACAAAGTTGAGTACAAGGAGGAAAGCTGAGCATCGTTTGCGAGTCGACCCAAAAGTGAAACCGGTAAAAGAACATCTTCGACGGTCCGTCGTATAGAAGAGAAAAGCAATCGGTGAAGAAGTGGCTCGGCTCTTGGCAGCTGAGTTTATTCGAGAGATTTACCACTCCGAGTGGTTAGCTAATGTTGTCATGGTCCCCAAGAAGGACGACTCACTTCGCATGTGCATCGACTTCAAGCATATCAATCGGGCCTGCCCGAAGGATCACTTTCCTCTCCCTCGCATCGATCAAATAGTCGATTCGACTGCGGGGTGTGAGCGTTTGTCCTTTTTGGACGCTTATTCCGGGTATCATCAGATCCGTCTATATGGACCCGATGAGATTAAAACAGCTTTCGTCACCCCATTCGGGTGCTTCTGTTATGTCACTATGCCATTCGGCCTGAAGAATGTTGGAGCCACATTCATGCGGATGATTCAGAAGTGTTTACTCACTCAAATCAGTCAGAATGTGGAAGCGTACATGGATGACATTGTGGTCAAGTCACGTAAAGGTTCTGACCTACTGGCTGACCTTGCTGAAACCTTTGCCAACCTCAGGAGGTATGATATCAAGCTTAATCCATCGAAGTGCATGTTCAGAGTTCCAGGAGGAAAATTACTCGGTTTTCTCGTTTCGAAACGAGGGATCGACGCTAACCCCGAGAAAGTCGGTGCCATACTCTGGATGAAACGCCCTATGCGTGTGCATGATGTCCAGAAGCTTACTGGTTGTTTGGCCGCCCTAAGTCGATTCATTTCTCGACTTGGTGAGAAGGCACTGCCTCTCTAACAACTGATGAAAAAGTCAGATAAGTTCGAGTGGACTCCTGAAGCTGATGCAGCATTTGCAGAGCTCAAAGCCCTGCTTTCCACCCAGCCGGTGCTTGCTGCCCCAATCAGCAAAGAGCCTTTACTGCTTTATATTGCAGCCACTGGACAAGTCGTCAGTACAGTACTTACGGTCGAGCGGGAAGAAGAGGGAAAAGCCTATAAAGTTCAGCGCCCGGTTTATTATGTTTCTGAAGTTCTGACTTGTCAAAGCAGAGATATCCACACTATCAGAAGCTTGTTTATGGGATTTACATGACCACGAAGAAGGTTGCACACTATTTCTCTGACCACTCTATTACAGTTGTCAGCGATGATCCATTAATGGGATTTTGCACAATGTGAGATGCAAGCGGTCGAGTGGCAAAATGGGCGATTGAACTCCTTCCCTTAGATATCAAGTTTGAGGCAAAGAAAGCTATCAAGTACCAAGCAATAGCAGATTTCCTCGCTGAGTGGATCGAACAGCAATTGCCGACTCAAGTTCACTCGGAGCACGGGACCATGTTCTTCGATGGTTCCAAGATGCTGAGTGGTTCTGGTGCCGGGGTGGTACTGGTATCCCCCCGAGGAGACAAGCTCAGATATGTACTCCAGATTCACTTTGATTCCTCCAATAACGAAGCAGAATATGAAGCACTCTTGTATGGGTTGCGCATGGCCATTTCACTCGGCGTCCACCGCCTCATGGTCTATGGCGACTCAGATTTGGTGGTCAATCAAGTGATGAAAGAGTGGGACGTCAGAAGCCCAGCCATGAATGGCTATTGCAATGCGGTGAGGAAGTTGGAGAAGAAGTTTGAGGGGTTCGAGCTCCATCATATACCCATTTGGAAAATCAAGCAGCCGATGATTTGGCAAAGATAGGTTCCAAGAGAGAAGCCATTCCCAGCAATGTGTTTTGGAACACATTCACACACCGTCGATTCAAGAAGATCCTTTCACGGAAGAGCCCCGCAGCCTAAGAGCGCCACAGATCCGGTGAAGTCGAGGTCCCGGCCGTGGTCGACCTAATCATGGAGGTTGGTCATCACTCCCATTTGGACGATTACCTTACATCGCGTACATCCTTAGGAAAGAACTCCTAGAGGATGAAGAAGAGGCTCGACAGATCGTCCGTCGATCCAAAGCCTTTACTGTGATAAGGGGACAATTGTTCAGGGAAAGTCTGACTGGGGTTAGTCAGAAATGCATAATGCCAGAAGAAGGTCGAATGATCCTCAACGACATCCACTCGGGGACCTATGGTCACCATGCGTCCTCTCGGGCCATTGTGGCTAAAGCATACCGAGCCAGGTTTTATTGGCCACGAGAAAATGAGATGGCAAAAGATATAGTCGACAGATGTGAATGTTGCCAGTTTTACTCTGATATGTCTCACAAGCCAGCATCAGCCCTGAAGACCATTCCCCTCGTCTGGCCCTTTGCTGTTTGGGGATTGGATATGGTTGTACCACTGAGAACTGGTAGGAGTGGCTTCACTCATGTGCTTGTAGCAGTCGACAAGTTTACCAAATGGATTGAAGCTAAACCTATCAAGAATCTTGAAGCCAACACCACTGTTAGCTCATCAGAGAATTGACATTCAGATATGGAGTTCCGCATAGCATCATCACTGACAATGGGTCGAACTTAGATTCTGATGAGTTTAGAGCTTTCTGCGCTTCTCAAGGCACACGAGTCGACTATGCTTCAGTCGCTCACCCGCAGTCGAATGGACAGGCAGAAAGAGCAAACGGCCTAATTCTCAAGGGATTGAAACCCCAACTGATGTGTGATCTCAAACACGCAGCAGGCGCCTGGGTTGATGAACTTCGATCAGTTCTTTGGGGATTGAGGACAACTCCCAATCGGTCGACTGTACGAACTCCTTTCTTTTTGGTCTATGGAGCTGAAGCTGTTCTGCCAAGTGACCTACTCCACAACGCACCCCGAGTCGAACTCTTCTCTGAAGAGGAAGCAGAACATGCCCGGCAGGATTCAGTTGATCTCTTAGAGGAGGAAAGAGAGATGGCCTTGATCCGGTCGACCATTTATCAGCAAGACTTGCGTCGATTCCATTCCAGAAACGTGAGGGGTCGAGCCTTTCAAGAGGGAGACTTGGTTCTTCGAGTCGACCAACAGAAGCCACACAAGCTCGCCCCTGCTTGGGAAGGCCCCTTCATTATCACAAGAGTTCTCCACAATGGAGCATACCATCTTTACAATGTCGAGCATCAGAAAGATGAGCCACGAGCTTGGAATGCAGAGCTGCTCCGCCCCTTTTATACTTAAGTACTCACTCGGATGAGATGTAATAAGAAATACCTTTGTAGTTTATTTATCAAAGACAAGAGCTTTATAATCTTCCTAAACGATTGTTGTCGCTTTTATTTAAGTCTGAAATCCCCCAGTGGGTGACTTAGCTGCGAATCTGTTTCGCCTAAGTTCAAAAAATCCTACCGAGTGGTGAGCAAGCCTCTCACTCGGGGGCTTAGCTGCGAATCCGTTTCGCCTAAGTTCAAAAAATCCTACCGAGTGGTGAGCAAGCCTCTCACTCGGGAGCTTAGCTGTGAATCCGTTTCGCCTAAGTTCGAAAAATCCTACCGAGTGGTGAGCAATCCTCTCACTCGGGGGCTTAAGTTTGAAAAAAGGGGCAATTCAATTTCTCCCCCTAACTTGAGCCACCACCTGGCATTTGCCCCTAATTTTCAGGTATGCTCAAAAATACCCCTCTTCCATCAAGTCACCTTACAGAAATGCCCTTATGTGCCATTACTGTTCGGTCAAAGGGGTTTGACCGTCTAGTGAACAGTAAATTCGAAAAAAATAGAAAAAAATAAAAAAAATCTGAAAATTTATGGGATCGAAGATACTCAAGAGATCAAGGTGCGTGCAAATTTTCGCGTAGTTTGGACATTCCAGCAGCTCGTGTCAAAGGAAAAACTTTAAAATGTATGCTGGGAACAGTAAATTCAAAAAAATAGCAAGAAAATTACAAAAAATATGAAATTTTTTGGCATCAAAGAGGCTGGGGTGCGCAAGGTGTGTGCTAATTTTTGTTGTGTTTTGACACTGTAGGAGCTCGTGGAGAAAAAAAATTGGCGCAGAATTTTTTTGAAAAAAATGCACTATTTTTTTTGCTAGAGCACCTCGCATGTCATTTGATCACAAACATTTGCAAGCACCTTGCGCACCCAAGCCTCTTTGATGCCAAAAAAATTATATTTTTTAAAAATTTTCTTGCTACTTTTTTGAATTTATTGTTCATAGCGTATAGATTTATATTTTTTCCTTTGCCACGAGTTCCTGAAATGTCCAAATAGCGCAAAAATTTGCATGCACCTTGCGCCCTTGAGTATCTTTGATCCCACAAAATTTCAGATTTTTTTGATTTTTTTGCTATTTTTTTCGAATTTACTGTTCATTGTGTTACTATTCACCAGACGGCCAAAGCCCTTTGACCGGACGGCAAGGGCATTTCTATAAGGTGAATTTATGGAAGAGGGGTATTTTTGAGCATACCTGAAAATTAGGCGCAAATGCTAGGTGGTGGCTCAAGTTAGGGGGACAAATGGAATTGTCCTTTGGAAAAATCCTACCGAGTGGTGAGCAAGCCTCTCACTCGGGGGCTTAGCTGCAGTCCAGTACTCGCCTAAGTTTGAAAAAATCCTACCGAGTGGTGACCAAGCCTCTCACTCGGGGGCTTAGCTGCTGTCCAGTACTCGCCTAAGTTTGAAAAATCCTACCGAGTGGAGAGCAACCCTCCCACTCGAGGGCTTAGTTGTAGTCGAGTACTCACCTAAGTTTGAAAAATCCTACCGAGTGGAGGGCAACCCTCCCACTCGGGGCCTTAGCTGCAGTCCAGTACTCGCCTAAGTTTGAAAAATCCTACCGAGTGGAGAGCAACCCTCCCACTCGGGGGCTTAGTCAGATCCAAGAGGTCGCCTAAGTTTGAAAAATCCTACCGAGTGGAGAGCAACCCTCCCACTCGGGGCTTAGCTGCAGTCCAGTACTCGCCTAAGTTTGAAAAATCCTACCGAGTGGAGAGCAACCCTCCCACTCGGGGGCTTAGCTACAGTCCAGTACTCGCCTAAGTTGGAAAAATCCTACCGAGTGGAGAGTAATCCTCACACTCGGGGGCTTGATACGTCTCCGTCGTATCTACTTTTCCAAACACTTTTGCCCTTGTTTTGGACTCTGACTTGTATGATTTGAATGGAACTAACTTGACCGACGCTGTTTCAGCAGAATTGCCATGATGTTGTTTTATGTGCGTAAAATGAAGTTCTCGGAATGACCTGAAACTCCACGGAATATCTTTGAATAAGTAATAAAAATCCTCGCCAAAGATGAAGACTAGGGGCCCACACCACTGTCCCACGAGGGTGGGGCGCCCCCCCTCTGGCGCGCCCCTACCTCGTGGCCCCCCTGGAAACCTTCCGACGCAAACTCCAACTCTATTTATTGGCTTTCGGGGAGAAAAAAAACCAGAGAGAAAGAATCATCACGTTTTACGATACGGAGCCGCCGCCAAGCCCTAATCTCTCTCGGGAGGGCTGATCTGGAGTCCGTTCGGGGCTCCTAAGAGGGGATTAAATGCCGTCGCCATCATCAACCATCCTCCATCACCAATTTCATGATGCTCACCGCCGATGCGTGAGTAATTCCATCGTAGGCTTGCTGGACGGTGATGGGTTGGATGAGATTTATCATGTAATCGACTTAGTTTTGTTAGGGTTTGATCCCTAGTATCCATTATGTTCTGAGATTGATGTTGCTATGACTTTGCTATGCTTAATGCTTGTCACTAGGGCCCGAGTGCCATGATTTCATATCTGAACCTATTATGTTTTCATGAATATATGTGTGTTCTAGATCCTATCTTGCAAGTCCATAGTCACCTACTATGTGTTATGATCCGGCAACCCCGAAGTGACAATAATCGGGACCACTCCCGGTGATGACCATAGTTGGGGGAGTTCATGTATTCACTATGTGTTAATGCTTTGTTCCGGTTCTCTATTAAAAGGAGGCCTTAATATCCCTTAGTTTCCAATAGGACCCCGTTGCCACAGGAGGGTAGGACAAAAGATGTCATGCAAGTTCTTTTCCATAAGCACGTATGACTATATTCAGAATACATGCCTACATTATATTGATGAATTGGAGCTAGTTCTGTGTCACCCTATGTTATAACTGTTACATGACGAACCGCATCCGACATAATTATCCATCACTGATCCGGTGCCTACGAGTTTTCCATATACTAGTTTACGCTTATTTACTTTTCGGTTGCTACTGTTACAATCACTACAAAAATACCAAAAAAATTACCTTTGCTGTCTTTACTTTTGTTACCATTACCACCACTATCATATTACTATGCTACTAAACACTTTGATGCAGATATTAAGTTTCCAGGTGTGGTTGAATTGACAACTAAGCTGCTAATACTTGAGAATATTCTTTGGCTCCCCTTGTGTCGAATCAAAAAATTTGGGTTGAATACTCTACCCTCGAAAACTATTGCGATCCCCTATACTTGTGGGTCATCAAGACCTTTTTCTGGCGCCGTTGCCGGGGAGCATAGCTCTATTCTTTGAGTCACTTGGGTTTTATATCTGCTGGACACTATGAAGAACTTGAAAGACGCTAAGACAACAATTTATCCCTCAACTATGAGGGGAGGTAAGGAACTGCCATCTAGCTCGACACTTGATTCACCTTCTGTTATGAGTAAGCTAGCGACACCTAAACCTGCTTCTGTTATTCGTTCCGATATGTCGCATGTTATTGATGATGCCACTACTTCTATGCTTGATACTTATGTTGAAACTACTTACGTAGCTTGATACTACTGTGCCCCTTGGTGAATTTCTAGATGAACAAATTTCTAGGACTAGAGAAAGAGAAATTTTTGAAACTGAATACAATGATGAAAGTGATGATGAAAATATGAATGCTATTCATGAGGGTTATCTTTTTGATGCGGAATCTTCTGCAGCTATTTTTGCTTGCCAGGATAGATATGAACTTAAGAGGCTGCTAGTTAAATGGAGTAAAGAATCTCTTAGAGATAGGATGAGACCTGACCCTGCTTTTGGTACTTCACCTATCTGTGTTCATGATAAGGATTATGAATTCTCTGTTGATCCTGATATAATTACTTTGGTTGAATCTGATCCTTTTTATGGCTATGAATCTGAAACTGTTGTGGTACATCTTACTAAGTTAAATGATATAGCTGCCCTGTTTACTAATGATGAGAGATCGCGCTACTTTTATATACTCAAAATATTTCCGTTCTCATTAAATGGTGATGCTAAGATATAGTTTAATTCTCTTGATCCTGGTTGTGTGCGTAGTCCCCAGGATATGATTTATTACTTCTCTGCTAAATATTTCCCTGCTCATAAGAAACAAGCTGCTTTGAGGGAAATATACAACTTGGTGTAAATTGAAGAAGAGAGTCTCCCACAAGCTTGGGGGAGGCTTCTCAAGTTACTTAATACTTTGCCTGATCGTCCTCTTAAGAAACCTGAAATACTTGATATCTTTTACAATGGACTAACCGATGCTTCCGGAGATTACCTGGATAGTTGTGCTGGTTCTCTTTTTAGGGAAAGAACACCGGATGAAGCTGAAATTCTATTGAATAATATGTTGACAAATGAAAATAATTGGGCACCTCCTGAGCCAACTCCCAAGCCAGCTCCTGAGCCAATTACTGAGCCTATTCCTAAACCAACTCCGAAGAAGAGAGGTGTTCTATTTCTCAGTCCTGAAGATATGCAAGAGGCAAAGAAATCTATGAAAGAAAAAGGTATTAAAGCTGAAGATGTTAAGAATTTACCTCCTATTGAAGAAATACATGGTCTTGATCTACACTTTGTTGAAGAAGTATATTATCTCAATTCTTTATTCCTTTGAAGAACCTCCGATCCCGATATCCCGACACGGTAGTAAAGGTAAATTCTCTCTATAGATATGATAAAGCTGAAGTCCCTCCTACTAAAATTGCTAGTCGATTGCTTGGATAAGTTTGATAACTTTATGTTTAAGCAAGATGACTTTAATGCTTATTTTGGTAGACAATTAAAACAGAATACCTTTATGATTAAATGCTTGAGTGATTATATGGCTAATATTAGAGGTGAACTTAAACTTGTTAGCAAAGATGCTTCTATGGTTACCACTCAAGTAGAACAAGTACTTAAAGCTCAGAAAGAAGTGCTTTATGAACTGAATAGTAAGAAAAATGATTATGCTGTTAGAGTGGCTACTAGAACTGGTAGAATGACTCAGGAACCTTCGTATCCTGAAGGCCACCCTAAGAGAATCGAGCAAGATTCTTGGAGAAATAATATTAATTTGCCTAGTTCTTCTAAAAGGAAGAAAAAGAAAAATGATAGGACTTTGCAAACTTCTAGTGAACCTATTGCTGAACCACCTGAGAATCCAAATGATATCTCTATGTCTGATCTTTGAAACACAATGCGGTAATGAACATGAACCTAGTGAAAATGTTAATGATGATGTTCATGATGATGCTCAACCTTGTAATGATAATGAAGTAGAAGTTGAACCTGTTGTTGATCTTGATAACCCACAATCAAAGAATCAACGTTATGATAAAAGAGACTTTGTTGCTAGGAAACATGGTAAAGAAAGGGAACCATGGGTTCAGAACCCATGCCTTTTCCTCCAAACCATCAAGGAAAAAGGTTGATGAGGATTTTGAGCGCTTTCTTTGAAATGATTAGACCCATCTTTTATGCGTGTCACGATTAACCGATGTGCTCAAAACAAATCCTTATGCTAAGTTTATGAAAGATATTGTTACAAATAAAAGAAAGATACCGGAAGCTGAAATTTCCACCATGCTTGCTAATTATACTTTTAAGGGTGGAATACCAAAGAAACTTGGAGATCCAGGAGTACCTACTATACCATGCTCCATTAAGACAATTATGTTAAAACTGCTTTATGTGATCTTGGAGCCGGTGTTAGTGTTATGCATCACTCTTTATATCGTAGACATGACTTGAATAAGTTGACACCTACTAAAATATCTTTGCAAATGGCTGATAAATCAAGCGATATACATTGCCGGTATTTGTGAGGATGTGCTGTTGTAGTTGCAAATGTTACTATTTTAACGAACTTTGTTATTCTTGATATTCCTGAGGATGATAGTATGTCTATTATTCTTGGAAGACCTTTTCTTAATACTGCAGGGGCTGTTATTGATTGCAACAAAGGCAATGTCACTTTTCATGTTAATGGTAATGAGCATACGGTACACTTTCCGAGGAAACAACCTCAAGTTTATAGTATCAATTCTATTGGAAAAATTCCATCGATTATATTTTGAGGTTTTGAATTTACTCTCCCTACTGTCAAGAAGAAATATGATATACTTATTATTGGGGATGTGCATATCCCCGTTGAGGTAACTTAGTGTTATTCGAAATTTCCCCGGTACCATGTTAATCGGAATGAGTTTGTTAACAAGACTTGATCAACCTTGTTAGTGGATTCTTTTTGATGAGCATGAGACGGATGAAACTAGAAGCACAACCTTCTGTACCATCTTTATATTTTCTGTTATTTAGTTGAAATAAAGTAAAATAGTATTTTTCTGTCTGTTTCCTGACTTATCCGTGCAATATAAAAATACCCCGAAAATAAAATTCCTCAGAATGCCATGCCAATTTAATATGATATTTTCGGGAATATTTGAGGATTTACTGTGCAAAAATTACCGCGGGGGGAGCTGCCACCTGGCCATGAGGGTGGAGGGCGCGCCCTACCCCCCTGGGCGCGCCCCACTGCCTCGTGGGCCCACGGTGGCCCTCCTCCACTTATCCCTGCACCCATCTTCTTCCTCTGCCTCACACAAACCCGAAAAACCAACTCAAGCTCTTGTTCCAGCCACTTTTGTTGTGATTTTCGATCTCCTTGCTCAAAGCACCTCTCGCAAAACTGCTTGGGGAGATTGTTCCTTGGTATGTGACTCCTCCATTGGTCCAATTAGTTTTTGTTCTGGTGATTTATTCTTTGCAAATTAGTGCTGCATAGGTGACCATGTTCTTGAGCTTCCATGTCAAATTTATATGGTTCCAAGTAGTCCTAGTGCTTGATATAGGCTCTAGGCACTTGTATGAGTAGTTGCTATCACTTTTATTGAAGTTGGTTCACTTTTGTTTGAAGTTACTAAAAATTTCAGAATTATTTTTCAGAGAAAACAATATGTTTAGGAAGATGTTCCAAGGTGGTTCTTCAAGGAAGCAAGGTCCCAGGCTTGCATTGCGTGATGCTGACGAGGAACCACCAAGAGACGCTCTTGTGAGGCCCTGTGAATGGCCTTCGGAAAATTTTATGGATCTAGCGGGAATCAAAGAAGAATTTAACGCATATTTGCGTAATGCCGGTCTTGAGGACTTTCAAGCTGACATATGCCCCCAGTATTGTGATCTCACAAGTTCATTTGTGGGGACGTTTCAGTTTTCATCTTCGTGTAATTCTCCTTCAGTCATGTTTGACCTTTATGACAAATCTTATACCATGGACTTAGAGGATTTCACTTTTGCGTGCAAACTTCCATCTTGGGGTACTATCAGGGATCCCCCTAAATCTGATAAAGAGACTTTCTTTCTAGAATAACTGTGGGGGAATCTAGAGATATAACACAAGCCACTATAGGGAGCATTCACTTTCCTGCTATACATTATTTTGCTCTCTTCATAGGTAGATGCATAAATGCTAAGGATGAAGCATGTCACATGTGTGCCCCTGATCTCAGCATTCTCAGAAGTGCTGTGTTAGGGGACCAATCTTATCATATGGGAGCCATTGTAGCTCGTAGGTTGCATCATAATAGACATAACGGAGATTTCTTTGGAGGAGTTTATGCAATCCGCTTAGCTAATTTTCTGGAGATAGACATTCGTGAGGGTGATATGGAGTTAACCCCTACTTATTAAGATTTTGATTCTATGGTTTCCCACCAGTTTGTTGAGAGGACTGAACCACCTCTCCAGTATCAACTAATCTTTAACAAACGACATGTTGTCCATGTTACTCTTCCTGCTCCTGCCTTCTTTGATTTTCAGGCAAAAGGGAGATATGATATTACCAGAGAGGAGGCAGATGAGTACGAGAGAAGAGCGGAGGCGGCTCGATGCCACGCTGCAGCTCAGGAGGCGATAGCCGCTGCATCACAGTACGACCCCAGCTACACCTACGGGTATCAGCCAGGCTATCCCTGGCAATAGACCAACTTAGGCCAAAAGCCTAAGCTTGGGGGATTACGTATTTCTCACCGACATTACATTTATGTTCACACACTCATTGCTAGATGTCGGTGCTCATACTCTTTCACTATAATATCCATGCTAGTTTATTTTCTTTTTCCTGCTTTCTTCTTGTGTGTGTAATAAACTTTAAGAAAAAACAAAAAAATTAGTAGTAGTTTATTTTTCCTGCTGTAGTAGTAATAATTAAAAAGAAAACCCAAAAATATTTCCCGTTCTTCTTTTTGCTTGTTGGGAGCTTTCCCGTGTAAATAGTTTTTATTTCTTTTCTTTTCTTTGGGGGTCAGTAGGAGAAGACCATGATTAAATTGTTGAAGTGGCTCTTATATGCATCATTGTTGATTTAACCAAGAGCCCATATTGCCTTGTCTTCTCCTGTTTATTGAATGCTTGCAGATTCCAGCTTAGTCCAATGCACGTGCAATCTTATTATTATTCACACCGTTCGATCATGCAAGTGAAAGGAAATTATGATGACATATATGATGGACTGACTGAGATGGGAAAAACTGGTATGAACTCGACCTCTTTTGTTTTTGTAAATATGATGAGTCCATCGTTCTTGATTCAGTTGATTATGAATAAACATGTTTGCAATGACAATTAGAGATCATAGTTGCTTCTGCCATGCTTGATTAGCTACCAGTTATAATGGTTTACCTTGCGTGCCAACATGCTATTAAAATGGTTGTGATGTGGTATGATGGGGTGGTATCCTCCTTTGAATGATTTAAGTGACTTGACTTGGCACATGTTCACGCATGTAGTTGAAACAAATCAACATAGCCTTCACGATATTTATGTTCATGGTGGATTATATCCTACTCATGCTTGTATTCAATGTTTATTAATTTTAATGCATGTTCATGACTGTTGTCGTTCTCTAGTTGGTCGCTTCCAGTCTTTTGCTAGCCTTCACTTGTACTAAGCGGGAATACCGCTTGTGCATCCAATCCCTTAAACCCCAAAGTTATTCCATATGAGTCCACTATACCTTCCTATATGCGGTATCTACCTGCCGTTCCAAGTAAATTTGTATGTGCCAAACTCTAAACCTTCAAATAAACATTCTGTTTTACATGCTCGAATAGCTCATATATCAACTAGGGCTGCCCTTATCTTCCGCGTTAGGCGGGTTATTGTCAAGAGGAGTGGACTCCGCTCCACATTCACGTGAACATGGCTGGTCACCGGGATGCCCAGTCCCATGCTTTCTGGAAACTAAATCAAAATAATTGCAAACAAAACTCCACCTGGGACTCGTTGAATGTGGGGGCACTCGTTGTTTCGAGCAAGCCATGGATTGATGCTTGTGGAGGAGAGGGAGTATAAACTTTACCATTCTGTTTGGGAACCGCCTATAATTTGTTTAGCATGGAAGATATCGTCATCTCTTAGTTGTTATGTTGAAAATGAAAGTATGCCGCTCAAAATATAATTTATGTCTATTTCAAAACCGAGCTTTGGCACCTCTACAAATCCCTGGTTCCCTCTGCGAAGGGTGTGGCGACCGGTTTTCTGGGTATTAAATCCCAGAAAATGGCCGTCGTGCTCACCAGCCCCAGGATTACTGTTAGCTGATGAGGCATCAACTTGATACAGAAATTCCAAGCAATACATACAAACTATGTAGCACAAGACCATTACGGCCTGTGAGTACATCAAATGGTTTCTAGTGGTTGATGGCGGAAGCGGTTTGTGGATCATCGATTATACGTGGAACTCCATTTCCCACGGGAACAGCTGACCAGGTTAACTCCTATCTTCGTGAGGCTGCTATCGCCGTTGCTTAGTTCCGGGGCTGTCTTCGCAACGTTCCCCTCCATGCCGGAAATCTGGCCAAGACAATAGCCAGGGACAAGCCAGTGAGTACTTTGAATGTACTCGCAAACATTATGAACACTGGAATAATATAAATCAAGTATTGATATAGTCCATGATCACGTCGTCAGTCATAAATAAGAGTTTTCTATGCATGCGAGCAGGTGGTTATATGCGACATGAATGTGCAATGATAGAATATAAATAAAATGCCACAGTCGGGCATTTGAGCGACACCACATAGAGGGATTATAAGAGAAAATAAAAACAAACAATGCCACAGTCAGGCGTCTGAGCGACACCACATAGAGGGCTTATAAAAGAAGATACAAACAAACAATGCCTCAGTCGGGCGTCTGAGCGACACCACATAAAGGGCTTATAAGAGAAAATAAAAACAAACAATGCCACAGTCGGGAGTCTGAGCTACACCACATAAAGGGCTTATTAGAGAAAATAAAAACAAACAATGCCACAGTCGGGCGTCTGAGCGACACCACATAAAGGGCTTATAAAAGAAAATAAAAACAAACAATGCCACGATCGGTGTAAAGCGACACCACATAAAGGGCTTATAAATGAAAATAAAAACAAACAATGCCACGATCGAGGCGTCGGCGACACCACATAAAGGGCTTATAAGAGAAAATAAAACAAACAATGCCACAGTCGGGCGTCTGAGCGACACCACATAAAGGGCTTATAAACGAAAAATATTCCCAATGAATATCCCGAAAGGTAGAACCACCCTAGAGATACTTGTTAATTCAAATAATGTAACGGGTTAGTCCATAACAGAAATAATGATCATGGGGTTAGTCCATAACAGAAATAATAACCTTGGCCCTCACCAGTCACTAGTCGGTATCCGAGTTTATATTAACCGCGTCTCCTCTGAAGACCGACAATAGGACCAACCCTTGACCCATCCCAGACTGTAATCCTTAACCACGGACGCGGCTTCACAAATAGGTTTAATCTCTGTAGAGGGTGTACTCTTTTACCAACGAGTAACGGATTCCTTTAGTCCATCGGGCTAATTCCGTTTACGGTCTTTTAATTGAAAACACACCTGACTTGCACACACCAGCTTAACTTACCGGTGTCAGGAATCACCCGCGACACTGGTTAAGCAAAACTCTAAGTGGGGAGGCTACAACGTCGCGTAGCATGGGATCAAATTTATATCACGCGCTCTAAGGGGTGGCCTCCCCTCTCGGTCTCAACCGGAAACACCCATGCCCCGGACCAGATGGCAAGCCTACCGGTTACAACCGGTATCTTCCACCGTGGCCTCTACATGCGATGTGTGCTTGAAAGGGGTTGATCGATCGAGCTGTACCCTACTGCGCGAGGGACAAGTGGTAGTACATGGTAAGTATGGGAGTTACTGGAACAGGACTCGACCTACGGTCGACTCAGGAGGTTTATCAATTCCCTGCATAACATGCATAACAAAAATATTTCAAACAATAAAATCAACTCATTATACCTTACCATACCATACCGGACCTAACCGTCCCGACGGAGATCGGCGACAACTCATGCCTACCCAAGGCAGGGGTTTTCCCGGATTCCTTACCGGTATGCATGCAAGGCACATGAGGATGATTTCCATCACATGTATATTCATTCCCAACAGCAAGGAGATCACTAACATGCATCCATGCAAATGATCATATCACATGAAATAACGAGCTCTTTGAAATGAGGTGGTGTTATAAACATGTCGAATAACACACCAAAATTATTATGCCGGGGTTCAGAATGCTTGCCTTCAAGGTGTGGTAAGGCAGGGTGTACTCCAAAACTTTTGAAAGTTTTCTCTCCTCTCTTCAAAATCCTATTTTAAATAGAATTGAATTAATACACAAATTTAAAACAGCACAAAAAGTTGTCTTGAAAAAATTTCAGATAACCCTTAAAATAAACTAGATCAAATTTGAGAGAGGTAGGAAAAAGAATCAACTCATTTGGAGTTGTATTTAAAAAGTTATAGACAGTCAAAGTTTTGGTCGAAATCTGTTATTTAAATTAAAACAGAAAAAGAAAAAACGTTTCAAACTGACCACGTCGAAGGCGTATTCTGGAAAATACGCTTCCACTTATCAAGCGTGGATCGCGCATGAGTCACTGACAGTGGGCCCGCCTGGCCCACTGGTCAGGTTTGACTAGTCCACCTTCCCTCCTCTTTCTCTGCCCGAGCAGAGGCGGAACTCCGGCGATCGTCCCCGGCGAACGATGGCACTATTCGAGAAACAGAGATCATCCGCGGGCTCAGGGGGCCGAGGCGGTCACTCCGGTGGTCGCTTTGGTCTCTGGGGTGGACGTAGCTACCGGCGGCGAGCTTCGCAGCGGACGGTGGCCGTCGGGCAAAGTGATTTTCCGTCTGCGGCGATTCCCGATCAAGATTGAGTAGGGGAATGGACTCACGAGAGGCAGAGGGGGTTCCTGGTGAAGAGAGTGGAGAGGGGGAGGCCCTGGTGGTGCCGGAATGGCCGGGGCAGTAGCGGCGGTTGAGGTTGCCGGGGATGGAGAAGAAGACCTCCCCGGGTCGATTGCGAGCTAGGGAAGCGCCAGTGGGGTGGCCTGAGGTTGCCTGCATGCGTGGACTGTTGGGGAACGTTGCAGAAAAATTAAATTTTTTCCTACGGTTTCACCAAGATCCATCTATGAGTTCATCTAGCAACGAGTCATGGGAGATTGATTGCATCTACATACCACTTGTAGATCGCGTGCGGAAGCGTTCAATGGAACGGGGTTGATGGAGTCGTACTCGCCGTGATTCAGATCACCGATGACCTAGTGCCGAACGGACAGCACCTCCGCGTTCAACACACGTACGGAGCGGATGACATGTCCTCCTTCTTGATCCGGCAAGGGGGAAGGAGAGGTTGATGAAGATCCAGCACGACGGCCAGGCGTGGTGGTGGATGCAGCAGAACTCCGGCAGGGCTTCGCTAAGCAACTACGGGAGGAGGAGGAGGTGTTGCAGGGAGGAGGGAGGCGCCAAGACTTATGGGTGCGGCCACCCCTCCCTCCCCTCCCTTTATATAGGTGCAAGAGAGGAGGGGAGGGTGCAGCCTTGCCCCTTCCTCCAAGGAAGGGGTGCGGCCAAGGGGGGGGGAGGAGTCCATCCTCCCCAAGGCACCCCTGAGGTGCCTTCCCCTTTAGGACTCTCCCCTCCCAAGTCTCCTTGGCGCATGGGCCTCTTGGGGCTGGTGCCCTTGCCCCATATAGGCCAAGGCGCACCCCTACAGCCCATGTGGCCCCAGGGCAGGTGGACCCCCGGTGGACCCCGGACCCCTTTCGGCACTCCCGGTACAATACCGATAACGCGCGAAACTTTTCCGGTGACCAAAATAAGACTTCCTATATATAAATCTTTACCTCCAGACCATTCCGGAACTCCTCGTGATGTCCGGGATCTCATCCGAGACTCCAAAAAACATTCGGTTTGCTGCATACTCATATTCATACAACCCTAGCGTCACCGAACCTTAAGTGTGTAGACCCTACGGGTTCGGGAGACATGCAGACATGACCGAGACGGCTCTCGGGCAATAACCAACAGCGGGATCTGGATACCCATGTTGGCTCCCACATGCTCCTCGATGATTTCATCAGATGAACCACGCTGTCGAGGATTCAATCAACCACGTATACTATTCCCTTTGTCAGACGGTATGTTACTTGCCCGAGATTCGATCGTCGGTATCCCAATACCTCGTTCAATCTCGTTACCGGCAAGTCACTTTACTCGTACCGTAATGCATGATCCCGTGACCAAACACTTGGTCACTTTGAGCTCATTATGATGATGCACTACCGAGTGGGCCCGATGATACCTCTCTCGTCATACGGAGTGACAAATCCAGTCTCGATCCGTGTCAACCCAATGACACTTTCGGAGATACTGTAATGCACCTTTATAGTCACCCGATTACGTTAGACGCTTTGGTACACCCAAAGCACTCCTATGGTATCCGGGAGTTACACGATCTCATGGTCTAAGGAAGAGATACTTGACATAGGAAAAGCGCTAGCAAAACGAACTACACGATCTTGTGCTATGCTTAGGATTGGGTCTTGTCCATCACATCATTCTCCTAATGATGTGATCCCATTATCAACGACATCCAATGTCCATAGTCAGGAAAACATGACTATCTGTTGATCAACGAGCTAGTCAACTAGAGGCTCACTAGGGACATATTGTGGTCTATGTATTCACACGCCAGACACGATTTACGGATAATACAGTTATATCATGAATAAAAGACAATTATCATGAACAAGGAAATATAATAATAATACTTTTATTATTGCCTCGAGGGCATATTTCCAACAGTCTCCCACTTGCACTAGAGTCAATAATTTAGTTACATTGTGATGAATCGCACACCCATAGAGTTCTGGTGTTGATCATGTTTTGCTCATGGAAGAGGTTTAGTCAACGGATCTGCGACATTCAGATCCGTATGCACTCGCAAATTTCTATGTCCCCATCTTGAACATTTTCACGAATGGAGTTGAAGTGACGCTTGATGTGCTCGGTCTTCTTGTGAAACCTGGGCTCCTTGGCAAGTGCAATAGCTCCGGTGTTTTCATGAAGAGTTTGATCGGCTCCGATGCATTGGGTATGACTCCTAGGTCGGTGATGAACTCCTTCACCCAAATTGCTTCATGTGCTGCCTCCGAGGCTGCCATGTACTCCGCTTCACATGTAGATCCCGCCACGACGCTTCGCTTGCTTGCACCAGCCATCGCTTCCACCATTCAACATATACACGTATCCGGTTTGTGACTTTGAGTCATCCAGATCTGTGTCGAGGCTAGCGTCCGACGTAACCCTTCTGACGAGCTCTTCGTCACCTCCATAAACGAGAAACATGTCCTTTGTCCTTTTCAGGTACTTCAGGATATTCTTGACCGCTGTCCAGTGTTCCTTGTCGGGATTACTTTGGTACCTTCCTACCAAACTTACGGCAAGGTTTACATCAGGTCTGGTACACAGCATGGCATACATAATAGATCCTATGGCTGAGGCATAGGGATGACACTCATCTCTTCTTTATCTTTTGCCGTGGTCGGGCATTGTGCTGAGCTCAATTTCACACCTTGCAAAACAGGCAAGAACCCTTTCTTGGACTGATCCATTTTGAACTTCTTCAAAATCTTATCAAGGTATGTGCTTTGTGAAAGACCTATGAGGCGTCTCGATCTATCACTATAGATTTTGATGCCTAATATGTAAGCAGCTTCTCCAAGGTCCTTCATTGTAAAACTCTTATTCAAGTAGGCCTTAACGTTGTCCAAAAGTTCTATATCATTTCCCATCAAAAGTATGTCATCTACATATAATATGAGAAATGCTACAGAGCTCCCACTCACTTTCTTGTAAACGCAGGCTTCTCCATAAGTCTCAAGATAGAACCCAAACGCTTTGATCATCTCATCAAAGCGAATGTTCCAACTCCGAGATGCTTGCACCAGCCCATAAATGGATCGCTGGAGCTTGCATACCTTGTTAGCATTCTTAGGATCGACAAAACCTTCCGGCTGTATCATATACAGCTCTTCCTTAAGGTAACCGTTAAGGAATGCCGTTTTGACGTCCATCTGCCATATCTCATAATCATACTATGCGGCAATTGCTAAATGATTCGTACGGACTTAAGCTTCGCTACGGGAGAGAAAGTCTCATCGTAGTCAATCCCTTGAACTTGTCGATAACCCTTAGCGACAAGTCGAGCTTTATAGATGGTAACATTACCATCTGCGTCCGTCTTCTTCTTAAAGATCCATTTGTTTTCTATCGCTCGCCGATCATCGGGCAAGTCTGTCAAAGTCCATACTTTGTTTTCATAGATGGATCCTATCTCGGATTGCATGGCTTCAAGCCATTCGTTGGAATCTGGGCCCGCCATCGCTTCTTCATAGTTCAAAGGTTCACCATTGTCTAACAACATGATTTCCAGGACAGGGTTGCCGTACCACTCTGGTGCGGAACGAGTCCTAGTGGACCTACGAAGTTCAAGAGCAACTTGATCCAAGTACCTTGATCAACATCATTAATTTCCTCTCCGGTTGGTGTAGTCACCACAGGAACATTTTCTGAGCTGCACTACTTTCCGGTTCAAGAGGTAGTACTTCATCGAGTTCTACTTTCCTCCCACTTACTCCTTTAGAGAGAAACTCTTTTCCGAGAAAGGATCCGTTCTTGGCAACAAAGATCTTGCCTTCGGATCTAAGGTAGAAGGTATACCCAATGGTTTCCTTATGGTATCCTATGAAGACGCATTTTTCCGACTTGGGTTCGAGCTTTTCAGGTTGAAGTTTCTTGACATAAGCATCGCATCCCCAAACTTTTAGAAACGATACCTTAGGTTTCTTCCCAAACCATAATTCATACGGTGTCGTCTCAACGGATTTAGAAGGTGCCCTATTTAAAGTGAATGTAGCTGTCTCTAGAGCGTATCCCCAAAATGATAGCGGTAAGTCAGTAAGAGACATCATAGATCGCACCATATCCAATAGAGTGCGATTACGACGTTCGGACACACCGTTACGCTGAGATGTTCCAGGCGGCGTGAGTTGTGAAACAATTCCACATTTCCTCAAGTGTGTACCAAATTCGTGACTTAAATATTCTCCTCCACGATCTGATCGCAAGAATTTTATCTTTCTGTCATGTTGATTCTCTACTTCATTCTGAAATTCCTTGAACTTTTCAAAGGTCTCAGACTTGTGTTTCATCAAGTAGACATACCCATATCTACTCAAGTCATCAGTGAGAGTGAGAACATAACGATATCCTCCATGAGCCTCAACACTCATTGGACCGCACACATCGGTATGTATGATTTCCAATAAGTTGGTTGCTCGCTCCATTGTTCCGGAGAACGGAGTCTTGGTCATCTTGCCCATGAGGCATGGTTCGCATGTGTCAAATGATTCATAATCGAGAGACTCTAAAAGTCCATCAGCATGGAGCTTCTTCATGCGCTTGACACCAATGTGACCAAGGCGGCAGTGCCACAAGTATGTGGGACTATCATTATCAACTTTACATCTTTTGGTATTCACACTACGAACATGTGTAACACTACGTTCGAGATTCATTAAGAATAAACCATTGACCATCGGAGCATGACCATAAAACATTTCTCTCATATAAATAGAACAACCATTATTCTCGGATTTAAATGAGTAGCCATCTCGTGTTAAATGAGATCCTGATACAATGTTCATGCTCAAACTTGGCACTAAATAACAATTATTGAGGTTTAAGACTAATCCCGTAGGTAAATGTAGAGGTAGTGTGCCGACGGCGATCACATCGACCTTGGAACCATTCCCGGCGCGCATTGTCACCTCGTCCTTCGCCAGTCTCCGTTTATTCCGCAGCTCCTGCTGTGAGTTACATATATGTCACGCCCAAGATGCGACCCTATCCTAAAGGAACTCGAAGGTCCCACCAAGGATAGAAGCGCATCTTGAAGACGATTTTGCAAGGTGGATATCATTACATCAACATTACATAATAGATGGGGATACATACAAGGCATACAAATGCCGCAAGAATACAACATCACAATACATAAGAGCACCATCCGACTACCGATGAACACAAACAGAAACTCAAACGACATCCACCCTGCTAGCCCAGGCTGCCGACCTGGAACCTATCCCCTGATCGAAGAAGAAGCAGAAGAAGAACTCCAAAACAAGTAACACCGCTCTCGGCCAAGATCATCCCATAACCTGTACCGCAACTATTGGTGTAGTAATCTGTGAGCCACGAGGACTCAAAGCAATCCCATTACCATGGGTATCAAGACTAGCAAAGCTTAATGGGTAAGGAAGGGGTAAAGTGGTGAGGTTGCAGCAGCGACTAAGCGTAGTATGGCGGCTAACTTACGCAAAATGAGAGCGAGAAGAGAAGCAAAGCAAGCGGTCGTCAACTAGTAATGATCAAGAAGTGATCCTGAACTCCTACTTACGCCGACATAACCCGTAAAACCGTGTTCCCCTCTCGATCAACCCCAAAAAGAGACACTCACGGTTACGCACACGGTTGGTGTATTTTAGAAGAGTTTACTTCAAGTTTACTACAACCGGATATTAACAAATTCCCATCTGCCACATAATCGCATGCACGGCTCTCGAAAGTTTATACCCTGCAGGGGTGTCCCAACTTAGCCCATGATAAGCTCTCGCGATCAACGAAGGATATTCCTTCTCCCCGGGAAGACCCGATCAGTCTCGGAATCCCGGCTACAAGACATTTCGACAGTAATAAAACAAGACCAGCAAGACCGCCCCATGCGCCGACAATCCCGATAGGAGCTGCACATATCTCGTTCTCAGGGCAACACCGGATGAGACAAAGCTACGAGTAAAACCAGGCCTCGAGTTTCCCGTGGTGGCCTCAGCGTCTCGGTTCAGGCCAAGACTTAGAGAAGCTAATCGGCCCGGGGGCTAAAATAAAGATGACCCTCGGGTTGGCCGACCCAAGGAAAGGTATAGGTGGTGGTGAGGCAAATGGTAAAACCAAGGTTGGGCCTTGCTTTGGAGGAGTTTTATTCAAAGCGAATCTGTCAAGGGGTCCCATAAATCACCCAACCGCGTTAGGGACGCAAAATCCGGGAACATAATACCGATATGACGGAAACTAGGGCAGCAAGAGTGGAACAGAACACCAGGCATAAGGCCGAGCCTTCCACCCTTTACCAAGTATATAGATGCATTAATAATATAAGAGATATTGCGATATCCCAATATAAACATAAACCAACGTGGAGCAATCTTCATCTTCGCCTGCAACTAGCAACGCTATAAGAGGGGCTGAGCAAAAGCAGTAACATAGCCAAACAACGGTTTGCTAGGAAGGTAACAAAGGTTAGAGGTTCATGCAATTTGGGAGGCTTGAGCAAAGAAGTGGTAGGTAACGCAGCATAGCGATAGAACGAAGCAACTAGCATAGCAATGATAGTAATGAGATCCAAGGTGACGATCATCTTGCCTGAAATCCCGCTAGGAAGAAGAACGAGTCCATGAAGAAGATGAACGGGAGTAGTCGAACGAATCCTCACAATCGCAACATTACCGGAACCGAGAAGCAACACCGGAAAGAAACAAACAACATGGTAAACGCGCAAGCATAATCATGGCATGATGCTCAACCCAGTATGATGCATGTCCGGTTTAATGAGGCATGGCATGGCAAGGTGCAATAAACAATACTACAAGTTAAGTGGAGCTCAATATGCAACGAGTTGCATATTGACAAAACACCACATTGACATATTTAGTTTAATCTCGTTTAAGCTACCAAACAATATTAAATGTTGTTAAACATGGCAAGAGGTGAAGCAAAAGTAAACTAACTATTTAGGCAAATTTAAATGAGGCCGGAACAACAAACAACAATTCCGGAAAATCCTCATGTGCATATTTTAGATTTGGTACTGTTCTGCTATAAATCATATTTTAGTGTTGTTAAACAGCAAAATAAAGTATACCATGTTAAACTAGGCATTTTTCCACCCCATTTACATATAAAGTTTATTTAAAATGGAGCTACGGTTATTTAGTTATGAAATAAATCATTTTAGCATGGCATTTAGCAAATTTAAAAAAACAGCATTTAAAAAAAATTAAACCTGGATGAAAGTGGCATAATGTGAAACTAGATGAAATTCTAAGCATTTTACATATATAACATATTTTAAACCAATGCACGGTTTGTGAGATATAAATGCATGAACATGAGGGTCTATTCTGTAAAACTGCAGTCTCTGGATAAATGGACAAATTCGCAGAACGGAAAAAAACATG
Organism: Aegilops bicornis; assembly: GCA_021605145.1. NCBI lineage: Eukaryota > Viridiplantae > Streptophyta > Magnoliopsida > Poales > Poaceae > Aegilops > Aegilops bicornis. The sequence continues at coordinate 546,108,038 of CM038673.1, forward strand.
ACGTGGGCCGAAACTGGCTGGCCAACAGGAGCAGGGGCGCTGGAGGCTCACCAAGGTCCTAGGCCCGGTCGGTGGAGATGGCTGCTGGCAGGCTGGATCGAACGAGGTGGAGGGGGCGCGGTCAACGGCAGGCGCGGGCGAGCGGTCGTGGCGCTCGTCTCCAGCGGGACCGGTCAATGAACACGACGACGCACGGGACTCCGGCGACGAGGCCTAGGCGGCGATGCAGGGAAGGGAAGCGGCGGGACTCGCGCGGGCAGGGAGCTTCATGGACGGGGTCGAGTGGAGGAGCTCGGGGCCTCAAAAGGGAGCAGAGGAGGCCGAGACGCCATGGCAGGGAATGGCAGCGACGGCGGGACTTGCGGCGGGGCAGCGGCGGGAAGATTGCAGGTCAGCGAGGTGGCGAGCGGATCTCGGCGGTGCAGCGCCAACAGAGGCGAAGGAGGCGGATCCGGCGATGGCTTGCGTGTTAGTGCGGCCATGGCAGCAGAGGAGTGAAGCCGTCCGCTTTCTGACAGAGTAGAAACGAACAGAAAGGGAGGGAGATTAGAGGAGGAAGGAGGGAGCAATGGAAGAAAAGAAAGAGCAAGGGAAGGGCAACACTCATCTGCTGGCTCCGGCAAGCTGCAGCTTGCTCGGGAGGAGCAGGGGCGCGGGTGTGCTCCTGTAGAAAGGCAAGACCGAGATGTTGAGAGGAGGGAGAGAAATACTGGGGAGGAAGAAGAAGCAGGGGAGGAAGGAGAGGGTTCCTGCGGGGGTCACCAACGGCAGGGCTCGCCGGAGCTGCGGGAGCTGATGCTGCTCATCGCCGGCGGGGACGGCTGGCTCGATCCGATCGGGCTCTCGCCAGCGGGAGGCACGGTCGGGAGCTCCTCTCCCAAACCAAAACGAGCATGGAGGTCGGCGAGCGCTGGATCGAGGAGGAGTAGTGGAGAGCGATGGTTGGCTGGTGGCTGAAATCGAGGAGGGGAGGATTTGGATTTGGGAAGATCCCGAGGTGGAAGGAGAGACCGGGTGGAGTGGCGGCGTGGCTGGCTAGTGAAGGGACAAAGTCCCAAGATTTTAGGGTTAGGACTATTTATATAGTATGTGGTAGGTCCGAGTGGCATTTGGATCATCGGAGTAAAATTGAACGGTCGAGATAAATGGCTTAGGGGAGTCCAACAACTAAACGCAGATATTTTATAGATGTTTGGGGATGATATGAATTCAACGGTAATGACTGAGCGGGTCGGCTTCCGGGCAGGTTTGGACGCCAAGACGAGGGGGTGGTCGGGCTGGCTATGCGAGAGGGTCAAAGGTCTGACAAGAGGGAATTGAAACCCGGTTGGACTCGGATCGGTCAACGAAGGCAAGGGGGAACGCGGCAACCATTTAACGGATGCAAGCTTTATGAAAACATGCAGATGCAATGCGATGATGCTATGAGATTAGATGCATGACATCAACAAAATGCAAAACAGAAGACAAAAACCCAACCACGGAGGAAATAATATATCGCATCTTCGGAAAAGGCAAGAGTTGGAGTTACGAATATGGAAAGTTGCATCCGGGGCGTTACAACACTCCACCACTACGAGGCATGGAGCTTCTTCATGCGCTTGACACCATGAGGCATGGTTCGCGTGTGTCAAATGATTCATAATCGAGAGACTCTAAAAGTCCATCAGCATGGAGCTTCTTCATGCGCTTGACACCAATGTGACCAAGGCGGCAGTGCCACAAGTATGTGGGACTATCGTTATCAACTTTACATCTTTTGGTATTCACACTACGAATATGTGTAACATTACGCTCGAGATTCATTAAGAATAAACCATTGACCATCGGAGCATGACCATAAAACATTTCTCTCATATAAATAGAACAACCATTATTCTCGGATTTAAATGAGTAGCCATCTCGTATTAAGCGAGATCCCGATACAATGTTCATGCTCAAACTTGGCACTAAATAACAATTATTGAGGTTTAAGACTAATCCCGTAAGTAAATGTAGAGGTAGCGTGCGATTGACGATCACATCGACCTTGGAACCGCTCCTCGACGCGCATTGTCACCTCGCCCTTCGCTAGTCTCCGCTTATTCCGCAGCTCTGCCGTGAGTTACATATATGAGCAACGGCACGGTATCAAATACCGGGAGTTACTACGCATCGGTAAGGTACACATCAATTACATGTATATCAAATATACCTTTAGTGTTGTCGGCCTTCTTGTCATCTAAGTATTTGGGGCAGTTCCGCTTCCAGTGACCTTTCCCTTTGCAATAAAAGCACCCAGTCTCAGGTTTGGGTCCATTCTTTGACTTCTTCCCGGCAACTGGCTTACCGGCCGCGGCAACATCCTTGCCGTCCTTCTTGAAGTTCTTCTTTCCCTTGCCCTTCTTGAACTTAGTGGTTTTATTGACCATCAACACTTGATGCTCCTTCTTGATTTCTACCTATGCTGACTTCAGCATTGAAAATACTTCAAGAATAGTTTTCACCATCCCCTGCATATTGTATGTAGCGACCCGACCCGAAAACGGTCAAGTCTCTGTGTAGCTGTACCATCCCAAGATCATGCTGGCACACACAGTACATTGATGAAAAGATTCAAAGTTCAATCACACCTGAATTTATTACATGATTCTCATATCGAGTCTTTATTACAATAGAATAAATTCGGCCGAATGCCAACTCATGAGAAATAAACTAAATAAAGCTGCGGAAGCGTAGACGAATAGCGAGTCCGTCCGACTCCATAGGGCAATCGCCAAGCGTGGATCGTAGCCTCACTCCTGATCGGAAAACTCCTCTGCAACATAAGACGTTGCAGCCGTGTAGGTCAGCATTTTGAATATGCCGGCAAGTCATGAAGAGAGAACAACAATGAAAATTACTAACACTATATGCAATTTGGCTGTGGGGCTCTAAGTTTTATTGTTTTGCGAAAAAGCCAGTTTTTCCCTACAATAATGACTTGTTTGCAAATACTACAAAATGTTGGTAGTTATTGAGATGGTTCCGCCAACCAATGTCTCATTCCCAATTATTAAATAACCCCCTCAATTAATTTATTAATTTCGGTGTTGAGATATCCGAAATACTCCAAATTCCAGAGGCTCAAATTGTCCGTAACCGGGGTCACGGCTAACCGATTAGATCTTCACTCTGCAGAGGTTTGCGACTTTACCCGCAAGAATTGTTCCTCCTTTAAGTCTTCGCACTTCGGTGTTTGAAGACGGACGAACGAAACATGGTCTTAGAAGGGTTCCTCCGCCACCGCCGTACCCATCCAATCCTACCGTTCTTCTACATCTCGTAGCACCGTCCGCCAGAGTCACACCTAGGGTTGACCAAGCGAGCCCATAATGGCTTGCGGCTACAGGTAAGCTTCCGGTAAATGGGGTATCCATCCGTCTCTTCGTCGCTGGGTGAAGCTTTCATAAGATGTCATGGCGCTTCTCCATGCATCCCGCCACCGCTGGTTTTCTCAGTGGTGCCCGTCAACCGTCCTCCACCCAAAGAGTGAATTTTGAAGTCCATCTTGAGCTTGAAGTCATGGGGTTGTCATCATCTTGACTCTCGCATCTCCCTTATGAATCACTCAACCAACCCCGATCTCTGAGCATAGCAAAAATAAACTACTTCGTCCGGGCCATGGTAACAAGGAATTGGTTTCATCCTACCTCATGATACTACTCAAGAACATAACTTAAAATTCTCCTACTGCATGCATGGTGGGGGGTGTAATTCTAATGCAATAAAATCATAGGTATTGTAAAAGAAAACATGGTCAAATGACTTGCCTGGCTGACGGTCTTCGAAAGCTAGGGACTCGTGATAGCAGGCTTCGCACTCCGGAAATTCTACCAAAGCAAACAACAATCATATAAGCATAAAAACATACAATCACTTAACATAACAGCATGCTAACACAAAACACACAAACAATCGAACCAAACCAAAGAAAACTCGAAGAAATCCAAGCCAACAACTAACAAGAAAATAAAATAAAATTTTTATTTTCTGTAAATAAAAGTTCATGTTCTAAAGCTACAGAAACTAATCTAAAATAAACTATAACATAGGTAAAATAAAATTATTTACTGAATAAAACAATAGGAAAACAGTAGCTAGTTAAATAAAAAAGAAACACATGATTTTGACTAAAACTATTTTTTTATTAAATCTAAAATACCCAAATAAATTCCTACTGCTAGGCAAAGTCAAAACAAAGCAGTGACAAAAAGAGTCACTAAAATAAAATAATTCTAACTCATTTTATAGCAGAAATACTAATCTGTCTAAAACTAAAATAAAACAATTTCTAATAATTTAAATATGGCTAAACATATTTTCTACAGAAACTACAACAAATTTGCAAACTAACAAAAAATGTATCAATTAAAAATATTAAGTAACCTAAAAGATATGGATTTTACGAATCGAACTATTCTCGTTAAAAGCGTAAACGAAAACATATAAAAAAGAAAAAAAACTAGCGCTAGCGGGCCTATCTAACACGCAGGCGACATATAACTAAAGCGTGCCCGAGAGAATAAACCGATCGGGCCAGTCTAACTAAACCGCTAACTAAACCAAAATAAACCGTAACTAAACCGGATTTTTTTAAAATAAAACCTACCCCTTCGTAGATCTAATCTAGGCCCTAGGTTCTAGATCGAACGGTGGTGGGAGGCTCGGCGACTCACCGCTGGTGGCAACGACGGTGACGGACGACGGCGGCTCGGGCGACGACGGCAAGAGCTCGGTGGTCCGGGCGACGGCGGAGGCGGCCAAAGCGGTGGCGGAGCGAGGGGAGGTCGGGTGGAGTCGGTGAAGCCTGGGGGCGGAGACGAGCGGGCAGGAGCAATGGCGTGGCGGCAAGGCTGGTTCTGGCGAGGAATCAGGCGAGGTAGAGGGGTTAGGCGAGGGGAAAGGTGGGGAACGGGTCGAGGGGACGGGGTATTTATAGGGGGCGGCCGACTTGGAGGAGGGGGCGAATCGGGCAGAGAATCCCGAGATCTCCGGGATTCCGGCGACGGCGGCGACGCGGTTTGGCGTGGAGAGGAAGAAGAAGGGTGGGGCGGTCGTCGTGAGAGGGAGGAGGGTTTCGGCCGGGCGACCGAGGGGGAGAGGATTCGGGCGCGGCGGCTCGGGCAGGCCGGCTCGGTCGGTTATTGGCTGAGCCTGCTCACTGGGTGACTTACTGGCCGGGTTAGTTCGGCTGGTGCCTCGGGGTTTTCTTTTTCCCCTTTTTTTGAATTAGGGAGAGGAGGGAATATACAAAAAATATATATTTTTTATATAGGACATATATATATATCAAAATTATCAGGGGAATTTATCCTACAATTTGAACATTTTTCCAGGGGCAAAACTCAAACTTAAAAAAAAACATTTTCTAGAAATCCCAAATAAAATCAAATTTGAATTCAATCTTTTGACAAAACTTTTCTTCTGACATTTTTGGAGTGTCATGTTTACTCCTCTCATACTTTTTCTCAAGTATTTGTCAGGCATTGTTTTGAAGTAAATTCAACTGCCAATTTGAATTCAAATTCCAACAAACTCAAAAGCCTCTGAAATAATTCAAATGTCACTCAATTCAAACAGTAATGCATAGTTGCTTAGCTATAATTGTAAGACATTCCAAATGGGAAATTTGGGATGTTACAAACCTACCCACCTTAAGATGAATCTCGCCCTCGAGATTCGGGTTGGCTAGCAAATAGGTGCGGGTGGTCTCGACGGAGGTCTTCTTCTCGCTCCCAGGTGGCTTCCTCCCCGGAATGATGACTCCAGAGCACCTTGCAAAACTTGATGATCTTGCTGCGGGTGACTCTGTTCGCTGTCTCGAGAATTCGGACGGGTTTCTCCTCATAAGTCAGATCACTGTCGAGCTGTATGGCCTCTAGGGGCACTGTGTCTCTCAATGGGATATCGGCCATTTCGGCATGGCATTTCTTCAGCTGAAAAACATGGAAGACATCATGAACTCCGGACAATCCTTCCGGAAATTCCAACTTGTAAGCAACTTCTCCACGACGTTCGAGGATTTTGTAGGGGCCAATGAACTGGGGTGCTAACTTTCCTTTAACACCGAACCTCTTGATTCCACGAAGTGGGGACACACGAAGATATGCCCGATCTCCCCTTCGTAAGTTACTTCCTTGCGTTTACTGTCGGCATAACTCTTGTGCCTCGACTGATCCACCTTGAGTCTATCTCGAATCAGCTTGACTTTCTCTTCGGAATCTCTGATAAGATCGGGACCGAAAACTTTTCGATCTCCAACACCATCCCACAAAGAATGGTGTTCGCACCTCCTTCCGTATAGAGCTTGAGGAAGGGGCCATCTTCAGACTGGTCTGATAACTGTTATTGTACGAGAACTCCGCGTATGGCAAATTATCATCCCAGCTAGACCCATAGTCTAGCGCACAAGCTCTCAACATGTCCTCCAGGATCTGGTTGACTCTCTCGGTCTGTCCATCTGTCTACGGATGAAAAGCTGTACTGAACTCCAGCCTCGTACCCAAAGTTTCATGCAACTGATTCCAAAACTTTGAGGTAAATTGTGTTCCTCTATCTGACATGATACTCCTCGGAACTCCATGCAGACATACGATCCTGGTCATGTATATCTTGGCTAACTTAGCGCTGGTATAGGTAGTCTTCACGGGAATGAAATGAGCTACATTGGTCAATCGATCAACCACTACCCAGATGGACTCATAACCTGAACGGGTCCTGGGTAATCCTGTGATAAAATCCATTCCAAGTTTTTACCATTTCCACTCGGGAATCGGCAAAGGTTGAAGTAACCTGCTGGCTTCGATGTTCCGCCTTTACTCGTTGGCAAACATCGCATACTGCTACGTACTCGGCAATATCCTTCTTCATACCCGTCCACCAGAAACTTTCCTTCAAATCCAGATACATCTTGGTGTTACCGGGGTGAATCGAGTACGGTGAATCATGAGCCTCCTGAAGAATTACCTTCCTGAGTTCGGGATCATTGGGTACATAAATACGATCCTCGAACCATATAGCTCCGTATTCATCCTTACGAAACCCTTTAGCTTTTCCTTCATTCATCCTTTTCTTTATCTCATCAATTTCCTTGTCCGACTTACGGGCTTCACGAATTCTTTCGGCCAAAGTGGACTGAACTTCCAGAGCTGCAACATATCCTCTCGGAACTATCTCGATCGAAGATCTACGAGTTCATCGACTAACTCCTGGGTAATCCTCCCGCTATAAGAGTATTCACATAACTCTTACGGCTCAAAGCATCTGCTACAACATTAGCCTTTCCTGGGTGGTAATGCAATCTCATGTCATAGTCCTTGATTAACTCTAGCCATCTCCTCTACCTGAGGTTCAACTCTTTCTGCGTGAAAATATACTTCAAGCTCTTATGATCCGTGTAAACATCACAACTCGCTTTACGATAAGGAAATGCCTCCAGTCTTGAGTGCATGCACTACGGCTGCTAACTCCAAATCATGTGTGGCGTAATTCATCTCGTGGTCGTAGCTATGCGGAGGTATAAGCTACAACTTTTCCTTCCTGCAAGAGTACTCCTCCGAGTCCCCGACGAGAAGCGCCACAATATACTGGTAATCCTTGTGTATGTCCGCAAAATCAGATCTTGGGGCTGTAACCAAACGCTTTCTTCAATTCACGAAACTGGCTTCACAATCCTCGGTCCAAATGTACTTGGCGTCCTTCTTCAACAGCTCAGTCATGGGCTTGGCAATCTTCGAGAAATTCTCAATAAACCTCCGATAATATCCTGCGAGTCCGAGAAAATTGCGGATCTCCTTGATCGAGGTGGGCGATCGCCAATCGGTGGTGATACAACTTTGGTGGGGTCGATTGCTATTCCTTCTCCTGAAATAACATGTCCGAGGAATCCGACTTCCTTCAGCCAAAATTCACATTTTACGAACTTGGCATACAAGCGATGTTCTCGGAGTTTCTCGAACTAGACGCAAATGTTCCTTATGCTCTTCCTCGCTCTTGGAGAAAATCAGTATATCATCGATGAACACCATAACAAACTTGTCCAGATATTCCATAAATACCTTGTTCATCAAATTCATGAAGTATGCAGGGGCATTAGTCAATCCGAATGACATGACGGTATACTCATATAAACCATACCTGGTGGTAAATGCTGTTTTGGGTATATCCTTTTCACGGATCTTCAACTGATGATACCATGATCGAAGATCGATCTTGGAGAATACCTTGGCTCCAACTAGCTGATCAAATAGGTCATTAATCATCGGCAGAGGGTACTTGTTCTTGATGGTCACGTCGTTCAACGAACGATAATCCACAACCATTCTCAGGGTCCCATCCTTCTTCTCTACCAAAAGAACTGGGGCTCCCAAGGTGACGAGCTTGGCGAATATATCCCTTCTCCAATAGCTCATTAATTTGCTTCTTGATCTCTTCCAAATCGCTCGGGGCATCCGATAGGGTCTCTTGGATATTGGGGCTGTGCGGGCAATAACTCAATCAGAAATTCAATGTCTCTGTCCGGTGGCATTCCTGGTAATTCCTCCGAAAACACATCGGGAAAATCTTGCACTACTGGAACTTCCTCCTGAACAACTCCCGTGAGGGAATTCACCTGATCCTTCATCGGTATACGTCTGGATACATACTTGATACTCTTCTGCTCCGAAGTGGTGAGCAGAATCGTCTTGCGGGCACAGTCTATGTTTCCTTCAAACTTCGTCAACCAATCCATGCCTAGGATTACATCCAACGTCTGGGTTTCCAATACTATGAGGTCTGCGGGAAATTTAGGGTTTCCGATGTTGAGGGTTGCATGACAGCCTAAGCCTGCCATCATTTCTCCTCTGCTCGCCCGACATGAAGAGGGCTTCTAAGGGTTTTAGTGGACAACCCGTACTTTTCCACAACTACCCTTGATATAAATGAATGCGTTGCACCAGAATCAAAGAGTACCAATACTGGACGTGAACTTAATAAAAACTTACCAACCACAATGTCTGGCTGATCATAGACGTCCTCCACGTCAATGTGGTTCACCTGAGCACAAGGAAAAGGGTTGGGATTCTTTGCTGAGCTTCCATTGCCGTTTCCATTCCTCTGCTTGGCCTCCAGGCAGTCGGTGGCATAGTGCCCTGTTTTCTGGCACTTGAAACAGGTGATGTGACTCGGATCCTTCTGAACCGGGCAGGGGCGATCTTTGGTTGCCATTGCTTTGTTTCCATTGCTGTCTTGTTGTCGTGGTTGCGGTTGTTCCCATTTCCTCCATGGTTATGTCCTCCATGGGTGTGATGGGTATGCCCTCCAGTATGGGGCATAACGGGCTTCGCTGAGCTCCGAGTTGTACTTCCCCGCCATACTTCCGCTATGCTATCAATCTGCTGCTACTTGCCTTCAAGTATGGTGGCCTTGTCTACCAGCTCACGGTAGTTGTTGAAAGTATCCACCATTAGCTGCATTCCCAGCTCGTCATTGAGTCCCTCGAGAAACTTTTCCTGCTGCTTATGCGGCATCTGTGGCCACATCATCCGGGGCATAGCGAGCTAACTTGCTGAACTCATCCACGCATCGCCCCACAAGACGGTTCCCCCGGTGTAAGTTGCGGAACTCACGCTTCTTGAGACTCATGGCTCCGGTGATACATGAGCGGTGCGGAAAGCTTCTTTGGAACTGATCCCACGTAATGGTGGCGATGGGATAAGTGGCGGTGTAGTTCTCCCACCAAGAGGCTGCAGGTCCATCAAGGCGATGTGCGGCAAAGCGCACCTTTTACGCATCTGTGCATCCAGCGGTGGCTAACTCCCTTCCGACCTTGCGGAGCCAATCATCAGCCACAATCGGCTCGGTCTTTGCTAGAGAACACCTGGCGGATTCAGCCTTACGAAGCGGGTCAAGTTGTCAACACGGGGTGGTGGCGGTGGATTGTTGTTGTTGTTGTTGTTGTTGTTGTTCAGTTACGGATGAGCATGCGCATAAGGGCATTCTGCTGCGGATCGGCTGGGTGAGCTCCGTCGGAAAGTTGAAACCGGGGTCACGTCTCGGAGGCATCTGGTGTTTTGGAGTGGATGAAAAAATTAGAATAGAACAAGGGTCTAATGAGAAAATATCACTACCCATATGAATGCACAATCATAATCACACCAATCATTTATTCAATCAACTCAAACATGGTTCAATCTCGGATTACAAATTTCACGACTAATCGAAAATAACGGCCTAACTGATCGACGAAAAAAAATAAAATAACATGGCGGTCGACTAAATGTCTTCATCAATTATCCTTGCGTCCTCTGGTGCGGCGTCCTCTGGTATGGCGTCCTCTGGTGCGGCGCCTCCTCTTACGGCTTTCTTCGGTGGAGCTCTCTTCATAATCCTGGTCATTGCTCACGAGGGGTCCGTCATCTCCACTCGGAAAAAGGTCTTCTCCCAGGTCCATCTTCTCCTCTAATGCGGCAACATCCATCTTCAGCTTGTCGACTCTCTCCATGAAATCCTTGATTTCTTCTTCATGATCAAGGAAGTCCGCGTGTGCTTTCTCCTCCAGTTCCAGTTCACGGAACAACAGCCTCCTGTGTACCTTCGAGTTACGGCGAGTCTGGATTTCCCGTTTCCTGGGGAGACTATCCAAGTCTTGGACATATGAGAGAATGGAGTCGTCCTCTCTGATGCGGATGATATCTCCATTCCTAGCTCTGCGAGAAATCATGGCGAGGTCTGATGGGTCGAGCTCGGCCCTGTACTCTTCTCAGAGATGTCCAAGTGCACGATAAATCGCCATGTCTCTTCCGAGGATCCAATTGAAATCGGTAAACTCAAAGTCAATGGGCCCTGAATGTCCTCCGAAGGTCCTCCCTGGAATGTGCACCTTAATCCTCAGAGCGGGTATCCGTCGGAAGTGCATTGGTAGGCTTCCGGTGATTGAGGGCGAGAGCAATCTTCAGCTTCTTCACGATCTGAACCCGACTTCTTGCCGAGAGGCACCATCTCATCTGGCTGGCAAAACTCCGGTAGCAGAACTGGGGTGAACTCGGCGGCCATCTAGAATGTTGAAAATCGGAGAGAAGTCAAAAATGAACAGGGGAGAATTACGGAATGATAAGGACATAAAATAAATAGTCTCTTCCTATGGCTTTCCGATCCTAGGGGTTACGTCCTACGGTCGTGGTGCTCGATACCATCTCTTTAGCGACCCGACCCAAAAACGGTCAAGTCTCTGTGTAGCTGTACCATCCCAAGATCATGTTGGCACACACAGTACATTGATGAAAAGATTTAAAGTTCAATCACACCTGAATTTATTACACGATTCTCATATCGAGTCTTTATTACAATGGAATAAATTCGGCCGAAGGACAAGTCATGAGAAATAAACTAAATAAAGCTGCGGAAGCGTAGACGAATAGCGAGTCCATCCGACTCCATAGGGCAATCGCCAAGCGTGGATCGTAGCCTCACTCCTGATCGGAAAACTCCTCTGCAACATAAGACGTTGCAGCCGTGTAGGTCAGCATTTCGAATATGCCGGCAAGTCATGAAGAGAGAACAACAATGAAAATTACTAACACTATATGCAATTTGGCTGTGGGGCTCTAAGTTTTATTGTTTTGCGAAAAAGCCAGTTTTTCCCTACAACAATGACTTGTTTGCAAATACTACAAAATGTTGGTAGTTATTGAGATGGTTCCGCCAACCAATGTCTCATTCCCAATTATTAAATAACCCCTCAATTAATTTATTAAGTTCGGTGTTGAGATATCTGAAATACTCCAAGTTCCAGAGGCTCAAATTGTCCGTAACCGGGGACACGGCTAACCGATTAGATCTTCACTCTGCAGAGGTTTGCGCACTTTACCCGCAAGAATCGTTCCCTCCTTTAAGTCTTCGCACTTCCTGGTGTTTGAAGACGGGATGAACGAAATAGGGTCTTCCGAAGGGTTCCTCTGGCCACTACCGGTACCCATCCAATCCTACCGTTCTTCTACATCTCGTAGCACCGTCCGGCCAGAGTCACACCTAGGGTTGACCAAGCCAGAGCCCATAATGGCTTGCGGCTACACAGGTAAGCTTCCGGTAAATGGGGTATCCATCCGTCTCTTCGTCATTTGGGTGAAGCTTTCCGCAAGATGTCATGGCGCTTCTCCATGCATCCCGGCCACCATTGGTTTTCTCCAGGTGCCCGTCAACCGTCCTCCACCCAGTAGTGAATTTTGAAGTCCATCTTGAGCTTGAAGTCATGGGGTTGTCATCATCTTGACTCTCGCATCTCCCTTATGAATCACTCAACCAACCCCGTCTACGAGCATAGCAAAAATAAACTACTTCGTCCCGGGCCATGGTAACAAGGGGAATTGGTTTCATCCTACCTCATGATACTACTCAAGAACATAACTTAAAATTCTCCTACTGCATGCATGGTGGGGGGTGTAATTCTAATGCAATAAAATCATAGGTATTGTAAAAGAAAACATGGTCAAATGACTTGCTGGCCGACGGTCTTCGAAAGCTAGGGACTCGTGATAGCAGGCTTCGCACTCCGGAAATTCTACCGAAGCAAACAACAATCATATAAGCATAAAAACATACAATCACTTAACATAACAGCATGCTAACACAAAACACACAAACAATCGAACCAAACCAAAGAAAACTCGAAGAAATCCAAGCCAACAACTAACAAGAAAATAAAATAAACTTTTTATTTTCTGTAAATAAAAGTTCATGTTCTAAAGCTACAGAAACTAATCTAAAATAAACTATAACATAGGTAAAATAAAATTATTTACTGAATAAAACAATAGGAAAACAGTAGCTAGTTAAATAAACAAGAAACACATGATTTTGACTAAAACTACTTTTTTTATTAAATCTAAAATACCCAAATAAATCCCATCTGCTAGGCAAAGTCAAAACAAAGCAGTGACAAAAAGAATCACTAAAATAAAATAATCCTAATTCATTTTATAGCAGAAATACTAATCTGTCTAAAACTAAAACAAAACAATTTCTAATAATTTAAATATGTCTAAACATATTTTCTACAAAAACTACAACAAATTTGCAAACTAACAAAAAAAGAATCAATTAAAAATATTAAGTAACCTAAAAGATATGGATTTTACAAAACTGGAACTATTCTGTTAAAAACAGAAACGAAAACATATAAAAAAGAAAAAAAAACTAGCGCTAGCGGGCCTATCTAACGCTCAGGCGACATATAACTAAAGCGTGCCCGAGAGAATAAACCGATCGGGCCAGTCTAACTAAACCGCTAACTAAACCAAAATAAACCGTAACTAAACCGGATTTTTTTAAAATAAAACCTACCCCTTCGTAGATCTAATCTAGGCGAGGGGAGGTCGGGGGTGGAGTCGGTCAAGCTCGGGGGGGTCGGAGACGAGCGGGGCAGGAGCAATGGCGCGGCGGCGGCGTCGGGTTCCGGCGAGGAATCGCGGGCGAGGTAGAGGGGTTAGGCGAGGGGAAAGGTGGGGAACGGGTCGAGGGGGCGGGGTATTTATAGGGGGCGGCCGACTTGGAGGAGGGGGCGAATCGGGGAGAGAATCCCGAGATCTCCGGGATTCCGGCGGCGGCGGCGACGCGGTTTGGCGTGGAGAGGAAGAAGAAGGGGTGGGGCCGGTGCGTCAGCGAGAGAGGGAGGAGGGGTTTCGGTCGGGCGACCGAGGGGGAGGGTTTTCAGGCGCGGCGGCTCGGGCAGGCCGGCTCGGTCGGTTGGCTGGCCTGGCCCCATTGGTGGGCTGCCTTTACTGGCAGCTGGCTATTAGCTGGGCGCCTGGGGTTTTCTTTTTCCCCTTTTTTTTGAATTAGGGAGAGGAGGGAATATACAAAAAAATATATATTATATATAGGACATATATATATCAAAATTGTCAGGGGAATTTATCCTACAATTTGAACATTTTTCCAGGGGCAAAACTCAAACTTAAAAAAAACATTTTCTAGAAATCCCAAATAACATCAAATTTGAATTCAATCTTTTGACAAAACTTTTCTTCTGACATTTTTGGAGTGTCATGTTTACTCCTCTCATACTTTTTCTCAAGTATTTGTCAGGCATTGTTTTGAAGTAAATTCAACTACCAATTTGAATTCAAATTCCAACAAACTCAAAAGCCTCTGAAATAATTCAAATTTCACTCGATTCAAACAGTAATGCATAGTTGCTTAGCTATAATTGTAAAACATTCCAAATGGGAAATTTGGGATGTTACATTGTAGTTCATCACAAAGCTCTTGTAGCTTGGTGGGAGCGACTGAAGGATTCTGTCAATGACCGCCTCGTCCGGAGGTTAATGTCCAGTGGACAAAGCGGTTGTGCAACCCAGACATTTTGAGTATGTGCTCACTGACAGAACTATTTTCCTCCATCTTACAACTGTAGAACTTGTCGGAGACTTCATATCTCTCGACCCAGGCATGAGCTTGGAAAACTAGTTTCAGCTCCTCGAACATCTCATATGCACCGTGTCGCTCAAAACGCTTTTGGAGCCCCGGTTCTAAGCTGTAAAGCATGCCGCACTGAACGAGGGAGTAATCATCAGCACGAGACTGCCAAGCGTTCATAACGTCTTGGTTCTGTGGGATGGGTGCTTCACCTAGCGGTGCTTCTAGGACATATTGTTTCTTGGCAGCTATGAGGATAATCCTCAGGTTCCGGACCCAGTCCGAATAGTTGCTGCCATCATCTTTCAGCTAGGTTTTCTCTAGGAACGCGTTGAAGTTCATGGTGACATTAGCGTTGGCCATTTGATCTACAAGACATTTTGCAAAGATTTTAGACTATTATTCATGATAATAAAGTTCATCTAATCAAATTATTTAATGAACTCCCACTCAGATTTGACATCCCTCTAGTCATCTAAGTGATACATGATCCGAGTCGACTAGGCCGTGTCCGTTCATCACGTGAGACGGACTAGTCATCGCCGGTGAACATCTCCTTGTTGATTGTATCTTCCATACGACTCATGTTCGACCTTTCGGTCTCTTGTGTTCCGAGGCCATGTCTGTACATGCTAGGCTCGTCAAGTTAACCTAAGTGTATTGCATGTGTAAAACTGTCTTACACCCGTTGTATGTGAACGTAAGGATCTATCACACCCGATCATCACGTGGTGCTTCAAACGCATTTAACTTTAGCAACGGTGCACGCTTAGGGAGAACACTTTCTTGAAATTGTTATGAGGGATCATCTTATTTACTACCGTCGTTCTAAGTAAACAAGATGCATAAACATAATAAACATCACATGCAATTATATATAGTAGTGACATGATATGGCCAATATCATATAGCTCCTTTGATCTCCATCTTCGGGGCTCCATGATCATCCTGTCACCGGCATGACACCATGATCTCCATCATCATGATCTCCATCATCGTGTCTTCATGAAGTTGTCACGCCAGTGACTACTTCCACTTCTATGGCTAACGCGTTTAGCAATAAAGTAAAGTAATTTACATGGCGTTCTTCAATGACACGTAGGTCATACAAAAATAAAGATAACTCCTATGGCTCCTGCCGGTTGTCATACTCATCGACATGCGAGTCGTGATTCCTATTACAAGAACATGATCTCATACATCACATATATCATTCATCATTCATCAAAACTTTGGCCATATCATATCACAAAACACTTGCTGCAAAAACGAGTTAGACGTCCTCTAATTGTTGCTGGAAGTTTTACGTGGCTGCAATAGGGTTCTAGCAAGAACGTTTTCTTACCTACGTGAAAGCCACAACGTGATTTGTCAACTTCTATTTACCCTTCATAAGGACCCTCTTCATCGAATCCGCTCCAACTAAAGTGGGAGAGACAGACACCCGCTAGCCACCTTATGCAACTAGTGCATGTCACCGGTGGAACCAGTCTCACGTAAGCGTACGTGTAAGGTCGGTCCAGGACGCTTCATCCCACAATACCGCTGAAGCAAGATAAGACTAGTAGCGGCAAGAAAGTTGACAACATCTACGCCCACAAAAAATTGTGTTCTACTCGTGCAATAGAGAACTACGCATAGACCTAGCTCATGATGCCACTGTTGGGGAACGTTGCAGAAAAATTAAATTTTTTCCTACGGTTTCACCAAGATCCATCTATGAGTTCATCTAGCAACGAGTCATGGGAGAGTGATTGCATCTACATACCACTTGTAGATTGTGTGCGGAAGCGTTCAATGGAACGGGGTTGATGGAGTCATACTCGCCGTGATTCAGATCACCGATGACCTAGTGCCGAACGGACAGCACCTCCGCGTTCAACACACGTACGGAGCGGATGACGTCTCCTCCTTCTTGATCCAGCAAGGGGGAAGGAGAGGTTGATGAAGATCTAGCAGCACGATGGCGTGGTGGTGGATGCAGCAGAACTCCGGCAGGGCTTCGCTAAGCAACTATGGGAGGAGGAGGAGGTGTTGCAGGGAGGAGGGAGGCGCCAAGGCTTATGGGTGCGGCCACCCCTCCCTCCCCTCCCTTTATATAGGTGAAAGAGAGTAGGGGAGGGCGCAGCCTTGCCCCTTCCTCCAAGGAAGGGGTGCGGCCAAGGGGGGGAGGAGTCCATCCTGCCCAAGGCACCTCGGAGGTGCCTTCCCCCTTTAGGACTCTCCCCTCCCCAAGTCTCCTTGGCGCATGGGCCTCTTGGGGCTGGTTCCCTTGGCCCATGTAGGCCAAGGCGCACCCCCTACAGCCCATGTGGCTCCCCGGGGCAGGTGGAGCCCAGTGGACCAGGACCCCTTCGGCACTCCGGTACAATAATACCGATAACGCGAAACTTTTCCGGCAACCAAAATAAGAGTTCCTATATATAAATCTTTACCTCCAGACCATTCCGGAACTCCTTGTGACGTCCGGGATCTCATCCGGGACTCCGAACAACATTCAATTTGCTGCATACTCATATTCATACAACCCTAGCGTCACCGAACCTTAAGTGTGTAGACCCTACGGGTTCGGGAGACATGCAGACATGACCGAGACGGCTCTCGGGCAATAACCAACAGCGGGATCTGGATACCCATGTTGGCTCCCACATGCTCCTCGATGATTTCATCGGATGAACCACGATGTCGAGGATTCAATCAACCCCATATACTATTCCCTTTGTCAGACGGTATGTTACTTGCCCGAGATTCGATCGTCGGTACCCCAATACCTCGTTCAATCTCGTTACGGCAAGTCACTTTACTAAATCAGGTAATGTATGATCCCGTGACCAAACACTTGGTCACTTTTAGCTCATTATGATGATGCACTACCGAGTGGGCCCAGTGGTACCTCTCCATCATACGGAGTGACAAATCCCAGTCTCGATCCGTGTCAACCCAACAGATACTTTCGGAGATACCTGTAATGCACCTTTATAGTCACCCAGTTACGTTATGACGTTTGGTACACCCAAAGCACTCCTACGGTATCCGGGAGTTACACGATCTCATGGTCTAAGGAAGAGATACTTGACATAGGAAAAGCTCTAGCAAAACGAACTACACGATCTTGTGCTATGCTTAGGATTGGGTCTTGTCCATCACATCATTCTCCTAATGATGTGATCCCGTTATCAACGACATCCAATGTCCATAGTCAGGAAATCATGACTATTTGTTGATCAACGAGCTAGTCAACTAGAGGCTCACTAGGGACATATTGTGGTCTATGTATTCACACGCGTATTACGATTTCCGGATAATACAATTATAGCATGAATAAAAGACAATTATCATGAACAAGGAAATATAATAATAATACTTTTATTATTGCCTCTAGGGCATATTTCCAACATGGACTGGCTCGGGGCTTCCTTAAATAGGCGAGTCAGGGCGGTTCTGCGCCGGCCGCGGATAAGGTCGCCGGCGACCGTCTTTCTGTAGCCAGGGTGACGTGGCGGCGATGTGTGCTTTAGGACATGCTTGTGGATGAGCTCGCTGCCTGTGGGGCAGGTGGCGAGCGCCGGGCGTTGGGCGGCACCGACCTGGCCGAGACGCTCATGGACGCCGGGCGTGCCGCCAAGGGCTCTGACGGCAAGGTCAGAGAGCACTGTGGTTGCTTGGCATGGTGCGGTGAGAGGGTGAGTGCGTGGCGTGGCTCTGCAGGGCGGGCAAGGCCAGGGGCGCGACGCGTCGGCTTGGGCGCAGCACGTGCAAAACGCGTGCTCTGCTCGCGCCCAGAGCATGCACGGAACATGCTTGACGAAATGCTAAGGCATGCTAGGGGGCTCTAAACCACAAGGGGGTTAACAGGGTGGGGTCATAGGCTAGGGCAAAACTATTGGACACGCTGGTCTGGTCAGGGGATTAGGTTCACAATACAAACAAAAACTCATGCCAATTCTGTCCAAGCTCTCAAGGTGTTTGACAAAATGCCATAGGAACCTAGGTAGCTCTTGGTGTGGCCAAAACCTCCAGGGTGGGGTCTCTTTAGATGCATAAGAGGGTGGTGAGGTTGGTTTGTCCAAAGCACAAACTTGCTAGTGCAAGTTTTGCAAAACTTCAATTCAGACAGGAGTTAAATGGCATCATTACATGGGCCAAATATGATCCAAAGGGTGCATGCTCCTGAACTTAGGGGTTTAGCAGGGAGGACTACAAGTAGGAATAGGCATCAAGGATAAGGGAGCAACTAAAAAGGTGGTTGCTGTACAAATCCTCTAGTTGGACCAGAAGAGAAAAGAGGTTGGTTCACTCATTTTTTCCAAAGAACATCATTAGGTTATTGCATAAAGTGGAATAGTATGCTCCTACTGACATCCCAAAATTTTGGTAGGAGTTTTAAAGAAATATTTAAATAGGTTGTAGTGTAAAAATGCTCTCTGGACCAGATTTGAAAATATGGTGTAGAGCTCAAAATATCCAAAGAATGAAGTATCTTTTTGCATAAAAAGGGATTTAAACACATCACATGACATCCCCAATTTTTGGTGGGATTTTTAAAAGAATTTATCAAAGGGTTGCAGTGCAAATGGAACCCTAAAACTTATGAAGAACCAATTTTGAGAAATAAAGCTCAGGAGAAAAATAATTTCATAAATAATCCCACTGATAAAAGAATTGTTTTATTTGAGAGGGAAAACAAGTCCAACACTGATTCAAAAGTTTTCATTTGGGGTAAAAACTCCATAATAGTAAGGGAAAG
Source organism: Aegilops bicornis (assembly GCA_021605145.1). Lineage (NCBI taxonomy): Eukaryota > Viridiplantae > Streptophyta > Magnoliopsida > Poales > Poaceae > Aegilops > Aegilops bicornis. Next base: position 546,127,200 of record CM038673.1, read on the forward strand.
AGTGGTTCTGAAATCAGAAGGAAATCCAGAAAATAAAAGTTTTAGTTTTCCTGGAACAATTTTTAATTTATAAAACAAGGTTGAAATTTTGGGGTGTTACAAAGGGCCTATCTATTTACTTTTATGTTGAGTCATCACCCTCTTATTAAAAGCACTAGCTGGAGAGCAAAGCTGTCATTTGCATTCATTATTGTTAATTTATATCGGGTATGACTATGAATGGATCTCTTTTACCATGAATTACAATGTCTAGTCAGTCCTTGATCTTTGAAGGTGCTCTGCATTTATGTTTTGCGGTCTCAGAGAGGGCTAGCGAGATACCATCTTGTTATATCATATTATGATTATTTTGAGAAAGTGTTGTCATCCGAGATTTATTATTATGACTTGCTAGCTGATTATGTTATTGATATGAGTAAACATGAGACCTGAGAATTATTGCAAATGTGGTTAGTTATGATCTTTGCTGAAAACCTGAATGCTGGCTTGACATAAGTACAACAACAAGAGAAAACAGAGTTTGTAAAAGTTTTTCTTTTTCTCTTTCAGTTTGTCAACTGAATTGCTTGAGGACAAGCAAGGGTTTAAGCTTGGGGGAGTTGATACGTCTCCGTCGTATCTACTTTTCCAAACACGTTTGCCCTTGTTTTGGACTCTAACTTGTATGATTTGAATGGAACTAACCCGGACTGACGCTATTTTCAGCAGAATTGCATGATGTTGTTTTATGTGCAGAAAACAAAAGTTCTCGGAATGACCTGAAACTCCATGGAATATCTTAGAATAAATAATAAAAAATCCTCGCCAAAGATGAAGACCAGGGGGCCCACACCCTGTCCATGAGGGTGGGGGCGCCCCCACCCTCCTGGGCGCGCCCCCTACCTCGTGGGCCCCCTGGAAACCTTCCGACGCCAACTCCAACTCTATTTATTGGCTTTCGGGGAGAAAAAAACGGAGAGAAAGAATCATCGTGTTCTACGATACGGAGTCGCCGCCAAGACCTAATCTCTCTCAGGAGGGCTGATCTGGAGTCCGTTCGGGGCTCCAGAGAGGGGAATTCGTCGCCGTCGTCATCATCAACCATCCTCCATCACCAATTTCATGATGCTCACCGCCGTGCGTGAGTAATTCCATCGTAGGCTTGCTGGACGGTGATGGGTTGGATGAGATTTATCATGTAATCGAGTTAGTTTTGTTAGGGTTTGATCCTAGTATCCATTATGTCTGAGATTGATGTTGCTATGACTTTGCTATGCTTAATGCTTGTCACTAGGGCCCGAGTGCCATGATTTCAGATCTGAACCTATTATGTTTTCATGAATATATGTGTGTTCTAGATCCTATCTTGCAAGTCTATAGTCACCTACTATGTGTTATGATCCGCAACCTCAAGTGACAATAATCGGGACCACTCCCGGTGATGACCATAGTTTGAGGAGTTCATGCATTCACTATGTGTTAATGCTTTGTTCCGGTTCTCTATTAAAAGGAGGCCTTAATATCCCTTAGTTTCCAATAGGACCCCGCTGCCACGGGAGGGTAGGATAAAAGATGCCATGCAAGTTCTTTTCCATAAGCACGTATGACTATATTCGGAATACATGCCTACATTATATTGATGAGTTGGAGCTAGTTCTGTGTCACCCTATGTTATAACTATTACATGATGAACCACATCCGGCATAATTATCCATCACTAATCCGGTGCCTACGAGTTTTCCATATACTGGTTTACGCTTATTTACTTTTCCGTTGCTGTTGTTACAATCACTACAAAAATACCAAAAACATTACCTTTGTTGTCTTTACTTTTGTTACCGTTACCACCACTATCATATTACTTTGCTACTAAACACTTTGCTGCAGATACTAAGTTTCCAAGTGTGGTTGAATTGAAAACTCAGCTGCTAATACTTGAGAATATTCTTTGGCTCCCCTTGTGTCGAATCAACAAATTTGGGTTGAATACTCTACCCTCGAAAACTGTTGCGGTCCCCTATACTTGTGGGTCATCAGGGCTTAGCTGCAGTCCAGTACTCGCCTAAGTTTGAAACACCTCCTCATCCGCAAGGGCGACGAGGTGCAGGTGGACTGCAACCTTTTCCTTCAGAGCTACGCCACAAATACAATGTGCGCTCCATCCCCATCTGCAAGGACGACGAGGTGCAGGTCGACTGCAACCTTCTCCTTCGGAGCTACGCCGCAAATACAGTGCGCGCTCTATCCCCATCCGCAAGGACGACGAGGTGCAGGTCGACTGCAATGCATGCTCCGTCCCTACCTGCAAGGACAATGAAGTGCGGGTCGACTGGAGTTTCCACCTCAGACCTGCATCTCAAGCACAAAGATCATTCTGAGCGAGTAACAAAATTCCACTCGAAGGCAAACGCAAGCATATTCGGAAATAAACCAAGTTCGGATAAATCCTAAGTTCCGGACGACAGATCAAAAGTATTCGAGCATCAAGCCCGAAAAAGTTTAACGGTTACACAATAAAGGTGAAGCATAATGTTTTTCGGTCACGCATCAGGAGAAGGACTGGCTGGGTCGCAGAAACTGTCAAGGTCAATGATGTCTGCAATGCGAGTGGCGGCGTCAAGGAAGGTGTCCATGAAAGACTGGAAAGTGTGCCTCTTCGTGTTAGCAACCTTGAGCTCCGCCATCTTGTCTTCTTTGACATGCTTGCAGTGCACTCGGACCAGAGACAGGGCGACGTCGGCACCACAGCGAGTGGATGACTTCTTCCATTCTTGCACGCACTCAGGGATTTGATTCAGTCGAGCCATCAGGGACTCGAGATCTTGAGACAGTTCCGCCTGAGGCCAAAGTTCAGCATCAACCCGAGTCATCGTAGCTTTCAGGCGGGCCAGATAAGCAACTGCGCTGTCCATACGAGGTTCCAACCACAGCACGTTCATCGCAACATCATCTGTGACTGGACAGTTGATGGGATCAAGACCCGTATCGACCCGCCCAGTTTCTGCTTCAAAGTCTTGGCAATATTCTGCACAGTCGAGTGAATGATGAGTCGACGGTACAATTAGACTTGTCAGTTGACAGAAATAAGATAGATTAATCAGTACCGTCAAGTTTCAAGACCAGCTTCACAGCAAGTTGGCCCAGATAAGACTCTAGCTCGCCATTCTTGGCCTTGAGACTTCCAAGTTCATCTGTCAGTTTCTCCTTGTCCTTCTTCAGTCGCTCGACCTCCTGATTGGCGTCAGAAATAGCAGTCTTCAGCTTGGAGTTTTCTTCTTCTAACTTGCCAACTGAAGTGAGCTTCTTGTCAGCAAGTGCTGTCTTCTCGCGCGCCTCCTTCTGTGCTGCAGCAAGATCCAGATCCTTCTTCTCCAAAGCCTGCTTCATTTTCTCTAAAGAAATAACATTCTTCAGACGGGCTTGGAGTTGGCGGTTTTCACTACATACATCTGCTCGAGTGAAGCCACTCGGTTCAAAAATGGAAAGGAAAAGTGCCAGCATCGGGATATGAAGTTGGCGATTGGTTACCTGCCATGGCAGCTACTTCGTCACAAGCAGTCTTGAGATTCTTCTTGGCCAATTCCAGATCAAGGTTGAAGCTTATTTGCTTTTTGTTCATGGCAGAAAGCTGAGCCCCAAGATCACAAGATTTCTGCAGTTACAGCCATATCAGTCGACAGAGATAAAAAGACATCACAATGATAGTTACTCTAATTCTACCACCTAATCAAACATTCAACGGTAGTCTCGGGGACTACACCCAGTGGGTGCACTTAGCGTGCCCCCACTGATTTTCAGACCACAGTTGACAGTCGACTGACTTTCACAAAAAAAAAAAGAGATTCAAATTCTCAGACCACAGTCGACTGCCCGCAGTTAAGTATGGTCTCGGGACTACACCCAGTGGGTGCACTCAGCGTGCCCCCACTGGTTTTGGCTCCACTCGGCGTGGTCTGTGTCGGTGTCAAAACCGGCGGATCTCGGGTAGGGGGTCCCAAACCGTGCGTCTAGGCGGATGGTAACAGGAGACAAGGGACACGATGTTTTTACCCAGGTTCGGGCCCTCTCGATGGAGGTAATACCCTACTCCTGCTTGATTAATATTGATGATATGTCTAGTACAAGAGTAGATCTACCACAAGATCAGAGAGGCTAAACCCTAGAAGCTAGCCTATGGTATGGTTGTTGTATATTTCTGTCGACTAGCCTGGCCTCGGTTTATATAATGCACCCGAGACCTAGGATAACAAGAGTCCTAGCCGAATACGCCGGTGGGGGAGGAGTCCTTGTCTTGATCGCCAAGTCTTGTGGAATCTTCCTTGTATGCGACAACTGTCCGGACTGGCCCATGAGTATACGACCATGGGGATCCTCGGCCCAATCCAACTGATCGGGAGACGATGTGGTGAGTACCCCCTAGTCCAGGACACCGTCAGTAGCCCCCTGAACCGGTCTTCAAGTTAGGGACGCTCCTCGATTCTTCCGAACTGTTCTTCAACTTCGGTTGCCGGTCTTGAAAACTGGTTCAACAAATCTTCTCATCTTCGATCTTGAGGATCGTCGAAATGCATTCGACGGGTTTACACGTCGGGTATCCGAGGAGCCCCTTTAAGTTTCCGGCCTTTATCAATGCCTTGTTATTTTTATGCCACACCTCGAGTTCGAAGTTGTTCCCGGGCGGCAGCGTCCTCTTGCGTCCGAGCTCCAACGCCGGACTGCATTCGAGGTATGTTTTGCAGCCGAGCACCAATGCCTGACTGCTTCCCAGCTCTAACGCCGGACTATGTATCCGAGCTCCAACGCCGGACTATATACGAGCTCCAACGCCGGACTGTGTCCAAGCTCCAATGCCGGACTATATCCAAGATGTCATAGATCATCTTGGTCCAAAAAAGTTGAAGGAGTTTAGCCGAGCTTAATGCCGGAAATGCCCTCTAAGGAGCCAGCCACTTGCATCCGAGCTATATGCCGAACTGCTTCCGAGGTGGTTCAGCACCTCGGTCATGGGATGATTTTTGGTCAATATTTTTTATTGATGCAATTTATTCTTTGACGAGATATATAGCCAGTAGCCTACAAGGTGTGTATCGGTCTAAAACCCGAGATGCACCTGAAGGATGACATAAGACCGCTGATCCCAAGAGAGTCACGAGACTCAAAGTTGATTTGCAAAATCGGCACGAGGATCAAGTCCTAACAGCGAGAATACTTGGGACACAAAAGCGGCGTGCTCAGTCCTCGAGACTCGGGTTGGAGTGCGGCCGACCAACCCGAGGATCAAAATCTCCTCGGAAATGCACTTAAAATTTTACGCATAGAACAGGCAATGTAGTAGCCCCGAGACCTTGGTCGGGTGGCAACACCAGATCGGGGATTGATGTGCCCTTTAATATTTGTAAATAATAAGCCCGAAGCCCAGTAGCCCCCGAGCCTTAATGCGGGCACGGGTGGCTGAATTAAGGATCGATATCCATAGTAAAATCACAAATTATGTGTAATGACTCAATGTATCCAAGTACTTTTATGTCTTTAATGCTCAGATCCGCATTGTACAAAACTTTGTTGACCGACCATCAGCTTCAACCTCCTCGTCCAGTAGGCGAGGAGTGTTTGTCGTACTTTATAAAGCCTTTATGAGGGCAAAGATTTACGACAAACAAGGCAATCTGGCCATACGGTTTTATAAACAAAGGTACGCAGAGAGATATGTTATATTGTTGTTTAACATAGGAAATGTCTTCCAAAGAAAATAGTCCCGCTATCAGTTCCTTTCTTTGGGTTGTCATGCTAAGCATGATCATGAAACCTCAGCTCTAATTTAAGAGCAAAATATTGAGGATTTAGTTTGGGAGGCCAGTTACTAGCCCCCGGTAGTGTTCGGCGACAGTCGAGGTCAAGCCGGAAACACTTTGGCCAATGTTATGAATGGTCCGTCATTTAATATAGTCATCGGATCGCTGACCAGTTTACACCTATTGTGACAGTCAATTTTCGGCTTTCTCCACTGAGGTGTTTGACCATGCGAGTTGGAAGCACAATCGTAGTGGTTCTCCCTTTGCACACCTAGCCGAACAAAGCGGAACGTAGGAGGCAAGCGCAGGAGCCGGGCAACCCAACTATTGACCTAAGACACAATTCGAAACCGATGCATATATAGCGATATCCAAGAATGTTTTTGCCGAATATCTAAAGGTGTCCGGCGTTGCACTGCGAGACTTGTGCTGAAAACACACAAATAGTTTAAAAGTGCCAAAAGTTTGGAAAACCAAAAAACGTCAGTAAAAACATGACGTCCGAACAAGATCAAGTGTTTGGTGCCAATTCGAAAATTGGACTTTAGAAAAAAAAATTAACCTGCGTGCTTTAACATGACACATCCTATCTCAAGACTTCAAGCGGGTCAACCTACGGCTTAAGTCTCCCATCCCGAATGCGGAGTACTTCTCATTAGGCCAGTTTAGAAAACTAAACTCTAGCGGTTTTGAGAGAGAAATTAGGCTCCCGGCTAGTGACCGCTTTTCGTGTCGAAAAAATGAGTGATAAATAATAATAAAAACTTTGCAACGACTAAGAAGAAAAACACTTATTATAAAACGGCTCAAATAAACATAAGAGCCCCCAAGTGACTTGGGTAAAAGAATGATTGTATGTACCGAAGTACTTATATCATATCTATGTTCACTCGAACTTTATCTGGCGTCTTAACCGGCCGTCGGCTTCTCCCTCTTCGGCAAGGGCCGAAAAGTGTTATGTACTCCACATGTCGAGAATATCGATGGTGTTTCCGATAACCAGGCAATCAGGCCATAAGGCTGTAATAGACAAAGCGCGCTCAAGGAACTTATGCTATATTACGAACAAAGTGTAAGAAGCATCTTCGAAGAAAATAGTACCCCCACCGATACCTTTCTTCGGTGCTCATTATTACCATGAGACTTGTGCAATAGATTTTTTGTACTCATGAGTTCCGTCGTGTGCCGACCATGATTGGAAACAATAAGAGCGCTAGCTTTCGGCTTCACCCAGTCTGAGGACAGAGCTCGGAGGACCCGGTCGTGACAATCGCAGAGGTGCTCCCTTTACTCCCTAGCCGAACAATCGGGAACGTAGGGGTAAGCACAGGAGCCAGGCAACTCAGCTTGCAAATCGCTTAAGTCAATATGGTGCATATTGTGGCATAATACACGAACAAGGAACGAAGTCGTACAAGTATAATCATATGCAAGAGGAAAAAGCTTCATGAAGGAAGCCCCCAAGTAAACGGGGTATTTGAATTTGCGCGTCACAAACAAAGTTTGGACTACAAGCAACTTTTTTCCAAAAAAGTATAATGCTTGGTCGAGCCGAAGACAAGTTAAAAATTTAAAACTTTGAGCATGAAGGCAACTTAGCTGGTTAATGTGTTCGGTATTGACGACGCTTGATCCGAGCTTGATGCGGGACAAGGTTCCATCCCCCAAGCCGGTCCCGAGGCGGCGGAGCAAGGAGCTCGGCACTCCGAAGTGGTGACATAGCACGGTCAATGCAGGACGGCAGAGTGATGCCGAAGTCCCCTGTATGGGGTAATGAAGTGTTGATGAAGCCCCCCGTCCAGCCGAGGTGACGCCAAAGGATATAGTCCGGTGGATCATTTTCCATGCACAAAAATAGTGCAAACCAGAGATAATAGTAATAATAATAATAACAATAAACGTTGCATAATAAATAATTTATGCAAAGTGAGTAATAAAAGAAATATGGCCTGGCGCCGAAGTCAATGTCGATGCAGGGCGGCGGCGTGATGCGGTAAAGGCATGGCAAGGCCTGAATTCACAGGTCGGTTCGACTTCCAGATGCGGCGTTCGCCGGACTATGTACGGAAACTGACCGAAACACCATGCGACCGTCGATAATGCGGCCACCATTTGATGGACCTGTGTACATATGATGGACAAACCAGAGTAATAATTCCATGGAAAAAATTAACCCAAACAAGCAAAAAATACTGGGATTAATAACACCTGGTTTATTTGTTTGTAGCAATCCAAAGGAAGGTAATTCCCACAATTGAGACTCGATCCGCATACCCATTGCCTGATGGGTGGTGAAGTGATGGCATGGCGACGCTGATAAAGGTTGACTCGCCGAGGCAAAGCCCCCGGTCCAGCCGACGTGACGAAGCTGGTCGGCTGGTGTCGCTGAAGTCACCGAAGTGTGCTGACGGAGGGATGCCGAAGCCCCCGGTCCGGAGGAGGAGACGGGGCAGATCGATGAGGAGATGTTGCAGCTGCCATGTCAGCCGAGGTGTTGAAGTAGTTCGGCGTTGGTGGACATTGGCTCGATAAAGCAACAGTTCGGCCATGCCGATGCAGGTCGTAACTTGTGACGTGGTCAATGCGGGCTTGATGAAGTGACCGTGCGGCGATGCCGGGGTGCTCGCTCCGTGTAATCCGTGGGACGGTGATGTTGGTGACGATTTGTCCTCCGCGATGCCGAACTAAGGTTCGGTTGGCCGAGATGATGATCCAAAGAAAATGAGCTCGGCTCAACAAAGCGACGACGTGTCTAGCGCAGGTCGGCCGCCCTGGAGTGATGTTGTCGGGCTGGTTTGACACCAGCGCGACGGTGAAGATTGTATTGGAAAAATACTTATAGCATTAGTGGGATGTGTTTGAGAATAAGACACAATACCCCACACAAAAACTTCCTTCAAAAAGGAGGTCCGAAATCCCGTTCATAAAGAAGATGAACTCGGGTCGGATTCGTTCTCGCGCAGAAAACAGATCCGAAAAGTGATGCACTAATCGGAAGGTTCCCGGAGTTTGGACGGTCGGATCGAGCTCAAATTTTGAGGGGTGGTAGATATAGGAATTCCGCAGCCGATCAACGGTTGGATCTTCCAAAGGAAGTCCGAGCTAGAAGCTGGACACCACGCCCTAAACTCATCCGGATTCTCGTCCAGATTCAATGCGGCTCCGGTATATTGGAGATTGCCAGAGATTCCTCCATCGGAACTCGACGAAATTTTCCATGGTTGTTTGTAGACTCAATTCCTCACAATTCTACCGAAGCAATCGTTAAAACAACACTTGAGGAGGCGGTGGCGGCGGACACAAGTCCGCTGTCCAGAAAAACAGTACGGTCGCCCGAGGGCAATGTTGACGTTGAGCCCCCGGGCTCCCTGGATGATTCCTCCATGATCTTGATAGAGATCGGAGTTGATGTTGATGAAGGCCCTCATCCGAACATGACGATCGGAGGTAGGGCGCAGCCCTTGGTCGAACCAAGGTGACCAGTTGAGCTGGTGACGAAGATGCCGAAGTCGCAGTTGATCTGCAGGCGAGCCATCGACCTTTTGCCGAACACACAGTGGAACTCTCAATGAAAGCACCAATGTCGGTGTCAAAACCGGCGGATCTCGGGTAGGGGGTCCCGAACTGTGCGTCTAGGCGGATGGTAACAGGAGACAAGGAACACGATGTTATTACCCAGGTTCGGGCCCTCTCGATGGAGGTAATACCCTACTCCTGCTTGATTAATATTGATGATATGGGTAGTACAAGAGTAGATCTACCACGAGATCAGAGAGGCTAAACCCTAGAAGCTAGCCTATGGTATGATTGTTGTATATTTCTGTCGACTAGCCTGGCCTCAGTTTATATAATGCACCCGAGGCCTAGGATAACTAGAGTCCTAGCCGAATACGCCGGTGGGGGAGGAGTCCTTGTCTTGATCGCCAAGTCTTGTGGAATCTTCCTTGTATGCGACAACTGTCCGGACTGGCCCATGAGTATACGGCCATGGGGATCCTCGGCCCAATCCAACTGATCGGCAGACGACGTGGTGAGTACCCCCTAGTCCAGGACACCGTCAGTCTGCCCAGCTCGAGTTGCAAAAAAAAAGTTCCTATTCTCAGACCACAGTCGACTGCCCGCAGTCACCTATGGTCTCCGAGACTACACCCAGTGGGTGCACTCAGCGTGCCCCCACTAGTGCAAAGATTCAGTTTGAATCGACACAAAGAGGCATACAATTTCAAAACAGCCACACCCCAGTGGGTGATCAGACAAGAAATACGGTCGATCGAAAGATCAACTAACCTAGACATTGGCTTGCATAGCAACTCCGGCGTTGAAGGCTACTTGACTAGCATCATGCACCACTTTCATCTGCCCCATCACAAGATTCAGCTGAAGAAGAGCTTCCTTTGCAGCAGCCGGTGGATCGTCCGGAGTTTTTTATGCAGTAAAAAGTGATGAAGGCAGAGCAATCGAAGCAGCCGCCGGATCTGAAGCAGGGAGTTGTATCGGCGCAGCAGAAGTCTGAGCAGCTGATCCTGAGGGGCAATCAGTCGACAGGGGAACAATGAAGGTGACGTTAGTTCGAGCTAGATCTGTCGATCGCTCGACCGTCGTCCTAGGCGTCACAGTCGACCGGGGAACCTGGACTTCAGGCGCCTTCCCGCTCAGTTCCTTGTCCTTCTTTTTCCTCCCCCTCAGCGGTACTTCTTCTTCATCATCCGGGAGCACAACAATGTCTCGTGGAACTTCAATGAATAGAGAAAGCCATAAGGATAACTCACAAACCATTCAGTCGACCAAATGAATTCGAATCGGGCAGACTTACTGTCTTTGGAGGTGACGGCGTCATTAGCTTCCTCATCGGCTGGAGTCTTGTCAATATCCATGTCAGTCGCAGCTGAGGTCGGGCTACACAAGTTCATCATCCACTCGGTCAAAATAAGAAAACCGGTCGAAACAGAGAAATTGATCGGAACAAGAAGATATGAGAAGAGCGTTTACCCAAAGGCAACATGGACGTCCATCTTGATCCTAGGCAAGGTCTTCCGAGCCTTCGAAGGATTAGCTTTGGGCTGCTTGGTGACCATCTCAGTCAAATCTGGAGTCGGGGACCGAGCGCGCTTGTGAGATGGAGCACTCGACGCCACAGCTTTGTCACGCCTGGTCGCGGGATCATGGAGCTGCTTGGATCGACGTTCAGAGCGAGGCGGTGAGTGGGCTACCTCCTCATCGTCCGACTCGTCGCTCTCATCTTCATCATCATCAGCTGGGGACTCCCACTCGCCGCTCTCCTTGGCACTGTCCTCGCCCTCTTGGTCTTGCTCTAGAGCTTGTTCACCATTGGGCATCGAATACATCTCCGTGTAGATCTGCAAAACAAGAGAATGATCATAAGTCAGTCGGAACAACAATCAGTCAGAAAATACATTCAAAAATTCAGTCATGATGACTAGACCTTCTCTGGCAGGTTGCTGTTGTTGAAAGGGTCAACTCTCCTAGCCCCCCTAGGGTTGTCCTTGTTCCTGGTGATACCCATCAACCACTCGGCTACGGTTTTGGCCTCCACCTCCTCCGGATGAACTCGAGCGGTGTCACCAGCCCCGGAGTACATCCACATGGAATGGTCACAAGCTTAGAGGGGTTGGATCCGCCGACTGAGGAACACCTCGAGCAGGTCCATACCAGTGACACCTTGGTTGATCAGTTGGACTACTTTCTCAACTAGCATGCCTGTCTCCGCCTTCTCCGCAACAATCACTTTCAAAGAAGATGGAGTTTGAACACGGTCAAAAGAAAAAGGAGGAAGCCCGGTCGACTGGCTTGGGGTCGCAATGTCCTGGCAGTAGAACCAGGTCGACTGCCAGCCCCTGACCGACTCCAGAAGAGTCATCGGAGGAAAAGAGCTCCTCTTCCTCTTCTGAATGCCTAGACCCCCACACATCTAGATAACATGGGTTTTCTCGTATTTCGAGTTCACTTTCTTCGCAGTTTAGGATCGGATGGTAAATATGTTCTTGAAAAGACCCCAGTGCGGTCGGCACCCCAGGAAGTTCTCACACATGGAGATGAACGCAGCGAGATATGTGATGGTATTGGGGGTAAAATGGTGGAGTTGGGCACCAAAGAAATTCAGGAAACCCCGAAAGAAGGGATGTGGTGGAAGCGAGAAGCCGCGGTCGACATGAGTGACGAGCAGAACACACTCACCCGGTCGCGGCTGCGGCTCCGTTTCCCCCCTCGGCAGGCGCGCAAACTTATGGACGATCAGCCCTAACTTGGCCATATCATCCAAGTCCTCCTGCCGAAGCGAAGATCAAATCCAGTCCCCTTGGATCCAACCTGACGGCAGCCCCGAGCGCGGTGAAGACCCCCGATTCATTTTCTTGCTCTTCGCCGCCCCCGTCGCCTTCTTCGCACACTCTAGCGCTGCCGTTTTGTCCTTCCCCATGGCGGCGGAGCGACGGCGTCGAGAGTGATTGGGCTGGGCGAAGCGGAGATGCGAGAGGAAGAAGAAGGGGAATGGGCACACACAATAAACGCTTGACCTCGGGCGCTTTTAAAGGCCCTCATCGCCGAGTGGTCGACGCAGGCCCGAGCGATCCTGTCAAATCCCCCCAACAGTTGCACACGGGATACGTGGCGAAAAAGGTGGCGCAGAAATCGAAAAGTCATATTTATCTACTCCACTTACCGCGGGGCGCTCCGCCTGGTGCACTTCCACCAAAATTTCGAATCCCGTGAAATCCAGGATCCTTTGGAACCGATCACGCCAAGGATTTCATGTCAGAGATATCATTAGACCGATGTAGTGGTATAAACCAGTCAGCAATTTCTGAATCGATCAAGGCGACTGAAACGAAGCTGAAGTTCTAACAACTGGCCTCCACTTGGAGATAAAGACAAGACAAATCAAGAGTAAAAGCAAGGTCAACTCCATCCTTCTTTTTCACTCAAACCTCGATCCATTCAGGGGCTAATGATATGGACACAAACCTAGGGTAGGGTAATAGGCCTGACCTATACGTCCTACCTAAGGTCCTTGTCCTAAGAACAAAGAAGTTCAAGAATCAGAAGAAGGGATCCAGCAAAGGTGTCGAGTGAAGTCCACTCGACCTATCATCCACTCGGAGATCCCACCTTATCCAGGTCACTCGACCATCAAACCACTCGACAATAAGAAGACCTAAAGCCGCTCCGCGCAACAACGGTCGGGCATTTACCTCAGATATTTAATGATCATTTGTAGCACTTCAATACAGGCGTTACCTGTAACACCACCTCTTTATGTACATTGAATCCTATGTAACAGAGGGGAGCTGGGGTCCTGGCACACTCTATATAAGCCACCCCCTCCTCTGGGACAAGGGTTCGCACCCCCTGTAACTCACACGCTCATAATCCAGTCGACCGCCTCTGGGCTCCGAGACGTAGGGCTATTACTTCCTCCGAGAAGGGCCTGAACTCGTAAAACTTGCATGTACAACTGCTCCATAGCTAGGATCTTGCCTCTACATTCCTACCCCCATTCTACTGTCAGACTTAGAACCACGACACTACCCGCTATCGCTACAATCTTCTCGCTTCCTCTCCGATTCTCCTGTCGTCTACCTCCAACCAGCCTGACCTAAACGTATGCCATGCCACATCACGATTGTCTGCACTTAGTCTTCCAGTTTCCTGAGGAAGACACCGAGCCGCAGTCTCATGAACATAAGGCGCTTTGGGCTGAGCTTGAACCGGCCTTGCGGGAAGACGTCGCTACCGCCCCCGCCCTGCTCCGGCTCGTAGCCTCGATTGCGCTTAGCGCCCATCCCGTGGCATTGATGGGCTGGGAGCCGCACATTGTCGCCGAGCTTGATGCCACGGGGTTCCACGAGGTTCCGCCAACTTTCATGCGCCTGCACTGCCAACAAGATGCGCCTGCGTGTGCATCGACGCAAGACGCCTGCGCAGCCGGTGCCTGCACTGCCAACAAGATGCGCCAAGACGCGTGCACTAACGTGCGCGCCCGTGCCGGCAAATGTCTCTGCCGCGCCGTTGCCAACGCCTGTTCACACGCGGGAGCCAGTCCCGCCCTCAGCGGCATGGATGGCCGCCATCGACCGCTTCCTTGCACCAACACAAGTCGCCTCCTCCCGCCAGTTGACTCGCTCCTGGAGACCGAAGTCCAGAACATTCTGGCCTTCCTTGAAGCTAGGGCCAACGTCCAAGAGTACGCCAACAACGGCGCAAGAGGTCGCCATCGTCGTCGGCTAGTGGCCTGATACGTCTCCAACGTATCTATAATTTTTGATTGATCCATGCTATATTATCTATTGTTTTGGACTATATTGGGCTTTATTTTCCACTTTTATATTATTTTTGGGACTAACCTATTAACCGGAGGCCCAGCCCAAGAATTGCAGTTTTTTTGCCTATTTCAGTGTTTCGAAGAAACGGAATATCAAACGGAGTCCAAACGGAATGAAACCTTCGGGAACGTGATTTTCTTGCCAAATAAGATCCAGGAGACTTGGACCCTCCGTCAAGAAAGCCACGAGGCGGTCACGAGGGTGGAGGGCGCCCCCCTAGGGCGCGCCCCCTGCCTCGTGGGCCCCTCGAATCTCCACCGACATACTCCTTCCTCCTATATATACCTACGTACCCCCAAACGATCAGATACGGAGCAAAAAACCTAATTCCACCGCCACAACCTTCTGTACCCACGAGATCCCATCTTGGGGCCTGTTCGGGAGCTCCGCCGGAAGGGGAATCCACCATGGAGGGCTTCTACATCATCACCATAGCCTCTTCGATGAAGTGTGAGTAGTTTACCTCAGACCTTCGGGTCCATAGTTAGTAGCTAGAAGGCTTCTTCTCTCTTTTTGGATCTCAATACAATGTTCTCCCCCTCTCTTGTGGAGATCTATTCGATGTAATCTTCTGTTTGCGGTGTGTTTGTTGAGATCGATAAATTGTGGGTTTATGATCAATATTATCGATGAACAATATTTGAATCTTCTCTGAATTCTTTTACGTATGATTGGTTATCTTTGCAAGTCTCTTCGAATTATCAGTTTGGTTTGGCCTACTAGATTGGTTTTTCTTGCAATGGGAGAAGTGCTTAGCTTTGGGTTCAATCTTATGTGTCCTTTCCCAAAGGATGCAGACGGGCAGCAAGGCACGTATTGTATTGTTGCCATCAAGGATAACAAGATGGGGTATTTATCATATTACATGAATTTATTCCTCTACATCATGTCATCTTGCTTAAGGCGTTAATCTGTTTTCATTAACTTAATACTCTAGATGCATGCTAGATAGCGGTCGATGAGTGGAGTAATAGTAGTAGATGCAGGTGAGTCGGTCTACTTGTCTCGGACATGATGCCTATATACATCATCATACCTAGATATTCTCATAACTATGCTCAATTCTGTCAATTGCTCAACAGTAATTTGTTCACCCACCGTAGAAATACTTATGCTCTTGAGAGAAGCCACTAGTGACACCTATGGCCCCCGGGTCTATTCTCATCATATCAATCTCCAATCACTTTATTATCGCTTTGCTTTTTTACTTTGCTTTTTATTTTACTTTGCATCTTTATATCAAAAATACCAAAAATATTATCTATCATCTCTTTCAGATCTCACTCTCGTAAGTGACCGTGAAGGGATTGACAACCCCTAATCGTGTTGGTTGTGTTGAGCTATTGTTTTGTGTAGGTACGAGGGACTCACACGTGGCCTCCTACTGGATTGATACCATGGTTCTCAAAAACTGAGGGAAATACTTACGCTACTTTGTTGCATCATCCTCTCCTCTTCGGGGAAATCCAACGCAAGCTCAAGATGTAGCGAAAAGATTTTCTGGCGCCGTTGCTGGGGAGTATACGCAAAAGTAAACATACCAAGTACCCATCACAATCCCTATCTCTCGCACTACATTATTTTCCCTTTGCCTCTCGTTTTCCTCTACCCCACTTCACCGTTGCCGTTTTATTTACCCTCTCTTTTCTGTTTGCCTTTTTCTCGCTTGCTTTTTGTTTGCTCGTGTGTTGGATTGCTTGCTTGTCGCAATGGCTCTACCTAGATTTGGTGATCTTCACCTTAAAAGGTTGGAAGAGATCGAAAACAATGTCAGGAAGTTTATGGTTTTGCAATTTGAGCATAATAATTTCTTTAGAAACGAGCTTAAGGAACAAAAAAAATTTATGAGTTATATGAATAAAGAGCTCGATGATATGTCTAAAGAATTTTATGGTATAAGATCCCAAATTGCTCGTCTTGAAAAGTTGACTGCTGAAATTTCGGATATGCAGGCTACCTTAGTAAATAAGATGGCCGCTAAACCGAATCCCTATGAAAATCAAGATGAAGATCTAAAAGTTATTGATGTGTCCCCTATTAAATCTTTGTTTTGCAATATGAATCTTGATGAAACTGAATATGATCCACCCTTACCTAGACGGCATTCCAAAAATTCGGAGTATTTAGATCTTGATGATGAAATTGATAAAAGTGGGATTGAAAAGAATAAAACCCTAGATGTTGCTAAACCCACTATATTGGATTTCAAGGAATTTAATTATGAAATTTGCTCTTTAATTTATTGTATTTCCTTGTTGCAATTGCTAAATTCTCCTAATGCTTATAGTCAAAATAAAGCGTTTACTAAATATATCGTTGATGCCTTGATGCAATCTTATGAAGAAAAACTTGAGTTGGAAGTTTCTATCCCTAGAAAACTCTATGATGAGTGGGAACCAACTATTAAAATTAAGATTAAGGATCATGAATTTTATGCTTTATGTGACTTGGGTGCTAGTGTTTCCACTATCCCCAAAACTTTGTGTGATTTGCTAGATTTTCGTGATTTTGATGATTGCTCTCTAAACTTGCACCTTGCGGATTCCACTATTAAGAAACCTATGGGAAGAATTAATGATGTTCTTATTGTTGCAAATAGGAATTATGTGCCCGTAGATTTTATCGTTCTTGATATAGATTGCAATCCTTCTTGTCCTATTATTCTTGGTAGACCTTTCCTTAGAACGATTGGTGCAATTATTGATATGAAGGAAGGGAATATTAGATTCCAATTTCCATTAAAGAAAGGCATGGAACACTTCCCTAGAAATAAAATAAAATTACCATATGAATCTATCATGAGAGCCACTTATGGATTGCCTACCAAAGATGGCAATACCTAGATCTATCTTTGCTTTTATGCCTAGCTAGGGGCGTTAAACGATAGCGCTTGTTGGGAAGCAACCCAATTTTATTTTAGTTTTTTTGTTTTTTCTTATGTTTAGGAATAAATAATCCATCTAGCTTCTGTTTATATGTGGTTTTATCTTTTAATTAGTGTTTGTGCCAAGTTAAACCTATAGGATCTTCTTGGATGATAGTTATTTGATCTTGCTGTAATTTCCAGAAACTTCCTGTTCACGAAAATAATTGTTAAAAATCACCAGGACGTGATAAAATACTGATTCAAATTGCTTCTGATCAATAAACAAATTGTCTAGGTCGTACTATTTTGGGTGATTTTTTGGAGTGCCATAAGTTTGCGTTAGTTACAGATTACTACAGACTGTTCTGTTTTTGACAGATTCTATTTTTCGTGTGTTGTTTTCTTATTTTGATGAATCTATGGCTAGTAAAAAAGGTTATAATCCATAGAGAAGTTGGAATACAGTAGTTTTAACACCAATATAAATAAATAATGAGTTCATTACAGTACCTTTAAGTGGTCTTTTGTTTTCTTTCGCTAACGGAGCTCACGAGATTTCTGTTGAGTTTTGTGTTATGAAGTTTTCAAGTTTTGGGTAAATTCTTTTGATGGATTATGGAACAAGGAGTGGCAAGGGCCTAATCTTGGGTATGCCCATGGCACCCCCAAGATAATCCAAGGACACCAAAAAGTCAAAGCTTGGGGATGCCCCGGAAGGCATCCCCTCTTTCGTCTACTTCCATCGGTAATTTTACTTGGAGCTATATTTTTATTCACCACATGATATGTGTTTTGCTTGGAGCGTCTTGTATGATTTGAGTCTTTGCTTTTTATTTTACCAAAATCATCATTGCTGTACACACCTTTTGAGAGAGCCATACATTAATTGGAATTTGATAGAATACTCTATGTGCTTCACTTATATCTTTTGAGCTTTATAGTTTTGCTCTAGTGCTTCACTTATATCTTTTAGAGCACGGTGGTGGACTTATTTTAAAGAAACTATTTGTCTCTCATGATTCACTTAGATTATTTTGAGAGTCTTAAAAGCATGGTAATTTGCTTAATAATAATAATATGCTTGGTATTCAAGATTTGTAAAACTTTCTTTTAAGTGCATTGAATACTAAGAAAAGTTTGATGCTTGATATTTGTTTTGAGATATGGAGGTGATAATATCAAATTCATGCTACTAGAGTAATTTTGAATTTGATAAAGTTCTTGTGGTGAAGTTGGCAAGTCCCGTAGCATGCACGTATGGTAAACGTTATGTAACAAATTTGAAACATGAGGTGTTATTTGATTGTCCTCCTTATGAGTGGCGGTCGGGACGAGCGATGGTCTTTTCCTACCAATCTATCCCCCTAGGAGCATGCGCGTAATGCTTTGGTTTTTGATGACTTGTAGATTTTTGCAATAAGTACATGAGTTCTTTATGACTAATGTTGAGTCCATGGATTATACGCACTCTCACCCTTCCATCATTGCTAGCCTCTTTCATACCGTGCATTGCCCTTTCTAACATTGAGAGTTGGTGCAAACTTCGCCGGTGCATCCAAACCCTGTGATATGATACGCTCTTTCACACATAAACCTCCTTATATCTTTCTGAAAACAGCCACCATACCTACCTATTATGGCATTTCCACAGCCATTCCGAGATATATTGCCATGCAACTTTCCCCCATACCGTTCATCATGACACATTCATCATTGTCATATTGCTTAGCATGATCATGTAGTTGACATAGTATTTATGGCAAAGCCACCGTTCATAATTCTTTCATACATGTCACTCTTGATTCATCGCATATCCCGGTACACCGCCGGAGGCATTCATATAGAGTCATACTTTGTTCTAGTATTGATTTGTAATCATGGAGTTGTAAATAAATAGAAGTGTGATGATCATCATTCTCTAGAGCATTGTCCCAAGTGTGGAATAAAAAAAGAAAAAAATATAAAAAGGGAGAAAGGCCTGAAAGTGCGTTATATCGACTAGAGGGGGGTGAATAGGCGATTTTTATGAATTCTTCACTGAGGAAATTGCCGATGAGGAAATTCCCTAGTGAAGAACTACTTGCAGCGGAATAAGTACTCATAAGTAAGCATAAGAGAATGCGGGCATGGTCATCATGATGAAATTAAGACAATCAGAGAGTACAGAAAGCGTAAACACAGGATAGCACAAGATGAAGACAAAAAGACTGAAGAATTGAACTGAGGAAATTGAGAAAGTCTTCAGTCAAAGTCTTCAAAGACAGATATGAACAAACAGTTAACACAGTAATGAGGAAATGAAAGAGTTGAGGAAATAGAACCAGTTAGGTTGGTGAAGACAATGATTTGGTAGACCAGTTCCAACTGCTGTCTCAGTTGTACGTCTGGTTGGAGCGGCTGAGTATTTAAACTCGAGGACACAGTCCGGACACCCGATCCATCGAGCACGCAGCTCAGACACCAAGTCCTCACCGTATTCTCCTTGAACTAAGGTCACATGCAGACCTCGTCCAATCACTCGTGGTAAGTCTTCAGCGACTTCCAAACCTTCACCGACTTGGTCACTCGGTGATCCACAATTCCTCTTGGATGCTCTAGACCATGACGCCTAACCGTCTGGAAGAAGCGAGTCTTCAAAGGTAACCAGCGTCGGATCCACGCAGGATCAATTTCTTGATGATGCTCAATCACTTTGGGTTTGTAGGGGTTTGGTTTTGGGTTTTCCTCACTCGATGATTTTCTCTCAAAGTCCTCGGAGGATGGGTTGCTCTCAAATGACAAGTGTCAAGTTCTCGCGGAGCAGCCAACCAGCTAGTGGTTGTAGGGGGCGGCTATTTATAGCCTAGGGGAGCAGCCCGACATGATAAGACATAAATGCCCTTCAATGATATGACTGTTAGGTGGATAAGATATTTTGGTATAGCTGGCGTGTAGCACAGCAACGGTCGGAAATTTGACTCTCAAATTCTTCAGGGCTATCATGTTCCTCACTGTGTAGGCGATTCAAGACCGGGCGAATTCCTAACTCCTCGGTCAGAACAAATTCTCATGACTGTAAGAACTTCGCCTCTCACATCAAGAAATTGACTGAACTGTATGAGATTTCCAAAGGCTTCACTCAAGGGATTGGTAGGTGTAGGATTTTGAGTTGAGCATCACACGGAAATTTTTCCTTAGTATTTCCTCGAATTCTTTAATAAAGACGGTGTTTCCTATGACTCAAGAAAGAGAAAAATGAAACTATGAAAACAAAAGTCTTCGCGCTTCATGTTCCTCAAATGAATACCAAGTCTTCAAGGTCACACCAATTTCTTCACTTTCAAAGTCTTCAGAAAGTCTTCAGAATACCAAAGTCTTCAGTCGAAGAACTTCATTTTTAGGGGTCGACTTTCTCTGTAAATATCAAACTCCTTATAGACTTATAGACCAGTATACTCACAAACGCATTAGTCCCTTAACCTATAAATCTTCAATACACCAAAATCACTAAGGGGCACTAGATGCACTTAAAATCTCCCCCTTTTTGGTGATTGATGACAATATAGGTTAAGTTTTCAACAGGGATAAACATATGAAGTGTAAATACTGATTTTGAGGAATTTGATTGCAAGATATAGAAGAACTCCCTCAAGATGTGCATAGTGAGGAATTTTTCTTTAAGGCAATGCACATTTGAAGATTTGAATCATGGAGATCTCCCCTATATCTTGTAATTCATACACGCATTTGATATATAATATGAAGAATTTGAAATGCATGATGAAATATGGTGCTCGATAAAATTCAAAGACGCTGCGGCAATAATATTAATGAGGAATAAGCATGCGGAAAAATGCATCCAAAGTATCACAGCTAGTGCAACAAAAGTATCAGCGCACCATCAGGTTTAAGATTACAACTCGATCCAATAAAGTTTGAGAAGAACGAGAGTTGTAACTTAGCAAAAAAAAATACCCTTAATATAGACCCGCTTGAAGACTAACTCAGATTTCTCCCCCTTTGTCATCAAATGACCAAAAGGATCGAAACTGAGGACTAACGCCCCTGAAGAATATCAAGTTGATGGAGGAGCGCCAGCGTTGTCGGGGTCGGTTGTCGTAGTAGGGCCTGCCGCAGTGTCGTCCAAGTCTTCATTTTCATCAGTGTCGCGCGATGAAGAATAAGAGCTGGCCACCAATGGAGGAACCTTGACCCTCTTGAATTTCTTCGGCGGAGGTGCAGACCAGTCAAATTCTTCCTTGAGACCCATCGTCTCCAGTTCTTCAGCGCTATAGACATGAGTGAGGACAGCACAGGTGCGGTTGAATGTTTCATGAAGGTAGTATTGGCTTTTCTTCACTGCATTGTGTGTTGAGGTCATGTTGTGAAGAATTGAACCAATCTGACGCTTGACCCATTTATGATTGCGATCAACCTTCTGATGAAGACTGAGGAGTAACTCACGATCACCATCATCCCGGTGTCAGAGCTTGAGGATTTTGCTTGGCCGAGGATTGGCGGCAGAGTCATGTGTGGCAGAGTCGTCATTGGTAGAGTAGGATGCTGCCTTGCGAAATTTACCATCCAATGGACGAATGCCTTCATCTATCACAGCAGCGGCCTTGCCTTTGTCATCAGCTGAGGAAACTGTCCGTTTGAGGACTTCAATTGGAGGCAAGTAGCTGCAGTGGTTCGTAGTATCAGCTTTGTAATTGAGTGAAGACCTTGCTCGATGAATCTCATAATCCAAGGCGCATAAGGCTTCAGCTCAAATGGTGACATAGCAATGTTCGCCAGAGTCCTCATGAAGAAATCATAGAAGTTGATGGGAACGCCATGAATGATGTTGAAAAGAATATTCTTCATGATGCCAACGACTTCTTCATCATTTGAGTCGTGGCCTTTGATAGGACTCATTGTCTTCGTCAGAATCCGATAGACAGTCCGAGGCACATACAGTAATTCCTTGACGAGGAATTTGGTTTGTGGGGCCTGCCCTGGCTTCAATGGCTTCATTAGCACTTGCATATAGTGATTTGTCAGTTCAGGTTCACTATAGATGCAACGTGCACCGTCAAGGGGAGGACTGAGAGGAAGGACACGAAGCAATTCAGTTGCTGGTGCCTTGTAGTGAGTGTTTTCAGACATCTAGTCCAACACCCATGAGTTCACGTCTTCAACGTCTCCAGTGATATGCAGTGTTGCGTAGAACTGAAGAATAAGTTCTTCATTCCAATCACAGATGTCAGTGCAGAAATTCAGTATACCTGCATCATGAAGAACACTGAGGACTGGCTCGAAGCCTGGCAGAGATTCCATGTCCACATGAGGAATATGTGCATGATCGAAGATTTTGTCCTTGTTGAATAGCACTGAGGAATAGAAATTTTCTTGGCTCGCAGTCTAGAAACGCCTCTTCCTTATGCGAGCAGAGTCATAAGGATTGTAATCAGTGAAGAAAACATGCTCGCCAAAGAAGTCTTCAGCCTTGAAATTCTGTTTACTTGAGAACGGATTCTTCGGCTTTGGCAGAGGGGTGTCAGTGAGTTGCATCACCACCTCAGGAATCGTGAGCTCAGGTTCTTCAGGCTGAGGAATTTCTGGTTCCTCTTCATGTGCAGTCTGAGGATCAGCAGCAGCAGCAGGTTCTTCAGCACTAGCGGCTAGAATTTCTTCATGCACAGAGGGAGTGGGATGAGTTTCTTCAGAGCCTAGTTGAACTGTTGGTGCAGGGGACTGAGGAATTTGTTGGATTGGGGTGAAGAGTGGTGAATTTGAATGCTGACTATCCCAAAAGTCATCATTCATCACTGGCGTGGTGCATTCAATGTCCACGTCTTCATCTTCAATTTCCTCAACACCAGCCTCTTCAGCTGTGAACTTAGGCATAGGCGAGGAAATGATTGGCGTTGAAGGGATAGCATCCACCTCAATTTCTTCATCAATCTGCTCTGACGAAGCAGCAGAATGATTTTCTTCATCAGATCCGCTTGGGATCGCATAGTCTTCACCAAAAGGAACAAGGTCCTTTGATGGCATGGAGGAAATTGGAACAACATCAATAGGATTTTCAAATGAGCTGGTCATAGGCTTCATTTTCTTCGCAGCCGAAGAATTTGACGCAGCTGATGCTTTCCTTTTCTTGACTGTAGCTCGCTCTGCAGCCTTGGTCTTCTTCACATTTGATGCAGATGGAAGGATAGGAGTTGGTGTAGGCGCGGAAGGAGCTAAGGAATCAGGTTGAATTTCCTCAGGCGCAACTGATGCAGCTGTTCGTTTTCTTCAGATTCTTCAGTGCACCACTAGTGGATGCCTCGGCAGTTTCTTCGGGCCTGGAATGGAGTCATCAGCCTCGAACTAGCATTATCATCAGCAGTTGAAAATCATCACCGTCTTGGCATGTTCTTCAAATAGGCTGAGCAGAGGCTGCAGCCTGAGGAATTTCTTGTTGCGTTGGGGTTGCAACATTTGTGAACTTCTTCGTCAGGTTGACGAATCTGACCTTAGCTCCTTGCCAATCAGCATAATAGGCATCAAAGTCTTTGCTGAGAGCTTGGATTTCAGTCTGAGCCTTGAGAAGTTCCTCAGGTGTCATTCTGACAACGTTTTTCTTCAGGAGCTTCTCCTTTCTGTATTGAGCTTTCTTGATCTCTCTTGCCTTTTCAAACTTCCATTTCTCTTCAGTGATGAAATGGGTCAGCATGTGACTTTGACCAGGAGTCAGATGAAAATCAGGCATAGGGGTGTTAGGATCCTTGTGCCGTGAGGTCAATGTAATCGATGATCTTCCTCGGATCCAAAAGCAGTGGCACAGATGTGCCTTTGGCTCCAGCGGCCTTCACTTGTCGGTCTCTGATGATTTCTGCAAGTTCATCATCAGAAGCTTCATCATCAGATGGCACATGGAACACGACCTGTTTCTTCTTCGGACTTGGCCGTGGACCTCGTCCAGCTGTTGCTTTGGTCTTCAGCAGTGTGGGGCCTGATGAGGAAATTGGTGGCGCTGAGGAACTTGTTGAGACACCAGAGGCAATCGAGAAACCAGCAGTCCTTTGACATGTAGCCAGATGCACCGGAGCTGAGGACTTTGAAGGAACTGCTGAGGACTTTGGTGGAGTAGGAGCAGTATGAGGAATTTGCCGTGAGGGCATTTGTGAGGAACTTGGCCGTGAGTGCGCTGTTGTTGAAGCACTTGGCTTACGAGCAGGCTTCTTTGGCATAGATTTCCTCGGTTTGACAAAGGCCTCAGTAGCATCAGCAGTGGCAGAATCCTCATTGAATTTCCTCACTGCCTCCTTGGCTTGTCTTGCCAATTTAGTTTGGCGCTTGGCCCATTCTTCAGGAAAGTCCTCACCACGCTTGATGCTGGTGGGGTCAGCTACTTGGCCAGGTGCCAATGGAGCTCTTGGGCATGGAGTATTGAGGGCGAATTTCCTCATGTACTTTGGAGTAACATATATGTATTCCCTCCATTCCCTTCCCCATCTCCGTTCAATCCTCTGAATGCGCACCTTGCGCTGATTTTTGTTTTCTTTGCCAAATTTGGCTTCATCAGGTGTGCAATAGTCAGCATAAATTTCCTCAGGTATCTCGAAAGCAGTCATGACCTCGTGCTTCTTTCCTCCTTTTGAGGCTTCTTTCCGTCGCCATATTCTTCATTGAGGAATTTGAACAATCGAACTCTCAAGAAGTATGCAACTTTTCTTCGAGGAATGCTGCAAATGAGTTAAGTTGATGAGAACCTAGTGATTCAGCAGCAGACATGAGTACCTATGAACAGAGTATAGTTGCGAGGAATTTGGCGAGGTCATATGCGTTCTCAGAAGGTTTTTCAAAAAGAACAAGTTTTATGGAATTTGACCAGATGAGCCTTGAGGAATTTCACTAAGCGTTCTTTGTCTTAGGTTCCAGAGTTGTATGCATCAAGATCCACACAATTGAGGAATCTTGAAGAAAAAGGATGCTTAGAGAAACGAATCAAGAGCATATAACTAGTGAGGTGTTTTGTGTGTGAGGATTTGAAGAATAAAACACCTTTGAAGATTTTCAGGAAAGCTTGAGAATCAAGGCGAGTAATACAAGTAACTTTTAATTACCCGAAGTGAAGAACGCGACGAACTGAGAAGGACAGATGTGAAGTTCGTCAGGTTAGATCTCCCACGCCCTAAATTGGCGGAGGAAGACAGCTACGGCGGCGGCGGAGTGAGGATTTCAAGAATCGGGCGCTGAAAGTACGACGGCGACGAGGTCGAGGCAGCGAAGCTCTTCCTCATCGGCGATTTATGGAGTAGAGGCGGTGTTAGGGTTTGAGAAGCTCGAGCGAGAGAGAGCAATGAGCGGAGTAAATGAAGTGAGGAAGGGAGAGGGTATTTATAGACACGGTGAAAAACTGTTTGCAGAAGATTTGGGACCTAACGTGCCCTGCCCTTTCTCCTTCTCATGACATGTGTCACCCACGTACTGTGTAGTTGAGATCGTGTACGATCGTGGGTGAATAGAATAATGCATCGTGGGATGCAGAACGGTTTGAGCGGCAAAACCGAAAGTTTGGATAAGATCAGTTTTAAAGTTCCGTTCGCAATTTCTTCAGCTGACAAGGACACAGTGAAGATTTTGAACGAGTTTCAAATAGAACGCACATGAAGAATTTGTGAATAGATTGGGTTGAGTATAGCATAGAGGGGAAGGGTCCGATCACATTCACTTAGCGTAAAACGCAACATGAAGAAATAGCCATAAGTGAATGTCAGTAGAGGACATAAACTCATATATATATATATATATATATATATATATATATATATATATATATATAGCCAATGAAGAAAAATGACGGAAACAGTGAAGATTTTGCAAAGTTGAAGAATTTGAAAAACTGAAGAATTCCAATCAATGAATACTTATAGGTTAAGGGACTAATGCGTTTGTGAGTATACACAGGTCTATAAGTCTATAAGGAGTTTGATATTTACAAAGAAAGTCGACCCCTAAAAATGAAGTTCTTCGACTGAAGACTTTGGTATTCTGAAGACTTTCAAGACTTTGAAAGTGAAGAAATTGGTGTGACCTTGAAGACTTGGTATTCATTTGAGGAACATGAAGCCTTGAATACTTTTGTTTTCATAGTTTCGCTTTTTCTCTTTCTTGAGTCATAGGAAACACCATACATCGTTAAAGGGGTCGAGGAAATACTAAGGAAAAATTTACATGTGATGCTCAACTCAAAATCCTACACCTACCAATCCCTTCGAGTGAAACCTTTGGAAATCTCATACGCTTCAGTCAATTTCTTCAAAGGATGTAGACGAAGTTCTTACAGTCACCGAGGAATTTGTTCTCGACCGAGGAGTTAGGAATTCGCCAAAGGCGTAATCACCTACACAAAGGAGGAACATGATAGCCTCAAGAATTTGAGGGTCAAATTTCGACCGTTCTGTACATGCTACGCCAAATTTGTACCAAAATATCTTATCCACCTAACGGTCATATCATTGAAGGGCATTTATGTCTTATCATGTCGGGCTGCTCCCTAGGCTATAAATAGCCGCGCCCTACAACCACTAGCTGGTTGGCTACTCCGTGAGAACTTGACACTTGTCATTTGAGAGCAACCCATCCTCCGAGGACTTTGAGCGAAAATCATCGAGTGAGGAAAACCCAAAACCAAACCCCTACAAACCCAAAGTGATTGAGCATCACTGAAGAAATTGATCCTGCGTGGATCCAACGCTTGTTACCTTTGAAGACTGTGCTTCGTCCAGACGGTTAGGCGTCATGGTCTAGAGCATCCAAGAGGAATTGTGGATCGCCGAGTGACCAAGTCTGTGAAGGTTTGGAAGTCGCTCAAGACTTACCACGAGTGATTGGACGAGGTCTGTGTGACCTTAGTTCAAGGAGAATACGGTGAGGACTTGGTGTCCCGAGCTGCGTGCTCGGATCGGGTGTCCGGACTATGTGTCCTCGAGTTTAAATACTCAGCCGCCCAACCAGACGCATAACCGAGACAAATAGTTGGAACTGGTCTACCAAATCATTGTCTTCACCAACCTAACTGGTTCTATTTCCTCAACTCTTTCATTTCCTCATTCTTGTGTTAACTGCTTGTTCATATCTGTCTTTGAAGACTTTGATCAAGACTTTCTCAATTTCCTCAGTTCAATTCTTGATCTTTTTTGTCTTCATCTTGTGCTATCCTGTGTTTACGCTTTCTCGCATTCTCTCGATTGTCTTCATTTCATCATGATGACCATGCCCGCATTCTCTTATGCTTACTTCTGAGTACTTATTCCGTTGCAAGTAGTTCTTCACTAGGGAATTTCCTCATCGGCAAATTCCTCAGTGAAGAATTCATAAAAATCGCCTATTCACCCCCCTCTAGTCGATATAACGCACTTTCAATTGGTATCAGAGCAAGGTACTTCCTTGTTCTGTGTGATTTTGGTTTAACCACCTGGAGTTCTAGTTATGTCGACCGCAGGTATGATCAAGGTCTCGGCTGGGTGCCCTACCTTTGATGGTACGGACTACCCCTACTGGAAGAACAAGATGCGAATGCATCTTGAAGCAATTGACAACGATCTCTGGTATGTTGTGGAAAATGGTGTTCCCTCTGTCTCACCCTCACTGAACGCTACCGATGTGAAGAGATTCAAGCAACTCGATTCTCAAGCGAAGAATATCATATGTGGCCATCTGAGTAAAGGAACGTATGGAAGAGTGAGTGCTTTGGAAACTGCTAAGCTTATCTGGGATAGGCTGTCCAAAGTAAATGAAGGAGTCTCAACTCAGCGTGACTCTCGAGTTGATGTTCTTCGGAATCTCTTCAACCGCTTCAAAAGACTCGACAATGAAAATGTCCAACAAACCTTCGATCGCTTTCATCGACATCTCAAATGAGCTTCAAGCCCTTGGTGCCACCGACATCACCGACCATGAGGTGGTGAAGAAACTATTGAGATCGCTTGATTCCTCATTTGACTCGCAATCGATGATACAAGAACGCGTTGACTACAAGTCTCTTGATCCCGCCGATATCCTCGAAAGGCTAAATACTCACGAGTTCCACTTGCTGAAAAGAGAGATCTCTATGGTTCGAGCTATGGCAAACCACGTGCCCTGAAGGCCAAGGCTATGTCTGAATCTGAATGTGAGGATTCTGGTAGTAGCCTTGGTGACCCTGAAGAATTGAGCCAGGAGCTAGCACTGCTCGTGAAGAAATTCCAGAAGTTCTCAAGACGTAGTCGCTTTGGAAAATCCTCAAGAAGCAGTGATTCCTCATCCAGTGACTATAAGAGAAGGCTATGCCATAAATGCAAAAAACCTGGTCACTATATTCAAGATTGTCCTCAGTGGGAAAAGGAATTGAAGAAGAAGAATTACAAGGATTACAGTTCTGATGATGCCAAGAAGAAGAAGAAATCATCAAAATCTTCATCATCAAAATCCTCGAAGTCTTCATCTCACAAGAAGAGCAGCTCCAAGAAGGCTCGGGCATTCATTGGCAAGGAAATGGACTCAAGCTGAATCTGAGGAACATGAGGAAGAGGAGGCACCGAGGAGTCCGAATCTGGTGTGGCGAGTCGGCTTTCGCCATCGTGCATTCACAAGAAGTCAATCTTCAACACTGAGGAAACTGACCTCACCAACAAGCCTGGCGAAGATAATGATGACTTCGCTCCCACCTATTGCTTCATGGCAAAAGGTGCAAAGGTACACAAATACACCTCCTCTGAATCTAGTGAAGATGAATCTGATGAGGATCTCAAGCCCAGCTACTCTAAACTTGCTAAGATTGCTGTAAAACAACAAAGGGCTTTTGAAAAGGTTCAAAACATGCTAGACAAAAGTGATGATATGTTGGGTGAAGAAATGGATCGCACTAAAGCCCTCGATCGAAAATCTTCAGAGACTTCATCTAGGTTTGATAACCTTTCAAAGTCATCATAACACTCTCTTATCTCGATCATGAGAAACTTTCTTATGAATTTCTTCAAAGAAAGCAAGATCTTGAGAAGCTAAGAGTGAGTTATGAAGATCTTCAGAAGGAGCGCGATTCATTACTTGCTCAACAAATAAGCGCTTCTCAGGAAGAATTTGTTCCTCCATGCTTAAAGTGCATTGAACGTGAATCTGCTAATTCTTCACCTGAATGTTCAAATGCTTCAACTGTTCCAAATTCTTCACTTGCTCCTGCTATCACTAATTCCTCATCTAAGGACATTGCTAGTATCACTGACAATGCAGGGCTGAAGGAATTGTACATGATAGGCATGTACAAAAGCCTCAAAGGGCATCAGACTCTTTGTGATGTGCTTAAAAAGCGAGATCCTCAACAGAATCCTAGGAAAGAGGGTATTGCCTTTGAGAGGAAACTCAATCTCGACAGAACATATTGGAAGCCCGAGCAAGACCCCAAAACCTCATGGGTTGTCGCAAAGGGACCTCCATTTGATCCATCTAACTTATCCGGCTTTACATGTGAATCTCCTCATTCTTCCGATAAGTCATTTGACTCCAACTATAAACTGTTCAAAAATCGTAATGGTGAAGTATTTGCTAGATATGTTGGCACTAATCGCAGGAACGGTTCTCCTATGAAGAAAATCTGGGTTCCCAAGAAATGCCTTGAAAGTCTTCAGTGAATGTCCTCATGACACCACCGTGAAGAATAGGAACCCCAGATCAAACTCTTCGTATGGACCAAATTCTTCATATGGATCCAGGTCCTCATACAGACCAAATTCCTCACGTGGATCAAATTCCTCAAAAGGATCAAAGTCCTCATATGATTATCATCGTGCTAACAACTCTGTTTCGCATGGTAGAGCTAAGGGCTATGAATATGTGCATTATTCTTCAAACCATTATGTTCAAGTCCTCGAAGAATTTCTCTGCTTATTCATATGCTTACCCTAACCCCTCTTATGTGAAACGAAATGGTTTGGTCTCTATGCCACCATTCTCTTATGGTGCTCGCAGAGTGATGAACTCTTTGCCACCCCTTCAGATGTGGGTGGTGAAGAAAAGAACTAATCTCTTCTGCAGGGTCAGGTCTCGGGCGTGCTTTAACGTTGAAGAATTTCTTTGGGGACACGACAAACTTGCTGAAAGGGCCTTGCAGCTAATCATGATGAAATGAACTTTCATTTCACACGCCCTCATCTGCTTTTATCGCTTGATGAAACTCATCTCGATGAAATTGATATCATATTCTTCACTGATGAAGTATATGAGATCGTAAGTTGCACTAATTCATCTGCAGGATGATCAACCCAAAGCCAATGAGTGGGTTCTCGATAGTGGATGTACAAATCACATGATTGGTGACAAGAATCTATTGATGGATGCTCCCTTATCACCGTCACATCTGAAGCATATCATCTTTGCTGACAAAGGCAAAAGTCGGTATTGGGTCTTGGTAAGGTTGCGATCTCTAAGGACATACACATGGACAAAGTCATGCTTGTTGAGTCCTTAGGATACAACCTCATGTCGATCTCAATGCTTTGTGATCTTGATATGGTTGTTGTCTTTGGCAAGTATCGCTGTGTTGTGATTATGGAAGTCGACAATTCCAAAGTCTTGAAGGCTTTAGGAGAGGAGACTTGTATATTGTTGATTTCTCTACAGGACTACAACCAGCCGTGTGTCTACTTGCAAAAGCTTCAGAAGGCTGGCTATGGCATCGACGACTTGGTCACGCAGGCATGAGGAATTTGCACACGCTTGCGAAGAAGAATCATGTCATTGGCATTGAGAATGTCAAATTCCTCAAGGATCACTTGTGTGGAGCCTGTGAAGCTGGAAAAATGACCAAGGCCAAGCATCCAGCGAAGACTATCATGACCACTACTTGACCATTCGAATTGCTTCACATGGACCTCTTTGGTCCTAATCATTACTCAGCAGTCACAACTGATGCATCTCTATATGGCTTTGTTATTGTTGATGATTATTCTCGTTACACATGGGTACACATTGTTACTTACAAGCATGAAGTGCAGGAAGTCTTCAAACGATTATCTTCGAGGGCTTCAACCAACTTTGGTGTGAAGATCAAGCACATCAGGAGTGACAATGGAACTGAGTTCAAGAATTCCGGTCTTGATGACTATCTTGATGAACTTGGTATTACTCATGAGTTATCTGCTCCCTATACTCCTCAAAGAGAATGGCGTCGTGGAGCGCAAGAACAGAACTCTTGTTGAGATGGCTCGCACTATGCTTGATGAATACAAAACGCCTCATCGCTTTTGGATTGATGCAATTGATCCGCGTGCCACATCATCAACAGAGTATATCTTCACAAATTCTTCAAGAAGACGGCCTATGAACTCCTCAACGACAAGAAACCCAATGTGAGTTATTTCAAAGTCTTGATTGCTAAATGTTGGATTAGAGATCCTCATCACAATGCTAAATTTGCACCGAAAGCACATGAAGGTTTTATGCTTGGTTACGGAAAGAACTCGCACACCTACAAAGTCTTCAACATCGCCCTTCACAAGATTGTTGAAACTGTAGATGTGCGGTTCGATGAAACTAATGGCTCGCAAAGAGAGCACCTACCTTCTGTGATAGATGAACCAGCACCTGAGGAGTCTATCAAGTTCAAGGCGACTGAGGATGTCATTCCCTCTTGAAGAATCTGCTGAAGAATTCATTCCAGTTCATGAAGAACATCGAGCTGATGCACCTGAAGAAAATGCTGAAGAAAATGATGTTGAAGAAAATGGTGCTCAAGAAAATGCTGATCAAATTCCTCGACGACAACCAGCACATCCTCGCGTTGCAAAAGAAGTGCAAGTGGAAAAGATCATCAATGACATTAAAGCACCAGGTCCTCTCACACGCTCAAAAGCTTCACATTTATCTAACTTTTGTGGGCAACATGCTTTTGTCTCTATCACAGAGCCCACTAAGGTAGATGAAGCATTTCTGGAGCCGGAGTGGATTCAGGCCAGGCAAGAAGAATTACATCAGTTCAAGCTCAACAAAGTCTGGGAACTGGTCAAACGTCCAGATCCTCGCAAGCATAATATCATTGGCACAAAGTGGATCAATCGCAACAAGTAAGATGAAAATGGCCTTGTGGTGAGGAATAAGGCACGACTTGTGGCTCAAGGCTACACACAGGTTGAAGGAATTGATTTCGATGAAACTTTTGCACCTGTTGCTAGACTTGCGGCTATTCGCATATTACTTGCTTATGCTAACCATCATGATATCATTTTATATCAAATGGATGTGAAAAGTGCATTCCTCAATGGTAAGCTTGAGGAAGAAGTATATGTTGCTCAACCCCCAGGTTTTGAAGATCCAAAGAATCTTGACAAAGTCTTCAGACTCAACAAGGCTCTCTATGGCCTCAAGCAAGCCCCTCGGGCTTGGTATGATACCTTGAAGGAATTCTTCGTGAAGAATGGCTTCACACCCGGTTTTCTCGACCCTACTCTTTTTACTAAATCTTATGATGGTGAACTGTTTGTGTGCCAAATATACGTTGATGATATTATCTTTGGCTGTACTGACCAACGTTATAGTGATGAATTTGCCTATATGATGAGTGAAGAATATCAAATGTCTATGATGGGAGAGTTGAAATTCTTCTTAGGTCTTCAAATTCACAACAAATAAGAATGGCATATTCATATCTCAGGAGAAATACCTCAAAGATGTCTTGAGGAAATTCGGCATGCAAGTTTGCAAAGGCGTCAAAATTCCTATGCCCACAAATGGCCATCTATGCAATCGATGAAAGTGGTATTGACTTGATCACAAGGTATACCGCTCCATGATTGGTTCTTTATTGTACTTATGTGCATCTAGGCCAGATATAATGCTTAGTGTTTGCATGTGTGCCCGATTTCAAGCTGCACCAAGGAATCACACCATAAGGCTGTGAAGCATATTCTTGATATCTAGCTCACACACCAACACTAGGATTATGGTACCCAAGGGCTCGCTTTTGATCTCATTAGATATTCGACTCGACTATGCTTTGGTGATCGTGTGGACCGCAAGTCAACATCCGGCACTTGTCATTTCCTCGGACGATCTTTGGTCCATTGGTCCTCGAAGAAACAGAATCACAGATCACCGCTTCATCGCGGAAGCTGAATACATTGCTGCCGGCTCTTCTTGTGCTCAACTACTATGGATGAAGCAAACTCTCAAGGACTACTGGCGTCAACGTGAAGAATGTGCCTCTCTACTATGACAATGAGAGTGCCATCAAGATTGCTCACAACCCAGTTCAGCACTTTCAAGACAAAGCACATTCAGATTCGTCATCATTTTCTTCGTGATCATGTGTTGAAGGGCGACATCTCCATCGAGCACGTGAAGACTGAAGAACAACTAGCTGATATCTTCACTAAGCCCTTGGATGAGAAGAGGTTTAGCAAGTTGCGGTGTGAGCTAAATATCTTAGAATCTTCGAATGTTCTCTGAAAAGGACACACATCCTGACACTTATGCAAAATTGATGACTTAGATGTGCAACACATGAAGAAACGTTTTTCTTCAATCAATGAGTCTTCAATACATGAAGTCTTCAATCAATGAGTCTTCAATCAATGACTTAGATGACTTAGACCTGTGTATACTCACAAACGCATTAGTCCCTTAACCTATAAGTCTTCAATACACCAAAATCACTAAGGGGCACTAGATGCACTTACAAGGCCATAAAAAAAAGAGAAGGCCCAAAAACGAAAAAAGGGGAAAAATGAGAGAAAAAGAGAGAAGGGACAATGTTACTATCCTTTGCCAGACTTGTGCTTCAAAGTAGCACCATAATCATCATGATAGAGAGTCTCTTGTTTTTTCATTTTCATATACTAGTGGGAACTTTTCATTATAGAACTTGGCTTGTATATTCCAACGATGGGCTTCCTCAAATGCCCTAGGTCTTCGTGAGCAAGCAATTTGGATGCACACCCACTTAGTTTCTTTTGTTGAGCTTTCATACATTTATAGCCCTAGTGCATCCGCTGCATGGCAATACCTACTCCTTGCATTAACATCAATCGATGGGCATCTCCATAGCCCATTGATTAGCCTCGTTGATGTGATATCTTCTCCTTTTTTGTCTTCTCCACATAACCCCCATCATCATATTCTATTCCACCCATAGTGCTAAATCCATGGCTCACGCTCATGTATTGCATGAAGGTTTATGAATTTGAGATTATTGAAGTATGAAACAATTGCTTGGCTTGTCATCGGGGTTGTGCATGATGAGAGCATTCTTGTGTGACGAAAATGGAGCATGACTAAACTATATGATTTTGTAGGGATAAACTTTCTTTGGCCATGTTACTTTGAGAAAACATAATTGCTTTGTTAATATGCTTGAAGTATTATTATTTTTATGTCAATATGAACTTTTGTCTTGAATCTTTCGGATCTGAACATTCATACCACAATTGAGAAGATTAACATTGAAATTATGCCAAGTAGCACTCCGCATCAAAAATTCTCTTTTTATCTATACCTACTAATAAAACAAGGTGCGTTTCTTCGATTTTTTCATCCGTTCACCATTGAAAAGATTTTTTTCTATTCGAGGTGGTACTAAACTTTTGCCCGTTTCTCTATTAGAAAAGAAAAAAACGCCAGAATTTCGTCCAAGGGCTGTCCGTAGTGTGGCCCAGCAAAGCTAACCCAGTTATTTTTGTGCCAACTTGGCCTGAACCGTTTTTTTGTGTTATGTTTTTATTTTTGTTTTTTCCTCTTTTTCTTTCCTGTTTATTTTTGTATTTTTTTCTTTTCAAGTTTATTTTCAATAAAGTTCATAATATCATAAAAATTCAAAATTTTCAATAAAGTTCATAATATCATAAAAATTCGAATTTTTCAAAATGTTCAGAATTTTAAAATATATTCCATTTAAAAAAAGTTAAGAACATTGAATATTTGTTCTCACTCCAAAATAGTCACAAATTCGCACAGTTTGGCCAAGCTTCGTTGAATCTTTTTTTTGTTCTGTGTTATCTTTCTTTTTTTATTTTTCCATTTATTTCTATTTTTCTTTCCTGTTTTTTTGTCTTTTTTCCTTTCAAGTTTATTTTCTTTCTTCCTTTTTTTATAAATTCAAAATTACCAAAAAAATCATAATATCAGAACAAATAGAATTTTTAAAAAATGTTCAAAGTTTTAAAATATATTCTGTTTTGAAAATGTGCAGAACATTAAATCTTTGTTCTCATTCTAAAATTGACTCAGATTATAAAAAAATCTTCCAATTTTTTCCTTTTGTTTTCCAAAGTTGTTCGATATTAAAAAAATGAATATTAAAAAGTCCCAAATACGAAAAATATTCTTGTTTTAGTGAAATGTTCGCAAATTCGGAATAATGTCTGAGTTTAAATAAACAAATTTTCACAAATTGTTCTGAATATTCAAAATATGTGTCTTTTTTAAAAAAAGTCACATATTCAATTTTTTTAATGTTATTATAAAAGGTTCATGTTTTCAAATAGAATTGTGAACTTCAAACATTTCAATTTTCTTTGTATGTTTCTGAAAATGTAAGGAATTAAAAAAATGTTTGGGATTTTCAATATTATTCATGCTTCCAAGAATATTCAGCAATTTATATATTTTTAAAGTTAAAAAAACAAAAAATGTTTCCAATCTGACGTTGGAGTATGATCTTAAAGGTCTGAGCTCGGCATTGGTGGTAGGACTCGTTTCTTCGAGTGGCTAGCAACACGTAGTTGGGTCTTTGAATGCATGATTTTGATCCTTCAACTCATCATTTTTTGGATTTTTTCATGCCTTACAAACACAGGTCATCTTGGAGCCTACCAGTGTGCTAGCCCATAAACGAACCGATGTGCGTCCCACGGGCTATTTTACGCAACTAGCGTCATATAGTAGCCCCCACGCAGTCGGCCCAAGAAAAAAATTGCTCCGTCGCACATGCAGTATTGGGCCTCAGTTGTACTCCCCTACTGGGTCGTCCGAGGGAGCAATTTTTTCTTGGGCCAATAAAAGAGAATATGTTGGTTTAACTCGAATAAAAAAATTGTGGGCACGTGAGCGCTAAAATAATCAAATTGAATAAAACATAATAAGAAGGTACATTGATGTCTGGTTATGCGTTAAATATGCTAATGAAATGGGATTTATGCACTACAA
The DNA here is from genome assembly GCA_021605145.1 of Aegilops bicornis. Classification (NCBI taxonomy): domain Eukaryota; kingdom Viridiplantae; phylum Streptophyta; class Magnoliopsida; order Poales; family Poaceae; genus Aegilops; species Aegilops bicornis. The sequence continues at coordinate 546,163,301 of CM038673.1, forward strand.
TTTGTAATCCATTCGGTTACGCTATCGTAAGTGAGAGTGGTCGAAGCAACCGTGCCCCGAAGGTCGCCGCATGGCTACCAAATGAGGAGGCAGACACAACCCCGAGACAGAGGCGGATCCGGAGGGAAAAAATGGCACGAGTTGGATGCTTTCCACACACCGACTAACCCCACAACTATCAAGATCTCACGGGGAAAACATGACCGGCGAGAAGACCACTCCTCTCTCTTTCGCACCGCTATGTGATTGTTTTTGATGGACACATCAATTACCTCTCTCATTGCTTCTCGCAAAGAAATATCTCTCCCGTTGCAACGCACGGGTATATGTGCTAGTCATTTACCTACTCGAGGACGAGCAGGAATTAAGCTTGGGGATGACTGATACGTCTCCAACGTATCTATAATTTTTGATTGCTCCATGCTATATTATCTACTATTTTGGACTATATTGGGCTTTTTTCCACTTTTATAATTTTTGATTGCTCCATGCTATATTATCTATTATCTTTCGGATCTGAATATTCATACCACAATTAAGAAGAATTACATTGAAATTATGCCTAGTAGCACTCCGCATCAAAAATTCTGTTTTTATCATTTACCTACTCGAGGACGAGCATGAATTAACTTTTATATTATTTTTGGGACTAACCTATTAACCAGAGGCCCAGCCCAGAATTGCTGTTTTTTTGCCTATTTCAGTGTTTCGAAGAAACGGAATATCAAACGGAGTCCAAACGGAATGAAACCTTCGAACGTGATTTTCTCATCGAGATAAGATCCAGGAGACTTGGACCCTCCGTCAAGAAAGCCACGAGGCGGTCACGAGGGTGGAGGGCGCGCCCGCCTCGTGGGCCCCTCAAGCTCCACCGACGCATTCTTCCTCCTATATATACCTCACGCACTTCAAACGATCAGATACGGAGCCAAAAACCTAATTCCACCGCCGCAACCTTCTGTACCCACGAGATCCCATCTTGGGGCCTGTTCCGGAGCTCCGCTGGAAGGGGAATCCACCATGGAGGGCTTCTACATCATCACCATAGCCTCTCCGATGAAGTGTGAGTAGTTTACCTCAGACCTTCGGGTTCATAGTTAGTAGCTAGATGGCTTCTTCTCTCTTTTTGGATCTCAATACAATGTTCTCCCCCTCTCTTGTGGAGATCTCTTCGATGTAATCTTCTTTTTGTTGTGTGTTTGTTGAGACCGATGAATTGTGGGTTTATGATCAAGATTATCTATGAACAATATTTGAATCTTCTCTGAATTCTTTTATGTATGATTGGTTATCTTTGCAAATCTCTTTGAATTATCAGTTTGGTTTGGCCTACTAGATTGGTTTTTCTTGCAATGGGAGAAGTGCTTAGCTTTGGGTTCAATCTTGCGGTGTCCTTTGCCAGTGACAGTAGGGGCAGCAAGGCACGTATTCTACTGTTGCCATCGAGAATAACAAGATGGGGTATTTATCATATTGCATGAATTTATTCCTCTACATCATGTCATCTTTCTTAAGGCGTTACTCTGTTTTCATTAACTTAATACTCTAGATGCATGCTGGATAGCGGTCGACGAGTGGAGTAATAGTAGTAGATGCAGGCAGGAGTCGTTCTACTTGTCTCGGACGTGATGCCTATATACATGATCATGCCTAAATATTCTCATAACTATGCTCAATTCTGTCAATTGCTCAACAGTAATTTGTTCACCCACCATAGAAATACTTATGCTCTTGAGAGAAGCCACTAGTGAAACCTATGGCCCCCGGGTCTATTCTCATCATATCAATCTCCAATCACTTTATTATCGCTTTGCTTTTTTACTTTGCTTTTTATTTTACTTTGCATCTTTATATCAAAAATACCAAAAATATTATCTATCATCTCTTTCAGATCTCACTCTCGTAAATGACCGTGAAGGGATTCACAACCCCTAATCGCGTTGGTTGCGTTGAGCTATTGTTTTGTATAGGTACGAGGGACTCGCGCGTGGCCTCCTACTGGATTGGTACCTTGGTTCTCAAAAACTGAGGGAAATACTTACGCTACTTTGCTGCATCATCCTCTCCTCTTCGGGGAAATACTTACCTTGGTTCTAAATTTTCCATGAAAAACGTTCGGATTGCCATGCTTAAAATCCGAACGTTTATCATTTCCATTTATTTTAGATCGATTGCCGTATGAATGTAAAGTCGGAGTCAGACTGAATGAATTCTATGGTTTGATCGACTGAATGTTCTACTAGAGCCGTATCAAATTAAATATAAAAGGTCATCAAGCCACATGTATTCCATCTCATCCAACGACCTAGACTGCTTCAATTCGAGCTCTCAACACGTTTAGCGTGCAGTTAATTTCATGCCAAAAATAGTGCTAATCACATAATAGCACGCAAATAATATCCGCGTGCACTTAATATACTTCCAAATTAACCTACATTGCACGTACACATTGACCAGTGCTACTAATACGTGAAATTGGTGCCGTAACTTGTGAACGCGTCCAGATATGGTCAACGGCAACATCGCCCGCGAGTTCATCGTGTTTGCCCGTGCATCTAAACGCAGAAGGCCTACAGCAGCGCGGTTTTTATGTGTATCAGTAGCGCGGGGACTAGCGCTACTAATAAGGTGCTACAGCTAACACGTAGCAGTAGCGCATGCTCACCGGCGCTACTGCCATACAAGTGTAGCAGCAGCGCGCTTTGTGGAAGCTCGCTACTGCTAATAGCTCTAGCGCGCGTTCGCTGGACGCGCTACTGCTATCGTGGCGCTGCTGCTAACTTTTCTCCACCTGCTACTGCTAATTTTAGTAGTTTTTCTTTTTTCTGCATATTTTTTTTGTATTTGAACATGCTTTACACAAGAATCTTTAGCAGATACAAATATCATCATGATACACATACCAATGGCTGCGAGACCACAAATGTAATCATAGCATATACAGACAAATAGTCTCATCATAATCATCATCCAATACAAAGTGGTATCTCGTCATCATCTCGAAAATAGCGATACATGCAAGTCTCGAATACTTGTAACTACAACGCCATCCATCTAAACAATGGTATATGCAAGAAGATTTATCACTATGAGTGAGAGCGGAACTATGCAGTACGTGAGGCGGCGGTTACGAGTCCTCTCTCGCGCTAGCGTGAACCTCAAGTAACTAGCTTCTCCTTCTTGTCTTCTTTTGAAGCCTTTATGGCTGGCGCCCGAGACCCCATTCACTTGCGCTTGACACTCAGGCCACTCATTGTACACCCCCGGAACCTTCCCTTTGTACATGACATAGCACCGCCATCTTGCCATCAAGAAAGTAGGTACCTGTTAGAGATGCATGTTCATCAAGAGGATGTACGATCATATGCAACAAAATATATTAGAGCAACACGAAAAGGAAAGGGTTAATTAGCAAGTAGATGCAACATACACTATGCAAACTAATTAACTAGAGGTACACATGTCATCGTACCCAAACAAACAAAGTAGCGTTACGCAAGTTTGGCAGGGACCATGGACATCACAAAGTTTCATCGCTACAGAAAGTATACAAGTTCAACCGACACATATCATCATAATCGACATCGTAAATCACTAGAAGTTCCATCCTTCCATATCATCGAGGATGGACCCTAGCTTCTTGAATGGCGTGAGGTCTTGATGTTGCATGCCTATGCGAGTTCGGACGTCATCTCGCGATATAGGGCCGTGGTGGAACATCCCCTTCTCATCGACGACTTCTTTCATGATGATCGTCACAATGTCCCTTTGGATGCGAAAGAAGTCATCTCTAAGTTTATAATCCGCTTCTCCATGAGTGTCTAGCCACATGTGGATATGTTCATCATTTTTGCTTGTCATGCGAAGCTTTTGGTGATCCGTGTTGAACTCAATCATGAGATGGAGGATGTAGAATCCATCCTTCTTCCTTGGTTTTGGGACATGGATGCAGCAGAAGTTAGTTTTATGCGCGAAACTGATCTTCTTGTTCCTTTGTTTCCTGATCTGCATGTGGCCACCTCTAATGTTGAAGCCTTGGAGAGCATCATCCAGAATATTCATTATGTGGGTGTAGTCCTTCTTCTCGTAGTCTCTGGAAGGGTCAAAATACACGCCGTGGGGTCAATTTCCTGGTCCTTATTTTGTACCATGAAGTTTTGGAGGTAGTCCCTAGCAGTTTCACGCTCAAATTCGCCGAGAATCAAGAAAGACTCGTGCATGTAGTACAGATCCACCACACAGATTTGCGAGACTTCTTCTCTCTTCATGACGGAGCTCATATGTAGCGCAAAAAGGCGGACGATTGTAAAATCGAGCCGCCTTTGTCGTAAACATCTCAAAGATATGGTCAAACCGCAGGAAGAACACCTCCACGGGCCGTGTGTCGACGCAGCACTTCCCTCGAGCGGGGCGAGCAGCGTATGTCGGATATCCTGGATCCTTCGAGGCTAGTAGGCTTTTTCTCACCACGACACATGGTCGTGCAGTCTCCTGAGATCCCCTGATAGTGCCTCCAGCGGTTTCAACGGTAGCATCAGATCGCCCGTGAGATGGAACATGGCCGCACCTTTCACGGGTACACGCTCTTTAGAATCCATCATATGGCTGCTATGTGCTCTGGCTTGTTTGGAGGCAGCTATCTTCCCCGATCTCTTCCTCTCCTTTTTCTTGGGCACACATTCCAGACCCTTCCTTAACCCCTGCCCCAGTGTTCCCGGGCTAAGCCTTTGACGACCCTCGGCTAGTTGAGCCTGTCTTGAGGAGGCATTTTCAGGCGTGTCTGTGAGGATTTCATGAAGAGAGACTTTTGCAATCCACCTTTCGACCTTCCTGCCCAGGCAGATCATCCATATCATCCTTAGCATGCTGATAGCCCAATTTGTCATATGGTTGACTCATCCTATCTATGTCACAGTCATACGCATTTGTATTGAGGAAACCCATTGGGTCAACCTCCGTCTCATCATCCATATATGTTCTATAGGACCGGTTACATCAGCCAGTACTATTGCACCCCCTTCATCACGTCGTCCGCCCCTCTCACCCGACACTATAGGAGCTGGTAATTGTGTAGGCGGGGTGGTGGTCTCCGCACATGGTTGTTGATGTGTGGTTATTGGTGTGCTCTCGGCTGGCTCTAGACGAATAAGTTTCTTCGGCCATAGCAGCACCCAACCCTTGCAGTTTCCAATCCGCGGTGGGGTCTCGTCGTCCTCTCCCACAGGATGTACTGGAGGAGGCAAATGCTCGTGCCCCGATTTCACACTGGACAAGCTAACCCTGAAGTGCCCAGCGGGGATCGGATGGTTGTGGAACGTGGGTGAGGGGTTCATTATCATCCCCTTTCCCACGTCCACCTTCTGGCCTTTGATCAAGTAGAGTATGGTGCACGGGGTTTCTTTGGCCTGCAAACACTTATGTCTATGGCGTGGCAACGAAAATGGAATATTCTATATATATATATATATATATATATATATATATATATATATATATATATGTTGGTTCGACATGTAATTACCATGACGGCATCGAGCTCAGTCAAAGACGAAGGCCCACCTAGTGCGCCAGAGACTGAGGACGGGCTGCAATGAGAGGGAGTGGCTGCGAGAGGAGGCCCGGTTGCGTAAGCAAGTGATGGTGCGGTCGTGTTGTTGTTCATGGAGTTTCTCCCGACGAAACTGGGCAACGGGAAATCATGTACCGTCTTGTCTGGATTTTCCTTCGTCCAGTTGATGATAGCTTGAACCAAGTTAGTAGCGAAATTATTTCTGCAGGCAGTTACAGCTGCATTGACTGCTTGCAGTAGCAACTCATTTTTCTCCTTGGCTGTTTTTTTGCGTCCCCAGCTGCTTTTTTCTCGACCGCAAGCTTCACCTTCGCGTCGATGTCCGCCTAACTAAACTTCTTTTTCTGCTTCTTGGCCTCCGGGCACTCGTTGTAAAACACCTTCCACGTGGCGCCGTCTCCAGCGCCGTGCACACGACCATATTGCGGCCGCTGGCCCAAAGGGAGTCCCTTAAGTTCGTTCAAGTCCCAGTTGAGAGGGGTGTCCCACTTGGGCCTCATCAGAGAAGTAGGGCTTTTGGCTGCAAGCTTGTGTTGCTTCTCCTGCAGTAGGAGCGTGAACCGTTTAGGAATGTGTAGTAGACTAGATATGGAGCTAAATGTAAGGTGGTAAAAGAATAATTACCAGTAGTCTAATCAATTTCCTCGTGATCTTGTCCGTGTAAACAACCTTCTTTTCCTTGTCCCACTTGTAGCAGGCCCTGATGAAGTCACGCTCCAAGGGGATGGTGAACTTCGCGAAGGGGTCTGGGAGATCCGCGGCTTGACGTTCCGCGTCCTCCTTATCCCATATGGGCCTTTTACCGAGGTAGCCACGGCTTCTGAGGCGATGCTTCCCCGTGTTCCTTTGATGAAGCCTCTTGAATTTCGCAGCTTAGCCTTGGCTGCCTCGATAGCGCAATTGTCCTTGAACTTTTTGAACTCCTCTACCGTAAGTGTCGGATTTTCCTCCAGAATCTTGGACAGTGGTTCCTCAGCCTCAATAGCTCGTTTTACCCTCCCTTTCCAGGAGGCCAAATCATTGTTGAACATGCCCATGTCGTGATTGTTAATCTTTTTCATCTTCAGATCATCCCACGGTTCTTCTATGTTATCATCCCGGTCGGGGAACTTGAATCTCTTGTGCAACTTCATCAGGGGCAACTGCGTCAAATGTTCTTTACTCCTTAAGTCATCGTCGTTGATGCTCGCGCATTACCATAGGATGCATCCTACTTGGTTACCATAGCACTTGCGAGGTTCTTCCGGCTCTAATGGCTCAAACTTGCCAGGTGCCATCTTTGTGATCACTAGTTGTCCAATCCCTATTTGTTAGGTTTTCGTATCCTCTGCTTCTTATGCTTCTTCTTTTCGGTAGCGGCATCGGCGCCGGTACCATCCCCGCCGGTATCTTCCCCGCCGGTACCTTCCCCGCCGGTCTCAGGGCTGCCATCGGTGCCGGTGCCGTCGATGTCGATGTCGGCATCAGTACCATCATCGAGGCCGACCTGCAAACCTTGCTTAGTAGTCAAATAGTCGAGGTACTCTTGTTCACCCTCATAATCCATCTCGTCTGCATCTTGGTTAGAAGGCCCAGTTTCTTCGTTGTTCGACATGTTTCCTATAATTAAGTCTCCTCGTTTAATTCTATAAGTATGAAAAAATGAGAAATGACATAAAAAAGAAATGTATGTTTGCCGGAATGTCGTTTCCCAGCAACTCCCAGCACTCGATATGCCTACTATCTAGCACAAATCATGCCAAAATTCACGGAAAATTTCGGCATGACCTTTGCTACAATATGGACATATCGAGCGCCTAAAATTCACCGGAACGGAAATGAATCAACATTCCGGCGTAACATAGGCCACTCGGATCATTTACCCTGCACATAATCATCATTTTCCAAATATGACATGTCCAGAACATCACACGTCCAAATGACATTTCCAAATTCCAAACATGACATGTCCAAAACATCACATGTCCACATATCACATGTCCAGTTCAAATTTGCATATAAATTCAGCCTACCTAAAATTGCTTTAACAAGGGATGTTGATTTGGACAATTGCTTAAATGCTGCCTTTTCTTTTAACTACAATTGCTTAACCCTAAATTTCGGTCTTATTTTAAAACGTATGGTTCATAAAAACTAGCTAAATTCATAACTAAATAGATAACCTAATTAACCTACTGCCCTAACTAAAACCTAAGTAAATTAACTGAAGAACCCTAGCTAGCAGAGAGAGGAGGAGCGCTAGGCGGGGGTTTACAGAGGGTGCAGGGGCGAAGAGGCAGGCCCGACGACAGCCGAGGTTGGGCGGGGAGGAAGCAGAGGAGGGAGGCGTGGCGCGTCGGGGTTGGGGGCGAGCGCCGGGGTCGGAGCCGAGGCCGGGGTCGGGGGCGAGCACAGGGGCGCGGCGAGGGCAGGGCCCCGGCAGGATTTGGGGGGAAAAGAGGTGGGTTGAAGCAGAGAGAGTGAGGATTTTGGGTTAAGTCGACGTAGCAGTAGCGCGTTTACAGAAAAAGCGCTACTACTATTACAGGTACCTATAGCGGTTTTGTGCAGAAAGCGCTACTGCTACCTAGACTAGCTGTAGCTTTTTTTCAGTAAAGCGCTACTGCTATAACCAACAGTTTTCCTTTTTCTTTTCCTTTATTTTCTCTCACTTTTCTTTTATTTTTTTCCGAGAGCAGTGAACGAAGGGAAGGCGATATATATTGCATCATTTGACGGTTAAATATGTATACAAAATAGGAACATATATATTACATCATTGGACCCATGCATAATAATGGCTAAGTGTGTATACAAAATAGGAACACACACACACAAACACATATATATATGTATATATATATATATATATATATTACATCATTTGACCGATAACATACGGTTCCTCAGCGTTGACGTTTTCGTTTTTGAGTCAGCTTCTTTCCCTTCTTGTTCGTTGAAGAATAATTGAGCCCCTCATTGTGACTTTGCCTTCTCCATGGAGTACGATTTTTCTTAGGTAATGTAGTATTGATTCTTTCTTTTGATGTATACTTCATCATCATCGTCATCTTCCCTCATTGGGTTGTCGTACTGGTCGTAGTCTTCCTCGTTGGCGACTCCATCCATTCCAATGATGTTCCTTTTGCCTCTCCTCACGATAACACGGCTGGGATTGCGCGGGTTGGTTATGAAGAAGCATTGTGTCACGTGCTTAGCATGTAACCATGGCTCATTTTTTGCGATAGCGTTCATGGTACGGCTCTTGGCGTCGGGTATAGTCATGGTAGTGAAATTCCGATTTTCTCTTTCGACATTCTTAGACCATCTGACACGGAACATCATCGTGTTGTGCAGTCCAGAGTAGTCAAGCTGCCAGATCTCCTCGACCCTTCCGTAAAATCTTTTAGTTGCGTCGTTGTCGCTGCCGGTCATGCATTCCATCGTCACCCATGAGTTCTGATCATCACTGTCCATATCTTTGGCCTCCGTGTAGAACGTGTATCCGTTGATATCGTATGCCTGATAGGTTAGGAGGTTGGGCGAGGGGCCATGTGCTAAGGCGTATATGAGCAATCCATCCTTAGAGCCCTCCTCCGGGGGATTAGCAATAATATGCTCTTTGAACCAATGCAGGAAAGTGGAGCTGTGCTCTCTAGTAACTTCAGCGTCCGTCCTGCATACCCCCCGGTCACGATACTTCTTTGCGATAATTTCTTTGTGCAGTGCCACGAAATGATCTACCTCGTCTAGGTGTTATAGCACTACCAAGTTTGCTATGTCAAAGTCACTGCATCGATCTGAGTATGCCACGTGCAGTTCCCTGTGACCGTTGGAGTGACCTTCTCATTCGAGCCTCCCATCATGCTTGTTAACGGGCAAACCAACACTAACATCAGGCGGCTGGTCTGCTCCATATAGAAAATTCTCGCAGAAAGAGATGCAGTCTTGTGTCAGATAGCCCTGGACGACGCTTCCATCCAGACGGGACATGTTACAAACGAATCCTTTGATGATCCCATTCATCCTCTCAAACGGCATCATGTTGTGCAGAAATGACGGCCCCAAGTCTATTATGTAAATGCGCAATATGGACACACAGATGCACCATCACGTCAAAGAACAACGGCGGGCAGTACATCTCAAGCTCATTCAGTATCACAACGATCTCTTCATGTAGCCTCCGGAGCTGCTTCAGACTGATCGACTTTCGAGAGATGACGTTGAAAAAGTTGCAGAGACCAATAAGCGTGTCACGGACGTGCTTGTCCATTATCCTCTAAGGGCAACAGGTAGTATCTGCATCATCATCACATGGCAATCATGGGACTTCATCCCGCTGAACTTTTCTTGTCCGTGTCTAGATATCTGCTTATTTTGCCACAGTAACCGGAACTAACTTTGACTCTGGTAAGGCACTTAAAGAAATGATCGATCTCAGCCTGACTTAAGGTGAAGCAAGAAGGGGGGCAATAATCCTCTTTCTTTATTTTCTTGCCCTTCTTCTCCCACGCCTCTGTCTCCGTCTCTGTCTCGTCTGACTGTTTACGGGGCGGCATGTGTAGATCTTCCCTGATTTTCAAATCTTGCAAGTCTTTTCTTGCCTTCGGCCCATCCTTGGTCTTATCCGGCATGTTCATCAGTGTCGCGAGCAAGCTCTCAAGGACATTCTTACAGATGTGCATTTGATCAAGGCAATGAGGTGTATCGAGTTTGTGCCAGTACTCCATGTCCCAGAACACAGACCTCGTCTTCCATACCTTCAGTAGTGGCTCCGGTGCCTTTTTCATCGTCTTTCCCGGCGCGCGGCACACCTTTCAGTTTTCAACAGCTCATCGATTTCGGCACCGCTCCGCTTACGTGGAGGTCCTCGATGCTCAGCATGACCATTGAATAGATCTCCATGGTTTCTCCACGGGTCATCCTGTTCGAGCCATCTTCGATGCCCCATGTACACGATTTTCCTAGACCCGCCATCTTTCCTTGACTTTAGCTGCTGAGACATCGTATCATCCATGCACCGCGTGCATCCGCAATATCCATGGCACACCTGGCATGTGACATATCCGTAACCGAGATAGTCGTGCACCGTCGTGATCAGCGCGGCTCTCATGTAGAAATACTCGCCTTTGCTGGCGTCCCATGTCTTGGCCGGTGTTTTCCATAGAGTGTCTAACTCCTCTTGAAGTAGCCCCAGATACAAATTAATATTATTTCCTGGTTGTTTCGGCCCTTGAATAAGCATGCTCATGTGAATGTACTTCGACTTCATGCACAACCAGGTGGGGAGGTTGTACATCCATACAAACACGGGCCATGTTCTATGGTTGGTGTTCTGGTTACCAAACGGATTCATGCCATCGGTACACATGCCGAGCACGATGTTCCTTGCATCACATTCGAAATACCAATAGAAGCTGTTCAATGCTCTCCACTGTCTTCAATCCATGACGTGTCTCAGCTTCGGATCATCTCCATCGTCGGGCTTCTTCCTCTCCGCGTACCAGCGCATTAGCTTTGGTTCCTTGGGATCTACGAAATACCGCTGGAGATGGGGAGTGATCGGTAAGTACCATACAACTTTCTGGGGACATTTCTTCCCGGCCTTCTTGTATCGAGAAGCATTGCACACCGGACAGCTTGTTTTTTCCGCGTGCTCCTTCCGATAAATTATGCAATCGTTGATGCATGCATGGTATCTAACATGTGGCAGAACAAGAGGGCACACGATCTTCTTGGCCTCATCAACACTAGTAGGACATAGATTCCCCGCGGGAAGAACATCCTTTAGGTACTTCAGATGCTCATCGAGGCTAGTGTCGGTCCATTTGTATTTAGCCTTCGTCTTCAGAAGTTGGAGTGTGAAACTCAAGCGGGTCACCTCAGAATTGCAACCATCATACAATGGAGTGTTCGAGTCTACCACCAGTTGCTCCAGCTTAGCCTCCTCTCTAGAAGCAGCTCTCTCAGTACTCGTCTCCTTGCAAAGCAGTGCTTGAACATGAGGGTCCCGCACAATTGAACTTAGTACCGACGAGCTCTGCTGCATGGAGTCCATGTTCTCTCTGCCGACATGTCCAACCCCTTCTCCTCTGCCATGTTCAGCCCCTTCTCTGCCGCCATGTACGCCCTCTTCCCCGCCGCCATTATCGATCATTGAGGGAGTCCTGGATTAGGGGGTCTCCGGACAGCCGGACTATATCCTTTGGCCGGACTGTTGGACTATGAAGGTACAAGATTGAAGACTTCGTCCCGTGTCCGGATGGGACTTTCCTTGGCGTGGAAGGCAAGCTTGGCAATATAGATATGTAGATCTCCTCCCTTGTAACCGACTCTGTGTAACCCTAGCCCCCTCCGGTGTCTATATAAACCGGAGGGTTTAGTCCGTAGGACAAGAAAAACAATCATACCATAGGCTAGCTTCTAGGGTTTAGCCTCTACGATCTCATGGTAGATCAACTCTTGTAATACTCATATCATCAAGATCAATCAAGCAGGAAGTAGGGTATTACCTCCATCGAGAGGGCCCGAACCTGGTAAACATCGAGTCCCCCGCCTCCTGTTACCATCCGCCTTAGACGCACAGTTCGGGACCCCTACCCGAGATCCGCCGGTTTTGACACCGTAAGGCTTGATGGCTCCTTCGATCATCGGCAATGATGCGGTCCAGGGTGAGGTTTTCCTCCCCGGACAAATCTTCGTATTCAGCGGTTTCGCACTACGGGCCAACTCACTTGGCCATCTGGAGCAGATCGAGAGCTACGCCCCTGGCCACCAGGCCAGGTTTGGAAACTTGAAATTACATTGCCGACATCCACGGAGACTTGATCTTTGACGGACTCGAGCCCATGTCAGGTGCGCCGCACGATCACGACGAGCATGATTTAGCTCTGCCGACGGACAGTGTTCGGGAGATCACACCTGCAACTACTCCGGCCCTCAATCTGGAGCAAATTGCGCCATCCGAGGATGGGTGGATAGACCACGCCATGGAGGCCGCACTCTCAGTGGTAATAGAGCCAGATACTGAATTCACCATTTACGAGAGCCGTGTTGCCGAACAACTGGATTCGTCCGGCCACGGACTCCGAGCCGCCTGCGTCCGTACCTGTCGAATCCGATTGAGCGCCGATCATGGAGTTTACCTCCGCGGATATCTTTTAGAACTCGCCTTTTAGCGATGTGCTAAATTCATTAAGGTCTCTCTCCTTGTCAGGAGATCCTTGCCCGAACTATGTCCGGCTAGAATGGGATGCGGACGACAAAGAAATTCGCTGCCCACCCACCACCCACTTAGTAGCTTCTGTTGCCGATTTAACCGACATGCTCGATTTCGACTCTGAAGACATCGACGGCATGGACGACGATGCAGGAGAGGAACAGAACCCGGTGCCGCAGGCTGGACAACCACTTCACCACATGACATATACATGGTGGATACACCCAAAGAAAACAATGACGAAGAATGGCAGGATGCAGCGAAGAATAGCTCCCTCGAGAAGCAAGCAAAGCGTCGGCGTAGGCGCCGCTCCAAATCCCGCCTCGGCAAAAATAGCGATAACCGCGCAAGAGAAAATAACAACCCAGTCGACTCCAAAGGAAATGATGACCACATTGACCCAGCAGCAGAGCACGATGAAACCGCAAACAGCAAACACAGTACGGATCCGATGTCCAAACACGGCGATGCCGAGGATAAAGCTCATCAACCTCCCTCCGGGGAGGAAAACAGTCCGGGCGAAGATGCACACATCATCCCAGAAAGGCACTTGGAACAAGAGAACCTCCGCAGAAGGCTTATTGCCACAGTGAGGAGTCTAAAGAAGCAGAAGCAAAGGCTTAAGGCCGCACAAAATACGCTCAACAGCAGATGGAACAAAGTGCTCGACAACGAAGAAATGTATGCTGGAAGTTACCACACAAAGAGCTATCCAAAGCGCAAGCTATTGCTTGAATTCGATGATGAGGCCTTAGAGCCCACACGGCCGAAAAATAAAACGGCCAACCAGTCGGATCAACCACCTTATGTCCGCGATAGAGCGGCTAACAAGGCTGCACATAAGTCAACACACGATCTACATGAGGACTTGCGCCAAAAATCTAGTATGACCAGATCCATCTCTGGATCTAGGAAGCGCGCTCCGGCACACAATCAAAAACGAATACTACAACCGTCTGAATGCCATGGTACATCCAAATACAGGGGTGCCGCACACCCCCTATGTTTCACCGATGAGGTGCTGGACCACGAATTTCCAGAAGGATTAAAACCAGTGAACATAGAGGCGTACGACGGGACCACAGACCCTAGTGTCTAGATTGAGGACTTTATCCTCCATATCCATATGGCACGCGGAGACGATCTCCACGCCATCAAGTACTTGCCCCTCAAGCTTAAAGGACCAGCTCGGCACTGGCTGACAAGCCTCCCCGAAAACTCAATTGGAAGTTGGGAGGAGCTCGAGGATGCTTTTCGGGCTAATTTTCAAGGGACCTATGTCCGACCTCCGGACATGGACGATTTAAGTCATATAATTCAATAGCCCGGAGAGTCAGCCCGAGAGCTCTGGAACAGGTTTCTCACTAAGAAGAACCAAATCGTCGACTGCCCGGACGCCAAATCCTTAGCAGCTTTCAAGCACAACGTCCGAGACGAATGGCTCGCCAGACACCTCGGCCAAGAAAAACCGAGAACAATGGCAGCCCTGACAAGCCTCATGACCCACTTTTGCGCGGGCGAAGATAGCTGGTTAGCCCGCAGTAGTACCAGCGACCCAATCACATCTGAAGTTAGGGATGGCAATGGAAAACCACGACGCAGTAAAAGCTAGCGTCGAAATAAAGAAGACAACCCAGATAATACAGCGGTAAACGCCGGATTCAGGGGCACTCGACCAGGTCAGCGGAAAAAGCCTTTCAAAGGCAGCAGAGATGGACCGTCTAGCCTAAACAAGATTCTAGACAAACTATGTCAAATTCATGGCACCCTCGATAAACCTGTAATTCACACCCACAGAGAATGCTGGGTCTTCAAGCAGGCCGGTAAGCTAAACGCCGAACACAAGGGGAGGGAGACACCAAGAGAAGACGAGGACGAACCTCGCGAGCAAAGCACTGGGGATAGAAAAAAATTCCCACCAGAGGTTCAAACAGTAATCATGATCCATGTGACGAAGAGGAGAAGCAAACATGCACTCCGAGACACACGCGCCGTAGAGCCCGTCACCCCTAAGTTCAACCCCTGGTTGGCCTGCCCGATCACTTTTGATCGCAGGGATCACCCAACAAGTATCCGACACGAAGGATTGGCTGCCTTGGTGTTAGACCCAATAATAAACAGATTCCATCTCACAGGAGTTCTTATGGACGGCGGCAGTAGTCTTAATCTGATATATCAGGACACAGTCCGCGAAATGGGGATAGACCCGACAAAAATAAGCCACATTAATACTACCTTCAAGGGAGTAATACCAGGCCCAGAGGCCCGCTCCATGGGCTCTCTAATACTAGAGGTTGTATTCGGTTCACCCGAAAACTACCAAAGTAAAAAGTTAGACTTCGACAATGCTCCTTTCCAAAGCGGCTATCAAGCACTACTCGGAAGAACAACTTTCGCTCGTTTAACACAGTACCACATTACGCTTCTCTTAAGCTTAAGATGCCTGGTCCACGTGGCACCATCACAGTCGGTGGAAATATTGAGCGTTCTTTGCGCGCGGAAGAACGTGCGACGGCTTTAACAGCCGAACACTAGACGGCCTCACCAACCAGAATAAATGACCGATCGTCAAGACCACGGACACGGTTAGACAAGTCCGGTGCATCACTAGACATGCCTGAGATTGGTTAGATGGTTATACCCTCATAGATGGTACCAGGGGCTTCCCGCGTGTAATCAGGGCTAGTTTGGCTTAACTTGACTTATCTTGAATTTTAATGGTTTATTGAGAATAACCAATTTTTTGCATGACAACTTTCACCTAAGTTCTTCTCTTTTACAGATGACAATCGTGCTACACCCGTCCAGGATACGGCACAACGGAGACTGATACGTCTCCAACGTATCTATAATTTTTGATTGTTCCATGCTATATTTTCTACTATTTTAGACAATATTGGGCTTTATTATCCACTTTTATATTACTTTTGGGACTAACCTATTAACCGGAGGCCCAGCCCAGATTCTTTGTTTTTGCCTATTTAAGTGTTTTGAAGAAAAGGAATATCAGACGGAGTCGAAACGGAACGAAATCAACTAGAGAAGTTATTTTTGGAACAAAAGCCACCCGATGGACTTGGACCCCACGTCAAGGAAGGAACGAGGAAGCCACGAGGGTGGGGGCGCGCCCACCCCCCTAGGGCGCGCCCCCTGCCTCGTGGGGCCCTCGTGGCTCTCCTGACCTACTTCTTCCGCCTATATAACTCCACGTACCCTAAAACTTCCAGAACGGAGATTAGATCGGGAGTTCCACCGCCACAAGCCTCTGTAGCCACCAAAACCTAATCGGGACCCTGTTCCGGCACCCTGCCGGAGGGGGGATCCCTCACCGGTGGCCAACTTCATCATCCCGGTGCTCTCCATGATGAGGAGGGAGTAGTTCACCCTCGGGGCTAAGGGTATGTACCAGTAGCTATGTGTTTGATCTCTCTCTCTCGTGTTCTTGATTTGGCACGATCTTGATGTATCGCGAGCTTTGCTATTATAGTTGGATCTTATGTTTCTTCTCCCCTACTCTCTTGTAATGGATTGAGTTTTCCCTTGAAGTTATCTTATCGGATTGAGTCTTTAAAGATTTGAGAACACTTGATGTATGTCTTGCCGTGTGTATCTGTGGTGACAATGGGATATCACGTGATTCACTTGATGTATGTTTTGGTGATCAACTTGCGGGTTACGCCCATGAACCTAACCATAGGGGTTGGCACAAGTTTTCGTCGTGATTCTCCGGTAGAAACTTTGGGGCACTCTTTGAGGTTCTTTGTGTTGGTTGAATAGATGAATCTGAGATTGTGTGATGCATATGGTATAATCATGCCCACGGATACTTGAGGTGACATTGGAGTAGCTAGGTGACATTAGGGTTTTGGTTTATTTGTGTCTTAAGGTGTTATTCTAGCACGAACTCTAGGGTTGTTTGTGACACTTATAGGAATAGCCCAACGGATTGATTGGAAAGAATAACTTTGAGGTGGTTTCGTACCCTACCATATTCTCTTCGTTTGTTCTCCACTATTAGTGACTTTGGAGTGACTCTTTGTTGCATGTTGAGGGATAGTTATATGACCCAACTATGTTATTATTGTTGAGATAACTTGCACTAGTGAAAGTATGAACCCTAGGCCTTGTTTCCTAGCATTGCAATACCGTTTACGCTCACTTTTTTACCGCTTGTTACCTTGCTGTTTTTATATTTTCAGTTTACAAAAACCTATATCTACCAACATTATTGCACTTGTATCACCATCTCTTCGCTGAACTAGTGCACCTATACAATTTACCATTGTATTGGGTCTGTTGGGGACACAAGAGACTCTTTGTTATTTGGTTGCAGGGTTGCTTGAGAGAGACCATCTTCATGCTACGCCTCCCATGGATAGATAAACCTTAGGTCGTCCACTTGAGGGAAATTTGCTACTGTCCTACAAACCTCTATACTTGGAGGCCCAACAACGTCTACAAGAAGAAGGTTGTGTAGTAGACATCAAGCTCTTTTCTGGCGCCGTTGCAGGGGAGGTTAGTGCTTGAAGGTTTATCTTTTGATCTTGCTATCAAATCTTTTGTTTCTTGTTTTAGCACTAGTTCAGTTTATAAAAGAAAACTACCAAAAATGGAATTGAGTTTATCTCATACGCTTCATCTTTTTAATATCTTTGGTGAGTATGATGGAAAGGAAAATTGTGCCAAAGTGTTAGAATAAGAATGCATTAAAATGTTTGGCACTAAATCTTTGAATGATGAGCATGATTGCAATGTTGTTAGTATGAATTCCTAGAATATCCATGATGCTAATGATATGCAAAGCCACAAGCTTGGGGAAGCTATGTTTGATGAAGATGATATTTTTTGTCCCCCAAGCTTTGATGAGCAAATTTACTATGATGAAAGCATGCCTTCTATCTATGATGATTATTGTGATGACACGTATGCTTTAAAGAATAATGATAACCATGAAACTTTTCATCTTGATCTTAATTTTCAATCACATGATAGTTATTTTGTTGAGTTTGCTCCCACTATTGTTCATGAGAAGAATTGTGCTTATGTGGAGAGCAATAAAATTCCTATGCTTGTAGATCATGAAAGGAATACTTTAGGTGCTGGTTATATTGTTGAATTCATTAATGATGCTACTGAAAATTATTATGAGGGAGGAACATATGCTTGTAGGAATTGCAATAGTATCAAATTTCCTCTCTATGTGTTGAAAATCTTGAAGTCATGCTTGTTTTGCCTTCCTATGCAAGTTGATTATTGTTCCCATAAGTTGTTTGCTCATAAAATACCTATGCATAGGAAGTGGGTTAGACTTAAATGGGCTAGTCATATTCTTCATGATGCTGTCTTTATATTTCAATTCTTATCTTTTATGCGAGCATCATTGGAATCATCATGCGTAGCTAGGGGCGTTAAACGTTAGCGCTTGTTGGGAGGCAACCAAATTTTATTTTAGTTTCTTGCTTTTTGGTTCTGTATACGAGTAAATAATCCATCTACCTTCTGTTAAGATGTGGTTTTATGTTTTAATTAGTGTTTCTGCCAAGTAGAACCTTTGGGAAGACTTGGGTAATGTCTTTATGATCATGCTGTAAACAACAGAAACTTTAGTGCTCACGAGATTAGCTTCAACTTTTTACTGGAGAGTGATATTTAGTTGATTATTTTTGCAGATGATTACTCGACAAATTCCTCAGGTCCACCAATTTATTTCAGAATTTTTGGAGTTCCAGAAGTTTGCGTTAGTTATAGATTACTACAGACTGTTCTGTTTTTGACAGACTCTGTTTTTCGTGTGTTGTTTGCTTATTTTGATGACTCTATGGCTTGTAAAATAGTTTATAAACCATAGAGAAGTTGTAATACAGTAGATTTAACACCAATATAAATAAAGAATGAGTTCATTACAGTACCTTGAAGTGGTGTTTTGTTTTCTTTCGCTAACGGAGCTCACGAGTTTTCTATTAAGTTTTGTGTTGTGAAGTTTTCAATTTTTGGGTAAAGATTCGATGGACTATGGAATAAGGAGTGGCAAGAGCCTAAGCTTGGGGATGCCCAAGGAACCCCAAGGTAATATTCAAGTATAACCAAGAGCCTAAGCTTGGGGATGCCCCGGATGGCATCCCCTCTTTCGTCTTCGTTCATCGGTAACTTTACTTGGAGCTATATTTTTATTCACCACATGATATGTGTTTTGCTTGGAGCGTCATTTTATTTTCTTTATCTTTGCTTCATGTTTGAATAAAATACCAAGATCTGAAATCCTTAAATGGGAGAGTCTTCATATAGTTGCATAATTATTCGACTACTCATTGATCTTCACGTATATCTTTCGGAGTAGTTTGTTGTTTGCTCTAGTACTTCACTTATATCTTTTAGAGCATGGTGTTAGTTTTATTTTGAAGAAATAGATGAACTCTCATGCTTCACTTAGATTATTTTGAGAGTCTTAAATAACATGGTAATGTGCTTAATCATAATATGCTAAGCATACAAGATTTGTTAGAATTCTTATGAGTGTGTTGAATACTAAGAGAAGTTTGATGCTTGATGATTGTTTTGAGATATGGAGGTAGTGATATTAAAGTTGTGCTAGTTGAGTAGTTTTGAATTTGAGAAATACTTTTGTTGAAGTTTGCAAGTCCCGTAGAATGCACGTATGGTAAACGTTATGTAACAAATTTGAAACATGAGGTGTGATTTGATTGTCCTCCTTATGAGTGGCGGTCGGGGAATGGCGATGGTCTTTTCCTACCAATCTATCCCCCTAGGAGCATGAGCGTAGTGCTTTGGTTTTTGATGGCTTGTAGATTTTTGCAATAAGTATATGAGTTATTTATGACTAATGTTGAGTCCACGGATTATACGCACTCTCACCCTTCCATCATTGCTAGCCTCTTCGGTACCGTGCATTGCCCTTTCTCACATTGAGAGTTGGTGCAAACTTCCAAACCCCGTGATATGATACGCTCTTTCACACATAAACCTCCTTATATCTTCCTCAAAACAGCCACCATACCTACCTATTATGGCATTTCCATAGCCATTCTGAGATATATTGCCATGCAACTTTCCACCATACCATTCTTCAAGACACATTCATCATTGTCATATTGCTTAGCATGATCATGTAGTTGACATAGTATTTGTGGCAAAGCCACCGTTCATAATTCTTTCATACATGTCACTCTTGATTCATTGCATATCCCGGTACACCGCCGGAGGCATTCATATAGAGTCATACTTTGTTCTAGTATCGAGTTGTAATCATTGAGTTGTAAATATATAGAAGTGTGATGATCATCATTCAATAGAGCATTGTCCCAAAAAAAGAAGAGAAAGGCCAAAGAAAGAAAAAGAAGGCCCAAAAAAAAGAAAAAATATATATAAAATAAATAAAAATAAAAGGGGCAATGCTACTATCCTTTTTTTCACACTTGTGCGTCAAAGTAGCACCATAATCTTCATGATAGAGAGTCTCTTGTTTTGTCATTTTTATATACTAGTGGGAATTTTTCATTATAGAACTTGGCTTGTATATTCCAACAATGGGCCTCCTTAAGTGCCCTAGGTCTTCATGAGCAAGCAAGTTGGATGCACACCCACTTAGTTTCTTTTGTTGAGCTTTCATACATTTATAGCTCTAGTGCATCCGTTGCATGGAAATCCCTACTCCTTGCATTAACATCAATCGATGGGCATCTCCATAGCCCATTGATTAGACTCAATGATGTGAGATCTTATCCTATTTTGTCTTCTCCACATAACCCCATCATCATATTCTATTCCAACCATAGTGCTATGTCCATGGCTCGCGCTCATGTATTGCGTGAAGGTTTATAAGTTTGAGATTACTAAAGTATGAAACAATTGCTTGGCTTGTCATCAGGGTTGTGCATGATGAGAGCATTCTTGTGTGACAAAAATAGAGCATGACAAAACTATACGATTTTGTAGTGATGAGCTTTCTTTGGCCATGTTATTTTGAAAGGACATAATTGCTTAGTTAGTATGCTTGAAGTATTATTATTTTTATGTCAATATGAACTTTTGTCTTGACTCTTTCGGATCTGAATATTCATATCACAAGTAAGAAGCATTACATTGAAATTATGCCAACTAGCATTCCACATAAAAAATTATCTTTTTATCGTTTACCTACACGAGGACGAGCATGAATTAAGCTTGGGGATGCTTGATACATCTCCAACGTATCTATAATTTTTGATTGCTCCATGCTATATTTTCTACTGTTTTAGAAAATATTGGGATTTATTATCCACTTTTGTATTACTTTTGGGCCTAACCTATTAACCGGAGGCCCAGCCCAGATTTGCTGTTTTTTTGCCTATTTCTGTGTTTTGAAGAAAAGGAATATCAGACGGAGTCGAAATCGAACGAAATCAACTAGAGAAGTTATTTTTGGAACGAAAGCCACCCGATGGACTTGGACCCCACGTCAAGGAAGGACCGAGGAATCCACGAGGGTGGGGGGGGGGGGGCGCCGACCCCCCTAGGGTGCGCCCCCCATCCTCGTGGGGCCCTCGTGGCTCTCCTGACGTACTTCTTCCGCCTATATAACTCCACGTACCCCAAAACTTCCAGAACGGAGATTAGATCGGGAGTTCCGCCGCCGCAAGCCTCTGTAGCCACCAAAACCTAATCGGGACCCTGTTCCTGCACCCTGCCGGAGGGGGGATCCCTCACCTGTGGCCATCTTCATCATCCCGGTGCTCCCCATGATGAGGAGGGAGTAGTTCACCCTCGGGGCTGAGGGTATGTACCAGTAGCTATGTGTTTGATCTCTCTCTCTCTCTCTTGTGTTCTTGATTTGGCACGATCTTGATGTATTGCGAGCTTTGCTATTATAGTTGGATCTTATGTTTCTTCTCCCCCTCTACTCTCTTGTAATGGATTGAGTTTTCCCCTTGAAGTTATCTTATCGGATTGAGTCTTTAAAGATTTGAGAACACTTGATGTATGTCTTGTCGTGTGTATCTGTGGTAACAATGGATATCACGTGATTCACTTGATGTATGTTTTGGTGATCAACTTGCGGGTTCCGCCCATGAACCTATGCATAGGGGTTGGGACACGTTTTTGTCGTGATTCTCCGGTAGGAACTTTGGGGCACTCTTTGAGGTTCTACGTGTTGGTTGAATAGATGAATCTGAGATTGTGTGATGCATATCGGATAATCATGCCCACGGATACTTGAGGTGACATTGGAGTATCTAGGTGACACTAGTGTTTTGGTTGATTTGTGTCTTAAGGTGTTATTCTAGTACGAACTCTAGGGCTGTTTGTGACACTTACAGGAATAGCCCAACGGATTGATTGGAAAGAATAACTTTGAGGTGGTTTCGTACCCTACCATAATCTGTTCGTTTGTTCTCCACTATTAGTGACTATGGAGTGACTCTTTTTTGCATGTTGAGGGATAGTAATATCATCCAACTATGTTATTATTGTTGAGAGAACTTGCACTAGTGAAAGTATGAACCCTAGGCCTTGTTTCCTAGCATTGCAATACCGTTTACGCTCACTTTTACCGCTTGTTACCTTGCTGTTTTTATATTTTCAGTTTACAAAAACCTATATCTACCAACATTATTGCACTTGTATCACCATCTCTTCGCCGAACTAGTGCACCTATACAATTTATCATTGTATTGGGTGTGTTGGGGACACAAGAGACTCTTTGTCATTTGGTTGTAGGGTTGCTTGAGAGAGACCATCTTCATCCTACGCCTCCCACGGATTGATAAACTTTAGGTCATCCACTTGAGGGAAATGTTCTACTGTCCTACAAACCTCTGCACTTGGAGGCCCAACAACTTCCACAAGAAGAAGGTTGTGTAGTAGACATCAGAGACACAGGCGCAGACGTGCAGCAGGGACCCGCTCAAAGGTTTCTTTTGAGATTAAGACCCTGGGTAAACCTTTTTTACTGTCTCTTGTTGTTCACATCCTCCGGATATTTAGTATAACCGAGAAGGATGCTGACGTTATTGGCATTTCGCCACGTTAGAACATTGCACGTACCTGGACACTCGGGGTTCATTATCAAGGGCATTTCTCAGCCCGGCACATGTTATAAAGACTGCATACCTTAGGGAGTGTTCGGCGTCGCGAGTTTGGCCTTATATGCATCAGCTCCGAATCATGTCTTTGGTCAAATGTTGGGTTTGCCTGGCTCCCGTGTTTTGCGACCTTACGTTCCGCTCTATCGGCTAAGGTGGCACCAGGAGAACTACTGAGATTGTGCCCTGGTTCATCTGGAAGAGCACCTCAGTAGAGAAAGCCGAAAACTGACTGTCATGATAAAGCGCGAGACTGGTCAACCACTCAATGACTTAGCGGAATCTTCGGATTCCTCTGCATTAACGAAGAGCCGTTTCCCGGCCATGTATGTATGTGCCCCGTATTCGGACGAGCGCGGAGGTACCATGGGCTATATACTAGTCCCACCGTCAAACTCCTATGGCTAAGTGAAAGTGTTAAAGAAATATAGTCCGATTGCCTCGTACATTGCGCTACCACCTCCTTAATGGACCAAGACGTTGGATCAAGTGTGAATACGCGTTTTTTGCGAACACCCCCGCATTATATGCGTGGGGACTAAAGCCAACGACTGCAAACTTTCAGGTTATATACATATATACATAAACGGCCGCACAGGAGGCATCATAATACTTTCAGGCAAAAGTATAAACACAACCTTTATAATTCAATAAAACATAGTTTTTACAATGGGAATACATATCACTAGAACATAATATTCTTCGAGCACTGAGCCTCTATTGAACGAGCGCCTTCAAGGACTTCTTCAAAGTAGTGCTCGGCAGATACCCGGTCCACGGCCGAACTCCGGGTTGCAATAGCGGTGGCCTCCATCTCCGCCCAGTATGACTTGACACGGGCAAGTGCCATCCGCTCACCCTCTATTCACGCCGACCTCTTCATAGCATCGATGTGCGGCACATCACCAAGGAACTGTTGCACTAAACTAAAATAACTATTCGGCCTTGGCCCTTCCGTCCACAGATGATCCACAACAGACCTCAAGGCAAGCCCGGACAACCAATGGAGCTTGGCCCACTCCGCCATTCGCTCATTCGACAGCAGCGGACGCACTGGACCATTGAACTGTGACCAGAACAAGTTTTCTACTTCACGATCTTTTTGATCCTTGAAGTACTCGGCCGCATCAGCAGCACTGGTTGCCAAATCCACGTATGCATCTGCAGAACTCCATAGTTGATCAAGAGGGGCATACTTTGGATCTCCGAACTTCGTCCGCAACAAAAAGGGCTTCCCAGCCACGATATCTCCAGCTTGACGCAGCTCCTCCTTCGCCACTCTGATTTTAGAGCGGGCTTCCTTGGCTGCTACCATGGCCTTCTCCAGGTCCGTCGCCTTAGCTCGGCTTTCTTTTTCAAGAAGCTGGTAACGGTCGGCGACATCTTTCAACACAATGGCCATCTTGGCTATTTTTTCCTTGCTTTGGCAATGCGAAGCATGTTCGCCTCTCAGCTCTTTGACCGCCTTTAGAGCGGCCACATCACTATTCCTGGCTTGTACCTTGGCTCGGGCAAGTTCCGCCCGAAGGGTCTCCACGGCGGCAGCTCCATCTGCAGTCACAACATACTAAAGATACTAGCATCATGCTCCTCTTA
This sequence comes from Aegilops bicornis, assembly GCA_021605145.1. Classification (NCBI taxonomy): domain Eukaryota; kingdom Viridiplantae; phylum Streptophyta; class Magnoliopsida; order Poales; family Poaceae; genus Aegilops; species Aegilops bicornis. Next base: position 546,187,743 of record CM038673.1, read on the forward strand.
CTATTTGTTGATCACCGGGGAAATCACATACCCTGTGCCTCGTCGAGGCGCTTGTTGACAAGCATGATGTCGGCATCTGCCGCATCAAGTTGCTGCTTTAGCTCGGCAAACTCACAAGTCCGGCTAGCCACCGGACCCTCCGCCACCTGCACATGAAGGCGGCCTGATTATTACCTGGGACTATGATCCTCTGTTTGCCGCCATTCTCGACGGCCACCAGAGTCTTAGGGGCTACTATCTGCATAGGGCACACCTAACGTGTGCGATACCATCAAAAACATACACTATTTCACGTACCTCAAAGCCTTTCAGCAGACTCATAAAAGCTTCATGCAACCCGCTTTCGGCGGATGAAATCCTCTGAATCACTGTACCCATTAGCGTACAATGCGCTTCTCATATAGCCGCTTGCTCCAGAAGATCCTTCAGTACGTCCGATTGCACACCGGACGGTTCCGGACTCTTTCTATTGCTCTCTTTAGGAGCCGAATACTGAGGACTTCGGGTGGCCACCCACTTGGTACCCCGGGGAGCTGTGATATTAAACCACTCCCGTTGCCATAAACTGGACACCTTCGGGAAGGAACCCTTTGGCCATGGAACATCGGTGCCTTTGCTTATTATGGCACCTCAGCACTCTGCATGTCGCCCCTCAATCATCTTCGGCTTCACATTGAAAGTCTTGAGCCACAAGCCGAAGTGTGGGGTAATGCGGAGGAAGGCCTCACACACGACGATGAACGACGAGATGTGAAGGATGGAATCCGGGGCCAGATCATGGAAATCCAGCCCATAATAGAACATGAGCCCCCTAACAAAGGGATCCAGAGCAAGGCCTAGCCCTCGGAGGAAGTGAGAGCTGAATACAACGCTCTCGCCGGGTTCGGGAGTGGGAATGACCTGCCCTCGAGCAGGCAACCTGTGCGAGATTTCGCCGGTCAAATACCTGGCCTCTCTTAGCTTGTTGATGTCTTCCTCTGTGACAGAGGAGGGCATCCATCAACCTTGAAGGTTAGATCCTGACATGGTTGAAGGTCCGAAGCGCCTGACCTGAGCCTTGGGTGTTACAACTCGAGGTGGGGGAAGGATTCGACTGAGTGCGAGAAGAAAAATGACAGGCCTTGGCCTCTTTATAAAGAGGATGAATATCAAGCATCCTCCTCGTGGCCGTTTGGGACTTGCCTACAATCGAGGAGTCATACCAGCGGGCACGATTGGGTTACCCACATCCGTATTGATGAGAATCATGTAATAAGGGGGACACAATCTCTGTTTTGACAAGACGTGCCAATAAAATCGCCTCGCAAGACGTGTGGTGGCAGGCTGATTGAGAAAAACGGTTCAAATAATGATCAGGCCGTGGTGTGATGACACGTTGTGAAAGGTCGTCAGCAGATTAGATTGGTGGAAATATTATTCTCTCTACGGTGGTATGTGGAACTTATTTTGCAGAGCCGGACACTATCCTTGTGTTCAAGATCTTCTATGGAGTACTCGGAGGAAGAACCCGCCTTGCAATGCCGAAGAAAAATCTGTGCGCCGGACTCATCATCATTGAAGCCTGGTTCAGGGGCTACTAAGGGAGTCCTGGATTAGGGGGTCTCCGCACAGCCGGACTATATCCTTTGGCCGGACTGTTGGACTATGAAGGTACAAGATTGAAGACTTTGTCCCGTGTCCGGATAGGACTTTCCTTGGCGTGGAAGGCAAGCTTGGCAATACGGATATGTAGATCTCCTCCCTTGTAATCGACTCTGTGTAACCCTAGCCCCCTCCGTGTCTATATAAATTGGAGGGTTTAGTCCGTAGGACAAGAACAACAATCATACCATAGGCTAGCTTCTAGTGTTTAGCCTCTACAGTCTCGTGGTAGATCAACTCTTGTAATACTCATATCATCAAGATCAATCAAGCAGGAAGTAGGGTATTACCTCCATCCAGAGGGCCCGAACCTGGGTAAACATCGTGTCCCCCGCCTCCTGTTACCATCCGCCTTAGACGCACAGTTCAGGACGCCCTACCTGAGATCCGCCGGTTTTGACACCGACAATCATCTCTTCGTCTTGCCCAGCGTCGTCATTGGCTGCCCCGTCGGCATCCTCAACATCATCATCCTCATCTTCAATTATCCACCGAGTATAGCCATCCATGAAACCAATCATGAGCAGGTGCGCTTCGACACGACCTTTGTCATAGGGGTCGAGCCAAACTATTCCTTTACATCTTCGACACGGACATAAAACCTCTGTCAGGTTATTTTCTTTCATGTCCTGCACCACCGACCGCAACCACCTGTCCACCATCGTTCTACTGACCATCATGAACACCTGCACGGTAGTAATAAACAAATTGATTACAAAAATGCGTGCATGCATCAAAGTCATACAAAAATTCGGCATGACCTTCCCTAAAAATAGGACATATATAGATCTATAGTTTGCCCAGAATTCGCCGAAACAGAAATAAATCAACATTTCGGCAAAACATAGGCAACTCAAAAGCACAATTGGCGTCAACTCATGCCACACGCACAATTTCCATCATATTTCCCAATTATCATATCAAACACACATAAACATATTTCCATTTTGCAAAAGCATGAAATTTTAATCACCTCTATCTCGAGATCGAGAACACGGTGTGTGGATGATGATGTAGGGAGATCAAAAGTGCACAAAGCTCTTCTTGACAAAGAAAGATCTAGTTAGGGGTAAATAGGTCACCTAACTAAATGCTACATCTACCTAGCTAGCTAATTTGGGAGGAGACAAGTTCAACTAGTGGAGGGGGGAGGAAAAAAAGAAAGGAGATGCATTAATGGAGGTGGTGTAGTTAGCTAGGAGTAATGAAGAGAGAGAAAGGTAGGTAGAAGAGGGAGAGTAATTGGGGGAGAAGTATTGAGGAAGAAGACGAGTGAGATAGGGAGGATGTGGGAGGTAGGGGAAAGGGAGGAGAGGGAGATGGGGAGGGGGAGGTGGAAGAAGGTGGTGGGTCCTACGTGTTAGCAGTAGCGCGGGCTCAAAGACGCGCTACTGCTAAGAGCGTAGCAGCAGCGTGCTTTCCTATCACGAGCTACTGCTAAATGGGCCAACCGTGTGGTCAATTTCAAAATTAGCAGCAGCAACGTGACTAAAAAGCGTGCTACTACTATATATGGCATTAGCAGTAGCACGCTTCTTGACGCCGCGCTGCTGGTAAACTTAGGTCATTGTGTACAGTCGGTGGATTTTTGTAGCAGCACGGTTTAAACATCACGTGCTACTGCTAAATGTGCATCAGCAGCACGCTTTTCGTAACCGCGCTGCTACTAATTAGCAGCAGCGCCTCTTTTTGTGCCGCGCTGCTGCTAAGATTGTATGTATAAGGTTTTCCCTAGTAGTGAGGGGAGGAGAGAGAGAGAGAGAGAGAGCACACATGGAACCCACCAGTACGTGCTAATGAGCCGGTCCCACTAATGTACTAAAAATAATATTACATGTTATCCATTAAATAGGCTGCGGTAATATAAAAACAATATATGAACAAAGGGGGGTACAACAAACATTGTTGTTCTACGTATGTTGCCTATTGACGTGCGGCTTGAAGGCCCTGGTTGCATGTTCGATCCTCGTCCTTTATTTTTTAATTTTTATATGGGTCCAAATTTGTTTCATGACAGGTGGGCCCCTCAATGTGTAGTTTGTAGCACTTTAATTTGTGGGTCGAAATTTGTTCCATTCCAAGGGGACTATCGGTGTGTAGTTTTGTAGCTTATTTGTAATAATTAAAGAGAACAACAGAGTTTTTTGCAATAATACCATGGTGCAACGTTGGAGGCGAGAAAGGACGTGCGAGAGAGCGATGACCGAGCCATAGGGAAATCAATTGGGGGAGGTGTGGGGGTTGCAATGGTGTTTGGAGTAGTTGTGTGCCGAATGCTATGAAAATATAATCTAAACCCACCGTCCCCTTCCAGCGCCCAGACTCCAGCCCTGTAAAATCTCCCTTCTCAACCGTCCCCTTCCGCGCCCAGATTGCTCAAATCCCTAATTCGCCGCCAACCCAAGCAAAGTTCGAATCGCCCCTTGTCTCATCTCTTTCCCCACCTCTGTGCCGGATGACGACGACGAATACGATAGTTGCGCTTCACCACCGCACCGGAGCTACCTCATCTACGCCCTCGTCCACCGCACCGGGTGGTCCACCGACAATGTCGCCCGCTGCAACCGACGTGCCTCACAGACACCGACTTCTATCGCATCAGGTGCGCTTCACCGATGTCGTCTCCCACCTCACCAGGGATACCTCACCGAGCACATCGTCGCACCTCCGCTCCACGAGGCCATTGTGGCTTCACCAACCGTCTTGTCCACAGCATCGTAGCGCTCCACTGCCACTCAAGATCTGCATCCGTGCGCGGCCAACCAACACTAGCGCATCACCCTCAACAGCTCTGAAGTGACCCGCACTCTAGCTAGGTGAGCATGCCCAAACGCCGGCCCAAACTAGGTATCCACACATCACTCCCTTGTGCACTGTTACGACGATGTTTCGATATCCTTTCACTGCTCTCTTAGCTTACACGCCTATGCAACTCTGACTTTAACTCTTATTTCTTCTGGAGATATCATCTGAAACCAGCAAAACCATTTTTTAGCGAAGCATGACGGCGCTACGGGATCTGGTACACATCCTGTACACCCGTACAACCTTGTAAGTATTTGTCCTCCGGTACAACAGCAAGGTCGATTCCTCTTATTTGATCAACCATTCGCCGTGTCAAAAATGCAGAGGGGGATGCAAGGAGCACAAGGCTTGCACATCCAAGCAAGTGGTAACATGGACTTGTACATGGAATATCCCAAGTGCAAGCAGAGCTGCAGTGAGCCTATACAATGAGCTAGCGTAAGTCCCTACATTTCGTTTAATTCGTACTGGCATGCATGTATGATTTGTGTGCAGTGGCGGATCCACGAATTCAAGTTACCAGGGGCGAACATTTAACTTAAAAAATACGAAGGCACTTGCACTCCGGAAATCAACATAACTTGAGAAATGTGAAGCTACATGCACTTTGAAAACAAGCTAATGATCCAAAGTAGTTCAGATTATAAAACACTAAATGATGAAAGCACCAAAAAACACAAAATGCAACATGGTGTACAAGGACTACTAACCTGGTTTGTACCTGCTTGAATTATTCGTTCTCTAGCTGAAAATATCGAAGTGTAATTACACGCCTATCCTGCACAACTATGCCAATGGTTTCAAACAACATATTAGAAAAGTATTTATGCTACGTTGTCATGATACGAGGACTTTCTGGTAGATGGCCTCGACGTTTCCTCAAGCAATGAAAATGTACTATCATTTGCTTGTCATCAATGCCTGCAAATCTCTATGCCTCTCTCAACATAGCAGATCATCATTAGACACTAAATCCTTCAATGGGAGCTTGCAAAATGCTTGCATTAGATCCCTCATTATACACTATATGTTCATCACCAGGAGCATGTAAAATGTTTGCATCAAATCCTTCATTAGCAGTCTGTTCATTAGACACTTCAGGCTCAAGAACAACATGAGCTTGTATATTTGCACCGGAAACTTGATTAGATACATCAGATTCAGTCAATTCAGTATTGATTGGGGGAGTTATAAAATAAGCAGAAATTGGGTTCATTTTCTCATAGATTCCCTACATACAAGCAGTTTTACAACACCGTCAGGTTTAACTATTGGCCATAAATTGAACAGTTGAATTAGATATAATCAGGGATGTGATGTACCTACTCGTTGCGCATGCTACTCTTGCAAGTTGCGACTGTCCATTTGCGTAAGCTCGATGCCATGCCCATGCTGCCGCTGCTGCCTCCAACGCAGGCTACACCCAGGGTTGGATCTACATCTTCTTGTCCTTCCATTTGCTTGAAGCCCGGCGACCGCCCTCCAACGAGGGCGTGAGGAAGTGTTGTGTCGGTCTGTCCAGCGGTGGCTAGGTTAGGAGCGAACCAGACTGGAGGCTGGAGCAAACGAATTGGATTTTTTCCTGTTGTCGATCGATATGGGAGGCGCTCGTTTGGGTCGCGAGCCTGCTATAGGGCCTGCCTTGCACTTACGTTATTGGCCCATCCAAATTGGAACATTTTTCTTCATTTTTTACATTGCCTGCTCGTGCATTGGGACGAACAAAACTAGCCTAGGCCATCCTGGACGACTCAAACTAGGTGCACACTTTCCAGCCACCTCAGGTGGCCGCCCATACCAGCCCCTATGGTGGCATCGCCCCTTTTTGCGTGTATGATTGGGGTAGTGAAAAATATTCTAGTGGCGCTTTTGATTTACCCACAGAATTGTTGAATTTCTTGTTTCTATGAACTAAGTTCGCCAATAATGTGAAGGATGCCATTCTTTTCATCCTATTGTATATTGCTTAGATCTCGATATGCCAAATGTAATTGCATGAAATATATATTAAAAGCCAGTGTGATGTGTGTGGCTACAACTAGTCTGACTACACGTCCTCATATAACATATCAAGGACGCACCATCTTACCAGATTAACCGTTCAACTTACCAATGCAGTGTGGGAAGAGAGAAGTATTGGGACTGCGTATCCAAGCAATTGATGCCATGGAACCCTTCGTAGAACCTTGTAAGCAAAAAAGAAGTTGCAGTGTGCCTGTACAAAGAGCTAGCATAAGTTCAGTTACCTGCTTCTCGGAATTTTAGTTAGCCACTTATTGCAAAATTGTTCAATTATGTTGCTTGGCTTAATTTAGTGTGCTACTGATTACATAATGCCATACCATATTAATCCTATTATAGACTGCGCCTATCTATGTGTTTGATACTTACTGTTAAGAATTTCCTGTTTGCATGAACTTAAATAGCTACTTAAGCACGTAGCGAGCTGGTCATATGTACTTCTAGGGTGCAACAGATTCACGTGTAATTTACGTTCTGATACCTGTTTGTTTAAATGGTTTGCTGTCATCACTTGTAGTACTAGTAATGTTTGCATGTTCATAGATAGACAACTGTCAGGTGATACGTGTCCAACGTATCTATAATTTTTGATTGCTCCATGCTATATTATCCACTGTTTTGGGAAATATTGGGTTTTATTATCCACTTTTATATTACTTTTCGGACTAACCTATTAACCGGAGGCCTAGCCAAGATTTGCTGTTTTTTCCTATTTCAGTGTTTCGAAGAAAAGAAATATCAAACGAAGTCGAAACGGAACGAAATCAACTGGAGAAGTTATTTTTGGAAGGAAAGCTACCGGATGGACTTGGACCCCACGTCAGGAAAGGAGGGAGCTGGCCACGAGGGTGGGGGCGCGCCCACCCCCCTAGGGCGCGCCCCCCTTCCTCGTGGGGCCCCCGAAGCTCCACCGATGTACTTCCTGCACCCATATATACCTACGTACCATAAAACTTCCAGAACAGAGATTAGATCTGGAGTTCCGCCGCCGCAAGCCTATGTAGCCACCAAAAACGTCTCGGGACCCGTTCAAGACCCTCACGGGAGGAGGGTCCCTCACCGGTGGCCATCTTCATCATCCGGCGCTCTCCATGACAAGGAGGGAGTAGTTCACCCTCGGGGCTGAGGGTATGTACCAGTAGCTATGTGTTTGATCTCTCTCTCTCTCGTGTTCTTGATTTGGCACGATCTTGATGTATCGCGAGCTTTGCTATTATAGTTGGATCTTATGTTTCTTCTCCCCCCTACGCTCTTGTAATGGATTGAGTTTTCCCTTGAAGTTATCTTATCGGATTGAGTCTTTAAAGATTTGAGAACACTTGATGTATGTCTTGCCGTGCGTATCTGTGGTGACAATGGGATCTCACGTGATTCACTTGATGTATGTTTTGGTGATCAACTTGGGTTCCGCCATGAACCTGTGCATAGGGGTTGGCACACGTTTTTGTCGTGATTCTCCGGTAGAAACTTTGGGGCACTCTTTGAGGTTCTATGTGTTGGTTTGAGTAGATGAATTGAGATTGTGTGATACATATCATATAATCATACCCACGGATACTTGAGGTGACATTGGAGTATCTAGGTGACATTAGGGTTTTGGTTGATTTGTGTCTTAAGGTGTTATTCTAGTACGAACTCTAGGGCTGTTTGTGACACTTATAGGAATAACCCAACGGATTGATTGGAAAGAATAACTTTGAGGTGGTTTCGTACCCTACCATAATCTCTTCATTTGTTCTCCGCTATTAGTGACTTTGGAGTGACTCTTTGTTGCATGTTGAGGGATAGTTATATGATCCAATTATGTTATTATTGTTGAGAGAACTTGCACTAGTGAAAGTATGAACCCTAGGCCTTGTTTCCTAGCATTGCAATACCGTTTGTGCTCACTTTTACCACTTGTTACCTTGCTGTTTTTATATTTTCAGTTTACCATCCACTTTTATATCTACCATCCATATTGCACTTGTATCACCATCTCTTCGCCGAACTAGTGCACCTATACAATTTACCATTGTATTGGGTGTGTTGGGGACACAAGAGACTCTTTGTTATTTGGTTGCAGGGTTGCTTGAGAGAGACCATCTTCATCCTACGCCTCCCATGGATTGATAAACCTTAGGTCATCCACTTGAGGGAAATTTGCTACTGTCCTACAAACCTCTGCACTTGGAGGCCCAACAACGTCTACAAGAAGAAGGTTGCGTAGTAGAAATCATCAGGTTTATATGAGGGACACTGTCTTTTTAACTTATATATGTGTTGGAATCATTTTGCTTACATCAAAGAAATTTCTGAGATATACGTGTTCTTTGGTAAATGGTACCGACTTGTTACTTTAATATGTTGCCAAGAACTTGTTAGTTTTACTAGTTCATGTGTAATTAAATACATTGCCAAAGCTAGTTAGTTTTACTAGTTTGATGTTAGTTTCTTATGGCTCATGCAACACTTTATTTATTGATTGCTAACATTCAAGTTTGCAGGATCCAACTGAAACTCCTTTGGCACAACAGGTATGTTTTCAGAAACTTCCTTGTTTACCTGTTTGTTGTTGTAACTTGTTGTTGTAATCATCTTACCAACTTCAAGTTTTCAGGATCCAATTGGAAGTTCAATTGCACACCAGGTACATTTTCAAAAATATATTTGTGTAACAGGTTTGCTGCTGCAACTTGTTGCTCTAATCAAGTTACTGACTACTCAACTTTTCAGGATCCAAGAGAAATTAAAATGCCACAACAGGTTCCTTTTGCAAAACTTGTTTGTTTAACTGCTTTGCTGCTGCAAGTGGTTTCTCTAATCACGTTACTGCCTACTCAACTTTTCAGGATCCAAGAGAAACTCCAATGCCACAACAGGTACCTTTTGCAAAACTTGTTTGTTTAATTGCTTTGCTGCTGCAACAATCGGTTACAATGATGTTAATAACTACTTTTCAGCATCCAACTGAAACTCTTTAATTCCTTGTTTGTTTAACTGGTTTGCTGTTATAACTCCCAGTTGAGATGTTTTGCTAACTTCAACTTTTTGGAATCCAATCGAACTTTAATGGGAAAACAGGTTAGCCCAAGATCAAAGAGCGAGGTCCCCATGGACGTTGTATCATCCCTCAGCAGTGGCTCCGGCCCAATTGTGCTTTTTGAATTGCCAACTGCTGATGCTCTCGAGGCTAAACTAGTGGTAGAAAGAGATTCGCTTACGCACTTAGAGATGAAGTTGACATGTTCAGGAAGCAAACAGCACAATCACAAGCAGTACTCAAGACAACCATTCAATATTTGGTGGATTTCAAAATGAAGCAAGCTGAGACTGACCGCTTTGTTAAGGTCCTGAAGGAAAAAAGGAAATTCAATTCCCACTTGGTAAATCATAGGTGAAATGTTCTTTCCATCGTTGAATAACCTTTGTGTTGTTTGTCATGTAATCAATCAAACCATTTGTTTTAGAGATCGTGTAATAATTGTTTTTTGTTTTCTGGTTTGTTATTTTATTTGAGCACAAGTCTGTATTAATTGATAAGACCCAGAGACATTTAATTTTGATTGTTGTGCCAGACCTACAAATATGCTAATCGGGGCTGAATGTGCATTTAGCAATAATAGTAGTATAGATGGACCATAAGTGGCACGCATCGGAAAGGGCCAAGATGTTGTAGTAGCTTCGCTAAAAAAGATGTTGTTCTAGGGAAAAAAAGTACAGTGGCCTGGCTTATGTATGTTAGTTGATATTATTGATCTATATACTCTCTAAGTGTTTATATGTCTGTTAGCTATGTACATTCTTGGTTGATTGACTCGGTATTTGAATCTTGATACATCACTTGTGTACATATCTAAATGGGAGTACACATTATGCTGCGTGTGACATTTGAGTTGGACATAAAGTGTCCCAAATATTTGAATTCACCTTAAACTGGATTCTAGCTTCTGAATTTGAGTATCGGCATTTCTAAATCATATTCATATATGACAGTGGAATACATCTTTGTCATGCTTTTGAAGATATATAAAAACACATAGAATGATTTATAAATATTCGTATAGGAATACAAAATGGATTCAAATTTAGTTGCCAGGGTAAACGTGGATGCTTATTGTCCCAAAATTTGAAAGAAGTGGCAAAATGTCCACTCCCACGTCGGCTGCCCGAAGCCAAGTGTTTGGGAGATGGAAACTACTGTCTACCCATTACATGGACAATCCATCGGCCCGATTTCCACTGCTCTCAATAGGGGTAGGTTAGTAACTTCAATTAGATGTGACACGACCGCCTGTGAGCCCATTCCAACATGGTGGGCGCCAAACATGGGCGGCAAAATACATTTGATTCAAGCTCGAAAGAAAGACCTATGTTAATACCTCCATTTCCCCATTCACACAAGATGGGCGGCAAAACAAACTCGACTCGACCGAAATCGATGTAGGCAAATATTTTCAATAGGGGCAGGTTTGTAACTTCACTCAGACGTGACACAACCGCCCTTCCTCTCAGCCCCGTTCATACACCATGGGCAACAACCATGGGCGCCAAAACATTGTTCCCCGTACCTCTCCCTCCATTTTCCCATTCATACACCATCGGCGCTAGAACTGAAGGGAATATGCCCTAGAGGCAATAATAAAGTTATTATTTATTTCCTTAAATCATGATAAATGTTTATTATTCATGCTAGAATTGTATTAACCGGAAACATGATACATGTGTGAATACATAGACAAACAGAGTGTCACTAGTATGCCTCTACTTGACTAGCTCGTTAATCAAAGATGGTTATGTTTCCTAGCCATGGACAAAGAGTTGTTATTTGATTAACGGGATCAAATCATTAGGAGAATGATGTGATTGACTTGACCCATTCCGTTAGCTTAGCACTTGATCATTTAGTTTGTTGCTATTGCTTTCTTCATGACTTATACATGTTCCTATGACTATGAGATTATGCAACTCCCGTTTGCCGGAGGAACACTTTGTGTTCTACCAAACATCACAACATAACTGGGTGATTATAAAGGTGCTCTACAGGTGTCTCCAAAGGTAATTGTTGGGTTGGCATATTTTGAGATTAGGATTTGTCACTCCGATTGTCAGAGAGGTATCTCTGGGCCCTCTCGGTAATGCACATCACTATAAGCCTTGCAAGCATTACAGCTAATTAGTTAGTTGCGGGATGATATATTACGGAACGAGTAAAGAGACTTGCCGGTAACGAGATTGAACTAGGTATTGAGATACCGACGATCGAATCTCGGGCAAGTAACATACCGATGACAAAGGGAACAACATATGTTGTTATGCGGTTTGACCGATAAAGATCTCATAGATATGTGGGAGCCAATATGAGCATCCAGGTTCCGCTATTGGTTATTGACCGGAGATATGTCTCGGTCATTGTCGGTGTCAAAAGTGGCGGATCTCGGGTAGGGGGTCCCGAACTGTGCGTCTAGGCGGATGGTAACAGGAGACAAGGGACACGATGTTTTTACCCAGGTTCGGGCCCTCTCGATGGAGGTAAAACCCTACTCCTGCTTGATTAATATTGATGATATGGGTAGTACAAGAGTGGATCTACCACGAGATCAGATAGGCTAAACAATAGAAGCAAGCCTATGGTATGATTGTTGTTCGTCCTACGGACTAAAACCCTCCGGTTTATATAGACACCGGATAGGGTTAGGGTTACACAGAGTCGGTTACAATGGTAGGAGATCTACATATCCGTATCGCCAAGCATGCCTTACACGCCAAGGAAAGTACCATACGGACACGGGACGAAGTATTAAATATTGTATCTTCATAGTACACGAGTCCGGCCAACGGTGAGAGTTAGGCTATCCGGACACCCCTAATCCAGGACTCCTCAAGAGCCCCGAACCAGGCTTCAATGGCGATGAGTCCGCGCGTAGATTGTCTTCGGCATTATGAGGCGGGTTCTTCTCCAAATTCCATATACTTGTCGAATAGTGTCCGCTTCGATAAATGCTGCGCTCCTTGGCTTCCACGCCCAATAATGGCGATCTTCCACGTGTTGAATGAATGCGAAAAGCCAGGTATTTTTACACTTAACCCCTAAGCTGCATAAATGAGCCGTCTATAAAGGGACGAGGATCTAGATTCGAGTCACACCATCCTCCTCTCCATGAAGCTTTCATCGGAGCGCCTCGACAAAATCCATTCCATCATGGATAGTCGACGGATCCTCCTCTCGAGCTCCCAACCCTCAGCACTGAAATTGGGAGAGATGCTCAGTCCCGCATAGCGAGCTAGTGACACTCCAAACCAAGGGATTTCTTCCCCCGACCTTCATGGTTCCGGTTCGAGCCGGACTCGCCACCTATAAGGGCGGAAAGCAAGCGGAGAGTGTCCCGATCCCTCCAAAGGAGAGCGGGTATGCTTTATCTCTTATCTAGTAAGAGGACTCGAATTTCCAATTCATCCGTTTCTCCGGGGGCTCTTGGAGTTCTACGGCCTCCAGTTGCACCACCTTACGCCTGCCTCCATTTTGCACATCGCGGGCTTCGTGGCCCTTTGCGAACTGTTCTTGGGCGTCGAGGCTCATTTTGCGATGTGGAAGAGATTATTCTGCCTTGTACCCCGTTCTCATGAGGGGTCAATATATCAAGTGGGCAGAACCGAGCTGTGGCGCATCGCCGGGACCGGATATCTATCCGGAACCCCGAAGAAGGCGTCCGAAGACTGGCCTTCGGAATGGTTTTATATAGAAGACGTCCCGCTGCCGGATCCTGTTCGGATCGGTCTCCGGAGTTCAGCAATGCTCCTTTGAAGAAACGCCTGAGTTGGCGTCCATGAGCCCCTAGAGGGAAGACGGCGAGGGACGCCCTTTACCTGATGAGCCAAATAAGATTGTTAGCTCATTCTGGACTGACCATGATCGGTGTCATGGCCGCATGTATTATGCGGGGGGTGCAGCCGCTCCAGTATAGGGGCCACCCCATGTGGATTTCAACGGGGAGGACGAAGCCACCCGTCATGGCCGTAAGGGGCCGGGATCGGTCACCGATCTGGTGAAGATCTTGTCCGCGCTGTACAAGGGAGAAGAGGAGGATTTTCTCCATGTCAGTCCATTGAGCGGATTTTCTATGAACAATCCTCGAAGCTGGGTAAGCGGACATTTCTTTTTTGTACATCCGATCCGTATTCCCATGGTTAGGTATCTCATTTTGTAATTTTGACGCAGGAACTGCGCCAGGCCGTAGAAGACATAAACAGCCCGCCTCCACAACCCGAGAATCCGGAACGGTTCCTCGATCCGGCCTCCCAAGAGGATCCGAACATATTGGTGGAGCTGATTGATGGGGTATTTCACCAACTGAGCATCGATAATGCCTTGGTTGCCATTACGGCCGATTACCCCGGAATACTTTCAGCCTCACAGGTAACTGAGACCGAGGTCCCAATACTCTGATAATGACCCATCCGTGCTTATTTTTGATCACCATATACCAATGGTGTTTCGCAGGGGGTGCCTTCGAGGCAGGAGGCCGAGCCTGCGGCGGCTAGCCAACAAGGGGCAGCGCGGCCCCGCAGGCTAAAAAGAAGTGCGGTCCGGATCGAAACGCCGCCGCAACGGTATGGCGGGTCACCATATTCCTAGGATCGATTCCTGGAAGTCATATTAATGCCGGTACTTTTTTCAGGAAAAAGAGCGCTCGCTGGACTGTGTCCGGAGAGATTGCCAATCAAGCCTCCGCCAGCCAGGCTCAAAAGCCGGGTCCGGAAGCAGAGGCGAGTACGAGGCGTGCGTCGGATGCTCCTCCGACAGAGGATGCCGACAGATTGTCCGCCACCCCCTCCGAGGTGGAGAGCGCCATGAATCACAGGCATCGGCGGACAGTTCTTCGTGACGCATGTTTCTCCCAAGAGGCATTGAATGCCTTAAATTCGGGAGATGCGCACCTCCGTGCCGCTCAAGATGGTCTAGCTAGAGCCATGGAGCAGTACGTAAAGGACACACGGGTGAGGAAATTTGACAATTATATATGCCAGTAGACCCCGAGACTTAAAATAGATAGAATAACTGATTTATGGATCATTTGTTATGCAGGATCTTACAGAAAAGAATACCCGACTGTCCCAGGAGCTTGAAGAATGAAAGGCCCAACTTGAGGCCGCACTAGCCGCTACAGGGGGAGCCACAGAGACCCCCTCTGGTAATATATGCTTCAAAAGATAAGTAGTTTGTGAAGTGCGGCCTGTGTGTAAATCTGACAATAATATTGCAGATGGCGCCGGACTAGATCCGGACAAGCAACAGCTCTTGTGCCGGTTGAAGGCCGGCGAGAATGTGCTTACAAGGGTGAGGCAAGAGAAAAATAATCTCCAAGATGCCAACACCCAGCTGGGTGAGGAGCTAAAGGATGTTCGTGCCCAGCTGTCTGACTCCGTTAAGGAGAATCGGCGACTTCGTCGCGGCATTTATAGTGAGTGCTTGAGCGAACTTGGAAAAAGAGTTCGGCGAGGAAGTCAACTAACAGAGTTATGTCTGTAGGTATGCTCACGGGTCGTCCTGTAGAGGAAATGCCCGGTTCTCACGGGTGACCTTCTTCCCGAAGCTATTGCAAGCTGCACAAACGAGTTCGGCAGGTGATGAAAGGCGTCGCCCAGGCCTTGTGGCCATCTATCTCCCTGCCCGAAGGCCTTGGAGAGCTTGCAGAGAAGCTTCAGGGAGCACGGCGGCGCTTCTGAATATGGAAGATATCGGCCTGTCGTCAAGGCGCCAGGGTGGCCTTGGCCATGGTGAAGACACGGTACACGAAGGCTGACCCAAACCACATGGCCGAGGTCGGACCTGTGGGGCCCGACGGGAAGGAGATCCCTGTGAGCTTAGTGTACGGCCAAGTAGAGTTGGCCGCAAAGTATTCCCACCAGGACTATAAGCTAGACAGCCTATTAGATGGCATTGAAGAGGAATACAATCAGTCAATTTGACTATGTAATTTAAAATGACATGTAAAATGCCTTCTAGCCGGATTATAGATCGTTTGTCGTAGCGGACCTTTTCGCTTCAACCTCGGGACCCAATAGTCCGGAGTGTGTCCGAATACCCTCGCGGTTATGTAAATACCGGGGCATGCGTGGAGACCAGGCGTAGGGGTCATGAGTGCTTTATCAGACAAGTGCCCAACTAGTTATGTTATATTACATGGTTAGTAAGAAACATCTTCCAGGGAGAATAGTTCCGTTAGGGGTTCCTATCCCTGCGAGGCATGCCATAAAGTGCAAGTGCGGACTGCGCAAAAAAGCAGAAAAGCATCGGGGGGCAGATAAATGAAAAATAAAAATCGTCTTTTAGTTCACCGACCGAATATTCCCTTAAGAACGCTTAGCTTCGGCTTCACCCAGTCTGAGGTACACGTCCGGCTGACCCGGCGGTAACAATCGCAGAGCTGCTCCCTTTACCACCTAGCCGAATAATCGGGAACGTAGGGGTAAGCACAGGAGCCAGGCAACCAAGCTTGGCCAAAACTTAAGTCATATCGATGCATATAATGGTGAATAAAAGGTACATGCGGAAGTGTGACACATGTGTTTGGGCATAAAGCCCAGATAAATAAGCTTACATTAAAGAAGCCCCCAGGTATAATGAGCGCGGATAGCGCGTCAAGTGTGTGCGAACAATGCGCAAACGAGCCTCCAACGGCTTCGGAAAAATGGAGGGAGAAGGAGAGAAATAAAATACAGCTTAAAGTATAAAATATAGACGGGGGAAGGAGACGAACTCAGAGTCCGGCCCTAGGCGTAGAATCTTCGGAGACGGGCTGCATTCCATGGGTTCGGCTCGAGTCGGTTATCCGATGCGTTTCGCAGACGGTACGATCCGCCAGTCAGGACTTGGTCGATGATGAAGGGACCTTCCCATTTGGGCTTGAGTTTGTCCTTTTTCTTGTCCGACAGGCGTAGAGCTAATTCGCCAACATTGTAAGCTTTGGCCCGTACTTCTCTGCTTTGATATCTTCGAGCCTGCTGTTGATAGAATGCGGAACGAGCTTTTGCCATGTCACGCTCCTCGTCCAAGGCATCCAAACTGTCCTGCCGATCGAGCTCGGCTTCTCTTTCTTCGTACATGCGCACACGAGGTGAGTCATGAATTATATCGCAGGGCAAAACTTCCTCCGCACCGTATACCATAAAAAATGGTGTGAATCCGGTAGTGCGATTCGGCGTGGTCCGCAGCCCCCAGAGTACGGAGTCGAGCTCCTCTACCCATAGCGTTTTAGAATCCTTGAGGGACCGCACTAGTCTGGGTTTAATGCCGCTCATGATTAGACCATTTGCTCGCTCGACTTGACCGTTAGTTTGAGGGTGATAGGCTGAAGCGTAGTCGAGCTTGATGCCCATGTTTTTGCACCAGAGTTTGACCTCGTCGGCCGTAAAGTTCGAGCCGTTATCAGTGATGATGCTATGGGGGATGCCGTAACGGTGTACTACCCCTGATATGAAGTCTATCACCGGTCCGGATTCAGCCATCTTAACAGGCTTGGCTTCTATCCATTTGGTGAATTTATCCACCATGACCAATAAGTTTTTTTGCTTGTGGGTTCCTCCTTTAAGGGGTCCAACCATGTCAAGCCCCCAGACCGCGAACGGCCAGGTGATGGGTATAGTTTTGAGGGCGGTGGGTGGCATGTGGCTTTGATTAGCAAAGAGCTGGCAACCGACGCATCGTTGGACTAAGTCCTGAGCATCTGCTCGGGCCGTCGGCCAATAAAATCCTGTACGGAAGGCCTTGCCTACAAGGGCCCGGGCTGCGGCATGGTGCCCACCGAGTCCGGCATGAATTTCAGCCAGGATATTCCGCCCTTCCTCTTCGGAGATACACCTTTGAAGGACACCGGTTGTGCTTTTCTTATAAAGCTCTCCCTCATGGACCTTATAGGCTTTAGATCGCCGCACTATGCAGCGGGCCTCGTTTTGGTCCTCGGGAAGTTCCTGCCTAGTTAGGTAGGCTAGGAATGGTTCTGTCCATGGGGCAATGACTGCCCTTATTGCGTAATGACGGGGTTCTTTCGTTGGCGGAACCACCGGCTAGGTCGGAGTGTTCGGTGTGGGGCAGTGTGGTTGGGTCCGGGTTGTTATTTCCGGACTCTCCCTCCCATAATACGGATGGCTTGAAAAGCCTCTCTAGGAAGATGTTGGGGGGGACGGCATCGCGCTTTGCGCCAATGCGTGCCAACACGTCTGCTGCCTGGTTGTTATCCCGGGCTATATGGTGAAATTCGAGCCCTTCAAACCGAGCTGACATTTTTAGGACGGCGTTGCGATAAGCTGCCATTTTCGGATCCTTGGCATCAAAGTCCCCATTTATTTGGGATATCGCGAGGTTCGAATCGCGCACCTCTAAGCGTTGAATGCCCATGGAGACTGCCATCTGGAGACCATGTAGAAGGGCCTCGTATTCGGCTGCGTTGTTGGAGTCCGTGTACATTATTTGAAGTACGTATTGGACTGTATCTCCGGTTGGGGATGTCAGAACGGCGCCAGCCCCCAGGCCGGCCAACATTTTGGAGTAGTCGAAGTGCATGATCCAGTTGAAATATGCGCCGTACTCTTTAGGGAGTTCGGCTTCAGTCCATTCGGTGACGAAGTCAGCCAAAACTTGCGACTTAATAGCTCGCCGTGGCTTGTAGGTTATGTCGAATGGGAGGAGCTCAATGGCCCATTTAGCAATCCGGCCTATCGCGTCGCGGTTGTTTATAATGTCGTTAAGACGTACTTCGGAGGCTACTGTTATCGAACACTCTTGAAAGTAGTGTCGCAGCTTCTGGGATGCCATGAACACCGCGTATGCTATCTTTTGATAATGCGGGTACCGTGACTTGCATGGAGTTAGGAAAGTGGACACGTAGTAAACTTGTTTTTGGAGAGGGAACTTGTGTCCGTCCGTTTCTCATTCGACAACGAGCACCGCGCTTACAACTTGATGGGTTGCCGCGATATATAATAGCATTGGTTCGCCCATGTTGGGCGCGGCCAGGACCGGATTTGTTGCCATTATATGGCTTTGATTTCTTCGAGTCCGGCCGTGGCGGCATCTGTCCACTCGAAGTGTTCGATGCGCCGGAGGAGGCGATAAAGGGGTCATGTCTTTTCTCCTAAGCGGGAGATAAAGCGGCTTAGAGCCGCGGCACATCCGGTCAATTTTTGTATTTGTTTGAGGTCTTTTGGGATATCCAATTGTGACAGAGCTCGGATCTTGGCTGGGTTTGCTTCAATTCCTCTACCGGATACAATGAAGCCCAAGAGCTTTCCTCGCCGGGTACGCCAAAACGCATTTTTCCGGGTTGAGCTTGATGTCATATGTTCGGAGATTATCGAATGTGAGCCTCAAGTCGTCGACTAGGGTTTCGACATGCTTGGATTTGACGACCACATCGCTCACGTATGCCTCCCCTGCTTTGCCGATCTGGTTTGCGGACATGTCTGAATCATGCGCTGATATGTTGCGCCGGTGTTTTTGAGCCCAAAGGGCATTGTGTTGAAGCAGAATGGGTCGTATGAAGTGATGAATGCCGTTGCGGCTTGGTCTGGCTCTGCCATCTTAATTTGGTGGTAGCCGGAGTATGCGTCGAGGAAACACAATGAATCGTGTCCTGCGGTAGCGTCGATAATTTGATCGATGCAGGGGAGGGGGAAGGGATTCTTTGGGAAAGCCTTGTTAAGGTCCTTAAAATCGACACATAGGCGCCAGGATTTGTCCTTCTTTGGTACCATTACCAGGTTTGCTAGCCAGTCCGGATGTTTAATATCTCTGATGAATCCGGCATCCAATAGTTTGGCTAGCTCCTCTCCCATGGCCTGTCTCTTGGGTTCGGAGAAACGCCGAAGAGCTTGTTTGACTGGCTTGAATCCTTTTAGGATATTTAGGCTGTGCTCGACCAGCCGGCGTGGGATTCCAGGCATGTCTGAAGGGTGCCAGGCAAAAATGTCCCAATTTTCGCGTAGGAATTCTCGTAGTGCGGCGTCCACATCAGGGTTTAATTGTGCCCCGATGGAGGCCATTTTTGTAGGGTCCGTTGGATGGACTTGGAATTTGACTATTTCGTCTGCAGGTTTAAAAGAGGTGGACTTGGATCTCTTATCAAGTACCACATCGTCCCTATTCACCGTGGAGCGCAGCGCAGTGAGTTCCTCTGTCGCTAGGGCTTCGGATAGTGCCTCAAGGGCAAGTGCGGCTGTTTTATTTTCGGCGCGGAGCGCTATGTCTGGGTCACTAGCGAGAGTGATAATTCTGTTGGGTCTGGGCATTTTGAGCTTCATGTACCCGTAATGGGGTATAGCTTGAAAAATTGTGAATGCCTCTCGCCCTAATAGAGTGTGGTATCCGCTGCTGAACGAGGCCACTTGGAATGTGACCTCCTCGGACCTATAATTGTCCGGCGTGCCGAACACCACATCCAGTGTGATCTTTCCTATATAGCATGCTTCCCGACTGGGGATTATTCCTTTAAAGGTTGTGCTGCTTCGCTCAATGCGGCTCCAGTCTATTTCCATTTTTCGAAGGGTTTCCTCGTAGATGAGGTTTAATCCGCTGCCGCCGTCCATGAGTACCTCGGTAAGGCGAAAGCCGTCCACTATTGTTCTGAGGACCAATGCGGCTGGTGCTCGGGCTGTTCGAAATTTAGGTTCGTCACTGGCGTTAAAGGTAATAGCCGTGTCACTCCATGGATTTAGTGTTGCTATCTGGTAGACTTCGGCAAGGCTGCGGAGTGTTCGTTTCCGCATATTATTTGATGCGAAAGACTCGAAGAATGTTAATACCATACTGGTATTGCTGGGCTGGTGCTCTGGAGCTAAAAGCTCTTCGCCACTTTTGGCCACCTGCTGTAGTATCCAACATGCTCTAAGGCTGTGAGTTGGAGTGGCGCCCTCTGCGCTATGAATTTTGCAGGGTCCATTGAGCCATCCCTCCAGTACGGTTCCATGCCCTTTGGGGTTTTTTTGCTTTTTGGTATGTAACCCAGGTTCCTGGTGATGATGCACCCTTTTATTTCGGACTAGGGTCGTATTCGGGGCCGGATTATCCCAAAATTTGATTTCGGTTTTCCAGGCGCTCTCCATAACGCGGTAATTTCGTACTATGGACGCCAAGTCGATGAAGCGTGTAATTTCAATGACGACTTATGGCGTTTAGGATTCCCTTGTCCGTGCAATTATTGCAGAAGAATGAGATTGCGTGCTCCTCACGGCAATCCTTTATCCCGTCCATAACCAGGGAGGAATCGCCCAAGAATGATGTGTTGTTTCACCAGGCTCTTGCCGGATTTGGGATAGATCGCTTATGTTTGGGTGGGCGGGTGGAATTAAATTCTGAACCCCGTCCGATCTAAGACTCAGGGGCCAAGAAGTTTCCGAACTTGGAAGCTTGGGTTTTTGGAGGTCTTCCGATGAATCTAGCCCGCTGCCTGACTTTAAGTTCAGGGCTTGAGTGGTGTCCTCCCCTCCGCGGGAATCCGGCATGGAGGGATCAGGAATCCGGACATAGCTAGTCCTTAAGATAGGAGAAGAGTCGCCGTATTGTTCCTATACCACAACAACGTGGTGGGTAGCCTGGGGAGAGTTGATCTCTCTCAGATCGGTTTTAGGCCCAATCTGATCGTAGTCTCATGGCGACTCCTGTGATGCGATGGCGATCCAAGAGCTTGTTTAAGGAAGATAGCTCCATCGGATCTAACTGCTCGGCGAGTTCCGAGTTAATGTGAAGATTGCTTTCGATGACCCGAGAAGTCATCGTCGGCGCGGCGGCTGAACAGGCGGTCATAAGAAAACCTCCTAGCCGGAGAGTTTGGCCGGTGGCCAAAGCTCCTTTACCAACGGTGCCGTCTTTAAAGACGGGATGAGGCATCCTTCCTGACAGCGATGGCACAGAGGAACTCTCAATGAAAGCACCAATATCGGTGTCAAAACCGGCGGATCTCGGGTAGGGGGTCCCGAACTGTGCGTCTAGGCGGATGGTAACAGGAGACAAGGGACACGATGTTTTTACCCAGGTTCAGGCCCTCTCGATGGAGGTAAAACCCTACTCCTGCTTGAATAATATTGATGATATGGGTAGTACAAGAGTGGATCTACCACGAGATCAGAGAGGCTAAACCCTAGAAGCTAGCCTATGGTATGATTGTTGTTCGTCCAACGGACTAAAACCCTCCGGTTTGTATAGACACCGGATAGGGTTAGGGTTACGCAGAGTCGGTTACAATGGTAGGAGATCTACATATCCGTATCGCCAAACTTGCCTTCCACGCCAAGGAAAGTCCCATCCGGACATGGGACGAAGTCTTCAATCTTGTATCTTCATAGTCCAGGAGTCCGGCCAACGGTGATAGTTCGGCTATCCGGACACCCCCTAATCCAGGACTCCCTCAGTCATGTCTACATAGTTCTCGAACCCGAAGGGTCCGCACGCTTAAAGTTTGATGACGGTTATATTATGAGTTTAGTGTTTTGATGTACTGAAGGAAGTTCGGAGTCCTGGATGTGATCACGGACATGACAAGGAGTCTTGAAATGGTCGAGACATGAAGATTGATATATTGGACGACTATATTCAGACATCGGAATGATTCTGGGGGTTATTGGATATATATCGGAGTACTGGGGGTTTCCGGAATCCCCGGGGAAGCTATTGGGCCTTATGGGCCTCAGTGGAACGGAGAGAGGGAGGCCAGGAGGTGGCGCGCGGTCCCCCTTGCCCCAATCCAAATTGGAAAAGGGAAGGGGGCGGCGGCCCCCCTTCTCCTTCCTTCTCTCCACCTCCTCCTTCCCCTTCTCCTAGTTGGAAAAGGAAAAGGGAGCAAAACCTACTTGGAGTAGGATTGCCCCCCTTGGGCGCGCCTCCTCCCCTTGGCCGGTCCCCTCCTCCTTCCCCCCTTTATATACGGAGGAGGGGGTCACCCCATAGGCACAACAATTGATTTCTTGGATCTCTTAGCTGTGTGCGGTGCCCCCCTCCACCATAATCCACCTCGATAATATCGTAGCGGTGCTTAGGCGAAGCCCTGCGTCGGTAGAACATCATCTTCATCACCACGCCGTCGTGCCGACGGAATTCTCCCTCAAAGCTCGGCTGGATCAGAGTTCGAGGGACGTCATCGAGTTGAACGTGTGCAGAACTCGGAGGTGCCGTGCGTTCAGTACTTGATCGGTTGGATTGTTAAGACGTACGACTACATCAACCGCGTAGTGCTAACGCTTCCGCTTTCGGTCTACGAGGGTACGTGGACACACTCTCCCCTCTCGTTGCTATGCATCACCATGATCTTGCGTATGCGTAGGAATTTTTTTGAAATTACTACGTTCCCCAACAGTGGCATCAGAACCAGGTTTTATGCGTTGATGTTATATGCATGAGTAGAACACAAGTGAGTTGTGGGCGATCCAAGTCATACTGCTTACCAGCATGTCACACTTTGGTTCGGCGGTATTGTTGGATGAAGCGGCCCGGACCGACATTACGCGTACGCTTACGTGAAACTGGTTCTACCGATGTGCTTTGCACACAGGTGGCCGGCGGGTGTCAGTTTCTCCAACTTTAGTTGAACCGAGTGTGGCTACGCCTGGTCCTTGAGAAGGTTAAAACAACACTAACTTGACAAAATATCATTGTGGTTTTGATGCATAGGTAAGAACGGTTCTTGCTCAGCCCGTAGCAGCCACGTAAAACTTGCAACAACAAAGTAGAGGACGTCTAACTTGTTTTTGCAGGGCATGTTGTGATGTGATATGGTCAAGGCATGATGCTAAAATTTTATTGTATGAGATGATCATGTTTTGTAACCGAGTTATCGGCAACTAGTACGAGCCATATGTTTGTCGCTTTATTGTATGCAATGCAATCGCCCTGTAATGCTTTACTTTATCACTAAGCGGTAGCGATAGTCGTAGAAGCATAACTTGGCGAGACAACAACGATTCTATGATGGAGATCAAGGTGTCGCACCGGTGACGATGGTGATCATGACGGTGCTTCGGAGATGGAGATCACAAGCACAATATGATGATGGCCATATCATATCACTAATATTGATTGCATGTGATGTTTATCCTTTATGCATCTTATTTTGCTTTGATTGACGGTAGAATTATAAGATGATCTCTCACTAAATTGTAAAGGCATAAGTGTTCTCCCTGAGTATGCACCGTTACGAAAGTTCTTCGTGCTGAGACACCACGTGATGATCGGTTGTGATAGGCTCTACGTTCAAATACAACGGGTGCAAAACAGTTGCACACGCGGAATACTCAGGTTAAACTTGACGAGCCTAGCATATGCAGATATGGCCGCAGAACACTGAGACCGAAAGGTCGAGCGTGAATCATATAGTAGATATGATCAACATAGTGATGTTCAACATTGAAACTACTCCATCTCATGTGATGATCGGACATGGTTTAGTGGATTTGGATCACGTGATCACTTAGAGGATTAGAGGGATGTCTATCTAAGTGGGAGTTCTTAAGTAATATGATTAATTGAACTTAAATTTATCATGAACTTAGTACCTGATAGTATTTTGCGTGTCCATGTTTGTTGTAGATAGATTGTTCGTGCTGTTGTTCCATTGAATTTGAATGCGTTCCTTGAGAAAGCAAAGTTGAAAGATGATGGTAGCAATTACACGGATTGGGTCCGTAACTTGAGGATTATCCTCATTGCTGCATAGAAGAATTACGTCCTAGAAGCACCACTAGGTGCCAAACCTGCTGCAGGAGCAACACCAGATGTTATGAACGTCTGGCAGAGCAAAGCTGATGACTACTCGATAGTTCAGCGTGCCATGCTTTACGGCTTAGAACCGGGACTTCAAAGACGTTTTGAACGTCATGGAGCATATGAGATGTTCCAGGAGTTGAAGTTAATATTTCAAGCAAATGCCCGGATTGAGAGATATGAAGTCTCCAATAAGTTCTACACCTGCAAGATGGAGGAAAATAGTTCTGTCAGTGAACATATACTCAGAATGTCTCGGTATAACAATCACTTGATTCAACTGGGAGTTAATCTTCCGGATGATAGCGTCATTGATAGAATTCTTCAATCACTGCCACCAAGCTACAAGAGCTTCGTGATGAACTATAACATGCAAGGGATGGATAAGACAATTCCCGAGCTCTTTGCAATGCTAAAGGCTGCGGAGGTAGAAATCAAGAAGGAGCATCAAGTGTTGACGGTCAACAAGACCACCGATCACGAAGAAAAAGGGCAAAGGGAAGAAGAAGGGGAACTTCAAGAAGAACAGCAAACAAGTTGCTGCTCAGGAGAAGAAACCCAAGTCTGGACCTAAGCTTGAGACTGAGTGCTTCTACTGCAAACAGACTGGTCACTGGAAGCGGAACTGCCCCAAGTATTTGGCGGATAAGAAGGATGGCAAGGTGAACAAAGGTATATGTGATATACATGTTATTGACGTGTACCTTACTAATGCTCGTAGAAGCACCTGGGTCTTGTGCCAGCGTTGAGCATGAACATTATATCTGGATCTTGTTTTATGCGAGACAGTTATTCATTTAAATCAGAGAATAATTGTTGTTCTATTTATATGAGTAATATCTTTTATGGTCATGCACCCTTGAAGAGTGGTCTATTTTTGTTGAATCTCGATAGTAGTGATACACATATTCATAATATTGAAGCCAAAAGATGCATATTTGATAATGATAGTGCAATTTATTTGTGGCACTGTCGTTTAGGTCATATTGGTGTAAAGCGCATGAAGAAACTCCATACTTATGGAATTTTGGAACCACTTGGTTATGAATCACTTGGTACTTGCGAACCGTGCCTCATGGGCAAGATGAATAAAATGCCGTTCTCCGGAACTTCGGTGCGAGCAACAGATTTGATGGAAATCATACATACAGATGTATGTGGTCCGATGAATGTTGAGGCTCGCGGCGGGTATCGTTATTTTCTCACCTTCACAGATGATTTATGCAGATATGGGTATATCTACTTAATGAAACATAAGTCTGAAACATATGAAAAATTCAAAGAATTTCAGAGTGAAGTGGAAAATCATCGTAACAAGAAAATAAAGTTTCTAAGATCTGATCATGGAGGAGAATATTTGAGTTACGAGTTTGGTCTCCATTTGAAACAATGCGGAATAGTTTCGCAACTCACGCCACCTGGAACACCACAGCGTAATGGTGTGTCCGAACGTCGTAATCATACTTTACTAGATATGGTGCGATCTATGATGTCTCTTACGGGTTTACCGCTATCTTTTTGGGATTATGCTTTAGAGACGGCTGCATTCACGTTAAATGGGGCACCATCAAGATCCGTTGAGACGACGCCTTATGAACTGTGGACTTTGGTTGACTTGCCTGATGATCGGCAAGCCATTGAGAATAAATGGATCTTCAAGAAGAAGCGATGACATATTGCTGATTGGAAATGATATAGAATTTCTGGATAGCATAAAGGGATACTTGAATAAGAGTTTTTCAATGAAGGACCTCAGTGAAGCTGCTTAAATATTGGGCATCAAGGTCTGTAGAGATAGATCAAGACGCTTAATTGGATTTCCACAAAGCACATACCTTGACAAAGTTTTGAAAAAGTTCAAAATGGATCAAGCAAAGAAAGGGTTCTTGCCTGTGTTACAAGGTGTGAAGTTGAGTCAGACTCAATGCCCGACCACTGCAGAAGATAGAGAGAACATGAAAGACGTTCCCTATGCTTCAGTCATAGGCTCTATCATGTATGCAATGATGTGTACCAGACCTGATGTGTGCCTTGCTATAAGTTTAGCAGGGAGGTACCAAAGTAATCCAGGAGTGGATCACTGGACAGCGGTTAAGAACATCCTGAAATACCTGAAAAGGACTAAGGATATGTTTCTCGTTTATCGAGGTGACAAAGAGCTCATCGTAAGTGGTTACGTCTATGCAAGCTTTGACACTGACCAGACGATTCTAAATCAGAAAATGGATACGTGTTTATATTGAACGGTGGAGCCGCCAGTTGGTGCAGTGATAATCCCCAAGTGCAAGGAATCATCGTAGCACTTTCCAAAGGCGGAAGTGATAAGTATGGAGTGTCGAACCCACAAGGAGCTAAAGGTAAGATCAATATTCTCTCAAGCCCTATCTGCCACTGATACGACTCTACGTACACCGAACGTTTGCTTCCAACTAGCAACCATAAATAAAACTACGTTGTGGGTATGAAGAGGATAACTTTGTATGATATCGGAGAGCTAAAATATAAAAGTAGGTCCTGTTATCATAAAGTTAGAATATATTACTAAATATTATAAGTAGCGAGTGTGGAATAATGGTGGATCGGTGTGCGGAATTGTCCTAGGAAATTGTTAACAAGACCGGTGATCACTACTCAGTTTCATAAGAGGGAGAGGCATAAGCTAACATACTTTCTCTACTTGGATCATATGCACTTATGATTGGAACTCTAGCAACCATCCACAACTACTAAAGATCATTAAGGTAAAACCCAACCATAGCATTAAAGCATCAAGTCCTCTTTATTCCCATACGCAACAATTCCTCTTACTCGGGTTTGTGTTTCAGTCACTCACCAACCCACTATAAGCGAATCATGAACCTATTGCAACACCCTACAGCGGGAATCCGTCACGCTTGCGCGACACGGACGGCACCATATGACAGCACCAAAGTAAAACATACAACTCATACCAATCTAGATAATCAATCAACCCAAAGACAAAATATATCTACTCAAAACATCATACGATGGCAACACATTATTGGATCATAATATGTGGCATAAAGAACCATGTTCAAGTAGGGATTACAGCGGGGTGCGGGAGAGTGGACCGCGTAAAAGAGATGAGGATGGTGATGATGATGGTGATGTTGATGAAGACGATCACCGCGGCGATGATTCCCCTCCTGATGGCACTCCGGCGCCACCGGAAGAGAGGAGGGGTTCTCCCCCTTGTGCTTCCTCCTCCATGGCCTCCACCCTCTGGTCCTTGGCCTTCATGGTGATGATGGCCCCTCCGCATACTCCTCCATGGCCACCGGTGATGATGGCCCCCTCCGGCAGGGTGACGGAGAGGGCCTAGATTGATTTCTCGTGGCTACAGAGGCTTGCGGCGGCGGAACTCCTGATCTAATCTCCCTTATGGAAGTTTTAGGGTACAAGAGTATATATGGGTGCAGGAGGTACGTCGAGGGAGCTTCGGGGGGCCCACGAGGCAGGGGGTGCGCCCTAGGGGGGCGCACCCCCACCCTCGTGAGCACCTCCCTTGTCTCCTGACGTAGGGTCCAAGTCCATCCGATAGCTTTCCTTCCAAAAATAACTTCTCCATTTGATTTCGTTCCGTTTCGACTCCGTTTGATATTCCTTTTCTTCGAAACACTGAAATAGGCAAAAAACAGCAATTCTGGGTTGGGCCTCCGGTTAATAGGTTAGTCCCAAAAATAATATAAAAGTGGATAATAAAGCCCAGTATTACCCGAAACATTAGATAATATAGCATGGAGCAATCAAAAATTATAGATACGTTGGAGACGTATCAAGCATCCCCGAGCTTAATTCATGCTCGTCCTCGAGTTGGTAAATGATAAAAAGATAATTTTTGATGTGGAATGCTAGTAAGTGTAACATCCCAAAATTCTAAATTTTGGAATTTATAATAAATAGATAGATTTGATTGATTGGTTGCTTGATTGTGTGAAATTCGAAACTTTTTGAAAGTTAAATGAGAGGGAACAAAAGGACTTTCCCAAACTTTCATTTTGCATTCGTGATCTCCGTGAATTCAAATTCTTTTCACCACAAAACCCTGGAGAAAAGATGACATGACTTCTTCCATTTATTTAAATGACAAGGGGTGTTGAAAATATTTGAATTTCATTTGAAATTATTTTCCAATTCATAAACTTCAAGCAACTCAATGATTTTCATGAGAGAAGATAAAATGACTTCTTCAAAACATATGAAATATGAGTTGGGAGTTTAAAATAATTACATTCAAAGCTCTTTTGAATTTACTTTCAATTTGGAGTTATTTGAGTTTTATTCAAATTATTTTTCTCCAAAAATAAACTATATGGAAAATAGGGTAACATGATTACCTACATCAGAAAATTGGAGAGAAATCAATTTGAATTAATTTTGGTATTTTTAAAATGATTTTTATTGGATTTTATTAGACCAGAAGCACTCTTTGTTCTATTTGAATTTGTGTGTATTTTATTTGACTCTAGAAAAATGTTCAACTTGTAGGAAATCAATTTCTGAAAATTTTGATATATAATATGCCTATATAAAGTTTCAATTTTATTTTCGTTTTTCAGTTTATCGCTTTCTGTTTAGAAAAAACAAATAACAAAAACTGCGCGCGCGCCTAAAACTAACTGTCGCCCACATGCGTAGCATAGCAGCAGGCCGGCCCGTTTTTCTTTTGTTTTCTTTTGTCTTTTATTTTCGTTAATGTTTAGTTTTCATTTTTTAAATAAATTTCAGAAAAAAGAAATAGACTTCGGAAAAAAAAATGCAGCCAGTGTACGCGCGCGGCCGGGCCGAACTTTTAGCCCATAATCCTTTTCAAATTTCATCTGCGTACGTATATGTTTAGTCCCACATTGCCTAGTCTTTGACCTTTAAGCCTCTTTTCCACCAATAAATATAGACCCATAGAGCCTCTAAAAAATCATCCGATTCGGGTTAAATCAATATTTTGAGTTGACTAGATTCATTTAAGAAAAATATTTTTTCTCCTCTCCGGCGCGACTTCTGGAAATTGTCTTCTCTCTCCAAAGTCGTCTTTTCTCTGCCTTATAAAGGTATCTTTCTTTATTTTTTTTCTTCTTATACTTTCGTAGTTTATTATTTTTAGACTAATACGATAGATTAGATTATCAATTAGTCTATGTATTTATACATTAGACCTTAGCTGTAGCTATTTTTCTTTCGTAAAACATCTTGGCCCTGATTTTTCAAATAGCCATAACTTTTTACTCGTTCATCCAAATTAGATGAAACCAACGCCCACTTCTTCGTTACGATCTCCTCTATCTAGTAATCCAACTCAAACATGTTTTTGAAAGTTTAAAATTTGAATTAGATCAGATTTAAATTTGAACTTCGTTTTGATCATAATTTGAGTTTCGTAACTCCGATTTAGTTGATTCTTTTTGCAAATCGAAGCTCTTGACCTAAACTTTCTGATAAGGCCAAATTCACATAATTTTGGTACTGTTAGAAATTGATTTATGTTGCAAGAGTTATTTGCTTGGTTTTGATGTTTTCCGTATCGTTTTCTTCGTTCTTTTCGATCTTTTGAGTGATTGCTTATGTGTGGTTACTATTGCTTGATTACGATAGATTGACCGGAGTGTGACGAGTAGATCTGTCAAGAGTTTTGAGTGTGAATCATTGTAACATCCCAAATTTCCTATTTGGAATGTTTTACAATTATAGCTAAGCATCTATGCATTCTGTTTGAATTTGAGTGCCATTTGGAGTTTCAGAGTTTTGAGTTTTCAAAGTTGAATTCAAACTATGGCTAGTGGGAATCATTTCAAAAACTATGCCTGATAAATACTTGAGCAAAAGTATGAGAGGAGTAAACATGACACTCCAAAAATATCAGAGGAAATAATGCCAAAAGTTTTGAATTCAAACTTGAGTTTATTTGAATTTGAAAAAAATGAATTTTTATAAAGTTTGGATTTTGCCTTTGGAAAAATGTTCAAATGATAGGGAATATTCCCCTGATCATTTTGGTATATATATGTCCTATATAAAATATTTATATTTTATAAGTTATCTCTGTTTTGTTTTTACTAAAAAATAAATTAAAAAAAGGAAACCTCCAAAGCGCCAAATACACCAGACCCAGGCCCACCAGCGGCCCACCAGCCCAATGAGCCGAGCTGCCCCGCCCACCGACGCACCTCGCTCGAAACCGCCCGAGTGGCCGCCTGACCGCCAAGACTCCTCTCTCTCTCTCTCTCGACGGTGGGACCCCACCCGTCTTCAACCTCGCCCACGCCTCGCGCGCGCCGCCGATCGCGGATCCCGACGGATCCGGGATCCGATCCTCCCGATTGCCTCACTGCCCAAGCCGAGGCGCCTATATAAAGCCCTCCTCGCACCCCATTCCTCCTCGCCTCATGAACCCTCTTCCCTCCTCGAGCTCATGGGAGACTGAGCCACCGCCGCCATTTTCATCGTCGCCGTCGCCCTAGCCCTCCCCGAGCCTCGTCGACTCCACCAGACCCCCTCCCGAGCCCGTCCGCACCCGCCGGAGCTCTCCGCCGACCTCCCCGACAACCGGAGAGGCCAACACACTCGCCGCCGCCGTCGTCGAGCTCCGGTAAGCCGCCGGAACCACTCCCCTCCGTCCGATCTAGCCCAACGGCTAGGATTAGAACCCCGAAGGGGTATGTCTTTTAAATAAAACCGGCCCGGTTCGTTACGGTTTCGTTTCGTTAGGGTTTTTTTTATTTAGTCCGGCCCGACTCGTTTAACCGTAGGCCGTTTTAGTTATATTACGCTCAGTGCGTAGGTTAGGCCCATTAGGCCATTTTTTCTTTATTTTCGTTTTTCTGTTTTAACAGAATAGTTCCAGTTTTGAAAAATTCATAACTTTTATTCTACTTAATATTTTTAAGTGATTCTTTTTTTGTTGGTTTGCAAATTTTCTATAGTTTCCGCAGAAAATATTACTAGCTATGTTAAAATTAATTAAAATTGCTTTATTTTAGATTTAGTCAGAATAGTAAATCTGTTATAAAATGAGTTAGGATATTTATTTTTTAATGATTCTTTTTTTCCCAACTTTATTTTGACATTGCCTAACCGTAGGAATTAATTTGGTTATTTTAGGATTAATAGAAAAATAGTTTTTATCAGAATCTTGTTATTCTTAATTAATTAACTAGCTACTGTTTTCCTATTATTTTAATTAGTAAATCAATTTATTTTTCACATGTGATTGCTTATTCTAGGATAGTTTCTGTCACTTTATAGGATGAACTTTTATTTTAATAAATAAAAATTTTAATTTTATTTTCTTAATAAAAATTGAATTAGGCCTAATAGGAGTTTTATAATAGCTTTTAAGTCAATTCTTTTTGCTCCTAGATGCTTAATGCTTTATTTTCTGTTAAGTTAACATAAACCCATGATTAGGTTATGATAAGAAATTTTTTGTTATATAAAACTATTTTTAGTTGTTGCTTGAATTAGGAAAACTTGAGTTGGTTTTTCTTTGAGTTTTCCTTTGGGTTTTGATTTGTTTGTTTGGTGTGTTATGTTACTATATTGTTGTGTTAAGTGATGTTATGCTATATGCTTATTGTGATTATTGTTTGTCTCGGTAGAGTTTCCGGAGTGCGAAGCTTGGTACTACGAGAGGTAGAAGAACGGTAGGATTGGATGGGTACCGGCAGTAGCCAGAAGAACTCTTTGGAAGACCCTGTTTCATTCATCCCGTCTTCAAACACCATGAAGTGCGAAGACTTAAAAGGAGGGAATGATTCTTGTGGGTAAAGTGCGCAAACCTCTGCAGAGTAAAAGATCTAATCGATTAGCCGTGTCCCCGGTTACGGACAATTTGAGCCTCTGGAACCTGGAAGTATTCGGAAACCTCGACACTGAAACTAATAAATTAATTTGAGGGGTTTATGACTTAATAATTTGGGAATGAGATATTGGTTGGCGGAACCATCTCAATAACTACCAACAATTTTGTAGTATTTGCAAGTAAGTCCACTGTAGTAGGAGAAAAACTGGCTTTTCGCAAAATGATGAAACTTAGAGCCCCACAGCCAAAAATGCATATAGTGTTAGTAACTTTATTATTGTTATTCTTTTCATGACTTGCCAGCTTATTCAAAAAGCTGACCTACACGGCTGCAACGTCTTATGTTGCAGAGACTTATTCCGATCAGAGTGAGGCTACGCTCCGCTTGGCGATTGCCCTTTGGAGTCGGATGGACTCGCTGGCTCACGCTTCCGCAGCTTTAGTAGTTTATTTCTCATGAGTTGCCCTTTGGCCGAATTTATTCTATTGTAATAAAGACTCTATATGAGAATCGTGTAATAAAATTCAGGTGTGATTGAACTTTGATTATTTCATCGATGTACTATGAGTACCAGCATGATCTTGGGATGGTACAGACACAGAGATTTGACCGATTTTGGGTCAGGTCGCTACAATCATCTTCATCAACATTGCAGGCAAGTTCACACTTTGATCATATCCTTTTTATACCCAGTTTTTATGCATTAGTTTGACCCTCAAACATTGCATGAGTAGGATTGATAACATGTGGGTATTGGGAAGTAGTTGTTGAGGTAGAACCTATTGCTATTACTATCAAACCCTTGGGAGTTACTTCTACGCGTTGCTTATATTGCCATGCTATGCTCGTAGACGTGGTTTGGTTTGAGAGATATTCACGACAGATGTGAGATTGTTAATTAATGGTTTACTTTAAGGTGGCAACTTAAATACACATCCGGGTGGATTGAGGCACCGGGGAACCCAAAGGTTGTCTGCTTTTTTGAAATCACAGGGTACCCGTGTGATCTTCCTATGGACCGCCACCCAGGCTCAAAGGGAACTGAGATTATTCATGCTAGAAAACTTCCGTGTGCAACCACAAGCTATTATGGGCTCTAGCATAGTTGAGTAAGTTACGTGAAGCTTTCGAAGAGGTAGATCAGCAGGTAGTGGGTTTTATAGGTTTGGTATGATCTATCCGGAGTAGAGAGTTAATGTTTCTGAAAGACTATGTCTCGGTCATCCTTCTCTCAAACACCATGCAGTGCGAGAAACCAACGGAGGCGATCGAGTCTTGTGGGAAAAGTGCGCAAACCTCTGCAGAGTGTACAATCTAATCATGGTTAGCCGTGTCCCCGGTTATGGACAATTCTGAGTATCTAGTACTTGAGTATTCACATGTATCTCATCACTCTAAATTAATATTGCTGGGATGTTAATTATCTTAATTGGGATCATTGAGTTGGGGGGTACCTTCTCAATGATGTTTCAACCACCATGATAGTTAAACTACAAATTTATTCCTTTGATGTAGGGAAAATTGGCTTTTCGCAAAACCGTAAACATAGAGCTTTCCACCAGCCATATATGCATGTAGTATAGCTTATTCTTTCATTACTCTCTATGTGTTACATTGCCAGCATATTCCATGTGCTGACCCGTTTTCGGGCTGCAACGTTTCATGTTGCAGACTTTTCGAACGACAGTAAGTGATACGTTAGGGTTACGATTTCCTATACTCAACTTTGCCGTTGGTGTTGATGGGAATCCACAACCTTGTTGCTTCCGCTATATTTTTGGATTGAGGTAATAGTATTTACGTTACTTTATACATGTGATTTACCTCTGTTATAAATCTTCGAGTACTGTGTGTGTCAGCATACCGATCCAGGGATGACACTAAGCACAGAGACTTGATCCATTCGGGTCGGGTCGCTACAAATGGTATCAGAGCACATGTTGACTGTAGGACGTGACCCTAGAAAATGGCAAGCCCATAGGAACGATTTTTCTCTACAACTTCCTTTTCAAAAAGATCTTTTACCTCTCTTCTCTTCTGAGCTTATTCAAACATTCCCTTTTAGTGAGACCATACCCCTTTTCCCTTTTGACCACTCAAAGATTTGACCAATGAGACCACTCCAAGGAGACAAGATATCGGACAACTAAGACCATTTGGAATGAAGAGGATTTTACCGTGTAAATGGAAACTACAACTGTTGAAGACTCCGAAGACTAGGAGATTTTGAAGGCTCTGAAAAATTCCCAGATTTGTATGACCTAGGAAGGCTACCTTTATGGAACTTGGCAGAATATGGAAGCTGTCAATACCTGAGATCAAGGTGTATCAGAGAAAGACCGGAGCATGGAGAGTTAGTAACTCAAAATTTTGTCAGGAGAACCCTAAGGCAGGAGATATCAATTATGGAATGATAGCTCATGGAAATGACAAGAGCAGAAACACGCTATCCATGATGTTATCGCCCGCTTATGCCATTGTCACCGTGCGGAGTTAAGTATGCAGATACATGGAAGGATAGATGGTAGAAGGCTGATGGAGCATCTGTCAGCAAAAGATGCAGTTTTAAATCTTAGCTGGTGTATCACCGGGATCTGGAGTGTTACATCAGGAAGTTAAGATGGACCTCTGAGGAAGCCGTATTTGACAAGGAGGCAATTCATGAAGAATTCAGAACACGAAACTGAAATTAGACAAGCTGAGGAGCAAAACCTTGAGACCTCAGAGATTTGTCAGGAACTGAAGCACAGTAGGATCATCGTTCATATCAAGGTTGATGAAACCAGAAGTTTGGAATGCCACTCCGGAAATATTAAAGGACGTCGTGAGAGACTTCGCGTCAACAGAGATGATCTGGCAAAAGAACTTGAGCAGGACAAGCATGATCGGAAGAAGCCCATCAAAGACATGAACAAGACTGGAAGAGTTTGGCGACGTTGACCTTTAGAATACCCAACCCCTGTTATATGCCTACATTAGATGCGACATTTGTGAGCTGTCATTTGTTTGATGTTTTTCTGACAGCCACAATAAAACCTGTATTTTCAAAACCATTGTTTGTATTGTGTGCATCCCTCTATATCTCTCCTATCCCACCCCAAAACCCATGGACCCAATAGAGGATGAATGGAGATGAAATCATATTTTCTGGACCGATGGGTCAATTGGAGATGGACCGATGGATTGAGAACATGGAAGAATCAAATGGAGAATAACCCTATAACCGGAAATGATATGACCCAGCATGCCCTTCAGTGCTTTGAAAGTGGTGCTGCTACTTGGTGGAGGATGTACCAAACCATCAATGGATGGCAAGGAGTAACCACTTGGGAAGAATTTAAGTTGACTCTGCAAAGATCTCGTCTTGTGTCCCAGAAGTCGAGGCCTTATGAAAAGGATATGAAGAAACCTTGTGCATAGAAGCTTTGTGGAGAAATAGGACACAACCATAAAGAAAATAAGGACGAATACCCTCATAAGCAGAGGATTACCAAAGGAGTTAGCCGAGGATCTCGTGGAACTTCGATTGGAGATTGTTCCCAAAGGTTTTGTTGCAGCAATGGAAGTTCGTCTACATTGTTGGGAAAGATCCGTGAAGCTCAGAAGGATGACAAAGAGATTGCTGAGGTAAAAGAGAGGATGAGCAAAGGAAAGGCCGAAGGTTTTCGTAAGGATGAGCACGACACCTTATGGTTCGAGGATCGTGTATATGTGCCTAATAATGCAAAGATCGGGAAGTTAATACTTCAGGAGGCTCATGACTCACCATACTCGATTCGCCCTGGAAACACCAAGATGTATTTGGATTTGAAGGAGCGTTTCTGGTGGAATGGTATGAAGAAGGATATTGCGGAGTATGTAGTCATAGGTGATGTATGCCAGAGAGTAAAGGCAGAGCATCAGAAGCCAGTCGGATTACTACAGCCTATGCCGATACCCGAATGGAAGCGGGATAAGCTTGGCATGGATTTCATTACCGGATTTCCCAGAACCTGATCGGGATATGACTCTATCTGGGTAGTAGTTGATTCGCTTGACCAAAGTGGCTCACTTTATCCCAGTGAAACCACATATACAAGTGCGAAATTGGCCAAGATACATAGTTGATTCGCTTGACCAAAGTGGCTCACTTTATCCCAGTGAAACCACCTATACAAGTGCGAAATTGGCCAAGATACATATAACCAGGATCATATGTCTGCATGGAGTTCCGAGGACCATCGTATCAGATAGAGGAACACAGTTTACCTCAAAGTTTTGGAATCAGCTACACCAGACTTTGGGTACTAGGCTAGAGTTCAAGATCTGACCTTTCATCCGCAGACAGATGGATAAACCGAGAGAGTCAATCAGATTCTGGAGGACATGTTGAGAGTGTGTGCGCTAAATTATGGATCTAGTAGGGATGATAATCTACCTTACGCGGAGTTCTCATACAACAACAGTTATCAAGACAGTTTGAAGATGGCCCTTTTTTAAGCTTCGTATGGGAGAAGGAGCCAGACACCGTTGATGTGGGATGAAGTTGGAGATCGTCAGTTGTTTGGACCAAATGTGATCAAGGAGCCAGAAAAGAATGTTAAGTGGATTCGAGATAGACTGAAGGTAGCTCAGTCCAGGCAGAAGAGTTATGAGACTCAAAACGCAAGGAGTTAGTCTATGATATTGGAGATGGTGCTTGTCGTCGTGTGTCCCCTCTGCGAGGAGTTAAACGATTTGAGTTAAGGGAAAGTTAGCCCCGAGATTGTAGGACCATACCGAGTTTTGGAGCGTATGAGAGAAGTGGCCAACAAGTTGGAGTCACCCGAAGGACTGTCAGGAGTTTATAATGTGTTTCACGTTTCCCAAATTGAAGAAGTGCCATGCAGAGATGGCCAATATTCTCCTATAAGGACGCTTGACCCTGGAAAGGATAATGATGTTCCACGAAGTTGAGTATGGACTTCATAAGTATAAGTTTTTATCTCGGTAGGTGGGATATCCCACGAGGATGAAGAGATGAATTACTATTGGATATAAAGGAGGTATGATGTTGGAAATATGGATCAAGGTAAATTCCATGATGAGTCTGAGTAATCATGTCCTAGTTTGGTGCCAATAGAAGGAAGGAAGAAAGTACAATTGGATGGATTTAAGAATACTAGGAAGTTGGAAGTTGGAATAATGATCAGTTGCCCCGATGATGAGTTCAAGGCTTGCAAGTGATGAGATGGGCCATAACCCACAGGCCCCAGGACCTGCCAAGAAGCAAGCACACTCTTCTTTGAAGGAGAAACTTCTGGAAGAAGAGGATATGCCTTTATCAACCGACGATTTTATAGGAGTAACGCAAAACCTGAGAGTTGTGAAGGATCGATAGTTGTTTGTTTGGCTTGCAGAATCAATGGATTTATCCGAACTTAGTTCGTTGACAAGAGAAATTATGCAATGCTTGTGAGGATGACCAAGTGTTAGAATGCGAGATTCGCTAAACCATGTACAAGGTAATGATTTGGGTGCGGATGGATTGATCACCATACCGACTTACTCTTATTATTTTCCTTGCTATATGGGATGGTAAATCTGAGTGACTTACCTATAGTAGAGAGACGACGATCAAAACCTTGTTTGAACCTTAGAATGGTATAAGTATTTTCCCTTGTACACAGCAGGTGTTGCCAATCGTAGGATATACGGTGAGGTTCAACCCAGAACCGTTTTCTGCAGGAGAAACCATAAATTGTTGACCACCATGAGATATCGATAGTTGTTTAGTATTGGCGCCAGACCCGTCAGCTAAGAAGACCCAGTCTCGGAAAAACCGTACCAAGGTGAAAGGACAGAAGTATTGAGGAAAAGTTATGCCACTACCGGAAGAGCCCAGAGAAAGAATTTTCCTGAAATCTGAGAAGACCGACACTGTCAGGAATAAGGATTGAGTATATGAGTTTTGATGGAACCGTAACCATGCTTCTAAGGGTGGTAGCACCCGAGACCCCGGAGACAATCGATGGATTTTTGAGAAGACCCCAAACCTAACCTATTTCTTTCTAGCCTCTCCGAATCTCGAGGACAAGATTCGTTTTAAGGGTGGTAGGTTTGTAACATCCCAAAATTCTAAATTTTGGAATGTTATAATAAATAGATAGATTTGATTGATTGGTTGCTTGATTGTGTGAAATTTGAAACTTTTTGAAAGTTAAATGAGAGGGAACAAAAGGACTTTCCCAAACTTTCTTTTTGCATTCGTGATCTCCGTGAATTCAAATTCTTTTCACCACAAAACCCTGGAGAGAAGATGACATGACTTCTTCCATTTATTTAAATGCCAAGGGGTGTTGAAAATATTTGAAGTTCATTTGAAATTATTTTCCAATTCATAAACTTCAAGCAACTCAATGATTTTCATGAGAGAAGATAAAATGACTTCTTCAAAACATATGAAATATGAGTTGGGAGTTTAAAAGAATTACATTCAAAGCTCTTTCGAATTTATTTTCAATTTGGAGTTATTTGAGTTTTATTCAAATTATTTTTCTCCAAAAATAAACTATATGGAAAATAGGGTAACATGATTACCTACATCAGAAAATTGGAGAGAAATCAATTTGAATTAATTTTGGTATTTTTAAAATGATTTCTATTGGATTTTATTAGACCAGAAGCACTCTTTGTTCTATTTGAATTTGTGTGTATTTTATTTGACTCTAGAAAAATGTTCAACTTGTAGGAAATCGTTTTCTGAAAATTTTGATATATAATATGCCTATATAAAGTTTCAGTTTTATTTTTGTTTTTCAGTTTATCGCTTTCCGTTTAAAAAAAACAAATAACAAAAACTGCGCGCGCGCCTAAAACTAACTGTCGCCCACATGCGTAGCAT
This sequence comes from Aegilops bicornis, assembly GCA_021605145.1. Taxonomy (NCBI): domain Eukaryota; kingdom Viridiplantae; phylum Streptophyta; class Magnoliopsida; order Poales; family Poaceae; genus Aegilops; species Aegilops bicornis. The sequence goes on from CM038673.1 coordinate 546,226,618, forward strand.
AGCAGCAGGCCGGCCCGTTTTTCTTTTGTTTTCTTTTGTCTTTTATTTTATTTTATTTTCATTAATGTTTAGTTTTCATTTTTTAAATAAATTTCAGAAAAAAAGAAATAGACTTCGAAAAAAAAATGCAGCCAGTGTACGCGTTCGGCCGGGCCGAACTTTTAACCCATAATCCTTTTCAAATTTCATCTGCGTACGTAGATGTTTAGTCCCACATTGCCTAGCCTTTGACCTTTAAGCCTCTTTTCCACCAATAAATATAGACCCATAGAGCCTCTAAAAAATCATCCGATTCGGGTTAAATCAATATTTTGATTTGACTAGATTCATTTAAGAAAAATATTTTTTCTCCTCTCAGGCGCGACTTCTGGAAATTGTCTTCTCTCTCCAAAGTCGTCTTTTCTCTGCCTTATAAAGGTATCTTTCTTTATTTTTTTTCTTCTTATACTTCCGTAGTTTATTATTTTTAGACTAATACGATAGATTAGATTATCAATTAGTCTACGTATTTATACATTAGACCTTAGCTGTAGCTATTTTTCTTTCGTAAAACAGATTGGCCCTGATTTTTCAAATAGCCATAACTTTTTACTCGTTCATCCAAATTAGATGAAACCAACGCCCACTTCTTCATTACGATCTCCTCTATCTAGTAATCCAACTCAAACATGTTTTTGAAAGTTTAAATTTTGAATTAGATCAGATTTAAATTTGAACTTCGTTTTGATCATAACTTGAGTTTCGTAACTCCGATTTAGTTGATTCTTTTTGCAAATCGAAGCTCTTGACCTAAACTTTCTGATAAGGCCAAATTCACATAATTTTGGTACGGTTAGAAATTGTGTTATGTTGCAAGAGTTATTTGCTTGGTTTTGATGTTTTCCGAATCGTTTTCTTCGTTCTTTCCGATCTTTTGAGTGATTGCTTATGTGTGGTTACTATTGCTTGATTACGATAGATTGACCGGAGTGTGACGAGTAGATCTGTCAAGAGTTTTTGAGTGTGAATCATCTTCATCAACATTGCAGGCAAGTTCACACTTTGATCATATCCTTTTTATACCCAGTTTTTATGCATTAGTTTCACCCTCAAACATTGCATGAGTAGGATTGATAACATGTGGGTATTGGGAAGTAGTTGTTGAGGTAGAACCTATTGCCCTGTTACTATCAAACCCTTGGGAGTTACTTCTACGCGTTGCTTATATTGCCATGCTATGCTCGTAGACGTGGTTTGGTTTGAGAGATATTCACGACAGATGTGAGATTGTTAATTAATGGTTTACTTTAAGGTGGCAACTTAAATACACATCTGGGTGGATTGAGGCACCTTGGGAACCTAGTGTTGTCTGTTTTTTAGGAAATCCTGGGGTACCCGTGTGATCTTCCTATGGACCGCCACCCAGGCTCAAAGGGAACTGAGATTATTCATGCTAGAAAACTTCCGTGTGCAACCACAAGCTATTATGGGCTCTAGCATAGTTGAGTAAGTTACGTGAAGCTTTGAAGAGGTAGATCGCCAGGTAGTGGGTTTTATAGGTTTGGTATGATCTATCCGGAGTAGAGAGTTAATGTTTCTGAAAGACTATGTCTCGGTCATCCGTCTCTCAAACACCATGCAGTGCGAGAAACCAACGGAGGCGATCGAGTTTTGTGGGAAAAGTGCGCAAACCTCTGCAGAGTGTACAATCTAATCATGGTTAGCCGTGTCCCCGGTTATGGACAATTATGAGTATCTAGTACTTGAGTATTCACATGTATCTCATCACTCTAAATTAATATTGCTGGGATGTTAATTATCTTAATTGGGATCATTGAGTTGGGGGGTACCTTCTCAATGATGTTTCAACCACCATGATAGTTAAACTACAAATTTATTCCTTTGATGTAGGGAAAATTGGCTTTTCGCAAAACCGTAAACATAGAGCTTTCCACCAGCCATATATGCATGTAGTATAGCTTATTCTTTCATTACTCTCTATGTGTTACATTGCCAGCATATTCCATGTCTTGACCCGTTTCGGGCTGCAACGTTTCATGTTGCAGACTTTTCGAACGACAGTAAGTGATACGTTAGGGTTACGATTTCCTATACTCAACTTTGCCGTTGGTGTTGATGGGAATCCACAACCTTGTTGCTTCCGCTATATTTTTGGATTGAGGTAATAGTATTTACGTTACTTTATACATGTGATTTACCTCTGTTATAAATCCTTCGAGTACTGTGTGTGTCAGCATACCGATCCAGGGATGACACGAAGCACAAAGACTTGATCCATTCGGGCCGGGTCGCTACAGTAAGTGCTTAAGTTTGATCAATGATAATTCTAATCACTTTTTCTAGCATCATTACATATCATAACAATAGCTCATCTCATAAAACTTTTCATGATCAAGTAACAAGCAAGTCACAATTTTAAAGTATGGATCATAAACTTTCTTGAAAACTAACAAACAATATTCTCAGTCATCAAACAATTGCAATTCATCCTATTTTCAGGAAGAGTCTATGTTAGAGCTTTGATTTAGCAAACTTCACATACTCAACTATCATGTAGTCTTTCACAATTGCTAACACTCACGCAATACTTGTGGTTATGGAGTTTTAATCGGACACAGAGAAAGATAGGGGCTTATAGTTTCGCCTCCCAACATTTTACCTCAAGGGTAATGTCAACAATAATAACTCATTCTCCCCTACATCCAATTAGATATATATATCAGGTTCTTTCCAACATGCTGGGCTTGCCAAAGAATAAAATGAAAAAGGAAAGGTGAAGATCACCGTGACTCTTGCATAAGGTAGAAGATAATAATAAAAGATAGGCCCTTCGCAGAGGGAAGCAGAGGATGCCATGCGCTTTTATGGTTGGATGCACAAAATCTCAATGCGAAAGAACGTCACTTTATATTGCCCCTTGTGATATGAACCTTTATTATGCAGTCTGTCGCTTTTATTACTTACAATCACAAGATCGTATAAAGCTTATTTCTCCCACACCAATCAATCATACATATTTAGAGCAATTTTTATTGCTTTGCACCAATGACAACATACTTGAAGGATCTTACTCAAGCCATAGGTAGATATGGTGGAATCTCATGGCAAAACTGGTTTAAGGATTTTGGAAGCACAAGTAGTGTCTCTATTTGGTGCTGAGAATTTTGGCTAGCATGAGGGGGAAAGGCAAGCTCAACATGTTAGAGGATCCATGACAACATACTTTATCTCAAATATAAGAAAACATAACTCATTACATTGTCTTCCTTGTCCAACATCAACTCTTTTAGCATGTTATATTTTAATGAGTGCTCCCAATCATAAAAGATGTCCAAGATAGTATATTTATATGTGAAACCCCTCTTCCTTCAATATTCTTTCATGAATTGTTCAAGTGACCAATTCTACGTTTGCTAACTTTCAATAAGTTCACTACCTATACTTATTATGTGTGAAGTCATTACTCCCCATGTTATAAGCATATGAAACATATATAAATTCATATTTATGACACTCAATTTATTCAACCATTTACTCATAGGATATACGTGAAGCACATGAGCAATTGACAAACTATTCCAGAAGATATGAGTGAAGAACACTGAGTAGTCAAATAATTAACTAGCCATGGGAGGATTCTTTTTCATTCAATATTTCAGATCCAATGATTTTATTCAAACAGCAGGTAAAGTTGAAAACACGCTCCAAGAAAAACACATATCATGTGATGAATAAAAATATAGCTCCGAGTAAAGTGTACCGATAGTTTTGAAGACAAAAGAGGAGATGCCTTCCGGGGCATCCCCAAGCTTAGGCGCTTGAGTCTTCCTTGAATTTTACCTTGGGGTGCCTTGGGCATCCCCAAGCTTAGGGTCTTTCCACTCCTTGTTCTCCTCATATCGATATCTCAACCAAAACTTGAAAACTTCAATCACACAAAACTTAACCAAACTTCGTGAGATAGGTTAGTATGATAAAGAGCAAACCGTTCACTTTGGTACTGTAAAAGACAAGGTTCATAATTGTTTTCACACAATGCCTACTGTACCATATCATTTCTACAATTTATATTGAGGAATATAAGCCATAGAAACTAGAAAAGGAGCAAACTATGCAATGAAAACAGAATCTGTCAGAAACAGAACAGTCTGTAATGATCTGAACAATAACCATACTTCTGCTACTCCAAAAATTATGAAATAAATTGGTGGACGTGAGGAATTTGTCTATTAATCTTCCGCAAAAATAATCAACTCCAAAGCACTCTTCTGTAAAAAAAATGACTTCTATTCTCGTGAGCGCAAGTTTCTGTTTTTTACAGCAAGATCACATTAACTTTCACCCAAGTCTTCCCAAAGGTCTTACTTGGCACTTTATTGAAACAAAAGCTATAAAACATGATTACTATAGGAGCTTAATCATGTAAACACACAAAAACATTAAGGGTAAATATTGGGTTGTCTCCCAACAAGCGCTTTTCTTTAGTGCCTTTTAGCTAGGCATGATGCTTTCAATGATGCTCACATAAAAAATACGAATTGAAACATAAAAAGAGCATCTTGAAGAATATGACTAGCACATTTAAATCTAACCCACTTCCTATGCCTAGGGATTTTGTGAGCACACAACTTATGGGAACAAGAATCAACTAGCATAGGAAGGCAAAACAAGTATAACTTCAAAACTTTAAGCACATTGAGAGGAAACTTAATATTATTGCAACTCCTACAAGCATGTATTCCTCCCTCATAATAATTTTCAGTAGCATCATGGTTAGTGACTTTGTTCTCATACTCAATTGGGACCTCTTCCAAAATAGTGGAATCATTACTAACTAAAGTTGACACTCTTCCAAATCCACTTTCATAAATATCTCACTAAGATTCAACATCGTCCAAAATAGTGGGGTCACTAATTCCTAAAGTTGACACTCTTTCAAACCCACTTTAAATGATAGTATTATTCATACTCCAAAAGATATAAGTGAAGTTCATGGAGCATTCTACAATTAACATAGACTAACCAATATCCAAGCTCAAAATATATAAGTGAAGCACACGAAGCATTCTATAAAACCATACTGAAAAGATTTAAGTGAAGCACAAAGAGCAATTCTATAAAATCATACTTAAAAGATATAAGTGAAGCTCATGAAGTATTCTATAAATCAATGAAGGGCTATCTCATGCTAACATGGTTCTTAAAAAAAAATAAAAACACAAAGGACACGAATCATGTGAACAAAACAAAAAACCGAGGTATACCGATAATTGTTGAAGAAGAAAGATGGGATGCCAAACGGGGCATCCCCAAGCTTAGATGCTTGAGTATACTTTGAAATATTTACTTGGGGTGCCTCGGGCATCCCCAAGCTTGAACTCTTGCCTCTCTTTATTCTTCTCATATTGATAGCTCCTCGACCTTTGGACACTTCATCCACACAAAACTTAAAAAAAAAACTTGTGAGATCCGTTAGTGTAATTAAGCAAATCACTACCTTTAGGTACTGTAATTAACTCATTATTTATTTATATGGGTGTTAAACCTACTGTATTCCAACTTATCTATGGTCTATAAATTATTTTATTAGCCATAGATTCATCGAAATAAGCAAACAACACACTCAAAACAGAATCTGTCAAAAACAGAACAGTCTGTAGTAATCTGGAAGATTGGCAAACTTATGTAACTCCTAAAATTATTAAATAAATTTGAAAATTTGGAAAATTTGTACAGAAGTAATGTGAAAAAAGTTTCATACCCGTTTGACTTTCCAGTAAAAAATGTAAATTCATGCACTACAGCCAAAGTTTCTGTTTTGTTTTGCACATAGAAAACAAGCAATCTAATCATCCTAACACCAAAGCATGGCACATTTATTTTTATAATACAAAGAATATATACAAGGGGATAATTATTTACAGAGAAACTTCCATGAAAAATTCTACATTACTTCCGTGAGCATGAACACAAGTGCTCAAGGTCGACCCTCACTTCTTCAATGCAAAACCTTCCAATCACTTCTCTTTTTGAAAAACTTTTTAGGCATGAAAGGAAAGTAATTTTTTTTGTATTTTCATTTTAAAAATTTTTTGTATGATTTACCCTCAACTAAACAGAAACAAAAAGTAAAAACAAAATCTACTTAGTGAAGAAAGCAAACAAGCACACACGAGAATATCAACCCCACGCTATTGCTCCTCGGCAACGGCGCCAGAAAAGAGCTTGATAATCCCCAAGTGCAAGGAATCATGGTAGCACTTTCGAAAGGTGGAAGTGATAAGTATGGAGTGTCGAACCCACAAGGAGCTAAAGGTAAGATCAATATTCTCTCAAGCCCTATCTGCCACTGATACGACTCTACGTACACCGAACGTTTGCTTCCAACTAGCAACGAGAAATAAAACTACGTTGTGGGTATGAAGAGGATAACTTTGTATGATATCAGAGAGCTAAAATATAAAAGTAGGTGCTGTTATCATAAAGTTAGAATATATTACTAAATATTATAAGTAGCGAGTGTGGAATAATGGTGGATCGGTGTGCGGAATTGTCCTAGGCAATTGTTAACAAGACCGGTGATCACTATTGCAGTTTCATATGAGGAAGAGGCATAAGCTAACATACTTTATCTACTTTGATCATATGCACTTATGATTTTTGAACTCTAGCAAGCATCCGCAACTACTAAAGATCATTAAGGTAAAACCCAACCATAGCATTAAAGCATCAAGTCCTCTTTATTCCCATACGCAACAATCCCTCTTACTCGGGTTTGTGTTTCAGTCACTCACCAACCCACTATAAGTTTAATCATGAACGTATTGCAACACCCTACAGAGGAATCCCTCACGCTATGCCGACACGGAGGGCACCATAGGACAGCACCAAAGTAAAACATACAACTCATACCAATCTAAATCATCAATCAACCCAAAGACAAAATATATCTACTCAAAACATCATAGGATGGCAACACATCATTGGATCATAATATGTGGCATAAAGAACCATGTTCAAGTAGGGATTACAGCGGGGTGCGGGAGAGTGGACCGTGTAAAAGAGATGCGGATGGTGATGATGATGGTGATGTTGATGAAGACGATCACCGCGGCGATGATTCCCCTCCCGATGGCACTCCGACGCCACCAGAAGAGAGGAGGAGAGGTTCTCCCCCTTGTGCTTCCTCCTCCATGGCCTTCATGGTGATGATGGCCCCTCCGGGATACTCCTCCATGGCTACCGGTGATGATGGCCCCCTCCGGCAGGGTGCCGGAGAGGGCCTAGATTGATTTCTCGTGGCTATAGAGGCTTGCGGCGGCGGAACTTCCGATCTAATCTCCCTTCTGGAAGTTTTAGGGTACGAGAGTATATATAGGTGCAGGAGGTACGTCGGGGGAGCTTCGAGGGCCCCCCGAGGCAGGGGTGCGCGCCCTAGGGGGGGGCGCCCCCACCCTCGTGAGCACCTCCCTTGTCTCCTGACGTTGGGTCCAAGTCCATCCGGTAGCTTTCCTTCCGAAAATAACTTCTCGAGTTGATTTCGTTCCGTTTCGACTCCGTTTGATATTCCTTTTCTTCGAAACACCGAAATAGGCAAAAAAACACCAATTCTGGGTTGGGCCTCCTGTTAATAGGTTAGTCCCAAAAATAATATAAAAGTGGATAATATAGCCCAATATTGCGTGAAACAGTAGATAATATAGCATGGAGCAATAAAAAATTATAGATACATTGGAGACGTATCATGTAGTTCTAAACAAAGCGTCGTAGCGGGATCTACATGTGATGCGGAGTACATAGCTGCTTCGGAAGCAGCAAATGAAGGAGTCTGGATGAAGGAGTTCATATCCGATCTAGGTGTCATACCTAGTGCATCGGGTCCAATGAAAATCTTTTGTGACAATACTGATGCAATTGCTTTGGCAAAGGAATCCAGATTTCACAAGAGAACCAAGCACATCTAGAGACGCTTCAACTCCATCCGGGATAAAGTCCGGGCGGGAGACATAGAGATTTGCAAAATACACATGGATCTGAATGTTGCAGGCCCATTGACTAAGCCTCTTCCATGAGCAAAACATGATCAGCACCAAGGCTCCATGGGTGTTAGAATCATTATTGTGTAATCGAGATTATTGACTCTAGTGCAAGTGGGATACTGAAGGAAATATGCCCTAGAGGCAATAATAAAGTTATTATTTATTTCCTTATATCATGATAAATATTTAATATACATTCTAGAATTGTATTAACAGTAAACATGATACATGTGTGAATACATAGACAAACAGAGTGTCACTAGTATGCCTCTACTTGACTAGCTCGTTAATCAAAGATGGTTATGTTTCCTAGCCATGGACAAAGAGTTGTTATTTGATTAACATGATCAAATCATTAGGAGAATGATGTGATTGACTTGACCCATTTCGTTAGCTTAGCACATGATCATTTAGTTTGTTGCTATTGCTTTCTTCATGACTTATACATGTTCCTACGACTATGAGATTATGCAACTCCCGTTTACCGGAGGAACACTTTGTGTGCTACAAAACGTCACAACGTAACTAGTTGATTATAAAGGTGCTCTACAGGTGTCTCCAAAGGTACTTGTTGGGTTGGCGTATTTCGAGATTAGGATTTGTCACTCCGATTGTCGGAGAGGTATCTCCGGGCCCTCTCGGTAATGCACATCACTATAAGCCTTGCAAATATTGTAGCTAATGAGTTGGTTGCGGGATGATGTATTACAGAACGAGTAAAGAGACTTGCCGGTAACGAGATTGAACTAGGTATTGAGATACCAACGATTGAATCTCGGGCAAGTAACATACCGATGGCAAAGGGAACAACATATGTTGTTATGCGGTTTGACCGATAAAGATCTTCGTAGAATATGTGGGAGCCAATATGAGCATCCAGGTTCCTCTATTGGTTATTGACTGGAGACATGTCTCGGTCATGTCTACATAGTTCTCGAACCCGTAGGGTCCGCACGCTTAAAGTTCGATAACGGTTATATTATGAGTTTATGTGTTTTGATGTACCGAAGGAAGTTCGGAGTCCCGGATGTGATCATGGACATGACAAGGAGTCTCAAAATGGTCGAGACATGAAGATTGATATATTGGACGACTATATTCAGACACCGGAATGGTTCCAGGGGTTATCGGATATATATCGGAGTACCGGGGGTTACCGGAACCCGCCGGGAAGCTATTGGGCCTTATGGGCCTTAGTGGAAATGAGAGAGGGAGGCCAGGAGGTGGCGCGCGGCCCCCCTTGCCCCAATACGAATTGGAAAAGGGAAGGGGGCGGCGGCCCCCCTTCTCCTTCCTTCTCTCTACCTCCTCCTTCCCCCTTCTCCTAGTTGGAATAGGAAAGGGGGGAAAAACCTACTTGGAGTAGGATTGCCCCCCTTGGGCGTGCCTCCTCCCCTTGGCCGGCCCCCTCCTCCTTCCCCCCTTATATACGGAGGAGGGGGGCACCCGATAGACACAACAATTGATCTCTTGGATCTCTTAGCCGTCTGCGGTGCCCCCCTCCACCATAATCCACCTCGATAATATCGTAGCGGTGCTTAGGCGAATCCCTGCGTCGGTAGAAAAATAATCATCGTCACCACGCCGTCGTGCTGACGGAACTCTCCCTCAAAGCTCGGCTGGATCGGAGTTCAATGGACGTCATCGAGTTGAACGTGTGCAGAACTCGAAGGTGCCATGCGTTCGGTACTTGATCGGTTGGATCGTGAAGACGTACGACTACATCAACCGCGTTGTGCTAACGCTTCCACTTTCGGTCTATGAGGGTACGTGGACACACTCTCCCCTCTCTTTGCTATGCATCACCATGATCTTGCGTGTGCGTAGGAATATTTTTGAAATTACTACGTTCCCCAACAAGAACACCATCCCCACACCAGCCTCCTCCATCCACCACCCCATCCATCGCCGCCGTCCTCCACCCCATCCATCGCCACCATCCTCCACCATGCCGGAGCGCCTACCAAGACCGCGTAGTCCACTTCTAGAGATGGACGTTTCTCATCCATGGCGACGGACCAAGTGCCTTGCATCACGTCCTCTCGCTTCATCGGCGCCGTCGTCCTCTTTACCGGGGCCGCTCACACGACCTTCTCTTCCACCGCAATTGGACTTATCCCCCGATGCACCCGTCTATCGTCGCAGATCTGCTTCAACGTCACGGACAGCCATTGCACCCCCGATGCGTACACGGCGCCGCAAGAGAGGTGGTACTTCATTTCTCCTCAACTTTTTGATCTCAACCAGAAAAAAGATCATAACTTGGTTACTCTACTTTCTATTCAGCTCTTAGAATTTAGTTCTTAGTTTGAAGCAAACAATGGATGCTAAATATCATTTCTCCGGTTTGCAGCTTTAAATATGCCATGGCATAGTCATAATAGGGTTAATTGATCATGCTTAGAGTTTAATTGATCATGTTGGTTCCGTGGTGGTTTCTTTAATAGAAATCAGAGGGGAAACCCTATTTTTGTAAAAAAATGCTTAGGGTTTCCCCCTTTTATGATCACTATATGATCAGAATACGTGCTTCGTGTCATAACAGCAGTGCTCCACCCATCAAGCTAAACAAGCTTATGTATTTCTCTTTTGCGTTCGAACTAATATAGTAGTAAGAAATATATTTCTATCCACAGTGTTCCTACCCTAGCGCCGCCACCACCAGAAGACTGGGGAGAGGCGATCTTTTCATCCGATCTCCACCGGCCAGGGCGCTGGCCCCCTCTCCCTTCGGCCGCTGCTCCGGCGGCAGGAGGGAGGGGGACCCCGTTCCTTTGCTCTGTAGTTAGGGTTTGGATTTGTTGGTCGTGGTGCGTTGTTGGGTGGTGGGAGCGGCGCCTGGACGAATAAAACTGCCTCAACTCTACTCCCACACTGGCGGTGTCTTTCATGGCGGCGTCTCAGAGTTGATGGCATCGTGTCTCTGTCGATCCCTCGGATCGGCAGCGTTAGGGTTCATGGATGGTGTTGGCAAGGCGGTGGCGGCGACTCCATCGGGTGTGTCTCTCCTTCTGCTTTGTCCCCGTTGCTGTGGCGTTGTCTCTGACGTCATGATGGAGCAGGGAGGCTTTGTCGTTCAGGAGTATGCGCAGGCGGTTGTCTACGCAAATGACAGCTGGAAGATGGAGTATCATGCGTTGGGTCTGTGGTCAAAGGCTGCCAGTTCTGGTTTCCTCCTCTGACGTCGTTGTCGTCATGCGGGGGTGTCAGTTCTGAAGTTCGATGCCATGTCCGGATACATGTTGCCTCGGTCTGATTCTTTCAACGGCTATGGTTTTGCTTCTGGAAAACTACTTTGGAGGTCCGTAAAGCTGCTGATCAGCGATGGAGCCGCATCGAGCTTGAGTGAAGAGGTGATCTGTCTTTTTATCCTTTGGTGGCCACTTAGGTGGTGTTGAAGTAAAGTGATAGGCGCTGGTATTTTGCATAGGTTTTTCCTATTTTTTCAGTTATGTATGGTCGGTGCTTACGTGCCTTGTAACTTGATCTTATTCTATATAAATGAGACACGTATTACCACGCAAAAAAATCTAAACCAGCTTAGTTGTTCAAATACGGATCTGATATTATTAAAACAGAGTCATTTAGTTGGTCAGCTAAATGTTCCTAATTTAGTTTCAAAAATGCATGTTCGCTGCTCGGGTGTGTATCTCTATAGGGTGCCAATGGTGGGCCGCGGCCCACCCTGGGATTTTGTGTCGTCCCAGGCCCTGATTCCCCTATGTTCTGCTGCGCGCTTCTGATCTCTACTCGCCCCCAGCCGCCTTCCTCGCCAGCGACTTGCCGTCCCTGGAGGGCATGACTCGAGGAGGAGACGCCGGACTAACAAGAGGTCAGGAGCCGCTCGCCCAACAGCGTCACCGCTGCCCAGGCGCGCCGCTGTGCCTACCTTCCCAGTCCGTCCAGGGCTCAGGCATGCAGCACCCACTAAGCCAACCCGATTTATCATGAGATACGTCCTCAACACTCAGTAGCCACTCCTCATCACCCATTTTCTAATTGATTCATTACTCATTAGGCAGGACTGTCATTAGCGTTTGTTGTGTGCTGAGTGCTACCTACACTTAATGGTTCAAATGTATTTCAGTAATCTTTAGTACCTGTAAAGTTCACAGGGTTGCAGAATTCCGGCCCTAGGAACACACACTAGTCATTTTGGATTGTTGGTCATAGTGACATTGACCCAGATTACTACTGCATGCCAGGTTTGTTTACAATTTTACTTGTCTTTCTTACTCATTTTATATGATATCCAATTATTTACGTCGATTAGTTGCAAAAAATAAGTGCTAGACAAACTTCTTGATTTAGATTTTGGACGGTCTCTTACTGCAGTTACAATTCTGCATACTTGTCCTAGTAAGCTCACAAGTAAATGATTGATTCACTACATCTATGCTTGCCTTGTCATATTTGTTGTCAATATTCTTTTAGGGTGGACCACCCTGTTTCAAAATACTGGAACCGTAGAAATGAGTGAATAGTATTTCTTTGTGTGATCTCTTCCATCTTGTGTGGGCAACGAACACTGCATTGTGTAGAAAGAAAGTGTCATTTCTAGCTTTGACATAGGCTACGATCTTTTACACGGAATACAATCTGCCTACTTGCTTTGTGTCGCACTACCAACACTCCACCCACTACAAAAAAATAAACTTCCGTGATGATACATGTTTGTCACAGTAGGTCACGTTTCTGTCAAGCATGTACATCCATGACAAATTTATGACAGAATCAAGATAGTCATACCTGTGCTGTCGTAGAAGTGTTCCATGACATTAACAAAATCGCGCATGATGATAAATCGCGCATCACATAAGTGCTTTCGTCAAGGGTGACCGACACGTGGCATCCACCGTAACGGAACACCGTTAAGCTATCGGGGCCGGTTTTGGATTCGAAAACCCGTTAACAGCCCTGACCAACGGGGATTTTCCATGTGTAAAATCTTCATTGGCTGGAGGAAACACGTGTCGGCTCACCGTTGGGACAAATGCCATCCACTCATTAGACCAAAAGAGCCTATGATACATCGACACATGGCACGGCCCAACAGAGGCCCATTCCTGTGAAAAGGCCGGCCCGTTTGACTTGGTAAAAAGGTGGCGGGCCGGCCAACGACAAGCCTGTGAACGGCCTGTTCGCATATAGCCCATTTACAGCCCGCTAACCCAGGGCCGGTTTACGGTCTATCCGAATTAGGCCCAGTAGCGTCATCCGGGCCGTCCAATATAATTCTAGCCCATTTTAACTTCCGGCCCATGTATGGCCCATGACGTCTTTTGGCCCATATGAGGCCCTTATTACTCTCGGCCCATTAACGGCCCATGGTAAAACTGGCCCGTAATGAATAGTGTATCACTTTATACCCATTAACGGCACATGGTGAAACTAGGCCGTAATGAACAGTGTATCACTTTATACCCATTATTCCGTTGGGCCGTTTCCAGTCCATGTTATCTTTCGGCCTTCTTGGGGCCCATTTATTCTTGGGCTCATTTCCACATTCGTTTACTTACGGCCCGTTACCATCATTTTCTGCTTGTGGGCCAAATTCAGCCCGTGGTTACAGTCGGCCTGTTTGTGGCCCGATAATATGTTGGGCCGTTTTCATGTCAAAAAAAACCCGTTGGGCTGTTTTCATAGAGTTATCAAATATGGCCTATTAACGGCCTGTTATTTCGACGAATATTACGACCCATAATTGGGGAAATGACGATATGCCCCGTAGAAGGCCCATGGATCCTACGGCCCGTAAAAGGCCCATGAATCGTATGGCCCATGGAAGGCCCATGGATCCTACGGCCCGTATAGAAGGCCAATGGATCCTACAGCCCATAGAAGGCCCATGGATCATACGTCCCGTAGGAGGCCCATGGTTACAATAGTCCGTGTGTTGCCATGATTATTTTGGCCTAGTTTCCAAAGATAGGTTATTGTGGCCATTAGAAAACACAGAAAAAGAACTGCAGTGACTACAAGAAAACAACTAAACAAGACAATAAGGAAATAAATAAGCAACCAATTAACGCTAGCCTATTACCGCCATTACACATATTACATCCACTGGGCATCAAAGTTCGCCACTAGTGCAAATATAGGGAACAAAGCAGCACATTACATACACTGGCCGTCAAAATTGGCCACCGGTGCAAATAAAAGCGGCAGCAAAACAAGAGCATAACTGAAACAACTTCAGAAGAGCTCAAGAAACGTGGTATCCACCATGCTGGCAATAATCTTAGCAAGCTTACTAGCTTTGTCCTGTTTGGCGCTAAAATCCTCCAACGCTTGCTATTGCACCAGAAAGTATGCATCTGAATGCTCCAGGGACTTCCGCAGTCCTTCCGCTTCTTGTCGCTGCACGGCTGATCGATATCTTTCAGCTTGTAGTTGAGACTCAAGAAACCGAACTGATTCAGACAGTGAGTTTGCATAGCTTGTGCAAGCGGCAGTGGCCAGTAACTCCAACACTAAACCAAGACAGGACTTTGGGGTTGTCTCACTGTCTTCGAGATAGTCTTCTTTAGCTGTTTTATCAGCTTTGTTGGAGACCAACAAGGATGTTTCACTATCCTGAACCTTATCTATATTACTTCCTTTACCATTGCTTAATAAGGCACTCTTCCCCAATATTCTGTCAGCATTCTAAAAGAAGAAAAAAGCAGACACATAACAGTTTAGCATCTACTAGTATATGAAACTCATTTCGGTAAACCAATTCATTAGTAAGGTGGACATGATTAAACTACCAAGTCTTCTATTGCCAAGTACTAGTACATAATAAAAGCATCCAACAAACATATATCTATGTCCTATGGTCACTTCATTGTCTTGCCAAATTAAAATAGAGACACGGTTCAAATCATATCAGTTCAAGACAAAGCAGTAGTGAAAGAATACAAAGCATGGGAAACTACAGGGCACAACAAGATTTCAGATGGGTACCACGGGTCTACATGTACAACAACACAATTTCCTTTGTCGGGATGCTAGTAATGTGCATGATATGATAAGTCAACTGTATACACAATTGAAATTGAAATCAACAGAGCTATTGATAAGAGCAAGTCTATTAAAGAAACATGCGGGAACATACCTGCTGTGCCATTGGAGTTTCGATTGGATCCTTCAATTTAACAATAAGTTTGTATGAGTAAATACAGTGATACAAGAGCAAAGAAGTATGCACCATAGAAATCATAGTTAAAAAGGCGCGCCAAAGAAGTATGCTGGCATCACCCGCTCTGTCACAGCCCCAGATCAGCCCTAGCTTGATTTCTTGCATCCATGCATCATGTCTAAGTTTCCTTTAAATTTGAATTGGGGAATTGGAGAGCCTCAGGAATCATTTAAAATAAATGATCAACATTAAAAATTGCTTCAAATGTTTCCAAGGAAATGTTCCTTTTCAGCTTTGAAAAATATTGGCAAGAATAAAATTCAAACCAATATTTTTGGAGTGATCAAACATTTTATTTTGGGCCTTTGAATTAATTCAATAACTATTTGCATTGGAAATATATTTTATATATAATTAATATATGTCCAATAATTCTGGGACAATTTATGTGGTTTGGTATACTTTAGTTCCAGCCACATAATTATCTTCGTGATTTTATAAAATGGTTTAGTATTTTACTAAACTAAAGCGTAGCAGAACAAAATAGAAAACAGAAATAAAGAGAAAGGAAGGAAACTGACCTGGCCCACCACTGGCTTACTGCGCAGCCCACGGCCCGGCATCAGAGCAGCCCTGGGCAAAACTGCCCAGCCCAACTCCTCATTGCCTTCAACCTCTCGCCAAGAGGCGAGGCGTGTCGACGCCAAGCAGCCACCTCCACCCTGCCTGCTTCACTCCCCCGACGCTCTGGACGAGTCCCCCGAATGCCACGCACACCCCCCGCCCCCCTCGTCCTCTCTCCTCTCTCCCTGGAACCCCATCCCCTCCTCTGCTCCCCTCTCGCGAGCTCGACCGAGCGAGCTCGCCGACGCCGATCGCCGTACCCGCCGCCACAGCCACCCCCTTGCCCCTCTGCCGTCCCCAAGAGCTCCGCCCCGACCTCTTCTCCGTCTCCGCCGAGCTAAACGACACCGGAGCGCCCCGAGGCGCCGCCCCACCGTTTTTCCCCTCCTCGGACCCGCCGGTCGCCGTCGCCCGATTCGTCGGCTCCGGACCGTCCCCGACCTCGCCGAGCGTCCCGTCGATCGTTGTGAGCCCCCGCACCGAACCTCCCTCTCCCCGATGCTGATCTCTTCCCTAACCGCGCCAACCGCCGCAACCGAGAGCTCTTCGCCGCCGACCATGTCGCCACCGTGGCCACCGTGACCTATAGCAAGAACCGAAGCGCTTCACGACTCACCATGTTCCTGTGGAGCCCGCGGCACCCTCCGCACCTCTGCCGTGCCTCCTAGCGACGTGCCCGAGCTCGCCCGAGCTCCGGCCGCCGCCAAACACGTCGCCGGCGCCTTTTCCGGCGACCCCGAGCCCAACTACTTGCACCACCCGACGCGGCGCTCTTCCAGCTACCCGTAGAGCCCCTCCTCCGTCCGTTTGGTCGCCGGAGCTAGAAACCCGAAGGCCTCCGCCGCCTCGGCCTCACGGCGACTCAACGCCGGGATTTACTGTTGACTGGGTTTGACCTCTGTGGTCACTGACGCGTGGGCCACCCCTGACACTTTTAGTTCGTATTAGTTTAACACTAATTAACCTAGGTTAGTTAGCTAGTTAGTCGCTGACTAGTGGGGCCCGGCCCCACAAACAGTTTAGTTATAATTAACTTAAGGCTAAATAACTTGGTTAAATAGTTGTGCCACTGACACGCGGGACCCACAGGTCAGGTTTGACCTGGGGCGCCCAGTTGACTTGCTGACGTCACACAGGCGTCATGCTGATGCAGTAAAGTATTTCTGGAATTAAAATAAATCAGGAAATGATTTATAAATTTCAGGAAATATGCTAAACTTCTAGAATTCATAGAAATTCAACCGTAACTCCAATGGTAATAATTTATATATGAAAAATGATCAGAAAAATATGAAGAATCTGTTTATGCCATGATCATGCATGTTTGAACAAGTTAACCTCACCGAATAGGATGAATCATGATTAGGGTAAATTATGAAATAACATTTGGAGTTGGAATTTGTTCTTGTTTGAGTTCCACCCCAATTAACTTGGCTAGATATTGCATTAGGTGAATTCAGTACCTTAACATGACATGTCATTCATATGAATCTGCACTGCATTGATTGTGTTCTATCTTGTTGCCAGAATCGTCCCCTCTCGATGAGACAACGCATCGAAGCGATGAATTCGATGACACCGATGAAGAACTATATTATCTTGAAGTGCTGTGCAAGCAAAACCCCTTGCTCATTCCGATAAAATCCCACTCTCGCTCCTGCTCTCTTTTATTGCATTAGGACAACATCGATTCAATCATACTTGCTGCGGTAGCTGAACCCCTTTATCCTCTGCATGACCTGTCATTCCACAAGAATTAGATGAAACCCACTAGCATGAGTAGGAGTTGTTTGAGCCATGTTGTGCCTACTCATTCATGCTTGTTGTCATGCCTGCCATCGCTTAGAGTTGAGTCAGGTCTGATTCATCGGGAATGAATTGGAATGGTGTGTACATGTCCTACTGTGTGTGAGCTAAGCGTGTGAACACGATTTGGTAAAGGTAGCGGTGAGAGGCCATGTAGGAGTACATGGTGGGTTGTCTCATTGCAGCCGTCCTCAGGAACTGAGTTCTGTGTTTGTGATCCATGATGTGATTACTACCACGCATTGGGCCCGAAACCAATGGACCCTCTCGGCTTCTTGACCACCCTTGTCCTCGGTCAGGGAGTTGCAAGTAGTTTCGGTGTTTGTAGCATCTTTGGGGCAGACGCAACGCTGACCCTAGGGGTGGGTTGTGTTGCGGTAGGCACCGTATTGATGTACCGATTCGCCCGTTTGGTGTCTCGGGAACCCTGCACACATCGTTCGGGGCTGTATGGGAAACCTCGGCCGGACTCCCTGCGGATGGAACCCGAATAGGCGGTAAACCTGGACTAGGGACTTGAGTGTTTAGGTAGGCCGTGGCCGACACCCACGTTGGGCTTCCGCTTGAAGGTTGCCGAGTACATGTCGTGTAAACGGCGGTAAGTGGTGAGAGCGTGTGAAGAAGTACACCCTGCAGGTTTTAATATGATCTATTGAATAGCCGTGTCCATGAAAAGGACTTACGGGTTGCCTATATCAGTTCATAGACAAGTGAAAATGGATACTCTAAAATGCGCAAGATAAGCGTGAGTGCTATGGATGGCGTTCTCGTAGGGAGACGGGAGCGGGTCCATAGTGGAGTATTGATATGGTGAATATGTGGACTCGTGTGCGCCACCTCAAAGAGTTACCTGCAGTCGTAGTTCAGGATAGCCACCGAGTCAAAGCTGGCTTGCTGCAGTCAAACTCCACCACCCCTTTGTTGATAATGATGCATATGTAGATAGTTCTGATGTAAGTCTTGCTGAGTATATTTGTACTCACGTTTGCTTATTTTATGTTTTGCGAGAGACGCGTCGGTCTCGTTAGTAGTTCCACGTGGACTTGACGTTTAGCTTGTTACCTCAGCTACGATCTTGTGCCTCGGCAGATCTGGTAGATAGTCGGGCTTCTCGGCCTTTTTCATTTATAGTTTTACGTACTCGGACATGATTAGCTTCCGCTTGTGCTTTGACTTGTATGTTTCGAGTGTTGGGTCATGAGACCCATGTTTGTAATATCTCGCTCCTCGAGCCTAATGAATAAATATTTGAGTCAGAGAGTTATGTTGTGATGCCACGTCGTATTTACACATATTGAGCATATTGTGTGTATGTTTGAAATGCTTGGTATGTGTGGGATCCGACAAACTAGTTGTTTATCCTCGGCAGCCTCTCATATGGGGAAATGTAGTCTCGTGATTCTGAGCGATAGTAGTCCGCTACAGCCCGGTTCACCGGAGTCCTGCTAGCCCAGCACTACTGCTTGGACACTTGATCGGCCGGCATGTGTTTCACTTCGTTCCTATGTTTGTCCCTTCGGGAAATGTCACCTTGGTGTTATTCGGAGTCTCGCCTAGCCTGCTAAAGACGGATACCGGAGTCCTCATAGCCTGCTACAGCCCGAATTTATACGTTGATGACCGACATGCTCGATGTGATTCATGTATGCCTGTCCCCTAGGTTAAGCGCTGCTTTGGGTTCACGACTAGCCATGTCGGCCCGGTTCTTTGTCATGTGGATGCTAGCGACACTATCATATACGTGAGCCAAAAGGCGCAAACGGTCCCGGGCCATGGTAAGGCGACACCCGTGGGAATACCGTGCGTGAGGCCGCAAAGTGATATGAGGTGTTACCGGCTAGGTCGATGTGAGTTGGAATCGGGGTCCTGACAGCGTTGGTATCGAGCTTTGCTCAGAGGATTACCAAGCCAAACTGGTCAAGTTGTGTCTAGAAATGCTTTAGTTATGTAAGGGAATTGATTGTGGAAGGAACGTAAGGCTCTTTTTACTCCTTATATCTCATGGCCTTCGATCGAGTCAAACTCTTCTCTTCTACGGGTTTAAGAACTAGGCTTCTCATCTATCTATCAGGATGACGTGTTACTAATCCCTAGACCTTTAAGATTGTTTGTTTTAATCCCCAGTTCAGTTCCTACTATTTTTGTATGATAACTGTGGATCTCGGACCCTTGATATTGTGATGTTGAGTGGTTATGCCACCATTTTTGCAGGATGTCTCAAATCATTTTGAGCATTTACAGCCGTTATGCTGTCTGAGTCATCCCACGTCTCTAAATAGTCTGATGCATTTGCAAATTCTTTCCTTCCGTTCCCGATGTCCTTTTTGGTCAGAATAAGCACACTAATCGGAAAGTTGAGGTACTTTGTTGCCTCGACATATATTTTGGAACTATTATTATGACCCTAGGTGTTTAGGAAGTCACCTAGCAATTTAGCAATGCTTTTGTATCCCCAGTGTGATGATTCTGGCCATTATTCTTGAAAGCATCCCGTGATGTTATTAGTTAGTAGGCATTCTATTCACGGGTTCCTGAACCCGAGATTCACCCTACTTACTTCCTGTTGATAGTGTTGCTAGTTCCTTAGGATATTAGTAACTTTGTGATAGCCTCGAGGTCTGTGGTATTTCTTTCTTCCAAATACTACGAACCGCTTATGGCAGAAGTTCCTTGTTGAACCAAAAGATCACAACCAGAGTGCTCTTGAGGAGTACTCCATTCATATTGTGACTCTGCCAGTCCTACCTTGTCCGCTGGGTTATCCGGAAGAAATGTTGAGCTTTGCTCGATATACTAATCCATGCCTCCACAACTCGAAAAGTTATATGTTCCTTGAGTTGTTCCTCTTTAGTCGTATTCTGACCCCCGTCTATCAATTGATAGTCAAGGGTATGTGTGCATTCGTTTATCGATGCCTATTACTCATGTGGTCCGTCAAGCCATTCTATTCCGGAATGACTAGGAGAACCAAACTCCAGTACCTCATCCATATCTAGGATTGGGTCAAAGTAGTTGTATTCCGCAGATCAAAATGCCAATCCAACTTTTGATTCTGTTCCACCCTGAAGTATTACCATCTTTATATCAAGGACGTCATGGGAATTGCACACCATCCTAGGAACTCTTGACATAGTGATGCTTCTCACCATCATTGTTCATTCCTCGGTGCCGTGTTGTCGTAACCGGAATGCCGACAAGTGAATTGTGATGTGTGAAATCAATACTCCGAGCAACTCGTTGCTTGGTAGTAAATGGACAATAATCTCATTCTTAGCGTGTTGGTTATTAACTCATCACCCTAAGAGTGATCGTGCTACCTAGTCCTTATTTCTGGTGCACATCTCGACTGATGAGTTAGGATTGTGCCAATCCCTCACTCCCTTGATCTTATCATCTTGCCCTGAAAAGCAAGATTGTTCTCGAGCTTAGTAACATACTGGTGGTTCGTGATTTTCCAAATATCTTCTTGGAAGTGTTACCGGGTTGTTTCCTGACTGTTATGTTGAGCTCGTGATCAAGTTGGTTTCCTGTGAAGCACCCTTTCTCCAAGAATCTGTGTTGGATATCCCTGAGCTAGTTGGTTAAGCTAGACAACAACTTGGAGAGTTGGAAGATAAAAGCTTGCCTAACTGAGTTCGTTCCAAAGGGATATTCTTGTGTAGTGTGTGTTGAAGAAAGATGATATCTTCATCAATTGGTCCTCGTGATGGATTCTTGGACCTATTGTCTTATCAATCCTTTGAATTGAGTAGGGCTATTGCCAAGTCAAATTAGAACCAACGATATTCGTGATGTTGTCTTACTCGTGGTTGATCCCTCGAGCATACACCATTATATCTTTTGGTCTGACCAATGCTATCACCGTGTTCACATGATGGTGGAAGTCCAGTGATATGGAAACTCCGATGAGTTGCTGTTGAGCCCATTAGTAGCATTTTGTCTCCCCCATGAGTCATGTTGAACATCAACCTAGTGTTGGAAACTTGTGTAAGCATTTCTTCATGTTCCGCTCATGAAGCCTATGCTTGGATGGTTGAAGTGACTTCCTCGAATTTATGTGCTTTAGATGCAAGTTGCCGCCGTGAATTTGAGAAAGGTTTGTTTTGTTTCCTCTGGAATCGTCCCAAGTCAGTCATGCACGTGCGAAGTGCTCTATGGTTTGATAGGTTGGCCGCCTCCACTCCATATGTGTTCCTAGCATACCAAGCCACTGATTGACTTGTTCAAGGAAAAGAAGTCTATGCTTGGGATCTAATCCATGGACTTCATGTGAACGACTTTGATATCCTCGATGATGGTTCCCCACCTGAACTCGGTAGTGTTTTATGATAAGACTACTATGTGGTCATTCTTGTCTTGGACAACATGTTCACATGTGTGTAGCAGAACCAGCTCATGTTTTGGAGCTTGCTATCGTAGTTCATATCCCGAGATTCTCGCAACGTCATCTCGTCAATTTGTGTTGCAACCCTTCCTTTTCAGACATGCTGAGTCTGAAGTATCCTATCACCAATCGGATCTGAATCTCAGGAAGATATGATGGTTGGAACATTCCAACAGTTGTGTTTCGTTCCCAGCTTGCACCGTCCTTGTGCCATTTCACTATGGGCTGCCTTCTTAGTAATTCTTGTCTAGGATCATCCTCAAAAGTGGACTTACCATGGGTTCCATCCATTTCCGATGATAAGCAAAAATCATCCATTGTGTTGTCTTCAACAACGTATTCCACATCATCCATTCTACTCTGGGCATGCCATTCCTTTGCACTCCGCCAAACGATTGTTGTGAATTGCCTTAGGCTGGTATGAAGAGTTTCAATGATCTATGGATCAAAAGTAATTCTTTTTGCCACTTAAAGGAGCTTTTTCTTCGAGTCACCTTTTTCCAAAGTGCCCCGTTACGGGATCGTGGCAATTATTTCCTCGCCATCTGACACCATCCACCATCTTTCTAAGCGTGGAATGGTTGCCTACCAATTTGAACCTTTGTCATCCATTTCTTCTCCATCATTTCTAATGTGTGTTTGGTATCTCAACTCAAAAGTTGTTATTACGTCTCCCCATAAACTGATCTTGAATTGCTCGATCTTCAAGAAGATTAAGTCCTGTAGGGTTTCTCCCTTCTCTCTGTTGTCGTGTCAAATGAAGATTTCGATAGCAAAGACGTCAAGACCAAGATGATGGAGTAAATCAACATCTTCGAGAAGGGCAAATGGATCATGAAGATTGTGATAGTTTGTGACTCCCCTTTTCCTCTTACCTCACGTCTTGAATCTCGGGGCGAGATTCTTGTTTAGTGGGGGTGAGTCACAGCCCTGCATCAGCCCTAGCTTGATTTCTTGCATCCATGCATCATGTCTAAATTTCCTTTAAATTTGAATTGGGGAATTGGAGAGCCTCAGGAATCATTTAAAATAAATGATCAACATTAAAAATTGCTTCAAATGTTTCCAAGGAAATGTTCCTTTTCAGCTTTGAAAAATCGGCAAGAATAAAATTCAAACCAATATTTTTGGACTGATCAAACATTTTATTTTGGGCCTGTGAATTAATTCAATAACTATTTGCATTGGAAATATATTTTATATATAATTAATATATGTCCAATAATTCTGGGACAATTTATGTGGTTTGGTATACTTTAGTTCCAGCCACATAATTATCTTCAGGATTTTATAAAATGGTTTAGTATTTTACTAAACTAAAATGTAATGTAACAAAATAGAAAACAGAAATAAAGAGAAAGGAAGGAAACTGACCGGCCCAGGCTTACTGCAGCCCCACCTGGCTCGGCATCAGAGCAGCCCAGCCGGGCAAACCGCCCACCAACTCCCCACCGTCTTCAACCTCTTCCAAGAGGCAGAGGCGATCGACGCCAAGGCAGTAACCTCCACCCTGCCTGCTTCACTCCCCCGACGCTCTGGACGAGTCCCCCGATTGCCACGCACACCCCCCGACCCCCTCGTCCTCTCCCCTCTCTCCCTGGAACCCCATCCCCTCCTCTGCTCCCCTCTCGCGAGCTCGACCGAGCGAGCTCGCCGACGCCGATCGCCGTACCCGTGGCCACAGCCACCCCCTTGCCCCTCTGCCGTCCCCAAGAGCTCCGCCCCGACCTCTTCTCCGTCTCCGCCGAGCTAAACGACACCGGAGCGCCCCGAGGCGCCGCCCCACCGTATTTCCCTCCTCGGACCCGGGCCGTCGCTGCCGCTCGATTGGCCGGCTCCGGACCGTCCCCGACCTCGCCGAGCGTCCCGTCGCCATCGCTGTGAGCCCCCGCACCGAGCCTCCCTCTCCCCGATGCCGATCTCTTCCCTAACCGCGCCAACCGCCGCAACCGAGAGCTCTTCGCCGCCGGCCATGTCGCCACCGTGGCCACCGTGACCTATAGCCGCAACCGAGCGCTTCACCGCACTTCACCATGTTCCTGTGGAGCCCGCAAGACCCCTCCGCACCTCCTACCGTGCCTCCTAGCGACCTGCCCGAAGCTTGCTCGAGCTCGCCGGCCGCCAAACACGCCGCCGGCGCTTTTTCCGGCGTAATTCGAGCCCAACTACTTGCACCACCCGACGTGGCGCTCTTCCACCTACCAGAGCCCCTCCTCCGTCTGCTTGGTCACGGGAGCTAGAAACCCAAGGCCTCCGCTGCCTCGGCCGGGCGACTCAACGCCCGGATTTACTGTTGACTGGGGTTTGACCCCCTGTGGTTACCGACGTGGGCCACCCCCTGACACTTTTAGTTAGTATTAGTTTAACACTAATTAACCTAGGTTAGTTAGCTAGTTAGTCGCTGACTAGTGGGCCCCGGCCCCACAAACAGTTTAGTTAGAATTAACTTAAGGCTAAATAACTTGGTTAAATAGTTGTGCCACTGACACGCGGGACCCACAGGTCAGGTTTGACCTGGGGCGCCCAGTTGACTTGCTGATGTCACACAAGCGTCATGCTGATGCAGTAAAGTATTTATGGAATTAAAATAAATCAGGAAATGATTTATAAATTCCAGGAAATATGCTAAACTTCTAAAATTCATAGAAATTCAACCGCAACTCCAATGGAAATAATTTATATATGAAAAATGATCAGAAAAATATGAAGAATCTGTTTATGCCATGATCATGCATGTTTGAACAAGTTAACCTCACCGAATAGGATGAATCATGATTAGGGTAAATTATGAAATAACATTTGGAGTTGGAATTTGTTCTTGTTTGAGTTCCACCCCAATTAACTTGGCTAGATATTGCATTAGGTGAATTTAGTACCTTAACATGACATGTCATTCATATGAATCTGCACTGCATTGATTGCGTTCTCTCTTGTTGCCGGTAACTGTCCCCTCTTAGTAGACGACGTACCGACGATGAATTCGATGACACCGATGAAGAACTATATTATCTTCAGAAGTGCCAGGCAAGCAAAACCCCCTTGCTCATTCCGATACAATCCCACTCTCTCGCTCCTGCTCTCTTTTATTGCATTAGGACAACATCGATTCAACTGTTACTTGTCATGTAGCTGAACCCCTTTATCCTCTGCATGACTGTCATTCCACAGTAATTAGATGAAACCCACTAGCATGAGTAGGAGTTGTTTGAGCCATGTTGTGCCTACTCATTCATGCTTGTTGTCATGCCTGCTACTGCTTAGAGTTGAGTCAGGTCTGATTCATCGGGAATGAATTGGAATGGTGTGTACATGTCCTACTGTGTGTGAGCTAAGCGTGTGAACACGATTTGGTAAAGGTAGCGGTGAGAGGCCATGTAGGAGTACATGGTGGGTTGTCTCATTGTAGCCGCCCTCGTGAACTGAGTTCTGTGTTTGTGATCCATGATACAGCTTACTACCACGCATTGGGCCCGAAACCAATGGACCCTCTCGGCTTCTTGACCACCCTTGTCCTCGGTCCGGGAGTTGCAAGTAGTTTCGGTGTTTGTAGCATCTTGGGGGCCGCCGCATACGCTAACCCTAGGGGTGGGTTGTGTTGCGGTAGGCACCGTATTGATGTACCGATTCGCTCGTTTGGTGTCTCGGGAACCCCGCACACATCGCTCGGGGCTGTATGGGAAACCTCGGCGGACTCCTGCGGATGGAACCCGAATAGGCGATAAACCTGGACTAGGGACTTGAGTGTTTAGGTAGGCCGTGGCCGACACCCACGTTGGGCTTCCGCTTGAAGGTTGCCGAGTACATGTCGTGTAAATGGCGGTAAGTGGCGAGAGCGTGTGTGAAGAAGTACACCCCTGCAGGGTTTTAATATGATCTATTCGAATACCCATGTCAGCGGAAAAGGACTTCTGGGTTGCCTATATCAGTTCATAGACAAGTGAAAGTGGATACTCTAAAATGCGCAAGATAAGCGTGAGTGCTATGGATGGCGTTCTCGTAGGGAGACGGGAGCGGGTCCATAGTGGAGTATTGATATGGTGAATATGTGGACTCGTGTGCGCCACCTCAAAGAGTTACCTGCAGTCGTATTCAGGATAGCCACCGAGTCAAAGCTGGCTTGCTGCAGTCAAACTCCACCACCCCTTTGTTGATAATGATGCATATGTAGATAGTTCTGATGTAAGTCTTGCTGAGTACGTTTGTACTCACGTTTTCTTATTTTATGTTTTGCAGAGAGACGTCAGTCTCGTTAGTAGTTTCACGTGGACTTCGACGTTTAGCTTGTTACCTCAGCTACGATCTTGTGCCCTCGGCAGGATCGGTAGATAGTCGGGCTTCTCAGCCTTTTTCATTTGTAGTTATCTACTCAGACATGATTAGCTTCCGCTTGTGCTTTGACTTGTATGTTTCCGAGTGTTGGGTCATGAGACCCATGTTTGTAATATCTCGCTCCTGAGCCTAATGAATAAATATTTGAGTCAGTAGAGTTATGTTGTGATGCCACGTCAGATTTACACATATTGAGCATATTGTGTGTATGTTTGAAATGCTTGGTATGTGTGGGATCCGACAAACTAGTTGTTTATCCTCGGCAGCCTCTCATATGGGGAAATGTAGTCTCGTGATTCTGAGCGATAGTAGTCCGCTACAGCCCGGTTCACCGGAGTCACTGCTAGCCCAAAGACTACTACTTGGACACCGGACTGGCCGGCATGTGTTTCACTTCCTTATGTCCGTCCTTCGGGGAAATGTCACGCGGTGTTATTCGGAGTCCTGCCTAGCCTGCTACAGCCCGGGATACCGGAGTCCTGTTAGCCCAGTGCCACAGCCCGAATTTATACGTTGATGACCGACATGCTCGATGTGATTCATGTATGCCTGTCCCCCTAGGTTAGCGCTGCTTTGGGTTCACGACTAGCCATGTCGGCCCGGGTTCTTTGTCATGTGGATGCTAGCGACACTATCATATACGTGAGCCAAAAGGCGCAAACGGTCCCGGGCCATGGTAAGGCGACACCCGTGGGAATACCGTGCGTGAGGCCGCAAAGTGATATGAGGTGTTACCGGCTAGGTCGATGTGACTTGGAATCGGGGTCCTGACACGCTCAAATTCAAATGGCTGATAAACAAGAAACATAGTTGAATGTACAGACATTGTATGAGAGACTGATGCAATAGCTAGTGTGGAAAAAAGAGGACATGAAATAGTTGACATGTATATCATTTAACTAAAACGGATAGCATGACATAATTTCATATATATGATGTCTATCTAAACTGGATAGGATAGCATAACATAATTCAAAGATATGATGAATAACTAAAACGCCGTGCCAAGTTAGAGCATACACCTCAGTGGGGGAATAGTACTGGTCATTTGTCTCTGAATCCATCTCTGAGGAGCTATCGGGACCAAACAAGAGATCTGCTTTGACAGGTAGCATTGTCTGCTCTGAAGGCCTTGTTTTCACTCCAGATTTTTCAATCTCCCACCCAAATGGCTGATTCACAGGAAGAGTAGTTTAATGTACAAACATTTTCGACAAATGGAAATGTAATGAAGAAAAGGATGGGCAAGATATCATTCAAATATGTGATGCCTAGTTAAATAGGATAGCATTACACATTTCACATATATTATGGCTGGCTAAAAGACATGAGACTGCATAATTCCCATATATGATATAGAAACTAAACAGGTGGCGATAGAACATGTCTAAACTAAGCAGATGACATATAAGATGTCAAAAGTAGGCACTGCAAGGCAGCTTATGCTTGATATGACTAACATCATCATGCCAAGGTAGAGCAAACACCTTGGGGGGTAAATAGGAGTGGTCAATGGTGTCTGAATCCGCCTCAGAACAGATATCTTCCTCTGGATTACAATCTGGAGAGGGGTGGGGAGGGTTTGCCATTGAACCCACCATGGAGCGATGTCTGCATGACATTGTATTGCCGCCAAGAAAAATCTTCTCTTTCTCTACATGTTCAAAGACGACTGTGTACAATATCTGACATGCATACGTAAAATATATGGTGAGATTATGTAAGGAGAGCATGCAGAAATTTAGAGTGATGGTAACAACCAGTGGATGGATCCAAAATAATGATAGCAGGCTGATGATTGCTTTAATTTAATAAAAAGAAAGATGATGGTTACTTTACTATTTGTTTCCCACCCAAGATGAACAACATAGGCATACAATAGGTGAACCAGATATTAGACAGATATACTATTCATTGCTTCCTCGATATGTGCCCCACAACTAATTTAGAACTCAAGTTTGAACATTAATTTGGACCTGACTTGGAGTCCAAGAGGTGAACAGGACGATAAAGTAGTAGGTAATTTTAAGCAATGCATAACATAAGCAGAATCAAAAGAGTTCAACCTCTCTTGTGGACCCATGTACTCCTCAAGTTCATCTGCTGAGTCGATGATGGTGATGCCGTTGCGGTGGGTGCCGGCGGCCGGGAAGGAGATCTGAGGCGGCGAAAGACGGTCAGGAGTCGTGATGTCTGGTTTGGTGGATGTTTCTGTCGATGGAGCACCTCAGGTCAGGTGGACGATGTTGCGGCAGGAGCAGGACAAACCACACAAAGTTCCCTTCGACACCAACCTGTAACTGAAGTAATTTTGTAAGGGCTCATTTGGCTTGCATGATTATAAAAGCGCAGGGATAGGAAATACACCGAAATAGGATAGGAATGCACATGGTAAACAGAGCATTTGTAAACACAGGATTTCTGTCAACTTGGGTGTTTGGTTTACAGGAATTGGAAGAGTAGAGGAATGAAAAGAAACATGGCCAAAATAAAGTGAAACCATATGAAAGCGTGCACAGTTAGAGTGTTATTCTTCCACTAATGCACTTGGTCTTGTTTTCATGCATAGGATTTTGAAAAGTAGGTCCAGGTGGATGTTTTGCTTCATTCCTTTCAACAAAATGTATGAACAATTGAATAGTAGAGTGCCATTGGAAAATTCCCTATTGCTATGTTTTTCCGTCGAACCAAAATAGCTCTAATGGATCGACATGAACTTATAGTAATAAGTGATGCAACAAGTGTACAACCTCTTTGCCGTAGCCGTGTCTACCTCAGCATCATTAGGTTGGTCGCTGAAGCAGTTGAGGCAGAGGTGGCTGTTGGAGGTGTGGAGGAAGATCTGAGGAATCTGTAGACGGCGCCTGTGGCACTGCCTCATGTGATGGATCATTCCGTCGTTGGAGCAGCCCGGTGAGTCAGAAGACGTCATGGCTGAAGCAAAGACAAGACAGACATCATCAATCTCAAGTGGGATTCTAATAGCATCTCCAATAGATGATGTAAAATAGATGTAAAATTTACATCACAAAAACCACCGGACTACAACAGATGAGGTAAAACTGTTGACTCTGAACTTAATCGTCAAACTTAAATTTACTGTGGAATCTGAATGTTACTGTCAAAACTGAACGCAATGGTAGCAGAGAGGCACTTGACATGTAGTTTAGGGAGGGCATGCAGTTCATCTTCAACCTGCACCCCTCTGAGCCGCCAGCCACCACCGGCCTAATCACAGCCCAGCGCCGCCGCCTCAAACAACTCCCCACCGCTGGCCGCCGCCTCCCTGCCAGTCCTATAGGCCCCCGCCCCACCCTGAACCCTAAGATAGATAGTGGGGTACCTCTCTGGCGAGCCCCCGTCCCAATTGCAGGTGGTTCTTCCTTAACTCCGGCGAGCCCCCCCACCCCCTGAAAATCGACTGACCCAAAAGTCGATTCAGTCGACTGAAGTGTAGCTAAATCGGAGCAGAGCAGCAGCACGAGCAAGGGGGAGAGCAGCAGCAGCAGCGCGAGCGAGCGAGCGAGAGCCGGAGCAGCAACAGCTGGGCGAGCGAGCGATCGAGCGAGAGCCGGAGCAGTAGTAGCAGCAGTGCGAGTGAGCGAGCGAGAGCCGGAGCTGCTGCAGCAGATCCGGCTGGTACGGCCGCCGCCGCCGAAGGTGCCTCGCACTGGGGGTGAGCCACCGTGGAGATGTCGCCCGCGGTGCTGGCTTCAATGTATCCGCTCCATGGGGGTGCGGGATGGAGCACCGTCGCCGCCGGGAGGTCGAGCTAAGGAGAAGGTGCAATGTGATGAGTGTACAACCTCTTTGGTGGCGCCGAGTAGGCCTCGGCTTCGTCCGAGGAGTCTGTGAGGATGCTGCGGTTCCGGTGGAGCAGGTTAAGGCGGTGCTGTGGGAATGGAGTAGCCGCAATAGACGAGGCGATCATCGGAGCAGCTCCTTGGAGGCGGAGGACGGGGCGGATGAACCGGCGGGACGACAAGATGGATGACAGATCCTCATCCAGAGAGGTGGACGAGGGACGTCGAGCTGTTGCGGTGGACGACGTCATCGGGGAAGAGGCTCCGGCTGGGCAGCGGTGAGGTGGTGGACGGAGGAGGGTGGGGTTTCGCGGCTGGAGCGGAGAGGTTATGGCGGCCTGAGATTTCGAATGGCAAAAAGGAGGCGATGGGAGGGGGTGAACCATGACTTAGAGACGCGCTTGTCCAAAATGTAGGGTGTGTTACAAAAGTACCCCCCACCGATTCAAACTAGAGGCCCTTTCGTCTCAGGGTTAGAAGGGGGATTTCACGTGTCGGGATTTGGCAGCTGGAGGGAGTTTTCGCGCGCGTTGTAATTTCGGGATAGCAAGGCGCAGGTTGTGAATGCGCCAGTTTTGGGAGCACGATATCTGAATTTTCGGGATATAACAAGGCGTGGGTTAAATTTTAGGGACAAGCCTAACGTGTAATATTGTACTTATACGAAATCAATTCGCAATTCCCTCAACCGAAAATAAAACGAAAAAATAAAACTATTCACACCACACAAAGAGAGAGTCTTGCCCCGTTTGCCTATAAAAATGCTATTTAAAGCTACTCATACCAACAATTTAGTGCAACTAAATGCTATTGGTAGTACGAATCCATGTTATGTCCAATTAAATTTTTTCGCTTGCTGTATAATGCATGTAACCTACTCATACCAACATTTTAGTGCATTCCAAATGTCTATACTACCGCTGCAATTCAAACTGAATTTGAATTCGTTTATCTATTTCAATAACAATCTACAATCATGATTGTTGCCAACTTCAACCATCATTCGTGTATTACCTTAATAACACACCACATGATTACTATATAGATATGAACTATGTGTAATACATGAACTCGAATTCTATCTTTTGAATACACTTGATGCTGATTCCAAATAAAAGACATTTGATGTACTAACTATATATTCATAATCTAAACCATGTTCCATACGTGTACACCATGTTTATCACACATAGTATAGTGCCCCGCCCCCTACATTATGACAAGTATTTAGACCTGAGCTGCAAAAGCCACACATTAGCCCAAATTATGATCAATGTTTTATATGTTATACTCCCTCCGTTCCAAAATACTTGACTTCCATTTGTCCAAAAATGAATGTACCTATATACTAAAACATGTCTAGATACATCTATATCTCTCCCTAATAATAAAGCACGGATTGACTCCGTGGGTTCACCGTCACAATACGCTTCCTCCCGTGAATTTACGCTTTCAGTTTTTTTTCAACACGTCCATATTTTTTTCAAAATCCAAGGTGGTACTAATCTATCTATATATATCACTTCGTACAAAATTTCAGCATTGGGCTGCAGCGCGCACACGAAGTATTCTAATCTGTAGTCCACGTGAGTTTTTTTTCGGTCGGTCTAATCTGTCGCATGGCAAATATACACGGTCTATTGCAGGTTCCTATTTCTTGCCCATGGACTGTCTCACGAGTGACGTTTTCTTGCCCAAGGAATGTCTCATAGCACAGGTGGAATTCATCACGTTTCATAGTCGTCCACCGAGTATGATTCCTTTCTTCAAATCAAACCTTCAATCTACATGTATGCTGCGGGCCAGGGGCTGCTAGAGGCCATGATCAAGGAAAACGATGAGGAGGACAAGGAGCTCGGGGAGGAGAGGGTGGAAGGATGGACACGGGAGTCGCCACAGACGACGAGTCAACGGCATGTATGGAAAACACGTCACCCCACCGTGTCCTCGATCTGGTTGCCCATCAGCGGGACGAACGCGATTAGCAGAGAGGGCGCGTGTTGCCTGGGTGGTGGAGGAGGTGGAGAAGCGCCGAACCTGAGGCGGGTCATCACGGTGAGCATCTTGCCGAGCAGGTCTGCGACGGGGAGCAGTTGGCCACCGGCACCGGAGGCACGGCTAGCAGCCACACAGTGTGCTGACGGCCAGCAGCCGCCCTTGCGCTCGGCTTGATGGTGTCAGGTAGATTGGTCTGGAGTCAGATAGGTTCGGAAAATAGTGCAGCTTCCTCACAGATGCAATGCCTGGTTCTCCAGCAACGTGATCGAGTTGCAGGATAGTCATGTTCTCCAGCGTCATGGCCGATGGCTGCCGCGCCGGCTGCCATCAGTGATGCCCGGCGCGTACGTGGCCTTCCAGATCAGAGGCGAAGACTTCTGATAGGACACTGCGCCTTGCTCTCCAATGGCCGGGTACATAGATATAACGGTGTCCGGCCGATCGATCTACAAGTGGTTCCGATCAACGATGATGGTACGACGACACGAGCTGATTTTCCAGGCAACCAACCTTAAAACATGCATGCATGCATATACGTGATATCAATCACAATACTTAGATCTGTTTGCTTGTGTTTGTGGAATTCTAAAAGAGAAAAGGTAGGTTGTAACAAGATGAAGATGTGCGCTTTGAAGGATGGCTTCGTCACATTGAAGCAGTGATGGGCAACCAGGGCACTAGCTAGATTGCAAGGACTTGAAAGGCAATGTCAATAAGCTATTCAGCTGGATGCATGCTTATCAATCAAGGGCAAGCAGCTGGCTGCATGCATGGCTGCATGCATAGAAGCGGATCGAGAGAACTCTAAAAACATAAACAACGTAGGTACTCAGGTGTCGTACCTATGTACTATATTATTGTCTCCATGAAAGTATGGCTGCATGCAGTTTTGACATCAGCTTATTTGAGCTAGGACTTCAAGTTGATTTGTGTTTTTCATTAGTGCCACATCTCCCACATTTTATATTCGCAGAATAATTACACACACCGGTCTTCGTGTACATAAAACTCGAGGTCTACCATGAATAAGTATATCTGTCACTGCATTACGGAGCCAATATATGTCATTCTTTCAATTACAAATGTTTTTATTAACTATTTTGATATATATAGATAAATCATATACATCAAAGAGTCTTCTCAGGTAGAAGTTCCGGAGTTCTGCCTAGCCGTCAGCCACACAAGGCAGCGAGAAGCAGGTAAACTCTCAAACACCTGGATTATCAAATTTATTTTATACCCGTTGCAACGCACGAGCCCTTTTGCTAGTTTTGATAAATGGAAGGCATGTATTGTGGAACGGAGGGAGTACGTAGTACTAGCAAGATGTCTATGTGTTCAACAGAACATCAACATGATCAAGAGGAGGCCTAATTTGCAAATATGGAGAGGGGTGTGGGTATCTTTTTTCAAAATTGACATTGTTTCCTTCCTATCCATCAGATATAAATCGTACGGCCTATATTGCAGGATGGCACCATCATCAACAACTCCGTTTTTTATAAGAGTAGAGATAAAATATATTATATGTAGTATAACATGTTCATAACCACACCATGTTATCACCGTTATATATATTCACACATGTGTCGGTTTAAAACACTATGATAAATTCTTCAAATATCTGAATTCGCTTTTTATAATGAAGTATGATCTTTATTCATCTTTTACACCCACACAATCCTCTTATCTTTGTAGCTAGCTAGCGCTAACTTTCTCTCGTGCATGCAGACGCCCGCATCCCTCTCACCCTCACTCAGCATTCTCTAGCTCCATCGCGCAAATTCGTCTTTTCACTTTAGGTCGTTCACCCATGGTGTGTGTAGGCCCCCCCAGCTCCTTCTTTATGGCACACATCGATCGATATGCCTCTCTAGCCAAGTGTGCCTAGCACAAACACAAGATTCCGCTCTTCTGTTATCACCGTCCATGCATCACTCCCACCACTCTTTTCATCGATCTCGTACTCGCACACTCCTTCCCCCTCGATATAGTATGATTCTCGCACCACCTCCTAGATTCATCCCTCTCTCTCTATCCTTCTCACTGTGCCTCATTTGCTTCTAACACACACATGCATGTATACAGATCGATCTCCCAACATATACCTAGGTCAAATTTAACTATTCCCCCCCATCAATCGACGTACCTCACAAGTTATGTCTCTCCTTTCTCTGACAAAGGACGATTGATCTTCCTATGTAGTTATGTCCGCTTACCACAGCCATATCGTCCCCCCTCATCATTCGTGCATGCCTACTGACCTGTCTCTCACACGCACGCGTACGCATGTGCAGCCATCCCCTCTCTTATTGATATTGCAGGCGTGCCCTCCGGTTGTCTAGCAAGCCTATCCCACCATTTGTTACAAGCAACTCCACTACCACCCCCTCCAACACTCTAGCTCTATCTCTCTCCCAACCTTATTCCTCTCTTACACATACGCATGGATGCCGATCGATCTCCCTTAATACATGATGTGAATCGATCTCCCTTGATACACGAGGTAGGCCTCTCTCCTCCTCCACACATATACCAGCCATTGTACCTCTATAGTTAATTAGGCCTCACCCCCACCACACACCGATAGTCGAACGCTGTAGGTAGGTATGCATGCCACAGAGACAAACTGCACCTGTCCCCTCTCTCGTTCTAGTAGGCAAGCTACTCTATATATTTGACGTGGGCAGACACAAATTCTATGGCACTCTTTATCGACCGCACGCGCGCGCACACACACACACATCATCTGTCTCTTCGATTCTATGGACACCTCAAGTTGATGATACCTCCACTCTCTTCTCGTGGATCGCCCCCTCTATATATATGATATATCCAGTACTCTATTTCACACACATTGCATGTGTTACATTTTTTGATTGACCCACCCCCAAAAAAAACCCTCACGAACCCACACACTATATCTCTCTACGTTTGTATCTCTCTCACACAACCCCAATGAGGTGGCGACGATACAAGAAGAGAATAGGTGCACCATGCACATACTCACGCTTCGTGCCCAGCCACACCCGCGCGGGTACACGATGGAGCTCATTTCTGCACGAAATGGCAGCACATGTGCTAATTTGAACGCGTGTAGCAGTTGTTTACCTACGGAGGTCGTGTACCACGTGTGCACGAAACAAAGTTCGACTTGATGCGTTAGCGCGTTATTTTTAAATAAAGTTATATCGCTCAATGGCGCGTACACAGAATATAAAACAATTTTTATGGAGAAAAAGGTAGTCCGGTCCACTATATACAATGGAGCCTCCCTGCCTGGTTTCTCTCTCTTCAGAGTATCTCACACAAGGCTGCGGTGGCCTCTCACTCTCTCACCGTTGGTCACCGGTTCGGCCGCATCCCGTCTGGCGGTGAAAAGGGATTACGTGCATCGTTTCTCCGTTCGACGGCGCCGAGGCAGCACGTCCCGATCTGCGGTACACGCCGTTCTCTCTGACCAAGCTCCGGCGCGGTAGGGCCTATGCCACCTGCTCGCTGCCGCAGTATGGGCAGATTCCGCCCGCTGCCGCTCACCTAGTTACATCCCGACGACCTCCAGGTATCCCCTCCGGCCTTGCTCCATTGCCCGTCTTCCCACCTCGCTGCATGTGGATCTTCCATAGTTCTTTTCACAAAACGTACCTCGTCCGGCGTACTTTCCATATTGCAATCTCGTCCTCACACCGTTTTAGACA
The DNA here is from genome assembly GCA_021605145.1 of Aegilops bicornis. NCBI lineage: Eukaryota > Viridiplantae > Streptophyta > Magnoliopsida > Poales > Poaceae > Aegilops > Aegilops bicornis. The sequence continues at coordinate 546,262,422 of CM038673.1, forward strand.
AACACAACCGTGTTGTTATCTTCCCTTAGGACAAGGAATATGCTTACTTTTTGTCGTCACAACTGTCATCAACAATATTTATCTTTTTACAAATTTCAAATGGGCATATTTTAGAGTGTAGATTCACTCATTTTGCTTCGTATGTGTACTCCCTCCGTTCCTAAATATTTGTCTTTCTAGAGATTTCAACAAGTGACTACATACGGAGCAAAATGAGTGAATCTACACTCTAAAATATGTCTATATACATCTGTATGTAGTAGTCCATTTGAATCTCTAAAAAGACAAATATTTGAGTAGTCACTCGTTGAAATATCTAGAAAGACAAATACTCCGGAGTATATTTAAGAACCGAGGGGGTAGTGCAAAGCTGCATGGGAGGCTCAGACCGGTCGTTGCACCGCATTAATAGTATTAATAGTGAGTAATGAGCAGTCAAATCATAAGCCCCACCTTTCCCACTGTAAGTTGCTCAGAAGAAGCAACCATCAATACGCTCTTCTTTGAATCCGCTCATACTATTCCATCCATCACTGTTTATAGAGCGCGCTTCAGAAAAAGAGAAAATCTCTGGGACCAAGGCGACTAGCGATCGGCCTGAAAAATAGCATTGGTAGTTATAGCACGACATCTATTACTAGAGGAAATAATGCGTAGACACATGCATGCAGTGCTTCCACCCCGGGTACACACATGCATGCACTTACTCCACTCCGTAGTACAACATCGAGAGAAAATTGCGGTTACCACGCCCTAATTAATTGAGCATTAAACCAAACGCGTCTAAAGTCTCTCTGGTGAAGGAAATGCATTGAGAGAAATGCATCATAACGAAGCGCGCCCTGTAAACTATGACGAAGGGAGGAGTAGTATGAAGGTGCAAAACCAAGTACGCGTATGGCCAGTTGGTCAACACACCTCCTCTTGGCATATCACTGACATGTGGGACCGGAGTGTGAGCGAACCGATCTCAATTGACGGCAAAATGGCCAACCCGCTGTTCCTTGAGAGATACGAGGAGCGAGAACACACAGATGGGCTCTCACGGAGGTCAAGATATATTCGAAAATGGTTGATCGATATCATCATTACATGTTGGGCTGCCGTTTTCCGCCCTTCTCCGGAACAAATGTGTACTTTATCAGAGATTAAGAAAAATAAGAGTACAGAGGCTCCACCATGCGGTTCTAGTAGTACTACTACTCGTACTACTAAACCTTGCGCTTGGCTCTTCGCCTCTTCGTGAAGTCGAACAATGATGGTACTCCGCATGTTCGGTACTAGAGTGTATGCCTCTGGCAATCTGACACCGAGTGAACTGATGCATATCCACTGCCTTGGCGAGGGTACGTTGCATTAGTCAAAAGGCGTAAGCGAGCTTCACCTTGTTCTGCAAGCTTCTCCTTGTTCTGCGAGTTGACGGGACACACCAACAAGTAGTGCTAGTCCATACTCCCTCCTTTCCGGTTAATATGGCTTAATCTTTTTGGCGGGTAAATGAGAGAGCTTATTCATATATAAGCATTCTTAGGATGATCAGCCAAGACACTGGTCACTAGGAAGCGAGGTATGCCACAGAAAAAGAAGTAGGAATCTAAGTGTTTCATCGAGCCAGCTCTCGGCCACATTCAAAGTGCAGTAAGCACGGTTCGCACAAAGATGCACCGCATGGTTTGCTGACCTGTTTACATGCTGAATAACAAAAAAAGAGGAAATATTACCGAGCGCTCCTATTTGTAACAGGATATGAGCCAGAATTAAGCGAGAATTTGTGGCGAGTGTTCCATGCAATCAACTTCCATTATCACATGCGAGAACCCTCGAAGAGAACCAAATGTGTTGAAGATTGCTTTATCACATTTTAAAAATATAAAAGAGTGCAGACGCTCCTCCATCCGGTTCCTAGTACTAGTATATAGTAGTTCATACCTCTATAAACTATAGTAGTAGTACTAGTACTAGTAAACTTTTCGCTTGGCTGTTCGCCGCTTCGGGAAGTGCAACAATAATAGTACTAGTATAGTGTATGCTTCTGGCAATCTGACACCGAATTAACTGTTGCACGTCCACCGCCAGAGCGAAGGACATCTTGAATTACTCAAAAGTTTCTCCTTGTCCTGCGAGCCACCGCGCGCAAGCTATTCCCGTCCTGCAAGCTTCTCCTCGTTCGGCAAGTTGACGGGACACAACAAAGTAATGCTAGTCCATACTGCCTCCTTTCCGATTAATATGGCTTAATTTCAAACGAGATAAATACACTGTTTGTCACTATATATTTGTAAAAATACGGTCAGGGGACTTCATAATACGCTCATTGCGCTCAATATATACATTTTCTGGTGTTTATACGGTCACTGGCTCACCCTGGCTGAGTATGTGTGTGCATGCACGTGTAGGTTGAGCACTTGAGCGTGACCGTGTTTGTTCCGTCGTGTGCTCGGACATGCATGCATTAGGGCGTCGCTGCTGCTTTTGCGTCCATGTGTACGTGTGACTGTTGCATACATGTAGGGGGAGTACGTGTAGGGGCCACTAAAGGAGCAGTCAAATCACACAGTAAGTTAGTCAGAAGAAGCAACCATCATTTCACTCTTCAATGACACGTACGCAATATAAAATGATATGGAGAAAAAAAGAAAACCACTATATATTACACTAGCAGGAGCCTAAGCTACAAGCCTGCTTGCTTGGGTTGCTCTCTTCACAAGCATAGAACGACGGTGGCCACACCGCTGGTCACATATCCGGCGAGATCCTGCAGCTGGGGGAAGGGAACAATGTTTTGCGTAGACGCGGTCGACATCGGCGAGGGAGAAAATCCACAGTCAGTGCATCCCAATCGGGGGTCACCGCGGTATGGGCCGATGTCGCGTCCCAACCGCCCTTCTAGCTATAGCCCGACGTCCGTTTCAAATATATTAGTGCATGTCAACAAAAATTATACTAGTATCGCTATTCCGTTTCGAAAAAAAACATATAAGCTGTTACTTCTTACCCAAAGGATCTTTATATCCAACAGACACAAAATATCCATTCGACTGTTCGAACTTACTTTCACTGCTGATGTGATGTCCAGGTAATTGTTGCATCGCCACCAAAACCCACCATCTCTTAAGCTAAAGTAGACCGAGCTAACCCCTATATTAGCATATTACTAAGATGAACAGAAGGCACTGTAGAATCATTTAGGACGTGAGCTTGTCAATCTGAATGTGGAGGGACACCAGCTTAGCCCCGGCCAGTAGCTTGGGCGAAACTGTGAAGAAGGTCAGCTCCTGCACGGCGACGTCGCCGGGATCCCTACTGCTTGTCACCTCCATTTCCACCTTGACGGTGTCGGTCCTTCCTTTGTGCTCCACCGATGGGCTGTTCGCCCACAGCTTGGCCACGTAGTGCGACAGTGGGGATGCCCCTGCTCTGATGCAGACGACCAACACGGTGATAGGCGCGCCGATGTCGAGCACGTCGCCGACCAAGAAAAACGCGCGACCATCCTCCTCCGCGAATAGCAAGAGTCATGGCTCCGACAATGGCACTTGCAGCTCGAGCGCCTTGCCGTACTGGATCCTGTGCACGGGCATGGGATGTATGATGCTGATGTGGTGGGAGAGCACCGACGGCGGGCCTTCGTAGCCGCAGACGGGCACGGGGCATTTGCAGGGTGCGAGCGGACACACGCTCTTATGATCGGCGAGCTTGTGGTAAGTGATGTAGAGCCCACAACCTTCGTGTGGGCACTCCACCCTCACCGAGGAGAGGACGGCGTCCACCGCCGTGTTCCGCACGTCGAAGCCACCGCCGCGCTCGCACTTCTGGCACTGCCGCTGGTTCCCGGGGCGCTCGACGCGGCAGTCCGCGCAAGCCAGGTGCCCTCCCTTGCACTGCACAAATCAATCGAACAACACATCAATCAAGAAACCTGCACCTTGCTCGATCAGCCGAACGGACGAGGTGTATTCGAACCTCATACACTGGAGGCTTCAAGGGGCGGAGGCACAAGGGGCAGTGGAGCAAGGTGAGGTCCATCGAGACCATAGAGAGCTCCATCGCCGGATCTTGTTCTGTGTGCATGATCTCACCTCCTCGTGCACAACCATCTCTCGATTTATTAGGGCCGGGGCATTACAAAGCTTTACTGTCACATATTCATACTACTTCAAGTTGCATTAAATCAAAACATGCAAGTATCAAAAGGAGAGTCACGGCATGCATGCATGTGTTGTAATTAATGCATCAGTAAACGCAAATTATTGAAATATATCGAGTGCAGTGCTCTGATGTGTCGCGTCAACTCGTACAAGACTGATAAGTTTGATTACTACAACGCCCTCTCGCCATAACCGCACCTGCCTTTGGCTGCATGACTGGTGGGCCACCGACCTATTGGGTCCACCTGTCATGGACGCAAAGGCAGGAGCAGTAAGTCAATGAAGTTGTGTCCCTCCGTCGCCCATGAGCGTGGTGGCTGGCAGGACTAGGAGAAGCTTTCGTTCGCTACACGCTCTCCCTCCCGTACGTGGTGGACATGCAACAGTTCAGTCGGTGTCAGATGGCTAGAAGCATACTGTAGTACTCCTGCACTGCAGTAGTACTCCATCATTTTGTTCGACTTCCCAAAGAGGCGAAGAGCCAAGCGCAGCCCGGACGCTCGTGTGGCAGTTTCATGTGTAGAGTAGTCTAGGATAGCGTGTACCATGCCTATAAGCTTAAAATCGTTGGGGTCAGCTCCATGCTATATTTTTTGATTAAAATAATCTTACGCCCTACCTGTCATCCTGGTGATTCTAGTTTGCACGCTCATCTGGTCAAGACGGGAATATATATTTTAATTTGTGGTGGGGTAAATATTAGAGGTTGCAGCAAATGGAGTATTGTACACTGCGGGTCTTTCAGCCAAGTTTAGAGGCAACCATGTGGGGCCAGTGCTATGATGTGTTGCGTCAACTCATACAACGAGGAGTACACGCCTTCTCCCTCACCCATGCGCGCGGTGGCTCACAGACGAGGACATGCTTTTGCTTATAGTACTACAACAAGCTATTCCTCCCGCTCACGGTGGATGGACATGCAGCAAGTGGATTCGATACTGTAGAAGCAGTAGTAGAAACATCATTGTTCGTCTTCTCGAAGAGGCGAAGAGCCAAGTGCAACCCGAACGTGGCAGTTGCGAACCTTGGAGCACACATATAGCCAGGCTCTTGCATGAGACAAAATTGCTATGTGAGCCCACTATTGTAGTACTCCCTCTGTCCGGAAATAATTGTCATCAAAATGAATAAAAGGGGACGTATCTAGATGTATATTAGTTCTAGATACGTCCTTTTTATCCATTTTGATGACAAGTATTTTCGGACGGAGGGAGTACTTGCTAGTATAGCCCTGTAACCAGAATGGAGTATTTGCCTTTCTAGAGATTTCAACAAGTGACTAGACTACACCGAGACGGAGTACATATGGAGCAAAATGAGTGAATCTACACCATAAATAAATACGTAGTTCTCTCGTTTTCCTCTCGGCCTTGGTCGCGGTGCATAATATTGAGTATACTAGTACTATCATCTTGAAATTTACGAAGTCACCATAGGCACCTCGTCGTTGATGAGAACGTCTCCTAACACGCGATAGACGCGAGCGGCAGTCGCCTCCATAGGTGCTTGAATGCCAAGGAGGGAGAGGGTAGTGGTTCCCGAGACGTTGAACGGTCAATGATGCATCCTCAAATTACTCTACATGCAGAGGGAATTAATTGGAGAAGCAGAATAGAGCCAGCACGATGTGAATGCAACAGAGTTTGGATTCTCATATAAAGGCGCCCCACCACTCCAATCCATCTACTCCTTAGTCTCTACGTAACACTGCTCACTCCAATCCAAGACCAAGTGACCAGAAGCCAGAAGCAACTAAGGAGGTGATGGACGCGAGCGGGAGTCGGCTGTGCCAAATCATCCAAGGCGCTGGCCTGCGGCCCCGCATCGCACAACGTTTCCAGACAGTGCTGGCAACCGCCAGTGTTGTAGCCCTCGCTGATGCCGGCTTCGCCTCTCGCATCAACGACATGATGGTCAACTCCATCCGCAAGTTCGCCGCCATCAAGAAGCGGGCGGACGACCTTGTCGTACTGCTCCAGCCCGCGCGCCCAGGCTCCTCATTGCCTGCCACCATCATCGGCCTCCATCGTGACGAACTCTTTCAAGCCATGGTGGCCCTGCAGTTGCCGGAGGTCGTGATGAAGAATGTGCACCTCGAGGCCGCGCTCGTCGCGTAGCGCCTCGCCATGCAAGAAACCGTCGACCTGCACATCCACGTCTACGAGGAAATCGTCTACATAGGCCACTACAAGGCTAGCGAGGACAGAAAGACGTTGGCCTTCCTGCAGCAGCTGGAATCTTTGGACGCCATTGTTCAGAATCACGTCAACCTGGCCACGAAAGCCGCTGCTACTTAGCCACCGTTTGGTGGGCCGACGCCATGAGTCAAGGAGGTGGATGTCATCGATGGATGCATCTCTTCTCCTTGCCTCCTGTAACCAGCACTACATCGCCTCGTGGCCTTAATGTTTTATTATTATAGGAGTATATGGCATTTTTATTCCAGTAGTAACATTTTCACTGTGAGGTGGGGCCGCAGTTGAGCAAACCGGCCATCGGCAAATCCCCACCCCGCCCACCGAGCGTCGGCTAATTTTAGAATTAGAAGAGAGAAACGAGGGCGAAGAGCTAGCTGTAGCACAGACGCTGTTGTCAGATGGGACCCGCGTTGATAGAATAGGAGTATTGAGCACTCGTACCTATTTTTTTAGGGAAAAAGCAATCCTATGTATACTACCACTAGTTGGGTGCGTGCGACCTATACCTGTCATTGACTTACTACTACTACTTTGCGTCTATGACAGGTGGGCCCAACAGGTGGTTGGCTCACCTGTCATGCAGCCAAAGGCAGGTGCAGTTGAGGCACCGGAGTTCAGTCCACGAGGGAGAGGGCGTTGTAGTATTGAAACTTCTCGGTCTTGTACGAGTTGACGCGACACATCAAAGCACTGCCCTCGATATAAGTCTTTTTACACATTTCAAATGGACTACTACATACGAATGTATGTAGACATATTTTGCTTTGTATGTAGTCACTTGTTGCAATCTCTAAAAAGACTTATATTTGGAAACAGAGGGAGTACAACGCATGCATGCATGCCGTGACTTCCCTTTTGATACTTGCATGTGTTGATTTGTTGCACCTTGCCAAATTTTGACTATAAATTTAACTAGCCAATTTTTCATGCATGTCACAAAAAATTACGGGGCTGTTTTGATTGTGACTATGTTTGTCTTATGTTGCCACATTATTTTTCCCACACTTGCCACACTTGCGTAACTTGAGTTGGTCAAATTGTTAGACACACTTTGGCTTGCCTAACGGAATCTTGCCACACTTTTTGTGTCTATGACATGCGGGGTTCACTGCTGATAAAAAAATTCTTGTCTTAGGTGTGGCTAATAAAAAAGACTTATATTTAGGAATGGAGGGAGTAGAAAATATAAATAATAATGCAGTTGGGGCAACCCACGTTTCCAATAATTTTAGCCGTGGGCTTGTTCACAATTTTTACGAGGGGGTGGTTGTTCATTTAATGGAGGGACTTGTACCAGACTTGAACGATACAAAGTGCGACCTGGCACACCGTAACACCACTTGGAACAAGCGGGTAGCTATCTCAAAAAACAATCAACAACTAAAAAACGGCGACCTGGCACGTAGTACACAATTTTAAACGATTGTTTTGATGGAGTGAAAAAGGAAAACTACCCCACTACGTATATATAGGCCGGAGCCTCCGCTTGCTTGCTAGGGTTGCCCTATTCACACACTCTCAACCTCTCCAGATCTAAACAAGATAGCGGTGGTAACACTGTCTTTCTCCCTTCAAAAAACACTGTCTTTCTATCCTCACCGCTGGTTACAGATCCGGACGTATCCCCCTCCGCTGGTGAAGGGGAGGAGGGGCAACGTTTAGGCCGTCATCGACAGCGAGGGAGGAAACCCACTGCCGTCCGCACCGTTTTCTATGGCCGAGCGCCGGCGCGGGAGGTCCTCCGATCCCTTCGTCATTGCCCTAGTGTGGGCGGATCTTTCCTCCCGCCGCCCACCTATCCACATCCCGACGACCTTCGGGTATATCTTCCTTCGGAACCGCCTTATCTCTACCTCCCCAGCTCGCAGCGTTGCTGCATGTGCATCATTTTCTACCTCTCAGCCCCTCTCGATCGGATGGTCCAACGTCACCTATTTTTTTTCTTCTATTGTTAGAGATAAAGCTACTTCATGGAGTCGAATCTTGTACTTGGTTCAAACAAGAAATAAAGTGGGGGTGGGGAAATTTAGTACTGTGTATGTAGTACATCGGACTTGGTACAAACAGGAAGGAAAGGGGGTGAAAGTAGTACAGACTGGTCATCCAACCGGTCTCTTGGTCGACAAGGGAAATATAGGGGTAACGCTGTACACAGTGGTATGACCAGGACTAGATTTGCTATCCACACATATGAGTTGGTGGCTAGAGTGAAGAAAAATGGGACCAACCCAAAAATGTTTCTTGGATGTTTGTTTCTTGGGGCAACAAACTATGAATCACCACTTTATGCCCCTATTTAGGAACATGGTGCTGGACTGCTGGTGCACCCATTGTCCCATGCCCTTATACCAAATATTTAGATGTTCTTAATCTAATGCCCATGGTAAAAATGAAGCCATGCCACTGTTATAAGCCATGAAAAGTTTAGCCAAATGTTTTTGCCTATAATTGTTTGAGACTCTGACTGTTTCATCTGTAGCTTTTTGTGCAAACAGGGATATCCATTTCACCTGGTTGCTGTTGTGACCTTTTGGTGCACTGCACAAAACTCTTCTCAAAAGAAGTGAATTTTGTGTTGTTTAACTGGAATGTCAGAATGAAAAAGTTGGTTCATTTCGGTGGAACTGCACAAAGGGAGATCTATGTTCCAATCCTCATCATCCATATTGGCATCATAACCTTCCTTTAGGTAAGAATGATATTTAATGCATGTGTTCATCTCTATTTTATGCATCGCCATGAGAAAATAATGCTATTTTTTACTAGTACACTTGTACTCCCTCACTGACAAAACATATTTTGAAATAGAAGGCCAATCATGTACTTGGTTTCACCAATTGGTGAGGAGAATGAGAAACAGAGCGCGAAGAGGAAGAAGAAGAAGAGTAAACAGTGCCAAGGCGATCTTGCTGAAGCCAGTGGCCTCAGTCGAGGCCATTCAAGGGCTCTGGCAATGACTACCTTACATGTGAGACGATCCTCCAGGGAGCCCTTCCAGTTCTGTTGTCTCACTTAATTAATTAGGAGTACTTAAGTACCACTAATTTATTGCTGCCTAATTTTCTTGTCGGAGTTAAACAAATTTTTAGTAGCACCCTATGCTGAATCACGTACGTGTGTATGTTTGTCTATGGAGGTGAATCATGTGGTGGAGTAGGGAGGGAATGCTAACTTTACCATTAAGATAACGAGGGTGCTTCTATTTGTTAGTGTATGTTTCATCAACTATTCCCACTATTATAGTAATCTCACTCTCTCAATATATGTGCCAACAGGGATGCTCGATTTTGGTGGAACTGCACAAAAACTTCGGGTGCTTCATTGCCTCAACAGCTTCCTTCCTTTCCTGTTAGTCACTAATCTCGGCTTGCATTCTTCCTTTGCTGTTAGTCACTTGGCTTATCTCGGCTTCCAGTCAAACGAAATAGTAATTGATATGCTACCTCACACAGGTTGGTACTGGTCTTTATCCTGATTATTGTGCTTGTCATATGTATTGGTAATTTCACTACTAGGAAAAGGCCTGCTAGTGGCGCACTATTTTGGCTACTAATGGCGCACTATAGGTGCGCCACTAGCATCACACCAATAGTAATTAATACTAATGGTGCACCCCTGATGCGCCATTAGTATACCAGATACTAATGGCGCGCCTGGGAGTGTGCCATTAGTATATCACACGGTGTGCCATTAGTATGCCTCTGTCGGGGAGAGCTGGTCGTGTCCCGCGAACACCTATGGGACCTGGGTCCCTTGTGGTTCGGAGGGGGGCGGAGATTGCACAAAGAGCGGATCGGGGCGATGCACACGAGCAGATTTACCCAGCTTCGGAGCTCTCCGGAGAGATAATACTCCTACTGCTGCTTTGTGGATTATCTTGTGTTCTTGCTAGGGAGCAATGGGAGCTACAAAACCTAGCCTGAGTGTGGTCTCGTATGAGTAGAATGAACTAAGCCGGAGTTGAACCGAACCCTTTCTACGTTGCACTTGGGCCTCCTTTTATAGGCACAAGGGGTCACCACATGTGGCAAGTAGACAAGGGTAAGATAGTAAAAACATAGGTTGGTACACCGCCTGCAAAGGTGTACGATAATCTATACCTAACTCGACGGCAAGGGACAAGAGTCATCAATGCCCGCCTCGCCGCCTCAACAAAGGTAACAGGGACCGCTGGCGCGCCTCCGCTTGCCACGATGGTAGCTTGTCGGCGCCGCTTATCGCTGCTCCTCGCCGGTTGCACAGCCCGTCCGACACGCTGCTCGAGAAGCCCCGTGGCGACACGTTGGCGGATGGGCTGGAGCGGAGATGAAGAGAGGTTGCCCGCCCGGCAAGCGCCTTTGCCGTGGCGGGAACCTTGTCGCTTAGGGGCTCGGGCGCCACCAAGCCTTCCCGGCAAGCTCCTCTTGCCGGGGCCTTGTTTCCTTCGCGCCCTGAGTGGCCTTCCCGGCAAGCTCCTCTTGCCGGGGTCTTGACTACTTTGTTCTTGAATGGCTCCAGAGGAGCCGCTGAGGACCTTGGCAGTCATCAGGTCAGCCCTGCCGTGGGGCGCTGCAACTGTCCGTGCACGAGTTCGAGGTACTAGGGTACCCCTACTCTAGTACACCGACAGGAGCCCCCGGGCCTGGGCCACACACGACGCCAAGCTCATGGGCTGTGCCCAAACAAAGGCATCGGCACGCTGCGTGGTCTTGATTACGCCGTTATTTGCCTTGGACCCACCACGTCTCCCACGAACGACACGCACCGGACGTGGCGTCGTGGGGGGATCGTGGGGCTTTCTTTAATGGGAAAAATCGGAACGCCCGTCCCCTCTCCCCTTTATATGCGGGGGAACAGGGGCAGGATGCCCACTTGCCCTTGCTGTCACATCAGAAACCCCCGTCGCTTTCCCCTTTCTTCTCGAGCCCAAAGAGAGCGACGCTCCGCCCCCTCCATTGCCACCGGTGCCACCAACGCCGTCGGCTTCCTCCACCACCACTCCCTATGGCTCCGAAGGCCGATAAGGGAAAAGGCGTGAAATCGGCCGAGGCACAGCGGCTCGCGGCCATGGAAGGAGCAGGCCCTCTTCGATCCCTGCTCAACAGAAGGAGCTGCGGAGCTGTATTATCTCTTCTCGGTCGACGGAGACCTGCAGGCGCACCCGCACGAGGGTCATCTCCGCCGCCACATCCGCTAAGGTCTCCATCGGGTACCCTTCTTCGCGATTTTCTTACAGTGCGGGCTCGCCTCGCCTTTTCTGAATTCTTCTGCGATGTTATGAACACGTATGGCCTCCACCTCCTTGACTTTACCCCCAACGCCATCCTCACCATGGCTGTTTTCGCACATCTCTGCGAGAACTTTGTCGGGGTCCACCCAAACGTCGCACTCTTCCGCCACTACTTCTCACCCCGCATAGAGAGAGGAGAGCCGCTGTCGAGGAATTGCATGGACCTCTAGGATCGGCAAGAAGGAAGCGATCTTGACGGGAGTTGCGCAGCAAGTGGGAGGAGTGGAGGGCTGACTGGTGCTGGATCTTAGAGGAGGAGCCACAGCCTTTACTGCCTGCGCAAGAAACCCCATAGTTCGTGGCAACGATTGGAGCAACTTGGCGCGGAGGACGACAAGTTGAAGATTGCCACGACTAGGATTTTATGCCTCCGGCACAGGTGGCTTACCATAGGAGCAGTTGGCGCGGACTTCCTTCGCACAAGATCGCGCCTCTTGCAGGAGAGAGGGAAGCCTGCTTGGGAATTCCGTAACGCGGGCGGATATCATGAGGCTGCGCCTGTGTCCGAATTGGAATTTCACTACCTTGGAGCTTGGCGGCATGCTGCGGGAGCTGTTCAAGCCTGAAGCGGATAATCCCGGATGGTGCATGTTGCCGAGGGGAGTTGTGCCCTTGTGCAACAATTCGTCGCTTGACAGCATCCGCGCGATAATGCCATTGTGCGATTCCCATGGAATCGTTCCAACTTGGCAGGAGCCCACCGATGACATAGTGCAGCAGTTCTTCGACAACTTGGTTGAAGTGCCGATCCGCGCTGACGAGCAGAGGAGGCTCACCCGCGACACCACCGCTCAGGAGATGGCGCGCATCACCACGAGGTTGGAGGAGGCTGTAGAGGCCGCTGCCGCCGGCGTATTTGGATTCACTGTCGAAGAAGCAGAGGCGGCCGAGGCGGCAAGCCTTGCCGACCGGGAAGAGTTCGTCAGTGAGGAGGAGCAGCCCGAGCCCGACAACGAACCGAGCGAGCCTGCCGCGGACGCCTCTCCTCTGCCTTCAAGTAGCTTGCCGCAAGAGGGGCCCGCTGTGCCGCCAAGGAGACGCCTCCGCAAGGCTGGAGAAGTGGCGGGGCGGCCTATGGTCCAACAGCCGCCTCGCCGCCCGACGCGCTCCGCCGCGGCAAGCACTGTTGCCGCGGGAGCGCCTCATTCCGCCATGGCGGCGGGCGCGGGGTCTTCTGGAGTCGCGGCCCCTACACCCGCCAAGCGTCAGAGGGAATCTTCTCCCCCAATCCGTCGCGCCGGAGCAGAGTTTGATCTTTCCGCCTCAGCCCGAGGAAGAAGAGGAAGAGTAAGATCTTGTCGCTGCTACTTGTAATCTTCCGCTTTATCGCTTTATCTTATATCCGATCGTTCCACAGAACCTTCTTCTTCGTGACGTTAGCTCGTGAGGGCGCCAAGAGGGCCAAGACGCCGGTGGTTGTCGTCTCAGATGACTCCTGTATGGCTGTGGGGGACGTCTTTAACTCCCTTGCCGGACCCGGCGACCCTTCAACAGAGCAGCCCCTAGCACAGCCCCCAGCGTAAGTGTATGGTGTACTCCTGAAGTTTGGGTGCGCTTGGGTGCTTCTCCGTTACTGATATCTGGTTTGTTGAATTGTGTAGGAGCAGAGCAGCCTCATCAGGAAGCACCGGAGGTCACTCCCGAAGCTCTACTTGCTTCAACTACGCCGCCAAGGGAAAACTCTCCGCCAAGGGAGCGCCCTCCGGCGAGGGAGGTCTCTCCGACAAGGGGGGCTTCCCCGACAAGGACCGGCGCCGACGACCCTCCGGTAGTGGAGACCGCGGCAACAGATCCTGCCAGGTGTGATTTTCTTGTTTGATAATTTCCCTTGGGTTCTTTCTTCTTCGTTTCTTCTCTTCAACATCCGCTCGATTTGTGCTTTTTTCTTCTGACCATCAGATCCATCTGCCGGAGATCCGATGGAGACTGAGGCCACCGGCGAGGAAGGCGCTCGTGGCGACAATGTCGACGCCGCCAACATGGAGGAGGAGGCTGGCGCTGACGGGCCTGGCCGGGCGAGGAGGTTGCCGAGGTTGCCGACGCAGAGGTCGGGAGGAATCTGGCGATCAGATCGACGGCCCGGAGGCCGCAGGAGCGCCAGGCGCTGCACCGACCGCCGATCCTCCCACCACCGATGCCGCACCAGACTCCGAAGAGCCCCAGCCCGGCGCCTACCTGGAGGCCGGCGAGGGTGTCTTCATCAAGCTCCCATGGGCATCAAGCTCAGTGGCACCGCCAAGGGGAGACCTTCGATGCGGAACTGCTTGCCTCCGCCGGGCCGTCAGCCGGTTGATGCCCTGAGCAGCAGCAGTGGTGAGCCTGAGGAGGAGCAGCTGCTAAGGAGGTTGCTATCGCTCTACCGCGCCCGACAAGCTAAACTGGAGTCCAGGGAGGCGCTTGTCGCGAGGGCGGGAGCTAACTTGGAGAAACGTGCGGAAGAGCTCCGACGCGCCAACAAAGAGACTCTCCGGGATATAGCAGAGGCGCGGGAGCAGCTTGCTGAGGAGCGTACGGCCTTCATCTTGGAGAAGGGCGAGGTTGAGGAGCAGCAGAGGCTTGCCGGCGAGAAGTTATCCGCTCGAGAAGGTGAGCTGGTGCAGCGGAAGATCAACCTCGACAGCTTTGAGGAAGATCTTGCCGTGCACGAGCAAACGATTGGCGGGCCACTTCAGGAGTCAAAAGATGCTGCTACGGCTGCCGAGGCCACCAAGAGGGAATTGGAGACGAGGGTGGCTCAGCTGGAGTCCACCCTCCAGAAGAGTGCCGAGGAGGTCGCCGGGTTGAAGCGCGAGCGTGAGAAGGACGCTTACACCCTCGGCGAGCTACAAGGTCGTTTTGCTGAGAAGATCAAAGAGCTCGATGCCGCCAAGGACTCCAAGGCGGATCTAGAGCTGAAACTGACCGCCTTGACGGAGACGTTGAATGGCGCCAAGGAGCGGGAAGCGGACCTGCTGGAAAAGATTAAGGCCACCGAGGAGTTGCTGTCGAATGCTGTGACCGCCCAGAATAATCTTCGAGACAGCATAATGCATTGGACAGAGGGTCTTGTGGACACTGCCGCCGGCATCCATAATGAGCTGATGGAGTTGGGGATGACAGATCTTGGATATTCCACCGATGAGAAGCTCCAACCCAGCATCAAGCTCAGCCTATTCTTCAAAGGCGTGTTGGCGGGTATCCAACGGCTCCGGGAAGAGGTTCCAAAGCAACTGGCAGATGAATCACGTCAAGTCTGCGCCGAGGCTCTCCTGAAGGTGTTGATGAAGGTGGCCTTCCGCAACCCAGGCATCGACTTCACCAAAGCCCTCAAGTCTCTGCCTCCATCCGCCGATGTTGAAGCGCTCAAAGCCCCACCTATTGTGGACAGGGTGATCGGAGTTAAGAGGCTCGAGGGCGACCGCGTGGACTAGGCCGCCAAGTCTATCTCTTCTCTTGTCGCTGTAGATCATGTTTAGATAAAAAGTCTATTAGATCCGCGACAAGTTATTATGTAATATACACTATCTTAGGCAATCGAATGCAATGTTATTTCCTTTACTCGATTTCTTCCTTTGTATGTTTATACCCTACGCTTTCAGGGGAACTTGTCAGCGCAAACACCCTTGCCGCGAGCGCCGAGTGCGGAACTTCAGCAGCCTGCTGGCGATGCCGCCTCCGACAAGCAACCTTGTCGCAACTAGTTGCAGCACACTTAAGTTGTTGAGCGGACTCGAAACAAAGTAAGGGCGCAAGCCAGTCGCGAGTCGGTTCCTCCGCGCATAGGTTTTCCATACAAAGTACTATCATTCGAGGAAGATAACTTAAAAATTTAAAACTGGTTGTTTAAACTTAGCAACTTAGCTTTTCTGTTGTCCATTTTCCGGCAAGGCGACAGTTCCTCGAGCGACGCTTGGCGGCCCACACCGTTATCTTCTCCTTCCCCCCCGGTTAACTTGTGGGTGGATGAACCTTCTTCTTGTTTGAGAAGAAAGAAGAGAAAATAAAGTTATGGAGCCTAGTGTCTTGTCATCCTTACCGGGTGCGGATGCTGCACAAAATGTTAGTAAACACATGCATACATGATTATGAGGGCATGTATTGACAAGTTGTGCGCCAACACATAGGCTTTACTGATGCACGGGGTCTGCGCCCGGCTTTGTACAAAGGATTACATGCAACAGCGACAAGACTTGTACAAAAGGGTGGTTGCCGGAACAGGTTCCGCAAGAATCGCGCTTTATGGGTAAAACTTAAGATGCTCTATATTCCAGGAATTGCTCACCGGAGCGCCATCTTCGGTCTCGAGGCGACAGCTGGGCCTAGTGACTCGCTTTCACCCGATAAGGGCCTTCCCACTTCAAGGCCAACTTGTTGGAATTCTTGGCGGATTGAACGCTACCAAGAACAAGGTCGCCTTCCTCGAAGCTTTCGGCATTAACTTTGCGGCTATGGTAGCGACGCAAAGCTTGTCGGGTAACGAGCAGCTCAGACAAAGAGCTGAAGACGATCTTCCTCGAGGAGCAGCGTCATCTTGTCGCAGCTGCTCTTGCTCAAGCTCATCATAGGCGTAGCACTCGAGGTGACCCGCATACGAAGTTCCGTGGGGAGAACTGCCTGTTCCATAGACTAGAGCGAAAGGTGTCCGCCGCTGGCTCGATTTGGCGTCATTCCGATCGACCAAAGAACCACCGGCAGCCTCGATCCAGCTTTCTTCCGCACTTGCGCAGCTTGTCGAAAGTTCTGGTCTTGAGTCCTCGCAGCACTTCTGTGTTTGTTTTCTCTCGCTTGACCGCTGCTTCTCGGATGAGCAATGTATAAAGCAGATCTTCGCGCCAAGATCTTGGGCGCATCGCATGAAGGTGCGGCTCGTGGAACTGTGGTGCGTTTGTCGGTGATGATCCGTTAAGAATCCCAAACGGCAAACAATTGACTCAAGAACTTGACGGCCGACCGTGCTGTCACCTTCCTCACTGGTTCCACTTCCGCCACTTTGTAAACTTGTCGATTGCGACGCACAAGTATTCAAAGCCCCGACAGCTCGGGGAAGGGGCCGAGGATGTTGAGCCCCTGCATCAAAAAGGCCAGGATAAAGGGATCGCCCGGAGAGCTTGAGCTGGTTGGTGTATCTGTTTGGAATGGAACTGGCACGCTTCACACTTGGTTACTTGTGCAGTTGCATCCTGGAGGGCTTCTGGCAGAAGAAACCTTGCCGGAAAGCCTTGCCGGCAAGTGCTCTTGCGCCGATGTGGTGACCACACATGCCTCCATGTATCTCTGCCAACAGCTTCTGTCCATCTTCCCGGCAAATGCACTTCAATTTCACACCGTTGAGTCTTCTTCTGCATGTGATGTTGTCAACAAACCGGGTACATACTTGACTGCCGGGCTACTTTTTCCGCTTCTTCTTGCTCTTCGGGAAGTTCTCCGTCTCAAGGAAATGGACGATTCTTGTGCCCATGCCGGAGCTTGTGGCTCGACAACAAGGACTAAAGGCTCTTCTATCATCATGGAACATCAGCTTCTACGGCAAGAACTCGCGGATTCGCCGGAGCTTGATGATCCCCGACAAGTTTGCCGGAGCGAAACTTGTCGGGAGCGCTTTGCTTCAACGATACAAATCTGTATGGTTTGTCGGAGCGCATCGCTCCTCGCTGATATTTGCGTTGATTTTAGGGACCTTCTTGGCGGTGGCTTCGGGGAGCTCTGCCGGAAAGTAGTCGCCGGAAATCAATTTTCTTTTCTTGCTCTGTCCTGTTGATGGTGTTACGGTTGGGTGAGTTAGCTTGAGCACAAAAATTCCTGGTTCCACAGGTAATTTAAGTGCGGCACATTTGGAGAGGCCATCAGCTATATCATTCTGAGCTCTTGGAACGTGTTCCATTTGCAATCCTTAAAAGTGCTCTTCTAGCTTTCTCACTTCATCGACGTAAGCTTCCATCAACGGGCTCTGATAATCTTTATTTACTTGGCGGACGACAAGTTGCGAGTCCCCCCTGACAATGAGCTTCTTGATCCCAAGGTCTCATCGCAATCTCGAGACCGCAAGCAAACCTTCATACTCTGCAGTATTGTTTGTTGCTTGTTCCTTGGGAAAGTGCATCTGGACTATGTACTTGAGATGCTCTCCGTGGGTGCGATAAGCAAAGACGCCGCACCGGGCGCCTTTGCAGCCGAGAAAGCTCCATCAAAGTACATCAGCCACTCTTTATTTGCCTCCTTGACGGGACGCTTGTCTCCGGAATTTCTTCGCCTTATGCTGGTGTCCACTCCGCTATGAATTCCGCCAATGCTCGCCTCTGGATAGTTGAAGTGCTTTCAAACTTGAGATCAAGCTTGACAGTTCCCAAAGTGCCCACTCGACAATCCTGCCTGTTGCTTCGGATTTTGCAATATCCTCTTCAGCGGAAAGCGAGTGACAACTGTTATCTCGTGTGCTTGGAAGTAATGGCGCAGCTTTCTCGAGGCCATGAGGAGGCCGAAAAGCAACTTCTGCACACCAGAGTGCCTTGACCTAGCCCCCTGCAGAAGGGAACTGACAAAGTAAACTGGGCGCTGCACCATCCTTTTTTGTGTCTTGTCACAACTCTGCGCTAATCTGTCCTTGTCTGGACCAGAGCTTGACGGCGAAGCCCCTTGCTTGTCGCTGGATGTGTCTGCCTCGGTTGCCGGCTCGTCATCTGCCTCCCTCTCTGCTACTAACGCAGCACTAACCACTTGATTGGTTGCCGCTATATAAAGCAGCAACTTCTCTTGCGGCCTAGGTGCGACAAGTATTGGAGCGGAGGAGGATGTATCTCTTCAAGTCCTCGCAGCGCAGCCTCCGCTTCGAGTCCATTTCATTGGACCTGCCTTTTTCAAAATCTTGAAAACGGCAGTATGCTGCGTTCAGCAGACTTGGAGATGAACTCGCCGAGAGAGCAGCCACACAACCGCAAGTCTTGACATCCTTGACGCGCTTTGGTGCTTCGATCTGCTCAATAGCCTTGATCTTGTCGGGATTGGCTTCAATTCCCCGCTGAGACACAAAGAACCCGAGAAGCTTGCCGGAGGGGACTCCAAACACGCACTTCTCGGGGTTGAGCTTGAGGTTGATCTTGCGCAGATTTGCAAATGTTTCATCCAAATCCTGAACCAGAGTTGCTTTGTCCTTGCTTTTGACCACTATGTCATCCATGTAGGCTTCTACATTTCTGTGTATCTGTGGTTCAAAGGCATCATGGACTACCCTTGCAAAGGTTGAACCGGCATTCTTTAAACCGAAAGGCATTCGTATGAAGCAATACGTGCCACATGGTGTAATGAATGCGGTTTTCTCTTCATCCTCTTCTGCCATGAAGATCTGATGGTATCCTGAATATGCGTCAAGAAATGAAAGCAGATCACATCCAGCCGTGGAGTCAACAATCTGGTCGATACGCGGCAAGGGAAATGGGTCTTTGGGACAAGCTTTATTAACATCAGTGAAGTCAATACAGAGTCTCCATTTCCCATTAGCCTTGCGTACAACTACCGGATTGGCCAACCACGTGGGATGGAGGACTCCTCTGACAAGCCCTGCTGCTTCCAACTTCTTGATTTCTTCTGCTATGAACTCTTGGCGCTCCACTGCCTGTTTCCTAACTTTTTGCTTGACGGGCCGCGCGTGAGGACAGACAGCTAGGTGGTGCTCAATTACTTTCCTGGGAACACCGGGGATGTCAGATGGCTGCCATGCAAACACATCGACATTCGCCCGCAGGAAAGCAACGAGCTCGCCTTCCTATTTAGGATCAAGCGTGTCACTGATGGTGAAGGTACCACCAGCGCCGTCCTCCTTGGCGGGCACCTTCTTGGTCTTCGGCGGAGCTGCCATTGTCTTCTTGCACTTGCCGGTGGAGCTCGATGGTGCGTCCTCGACGGTAGCGCAGCACTCCGAAGAGGTGCGCTTGCCGGAGTGGGCAACAGAGCTCTTGCCGGACTTGGTGGTTTTCTTCTTCCCCCCGGGAGCTTCAGCGGCAAATGGTTTGCTATCTGTGGCGGCTGCTGCATCCCGGTAAATCTTGTCGGCGCAGATAAGCTCGTCCTTCTTGTCGCCGTGGACAGAAATAACGCTTATCGGGTCGGGCATCTTGAGTAGGTTGTAAGCATAATGAGAGGCGGCCATGAACTTGGCGAGTGCTGGACGGCCAAGTATGCCATTGTAGGGCAATGGGAAGTCGGCAACGTCAAACGTGACCCTCTCAGTTCTGAAGTTGAGCTCGCTACCGAATTTTACCGGCAATGTGATCTTCCCTTTGGGCTTGCTCCTTCCTGGGTTGATTCCTTGGAATGTACCAGTTTCTTCGAGCTCGCTGTCAGGGATTTGAAGTTTCTGAAGCATTGCAGAGGATATCAGGCTCAGGCCGGCCCCGCCGTCAACTAACATCTTTGTGACTTTGAGGTTGCGGATGGTTGGTGAGACCAACATCGGCAAGCACCCGACCGCAGTGATGCGATCAGGGTGATCCTCAATGTCAAAGATGATGGGCGTGCTGGACCACTTCAGAGGTTTGCGTGACTCTATGGATGGTTCTACAGCATTGACCTCACGCATCCATTGCTTTAGTTGGCGGTGCGAGGTATGCAGGGACGCACTACCGTCAACGCAAAGGACCTCCGCTGCCTTTTGAAACTCCTGCTCATCAGCTTCATCGTCTTCCATGTCCTCGTCATCTTCATCTTCATCTTCTTCCTTGTCGCGGCCGCGGGGAGGTCTGTCTCCTTGCCGCTGCTTGGCCTTGCCGCGGCATCCTCCCCGACCGGGTCTCTTCTTACTTGCTGCACCTGCACCTTCTTGGGCTTTCACCTTGTCTCGCCGCTCGTATTCAGCTCTCTGTTGCTCAACAAGCTGCTCGACTTTCTTGCAGCTCTGGAGATCGTGGCCCTTGGTGTGGTGGATTTTGCAGTACTGCTTGTTGGAGCTGTCAGGCTTGTCGGTGGCCGCCACAGCTTGGCGGTCGGCATCGACGGCAACCTCCTTGCCGGAGCCACTAGCCTTGGTTTTGTTGGCGGCACCATCCTTGCCGGACTGCTCGACAACTAGTACTTCTTGGTTTTTCTTCCTTCTGTTGTTTCGCCACGGCTCTTCCTTGCCGGGCGATCTCCTCACCGCCGATTCTGCCCCACATTCTCTCCAGGAGTCTTCTTCCTTCTTCAGCGCGTGCACACTTGTCGGCCAGGGCGTAGAGCTCGCTGACGTCTTTCACCTTGCACATCGCCATCTCCTCTCTCATCCTGCGGTTTCGCACATTCTAATGGAACGCGCTGATCACTGCAGCAGGGTGGACGTCTGGGATGCTGTAGTGCACTCGACTGAATCTCTAGATGAACTTGCGTAGAGACTCCCCCTCCTTCTGGGCAAGCAGGTGGAGATCACTCTCCTGGCCATGAGGCTTGTGGCCACCTGTGAAGGCGCCAACAAACTGGTGGCACAAATCTGCCCAAGAAGAAATAGAGCTGTCCGGCAAGTGCACGAGCCAAGATCTGACGTTCGGCTTGAGCACCAGGGGAAAGTAGTTTGCGAGGATCTTGTCGTCTCGTCCCCCCGCAGCCTGCACCGCGATGGTGTAGATGCTGAGGAACTCCGATGGGTGTGTCCTACCATCATACTTCTCTGGCACATCTGGTTTGAAGTTTTTCTTGTCGGGCCACCGGACTTGCCGCAGCTCACGAGTGAACGCAGGGCAACCTACTGCGTATGGTAAGTCGCCTGGTTCCCCTGGCGCATGCATATCGACAGTGGGCCCGGCGCGTTGGTCAGATTGACGGCGCGCTTCTCTTCGGCGCTCGATACGGGTTCGAGCGTCTTCTTCTTGCCGTTCTCGAAGAACTTGGCGCTGGTCGCGACGAGTTCGCGGATCCGACGATGCTGTGGAGTCGCTGTCGAGGTGGATCCGGCGAGTCGGCGATCTTGGCCTTCAGGAAGGGGAGTGCACGGTGGCTGCACCCCCGCAAGTCTCGTCGCCATCAGCTCTCGCCTTGTCGCCTTGCCGCGGCTGCGAGGCACTCGGTTGCCGCGGGACGTCGCCGTTGGCGAAGCCGATGAGACTCTAAATTGTGGCCCTCCATTCGTCGACCTTATCGGCCGTTGGAGGGTAATCTAGAAGCAACTAAGCTCTTGCCAAGGCTTCCGCTGGTGTGGTTGGCGGCAACGGCGTATGGAGCGAAGAACGGGATGTGCTCGGACTCCTAACCAAGTTAGGAGGAGCAGCATCTCGCCCTAGCGACCGTACCCTGCTCATACCAGCATGCTGATGTGCATGCGGGTCTCGAGGGCCTCGGGATCCTCCAGCTTGGCCTTGATCCAACGAGCGTATGGTGCCGCGAGCATCACGACGCTGTCGGTCCCGCGCCTCCTGAGAAGGATGCGGTGAGGATTCGGACGCCGACGCCTGCGCCACCTTGTCTTCGGACCTGGCGGCGTTGTGGGCTCTCTCGTCGACGCCGGTTCCTCCGCCAGCGTTTCCCCCACCACCTGACAGCTCCGGTGGTGGTGGGTTCGACGCGGACGGCTCTGCTGCTGCCGAAGACTTCTTCTTCGGCGCCATGTTGACGAAGATTGTCGATGAAATTGCTCGTGCGACCACCGGATCGGGTTCACACAGCCTCGACGCCCCCTACCTGGCGCGCCAGAGATGTCGGGGAGAGCTGGTCGTGTCCCGCGAACACCTATTGGACCTGGGTCCCTTGTGGTTCGAGGGGGGCGGAGATTGCACAAAGAGCGGATCGAGGCGATGCACACGAGCAGATTTACCCAGCTTCGGAGCTCTCCGGAGAGATAATACTCCTACTGCTGCTTTGTGGATTATATTGTGTTCTTGCTAGGGAGCAATGGGAGCTAAAAAACCTAGCCTGAGTGTGGTCTCGTATGAGTAGAATGAACTAAGCCGGAGTTGAACCGAACCCTTTCTACGTTGCACTTGGGCCTCCTTTTATAGGCACAAGGGGTCACCACATGTGGCAAGTAGACAAGGGTAAGATAGTAAAAACATAGGTTGGTACACCGGTGCATAAAGGTACATTAATCTATACCTAACTCTGACGGCAAGGGACAAGAGTCATCAATGCCCGTCTCAGTCGCCCGAACAGTGTAGCAGGGACCGTCAAGTGCGCCTCCGTTTGCCACGATGGTAGCTTGTCAGCGCCACTTATCGCTGCTCCCCGCTGGCTGCACAGCCCGTGGACACGCGTCTCTGGAGAAGCCCCGTGGCGACACGTTGGCGGATGGGCTGGAGCGGAGATGAAGAGAGGTTTCCCGCCCCGGCAAGCGCCTTGCCGTGGCGGGAACCTTGTCGCGCTTGGGGGCTCGGCGCCCACCAAGCCTTCTCGGCAAGCTCCTCTTGTCGGGGCCTTGTTTCCTTCGCGCCCTGAGTGGCCTTCCCGGCAAGCTCCTCTTGCCGGGGTCTTGACTACTTTGTTCTTGAATGGCTCCAAAGGAGCCGCTGAGGACCTTGGCGGTCATCGTGTCAGCCTGCCAGGCGCCAGAACTGTCTGCAGATCGAGTTCGGGGTACTAGGGTACCCCTACTCTAGTACACCGACAGCCTCCCAGGGGCCATATTTACCCTTGTGCTCTGGCTTACTAATGGCGCACTTGTGGATGATGCGCCACTAGTGTGCTTATAGCAGTGCGCCACTAAAGTGCAGAGTGGTGCGCCACTAGTATGAATATTAGGGATTTTTTTCTTTTCTGATATTTGCACAGGTTACAAAATATATTACTGCATAGAATATAGACAGCACAACATATAAACTGCAGATTCATCAAATACAATAGAAGATTAGTCACCGAATACAATTCATCATATTAGTCTCCGAATTCAAAAGACCGAACAAAGTTAGAACATTACAAGTCTTGAGACCGCGAGTAGCGAGTTTGTCGAAAGTAATACTAGTCCTAACAAGTCCTACTAATCATCATCATACAACTTCTACTCGTTATTAATAATAAGTCATACGATCATCATCTTGATAGTCATCGAACCAACCCTACCTAATTATTCTTAGCACATGATCATCAGTATTAGGCAGGACCTAAATACCCTATTTAAGGTAAAATAGCATAAAACAATATAGACCCTGACTCTCCATTATGGAGAATGGAGATCATCCTGTCTACATTTCTTGCGCGGCACTCCCTTTTGCTTCCAAGAACCTCCTTACGACAGTCCATACATTTTTCCATTCTCTGATTAGCATGTCTCTAGTTCTTTTAGAAATCCGGTATGGACAGTTGAGATTCGTAGGATGACCTGGATATATGTTCAAAACACGAAGGCTGCCATTCTAATACATCAAATGAGGCACACAATTCTCTGGGATTCTCTGTTGAAAAACATAGTAATAACTTCATAGTTAGCAATGATGTACTAGTTTTAGAAGTATGCAAAAGATGCACAAATGTCGTAATAGTAGAAAATCTTACCAGGGTATCTCCATGGTAGTTACCGTAGTTCAACACGTGCACTAGTGGCACGTATTGACCATAATGTTGAGGAGTTTTACAATAGATTTGTAATTCTCAAGATCAGTACAAAATCCGACCAGATGATTTTTCTCCTAATAAGTTAACTCGGAGCCATCGGTGTAGTTGGTTTTGTCTACCATGTTCCGCACATTGTTTGAACAATCAAAATAAGCTGTCAATGGAAATAAGCTGTCAACTATTTTGAAATGAACAATATAAATTAGTTAATAATTAACTATGTTTGAGAAACTCCCATAGCGGTAGAACTGGAGGCGTAGCAACAAGGACCCAAATGTCCATATTGTCTTGGTCGATGTCAGGATCACCAAGATCCATGGTGACAAGCATACCCTCATCAAAACCATACATCTTGCAAAATGCTTCCCAATTTTTTCAACCAAAATGGGTTACGCTCCCAGAATTATACAGATTTACTTCAAAATCCACATCATGATGAGTCCTTAGGTGAATTTTCTTTGTTTCATAATTTTCATGGTCTTCAAAATCCATCCTCTCCAAGACATAGCGTCTTGCATGGCATGGGATAAGCTATACTCGAATTGTAAAAGATGAAAATTACACGTTGAAATAGTTTAATTCATGCTTAATTATGAAAAAACACTTGTCGTCGTTGCGTACCGTTTCAACTTTGAAGGTCTCCTCAAACTTAATGCTGAAGCGCTGATCATCATCCAGGTGAGGCCTGTCGCACAGACCTCGATCGTCGTGGCACCAGCCGCACTCCCCCGGGAGACTTTCGTCGTCCGATGACGACATTTCCTACGTTCATAATTCAAAACTACATCCTCTCTGTTGGGTCCAATAAGATAATCCACAGTGTGGTGAAAACACGCCCTTTGAACTGGTTTGAGCAATTGGTGAATGGAGATGGTCTAAGATTGTCAGTAGTAAGAAGTGAAGTGGTAATTTTGAGAATGGTTAGGATGAGTGGTTCCTATTTCCTGTTTAGCTTTATAATAGAATATTGTTAGTCATGCACACTTGTGCATTTTCAGCCAGGCCCAGTGGAGTTGGCCTAAAAACATTTCTTTCTTTAAGCCTGCTACATCCATCTCAAGTATTTATGGTCAAGGGTTAGCAGGGTCATCCATGTAGAATATGTGGTATGGGCTTTTTTAGTAGGTCATCCTACCAGATTAGGGTTTATCGATGACGAGCAACTGACATTGGTAATAACTATGAGTTGATATCACACTTCTATATGTATAACACAAGAGGAAGTTGATCCTACTTAATTAAGTACTAAGATACCCCGGCCAATGTATTTGTCGCAAGTACCCCATATGTCCTATTTTTAGCAAAGTCATGTTAAAATTCACAGAAAATTTCAGCATGACCTTTGCTGAAAATAGGACATATGGAGTACCCAAATTCGCCGGAACGGAAGTTAATCGACATTCCGGCAAACTCAAGGGCCTCTCGGGGTACCTACAAACTCCTTCCCTTCACTCGGGGTACAACAATATATCTTCTAGCCATGAAACCATACCCTGATTCTCCTTTCTTCCTCTTGCCGAAGAGAAGTTGGCCGCAGAGGGTGGTCCACCTCAAATCAGCCTGCAGAAGTTCATTGTATAATTCTGTTTAGTTCCAAGCATATACGAATACTCTTCAGACTGGGCACAAAGATGGAAGCAAACTAATAACACAAAGTGAATAGCAAATTGGCTACTGAAACCATGCCGAAACTTTACTGAAACTACTCCTTGCAAGCAAACTGAAACTGCTCCTTGGAAGCAAATTGTCTTGGAAGGAGTATTGTGTGCACAAATGTACTCCAGCTAGTTGCTTTCACTTAGAGATTGTTAGGTAGCTGATAGCACAAACAACATGAGTCATTCTTTAGACCGTTACAAATAGAAACAATGGCAACCTAGGTTCAAAACCAACAATCCTATATATTATTCTGAAACTTCATATATTGAAATCACTTAGCACTCTCTTCCTGTGTTCATTCAACACTTAAAATTGGATTCCAGGAATGCAAGAACAAGACACATAGAGGATATCTTTGCTTTCTTGGATAAAAGTTACGTTGGGTCATTAGGAGTGCAATGAAGGACAAAAGGAGACTTGTTTCTTTATTTGACAGACTGATGTAGATTTGACTTCTGAAGTCTATTTGGCCAGGAATAAATTTTTGAATTATATTAGGCCTTTTATTGATTATAGAGTATCTGTTTTCCTGCTTTCTCAAAATTATTCCTTCCATTCAGAAATTTTGGAGATAATATTGTGGACTTTGGTAGTTTTCTTAAATCATTTCATTTATATTTTAAATAACAGTAGGAATTATTTCATAATAGAATTTACCCCAAAAACAAATACCTTTAATGCCATTTTCAAACTCTGAGTTGCCTCTGTTGCACTAAAACTAATTCAAATAATTTTTTTAAAATTGCCACAAATTTTTGGGAGACCCTATAATTCCTATAAATCATTTTTGAACAAAGACCCATCCTACTCTTTTCAAATTTTTGAGAGAAACACCCACTTTTCCATTCTGATCCATTTTCAGTTTACAACTACAAGCCTATTTCCCCTAGCTCCTAAAAATCTACAAAAGTATCCCAACACAAGAACAGTACCTACACTCCTTTTTCCCAAACATCTCCTGATCACAAGTTCTAAATTTTCAACATTTATGCTTGTGAAGAAACTTCATTTCCTACAATTCCAAAAATTCTGAAACTTTGCTAGCATCACTGTTTTGATCCAAACCATCACCACAAGATAATTGTAGGATAGCAGCTGCAGCAGCAAGATAATTGCATGAAGAGAGAGCAACTTACTTTGAGTCAGTGTCTTGTCTCCGCTCGATCTGCTGCTTCGGGGCGACGATGACAGTGGCTTGCGGTCCATTGGAGGGTGGTGGATGGTTGGGAGGCGGGGGGGGGGACGGCGCCGGTGGATGGTTGGTTCGGGGCGGCGGCGGTGGTGGTGGATGCTTGGGAGCGGCGGCAGCAGTGGATGCCCGGGGGTGGCGGCGGCTTGTGGTGGTGAGGGGTGGAAGAGCTGCTATGGTGATGGGTGGAGGAGCGCTGGAGGTGGGGGCGGGGCGCGCTGGAACGGGGTCGTCGGCAGTGAGGGGGAAAGGTGTAGGATCTTGAGAAGAGGTGGCTAGAGGGGGGTGATTAGACACTAAGTACCAAAGTTGCTGTTTATAACCCTTTTTAAGTTTAAGTGGAGATTAGGCACAATTTCAGCTATCTTAGGACAAGTCAAGCAGTTATTACACAAATCAAGCAAGCATGCAAAGAGTATATAGGCAGCGGAAATTAAAGCATGCAACTTGCAAGAAAGTAAGGGGAAGGGTTTGGAGGATTCAAACGCAATTGGAGACACGGATGTTTTTGGCGTGGTTCGGATAGGTGGTGCTATCGTACATCCACGTTGGTGGAGACTTCAACCCACGAAGGGTAGCAGTTGCTTGAGTCCACGGAGGGCTCCACCCACGAAGGGTCCACGAAGTAGCAACCTTGTCTATCCCACCATGGCCGCCGCCCACGAAGGACTTGCCTCACTAGCGGTAGATCTTCACGAAGTAGGCGATCTCCTTGTCCTTACAAACTCCTTGGTTCAACTCCACAATCTTGTCGGAGGCTCCCAAGTGACACCTAGCCAATCTAGGAGACACCACTCTCCAAGAAGTAACAAATGGTGTGTTGTTGATGAACTCCTTGCTCTTGTGCTTCAAATGATAGTCTCCCCAACACTCAACTCTCTCTCATAGGATTTGGATCTGGTGGAAAGAAGATTTGAGTGGAAGCAACTTGGGGAAGGCTAGAGATCAAGATTCATATGGTAGGAATGGAATATCTTGGCCTCAACACATGAGTAGGTAGTTCTCTCAGAAATAGGATCTTTGGAAGTGTAGGCTTGTTCTGATGGCCCTCTCCACGAATGAAGAGGAGGTGGAGGGGTATATATAGCCTCCACGCAAAAACTAACCGTTACACACAATTTACCAATCTTGGTGGGACCGAATCAACAAACTCGGTCAGACCGATATTAGTAAACCTAGTGACCGTTAGGATTTTCGGTGGGGCTGACATGCAACTCGGTGAGACCGATATGGTTAGGGTTAGGGCATAACGTAATCTCGGTGAGACCGATTACACAAACTCGGTGAGACCTATTTTGGTAATTAGCTAACTAGAGAGTTGGTCAGGCAAACTCGGTGTGACCGATTACTCAAACTCGGTAGGACCGATTTTGGAAATAAGTTAACCAGAGAGTTTGCATTGTAATCTCGGTAGTACCGATTACTCAAACCCGGTGAGACCGATTTTGATAATGGGCATACACAGAGAGATTACAATCCCATCTCGGTGAGACCAAGATCCCTATCGGTAGAACCGATTTGCCTAGGGTTTGTGGCAGTGGCTAAGACATCAAAAACTCGGTGGCGCCGGATAGAAAGAATCAGTGGGGCCGAGTTTGACTTTTAGGTTTAGGACATATGTGTGGAAGTGGGAAATTAGTGGAGGGTTTTGGAGCATATCACTAAGCACATGAAGCAAGAGGCTCATTAAGCAACACCTCATCCCTCCTTGATAGTATTGGCGTTTCCTATAGACTCAATGTGATCTTGGACCACTAAAATGGAAAATGAAGAGTCTTGAGCTTGAAGCTTTAGCCAATCCTTTGTCCGTAGCATCTTGAAGGAGTCTGCACATCCTTTAGTCCATGCCACTCCATTGTTGAACTTATCTGAAACATACTAGATAAAAGTGTTAGTCCAACAAGAGATATGTTGACATTAATTACCAAAACCACCTAGGGAGCACTTGTGCTTTCAATCTCCCCCTTTTTGGTAATTGATGACAACATACATCAAAGCTTTAGATAAAGATATAAAGAATAGCAAGTAAAGCTTTGGAAGGACATGTAACATGCATAGGCTCCCCCTACATGTATGCAATCATGTGAGTATGGAATATAGAAGCATGTGAGAGCATAACAATGATAGAGTAGGGAATGTGTTACATGTATCTTGGCCATATGCATCAGAGCAAAGAATATTAAGGAAAATACCTTCATGTCCATGAGTCCTTCTTGCAAACAGTATGTACATCAGCAGGAATTCCTCATACACATGATTGTGATGCATATACTTACCTTGTAGTCTTGAGTTGGCTTAGGATGGAATGAACCTGCGTAAACACGGTTAGATAACATAGATGCACCTACTAGCCAGAGCAGACAGAAGAAACCACAAGAATACCAAGACTGGGATGACATGTAGAGAGTGAGTACTAAGTGCCACATTGGATTAGACATGTCCCCAGGAGTAAAGATATGCAAAGAAATTAAATGATTTCCTTCCCTTAGATATCTTGCTCCCCCTAAATCTAGCATGGGTTATTGGGAGAAGATAGGGAACAGAAAATCAGATCAGAGAATCGGAGCTGAAAGATATAAATGAACAGAGCTTAAAGCAAATGCAAATAAGCACAAAAGATCATATGAACATGTCTCTCCCCTCAAGAAGACATGTGGCATCTCTCCTCTTGAATACCAAGCATCTGGGATCCTTGAAAAATATTTTCAATATTCTCCCCCCCCTGGAGATCTCTCTCTCCCCCCCCCTTGAGGATCTCTCCCCCCTTAAGAAGGTGATATACTCTTTCTCTGATGTGATCTCTCTCTAAATGATAAGCTTTGATGTGATCTCTCTCTCCTCCTTTGACATCAATTTCCAAGAAGGGTTTTCTGGAATCTGTCGAATGGGTTTGGTCCTTGATTCACAACACAAAGCAATGATAAAAATGTGATGCTTGTAGAGGACAAGATTCATTGAGTGGAGCTGGATCAGAAGAAACATATGATAAGTGGCAACCTGTTTTTCCTGTTGTGAAATCGGTGGCACCGAGTGGTATGCTTCGGTTGTACCGAAAGGATTCGGTTGGACCGAAAACAACAAATCGGTGAAACCGAGTTCATCGCAGAGAAAACACTTGTCACCTCAGCTCTCTAGACTAGTAAGATCTCACAAAGATTTGCAAGGAATTTACTGAAAGATGTGCAAGGAATTGGATGCAGAAAATGCAGAACAAATAGAAAGAAATCTAGATGAAGTTTTTTTGGAAGGGGAAACAAATATGCATGAGACAAATGCACAAACACAGAAAAGAACACAAGAGAACTTCATCTAGAGATGGTCGGCGACAAAGTCACCTATGTTAGAGTATATTGACTTAGGAGTCAAGTGAGATCACTTGATCATGGGTCATACTCATCGTTTAAGCTCAAAATGGGGTTTCCATTTTCCGTTTAAGCATTTTGATGTATTCACATCTTGTCGAGTTGCTTTAGCTCATGATTTGGAGTAAAGCTTCTCTAAGATGGAATGACATACCTTGGTTGGTGGTGTTGACCATGTAGTTGAACTTGTGTGGGTTGCTCAAGGTTGATGTAGCTCATCAAGAGTTGGGAGCACCGCTTGGAATTTGAGTCCATCTACCTACATGGGTTAGTCCTTGCAAGGAAGAGCACTTGTGAAAAACAGAATTTAATCATGAACTTCAATCATAGAGTTTTTCAAAGGATATTTGAAAGATTTCGTGCTTCCTTGACTTCAACCACCATAGTGTAGAGACTTGGTGATGGAGAGATTGCTCAAGATGTGAGTGACTTACAATCTCATGGAATTTGATTCAACCAAGTACCTACATGGGTTAGATAACATACAAGACACAAATATATCCAGGATATATAATATTTTCATCATAAGAGAAATATCAAGGATTAGTCATAAGCTCATGTCTTGCATGTATCCAATGGAGTTTCTACTCCAAGTTTGAAGCATCAATGATGTTCAATTCTCCTCTTAACCTGCAAAACACTTTCTCATCAAGGGGTTTTGTGAATATATCCGCTAATTGCTTTTCGGTCCGAACATGCTTAAGATCAATGTCACCCTTAGCAACATGATCTCGAATGAAATGATGACGAACTTCAATATGCTTAGTTCGAGAATGTCGCACAGGATTATGACCAATTTTAATAGCACTTTCATTGTCACAATGAAATGGAACATGTCTCACATATATCCCATAATCTTTAAGAGTTTGGGTCATCCGAAGTAATTGAGCACAACATGACCCAGCGGCAATGTATTCCGCTTCGGCGGTGGATAAGGATATCGAGTTTTGTTTCTTGGAAGACCAAGACACAAGAGATCTACCAGGAAATTGACAAGTACCCGAAGTGGACTTTCTATCTACCTTGTCTCTGGCATAGTCCGAGTCGGAATAGCCAACAAGATCGAAAGAGGCCCTCTTAGGATACCAAATGCCAAAATTTGGTGTATGAATTAAGTATCTCACTATCCTTTTCACGGCCTTAAGATGAAATTCTTTAGGAGCAGCTTGATATTGTGCACACATGCACACAATTAGCATGATATCGGGACGTGAAGCACATAGATATAACAATAAACCAATCATAGAGCGATAAACCTTTTCATCAACCGGTTCACCTTCTTTGGTCAAGTCAAGATGTCCACTAGTAGGCATGGGTGTAGACATACCTTTGCATTCTTGCATATTGAACTTCTTGAATAAGTCCTTAGTGTAATTCGTTTGAGAGACAAAAGTACCTTCCTTAGTTTGCTTGATTTGCAAACCAAGAAAGAATTTGAGTTCACTCATCATAGACATCTCAAACTTCTTCGACATTAGCTTCCCAAACTTTTCACTAAAATGAGGGTTAGTTGAACCAAATATAATATCATCAACATAGATTTGGCATACAAATAGTTCTCCATTAACCCTTTTAGTAAAAAGAGTAGAATCAATTTTCCCAATTTCAAAGCCTTTTTCAATAAGGAACTTGGTCAAGCATTTATACCAAGCTCTAGGAGCTTGTTTAAGGCCATAAAGAGCTTTGTGAAGTTTGTAAACATGATTGGGTTTCTTAGGATTGACAAAGCCGGAGGTTTCTTAACATAAACTTCCTCCTCTATTTTACCATTTAGAAAAGCACTTTTAATGTCCATTTGGTACAAGGTGATATTATGGTGATTAGCATAGGCAAGTAAGATGCGAATGGATTCAAGTCTAGCAACGGGAGCATAAGTCTCACCATAGTCCATACCTTCGACTTGTGTGTAGCCTTGGGCCATTTAGACGTGCTTTGTTGCGAACTACTTGTCCATCTTCATCTTGCTTGTTGCGAAACACCCATTTGGTACCAATGATGTTGTGGTTGTTGTCGGGCTTCTCAACCAATGTACAAACTTGGTTCCTCTCAAAATTGTGTAGCTCTTCATGCGTAGCATTTATCCAATCCGGATCTTCCAATGCTTCTTCAACCTTCATAGGTTCAATGCTAGAGATGAAAGAATAGTTTTCACAAAAGTTAGCTAAATGAGTTTTAGAGCGTGTGATTCTCCCGGTTTGAATATCATTGTAGATTTGCTCGACGGGATGGTCTTTAGCAATTCTTGCTCGAACTCGTGATAGCTTTTGTTTGGGTCTTCGTTGAACATCTTCTTCATCTTGTTCTTCTTCTTGGCCTTCTTCATTGTTGGCGTTGTCGTTCTCTTGTCGTGGTGGAGAAGGAGGTTGTTGACGTTCATCTTGATGCACTTCCTCGTTTTCTTCATCTTGGTGTGTCCCACTTGTGGATGCTTCCGTATCAACTCTTGGTTCACCTTGTCGTGAAGTAGAAGCTTCCACTTGGACGGACGAGGTACTCTCCTTCACCTCCGTTGGACGAACCTTGCCAATAGACAAGTCTTGGATTGCTTCTGAAGGGTCTTTGTCTCCTACATCAATTGGCAATTGCTCTACTTGCGAGCCGTTAGATTCATCAAACTTCACATCTACCGTCTCTTCAACCTTTCGGGTGAAATTGTTGTAGACATGGTAAGTGTGAGAGTCTGAGCCATAACCTAGTAGGAAACCTTCATGAGATTTAGGGGCAAATTTAGAACGATGATGCTTATCAAGAATGTAGCACTTTGAGCCGAATACTCGAAAGTATCCAACTTGGGGTTTGTTACCGGTGAGGAGCTCGTATGCCGTCTTGCCGAGTAGCTTGTGAAGATACAAGCGATTTGTTGCATGACAAGTTGTCTCAACCGCTTCTCGCCCAAAAAGTGCTTCGGCGTCTTGTACTCATCAAGCATCGTTCTCGCCATTTCGATGAGCGTCCGATTCTTCCTCTCAACAACTCCATTTTTTTGAGGTGTGTACGTAGTCGAGAACTCATGTGAAATCCCTTCTTCGTCAAGAAAGGTGTCCACATTTGCGTTCTTGAACTCCGTTCCATTGTCGCCGCGAACCTTCTTGATCTTCACTTCAAATTGATTTTGGGCCTTCCTAGCGAAGTTTTTGAAGATCTTTTGGACCTGCGATTTATCATCAAGAAAGAACACCCACGTAAATCTTGAAAAATCATCAACTATAACTAGACCAAAAGAATTTCCACCGAGACTCTTGTAAGAGTTGGGGCCAAAGAGATCCATGTGAAGCAGCTCGAGTGGCCTCCTTGTGGTCATAATGTTCTTCACGGGATGTCTTCCTCCAACCTGTTTACCTGCCTGACAAGCACTGCACAGTCTATCCTTATCAAATATAACATCGTTAACTCCAAGGATATGATTTCCTTTAATAAGCTTGGCAAGGTTTCTCATGCCAACTTGACCTAGTCGTCTATGCCATAACCAACCTTTTGAGGATTTAGCAATGAAGCAAGTTTTAGGTTGTGCCTTTTTGGAGAAATCAACAATGTAAAGATCACCTCTATGCACACTGGTAAATACCATTTTATGATTGTCTCGATGAAACACTTGGCAATCTACTTCAGTAAATAAGACATTGAAACCGAAATCAGCAAGTCTAGATACTGAAAGTAAGTTGTAGCCAGGAGACTCAACGAGCATGACATTTTGTATGGAGCTGTCATGTGAGATGGCCACCTTACCGAGGCCAACCACCTTACCCTTTGAGTTGTCACCAAAAGTGACATACTTTCGAGGACTATCATTTTTAGCAAGGTCACGAAACATGTCTTTATCTCCGGTCATGTGATCGGTACATCCACTGTCAAGAACCCATTCCTTTCCTCGACACATATCCTCAAGATTTGCCATAAGACCAAAATGTCTCATTGCATCATCAAGATCGAAGTCACTATCATCATCCTCATCATAGTATCCATGTTCAACATCGTCATGTGGTGGATCAAGTCCTAGAGAGGGTAATTCGTAAGAGTGAGTTTGACAATGATCTTGTCTATGAATTCTTGTAGCTTCGAAAATAATATCACCAATAATTCCAACATCTCCTTTGGCACGTATAAGATTTGTAACCTCAAATAGACGACCACCAAACATAGGATCACTAGTATTCATTTTACTCAAGGCGATAGACTTATGGAGAATTTCATCTAGAATTTTTAAGGAGTAATTTGGAAAGCGTTCCTCAAGAAATTTCCATATAGTGTAGGCACACTCAAGAGTAGGCAGTATTCTAATCAAGTTTCTAGGCAAGCCTCTAGTGATGAGATTTACAGTTCTAAGATTTCTAGTCATGTCAATAGCTTCATCAAGGGTAGGATGCATAGGATCAACATGAGGTGCACAAGTACTAGCAATATACTTGTTCAAATGATATTGATTGAAAATTGCAAGCATCTCATTTTTTCACTCATGAAAATACTCTCCATCAAGAATAGGCACTCTATGTCTAAGACTCCCCAAAGTAGACTCATCCATCTTCCTCCAATGGTGATTAAACCAAGGCAATGGAGACCAAAGCTCTGATACCACTTGTAGGATCTTGAGAAGAGGTGTCTAGAGGGGGGTGATTAGACACTAAGTACCAAAGTTGCAGTTTATAACCCTTTTTAAGTTTAAGTGGAGTTTTGGCACAATTTCAGCTATCTTAGGACAAGTCAAGCAGTCATTACACAAATCAAGCAAGAATGCAAAGAGTATATAGGCAGCGGAAATTAAAGCATGCAACTTGCAAGAAAGTAAGGGGAAGGGTTTGGAGGATTCAAACGCAATTGGAGACACGGATGTTTTTGGCGTGGTTCGGATAGGTGGTGCTATCGTACATCCACGTTGGTGGAGACTTCAACCCACGAAGGGTAACGGTTGCGCGAGTCCACGGAGGGCTCCACCCACGAAGGGTCCATGAAGTAGCAACCTTGTCTATCCCACCATGGCCGCCGCCCACGAAGGACTTGCCTCACTAGCGGTAGATCTTCACGAAGTAGGCGATCTCCTTGCCCTTACAAACTCCTTGGTTCAACTCCACAATCTTGTCGGAGGCTCCCAAGTGACACCTAGCCAATCTAGGAGACACACTCTCCAAGAAGTAACAAATGGTGTGTTGTTGATGAACTCCTTGCTCTTGTGCTTCAAATGATAGTCTCCCCAACACTCAACTCTCTCTCATAGGATTTGGATCTGGTGGAAAGAAGATTTGAGTGGAAAGCAACTTGGGGAAGGCTAGAGATCAAGATTCATATGGTAGGAATGGAATATCTTGGCCTCAACACATGTGTAGGTAGTTCTCTCTCAGAAATAGGATGTTGGAAGTCTAGGCTTGTTCTGATGGCTCTCTCCACGAATGAAGAGGAGGTGGAGGGGTATATATAGCCTCCACACAAAAACTAACCATTACACACAATTTACCAATCTCGGTGGGACCGAATCAACAAACTCGGTCAGACCGATTTTAGTAAACCTAGTGACAGTTAGGATTTTCGGTGGGACTGACGTGCAACTCGGTAAGACCGATATGGTTTGGGTTAGGGCATAACGTAATCTCGGTGAGACCAATTACACAAACTCGGTGAGACCGATTTTGGTAATTAGCTAACAAGAGAGTTGGTCAGGCAAACTCGGTATGACCGATTACTCAAACTCGGTAGGACCGATTTTGGTAATAAGTTAACCAGAGAGTTTGCATTGTAATCTCGGTAGTACCGATTAGTCAAACCCGGTGAGACCGATTTTGATAATGGGCATACACAGAGAGATTACAATCCAATCTCGGTGAGACCGAGATCCCTATCGGTAGAACCGATTTGCCTAGGGTTTGTGGCAGTGGCTAAGACATCAAAAACTCGGTGGTGCCGAATAGAAAGAATTAGTGGGGCCGAGTTTGACTTTTAGGTTTAGGACATATTTGTGGAAGTGGGAAAGTAGTTGAGGGTTTTGGAGCATATCACTAAGCACATGAAGCAAGAGGCTCATTAAGCAACACCTCATCCCTCCTTGATAGTATTGGCTTTTCCTATAGACTCAATGTGATCTTGGACCACTAAAATGGAAAATGAAGAGTCTTGAGCTTGAAGCTTTAGCCAATCCTTTGTCCTTAGCATCTTGAAGGAGTCCCCACATCCTTTAGTCCATGCCACTCCATTGTTGAACTTATCTGAAACATACTAGATAAAAGTGTTAGTCCAACAAGAGATATGTCGACATTAATTACCAAAACAACCTAGGGAGCACTTGTGCTTTCAAAAGGGGTTGTCCGCGGCGAGGGGGAAAGGGATCTGGCGCACGTGCGGGGGGCGAGGGGGCTAGGGATTTGATCGGCGCGGGGGCAAGGTGGAAAGGGATAGAGGCAGGGGAAAGGGATAGCAATGGTGCACCTCCCGAGGGTGCGCCATAAGTACATCCATAGCAATGGCGCACTACCGTGGAGTGCGCCATAAGTAACTTTTTTTATTGATAACAATGGCGCACCCTCTCCTAGTGCACCATTAGTAACTTTTTTTAATTATTTTTTATTGATAAAAATTATTACACTATATAGAGGAGAGGAGTAGAGGAGGGGGGAGGGAGGGAGCATTAACATTCGTTGACGAGCTGGTGGTTGGCACCGCATCGGAGATGCAGCCCGTAGAAAGGAGGAGGACGCCGGTCGTGGTAGTGGGCCGGCCCCGTCGCATCGCGTCGGCGTTCGTTGTCAGCCGTCGATGGACTACGAGTATGTCACAGCCCTAGAGCTTGTTTGTA
Source organism: Aegilops bicornis (assembly GCA_021605145.1). Classification (NCBI taxonomy): domain Eukaryota; kingdom Viridiplantae; phylum Streptophyta; class Magnoliopsida; order Poales; family Poaceae; genus Aegilops; species Aegilops bicornis. The sequence goes on from CM038673.1 coordinate 546,299,505, forward strand.
ACTAGTGGCATTGCATCCATGCATCATGTTTAAATTTCTAAGAAACTTGAAATGGGGATTGCCTAAACCCTAGCATTAAAGCAATTCAAATAGGTTCAACCAAAATATTTTCAATGACCTCAAAATATCCTTTTAAAATGTCCATGATTTATGGAAAAAGGTGAAAGCCTCTACCAGAGATAATGCATATTTTTCCAGGACATTTTGGGCATTGAATTAAATCATTATGGTATTTGAGTTGGAGTTTAAAAGTTACCATTAAATATTGGTTGCTCCAAATATTCTGAAATTTATTGTGTGGTTTGAAAATAATTCAAATATTCCTCACAAAATTTACAGAATTAACCAAAGTGTTTTAGTTGGGTTTTTAATTGCAAACTTAAAGCAGATAATAGAAAAACTAAAACAAATAAAAAGAGAGAGAGAGGAACGCACTGCCACTTACTCCGGGCGCCCAACCGCCCACCTCTCAGAGGCAGCCCTACCGGGCAAAGCCAACCCAGCCCACCTACCCGCCGCTTGCCTTCCTTCGCCAAGAGGGCAGAGGCGAGGCGTGGCGCGCCCGAGAGCCGGGCCACCTCCTGCCTACCTGCCGCTTTGGAGGCACCCGAGGTGCCACGCACACCCCCGACCCCTGCACCTCTCCTCTCTCCCCTGACCCCATTCTCTCCTCTGCTCCTCTCTCTCTCGCCGGACCGAGCGCCACCGTCGCTGCCTCGCTGGGCCCACCGCGCCACAGCCACCTCCTCGCCTCCCGTGTCCAGGAAGGTTCGGCGTGACTCCATCTCCCTCCTCGCCGAGCCACGCAAGCTAAGGATCGCCACACCGTCGTCTTCGAGCTCGCCATTGCCGCATCTACTCGCCGGCCGTCGCCGTCATTTGCGCGCTGGAGGTCGTCCCCAAGACCACTGAGCTACCCTGCTGCCTCCCTGTGAGCTCACCGTCGTTGCCCCTCACCTCTTTCTCTCTCGCGCGCGCGCCTTGTAGCCGCCGCCCCGCGAGCACCCGAATCCGCCGTCCGCCATTGCCAACGAGCTCGACGCTCCCGAGCCCCTCTGCCCGAACCCGTGGCACCAGCGTGTTTCTGGTGGCCCGCGGATGCCACCTAGCCCATCGGCTTCTCCTCTAGTGCACAGCAGCCTCGTTCCCGAGCGCAGCCGAACTCCGGCCGCCGCCGTGAGCTCGATTCCGGCGAGCTCGGCTGACCTCAGCCCCTCTTGTTTGCGTAGATGGATGCGGCCAAGCACCCGCAACGCGTAGATGCCCTCCGCCTTGCGAATGGTCACCGGAATAGAAACTCCGACGAGCCACCGCCGTCCTTTAAGGTCACCGGCGACTTGATCCGGCGACGCCGACGTGGCGTGATTAGATTAGGTCTAATCCACCCACTAATTACCACCGCAGCCACTGACACCTGGGCCCTGCTGACTAACTAACCCTGGATTATCTCCTGCTTAGATTAAACTAACCCTACGGGCCCCACAGGTCAGTTTGACCTGGCCACGTCACACGTTGACTGGCCCCAGGCGTCAGAATTGACCCAGCTGACGTGGTCGTTGACTGGGCCCACATGTCAGCGGCACTAACCAACCCTTGTCACTGACCAGTGGACCCCACTGGTCAGGTTTGACCTGCAGCAGTGCCTGTTGACCTGCTGAGGTTAGCATGACCTAATGCTGATGCAATATTCCTTTTCTGGAATTTAGTTTATTTTCTAAATATTCAGGAAATTTCAGAAAATACTCTAAACTTCTAAAAATCATATAAATTCAACCGTAACTCCAATGGAAATAAGTTATATATGAAAAATGATCAGAAAAATATGGGGAATCTGTTTATGGCACTTTCATGCATGTTTGAACAAGTTAACCTCACTGAATAGGATGAATCATGATTAGGGTAATTTATGAAATAACATTTGGAGTTGGAATTTGTTCTTGTTTGAGTTCCACTTCAATTAACTTGGCTAGATATTGCATTAGGTGAATTCAGTACCTTAACCTGACATGTCATCCATATGAATGTGCATTGCATTGATTGTGTTCTTTCTCAGTTGCCGGTGTCTGTCCCCTCTCAGTAGACGACGTTCCGACGATTGTTCGATGACACCGATGAAGAACTATATTATCTTCAGAAGTGCCAGGCAAGCAAAACCCCCTTGTTCATTCCGATACGATCCCACTCTCTCGCTCCTGCTCTATTTTACTGCATTAGGACAACAACGACTCATGTGTTACTTGCATGTAGGCTGAACCCCTTTATCCTCTGCATGACTGTCATTCCACAAGAATTAGATGAAACCCACTAGCATGAGTAGGAGTTGTTTGAGCCCTGTTGTGCCTACTCATTCATGCTTGTTTGTCATGCCTGCCATCGCTTAGAGTTGAGTCAGTCCGATTCATCGGGAATGAATTGGAATGGTGTGTGAACATGTCCTACTGTGTGTGAGCTAAGTGTGTGAACACGATTTGGTAAAGGTAGCGGTTAGAGGCCATGTAGGAGTACATGGTGGGTTGTCTCATTGAAGCCGTCCTCAGGAACTGAGTTCTGTGTTTGTGATCCATGAAACAGTTACTACCACACATTGGGATCCTTAATTGACTCTCTCGGCTTCTTAACCACCCTTGTCCTCAGTCCGGGAGTTGCAAGTAGTTTCTGGTGTTTGTAGCATGCTGGGGGCCGCACGCAACGCTGACCTTAGGGGTGGGTTGTGTTGCGGTAGGCACGTGGCCCGGTGTACCAGTTCGCCCGTTTGGTGTCTCGGGAACCCTGCACACATCATTCGGGGCTGTATGGGAAACCTCGGCTGGACTCCCTGCGGATGGAACCCGAATAGGCGATAAACCTGGACTAGGGACTTGAGTGTTTAGGTAGTCCGTGGCCGACACCCACGTTGGGCTTCCGCTTGAAGGTTGCCGAGTACATGTCGTGTAAACGGCGGTAATTGGTGAGAGCGTGTGTGAAGATGTACACCCCTGCAGGGTTAATATGATCTATTCGAATAGCCGTGTCCACGGAAAAGGACTTCTGGGTTGCCTATATCAGTTCATAGACAAGTGAAAGTGGATACTCTAAAATGCGCAAGATAAGCGTGAGTGCTATGGATGGCGTTCTCATAAGGAGACGGGAGCGGGTCCATAGTGGTGTATTGATATGGTGAATATGTGGACTCGTGCGCCACCTCAAAAGCGTTATTTGCAAATGTAGTTCAGGATAGCCACCGAGTCAAAGCTGGCTTGCTGCAGTCAAACTCCACCACCCCTTTGTTGCTAATGATGCATATGTAGATAGTTACGATGTAAGTCTTGCTGAAATGCGTTTGTACTCACGCTTGCTTATTTTATGTTTTGCAAAGAGACGCTGGTCTCGCTAGTAGTTCCGCTTGGACTTGACATTTAGCTTGTTACCTCAGCTATGATCTTGTGCCCTCGGCAGGATCTCAGTAGATAGTCCGCTTCTCAGCCTTTTTCATTTATAGTTGTCTGTACTCAGACATGTTTAGCTTCCGCTTGTGCTTTGACTTGTATGTTTCGAGTGTTGGGTCATGAGACCCATGTTTGTAATATCTCGCTCCCGGAGCCTAATAAATAAATATTTGAGTCAGAGAGTTATGTTGTGATGCCATGTTGTATTTACACATACTGAGCATATTGTGTGTATGTTTGAAATGCTTGGTATGTGTGGGATCCGATAATCTAGTTGTTTATCCTTGGCAGCCTCTCATATGGGGAAATGTAGTCTCGTGCTTCTGAGCGATAGTAGTCCGCTACATGCCGGTTCACCAGAGTCCCGCTAGCCCAAAGCACTACCGCTTGGACACTTGATCGCCGGGCATGTGTTTCACTGCCTTATGTCTGTTCCTTCGGGAAATGTCATGTGGTGATATTCGAGTCCTGCTTAGCCTGCTACAGCCCGGGATATCGGAGTCCTATTAGCCGCTACAGCCCAATTCATACGTTGATGACCGACATGCTCGATGTGATTCATGTATGCCTGTCCCCATGGGTTAGTGCCGCTTTGGTTCACGACTAGCCATGTCGGCCCGGTTCTGTCATATGGATGCTAGCGACACTATCATATACGTGAGCCAAAAGGCATAAACGGTCCTGCCATGGTAAGGCGACACCCGTGGGAATAACATGCGTGAGGCCGCAAAGTGATATGAGGTGTTACCGGCTAGGTCGATGTGACGTGGAATCGAGGTCCTGACAGCGTAGCCCCGCCGAAGTCTCCACCTCCGGGCTCCGGCTTCCTAGTCACGGCGGTGGAACAAGGTGCAGCTGCCGTTGGGGTGGGGTGGGGCGGCTGCGGCAAATGGGGTTGGGGGCACGTCCCGACCTAGCCTAACCTAGGTTGAAGCGGGGGAGGGTGCACGGGGTCGTCGGCGGCGGTGGAGCGGGGGAGGGTGCGGGGGGTCGTCGGCGGCGAGGGGGATCGAGATGGAGGGGGATCTGGCGCGGTGGGGCGCGAGGGGAAAAGGCATAGAGGGGGGAAGAATAGTAATGGCACAATGTACCAAGGTGCGCCATTACTAGTTTTGGAAAAAAATTGTTAGTAATGGCGCACAGGGTGGGTGGTGCGCCATTACTAGTTAAAACTAGTAATGGCGCACTCTGACCTGGTGTTCCATTAGTATTTTTGGAAAAAAATATGTTAGTAGTGGCGCACCATGGGTGTGGTGCGCCATTAGTGTCTATCACACTAATGGCGCACCAACACATGGTGCACCACTGCTATATAGTAGTGGCGCACCACATGTCTGGTGCGCCATTAGTGTCCATATTATCTATAGCCCTTCTCCTAGTAGTGTTTGGTATTGTGCTACTGTTTGCCGGTTTCATAAAGGAGTAACTTGGAGCCTGAACTTGCAGGCAAATCATTACATCGGGTGATTTTAGTAGAACTGCACAAAAAGATCAGATGGACAGGTTCTTATGCTGCTGCTATGTACTCCAAAGTTCACTCAGACAAGCATCGATGTTGACAAGAAGAAGTGCCTATATTCATTCGAGTATCAACCGGCGTCAACCAATTGTCAAACTCCAAGTATTAGGAGAGTGAACGCCAAAAATATTGCTTGGCGCATAGCCCAGAAAAACGCAGTCCAGTCTTTGGTCCCAACTTGTGCCTTTTGGTTATCGACACATATGGTAGCGAACTGTATGGCATGGAGTCTAAAGATTCCAGACAAGTTGGTTGACGCGTATATTCATCTGGCACTTAATCAGTCTGCACGCCAGGGATGCTCCATTTCAGTTGAACTGCACAAAAAAATTGGGTGGTTCATTTTCTCAACCGCCTCCTTTCTCGTCTGCAATATAGAATTTTGGCGAGATACAAGACCAAGATGAGCCAGTAAACTAGTTGGATGGAAGTAGTGGCAAAGTTGCTCAAACCTCCCTCGGCACGAGGCCACTATTTGAAGATAAACCTACAAGCAAAGTTCGGATTGTCTGTGATTCCTCTTATGTACTCGAAAGTTTACTCGTACAAGCATTATTTTTAGCAAGAAGTACCTCCGACTGAACACCATTTACCAGTCTGCAATGTAGAATTTTGGCGAGCTACACGACCAAGATGAACCAGTAAACTAGTTGGATGAAAGTAGTGGCCAAGTTGCTCAAACCTCCCTCGGCACGAGGCCACTATTTGAGGATAAACCTACAAGCAAAGTTCAGATTGTCTGTGCTGCCTCTTATGTACTCGAAAGTTTACTCATACAAGCATTAGTTTTAGCAAGATGTGTTGGGTTCTACGATAGGGTGCGTCAACTGCAAATTAAAGTTTTCCTACGCGCAGAACAACAAAGAACATGCTACGGGAGATGGATCACAGGTCGTTACCACTAGATGCGCAGTGCCGTCCTGCGGAAGAAGAGTTGGGGCAGCGCGTCCGCGTGGATCGTCTCCTCCTCGTACGATCTCCCTCGAACAGCCGCTCGTCGGTTCCCACGTACAGGTTCGCCGGAGCGGCGCAAGTGCACCGCCTCTAATGGTATCCGCGCGTGCAGGAGGAACGTCGTGCGGCGGACTGCTAGGTCCGATCACACAACCGGCGGTGAGTGGAGGTGTCTAATACGTCTCCCTCGTATCCACTTTTCCAAACACTTTTGCCCTTGTTTTGGACTCTAACTTGTATGATTTGAATGGAACAAACCCGGACTGACGCTGTTTTCAGCAGAATTGCCATGATGTTGTTTTATGTGCAGAAAACAAAAGTTCTCGGAATGACCTAAAACACCACGGGATGTCTTATAAAAAATAATAATAAATCCTCGCCAAAGATGAAGACCAAGGGGCCCACACCCTGTCCACGAGGGTGGGGGGCACCCCCCCCTAGGGCGCACCCCCTACCTCGTGGGCCCCTGGACACCTTCCGACGCCAACTCCAACTCTATATATTGGCTTTCGGGGAGAAAAAATAGAGGAGAAGAAATCATCGCGTTTTACGATATGGAGCCGCCGCCAAGCCCTAAAACCTCTCGGGAGGGCTGATCTGGAGTCCGTTCGGGGCTCCGGAGAGGGGGATTCGTCGCCGTCGTCATCAACCATCCTCCATCACCAATTTCATGATGCTCACCGCTGCGTGAGTAATTCCATCGTGAGGCTTCTTTGGCGGAGATGGGTTGGATGAGATTTATCATGTAATCGAGTTAGTTTTGTTAGGGTTTGATCCCTAGTATCCACTATGTTCGAGATTGATGTTGCTATGACTTTGCTATGCTTAATGCTTGTCACTAGGGCCCGAGTGCCATGATTTCAGATCTGAACCTATTATGTTTTCATGAATATATGTGAGTTCTTGATCCTATCTTCCAAGTCTATAGTCACCTATTATGTGTTATGATCCGACAACCCCGAAGTGACAATAATCGGGATACTTCTCGGTGATGACCATAGTTTGAGGAGTTTGTGTATTCACTATGTGCTAATGCTTTGTTCCGGTTCTCTATTAAAAGGAGGCCTTAATATCCCTTAGTTTCCAATAGGACCCCGCTACCATGGGAGGGTAGGACAAAAGATGTCATGCAATTTCTTTTCCATAAGCATGTATGACTATATTCGGAATACATGCCTACATTACATTGATGAATTGGAGCTAGTTCTGTATCACCCTATGTTATGACTGTTACATGATGAACCGCATCCGGCATAATTATCCATCACTGATCCGGTGCCTACGAGTTTTCCATATACTGGTTTCCGCTTATTTACTTTCCCGTTGCTATTGTTACAATCACTACAAAATACCAAAAATATTTACTATTGCTCGCACTACTCTTTTGTTACTGTTACCACCACTATCATATTACTTTGCTACTAAACACTTTGCTGCAGATACTAAGTTTCCAGGTGTGGTTGAATTGACAACTCAGCTGCTAATACTTGAGAATATTCTTTGGCTCCCCTTGTGTCGAATCAATAAATTTGGGTTGAATACTCTGCCCTCGAAAACTGTTGCGATCCCCTATACTTGTGGGTTATCAAGACCTTTTTCTGGCGCCGTTGCCGGGGAGCATAGCTCTATTCTTTGAGGCACTTGGGATGTATATCTGTTGGACACTATGAAGAACTTGAAAGACGAGAAAACAAAAATTTATCCGTCAACTATGAGGGGAGGTAAGGAACTGCCATCTAGCTCTGCACTTGATTCACCTTCTGTTATGAGTAAGCTTGCGACACCTAAACCTGCTTCTGCTATTCGCTCTGATATGTCGCTTGTTATTGATGACGCCACTTCTGCTATGCATGATACTTATGATGAAACTACTTCTATGCTTGATACTACTATGCCCCTTGGTGAATTTCTTGATGAACAAATTGCTAGGGCTAGAGAGAAAGAAACTGTTGAATCTGATAATACTGATGAAAATGATGATGAGGATAGGCCTGTTATTCCTGAAGGTTATATTTGTAATAGAGAAGCTCCTGCTACTATTTTAGCTTGCAATGATAATGATGAGCTTAGAAGGTTAATAGCTAAATGGAACAAAGAATCACTTAGAGATAAAATGAGGCATGATCCTGCTTTTGCTACTTCACCTATATGTGTTCCTGATGAGGATTATGAATTCTCTGTTGATCCTGATATAATTACTTTGGTTGAATCTGATCCTTTCCATGGCTATGAATCTAAAACTGTTGTGACACATCTTAATAAATTAAATGATATAGCCACCCTGTTCACCAATGATGAGAGATCGCGCTACTTTTATATACTCAAAATATTTCCGTTCTCATTAAAGGGTGATGCTAAGATATGGTTGAATTCTCTTGATCCTGGTTGTGTGCATAGTCCCCAGGATATGATTTATTACTTCTCTGCTAAATATTTCCCTGCTCATAAGAAACAAGCTGCGTTAAAGGAAATATACAACTTTGTTCAAATTAAAGAAGAGAGTCTCCCACAAGCTTGGGGGAGGCTTCTCAAGTTACTTAATGCTTTGCCTGATCATCCTCTTAAGAAACATGAAATACTTGATATCTTTTATAATGGACTAACGGATACTTCCAGAGATTACCTCGATAGTTGTGCTGGTTCTCTTTTCGGGGAAAGAACACCGGATGAAGCTGAAATTCTATTGAATAATATGTTGACAAATGAAAATAATTGGGCACCTCCTGAGCCAGCTCCTGCTCCAATTACTGAGCCTATTCCTAAACCAACTCCGAAGAAGAGAGGTGTTCTATTTCTCAGTCCCGAAGATATGCAAGAGGCAAAGAAATCTATGGAAGAAAAAGGTATTAAAGCTGAAGATGTTAAGAATTTACCTCCTATTGAAGAAATACATGGTCTTAAATTACCGCCTGTTGAAGAAACATATGATCTCAATCCTTTATTCATTGAAGAACCCCCAGACCCCGATATCCCGACACAGGTAGTAAAGGTAAATTCTCTCTATAGATTTGATGAAGGTGATATTCCTCATTATAAGTCTGCTAGACAATGCCTTGATGAGTTTGACAATTTTATTGTCAAACAAGAAAATTTTAATGCTTATTTTGGTAGACAATTGAAATATGATTCCGATATGATTAGACGCTTGGGTGATTATATGGCTAATATTAGAGGTGAACTTAAACTTGTTAGCAAACATGCTTCTATGGTTAGCACTCAAGTAGAACAAGTACTTAAAGCTCAAAGAGAAGTGCTTGATGAAATGAATAGTAAGAAAAATGATTATGCTGTTAGAGTGGCTACTAGAACTGGTAGAATGACTCAGGAACCTTTGTATCCTGAAGTCCACCCTAAGAGAATCGAGCAAGATTCTCAGAGAAATAATATTGATGTTCCTTGTTCTTCTAAAAGGAAGAAAAAGAAAAATGATAGAACTGTGCAAACTTCTAGTGAACCTATTGCTGAATCACCTGATAATCCAAATGATATCTCTATGCCTGATGCTGAAACACAAACTGGTAATGAACATGAACCTAGTGAAAATATTAATGATAATGTTCGTGATGATGCTCAACCTAGTAACGATAATGATGTAGAAGTTGAACCTGCTGTTGATCTTGACAACCCACAATCAAAGAATCAACGTTATGATAATAGAGACTTTGTTGCTAGAAAACATGGTAAAGAAAGAGAACCATGGGTTCAAAAACCCATGCCTTTCCCTCCCAAACCATCCAAAAAAAAGAATGATGAGGATTTTGAGCGCTTTGCTGAAATGATTAGACCTATCTTTTTGCGTATGCGCTTGACTGATGTACTCAAAACTAATCCTCATGCCAAATATATGAAGGATATCATTACTAATAAAAGAAAGATACCGGAAGCTGAAATTTCCACCATGCTTGCTAATTACACTTTTAAGGGTGGAATACCAAATAAACTTGGAGATCCATGAGTACCCACTATACCATGCTCCATTAAAAGAAATTATATTAAAACTGCTTTATGTGATCTTGGAGCCGGTGTTAGTGTTATGCCTCTCTCTTTATATCATAGACTTGACTTGAATAAGTTGACACCTACTGAAATATCTTTGCAAATGGCTGATAAATCAACTGCTATACATTGCCGGTATTTGTGAGGATGTGCATGTTGTGGTTGCAAACGTTACTATTTTAACGGACTTTGTTATTCTTGATATTCCCGAGGATGATAATATGTCTATTATTCTTGGAAGACCTTTTCTTAATACTGCAGGGGCTGTTATTGATTGCAACAAAGGAAATGTCGCTTTTCATGTTAATGATAATGAGCATACGGTACACTTTCCGAGGAAAAAACCTCAAGTCCATAGTATCAACTCTATTGGAAAAATTCCATCGATTATATTTGGAGGTTTGAATTTCCTCTTCCTACTGTCAAAAAGAAATATGATATACTTATTATTGGGGATGTGCATATCCCCATTGAGGTAACTTAGTGTTACTCGAAATTTTTCCGGTTTCATGATTATCGAAATGAGTTTGTTAACAAGACTTGATCAACCTTGTTAGTGGATTCCTTTTGATGAGCATGAGATGGATGAAACTAGAAGCACAACCTTCTGTACCCTCTCGATACTTTCTGTTACTTAGTAGAAATAAAGTAAAAATAGTATGTTTTTTGTCCGTTTCCTAATTTATCCGTGCAATATAAAAATATCCCAAAAATAAAAGTCCTCAGAATGCCATGCCAATTTAATATGATTTTTTCGGGAATATTTGAGGATTTACTGTGCAAAAATTACCGCGGGGGGAGCTGCCACCTGGCCACAAGGGTGGAGGGCGCGCCCTACCCCCCTAGGCGCACCCCCTGCCTCGTGGGCCCATGGTGGCCCTCCTCCACTTATCCCTGCACCCATCTTCTTCCTCTTCCTCACACAAACCCGAAAAACCAACTCAAGCACGAGTTCCAGCCACTTTTGCTGTGATTTTTTGATCTCCTTGCTCAAAGCACCTCTTGCAAAACTGCTTGGGGAGATTGTTCCTTGGTATGTGACTCCTCAATTGGTCCAATTAGTTTTTGTTCTAGTGTTTTATTCCTTGCAAATTTGTGCTGCATAGGTGACCATGTTCTTGAGCTTGCATGTCAAATTTATATGGTTCCAAGTAGTTCTAATGCTTGATATAGGCTGTAGGCACTTGTAGGAGTAGTTGCTATCAGTTTTATTGAAGTTGGTTCACTCTTGTTTGAAGTTACTAAAAATTTCAGAAATTTTTCAGAGAAAAGCAATATGCTTAGGAAGATGTTCCAAGGTGGTCCCTCTAAGAAGCAAGGACCCAGGCTTGCTATGCGTGATGCTGACGAGGAACCACCAAGAGACGCTCTAGTGCGGCCTCGCGAATGGCCATCGGAAAATTTTATGGATCGTGCTGGAATCAAAGAAGAATTTAAAGCATATTTGCGTAATGCCGGTCTTGAGGACGTTGAGGCTGACAAATGCCCCCAGTATCATGATCTCACAAGCTCATTTATGAGGAGGTTTGAGTATTCATCTTCGCGTAATTCTCCTACAGTCATGTTTGATCTTTATGACAAATCTTATACCATGGACTTAGAGGATTTCACTTTTTCTTGAAAACTTCCATCATGGGGTAGTGCTAGGGATCCCCCTAAATCTGAATTTAGAAGCTTTCTTGCTAGTATAACTGTAGGGGAATCTAGAGATATAACGCAAGCTACCATAGGGAGCATTCACTTTCCTTCTATACATTATTTTGCTCTCTTCATAGGTAGATGCATAAATGCTAAGGATGAAGCATGTCACATGTGTGTCCCTGACCTTAGCATTCTCAGGAGTGCTGTGTTAGGAGACCAATCTTATCATATGGGAGCCATTGTAGCTCATAGGTTGCATCATAATAGATATAATGGAGATTTCTTTGGAGGAATTTATGCAACCCGCTTAGCTAATTTTCTTGAGATCGACATTCGTGAGGGTGATACGGAGTTGCCTCCTACATATTTAGATTATAACTCTATGGCTTTGCACCAGTTTGTCGAGAGGCCTGAATCACCTCTTTTATATCGACTAATCTTTGATAAACGGCGTGTTGTCCGTATCACTCTCCCTGCTCCTGACTTCTTTGATTACCAGGCAAACGGAAGATATACTATTACTAGAGAGGAGGCAGATGAGTACGAGAGGAGAGCGGAGGCAGCCCGACTCCACGCTCCAGATCAGCAGGCGATAACCGCTGCATCACAATATGATCCCAACTATTCTTCGTCGCAGTACGACCGCAGCTACACCTACGGGTACCCTCCAGGCTATCCCTGGCAATAGACCAACTTAGGCCAAAAGCCTAAGCTTGGGGGAGTACATATTTCCCACTGACATTACATTTATGTTCACACACACTCATTGCTAGATGTCGGTGCTCATACTCTTTCATTGTAATATCCATTCTAGTTTATTTTCTTTTTCCTGCTTTCTTCTTGTGTGTTTGTTAAACCTTAACAAAACCAAAAAAATTAGTAGTAGTTTATTTTTCTGCAGTAGTAGTAATTAAAAAAAACCAAAAAATATTTCCCGTACTTCTTTTGCTTGTTGGGATCTTTCCCGTGTAAATAGTTTTTTATTCCTTTTCTTTTTCTTTGGGGGTCACTAGGAGAAGACCATAATTAAATTGTCGAAGTTAATCTTATATGCATTATTGTTGATTTAACCAAGAGCCCATATTGCCTTGTCTTCTCCTGCTTATTGAATGCTCGCAGATTCCAGCTTAGTCCAATGCACGTGCACTCTTATTATTATTCACACCGTTCGATCGTGCAAGTGAAAGGCAATTATGATGATATATGATGGACTGACTGAGATTGGAAAAGCTGGTATGAACTCGACCTCTTTTGTTTTTGTAAATATGATGAGTTCATCGTTCTTGATTCAGCTTGTTATGAATAAACATGTTTGCAATGACAATTAGAGATCATAGTTTCTTGTGCCATGCTTGATTAGCTATGAGTTATAATGGTTTACCTTGCGTGCCAACATGCTATTGAGATGGTTGTGATGTGGTATGATGAGGTGGTATCCTCCTTTGAATGATTTGAGTGACTTGACTTGGCACATGTTCATGCATGTAGTTGAAACAAATCAACATAGCCTTCACGATATTTATGTTCATGGTGGATTATATCCTACTCATGCTTGCATCCAATGTTTATTAATTTTAATGCATGTACATGGCTGTTGTCGCTCTCTAGTTGGTCGCTTCCCAGTCTTTTGCTAGCCTTCACTTGTACTAAGCGGGAATACTGCTTGTGCATCTAATCCCTTAAAACCCAAAGTTATTCCAGATGAGTCCACTATACCTTCCTATATGCGGTATCTACCTGCCGTTCCAAGTAAATTTGTATGTGCTAAACTCTAAACCTTCAAATAAACATTCTGTTTTGTATGCTTGAATAGCTCATGTATCAACCAAGGCTGCCCTTATCTTCCATGTTAGGCGGGTTATTCACAAGAGGAGTGGACTCCGCTCCTCACTCACGAGAAAATGGCTGGTCATGGGGATGCCCAGTCCCATGCTTTATGCAAACTAAATCAAAATTAATTGCAAACAAAACTCCCCCTGGGACATGATGTATGTTGGAGGCACTCGTTGTTTCGAGCAAGCCATGGATTGATGCTTCTTGGTGGAGGGGGAGTATATACTTTACCATTCTGTTTGGGAACCGCCAATAATGTGTGTGACATGGAAGATATCGCCATCTCTTAGTTGTTATTTTGACAATGAAAGTATACCGCTCAAAATATTATTTATCTCTATTTCAAAACCGAGCTCTGGCACCTCTACAAATCCCTGCTTCCCTCTGCGAAGGGCCTATCCATTTACTTTTATGATGAGTCATCACCCTCTTATTAGAAAGCACTAGCTGGAGAGCGCAGCTGTCATTTGCATTCATTACTATTAATTTATATTGGGTATGACTATGATTGGATCTCTTTTACCATGAATTACAATGTCTAGTCAGCCCTTGATCTTTAAAGGTGCTCTGCATTTATGTTTTGCGGTCTCAGAAAGGGCTAGCGAGATACCATCTTGTTATATCATATTATGATTGTTTTGAGAAAGTGTTGTCATCCGAGATTTATTATTATGGTTCTCTAGTTGATTATGCTATTGATATGAGTGATTATGAGACTTGAGAATTATGGCAAATGTGGTTAGTTATGATCTTTGCTGAAAACTTGAATGCTGGCTTGACATATTTACAACAACAAGAGCAAACAGAGTTTGTAAAAGTTTTCTTTCTTTCTTTCAGTTTGTCAACTGAATTGCTTGAGGACAAGCAAGGGTTTAAGCTTGGGGGAGTTGATATGTCTCCGTCGTATCCACTTTTCCAAACACTTTTGCCCTTGTTTTGGACTATAAATTGTATGATTTGAATGGAACTAACCCGGACTGACGTTGTTTTCAGCAGAATTGCCATGATGTTGTTTTATGTGCAGAAAACAAAAGTTCTCATAATGACCTGAAACCCACGGGATGTCTTATAAAAAATAATAAAAAATCCTCGCCAAAGATGAAGACCAGGGGGCCCACACCCTGTCCATGAGGGTGGGGGCGCCCCCCCCCCCCAGGGCGCGCCCCCTACCTCGTGGGCCCCCTGGACACCTTCCGACGCCAACTCCAACTCTATATATTGGCTTTCGGGGAGAGAAAAATTGAGGAGAAGAAATCATCGCATTTTACGATACGGAGCCGCCGCCAAGCCCTAAAACCTCTCGGGAGGGCTGATCTGGAGTCCGTTCGGGGCTCCGGAGAGGGGGATTCGTCGCCGTCGTCATCATCAACCATCCTCCATCACCAATTTCATGATGCTCACGTCGTGCGTGAGTAATTCCATCGTAGGCTTGTTGGACGGTGATGGGTTGGATGAGATTTATCATGTAATCGAGTTAGTTTTGTCAGGGTTTGATCCCTAGTATCCACTATGTTCTGAGATTGATGTTGCTATGACTTTGCTATGCTTAATGCTTGTCACTAGGGCCCGAGTGCCATGATTTCAGATCTGAACCTATTATGTTTTGATGAATATATGTGAGTTCTTTATCCTATCTTGCAAGTCTATAGTCACCGATTATGTGTTATGATCCGACAACCCCAAAGTGACAATAATCGGGATACTTCTCGGTGATGACCATAGTTTGAGGAGTTCGTGTATTCACTATGTGCTAATGCTTTGTTCCGGTTCTCTATTAAAAGGAGGCCTTAATATCCCTTAGTTTCCAATAGGACCCGCTGCCACGGGAGGGTAGGACAAAAAATGCCATGCAAGTTCTTTTCCATAAGCACGTATGACTATATTCAGAATACATGCCTACATTACATTGATAAATTGGAGCTAGTTCTGTGTCACCCTATGTTATGACTGTTACATGATGAACCGCATCCAGCATAATTATCCATCACTGATCCGGTGCCTACGAGTTTTCCATATACTGGTTTCCGCTTATTTACTTTCCCGTTGCTATTGTTACAATGACTACAAAATACCAAAACTATTTACTATTGCTCGCACTACTCTTTTGTTACCGTTACCACCACTATCATATTACTTTGCTACTAAACACTTTGCTGCAGTTACTAAGTATCCAGGTGTTGTTGAATTCACAACTCAGCTGCTAATACTTGAGAATATTCTTTGGCTCCCCTTGTGTCGAATCAATAAATTTGGGTTGAATACTCCACCCTCGAAAACTGTTGCGATCCCCTATACTTGTGGGTTATCAGTGTCTATTCCCAACACATGCAAACCCTAGTGACAGCGCCAAAGCGAAAAGCACCCATGAGTGTGCCGCACCTCCATTATATATAGGCGTCCGTCACGGGCTCAACACTTGGGCCTCGCACGGACCCTAAAGCCCATAAGTCTACACGGCCACAATCCAAATATAGCTCGGATCACATCCGACCAGTGTCCTCGGATCCGACCTTGTAGGTTCCTTCCCTTAAGTGTGCAACCCCTTAGGTTCAAGTCGACTTGGTCGCAGTTCGGATCACCTCCGAACTGCACGGTTGGTAGCGGCCTCTAGCAAGGCATGCCGAACACCAAGAAGACTATGAAGCTGGTTAGCGAACCTGTACATCACACTTCCATTCATTTTGCCACACGATATATGTTGTCGAGCTCAAGGCGAGTCTGTCATCCTTGTGCTAGCCCGACCTCTTTCTCGTTCCAGTGATGCCGAACACTATCCAGATTATCTCATAATCCTTGTCGCATGGCCATGCTTATCCTGGTCGGATCACACGAGGGGCGCAGAGTATATCTCTCCTGGTCGGAAGGGCAAATCTCATCTTGCTCGACCATGTCTCGTAGCATGGGTTTGGACAAGCCTGAAACCTACCTTTGTAACTACCCAGTCACGGAGTAGCGTTTGGTCGGCCCAAAGCAAGTCTGTCACCATCCCGAGTACACGTGCCAGCTCAGGTCTTAGGACATAGAGCGTATGTTGTACTAGAGACTCACAGATGACATATCGCTGCGTCTCATAGTTGGGTCTGTCCGACTCAGACCTTATCTCGACTCGGATCCGACTATGTCGAATCCGACCAGACCTTTCCAAGTCCATATTATCCGGTTAGCATCCAATGCTCCATGGCTAGTGAGACCAAGCCATCAACCATGTCATATGCTAGTCTAGTTGGCTGCGCGTCCACACAGCCCTTTCGACTAGGGACCTTTTAGGTCAATTATCATACAATGCATAGTCTCACAAACAAGTCACGTACTTGTTGATACACATCATTGATAATGTCCAAGGACTATCTTTATTCATAAACACATAGGAAATATCATCTGACATGATTGCCTCTAGGGCATATCTCCAACAGTCTCCCACTTGCACTAGAGTCAATCAAATAGACATCAAATGCCCATAGCTCTAACGTGCCCCTCATGCTTGGGTTGTGGAAGAGGCTTAGTCAATGGATCTGCAACATTTGCATCCGTGTGAATCTTGCATAACTCTACATCACCATTCTTTACAATCTTTCGTATCAGGTGATATTTCTGATCTATGTGTCTGACCTTGTGGTGATTCCTCGGCTCCTTGGCTTGTGCGATGGCACCAGAATTATCACAATAAAGGTCCAACAGTTTTACCGAGGCTGGGAGAATACCAAGATCATCCAGAAAGTTCCGGATCCAAACACCTTCCTTCGCAGCTTCACAAGCCGCAATGTATTCGACTTCTGTGGTAGAATCGGCCAGCGTATCTTGTTTTGAACTCATCCAGCTCACTGCTCCTCCATTCATGACGTACACGAATCCGGACTGTGATCGACAATCATCTCTGTCGGTTTGGAAACTAGCATCAGCATAACCCCTTACGACGAGCTCTTCCTCACCTCCATAAACTAGGAACACCTCTTTAGTCCTTTTCAGGTACTTCAAAATAGTCTTTACCGCTGCCCAGTGACTCTCACCTGGGTTGGCCTGGTATCTGCTTGTTAGCCTTATCGCAAAAGCAACATCTGGCCTTGTACATATCATGGCATACATGATGGATCCAATTGCCAAGGCATACGGAATCCTACTCATCCTGCTTCGCTCATCAGATGTCGAAGGACTATGAGTCTTACTTAGCCTTATACCATGTGAGAGTGGCAAGAACCCTATCTTCGCCTCACTCATGTTGAATTGCTTCAACACTATATCTATGTACGTGCTCTGGTTTAAGCCAAGCAGCCTCCTCGATCTATCTCTATAGATCTTAATGCCTAAAATGTACATTGCCTCACCAAGGTCCTCCATCGAAAACTTGCCATTCAGTGACTCCTTGATCGAGTTCAGCATCGAAACATCATTTCCGATCAGTAGTATGTCATCCACATACAAGATCAAAAAAAACTATCAAGCTCCCACTTAACTTGTATAAACAAGAGTCCTCTTCGCTTTTGATGAAACCGAAACCAGTGACGACCTCATCAAAACGAATGTTCCAACTCCGAGATGCTTGCCTCAACCCATAAATGGATCTCTTGAGCTTGCATACCTTACTAGTGCTAGTCGGACTGACAAAACCCTCGGGCTGTATCATATACACGTCCTCGGTTAAATTTCCGTGAAGGAAAGCCGTCTTGACATCCATCTGCCATATCTTTTAATCGAAATATGCAGCTATAGCTAGTATGATCCTCGCCGACTTCAGCATCGCTACCGGTGAGTAAGTCTCATCGTAGTCAATTCCCTGAACTTGTCCATAACCCTTAGCGACAAGCCGAGCTTTGTGGATCTAAACATTTCCATCCACATCGGTTTTCTTCTTAAAGATCCATTTGCAACCAATGGCCGTTACGCCAGGCGGCGGATCAACCAAGTCCCAGACTTGATTCTCATCCATGGACTTTAACTCGGATCTCATGGTCTCCAGCCATGCCTCGGAATCTGGGCTCACCATCGCTTCTGCATACGTGGCCGGCTCGTCGCTTTCTAGCAACAATACATCGCGCACTCTGCACAATCTTTCCGACCTCCGTGGTTCCGGTGCCGCTTCCACTACGGGTTCCCTGACTGACTCTAGTATGATCTCATCACCCGCCGAGCTGTCCCCAAGTAGTACTCGAATTTCATCGAGTCGGACCGTCCTCCCACTGGCCTCCCGACTAAGAAACTCTTTCTCAAGGAAAACTCCGTTTCGAGCAACAAACACTTTGTTCTCTTCCCGGTTGTAGAAGCTATATCCCAAGGTTTCCCTCGGATATCCCACGAATATGCATTTATCCGACTTGGGTGTAAGCTTGTGTGATATAAGTCACTTGACAAATGCTTCACAACCCCAAATCTTTAGAAAACACAAACTGGGACTCTTCCTGGTCCACATCTCATGTGGTGTCTTGTCTACGGATTTTGATGGTACCTTGTTAAGTGTAAAAGCTGCAGTTTCTAGAGCATATCCCCAAAATGACAAGGGTAAATCCGATTTGGTCATCATAGACCGGACCATGTCCAACAAGGTCCTATTCCTCCTTTCCGACACGCCGTTTCTCTATGGCGTACTTGGAGGGGTGAACTGAGGTAATATACCTTGACTTTTCAGATGATCATCAAACTCTTGGCTCATGTACTCACCTCCACGATCAGATCGTAGAAGCTTTATAGTCTTGCCGAGCTGATTCTCAACCTCGTTCTAAAACTCTTTGAACTTCTCAAAAGTTTCTGACTTGTGCCTCATCAAATAGATAAATCCATATCTACTCAAGTCGTCGGTAAAAGTCATGAAGTACTGATAGCCACCTCTGGCAGTTGTGCTCATTGGACCACACACATCACTATGTATAAGTTCCAATAGCTAAGACGCCCTCTCGCAACACTTTGCAAAAGGAGACTTAGTCATCTTGCCAAGCAAGCATGATTCACCTGTCTCGAACGACGTGAAGTCGGAGAAGTTAGAAGCCCATCATCATGGAGCTTCTTCATGCGTTTCAGACTAATGTGTCCAAGCCGGCAATGCCAGAAGTACGTCGGATTTATCTCATTAGGCTTATGCCTCTTGACATTCACGTTATAGGCCGGTTCCTGTTCCAGATTCAATATAAATAGCCCATCAACAATGGGTGCATAGCCGTGGAACATACCATTCAAATAAAACGAACAACCATTGTCCTTTAAATTGAATTCATAACCCTGACTCATCAAACACGAGGCAGAAATAATGTTCCGACTAAGTGCAGGAATGTAATAACAATTATTCAATTCCAAAATAAAACCAGAAGGAAGCTGGAGCTGCATCGTGCCGACCTCCAACACAGCAACTCTTGCTTTGTTGCCGACCCTGATGTCAATCTCCCCTTGTGCCACATGCCTAGTTCTTACCAGCCCCTGCATCGAGTTGCAAATATGAACAACCAATCCGGTATCAAATACCCAAGAGCCACTAGGTATGTCAGCAAGGTAAATGTCTATAACATATGCAACAAGTGTACCTTTGCCTGAAGTAGCATTCCCAGCCTTCTTGCCATGCTCTGCAAGCCACTTGCTCTGATTCCTCTTCCAGGACCAGTTTCCTTGCAATGATAGCAAATGGTCTTGAGTCCGCATGAGACTTCGACAAATGGGCGGAGGTTACCATCTCCGTGCCCTTTGCCTTAGCCTTCTTCTTAGACCAACTCTTCTTGAACTTAGCCGATTTCTGCACCATCAACACTTGATGCGTTCCTTTCTTAATATCCTGCTCTGCCACCTTAAGCATCCCATGCAATTCAGTGAGATTCTTATCCATGCCATGCATATGGTAGTTCGAGATGAACGTCCATAGCTGGGCGGAAGAGAACCTAGAACTGCATCAGTAGCCAGCTCATCCAAGAGCGGGAAGCCCAACCGATCCAAAGCTTGCACATATCCGATCATCTTAATCACATGTGGGCTTAGTGGATCACCTTCCTTCAGCTTGCAATCCATCAAGGATCGCCAGATGTTGAACCTTTCGGTGCTAGCCTGTGTCAGAAACATGCTCTTGAGACTCTCGATCATATCGTAAGCCTCAACATTTTCGAAGTGCTGTTGCAAATCGGGCTCCATACAAGCCAACATCAGATAGCTGATCTCCGTTGATTCGTCAACGAGTTTCTGGTAGGCATTCTTAGCTGTGGCACTAGCATTATCAGCAGGTTCCTCTGGAAGTGGATCCTCTAGAAGTGGATCCTCTAGAACATGTTCCTTTTTATCATGCTTGAGAACAATTCTCAGATTTCTATACCAGGTGGTAAAGTTTGTTCCATTCATTTTATCCTTTTCCAGAATTGATTTCAATGCAAAGTTGGGTTGAGCTGGTGGTGCCTTTGATCTACAACAGAAAATATGCAACCACTAAGCAATGTGTTTATGTAGAGTAATTCTAGCCTTAAACAAAAATACTCCCACTAAAGTTGGCATCCCTCCGCAAACTTTCAGTGATTCAGGATCCGACTAGCACATGCGACTAGTGAGCTTTAGCATCACTGCTAGACAACATGCCTATCCGGTAAGCAACTCCTTGCTAATCGTATCTCTATACAACTCTTGTCGGTCAGGAAGGTATCTCATACCCCGGCCCCCAACCTTCTTTGCCACAAGGCCCAAAACCGTTTTGAAAGCCTTATCAAGTTAACCGGATGGAGTGCATGTCTGTGTCCGACACGAACCCTTCAGTTCAAGGACACCCAGCAGCACCTCAATTTTATGAGCCCACTACTAGACCTACTTGACGTGCAAAGGTGCAACATCGGGGATGGCAATTCGGTTGATATTCATGAGGGATCTTTCTACCATTCTAGCATGCATAGAAAACAAGAAGCATAACAATCACAAATAAACATATATTGTGAAATAGTATGGCTCCTTCATGGACGTTCTTACAGGTCGGCTCCGACTCCGATGACCATCTAGGAACTCCATCTTGTTTGTCACGCCGGGACGCCAAGCCAACAACGTGATCTCTATTATCGAACTACTACAACTAGTAATGAATTTTACATAGAGTCACAAGTCGACACGCAGGTCGTTATACAATATAATGACAACACTTTGGCTCCTGCCGGCTGACAAACATGACGCGCAGGCCATGTATAAATTACACACATGCATCACATACACATGAGCCATACTATTCACATCAAACCCTGCAAAACAAAGTTATGCATAGAATCGCATTTTACCGGTTGGTGTGATCGTGTACGAAATACAAGGCACTACGCACACGGCGGTCCCCATGTGCAGTTGATCTCATATCATATCTGAACTCCGATCATGCCGAATTCTCTGATCTGATCGATCTCATTGATCATCGTGAATCTGATTCGGATTTACGTCTCACTGTTAACCCCGATGGCGGATAACCGACCGGTAGGGGTAGATCATGTCACGACCTCATCGATCTCGGTTGACAGAAAACATAGCCTCATCGATCCCCATGTGCAGTTGATCTCATAAAGGAGTAACTTGGAGCCTGAACTCACAGGAAAATCATTACATCGGGTGATTTCGGTAGAACTGCACAAAAAGATTAGATGGACAGGTAATTATGCTGCTCCTATGTACTCCAAAGTTCACTCAGACAAGCATCGATGTTGACAAGAAGAAGTGCCTATATTCATTCGAGTATCAACCGACGTCAACCAATTGTCAAACTCCATGTATTAGGAGAGTTAACATCAAAAATATTGCTTGGCGCATAGCCCAGAAAAATGCAGTCCAGTCTTTGGTCCCAACTTGTTCCTTTTGGTTATTGACACATATGGTAGCGAACTGTATGGCATGGAGTCTAAAGATTCCAGACAAGTTGGCTGACGCGTATATTCATATGGCACTTAATTAGTCTGCACGCCAGGGATGCTCCATTTCTGTTGAACTCCACAAAAAAATTGGGTGGTTCAATTTCTCAACCGCCTCCTTTCTCGTCTGCAATGTAGAATTTTGGCGAGATACATGACCAAGATGAGCCCGTAAACTAGTTGGATGAAGGTAGTGGCCAAGTTGCTCAAACCTTCCTCGGCACGAGGCCACTATTTGAGGATAAACCTACAAGCAAAGTTCAGATTGTCTGTGTTTCCTCTTATGTACTCGAAAGTTTACTCGTACAAGCATTAATTTTATCAAGAAGTACCTCCGACTGAACACCATTTACCAGTATGCAATGTAGAATTTTGGCGAGCTACAAGACGAAGATGAGCTAGTAAGCTAGTTGGATGAAAGTAGTGGCCAAGTTGCTCAAACCTCCCTCCGCATGAGGCCACTATTTGAGGATAAACCTACAAGCAAAGTTCAGATTGTTTGTGCTGCCTCTTATGTACTCGAAAGTTTACTCATACAAGCATTAATTTTAGCAAGAAGTGTTAGGTTCTATGATAGGGTGCGTCAACTACAAATTAAAATTTTCCTACGCGTAGAACAACCAAGAACATGCTACGGGAGATGGATCACAGTTCGTTACCACTAGACGCGCAGTGCCGTGCTGCGGAAGAAGAGTTGGGGCAGCGCGTCCGCGTGGATCATTTCCTCCTCGTACGATCTCCCTCGAACAGCCGCTCGTCGGTTCCCACGTACAGGTTCGCTGGAGCAGCACAAGTGCACCGCCTCTAATGGTATCCGCGCATGCAGGAGGAACGTCGTGCGGCCGACTGCTAGGTTCGATCACACAACCGGCGGCGAGTGGAGGTGTCTATTCGCAACACATGGGCCTCGGACGGACCCTAAAGCCCATAAGTCCACATGGCTACAATCCGAATATAGCTCGGATCACATCCGACCAGTGTCCTCGGATCCGACCTTGTAGGTTCCTTCCCTTAAGCGCGCGACCCCTTAGGTTCAAGTCGGCTTGGTCGGAGTTCGGATCACCTCCAAACTGCACGGTTGGTAGCGGCCTCTAGCAAGGCATGCCGAACACCAAGCAGACTATGAAGCTGGTTAGCGAACCTGGACATCACACTTCCATTCCTTTTGCCACACGATATATGTTGTCGAGCTCAAGGCAAGTCTGTCATCCTTGTGCTAGCCCGACCTCTTTCTCGTTCCAGTGATGCCGACCACTATCCAGATTATCTCATAATGCTTGTCGCATGGCCATGCTTATACTGGTTGGATCACATGACGGCCCCAGAGTATATCTCTCCTGGTCGAAGGGGCAAATCCCATCTTGCTCGACCATGTCTCGCAGCATGGGTCCGGACAAGCCTGAAACCTACCTTTGTAACTACCCAGTCACGGAGTAGAATTTGGTCGGCCCAAAGCAAGTCTGTCACCATCCCGAGTACACATGCCAGCTCAGGTCTTAGGACATAGAGCGCATGTTGTACTAGAGACTCACAGATGACATATCGCTGCGTCTCATAGTTGGGTCTGTCCGACTCAAACCTTATCTCGAGTCGGATCCGACTATGTCGAATCCGACTAGACCTTTCCATATCCATGTTATCCGGTTAGCATCCAATGCTCCATGGCTAGTGAGACCAAGCCATCTACCGTGTCATATGCTAGTCTAGTTAGCTGCGCGTCCAGACAGCCCTTTCGACTAGGGACCTTTTAAGACAGTTATCATACAATGCATAGTCCCACAAACAAGTCACGTACTTGTTGATACACATCATTGATAATGTCCAAGGACTATCTTTATTCATAAACACATAGGAAATATCATCGTACATGATTGCCTCTAGGGCATATCTCCAACAAGAAGTACCTCCGACTGAACACCATTTACCAGTCTGTACCCTAGGTAATTAAAGTTCGTCCATGGAACATATTGGCTGTGATCTCAATCATTTGGATGCATAAACATACTGAACATGTGTATATCTAAATCTTTTTGTGAATTATCTATGAATATTGTTGTGTGATCTATCAATCATTTGGATCCATAGACATGCTGAACTTGTGTATATATGAATCTTTTGAGTTGTTGATAGTGAATGTTGGCTATGAATATGAACGTGTCCTGTGAACCTGAGTTTGATAAGAAAGTTTACCTTTTCGGTTGTCCTTGTGTGTGAACTTGTTAGTATGCGTACTGTGGGGTATGTGACGTGTGGGTGTCAATGGCACACCTTCTTCCCGAGAAGAATTGCACCTTCTTTGTTAGGGTAGCAACAGCGCATCAGCTCTTTTTAATCCTTTTGCTCTGTCTTGCCCCCTCCCCCGCTCAACCCCTGCCATAATGTCTTCGGCCTCAAAACAAACATAGTACAGCGTTGTTTTTTGGGCTTGATGAAAAATCGAGTGCTGGTTTCTGTAGGTTGGCCCGCCTAGCAAATGGGCTGCTGGTCCACCACGGACTGGGAGGCTAAAAATACAACTTGTATGGTGTAGAGGCAAGTAAAACAACGCCATCGAGAGCCATCCACTGAAAAAATCACTCCAGATGTGCTTCGTTAGTCGTGCCGCCGGCCCCCTCTATAATCCAGTTCCCTCGGGGATCTCGTATCATTTTTTTCCAGAGGATGAACAAGTATCAGCTAGACCGAGGTTTTGTATTTTAACATGCGTAGCCCACGACATACGGTGACAGTGGTTTCAACTTATTTTTTGAGGTCCATACCGGCCTATGGGCTTTTTCTTAAAGATCGGCAACCCAATGTATTTTTAAACCACATTATATATATTTATCTTATTACTATTATTGTATATTTTATAGAGACTTATATATACATTATAAAAACATCCCATGTGTTATTAACTTATAAAAGTAAATGTTTAACACAAGTTGGCAAGGAAAATCCTAGTTGTTTTTCACTCACAGGCAAGGGAAATCCTGGTGATTGCGTACAAAAGCTTGCGGAGATTTTAAGGACCAATTTAATAATAATGCGCTCATTTTTATTTTGAGCAATAACTCGCTAATTTCTTAATTATGTATATAAAAAATGCGCCACTCCGGTTTATGTTTTATATTAATTGCTCCTTCTAACATAACATTATATATATAACGAGCCCAGCTAATTCGTGTATTTGAAGGAAGTGCAAATGGGCTGGGATTTCTTAGATAATATAAATGGGCCGCATTGACGCGAAATTATTTGTTCACCTAGCCTAGCAAATGGACTGCACATTCTAGAAAACATGGGTTAAGTATATGCCACATTTTTGCAGGCTGACATGTGGGCCAATAGGTCGAAGCCTACGCAGGGCGTTGTCAACTTGGTCGGCATGCACCTTCAAGCTCTTGTCTTCTTCCTCCAGCGTCGCCGGGACCGCCTGGTCCGGCCTCCGGCGGCTAGCGGCTCTGCTTGGCACGCATCGCTGCGAAGCGCTACCCCACAGCCGGCCAGGCTATCCATCCACCCCTCCACACCTCATGTTATTCTCCACCAACTGCAGCCCCACGCCGCACCAGAACCAGTTATAACCCTTCTTCTCCACTCAATCTGTGACTCCACTGCCGCGTCTTCCCATCTCTGAGTCGTTCACGTCCGGGGCCTCGCCATCGTCCACTGCATCGCTGCGCTCGGTGTGGCGTGGTCAACAAACGAGAGTCATCGGAAGAGGAATGTACGTGGAGAGCCTGACGGCTGGGACCCACGAGGTCCATGGTCGCACGCAAGGAAAGTTCCTCCTTATTAAGCTGAAAAAATGTTTCCTCCACCTGACAGCTGGGACCCACCGGCTGTATCTTCGCACGGAAGGAAGTGCCTCCTTGTTATGCAAAAAAATTATTCCTCCCGTTGACAGCTAGGACCCGTCAGATTTGGTGGCTGACTTATGGGCCTACTAAGCGGACGTGTACGCAGGGCTTTGTCAACTTAATCAACAAATGATTCTAGCAGCTTGACCGTTGGATGTTAATCCAAAAGCTGCGCTCCTTCTTCAACCTCTGTTCTTGCTCCTGTCTCCCGTGGGCGGCACCGCGGCTGTGCTACCGCGCACCCGAACCAGTCAAGTTTCCCACTCCTCTCCATCTGTGACTCCACTGCCCCGTCTTCCCCATCTCCGTGTCGTTCCAGTCTGGGGCCTCGCCGTCGTCCACCAGCCTTTGGTGCGCTCGGTGTGGTGTGGTCAACATGGTCATCAACCGAGAGTCATCGGAAGATGACTGTACGTGAGAGGCTGACAGTGGGGATGCACCACGCCCATGGATGCATGCATGCAACGGAACGTTGCGTGGTCAACGTGGTCAAGGAACGACTTCCATCGGAAGTGTACTGTACGTGGAGAGCCTGACAGATGGGTCCACAGCCGCAGCAAGGAAGTGCCTTCTTATTACACGGAAAATAATGATTCCTCCACCTAACTGCTGGGACCCACCGGACGGGTCTCCGTATTTCGCGAAAAAATGTTCCCCCCGCTGTCAGCTCGGACCCACCGGAAGTGCCTCTTTATTACGCAGAAAAAAAATGAATACTCCCCCTGCTAGCTGGGACCCACCTTGGTGGGAGGCTGACTTGTAGGCCTACCAAGTTGACCGGGATGGAGGGCTTTGGCAACTTAGTCAATATGAACGATTCTAGCTCCAATGACCGTACGATGTCCATCCAATGGCCGTAGTGCTTCTTCAACCTCTGGTCTTCTTGCTCCAGCCGCCCAAACTAGCGTCGGTCGTGCCGCGTGCTCCTGCCTCGCGTGGCCGGCTGTGATGCCGCGGAGGCCTCACCGCCCCCTACTATTCCCACCGCTGGCCAGGCCATCCCTCTACTCACCCACACCCCCTGTTATTCTGCGGCAACGGCAGCCTCACACCGCAGCCGAACCAGGGAACCCTCGTACTCCTCTCCGCGCGGGCTTCCACTGCCGCATCTTCCCCGGCTCCGCGTTGTCCCCTTCCTAGGCCTCGTCGTCGTCCACCGCCTGTTGCTCTCGGCGTGGCATGGTCAACGTGGTCAAGGAACGACTTCCATCAGAAGAGTACTGTACGTGGAGATGCTGACAGCTGGGTCCACGGCGGCCGCAAGGAAGTGCCTCCTTATTACACGCAAAATAATTATTCCTCCACCAGACAGCAGGGACCCACCGCACGGGCCACCGTATTTCACAAAAAAAACGTTTCCCCCTGACAGTTGGGACCCACCAGCTACATCTTCGCAGGCAAGGAAGTGCCTGACAGTCGGGACCCACCTGGTCTAAGCATACGTAGCATTGTCATTCTGGTCGCGAACGTGTACGTACATACAGGTCGATGTAGAGGCGTGCACGTAGCATGTACACGTACGCACAGCAGCCAGGGTGCAAGAAAGACAATACGGCCACGTACGTACATACGGGCAGGGTCTCGAATGCGTACTCGCGCATACGTACGGCCAGGGCTCGTGTACATGGCAAGGTCAGAACGGAGAAACTGCGTTGTCATCGTGTTCATGGGGAGCCAACCGGCTGGGTCGGAACGGAATGCGTCGTCGTGTTCATCGGGAGGGCTTGGACGGAACAACCGATGGAAACGAGGCCTGGCGTACTGCAGAATGGAGGAAACGGCCTTTTGTTCGACCGGCCATGGTCGAAACGGGATCCTATTCATCGGGAGGGGTCTGGCATACCGCAAAACGGAGGAAACGGACCTCCTACAGTCGAAACGGGGGTCCTGTTGATCGGGAGGGGTGTGGCGTACCGCAAAACGGAGGAAGCAGACTTGTGTTGGAGCGCTACGGTCGAAACGAGGGTCCTGTTGATCGGGAGGGTGTGGCGCATCGCAAAACGGGACTCCACAGGATACTTGTTCATCTCCACCGTCGACCCCTCCGGCCTCCACGGGCCATCGCTCATCCACCGTCGACCTCCTCCAGCCTCCACTGCGGATCGTTCATCCACGGGCTCCTGTTCATCCAGCCTCCACCGTGCGCTACTCCACCGGCTACTGTTCAACCAGCCCTCTCCACGGGCTACTGTTCAACCACCCCTCCATGGGCTACTGTTCATCCAGCCCTCGACCATCTACTATTCATCCAACCCTCCATGGGGTGGTCCTATTCTTCCGGCCCTCCACGGGGTCCTGTTCATCATGCCCCAACCGACTCGATCGATTGGGGTCCAGTTCATCCAGAGGCAGCATCGATCGGCTTCAGTTAGCAGCAGTAGCGAAGGAATTACTCGATCGGGTTCACTTAACAGCCATCGATCAAACGCTCGGGTTCAGTAACGCATAGCAAGCAGTGCAATCGCTCGGGTTCAGTTAGAGCCCAACGCCTCGCTCGGGTTCAGTTAGAGCCCAACATCTCGCACCCACGCGCATGCTTGTATGAGAGAAACGCGCATCGCTCGGCCCCCACCACCCACTGTAATCGGAAACACCCCGATATTTTCCTCGCCCTCGCTTCTACCATGATTTTTCCGTCATGGATGGCCCAAAGAATGTCATGCAGCTGCGTCTCCGGCCCGCCCAGGACGAAAAGCCCATTTTATGCCATGATTGTTGGTCATAGAAGTAGGACCCCACCACATCTATGATGATACCGGGTTCTGTCACAGTTATCGTCATAGAAGTGTCATAAGTATGACAGAATTTTTGTTCGTTCGGCCCAAAATGTCACGGATGTGTCTTTTTTTAGTGTGGGTGTGCATCCAACTCGCTTGCTCACGAAGACCTAGGGCAAATTGAGGAAGCCCAACATTGGAATATACAAGCCAAGTTCTTATAATGAAAATTCCCACTAGTATATGAAAGTGACAACATAGGAGACTCTCTATCATGGAGATCATGGTGCTACTTTGAAGCACAAGTGACAACATAGTCTTCATCAACCTTTCCTCACATGGGACAATGCTCTTATAATGAAGATCATCACACTTTGATTTACTTCTATACCTACAAATAAAGCAAGGTGTGTTTTTCTCCAGTTTTTTCATCCGTTCACCGTTGAAATTTATTTTTCTATCCAAGGTGGTACTAAATTTTTGTGCGTACATCAGTTTTTTTAGCAAACAAAATTTTTTTACTCAGCCCGCACATATTTTGGCCCAGCGAAGCGAGCCCACTTATTTGCCTGCCTATGTAGCCGCAAAAACATATTTCATGCCCTGTGTGGTAGATAGTTGAGTCGCATGTATGCCAGAAATTGGGCCGGCCCGGTTTTTTTCGTCCAAATTTATTTTTAGTTTTACGCTATTTCGTAAGTAATTTTTTTAAAAGTTCAGAATTTGATTTTCTGTCAAATTTACAGAAAATGTTTGAATTGCAATATTGTCTCCCCCTTTTAAAAAATGCTTGGAACATTAATTTATTTTTTCTTTCCGTTTTTTTGAAATTACTAAATATTCCAAAATTGTTTTGGATTTAAAAACATGTATTTTAAAAAATAATCGAGATATTAAATATATTATTTTTTTAGTAAAATGTTCACAGATTCAAAATAATATCTGCATTTATTAACACATTTATTAAATTGTTCTAGATGTTCAAAACCCGTTCCATTTTCAAAAGTTGGTCAAAAATTTAAATAAATCTTTGGCTTTTGATAAAAGGTTCATGTCTTCCGAAAATTATGTTGTTCCAGATTTTGTTTATGTTTTTTTTTTCAAAATGGACAAAATATTAAGAAACATTGTTTGTAATTTTAAAAAATGTTCATGTTTCCAAGAAGTTCAAAAAATGTTTTAAATCCAACATTGCACTATCTTCTTAAATATTCGCATTGCACTATGTTCTTCAATATTCGCGTTGGCCATTGGTTAGCGATGGCGTTTATTCTTTGTGGCTAGCGGCACATGATCCAGTAAGGTCAAGCGTTCAATCGCTCAACATATCATTCTTTTATTATTACTCGTGCCTTGCAAACATAGGTTATTTCGATGCTTGGCAGTGGGCTGGCCCAGACACGAACTGTTGTGCATCCCACACGCTATTTGATGCAAATATATTTGTTGTGTCCATTCCACACGTAGTTCTCCGATTTTTTCGGTTATCCCTGGGTTGGACGGACGAGCATCAAGAAATAAAGGGAACAAGGGGATTGAACTATGGACCTTCCCTATTGTGCCGACGGACAAAACCAACTCAGCTAGCTTGCAATATGATAGGAACAGTCCCATCTTGAAATTTTATACTAAATCACACCAGTTTTTATATGTCAATAAGGTGTCGGAAATAAGGAGGTTGTGTGAGAATAATGAAGTTCTCTCGACAATCAAGAGCAGAACGAGGGACTCCAGAAATTATTGCCGGAGGTAACTTGCACGTGCCAATAAAAGACAATATGATATTTGGCTAGAATGGAAAAAAATTGTGGGCATGTGCTAATAAAAAATTGTGAGCGCGAGAATAGTTTAGATAATAAACCCTAACAATGAAGGAACATTCATGCCTGGTCATGCGTTCATTATGCAAATGAAACCTAATTTATGAACTGCAATTAGTAATTCAGCCGGTTACGCCGTCGTAGGAGAAAGTAGTCGAAGCAACCCTGCCTCGAAGGTCGCCATGCTGTAACCAAATATGGGCGCAACCATAACTCTGTGACGGAGGTGGACCCGGAGGAAAAAAATTCCCGTTGGCTGGTCGCTGCCACGCCAACTAACCCCACCATTATCAAGACCTCGCGGGCCAAATATGACTCGTGAGAAGACCGCAGTTCCTTGCTCCGTCGCCCACCGCCATGGAGATTGTTTTCGATGAACACATCAATTATCTCTCCCACGGCTTCTTGCAATAAAAATTATCTTCCGTTGCAACGCACGGGCATATGTGCTAGTACAACTTAAGAATTACAACTCAATGCTTAGAACTAAATATGACTCTATGTGAATGACTCCGGCGGTGTACCGGGATGTGCAATGACTCAAGAGTGACATGTATGAAAAAATTATGAACGGTGGCTTTGCCACAAATACGATGTCAACTACATGATAATGCAAAGCAATATGACAATGATGCAACATGTCATAATAAACGGAACGGTGGAAAGTTGCATGGAAATATATCTTGGACTGGCTATGGAAATGCCATAATAGGTAGGTATGGTGGTTGTTTTCAGGAAGGTAATGGTGGGTTTATGGTACTGGCGGAAGTTGCGCGGCACAAAAGAGGCTAGCAATGGTGGAAGGTTTAGAGTGTGTATAATCCATGGACTCAACATTAGTCATAAAGAACCCACATTCTTATTGCAAAAATCTACAAGTCATCAAACAAAGTACTACATGCATGCTCCTAGGGGAAGGGTTGGTAGGAGTTAACCATCGTGCATTCCGACCTCCACTCATAAGGAAGACAATAAATAAATAAATCATGCTCCAACTTCATCACATAACGGTTCACCATACGTGCATGCTATGGGAATCACAAACTGTAACAGAAGTATCTCTCAAATTCACAATTACTCCACTAGCATGACTCTAATATCACCATCTTCATATCTCAAAACAATCATAAAGAATCAAACTTCTCATAGTATTCAATGCACTTCATATGAAAGTTTTTATTATATTGATCTTGGATGCCCATCATATCAGGACTAGTTTTATAACACAAGCAAATTACCATGATGTTCTAAAAGACTCTCAAAATTATATAAGTGAAGCATGAGAGTTCAACAATTTCTATAAAATAAAGCCACCACCATGCTCTAACAATATATAAGTGAAGCACTAGAGCGATATTGCCTAGCTCAAAAGATATAAGTAAAGCACATAGAGTATTCTAATAAATCACGATTCATGCGTGTCTCTCCCAAAAGGTGCTTACAGCAAGGATGACTGTGGTAAACTAAAAAGAAAAGACTCAAATCATACAAGACGCTCCAAGCAAAACACATATCATGTGGTGAATAAAAATATAGCCTCAAGTAAAGTTACCGATAGACGAACACGAAAGAGGGGATGCCTTCCGTGGCATCCCCAAGCTTAGGCTTTTGATTGTCCTTGAATATTACCTTGTGGTGCCTTGGGCATCCCCAAGCTTAGACTCTTGCCACTCCTTATTCCATAATCCGTCAAATCCTCACCCAAAACATGGAAACTTCACAACACAAAACTCGACAAAAAATCTCATGAGCTCCCTTAGTATAAGAAAATAAATAACCACTTTAAGGTACTATCGCATACTCATTATTTATTTATATTGGTGTAATATCTACTATATTCCAACTTATCCACGGTTCATACCCCCCGATACTACCCATAGATTCATCAAAATAAGCAAACAACACGCAAAAAACAGAATCTGTCAAAAACAGAATAGTTTGTAGTAATCTGTAACTCTCGAATAATTCAGTAACTCCAAAAATCAATCAAAATTAGGAAAGCCCGAGCAATTTGTGTACCAATCAAGAGAAAAAGAATCAGATCAAAATCATGTTCCTGTGAATTTTGAAAACTGATTTACTAAGTGCAAAAGTTTCTGATTTTCAGCAGGATCAACAGAACTATCACCGTAAGCTATCCTAAAGGTTCTACTTGGCACAAACACTAACTAAAACATAAAACCAAATGTAACTAGAGGCTAGATGAATTATTTATTACTAAATAGGAGCAAAAAGGAAAGAACAAAAATAAAATTGGGTTGCCTCCCAACTAGCGCTATTGTTTAACGCCCTTAGCTAGGCATTGATAATTTCGTTGATGCTCACATGAAACACAAGAATTGGAGCACAAAGAGAGAATCATATAGCATGTGAAAAACACATATAAGTCTAACATACTTCCTATGCATAGGCATCTTATAGGCAAACGACTTATCATAGCAAGCAAAAACTAGCATATGCAAGGAAGCGGAAGAAACAATAGCAATCTCAACATAACGAGAGGTAATTTAGTAACATGAAAATTTCTACAACCTCTCTCATAATAATTACATGTGGGATCATAAGAAAATTCAACAAAATAGCTATCACATAAAATATTTTCAACACGATCCACATGCATGCGAAGTTGACACTCTTCCAAAATAGTGGGATTAACATTAACTAAAGTCATGACCTCTCCAAACCCACTTTTATCAAAAATTTCATAAGATCGAATATTCTCCAAATATGTGGGATCTAAAGTTGACACTCTTCCAAACCCACTTTCAATAATATTGCAAACACTATTATCAATCTCATATTAACCATGGGGCTTAAATAAATTTTCAAGATCATAAGAAGAACTACCCCAATCATGATCATTGCAACAAGTAGTAAACATAGCAAAACTAGCAGCCCCAAGCTTAGAGTTTTGCATATCATCACAATTTAAAATAATAGAATTTCTAATAACATCATTGCAATCATGCTTTTTATTCAAGGAGCTATCGTGAATCTCTTGATAAAAAATTTCATCAGAATTTTAAGATTCACAAATTTCAAGCAAAACCTCATAAAGATAATATAATGCACTCAACTCACTAGCAATAGGTTCATCATAACTGGATATCTTAAAAAGATTAGCAAGTGGACGAGGATCCACAAATTTTTAGCAAGCGAAGATGCAAGCAAAAAGAAGGCACATGGTAACACAAGCAAACAAAAGATCGAACGGAAGAAGGGCAAACAAAAAGGCAAATGATATAAACCCATATTTTTGTCCTCGATGGCAACAATACAATACGTGCCTTTCTGCCCCTACTGTCACTGGGAAAGGACACCGCAAGATTGAACCCAAGCACTTCTCCCATTGTAAGAAAGATCAATCTAACATCATGGAGAACTTTGTATTGAGAATCAAAGAGAGAGAAGAAGCCATCTAGCTAATAACTATGGACCTGAAGGTCTGTGGTAAACTACTCACGCTTCATCAGAGAGGCTATGGTGTTGATGTAGAAGCCCTCTGCTATCATTCCCCCTCCGGCAGATCACCGGAAAAGGCCCCAAGATGGGATCTCACGGGTACAGAAGGTTGTGATCGTGGAAAAGTGGTTTCGTGGCTCTCCTGGATGTTTTCAGGGTATAAGAGTATATAGGCGAAGGAACTAGGTCAGGGGAGCTATGAGGGGCCCACGATGTAGGGGGGTGCACCCTACCCCGTTGCCTCGTGGCTGCCTTGTTGCGTCTCCGATTTCACCTCCAAGTCTTCTGGTTTGCGTTCGTTCCAAGAAATATCATCGCGAAGGTTTCATTCCGTTTGGACTCCGTTTCGTATTCCTTTTCTGCAAAACTCTAAAATAGGCACACAAAAAACAGAAACTGACACTGGGCCTCCGGTTAATAAGTTAGTCCCAAAAATAATATAAAAGAGCATATTAAAGCCCATTAAACATCCAAAACAGATAATATAATAGCGTGAAACAATAAAAAATTATAGATACATTGGAGACATCTCACAGTGTCAGGTCTAAGATGGGTGATGGCACACTGCCAGGCAGACCAGATGAGACTTGAGCTTCCTGGCAGGTTTTTGGACAAAAACTTGGTCGCCAAGTTTGGAGGGCCTCTAGAATGACATTAGGGCTGATCTTCTGGGGTTAAGATTTTCTTAACAGGGTACTGAAGCTCAAGAAAAATCAGCCTCATAGGATCAAGGAAAAGGGTACTTACTGTGCAAAGTGCATTTTGAGGCCAAAAGAGAAATGATTTTCTGTAGCAAAAATATCCCAAAAAGTTATGCAATATTTTTGCTCGGGAAGGTGGGCAAAGGTTCAAAGAATATTTGGGAATTTTCTCAAGATTTTAGGAGCAATAAAAATTAGGGTAGATTTGGAGCACAAGTTTCATAATTAAGTTTCAGAAAAGAAAATGAATCCTTGGGTCATTTTGGGATTTTTTTTCAGAGAGAGAATGATGAGTGAGAGATGGATGCGTCACTTGGGTGAAAATCAAGGACATGCCCAAGTGTTTAAGTCCATATGAAGTGATTCAAAACCCCAAATTCAAAGCAGAAACAAATTAAGTCCAGAAAGAGAGAGAAGGCAAAAACCAGGCTGTCACACTTCAATATGCAAGGGATGGAGAAGTCCATTCCTGAGTAATATTCAATGCTGAAATCAGCGGAGGTGGAGATCAAGAAGGAACATCAAGTGTTGATGGTGAATAAGGCCACTAGTTTCAAGAAAGGCAAGGGTAAGAAGAACTTCAAGAAGGACGACAAGGGAGTTGCCACGCCCGGTAAGTCAGTTGCCAGGAAAAGCCAAAGAATGGACCCAAGCCTGAGACTGAGTGCTTTTATTGCTAGGGAAATGGTCACTGGAAGCATAACTGCCCCAAGTACTTAGCAGATAAGAAGGTCGGCAACATCAAAGGTATATATGATATACATGTTATTGATGTCTACCTTACCAGCACTCGTAGTAGCTCCTATGTATTTGATACCGGTGCGGTTGCTCACATTTGTAACTCAAAACAGGAGTTGTGGAATAAGCGGAGACTAGCGAAGGACGAGGTGACGATGCGCGTCGGGAATGGTTCCAAGGTCGTTGTGATCGTCGTCGGCATGCTACCTCTACATCTACATTCAGCATTAGTTTTAAACCAATAGTTGTTATTTAGTACCAGCTTTGAGCATGAACATTGTATCTGGATCTCGTTTGATGCAAGATGGATACTCATTTAAATCTAGACCTCAATGGTTTATTTTTATTGAATCTCGAATGTGATGTTACACATATTCATAGTGTGAATGCCAAAAGATGTAAGGTTGATAATGATAGTCCCACATACTTGTGGCACTGCCGCCTTGGTCATATTGGTGTCAAACGCATGAAGAAACTCCATGCAGATGGACTTTTGGAGTCTCTTGATTATGAATCATTTGACACGTGCGAACCATGCCTCCTGGGCAAGATGACCAAGACTCCGTTCTCCGGAACAATGGAGCGAGCAACCAATTTGTTGGAAATAATACATACTGATGTATGCGGTCCAATGAGCGTTGAGGCTCGCAGTGGCTATCATTATGTTCTCACCCTCACTGATGACTTAAGTAGATATGGGTATGTCTACTTAATGAAACACAAGTCTGGGACCTTTGAAAAGTTCAACGAATTTCAGAGCGTGGTAGAGAATCAACGTGACCGGAAAATAAAGTTCTTACAATCTGATCGTGGAGGAGAATATTTGAGTCATGAGTTTGGCACGCACTTAAGGAAATGTGGAATTTTTTCACAACTCACGCCGCCTAGAACACCTCAACATAATGGTGTGTCCGAACGTCGTAATCGCACTTTATTGGATATGGTGCGATCTATGATGTATCTTATCGATCTATCGCTATCATTTTGGGGTTATGCTTTAGAGACTTCCGCATCACTTTAAATAGGGCCCTGCCTAAATACGTTGAGACGACACCGTATGAATTATGGTTTGGCAGGAAACCTAAGCTATCGTTTCTGAAAGTTTGGAGATGCGAAGCTTATGTCAAGAAACTTCAACCTGAAAAGCTTGAACCCAAATCGAAAAAGTGTGTCTTCATAGGATACTCTAAGGAAACTATTGGGTATACCTTCTACCCTAGATCCGAAGGAAAGATCTTCGTTTCCAAGAATGGATCCTTTCTGGAGAAAGAGTTTTTCTCGAAAGAAGTAAGTGGGAGGAAAGTAGAACTTGATGAGTTACCCCCTGTTGAACCGGAGAGTAGCGCAGCACAGAAAGATGTTTCTGTGGTCCCTGCACCGACTAGAGAGGAAGTTAATGATGATGATCATGAAACTTCGAATCAAGTTGCTACTGAACTTCGTAGGTCCACTAGGACACGTTCCGCACCTGAGTGGTACGGCAACCCTGTCCTAGAAATCATGTTCTTACACAACGGTGAACCTTCAAACTATGAAGAAGCGATGGCGGGCCTGGATTCCAACAAATGGCTTGAAGCCATGAAATCCGAGATAGGATCCATGTATGAGAACAAAGTATGGATTTTGGTGGACTTGACCGATGATCGGCAAGCCATAGAGAATAAGTGGATCTTTAAGAAGAAGACTAACGCGGATGGTAACACTACAAAAAAATACACTTCCGTGATGATATGTGTTTGTCACAGTAGGTCACATTTTCTATCATGCATGTACATCCTTGATGATTTTATGACAGAATCAAGATAGTCATACCTATGTTGTCTTAGAAGTGTTCCATGACATTACCAAAATTATCATCACGGAAGTATCCACTTCCATGACGATAAATCGCGCGTCACAGAAGTGCATTCGTCAAGGGTGACCGACACGTGGCAACCACCGTAACGGAACGCCGTTAAGCTATCGGGTCCAGTTTTGGATCCGATAACCCGTTAACAACCCAAACCAATGGGGATTTTACACGTGTAAAATCATCATTGGCTGGAGGAAACACGTGTCAGCTCCGCGTTGGCACAGGTGTCACTCATCCAATGGGCGAGATGCGTCTATGATATGTTGACACGTGGACCGGCCCAAAAGTGGCCCATAAAGTTTAAATGGGCCGGTCCAACTAAAGGCCCACAAGATTTTGCGGACCATAATGAGACGACCCAGCTAAAGGCCCACCAGATTTTGCGGACCATAATTGGCCGGCCCAGCTAAAGGCCCACAAGATTTTGCGGGCCATAATAGGCCGTCCCAGCTAAAGGCCCACGAGATTTTGCGACCATAATGGGCCATCCCAGCTAAAGGCCCAAAAGATTTTGCGGACCATAATGGGCCGTCCCAGCTAAAGGCCCACGAGATTTCGCCGACCATAATGGGCCGGCCCAGCTGAAGGCCCACAAGATTTTGAGGACACTAGTGGGCCGGCCCATATTTAATCTGGTCCATTAACAACCTACCACGTTCCGGGCCTAATAAAGGCCCATATGAGATCTGGCCCATTAAAAGTCTACCACATTCTGGGCCAAATTACGGTCCAGATCAGATCCGGCCCATTAAGAGGATTTGTGCTAAATTATGGCCCATATCAGATTCGGCCCGTCAACTGGACGCTATGCTTATGGGCCCACTTGCTAAAGGCCCATTTAGTAATTTGGCCTGATATTAGTTTCGGCCTGTTAAACGACCGTTTAACATTTCGGCCCTATATTTATTTCGGCCTGTTAAAATCCCGTCATATAGTTGGGCCTAACTACGAACCGTTTTGCATCCGGCCTGCTCACAGTTGATAATCTAATTGTGCCAAACAAGGACCGAGACAATTTTGGCCTGGTAACAGCCCGTGATGTGATTGGCACAATCATGGGCCGGGGTCTATGTCGCCCTGGTGCCGGCCCATGAGCTGTTTGGCACGTTTCAGGTCCAACCTACTTTTCAGCCTCCTAAAAGCCCATTGAGTTTTCTGGCGAAAATAGGGCTGGAGGTCTACTCGGCCTATTAAAGGCCCGAATCTACTAGTGGGCCAGTTTACAATTAGGCCTGCTAACAGACCAAGATGACGGGGCCCATGATGCGGATCTGACAGAGTGATTTGCATGACGGCCCGATTACGTACCGTAATTTTACGGTTTGGCCGGTTTACAGCGAAGACAGGATATATATATACAGTAAAATAACTGCAGCATCGTGAATAAGAAAAAAAAACTAGACTATACAATAAAGAAATTATGGCATATTACATCCACTGGGCATCAAAGTTTGCCACTATGATAATAAAGCACAAGCAAACAGCAGATTACATACACTGGGCATTAAAGATCGCCACCAGTGCAAATAAACACGCCGACAAAATAATATAGAAAACCCACAGCACTTCAATAGAGTTCAAGAAAGGTTAGCCCTGCTCAGGAGCTGCAGCGCAAGCAGCTGAGCAAGCTGATGTGACTGCTCTTGTCTGACACTTATATCCTCCTCACTCTGAAAGATAAACAAGCAGACAGATGACAGGTTTTGCACATATAAGTATCAGTGCTGAGAATTCATCACATTTCTTACTGACGAATAAAGTGACATAGTTTAAAATAGCATTAACACAATATGGTATTGTTCAGGTCAAGACATGACAGGAAATGACATTGTGAAGGAGTTGGCAACTTCACGACACCACTGGATTACAGATCAAGAACTCATGGTATCAATGGTTAGTGTGCTATCAATTTATCCCATTTTAGATTGGCAAATAAAGAGATGGTTTAAATAATAGTAGAATGATATGACATTGTTCATAGTTAAAACATTGCAGAATATGACATTGTGCTATAGTGGGTAGGTTCAGCACACCACTGGATTACTTAATCAAGAACGAAGCATACATGCGGTGCAAAAGAAGATCACTTGCTCTGTATAGTTTAATTTACATGGTATGAAGAAGGAACTTGGTTGTACAACTAAAAACTTAAATTGAGAAGGACAAACTTTTGTTTATGAACTACATAATAAACTTTAAACATGCAATTTGATGCAAACACCAAAAATAAACAGCTATTGCAGTCATGCCTAACCAAATATACACAACAAAGTTTGAAGGCTTGAGAAGGACAAACTTACATTATTGGTGAAGACAGGCTCTATAAAGCCTTGTCCATGCAGATGGGGGGGGGGCAATTCAAGAAGTTTACCACAGAATCTTCTTCATAAGCATTGCCTTTATTCTACATTTTGTAAGAGTAAATAAAGATGTGATAATAAGAAAAAATGGAGAATATTTAAGATAAGATGAAGAGTGATGCTACATAACCAAGTACCTATAAATGTAAGTACAGCGATACAGGCAAAAGGAACAGCCAAGAGCAATGCAGAGAACTTCTTCAGTACCATTGTTGTTATCCAACCTTATGGTAAGAGTAAATATAGATCTGATGTGTAGAAAATGGAGGGCAAAGGAAAATAAGCTGCAGAGTGACGGTACATGAACAACTACCTGTCAATATAAGTACACTGATAAAGGACAGTAGGTACTTACAAGAACAATGCAGAGCTAAAAAAATTCATTGGCATTCGATATATTCTACACTAATGTAACCAATCATATAGATCAGATAATTTGGAGCGAACAATTGCTAAGCAAGCTATCATGCATACTGCTGTCACATAATGAACCAGGTATGTATGCAAGTACAGTGATACAGGACAACAGGTACTACCAAGAGCAAAGCAGCGGGCAGCATATTTTCGATATCCTGTCGTTCTTTTCAAACCTGAATTCTTCTTCGAGCAGATTTCTTGCAAAAAAGATCCGTAAGGCACATGCGGAAAAGTAGAAGTTCAGATTGTCATGTGATATCATAGACAGTACCTCATCCTAGGAACGAGACCAGTGCATAACAAGGTTTTTCCATTCAATGTCTTCTAAATTTACTATAGAAGACTTCACCGAAAATTCGTTTGTAGACTTGCCATCAAAGTGTGATTTCCTCAGGTAACACCGACACTGCTGCAATGCTTCCTTCAAAAGTGCAAGCAAGC
This sequence comes from Aegilops bicornis, assembly GCA_021605145.1. NCBI lineage: Eukaryota > Viridiplantae > Streptophyta > Magnoliopsida > Poales > Poaceae > Aegilops > Aegilops bicornis. Next base: position 546,340,054 of record CM038673.1, read on the forward strand.
TTTGCTCGTCATGACTATCCAGATTGACCCTCGCCTACTTACAACAATGTAATGTAAATCATTGATGTGTTCAATTAGCAGAAAACAGGAAAATAATCACCTTGAATAATACCACTTACACGTAAGTGGGACAAGAAGATGTGAAAATGGTGTTTGTCTTCACTATAATCATCCCATGATGGGAATATATGCACGTAGTCCCTAACAACATTGAAAGCATTGTCTTTTAAGCTGGGAATAACTGGAATGGGGTTCCAATCTGCAGGAATTGTTGTCTTTGTAGTTGGGATAGGTCTTCGGCCGGTGGACTTGCTGTACTTTTTGCTGGAGTGGGATTTTTCTGTGGTACGGCTGGTGCTATGGCAACTGAAATCGGCATACCTTTTGCTGGAGTGCAGGTCCTGTGTGGTGGGGCTAGTGGTGTGGCCAGTGAAGTATGGGTACAGTCTACTGGAGTCGGTCCTACGTTTTGTGTCACTGGATGTACAACCAATATAAGTGGGGTGATGTCTGATTTCGCCGGCACCACCACATTTTTCAAGGACTTTGCTGGTGCTCCTTCAGGTTCGGCCATCACCCTCTTCCTTTTTTATGTCTGATGCACAAGAACAACATTTTGGTGGAAAAACATGGTATGATGACTGAGGGAGTCCCGGACTAGGGGGTGTCCGGATAGCCGGACTATCGTCACGGCCAGACTCCAAGACTATGAAGATACAAGATTGAAGACTTCGTCCCGTGTCCGGATGGGACTTTCCTTGGCGTCGAAGGCAAGCTTGGCGATACGGATATGTAGATCTCCTACCATTGTAACCGACTCTGTGTAACCCTAGCCTATCCGGTGTTTATATAAACCGGAGGGTTTTAGTCCGTAGGACACAACAAGAACATCAACAATCATACCATAGGCTAGCTTCTAGGGTTTAGCCTCCTTGATCTCGTGGTAGATCTACTCTTGTACTACTCATATCATCAATATTAATCAAGCAGGAGTAGGGTTTTACTTCCATCGAGAGGGCCCGAACCTGGGTAAAAACATTGTGTCCCTTGTCTCCTGTTACCATCCGCCTAGACGCATAGTTCGGGACCCCCTACCCGAGATCCGCCGGTTTTGACACCGACATTGGTGCTTTCATTGAGAGTTCCTCTGTGTCGTCACCTATAGGCCTGATGGCTCCTTCGATCATCAACAACGACGCGGTCCTGGGTGAGACTTTTCTCCCCGGACAGATCTTCGTGTTCGGCGGCTTTGCACTGCGGGCCAATTAAGCAGGCCATCTGGAGCAGATCGAAAGCTACACCTGGCCATCAGGTCAGATTTGGAAGTTTGAACTATACGGCCGATATCCGCGGAGACTTGATCTTCGACAGATTCGAGCCGCAGCCAAGCGATGCCAGACCTTGTCTCGATGGGCATGATCTCGCTCTGCAGCCAAACAAAGGCCGGAGGCCGATCAAGATCCGGCCCGACCCTTAATCCGAGCCGGATTCCCCGATCGAGGACGGGTGGTTGGACACCGCCTCGGGGCTACAATCTCTACGATGATCGAGCTGAACTCCATCCCTGTCGCTTTGCGAAGACCTCGACTCTGTGGTGCCGGACTCAACCCTCCGCTACCGCCAATCGAATCCGATTGGGCGCCGGTCATGGAGTTCACTGCCGCTGACATCTTTCAACACTTGCCCTTTGGCGACATCCGGAATTCAATAAAGTCTCTCTCTTTATCCGGAGAGCCCTGGCCGAACTACGGTCAGGAAGGTTGGGATACGGACGGCGAAGAAATTCAACGCCCACCCACCACCCACTTCGTAGCCACTGTCAAAAGTTTACACGACGTGCTCGACTTCGACTCCGGAGACATCGACGGTATGGACGACGATGTAGGAGACAACAATGAGCCAGCACCTCTAGGATGCTGGACAACCACCTCATCTAATGATGTATACATGGTGGATACACCTAAAGGAAATGAAGACGAGGAACAACGGGACGCCACGAAGGATAAATCCCTCGAAAATCAGTCAAAACGGCAACATAAACGCCGAACAAAGTCCCGCCTCAACAAAGACCCAGCCATAAAGCAGGGTGAACCGGTGGACAACGAACAAGCTATCGAGCAATCGTCCGAACAAGAAAACTTGGAGAAACAATCTGTCCCCGACGAAGACAACAGTCCGGACGATCTGACGCCGGACAAACTATTGGAGCAAAACGACCTCCAGAAAAGGCTCGTCGCCACTGCGCGCAGCCTGAAAAAGCAGAAGCGGAAGCTCAAAACAGCGGAAGATGCACTCAGGATCAGATGGAGCAAAGTATTCAGCACCGCAGACAAGTACGGCGACAGTCGCCGAACAAAGAGCTACCCAAAAAGAAAGCTACTGCTCAGATTCGGATTTAAGAGGCCTTAGAGCCCCCAGAATCAAAAAGCAAGAAAGCCACCCGGTCGGATGGACGACCTCACGGCAAGAAGAGAGCGGCGAATGGTGCGGCACACAAGCCAATATGCGATCCGCATAAGGATTCACATAAAAAGGATGGCCCAGTTAGGTACATCTATGGGCTAAGAAAGCATGCTCGTCAAAGCAATGCAACACGCCAAAATTCCGAAGATCACGGCACACCCAAATATAGGGGCACCGCACACCCCCTATGTTTCACCGATGAGGTGCTGGATCATGAATTTCCAGCGGGATTCAAACCCGTAAACATAGAGGCATACGACGGAACAACAGACCCTGGAGTCTGGATTGAGGATTACATCCTCCACATACACATGGCTAGAGGAGATGATCTCCACGCCATAAAATACTTACCCCTTGAACTCAAAGGGCCAGCTCGGCATTGGCTTAAGAGCCTCCCCGAAAATACCATTGGAAGCTGGAGAGAGCTCGAGGATGCATTTCGGGCAAATTTTCAGGGGACTTATGTCCGCCCTCCGGATGTAGACGATCTATGTCACATAACTCAACAGCCCAGAGAGTCAGCCCGGAAATTCTGGAATAGGTTCCTTACTAAAAAGAACCAAATAGTCGATTGTCCGGACGCCGAAGCCTTAGCAGCTTTCAAACACAACGTCCGAGAAGAATGGCTCGCCAGACACCTCGGCCAAGAAAAGCCAAGAACAATGGTCGCACTAACAAGCCTCATGACCCGCTTACATGCGGAGAGGATAGCTGGCTAGCAAGATGCAGCACCAAATGACCCAAGTACATCCGAAATCAGGGATGGAAATGGGAAACCACGGCGCAACAAGGACCAGCGCCGGATTAAAAGGAACAGTCCAAAGAGCAAGGCAGTCAACGCCGGATTCAAAAGCTCACGGCAGAACAACAAAAAACTGCCCCTGAAGGACAATAGCGATGAGCTATCCAATTTCAACAAAATCCTGGACAAGATATGTCAAATACACAGTACTCCTGGGAGGCCTGCTAACCATAACCACCGAAACTGTTGGGTCTTCAAACAGTCCGGCAGACTGAACGCCGAACACAAGGGGCTCGACACACTAAGTGAAGATGACGACGAGCACCACAAGCAGAGCCCCGAAAAACAAAAGACTTCCCCACGAGAGGTTAAAATCATAAAGTCACTTCACGTGATCAAAGGGAAAAACAGAGCGGCACCCAATAAAATGCGCACCGCACACTGGTTGTCAAAACCAATCACTTTCGACCATCAGGACTATTCCGGAAATATCCGGAACGCAGGACGGACTGCCCTGATATTGGATCCTACAATCAACGGATTCCAATTTACACGAGTCCTCATGGATGGCGGCAGTGACATAAACCAGATATATCAGGACACAATCCGCAGGATGGGGATAAACCCAACCAAAATTTGCCGTAGCAACACCTCCTTTAAAGGAGTAATGCCAGGCCCATATGCCCATTGTACGGGCTCCATACTGCTAGAAGTTGTGTTTGGTTCATTCGGCAGATTCCGTCGCGAAAGGTTACTCTTCCATATTGCCCCGTTTAAAAGTAGCCATCAAGCACTATTGGGACGCGAAGCTTTCGCCCGCTTTAACGCAATACCGCATTATGCATCTCTAACACTTAAAATGCCCGGTCCACGCGGCATCATCTCGTTAAAAGGAAGTATTAAGTGTTACTCGAGCACAGAAAAACAGGAGACTGCCTTGACGGCCCCACAGGTATCCGGCTCTACTAGGCGAAGAACCCAAACTGGTCATCCAAACTTCGGACACGGCTAGACGAGTCCGGCCCCTACTAGCGGCACACCCCCATACAAGGGGCTACATGCGCGTATAACAAGAGACAATAAAGCTCAACTTTTTCTTCGAACCATACTTTGTTTATTTACTATTAAGTAAATATTTTGCACGATCCTTTTTCTTTTAAAACTAAGTTCCTCTCTTTTACAGATGAACAACGTGCTACACCCGTCTAGGATACGGCACAACGGAGACACAGGCGCAGACGTGTAGTAGGGACCCGTTGCAAGGATTCTTTTCAGATTAAGACCCTGCGTAAACTTTTTTTTACTGTCTCTTGTTGATATACATCCCCCGGTTCCTTACTATAATCAAGGAGGAGGCTGGCGTTTTGGCATTGACAACACCAGAATTTTTGCGCGTACCTGGACATCAGGGGCTTACGGCATTACTCTGCCCATTTTAATAAAGACCGAATACCTTAGGGAGTATTCGGCGTCTCGAGTTAGGACTTATATGCATCAGCTCCGAATCATGTCTTTGGTCAAATGTTGGGTTGCCCGGCTCCTGTGTTTTGCTGCCTTACGTTCCTTTTGCACGGCTAACGCGGCACCAGGAGAACCATCGCGATTGTGCCCGGTTCGCCGGAGAGCACCTTAGTGGAGAAAGCCGAAAACTGACTGTCATGATAAAGCGAGAGACTGGTCAACCACTCGATGACTTACAGGAATGTTTAGGATTCCCCTGCATTAATGAAGGACCGGTTTTCGGTCAGGCACATACGCACCCCGAATTCGGGAGAGTGTGGTGCCCCCAGGGGCTATATCGTAGCCCCACCCTCGAACTCCCATGGCTAAGTGAAAGTGATAAAGCATTATAGTCCGGTTGCCTGGTTTGCTACGCTATCACCTCCTTAACATGACCAAGACGTTGGATCAAGTGTGAAAAGGCGCTTTCTTTGCAAACACCCCCGCACTATGTGCGTGGGGGCTGAAGCCAAGGACTGCCATCTTTCAGGTTATATACACATATACATAAACGGCTGCACAGGGAGTAGTTTACTACTTGAACGCACAAGTATAAAAAGCTCTTATATTATATTGAAACATTGTTTTCACAAATCATACATGTCATCTAAAACATAATATCCTTCGAGCATCGCGTCTCTATTAAACGAGCGCCGGTAGGACTTCTTCAAAGTAGTGCTCGGCAGGTACGCTGGCTTCATGCGAGTCTTGGGATGCAACATCGGTGGCCTTCATCTACGCCCAAAGTATGTCTTGACACGGGCGAGCCATCCGCGCTCCCTCAATACACGCCGATCGCCTCATTTCGTCGATACGCGGTACCGCACCAAGGAACTGCTGCACTAAACTAAAATAGCTCTTCAGCTGGGGTCCTCCTAGCCACAAGTGAGTCAGGACATGCTTCATGGGAAAGCCGGACAACCGATTCAGTTCGGCCCATTCGGCCAACCTATCGGTCAGCGACAGAGGACGATCCAGACTATGGAACTGAGACCAATATAGCTCTTCCCTTCAGGCCCCTTCCGCCCCGAAGTGCTCAACTGCAGCGTCAAAGACTTCGCCGCCAAGTCCAGATAAGCATCCTCCGAACTCCACAACTAATCCAATTGAGCATACTTTGGATCTGTGTATTTTCTCCGCAGCAAAAACGGTTTTCCAGCCGCAATTCCCCCGGCCTGACTCAGGTCCTCCTTGGCAGCTCTCAACGCCGCTTGGGCACTCTTGGATTCGGCGGCGGCCTTTTTTAGGCCCTCTTGTTCCGCTTGACGCTCTTTTTCAAGAACCTCACAGCGATCGGTAGTATTCCTTAACTTTTTGGCCATATCGGCCATTTCCTCTTTGCTTCGGCAGTGAGAAGCCCGTTCGGCTTCTAGCTCTTCAGTTGCCTTTAAAGCAGCCGCATTACTAATTCGGGCCTGCTCTTTTGCTCGGGCGAGTTCCGTCCGCAGCTCCTCCACGGCAGCGGCACCATCTGCATTAAGCATACAAATAGTAAGACATGGGTGTCAGGCCCCCTTACCAGGTGTCCGCACAGAAGTCGCATACCTTGTGACTCGTCGAACCATTTATTGACCAGCATGATGTCCGCATCCGCCTCGTGAAGTCGCCGCATTAGTTCGGCATATTCATCAGTCAGGCTGGCCTCCGGACGCCCCGCCACCTGTTTAGGAGCGGCGATATGTTATAACTGAGAATTTGATCCTCGGCACGTTGTCAATTTTGACAACATACCGAGTCTCAGGGGCTACTATCTATACAGGGCGCATTTTATATGCATAACTGTCAGAAGGTATATCATTTTTACGTACCTCAAACCCCGTCATATTAAGCTTCTGACGGCTTCATGCAATCCGCTCTCCGCGGATGCAATTATTTCAATCACCGTACCCATTAGAGCACGGTGATCCTCTAAAATAGCCGCTCGCCCGAGCAGATCCTTCAGCTCCTCCGACCGCACACTACTTGGCGCCGGACCTTCCGGCCCCTCCGGACTTAGGGGAACCCTCCGCGACAACACCTCTGGGCCATCCGCTTCACACAAGGGTACGACAGGTGGAGGCGTTTCGCTCTCCATCATCTCCGGAAGAAGATCCCCCGAAGACGAGCTCTGCTGAGAAGGGCTGAGGTCCGAACTACAAGGTACAATTTCGGTTATCTTCATGAATAAATATAGGGATGTTCCTTATTTACAAGACCCTCCTTTTTAACTTACGGCTCATTTGGAGGGCTGACCCCTTGGGGAAATAATGCGGTTGGGTTACTTCCCGGCACGGACTCTTCTTGAAGATCCCTTTCCCCTCTTTGAGGCCTTGACCTCCGGATCTTCCGAAGAGGTCCTCTTCTCTCCTCGGAAGGTGGGACTCTTAATACCTCCTTCCTCAATGGCCTCCTTCGAAGAGGCAGTTGCTTCCCCGCTCCCCCCTTCGCCTTCTTCAAAAGGCGCGACCTTCAACATCTTGGTCAGCATGGGATCCGGCGTGGTCTCTGGGAGGGGAGCCGGACACCTTATTAACTTTGCCTTGGCTATCCATTCCTGTTCAACAAACGGCTCCTTTAAAGGGCACATATATAAAATAAATAAATGAACAGCTTGTCCGGTTACAGGACTACTTACTTGAGCATCTGGGCGATTGCAGCTTAGTCCAGCGTCCTCGGTCAAGTCCAGACACTTCTCTTGTGATCCGAAGAACAGTTTATATATCTCCATGGGCGTCGTGCCCATAAAATTTTGGAGAGCTCGTGGTCCCTCGGATTGAATTCCCACAGGCGGAGGGGGCGACGCCAGGCTGAAGGCGCCGGATCACCATAACCTGCGCCACTGCAACCAGATTGATTCCTCTTTCCTGGAGGTCTCGAATACGACCCTGCAGCAAGGGAATGTCCTTGGACGGCCCCCAGTCGAGCCCCTTGTTGACCCATGATGCCAGCCGCTGTGGTGGACCTGAGCGGAAGGCAGGGAGCACCGCCCATTTGATGCCCCTGGGAGCGGTGATATAAAACCACCCCCATTGCCACAAATCAAGCTCCTCTTGAAAAGAGCCCTCGGGCCACGGAGCATCAGCACATTTGCTTATGACCGCCCCTCCGCACTCTATTTGTTGCCCCTCGATCATCTTTGGCTCCACCTTCAAGGTCTTGAGCCACAATCCAAAATGGGGGTAATATGGAGGAAGGCCTCACATACAACAATGAATGACGAGATATGGAGGATGGACTCGGATTCAAGTCATGGAAATCAAGCCCATAATAAAACATGAGCCCCCGCACAAAGGGATCCGTCGGGAAGCCTAAACCCCGAAGGAAGTGGGACATGAACACCACGTTCTCGCCGGGCTCAGGAGTGGGAATGACCTGCCCTGGAGCAGGCAGCCTATGCGAGATCTCGGCGGTTAGCTACCTGGCATTGCGCAGCTTTAGCACATCTTCTTCTGTGACAGAAGAAGACATCCATCGGCCATGTCGGTCGGATCCGAACATCGTCGCAAGTCCGGAGCGCCTGAATCTGAAGCTTTGGGTGTTGGAACTCGAAGCGTGAGGCGAACTCGATGGAGGGTCTAAAAAGAAGAGGGCCTTGGTCTCATTATAAAGAGGTTGAATACCAAGAGCCCACCCCGTGGTCGATTAGGATTCGCCTTTGATAGAGGAGGCAGGCTAACGGGCCCGGTTGGGTTACCCACGTCCGTATTGATGAGAATCCCGGAATAAGGGGGCCCGATCTATGCTTTGATCGGACGTGCCAAGGAAACTGCCTCGCTAAACACCCTGAGGTGGAACAGTAAAAACGATTCATATAAAGGCCTGGCCGTGGCGTGATGTCACGCCATGGAATATGTCAGCAGATCTGTGCAAAAATTATTCTCTCTACGGTGTTATGTGGAACTTGTTTTGCAGAGCCGGACACTATCCTTGAGTTCAAAACCTTCTATGAAGTATTCGGAGGAGGAACCCGCCTTGCAATGCCGAAGACAATATGTCGTCATTGAAGCCTGGTTCAGGGGCTACTGAGGGAGTCCCGGACTAGGGGGTGTCCGGATAGCCGGACTATCGTCACGGCCGGACTCCAAGACTATGAAGATACAAGATTGAAGACTTTGTCCCATGTCCGGATGGGACTTTCCTTGGCGTGGAAGGCAAGCTTGGCGATACGGATATGTAGATCTCCTACCATTGTAACCGACTCTGTGTAACCCTAACCTATCCGGTGTCTATATAAACCAGAGGGTTTTAGTCCGTAGGACACAACAAGAACATCAACAATCATACCATAGGCTAGCTTCTATGGTTTAGCCTCCTTGATCTCGTGGTAGATCTACTCTTGTACTACCCATATCATCAATATTAATCAAGCAGGATTAGGGTTTTACCTCCATCGAGAGGGCCCGAACCGGGGTAAAAACATTGTGTCCCTTGTCTCCTGTTACCATCCGCCTAGATGCACAGTTCGGGACCCCCTAACCGAGATCCGCCGGTTTTGACACCGACAATGACAGAAGGAATATGTATTGATAATGGATGGGCATGGCATCTCGACATATATGATGAGTAAACTAAGCAGATGGCGGTGCAACAAAGTAGAAGAAATGCAAGACAACATATGCAAGATACGCGCAATAAATAAAACCTTGCCAAAATAGAACAGGCACCTTGATGGGTGAACAGGACATGCCATCTGCCTTTGACTCCTCAAGGTTAGAATAGTAATTAGGATCATATTCTGAACAAGAGTTAACAGGTGGGGAGCATATGAGCTTCATTGCATCCAGAATGGCACTCAATGCCTTGGTGCCAATTTTGTAAGTCATTGCAGTGTTTAGCTTCAAGAGTGGACTGCTGCTAGTGCGACACAAAGCAGCTACACAGATCATAGTGTAGATATAACGGGAAAACCTTAAGCATCAGAGAAAAATCAGCAAAGTGGAAATTGCTAGAATATATGTGCTAGTATTGCCGGTACGGCTAGAAAGGCTTCGGATACTAGCTCTCTTCAACTGAAGGTGCGGTACTGTTAATATCAGTGTAACTCTCAAAGGCGACACAGCTCCCCACATTTCCTTGCTATTCTTATAGGATTCAAGTGGGCAGGCCACTACAAATCATATTCCTATGTTTACAAAATCCTACGAATCAAAGAGGCCCGAAGAGTTCAAAGTGTCCATCACAACCGACCGTATAGACCTCTACACTGCAAATGTCCCTGCTCATCTTCACTACAAGGAACATACTGTACTACTATCATACTCCCTCCATTCCAAAATATAAGTCTTTGTAGAGATTTCCACTACGGGTCACATACAGATGTATCCAGATACATTTTAGAGTGTAGATTCACTCATTTTTCTCCATATGTAGTCCATGGTGGAATCTATACAAAAACTTGTATTTAGGAACGGAGTGAGTACTTATTAAAGAAGAACAGAAGAGGAACATGCTAAAGAAGAGCAAGCAGATTTTGGATAATAAAATCTTCGTTGCGCAGTGCCCTCACATGATGAACCAGAGCGCATTAAGAATGAAACTCCCTGGTGTCTCTCTATATGTGGTGCACGTGCTTTTCGAAAGTAAAGTAGGAACATTAGCTGACCAATTAAACGTTATCTGTTTTAGTAATATCAGCATCATATCAGATTTGTATTTGAGCAACAAGTTTGGAATTATGAGTGGCACGTTGTTTATCTTGATGGATTTAGGAGCCGTGCTAAGCAGGGACGATGATGGTACTGAATATAAAGGCTTGTCTGCATGCAAGTCGCGTGACTTTTGTCATTTGGCTCAGTCGACCATTTCAGGCGGTTGGATGAAGATCCTACATCTCCTAACCCTTCTTCTTCCTCGTCTCTGATTCTTCCCATACAGAACACCGCACGGGACGCCGGCCAGACCACCGGCCCCCACCACCTGTGTTCCTCCACTACGAACACACCCACCCCCGCCCCCACCCGCGTCGAGTTTTCTTCGTTCGGCGAGGCCCCACCACCACCCACCACAACCACCATCCCCACCCGAGCCCCTTCCTACGCACCGGCGAACTCTGGCGAGCTCTGAAAAATCGACTGACCCAATTTTGAAATTTAGTCTACTGTGATTTAACAATGTGGAATATAAAAGGGGAAAACCATAAGCATTGCGAGTATAGTGTTGAGCGTGCCATGGCGGATCTGAAGGTGCAAACCGGATAAAGGCAACTTCGCAACCAATATTTGCTTTCAACTAGCAAGTAAGTGATGGACAAGAAATCAGAGTAAAGCAGTGGCGATCTATTTTCTTGCTGCGATAAATAAGTTGAGCAGATACGAAAGAGTACCACCTCTGGTGCGGCGTCGTGTATGCATCTGCTGAGAATTTGACAGTGTTGTGGTAGCGATGGCTGTCGGCAGCGTGGAAGCAGATCTAGGAGGGTAGACGGTGGCGGCAGGGCACGGTGGACGAGACGGTCGTAGGAGCGGTGCCGGCAAGGTGGACGATGGCGGGGATGAAGCGAGAGGACGGGATGCAAGGATCCCGGTCCAAAGCCGTGGATGAGAGAGGTCGATCTCTTGCAATGGACGAGGCATCGGGGTATCAGCTCCGGCATGGTGGAGGAGGACGGCGGTGGATGGGGTGGCGGACGGAGGAGGTTGCGGTGGAGATGGTGTTTTGGCGCCCACGGAGTATGAATGGGGAAATGGAGGGAGAGAGGAAGGGGGAACCATGTCTTCAGGGCGCCCTTGTCTCAAATGCAAGGAAATTTACAAACTTAGCCCCCGTTTCAAATTTCCTACATCATAGCAATATTAGTCGGTTGGGGATAAGACGGTAATCCCTCATACACCGAATATTTGCCGACGAGAGTTTGTTTTTGGCGCCCACCGTGTATGAATCGGGGAGGGAGTCGATTTAGGTCGAGGAGACACTTTGTTTTGGCGCACATCGTGTATGAATCCGGGTGAGATGCGGTTATGTCACGTTTGATTGAAATTACAAACCTACCCCTATCGAAACCTGTAGAAATCAAGCCGATAGGCTTTGCGTGGCAGGGATAGGCATTAGTAATTTCCATCTCGCAGATTTTGGTTTCGGGCGGTTACTACAACTTTCCCCGCTTCTTCAAATTTTGCAGAGTGCACGTTTACCGTGCCTACTCAATTCGAACCCTGTTTGTATTCTATTTTTTCGGGCAGGATCCATTTTCGATTGGAATAAAATTCTATATACATCATTTTTTTAGATATACTTTCAATAGCACAACAAATAATTCTGCTCCTTTATATGTATAATATGATTTACAAATATACAATGATCTCAAAATCATAAGGTTGAATTCAAAATTTAAACCAAATTATGTTCTACTAAAATGTATGGATCAGTAATATCTACATATTAAATAACATAGATGTGTGTGAATTCATATGAGTATGCATGTTTGATAGATCAATTTTGGTTCGAGTATGGATTACATGTATCATCATCTCGAATTCAAATATTTGAATCCTTTTTATGTTGACTCCTTTCACGCCCATCTCTCTCGCATGCATGCTCCTTCATGTAGCTATCACTCTCTTTTCTCCAGCTCACTCGCATGCTCACTTCATGTTTCTCCTATCCTCGCAAACATTGTCTCTAAACGTCTCCCTTGAGAAGTGTCACACTCTCCCTATCATTATACATTACACGGTTTTCGTTATCTCTCACATCTCTACCGTTCTCTAGTATCACTAGGTACCTAAGATTTCTTTTTCACCACCACACACACAGTCTCCACTCATCTTATTCACTTTGTCTTTCTCTCTATGGGATTCTCTCACACACCCTATATGTCTCTCGATATGACTCATACCACTAAAATTACTCTCTCTCTCTCTCCTGCAGACAAAACATTTGTTGCGGTCTCCTTTACGTCTCCTTCCTAGACTGACATTATTCATTTGTTTACCGATCAGACAAACTCCCCCCTCTCCCTCTCTCTCTCACACTCACACACACACACAACTCCTGCTTCAACTCCCCTTCCCGACTACCGTCTCTCTCTCACACACAAAAAACTCTCGCTTTCGCACCCTCGACTCGTATTTCTCTCACAAACATTTATCGACTAGCCTCTAGATAGGTTTATACACCGGCACACTCGTGCTTCCACTATCGCATACATTTCTCTCTCCCGCTCCTTGTATCTATGTAGATTTTTCTTCCCTTCTTGAGACACGTCCTCTCGATCGTGCACACACACACACTATCGCCTCATTTTAAGCTAATACCTCTCGCACACACACTCTTTGTGTCTTTGTCACACATGCACTCTGTCCTCCTCCTCTCTCCCTCTCTCTCTCACATGGGATTTTTGCAACAACTAGCAAGATGCCCATGCGTTGCACGGAACATCAAGATGCATTATGAGTAGTTTATCTTGTGGGAGAAAAGGATGAACGAGGGAAGGCCTTATTTGCAAATGTGGAGAGGGGTTTGGGTATCTTTTTGCAAAATTGCCACAGTTTCCTTCCTATTCGTCAGATATAGATCGGATGGCCTATATTGTAGGATGGCAGGCACACCATCATCACCGACTATGCTTTTTATAAGAGTAGGGATAAAAAACAGAGTCAGTGATGATGGTGGGCCTGCCATCCTGCAATATAGGCCGTCTGATTTTATCGATGATAGGAAGGAAACTATGGCAATTTACCCGCACTCCTCTCCACATTTGCAGATAAGGCCTTCCCTCATTCATCCTTTTCTCCCACAAGATCTTGATGTTCCGTGCAACGCACGGGCATCTTGCTAGTAAGAGTAGAAATTAGACATATACCACTTCTCGAATCTTGAAACCAACAACATTCCTCCCTTATCTCATCAAAACCGCCAAAGGAATATATTTTGACTGAAACATAACATATTTTTAGTGATATAAGTATTTAAAAACTAGACTCTTTATTCTATGAAATCGGTGAATATGTATTAATCTACTTTGATCGTGTGGAAACGCATTGGCACATTGCTAGTAGTTATTACCACTATATAATTTTTTGGACACCAGACAAATGGTGGAGTACATATACAAAGAGAAGAGGCGCACGCACGCAGTCGGTCTCTCGCTGTCTCGCACACATGAGAGTTACGTAAAGGCACCGTTAACAAATTAACCCTAAAACCCTAGGTGCACGATTGATGCATGCGCGGGTACCGGGTACATGGTGGAGCACACCTTTGTAGGAATAGTCAGCTCGCGTGATAATTTGATCCGTAGGAGTTGATGGTCGGGACCACAGGTGAACGACCTAGAGGCGGTGGCTCGCCAGTTGCCATAGATTGAGTAACAACATTTAAATTATCATTTTTTAGCGGGGTTAAGAGTTCCAATTTTCAATGGTGCGTTATAAGTACAAAATAGTTTTTAGAATGATTAGTATGGAGCAAAAATGGAATTCATAACTACAAGTACCTCCTTGGCATATGGTTGTATGGGTTTATGTTGCGAGATGTTGAACCTGGTTGTTCTAGGGCAAATACTATGGTTTAGATGTTGGTTTTCAGAAATGAAAATCGGAAGGGGAAACCCATCTTTGATCAAAAAAAACTACTACCTCCGTTCTGGTTTACTAGTCCCCATCGTATTTTGGGTCAAAGTTTGTCCATGAATTTTACTTGTAAAATGTGAATGGAAAACAAGATTTTGGTATACCCAAACAAAAATGGACTGGAGGGAGTGATTGCTCTGACATGGACGCGACCTCTCATAGCGCAGGCATTGAACCGGCGCGCCTGCCAAGAGGGCCCCACTCGCTGCAGGCCCGGCCGAACATGCCTCCTCGCCGCATGCAAGCGGCTTCAGACTGCCCCGCCTGCTTCCATTGAATCCGCGCGTATGCCAGCAACACGTCCTTCCGCGAGCCGGCCCGCATTTTGGAACACAAAAAATGACCAAAATATAATTAATTACGCATGGTCTTGAGTTGGTGTGCTTGCACTGGTAGCGGGAACTAGAGGTTTTTCTTTATTTATAACTCTCCTCACATTTTTTTGGCTTTGAAGTGAATCATGGTTGTGGACATTATCTATGAATGTGCAGATATCTGTGAACATGAGTTTGATGTGGATGTTGAACTTGGAATGTCGGGCTTGCGCGTGAACTATACCATGTCCAATGCTTCGTCTGTTATTGTTTGGAAAGTAATTTCTGTTATTACATGACCAGAAAAACAATTATTTTGTGCCACATCAGTAGATGCACGGACATCACAACAGGCATGCTGACTGGATAAACATTTGTACCTAGCTATTATGAAGGAAATTTTGTATTGACAACAGTTTTAGATAGCAGGAGATGCCTAGCCTGCTCTGCCTCTGCTAGCTTATTTCTGGCTTCTTCCATCTCTACTTTGGCTTGGGTGAAGAGAGCATCTGATTTCTCTTTTCGCTTCTTCAGTAACTCAGCTACATTCTCAAGGGCTGCTGCACGCTTTCTTTCAGCCTTTACTAGAGCCACGAGGACACGAAGAGCTGACGACTCCACCTGGCTTGTGTGTAATCCAGCATCATCTGGGAATTTGCACCTTGTGTCTATTCCAGCATCATTAGGGAACTGGCACCTTGTGTGTAATCCAGCCTCATTTTGGAAACATGATCTCGAGGTTGACCATACTTCCCTCGCAGGAACTGCATCCTGACATGAAGTTACTTCTTTTTTAGATCAATACTCAGAGCAACCCAGACCCATTTAGTAGAAGCCACATAAACAGGACTCGGAGAAGTGAATTCAAAAGGAAAAAATATAAAAACAGACTACAAGGTGAGAACACCCACTTCCTACATCAAGCTAAAAGCGAAAGCATTAGGACGATTAAGACTCTTCTTATTAAACATCGAAGAACATGAGGCTAAGAGAAATAGAAACTACAACATATACACATCGAAGAACACGAGGCTAAACGAAAGTAATTGAAAGGGTGTTACGTACCAAAGCTCGCTTTCTGTGTTCGGTGCAGCTCCTCTTTAACTTGCCACGCTCCTTGAAGATGTCCCCAATATCCCGTGTTTGCTCTTCATTGCTTCTCTGCATGTTCACACTCGTGGTTTTAAAATCTCAACATGGCAAGAAAAATATACTACTAGTAATACTCACGCATCTTGTGGGCAACATTAAAGCACTCGTCTGCCATGTTAGAGCATCTCCAAGAGAATCGCAATACGTCGCGCTTTTAAAAAGCGTTTATAGTGTTGAGATCGAGAAGTAGAGATAGAGAGTAGAGACTAGAGAGTAGAGGATAGTTCTCAGCATAGATAGATAAAAAATAGATAATTCAACTACTCCTTGTCGTCCGACTCCTGCTAAGTGATGTCCTCCTCCGACGTCTGAATGCAGGCGTGAAGATACCGATCATCATTGGATTTCCAGGGCGACGCTGCTCCTAGCCTCATGTTGAATTGAGCGTCCGCTTTTCGCCTACGCTTGTCCTCGCGATAGGGGGCTCGCTCCGCCCTCCTCTTCTCTCTCTCCGCCCTCCTTTGCGCGTAGAACTCATGCTTGTTGATGATGTCATGCAGGAAGCGTTGGCGCCACATCGCCATGGCTTCCTCGTCCATCTCGGCAGCTCCCGCCTTCGGTTGTCGCGACGATCCTCGTCGGTGATAAGCCGCGGCAGAGGCGCGAGCTCCTGCGCCCGCTCCCGCGTCGGCACGTTGGGGAAGTTCAATGTTCTATGAGGCCACTGGAGGCGCCACGCCATCGCGTCTTACGCGCGGGCGGCCTCTCTGGCAGTGTCAAAATTGCCGAGGCCGAGGTGCATCCCGTGGAACCAGATCTCGGCGGAGAAGCCGCCGGAGGGCGCGCGGACGCTGCGGTATCCCCAAGTTTCCCGGAGACGCGGCGGCATGGTGGCCCGACGGCGGCGAGGCGATAAAGAGCGGGGAGAGAGCGGTGGCGAGGCACAGAGCGGGGAGAGATCGGTGGCAAGACACAGAGCGGTGGGAGGGCGTTGGATTTTATAAAGCGCGCCAGACGCCGCGCGCCAAAACTAGTGCACGCCCGGCCGCTTTTTCCCGCGCGTGCGATCCTTTCCTGACATCCCTGCTATCTCTACTCTCTTCTCTACTGTTATATATATTTATATTTAATATTTATCTCTAGTATTCTACTCTCTACTTTTTTTCTTTTAAAAAACAGAGTTGTTGATGATGGTGTGCCTGCCATCCTGCAATATAGGCCGTCCGATTTATATCTGACGGATAGGATGGAAACTATGGCAATTTTGCAGAAAGATACCGACACTGCTCTCTAGATTTGCAAATAAGGCCTTCCCTCGTTCATCCTTTTCTCCCACAAGATAAACTACTCACACAAATGCATCTTGATGCGTGCAACGCATGGGCATCTTGCTAGTTCTAAAAAACTTTCCATCATTTGCCACACTACTGTTTGCAGATCAAGAACCTACCCAAGCACAATGTGATACAGGAGCGACGCACAATTACAAGCTGATATTCTGTTGGACAATGGAGACTATAACCAATTACTTTTACAGGAACAATAGCAACCAGGAAATTTGAAGGGTAGGTATGAACAAAATTGGAACTGCACATGTACTGCTAAGTGATTCAATAGACACATTACCAGTCGAGGAGGAGAACAATGGTTGCGGCGGCCTCTGTGCATCATGGTCGGCAACGGGAGTCAGTTCATTGTCCATGACGGTTGCACTTCTGCGCTTGGCGTTGGCTTCCGGGAAGCAGATCCGAGACCGTGGAAGACGGTGCCGAGGAAGAGGCTCTGTGTACGACGACGACGTTGGACCGGCTCCAGTGCGGTGTACGAGGTCGTCGATGAGGCAGATGTGCTGTGGTGGACGAGTGCGCCGATGTAGAAGGGGAGGAGCACGAAGGCTGCGGTGCCGTGGAGAAGTCTATTCTGCGGCGGGGATAGAAAATTGGGAGTATTCAGGTGTGCCGGGGTGGGGTTGGCTAGGTAGGGTGAACCTGAAGTTACGAAAACAGCCCCCTACCAAGCGTCATCCGTAGGCCTGTTCCGAAGGCTATGATGGTAACTTCCCACTGCTCAAATCAGGGTCGCGGGAGATTTTCCCGCCGACCTCTAAATTTTGTGACACTGAACTCCCCGTGTGGCATGCTGGGTGATTCGGCTAAGCAACTAGTCAGTAGTACTAGTAACTACTAGTACTCCCTCCATTTTTATTAACTCTGCATATTAGTTTTGACCAAAGTCAAACTACCTAAAGTTTGACCAAGTTTATTGAAAAATATAAACATTTACCATAACAAATATGTAGATGTGAAAGTACATTCAATAATGAATCTAATGGTATTTATTTGTTATTGTGTATGTTAATTTTTTTTGTTATAAACTTTCTGAGAGTTTACAAAACTTGACTTTGACCAATGCTAATACACGAACTTAAATAAAAATGGAGGGAGTACACATTTGTTTTCTTAGTTTGTAGTGAATTAATCATTTGTTGTAATTGTGAAATAAATATATTAGGCTACTGACTTCGAATGTAATGGTCTATACAATTCAATAGTTATAATCATTGTCGAATTCCAAGATGTATACACTAGTAGAAAAGGGGCCTATTGTCCCGGTTGGTGAGGGCCTTTAGTCCTGGTTCATGAACCGGGACTAAAGGGTCAGTACTAATGCCCTGGCCCTTTAGTCCCGGTTCAATCCAGAACCGGGACAGATGGGCCTCCACGTGGCTTGTGGCTTGAGCCCGAGCGGGAGGGCCTTTAGTCGGTTGGTGGCACCAACCGGGACCAATAGGCATCCACACGCCAGCATTTACGTGGCTGGGGTTTTTTTTTTTGAAGGGGGGTGGGGGTCTTGGGGGGTTAATTTAGGTGTTTCATATATTGTGTTAGCTAGCTAATTAATAGAGAGAAGTGTCCTCTCTTTTGTCCGTGCTTGGTCGACTCTACGTACTATACATACGTATAGAGAGGACTAGCTAGACACGCTAGTTAGCTAGTAAGCAAACAAAGGAAACAGAAGATCGTCATGAACATATATGCATACAGAGAGAAGTGATATCGACCACCTCTCCTTCTCCGAGATTGGTCGAACAACAAGTTCTCGTATATCCGTCCGACACTACCGGCTACTTATATACATTAATTATCTTTTAGATATATAATCTCCTCACATACGGACGCGTGGTCCACATAGTATTCTCCGTCTTCAGCGATCACGTGGTCAAGAAAGAATGCCGCCAATTCCTCTTGAATTACTCGCATGCGATCTGGTGCTAGGAGTTCATCCCGCATCCGAAACATCTAATTTTAAGAAGGGGGTCAATACATATATATATATATATATATATATATATATATATATATATATATATATATGAATGAAACTCAACACAAATGATGGTAATAAATTAAAATTGTGAATATTGTTATTTACGCACTTCATATTGTTTGTCAGAGTAGCCCCGCTCACAGGTCGTGTGGCGGATCAACTCGCAAATGTAGTATTCACAGTAGTCATTCCCTCGTTCCTGCCACAACCACTTTACAAGGAATAGAGGTCAATCAAACTGATAATTAGCAAGCATGCTAAATGGTATTGGTGAAACTAGTGCTTGAATCACCAGGAGATGCGTGGAATATGCTACTATAGTACTTACTTTTGGGTGTCCAAATTGCAGCTTCTTCGGCAGTCCCGGAGCTTTTTTGGTGAATTTTCCCCAAACCCTGCCATACAAAGAAAACAATTACTTGATATCATAAATGAACAAAGTTGCTGATATGGTGGATAATGATCGATTTAACTTACTTCTCGAGTATTTCAGTCATGTCCGCATACTCCTTGGGATCTTTTCGTTTGGAGTCTAAGACAGTTACTACTCCTGCTCAAGCTTAATCTCTAGGAGAATATAGCGGTACCTGCGCCGCATGCATAACTCATCAATATTACATTACTATAACTTTGGACTAATAAGGAAACCGAATATGCCACAAGACAGTAACACTCACTTGAAGTTGTAAGGAAAGAGTATTATATCTTTGTGTTCATTTATTACCAACGATCGTAGCAAGTTGGCCTCGGTATTTTCGGCATGAAATTCAACCTCGATTGCATCTATGAGATATGTGTTAATGAACCCAATATCACCCACTTGTCTTTTCTTCAATTCGGCGATCTTCAATCTGCATAATATAGTGAGGATAATTATAAATACATGCAATGAAAGAGCTGAGTTATATAGAGAGACTTAATGACAGAAGTAGTACTACTTACAGATAGTAGCAGGTGACCGTTGCTTTATCGAGGGCCAATTGATTGAAAAACTGATAGAACTCCTCAAATGGAATAGGCAACAGTTCAATTCCAACGAGGTCATGCTCCTTTTTAACTCTCACATACAAAGTACTCCTCCCTCGGACTCTCTCGCAGGTTTTCATGTACCAATCATGCAATCTTCGCATTATCGTAGATAGAGATCTTTCATCTTTGATGAGAGGCTTCCCGTACTCGTATCTTTGTATCTGCACCTCCAAGAAATCATAATGTACATTGTCGGGCAGGTAATCTCCAGGATTGCCATAACCGGGCACCATCCTCGGATCGACGATGTCGCTAGCAGGCACCTTGAGCGGGGGGCACGATTGCTTCGCTTGTTCGCCGAGCTGGGCAATTTGTTTCCCAGCTCGTCGTTCTTTTATCCTTTGATCACTTTTAGTACTTCCCGACCTCTCCGCTTTGACAAATGCCTTTCCAATAATGCGCTCATAGTTGCCTTTCGGCGGAGACTTGGGTGGTTTTGTCAGGGTAGCCAGAGTGCGCTTCGCTTTCACCGGATCTACCTTCTCCTCCGGAGGTGGATGTCTCTTTGCTTTCAACCCTTCAAACCAGTCATCCACTTTGGCTGCGCGATCTTCGCGTTTTCCTCCTCAGTCGTCTCGTACGGTAACTTCTCTAGAGTCTTAAGAGAAGGACCTAATCTGTATCTCCTCCCGCCTTTGGCTATATTGCTAGACGCCAGCAGAGCAGGCGGAGCGGTTGTATTCTTTGCTTGCTTACGAGGTGGAGGAGAAGGACTACGACGCACCGGAGCAGCCGGAGCGGCGGCGGGTCTCTTCCGCCCTTGCTGACGAGGCGGAGAAGGAGGAGGCTGGCTGCTCGGGCGCCGCAAGACAGGCGAAGAAGGAGGCGGAGTGCCGCCACGCCGGAGAAGGAGCCGGCCGAGTGCCTTGATCGTCACTCACGGGAGGAGGAGGCGGTGGAGGAGGCGGAGTGCCACGACTCGGCCAAGGAGGAGGAGGAGGCGGAGGCGTCCAGTTCGGAAGGTTGATGAGATCCTTCCGCCATAGGCATGGAGTCTTCAGAGCAGAACCCAGCCTAGTCTCCCCTTCACCGGTAGGGTGGTCAAGCCGGAGGTCCTCAAATCCCTCCGTTATTTCATCCACCATCACCTTAGCATATCCTTCTGGAATCGGCCGGCAGTGAAAAGTTCAGTCAGGTTTAGTAGGATAAACAGAGCCAACAGCCGCCTTGACCTTCAAATTGCTCCATTCCGCCATAAGGTGGCAATTTTGAGACTCCATGATAGCATTCACGAGATAGCTGGCAGGAGCCGTCAAGGCATGCTCCGCCTGAAGAAGCTCAGTGGAAGCCACGCTGCTTCTCCGCTGAGATGGCGGGGTAACCGGGGAAGCTTCGCAGGTCGCTTTGCTGCATCGCTTCTCATTCCTCTAGCCCCATTACCCTTTCGCAGCGGCGCTGCAGCTTGGCTCGCTCCAGCTTTCTTCCTCCTCTCCTGGTTTTGTAACCCCCTGCGTCCGAAACCCAGCCTTCCACGAACGGAGCCTAGCGTGCCTCGTGTCCGTCTGTGGTGCTCAGGATTCCCGAGGGCCATTGTGAGCTCGTCCTTCTCCCTGCGCTGCTTGGATATATTGCTGAAGCCTCTTGACTGGTATGTCCAATTAATCATCCGTCCAAATGCACTTCCCTGATACAGGGTCCAAGGTTCCGCCAGCCCCGAAGAACCAAGTCCGACAACGGTCTGCAGGTTCATTGTCTACGGTTCGATCCCTTTATCAAGCAGATCATTCTCAGCCTTGGCCCACTTAGGCCGGGCTATGAGGTAGCCACCTGACCCCGTGCGATGGTGAATCTTCTTCTTCGTAGCATTTTGCTTGTTTTTCACCGACATCTTTTTACTCTTTTCCGATGTCTTATGGGCCACAAATGCGGGCCAGTCATCTCTGATCTTCTCATATTTACCCTTGAATTCTGGTGTCTCTTTTTTATCGACAAACTTATTCAGGTCTTTCTTCCAATTCCTGAATAGGTCTGCCATCTTCTTAAGAGCAAAAGACTTGATTAATGGCTCTATAACTGGCTTCTCCGGATCATCCTCTGGCGGCAGGGTGAAATTTGACTTCAGCTCAGTCCAAAGATCATTTTTCTGCAGATCATTGACATAAGACACCTCTGGGTCTTCGTTCATAGGCTTATACCATCGCTGGATGCTAATCGGGATCTTGTCCCTAACCAGAACCCCGCACTGAGCAACAAATGCCTTCTTTGTCCGGGTGGGTTCAATCGGTTGGCCATCGCGCGCGATTTCTATGATCTCAAACCTTTCATCCGAGCTCAACTTTTTCTTCGGGCCTCGTCTCTTTACCGAAGTTGTGCTCGATCCGGAGGGCTAGAAAAAAGAAACAAAGACGAGAGTTAATTAATATGTGTACATACCAAAACAATGAATGCATCAATTAGCTAGTCAACACAGGCTTAACTAATATATATACCTGGCCGGACTCAGTTCGGTGATCACCGGAGCCGTCCTCACGGTCTACTTCTTCACCCTCTCCTGCTTGCACCAGCATTGGGTCATCGGAGCCATCATAATCATAGCCAGCTGCTTCTTCACCCTCTCCTTCCAGACCATCGGTGTCGTTGAGAAACATCAACGAGCAGATGGTATCACTTCCTTCTGCGATTATGTCCCTCAACAACGCTTCTTGTGCTTCATCTCGGGGCGGGGTATCCATAGTTTCTACAAATATTTACAACATGGCAATTATTATTCAAACATGACAGATATGGATATATTAGTGGCAAACGTAGAACTAGCTAGCTAATCACAATAAGGAATCATATTAATTAGTGGCCTCGCTGCTGCTTCTCTCGGGTTTCGGGTGGCCTCGACACCGCTTCAAGGGTTAGGGGTGGCCTCGAGAACGTTTCAAGGAGGGGGTAATATCGACCCCCCCCCCCCCGCCCACGTGTTGAAACTATCGGGAGGGGGTCGGCGTTGAACACTACATCTATGTCCCAAAAGTGACGTGGGCATCGACGCCCGCGGTAGGGTAGAGGGTCGTGGATCGCCAAGTGGTCGAGGGTCAAGGGGTCGAGGATCGCCGAGGGGTCGGGAGGTTTCCTAGCTAGTGTCAAAGGATTCAACAAAACCATGTCTTCATCATTAGGCGAAAGTAACAGGTGCATGATGGTACGAAGCTCTCCAAAATTATTTTGGAACGGAGTCCTAGATAGGATAATTCACTTTTTGGTACAAAGTTCAGCAAGAACCTTCTGAATATCGTTATTTGGAAGGCCTTTGCTGAAATTCGTACAAAATGGCAAATTATCCTATCCGGGACTCCATTCCAGAATAACTTTGGAGGACTTCGTACCATCATGCCATGGTTACCGGCTAATGATGAAGCCATGGATTTCTTCAATACTTTGACACTAGGAAACCTCTCGACCCCACGGCGATCCTCGACCTCAAACCTCGACGACCTCGAACCCTCGACCCTAGGCGACCACAGAACCTCGACCCTCGATCCTCGACCCTAGAACCCTCGAACCTCGACCCTGAAACCCTCGACCCTTGACCCATTAACGACCCTCGACCCTCTACCCTAGTTCCCGACCCTCGACCCCTCGGCGATCCTCGACACCCTCGTTCCCGATAAAAATTAAGAAGAAGAAAAAAAAGAGGAGAAAAAAGGAGAAGAAGCTCCTCTATTCCTTCTTCTTCTCCTCTTTTTTTTCTTCTTCTTCCTCTTCTTCCTCTCCTCGTCTTCTCCTTATTCTTCTCCTTCTTCTTCTCCTTCTTTCTCTACTTATTTTCCTTTTTCCTCTCCTTCTTTTTCTTCTTCTTCCTTCTTCTTCCTTCCTCTTTTCTTCCTTTTCCTTATTTTACTTTTTCCTCTCCACTAACATAAAATGCACTAACCTAAAATGCAACAAACATAAAATGCACTAAATCGATCAACTAACCTAAAATCAGTGATAAAATGCACTAACCTAAAATCGATATCTACTAACAACTTAAAAAAATTAATACATATATCAAAAAAAACATCATCATATCATCAACAGAAAAAAATAGTATTTTTTCTAAAACTAGTATCTTTTGCATATATACATCAACATATATATACACAGAGAACATATATATAAATACATATATACATTTTTTGTCGGGGAAGCTGATCGTGTCCCACGAACACCTATGGGACCTTGGTCCCTTGTGGTTCGGAGGGGGGCGGAGAATGCACAAAGAGCGGATCGAAGCGATGCACACGAGCAGATTTACCCAGCTTCGGAGCCCTCCAGAGAGATAACACTCCTACTGCTGCTTGGTGGATTGTATTGTGTTCTTGCTAGGGAGCAATGGAAGCTACAAAACCTAGCCTGGGTGAGTGTGGCCTCGTATGAGTCGAGTGAATCGAACGAGCCGAACCCTTTCTACGTTGCCCTTGGGCCTCCTTTTATAGTCTAAAGGGGTCACCACAGGTGGCAACACATATGAGGGTACAAATGTAAAAACAGAGGTTGGTACACCAACTTGCACAGTGTACAGTGATCTATACCTAATTCTGACGGCAAGGGACAAGAGTAATAAATGCCCGTCCCCGTCGCTCGAACAGTGCAACAGGGACCGTCAAGTGCGCCTCCGTCCGCCACGATGGTACCTTGTCAGTGCCGCTTATCGCTGCTCCCCGCTGGCGACACAGCCCTTCGACACGCGTGCCCGGAATGGCCCCGTGGCGACACGTTGGCGGATGAGCTGGAGCGGAGATGAAGAGAGGTTGCCTGTCGCGGCAAGCACCTTGCTGCGGCTGAATCCTTGTCGTGCTTGGGAGCTTGTCGATCACCAAGCCTTCCCGGCAAGCTCCTCTTGCCGGGGTCTTGTTTCCTTCGTGCCTCGAGTGGCCTTCCCGGCAAGCTCCTCTTGCTGGGGCCTTGATCACTTTGTTCTTGAATGGCTCCAAAGGAGCCGCGGAAGATCTTAGCGGTCACCAGGCCAGCCACGCTGCTGGTGCAGAATCTGCAGTGCAGACGAGTTCGGGGTACTAGGGTACCCCTACTCTAGTACACCGACAGAGCCCCGGCCTGGGCCACACTGGCGCCAAGCTTTGTTGGGCCAGGCCCAAAACAGTGCACGGGCACGCGCGGTCTGGATTACGCCATTACTTGCCTTGGACCCACCACGTCCCCCACGAACGACACGCACCGGACGTGGCATTGTGGGGGAGATCGTGGGGGCTTTCTTTAATGGGAAAATCGGAACGCCCGCCCCCTCTCCCTCCTTATAAGCAGGGGGTACAGGGGCAGAGCGCCCACTTGCCATTGCTGTCACATCAGAAACCACCGCCGCTCCTCCCCTTCTTCTCAAGTCCAAAGAGAGTGACGCTCCGCCCCCCTCCCCATTGCCACCGGCGCCACCAACGCCGTCGGATTCCTCCACCACCTCCGCCATGGCTCCGAAAGCCGACAAGGGCAAAGGGGTGAAGTCGGCCGAGGCGCAGCGGCTCGCGGCGCTGCGGAAGGAGAGGACCCTCTTCGATCCGTTGCTCGACAGGAAGGAACTGCGGGAGCTGTATTATCTTTTCTGGTCGACGGCGACGCGTGCGCACCCGCGCACGAGGGTGATCTCCGCCGCCACGTCCGAGAAGGTTTCCTTCGGGTACCCCTTTTTTGCACTTTTCTTCCACTGCGGGCTCTGCCCGCCCTTTTCCGAATTCTTTTGCGATGTCATGAACACATATGGCCTCCGCCTCCTTGATTTCACCCCCAACGCCGTCCTCACCATGGCCGTGTTCGCACACCTCTGCGAGAACTGTGTCGTGGTCCACCCAAATGTAGCACTTTTTCCGCCATTACTTCATGCCCAGCAGAGAGAGAGGAGAACCGCTGTCGGGAGGAATTGCATGGATCTCGGGATCGGCAAGAAGGAAGCATATCTTGACGGAGAGCTGCGCAGCAAGTGGGAGGAGTGGAGAGCTGACTGGTGTTGGATCTTAGAGGAGGACCCGCAGCCTTTCACTGCCCTGCGCAAAACCCCCATAGTGCGCGGCAACGATTGGAGCAACTTGGTGCCGGAGGACGCCAAGTTGAAGATTGCCGTGACTAGGATCTTGCGCCTCAGACATGCCGGGCTGACCGTAGGAGCAGTTGGCGCGGACTTCCTTCGCCGCCGCATTGCGCCCCTGCAGGAGAGGGGGAGGCCTGCTTGGGAGTTGCAAAACGCGACGGACATCATGAGGTTGCGCCCGGGTCTGAACTGGAACTTCACCGTCTTGGAGCTGGATGGCATGCTGCGGGAGCTGTTCAAGCCTGATGCAGATCACCCCGAGTGGTTCATGTTGCCAAGGGGAGTCGTGCCATTGTGCAACAACTCGTCGCTTGACCGCATCCGCGCGATGATGCCGTTGCCAGCGATTCCCATGGAATCGTTCCAACTTGCGAGCCCGCCGACGACGTCGTGCAGCAGTTCTTCGACGACTTGGAAGAAGTGCCGATCCGTGGCCGACGAAAGCGTAAGCGGCTCACCCGCGACACCACCGAAAGGTGAGATGGCGCCAGACGCCACAAGGTTGGAGGAGGCGGCAGAAGCTGCTGCCGCCGGCGTGTTTGGGTTCACTATCGAGGAGGCAGAGACAGCCGAGGCGGCAAGCCTTGCCGACCAAGAGGAGTTCGCCGATGAGGAGGAGCAGGCCGAGCCCGACAATGAGCGGCGAAACTGCGGGCGCCTCCCCTCCGCCGTCAAGTAGCTTGCCGCAGGAGGAGCCCGCGGCCCCGCCAAGGAGACGCCTCCGCAAAACTGGAGAAGTGGCGGGGCGGCACGTGGGCCAACAGCCGCCTCGCCGCCCGACGCACTGTTG
The DNA here is from genome assembly GCA_021605145.1 of Aegilops bicornis. NCBI lineage: Eukaryota > Viridiplantae > Streptophyta > Magnoliopsida > Poales > Poaceae > Aegilops > Aegilops bicornis. Next base: position 546,366,866 of record CM038673.1, read on the forward strand.
CCGCGGGAGCGCCTCATGCCACCACGGCAACGGGAGCGGGGTCTTCTGGTGCCACGGCCCCCGCACCCGCCAAACGCCCGAGGGAGTCTACTCCTCCAATTCGTCGCGCTGGAGCGGAATTTGGTCTCTCCGCCCTCAGCTCCAAGGAAGAAGAGGAAGAGTAAGATCTTGTCGCTGCTACTTGTAATCCTTTAATTTACTGCTTTATCTTGTATCTGACTTGCTTCACTCTGAACCTTCTCTTTCTTCAGGACGCTGGCTCAGAGGGCATCGAAGAGGGCCAAGACCCCGGTGGTTGTCGTCTCAGACGATTCCCCTGTGGCGACAGGAGGCACGTCTGAGACTCCCTTGCCGGATCCGGCAACCCTTCAACAGAGCAGCCCCAAGCACAGCCCCCAGCGTAAGTGTTTGATCCATTTCTTACGGTTGGGTGTGCTTGGGTGCTCCTTCTTTACTGATTTCTGGCTTGTCTAATTATGTAGGAGCAGAGGAGCCTCATCAGGAGGCCCCGGAGGTCACTCCCGAAGTTCAGCCTGCTACAACTACGCCGCCGAGGGAGAAATCGCCGCCAAGGGAGCGCTCTCCGGCAAAGGAGGCCTCTCCGACAAGGGGAGCTTCTCCGACAAGGGGCAGCGCCGACGACCCTTCGGTGGTGGAGACCGTGGCTACAGATCCCATTGCAGGTAACTTTCTTACTTGAAAATCTCCCTTGGGTTCTCTTTCTTCTGTTCTTCATGAACATCTGCTCGACTGTTCTTTCTTTCTCTGATCATCAGATCCATCTGCCCGAGAGCCGATGGAGACTGAGGTTGCCGGCGAGGAGGACGCTCGCGGCAACAATGACGACGCCGCCAACATGGAAGAGGAGGCCGGCGCTGATGGGTCCGCCGACGAGGAGGCCGCCAAGGCTGCCGGTGCAGGCCGAGGGGTCCGGTGATCGTCTTGGCCCTGAGGCCGCAAGAGCGCCAGGCGCTGCACCGACCGCCGATCCCCCCGCCACCGATGCCGCACCAGACTCCGAAGAGCCCCAGCCCGGCGCCTATCTGAAGGCCGGCGAGGGTGTCTTTATTAAGCTCCCATGGGCGTCAAGCTCCAGGGCACCAGCCGAAGGGGAGACCTTCGACGCGGAACTGCTCGCCTCCGCCGGGCTGTCGCTGGTCGACGCTCCAAGCAGCAGCAGTGGCGAGCCTGAGGAGGAGCAGTTGCTGAAGAGGTTGTTGTCGCTCTATCGCGCCCGACAAGCCAAACTGGAGTCGCGGGAAGCTCTTGTCGCGAGGGCGAGAGCTGAAATGGAGAAGCGCGCAGAGGAGCTCCGGCGCGCCAACAAGGAAACTCTCCGGGATATAGCAGAGGCGCGGGAGCAGCTTGCTGAGGAGCGCACGGCTTTTATCTTGGAGAAGGCCGAGGTCGAGGAGCAGCAAAGGCTTGCCGCCAGAAGCTCTTCACAAGAAGAAGGTGAGCTGGCGCAGCTGAAGATCAACCTCGGCGGCTATGAGGAAGATCTCAGCATGAGCAATCAATTGGTGGGCCACTCCAGAGGGCAAAGGACGCCGCAGCTGCCGAGGCTGCCAAGAAGGTATTGGAAGCGAGGGTGGCCCAGCTGGAGGCCACCTCCGTAAGAGCGCCGAGGAGGTCACCGGGCTGAAGCGCGAACGCGACAAGGACGCCTACACTCTTGGCGAGCTGCAGGGTCGTTTCGCCGAGAAGATCAAGGAGCTCGACGCCGCCAAGGACTCCAAGGCAGATCTGGAGTTGAAACTGACCACCCTGACGGAGACGCTGAACGGCGCCAAGGAGCGGGAAACGGGCCTGCTGGAGAATATTAAGGCCAACGAGGAGCTGTTGGCGAACGCCGCGACTGCCCAGAATGATCTCAGAGATAGCATAATACACTGGACAGAAGGTCTTGTGGACACTGCTGCCGCCATCCATAATGAGTTGATGGAGCTGGGAATGGTGGATCTTGGGTACTCCACTGATGAGAACCTCCAACCCAGCGCCAAGCTCAGCCTATTCTTCAAGGGCATGTTGACGGGTCTCCAGCGGCTCCGGGAGGAGATCCCAAAGCAACTGGCCGAGGAGTCGCGCCAAGTCTGCGCCGGGGCTCTCCAGAAGGTGCTGATGAAGGTGGCCTTCCGCAACCCAGGCGTCAGCTTCGCCAACGTCCTCAAGTCCCTGCCTCCATCTGCCGACGTTGAAGCACTTAAGGCCCTTGTCGCACCCATCGTGGACAGTGTGAGCGGAGTCAAGAGGCTCGATGGCGACCGCGTGGACTAGGCCGCCAAGTTTATCCTTCTCTCGTCGCTGTAGATCATGTTTAGGTGAAAAATCTATTAGATTTGCGACAAGTTATCTTGTCGCAACTAGTTGCAGCACACTTAAGTTGTTGAGCGGCGATGCTGCCTCCGACAAGCAACCTTGTCGCAACTAGTTGCAGCACACTTAAGTTGTTGAGCGGACTCGAAACAAAGTAAGGGCGCAAGCTAGCCGCGAGTTGGTTCCTCCGCGCACAGGTTTTCCATACAAAGTACTATCGTTCGAGGAAGATAACTTGAAAATTTTAAAAACTGATTGCTTAAACTTAGTAACTTAGCTTTTCTATTGTTCGCTTCCCGGCCAGGCGATAGTTCCTCGAGCGACACTTGGTGGCCCACACCATTACCTTCTCCTTCCCCCCCCCCCCCCCGGTTAACTTGTGGGTGGATGAACCTTCCTCTTTTTTTGAGAAGAAAGAAGAGAAAATAAAGTTATGGAGCCTACTGGCTCGTTATCGCTTACCGGGTGTGGATGCTGCACAAAATGTCAGATAACACATGCATAATAATGATGAAAGCATGAAATTGACAAATTGTGCGCAACACATAATCTTTACTAATGCACGGGGTCTGCGCCCGGCTTTGTACAAAGGATTACATGCAACATCGGCAAGACTTGTACAAAAGGGTGGTTGCTGAGCAGGTCCGCAACCGCGCGCCCTATGGGTAAAACCCAGCGAAGATGCTCTATATTCCAGAGTTGCTCACGGAACGCCATCTTCGGTCTCAAGGCGGACGGTGCGGGCCTAGTGACTCGTTTCACCCGATAGGGGCCTTCCCACTTCAAGGCCAACTTGTTGGAATTCTTGGCGGATTGAACGCTACCGAAGAACAAGGTCGCCTTCCTCGAAGCTTCTGGCATTAACTTTGCGGCTATGGTAGCAGCGCAAAGCTTGCTGGTAACGAGCAGCTCGTACAGCAGCCTGAAGACGATCTTCCTCGCCGAGCAGCGCGTCATCTTGTCGCAGCTGCTCTTGCCCAAGCTCATCATAAGCGAGTACTTGAGGTGACCCGTATACGAGTTCCGTGGGGAGAACTGCCTCCGCTCCATAGACTAGAGCGAAAGGTGTCTGGCCAGTGGATCGATTTGGCATCGTCCTGATCGACCAAAGAACCACCGGCAGCTCCTCAATCCAGTTTCTTCCGCACTTGCGCAGCCTGTCAAAAGTTCTGGTCTTGAGTCCTCGCAGCACTTCAGCATTTGCCCTCTCTGCTTGACCGTTGCTCCTCGGGTGAGCAACAGAAGTGAAGCAGACCTTGGCGCCAAGATCTTGGACGTACTGCATGAAGGTGCGACTCGTGAATTGGGTGCCGTTGTCGGTGATGATCCGGTTAGGTATCCCAAAACGGCAGACAATTGACCTGAAGAACTTGACTGCTGATTGTGCTGTCACCTTCCTCACTGCTTCCACTTCCGGCCACTTTGTGAACTTGTCGATTGTGACGTACAAGTACTCAAAGCCCCCGACAGCTCGGGGGAAGGGGCCGAGGATATCGAGCCCCCAGACCGAAAATGGCCAGGACAAAGGGATCGTCTGGAGAGCTTGAGCTGGCTGGTGTATCTGTTTTGAATGGAACAGGCATGCTTCACACTTGGTTACTTGTGCCGTTGCATCCTGGAGGGCTTCTGGCCAGAAGAAACCTTGCCGGAAAGCTTTGCCGGCAAGTGCTCTTGCGCCAATGTGGTGACCACATATGCCTCCGTGTATCTCTTCCAATAGCTTCTGTCCATCTTCCCGGCAAATACACTTCAATTTCACTCCGTTGAGTCTTCTTCTGTACAGGATGTTGTCAACAAACTGATACATACTTGACTGCCAGGCTACTCTTTCTGCTTCTTCTTGCTCTTCGGGAAGTTCTCCTGTCTGAAGGAAATGGACGATCTGCTGCGCCCATGCTGGAGCCTGTGGCTCGACAACAAGGACTAAAGGCACATCTGCCGCTGCGGGAACATCAGCTTCCACGGCAAGAACCTGCGGCTCTGCCGGAGCTTGATGATCCCCGACAGGCTTGCCGGAGCAAAACTTGTCGGGAACGTCTGCTTCAACGAAACAAACCCTTAGGTTTGTCGGAGCAGACTGTTCCTCAGCGGTATTTGCGCTGATTTTGGGGACCTTCTTGGCGGCGGCTTCAGGGAGCTCTGCCGGAAAGTAGTCACCGGAAACCAACTTTCTCTTCTTGCTCTGTCCGGTTGATGGTGTTACAGTTGGTTGAGTCAGCTTGAGCACAAAAATCCCTGGTTCCACAGGTAACTTGAGTGCGGCGCAGTTTGACAGGCCATCAGGGATGTCATTCTGAGCTCTTGGAACATGTTCCATTTGCAGGCCTTCAAAGTGCTCCTCTAGCTTTCTCACTTCATCAACGTAGGCTTCCATCAACGGACTCTGGTAATCTTTGTTCACTTGGCGGACGACAAGCTGCGAGTCACCCCTGACGATAAGCTTCTTGATCCCAAGGTCTACTGCAATCCTGAGACCGGTAAGCAAACCTTCATATTCTGCAGTATTGTTTGTTGCTTGTTCCTTGGGAAAGTGCATTTGGACTATGTACTTGAGGTGCTCTCCGTTGGGTGCAATAAGCAGCACGCCGACACCGGCGCCTTGTAGCGAGAAGGCACCATCAAAGTACATCAGCCACTCTTTACTTGCTTCTTTGACGGGGATGCTCGTCTCTGGAATTTCTTCATCTTGCGTTGGCGTCCACTCTGCTATAAACTCTGCCAGTGCTCTGCTTTGGATAGTTGAAGTGCTTTTAAATTTGAGGCCAAAGCTTGACAGTTCCAGTGCCCACTCGACAATCCTGCCTGTTGCTTCTAGATTTTGCAATATCCTTTTCAGCGGAAAGCGAGTGACAACTGTTATCTCATGTGCTTGGAAGTAATGGCGCAGCTTTCTCGAGGCCATGAGGAGGCCGAAAAGCAATTTCTGCACACCAGAATACCTTGACCTAGCCTCGCAAAGGGAATCGACAAAGTAGACTGGGCGCTGCACCATCCTTTTCTGCGTCTTGTCACAATCCTTTGCAGATCCGTCCTTGTCGGGACCAGAGCTTGACGGCGAAGCCCCCTGCTTGTCGCTGAATGCATCTACCTCGGTTGCCGGCTCATCATCCGCCTCCCTCTCCGCTACTAACGCAGCACTAACCACTTGATTGGTTGCTGCTATATACAGCAGCAACTTCTCTTGTGGCCTAGGTGCGACAAGTATTGGAGTGGAGGACAGGTACCTCTTCAAGTCTTGCAGCGCAGCCTCCGCTTCGGGAGTCCATTTCATTGGACCTGCCTTTTTCAAAATCTTGAAAAATGGCAGGGCGCGCTCAGCTGACTTAGAGATAAACCTGCTGAGAGCAGCCACGCAACCGGCAAGCCTTCTTACATCCTTGACGCGCTTTGGTGCTTCAATCTGCTCAATGGCCTTGATCTTGTCGGGATTGGCTTCAATTCCCCTCTGAGACACGAAGAACCCGAGAAGCTTGCCGGAAGGGACTCCAAACACGCACTTCTCGGGGTTGAGCTTGAGGTTGATCTTGCGCAGATTTGCAAAGGTCTCGTCTAAGTCTTGAACCAGAGTTGCTTTGTCCTTGCTCTTGACCACTATGTCATCCATGTAAGCTTCTACATTTCTGTGTATTTGTGGTTCAAAGGCTTCATGGACTACTCTTGCAAATGTTGAGCCAGCATTCTTCAAACCGAAAGGCATCCGTATGAAACAGTATGTGCCACATGGTGTAATGAATGCGGTTTTCTCTTCATCCTCTTCTGCCATGAAGATCTGATGATATCCTGAATATGCGTCAAGAAATGAAAGCAAATCACATCCAAATTGTGGAGTCAACAATCTGGTCTATACGCAGCAAGGGAAATGGGTCTTTGGGACAAGCTTTATTAACATCTCAGAAGTCGTCTGAGTCTCCATTTCCCATTTGCCTTTCGTACAACTACCGGGTTGGCCAACCACGTGGGATGGAGCACTCCTCTAACAAGGCCTGCTGCTTCCAACTTCTTGATCTCTTCTGCTATGAATTCTTGGCGCTCCACTGCCTGTTTCCTAACTTTTTGCTTGACGGGCCATGAGGGACGAACAGCTAGGTGGTGCTCAATTACTTTCACAGGAGCGCCGGGGATGTCGATGGTTGCCATGCAAACACATCGACATTCGCTGCAGTGAGCAACGAGCTCGCCTTCCTATTTAGGGTCAAGCGTGGCAATCGATGGTGAAAGTACCACCAAAGGCCGTCCTCCTTGGCGGACACCTTCTTGGTCTTCGGCGGAGCTGCCATCTTCTTCTTACACTTGCCCGTGGAGCTCGATGGTGCGTCCTCGACGGTAGCGCAGCACTCCGAAGAGGTGCGCTTGCCGGAGTGGGCATCAGAGTTCTTGCCGGACAAGGTGGTCTTCTTCTTCCCCCCGGGAGCTTCAGCGGCAAGTGGTTTGCTATCTGTGGCGGCTGCTGCATCCCGGTAAATCTTGTCGGCACAGATAAGCGCATCCTTCTTGTCGCCATGGACAGAAATGACGCTTATCGGGCCGGGCATCTTGAGCAGGTTGTAGGCGTAATGAGAGGCTGCCATGAACTTGGCGAGTGCTGGACGGCCAAGTATTCCATTGTAGGGCAATGGGAAATCGGCAACGTCAAATGTGACCCTCTCAGTCCTAAAATTCAGTTCACTACCAAATGTTACTGGCAGTATGATCTTCCCTTTCGGCTTGCTCCTTCCTGGGTTGATTCCTTGGAAAGTACCAGTCTCTTCGAGCTCGCTGTCAGGGATCTGAAGCTTCTGGAGCACTGCGGAGGAGATCAAATTCAGGCCGGCCCCGCCGTCAACCAACATCTTTGTGACCTTGAGGTTGCGGATAGTTGGTGATACCAACATCGGCAAGCACCCGACCGAAGTGATGCGATCAGGGTGATCCTCAATGTCAAAGATGATGGGCGTGCTGGACCACTTCAGAGGTTTGCGCGACTCTATGGATGGCTCTGCTGCATTAACCTCACGCATCCATTGCTTGAGTTGGCGGTGCGAGGTATGCAGAGAAGCACCACCGTCAACACAAAAGGACCTCCGTTGCCTTCTGAAACTCCTGCTCGTCAGCTTCATCGTCTTCCATGTCTTCGTCATCGTTATCTTCGTCTTCTTCCTTGTCGCGGCCACGGGGAGGTCTCTCTCCTTGCCGCTGCTTGGCCTTTCCGCGGCGTCCGCCCCGGTCGGGTCTCTTCTTGCTAGCTGTCGCGGCACCTTCCTGGGCCTTTTCCTTGTCTCGCCGCTCGTACTCAGCCCTCTGTTGTTCAACGAGCTGTTCAACTTTCTTGCAGCTTTGGAGGTCATGGCCCTTGGTGCGATGAATCTTACAGTACTGCTTGCTGGAGCAGTCCTGCTTGTCGGCGGCCGCCACAGCTTGGCGTCGGTGTCAGCGGCAACCTCCTTGCCGGAGCCGCTAGCCTTGGCCTTGTTGGCGGCACCATCCTTGCCGGACTGCTCGATAACTAGTACTTCCTGGCTCTTCTTCTTTCTGTTGTTCCTCCGCCGGCTCTTCCTTGCCGGGGCGGTCTCATCGCTGTCAGATCCTGCTCCAACATTCTCTCCTGGGAGTCTTCTTCCCTCCTTAGCGCGTGCACACTTATCGGCCAGGGCGTATAGCTCACTAACGTCCTTAACTTTGCACATCGCCATTTCCTCCCTCATCCTGCGGTTCCGCACATTCTGATGAAATGCGCTGATTACCGCGGCAGGGTGGACATCTGGGATGTTGTAATGCACACGGCTGAATCTCTGGATGAATTTGCGCAGGGACTCTCCTTCCTTCTAGGCGAGCAGGTGAAGGTCACTCTCTTGGCCATGAGGCTTGTGGCCGCCTGTGAAGGCGCTGACAAACTGATGGCACAAATCCGCCCAAGAAGAAATAGAGCTGTCCGGAAAGTGCATGAGCCAAGACCTGACGTTTGGCTTGAGCACCAGAGGGAAGTAGTTGGCGAGGATCTTGTCGTCTCGTCCCCCCGCAGCCTGCACCGCAATGGTGTAGATCTTTGAGGACTCCGATGGGTGCGCCCCGCCATCATACTTCTCCGCACATCCGGCTTGAAGTTTTTCTTGTCGGGCCATCGGACTTGCCGCAGCTCACGGGTGAACGCAGGGCAACCTACCGCAGACGGCAAGTCACCTGGCTCCTCGGGCGCATGCATGTCAACAGCGGGCCTAACGCGCTGGTCGATTGACGCCTTGGCGCTTCTCTTGGCGCTTCGATCGCGGGTTCGGCGTCTTCTTCTTGCCGTTCTCGAAGAACTTGGCGCTGGTCGCGACGAGCTCGCGGATCCGACGACGCTGTGGAGTCGCTGTCGGGGTGGATCCGGCGAGTCGGCGATCTTGGCCTTCGGGAAGGGGAGTGCACGGTGGCTGCACCCCCGCAGGTCTCGTCACCACCGGCTCATGTCTTGTCGCCTTGCCGCGGCTGCGAGGTGCTTGGTTGCCGCGGGACGTCGCCGTTAGCAAAGCCGATGAGGCTCCGGATGGTGGCCCTCCACTCGTCGACCTTGTCGGCCGTTGGAGGGTAGTCTAAAAGCAGTTGGGCTCTCGCCAAGGCTTCCGCTGGAGTAGTGGGTGGCAACAGCGCATTTGAGCGAAGAACGGATGTGCTCGGACTCCTAACCAAGTTAGGAGGAGCAGCATCCCGCCCAAGTGACCGCATTCCCGGCAGACCGCATCTTTGGCGTGCATGCGGGTCTCGAGGGCCTCGGGATCCTCCAGCTTGGCCTTGATCGATCGAACGTATGGTGCTGCGGGCACCATGACGCTGTCGTTCCCGCGCCTCTTGAGAAGGACGCGGTGCGGATTCGGACGTCGAAGCTTGCGCCGCCTTGTCCTTGGACCTGGCGACGTCGTGGGCTCTCTCGTCGGCGCCGGTTCCTCCGCCAGTGTCTTCCCCACCACTCGTCTGCTCCGGTGGTGGTGGGTTGGATGCGGACGGCCCTGCTGCCGCCGAAGTCTTCTTCTTCGGTGGCATGCTGATGATGAGGATGAAGATTGTTGCTCGTGTGAACGCTGGATCGGGTTCACACAACCTCGACGGCCCCTACCTGGCGCGCCAAAGATGTCGGGGAAGCTGATCGTGTCCCACGAACACCTATGGGACCTTGGTCCCTTGTGGTTCGGAGGGGGGCGGAGAATGCACAAAGAGCGGATCGAAGCGATGCACACGAGCAGATTTACCCAGCTTCGGAGCTCTCCGGAGAGATAACACTCCTACTGCTGCTTGGTGGATTGTATTGTGTTCTTGCTAGGGAGCAATGGAAGCTACAAAACCTAGCCTGAGTGAGTGTGGCCTCGTATGAGTCGAGTGAATCGAACGAGCCGAACACTTTCTACGTTGCCCTTGGGCCTCCTTTTAGAGTCTAAAGGGGTCACCACAGGTGGCAACACATATGAGGGTACAAATGTAAAAACAGAGGTTGGTACACCAACTTGCACAGTGTACAGTGATCTATACCTAATTCTGACGGCAAGGGACAAGAGTAATAAATGCCTGTCCCCGTCGCTCGAACAGTGCAACAGGGACCGTCAAGTGCGCCTCCGTTCGCCACGATGGTAGATTGTCAGCGCCGCTTATCGCTGCTCCCGGCCGGGCGTACCCCGCCGACACGCTGTGTTCGGAATGGCCCCTGCATGGCGACACGTTGGCGGATGAGCTGGAGCGGAGATGAAGAGAGGTTACTGTCGCGGCAAGCACCTTGCCGCTGCTGAATCCTTTGTCGTGCTTTGGGAGCTTGTCGATCACCAAGCCTTCCCGCAAGCTCCTCTTGCCGGGTCTTGTTTCCTTCAGGCCTCGAGTGGCCTTCCCGCAAGCTCCTCTTGCCGGGGCCTTGATCACTTTGTTCTTGAATGGCTCCAAAGGAGCCGCGGAAGATCTTGACGGTCACCAGGCCAGCCCTGCCGCGGGGTGCTGCAACTGCCCGTGCACGAGTTCGGGGTAATAGGGTACCCCTACTCTAGTACACCGACATTTTTATAAAAATGCAAAAAAACAAAAAAACTAAAAAAAGGACATATAAACAGATATACACACATACATATACTCATACATATACATATAATCTGCAGGAAAAAAACATATATATGTTTGCAAAAAAAAGGGGGAAGAGGGGGGCGGTGCCGGCCCTGACCACAGCGAGGCAGAGGCGACGCGCTGGGGCAGCCGGAGCGCCGGGCGAGGCAGAGGCGGTGCGGGCGACAACATGCCGGGCGACGCTGGGCGGACACGGCTGGGCGGCAGGGTCGTGGCAGCTGGGGCAGCTGGGCGGCGAGGCAGAGGCGACCGAGGCGTAGGCGGGGCGACGGCGTGGGCGTGACGCTGGGCGGCGACGACGGGCGGCGCGAGGAGACCGCGACGGGCGGCTGGGTGGCGCAACATTTACGCCGGGTGGCGCGGGTGGCGATGGCGCTGGGAGGCGCGGGATGGCGTCGGAGGCAGGGCGACGACGGCGACGGCGAGGCGCAGAGGGGCAGCCTGGCGGCGTCGTCGGGGCGGGATCGAAGAACTGATCGAAATTTTTCACAAGTGTTGATTATATAGACGGATCATTGGTCCCGGTTCGTGGCACAAACCGGGACTAATGCTCCCCTTTAGTCCCGGTTGGTGCCACCAACCGGGACCAAAGGCCTCTTTTCAGCAGCCCAAAGGGCGGGAAGCGGCAGCCTTTGGTCCCGGTTGGTGGCACCAACCGGGACTAAAGGGGGGCATTAGTCCCGGTTTGTGCCACGAACCGGGACCAATGCCACCTTTAGTCCCGGTTGGTGGCACCAACCGGGACCAAAGGCCTTGTGCTGCCCCGCACCAAAAAGTTTAGTCCCACCTCGCTAGTTGAGAGGGCTCGAGAGTGGTTTATAAGCGCTGTTGCGCCCACCCTCTCGAGCTCCTCTCAACTGCAGGCTTTCGGGCCTAATCTGTCACTAGCTATGTGCCTGTGGGCCTCTTGGGCCTCCTGCGGGCCTGAATCTGGCCCATGTAGGGTTTCTAGTCGAAATTCAGGCCGTGGGGGGCCCGGTAGTGACACTATTTTATTTTTTCCAGTTTTTTGTTTTGTTTTCTGCATTATTTATTTTTGTTGTTTTTTGCTTTATTTTTAGTTCTTTTTTCTTTTAGTTTTAGAAAAATTATAAACTTTCTGTTAGTGCCATTAGTTTTCATATTTGAAAACACTTTTTTTGTTTTCTTTGTAGCTTTATTTATTTTATTTTGTTTCTACTTACAACAAAATACTTATTGTTGCTATTTTATTTTTTTTCCAGTTTTTTTGCTTTGTTTTCTACATTATTTATTTTTTGTTGCTTTATTTTTTAAGTCTTTTTTCTTTTAGTTTTAGAAAAATTATAAACTTTCTGTTAGTGCCATTAGTTTTCAAATTTGAAAACACTTTTTTTATTTTCTTTGTTGCTTTATTTATTTTATTTTGTTTCTACTTACAACAAAATACTTATTGTTGCTATTTTTTTTCTAGTTTTTTTGTTTTGTTTTCTGCATTATTTATTTTTTTTTGTTTTTTGCTTTATTTTTTAATTATTTTTGCTTTTAGTTTTAGAAAAGTTATAAACTTTCTGTTAGTGCCATTAGTTTTCAAATTTGAAAACACTGTTTTTGTTTTCTTTGTTGCTTTATTTATTTTATTTTGTTTCTACTTACAACAAAATACTGATTGTTGATATTTTTATTTTTTTTCCAGTTTTTTGTTTTGTTTTCTACATTATTTATTTTCTTTTGGTTTTTTGCTTTATTTTGTTTTTGTTTTGTTAGTGCCATTAGTTTTCAAATTTTAATAGTTAAATTTTGAATTGTTTGAAATTTGTGTGAATCACAAGTTTGTGATTAACTTTACTAAAAAAATGAACATACATGCACCTATAGAGAAAATTCGACCTAAATTCATAATCAATTTCTATGAATTTCAGAGAAATTCACTATGAATTTAGGTCAAATTCCCTGTATATGGGCATCTATTTTCACTTTGAGAGGAGCTCAACAAGGCAAAGAGGGACGGGCTTATAAACCAGTGTGAGTGCTCTTCGGTTGGCGAGGTGGGCCTAAACTCTGACCGCAACGAGGACCAACCCTTTAGTCCCGGTTTGTGGCACAAACCGGGACTAATGGTCCCAGGGACTAATGAACATATATAGATGCACCTATAGAGAAAATTCGACCTAAATTCATAGTTTTCAAATGAACTCTGAAAAAGTTGGCATAGCATGTGCATGTACAAAACGGACAATGGTATCATACTAAATGCATTAAAAAGTTGGCATGGTATCATCCTAATAGTTGCGGAGAAAGTATTTACTTTTTCTTCGCCATCATTTGCTTATTGGCGCCGTAACCATGGATAATCTTCATCATTTATCGGGATGCTTGGGTCAGCCTTGACTTTGAAGGGAGGAATTTCATGAAACTTTTCATACTCTTCAGACATGTCTGTCTTGCCCTCCACTCCAGGATATCCCTTTTTCCTGAAAGAACTATGTGGCGCTTTGGCTCATCATATGATGTATTCGCTTCCTTATCTTTTCTTTTCCTCGGTCTGGTAGACATGTCCTTCACATAGATAACCTGTGCCACATCATTGGCTAGAACGAACGGTTCGTCGGTGTACTCAAGATTTTTCAGATCCACTGTTGTCATTCCGCGACCGTGGGTCTACTCAGACCGCCTCCTAACAGATTGACCCACTTGCACTTAAACAAAGGGACCTTAAAATCTACTCTGTAGTCAAGTTCCCATATGTCTACTATGTAACCATAATATGTGTCCTTTCCCACAGCCGGTTGCTGCATCAAAGCGGACACCGCTGTTTTGGTTGGTGCTCTTTTGATCTTGGTCAATCGTGTAAAATGTATTCCCATTTATCTCGTATCCTTTCCAAATCATTACTGATCGAAGATGGTCCCCTGGACAACAAGTAAAGCTCATCACAAACAGTGTTGTCACCTCCGAGACGTGTTTCCAACCAATCGCTGAAAGTCTGATGTGTTCACATGTAATCCGGTTGTCGACCGCTCGGGTGTTTGGATAGACTGTTCTTGTGTTCATCGACATACGGGTCACCAAGGTAGAGTTCTCAGAGAACTTTGTAGTGTGCTTGAGACCAAGAATATCCGTCCTGCATATTATTGAGTCCCTTCCAAGCGTGCCTTTTCGGTCAGTCTCCCCTCGTATCATGATTTAGGGAGACCTATCTTCTTAAGGCCAGGAATGAAGTCAACAGAAAACCCGATGACATCCTCTGTTTGATGGCCCATGGAGATGCTTCCTTCTGGCCTAGTGCGGTTACGAACATATTTCTTTAGGACTCCCATGAACCTCTCAAAGGTCTACATATTGTGTAGAAATACAGGCCCTGTAATGACAATCTAAATCGACTAGATGAACTAGGATGTGCGGCCATGATATTGAAGAAGGATGGTGGGAACACCAGCTCGAAACCGACAAGACATTGCGCCACATCACTCCTTAGCGTTGGTACGATTTGGATCGATCACCTTACGAGATATTGCATTGAGGAATGCACATAGCTTCACAATGGCTAATCGGACGTTTTCCGATAGAAGCCCCTCAATGCAACCGGAAGCGATTGCGTCATAATCACGTGGCAGTCATGAGACTTTGGGTTACGGAACTTTTCTCCGGCATATTTATTATTCCCTTTATATTCGACGAGAAGCCAGTCGGGACCTTCATCTTGAGCAGGCATTCAAAGAAGATTTCTTTCTCTTCTTTCGTGAAGAGCGTAGTCGGCGGGACCTTCATATCGCTTGGAGGCATGCCCTCTTTTTCGCGGTAAGCATTGCAGGTCCACCCATGCCTCGTGTGTACCTTTTGTCTTCCCATACACGCCCAAGAAGCCTAGCAGGTTCACGCAAAGGTTCTTCATCACGTGCATCACGTTGATCGAAGAGCGGACCTCTAGGTCTTTCCAGTAGGGTAGGTCCCAAAATATAGATTTCTTCTTCCGCACGGGTGCGTGATTCTCAGCGTCATTCGGAACAGCTAGTCCGCCAGGACCCTTTCCAAAGATTACGTGTAAATCATTGACCATAGCAAGTATGTGATCACCGGTATGCATGGCGGGCTTCTTCCGGTGATCTGGCTCGCCTTTGAAATGCTTGCCTTTCTTTCGACATTGATGGTTGGTCGGAAGAAATCGCCGATGGCCTAGGTACACATTCTTCCTACAGTTTCCCAGGTATATACTATCGGTGTCAAGTAAACAGTGCGTGCATGCGTGGTATCCTTTGTTTGTCTGTCCTGAAAGGTTACTGAGAGCGGGCCAATCGTTGATGGTCACGAACAGCAACACCTTTAGGTCAAATTCCTCCTTTTTGTGCTCATCCCACGTACGTACAGTGTTTCCATACCACAGCTATAAAAGTTCTTCAACTAATGGCCTTAGGTACACATCAATGTCGTTGCCGGGTTGCTTAGGGCCTTGGATGAGAACTGGCATCATAATGAATTTCCGCTTCATCCACATCCAAGGAGGAAGGTTATACATACATAGAGTCACGGGCCAGGTGCTGTGATTTCTGCTCTGCTCCCCGAAAGGATTAATGCCATCCGCGCTTAAAGCAAACCATATGTTCCTTGGGTCCTTTGCAAACTCATCCCAAAGATTTCTCTCGATTTTTCACCATCTGCGACCCGTCGTGGGTGCTCTCAACTTCCCGCCTTTCTTACGGTCCTCACTTTGTGCCATCGCATCAACTTGGCATGCTCTCCGCTTCTCGAATAGACGTTTCAACCGTGGTATTATAGGAGCATACCACATCACCTTCGCAAGAACCCTCTTCTGGAGGCTCGCCGTCAACATCACTGTGGTCATCTCGTCGATCTTATACGCAATGCACCGCATACCGCATGCGTTCAGATCCTTGTATGCACCGCGTAGAGGATGCAGTCATTAGGGCATGCATGTATCTTCTCCACCTTCAATCCTAGAGGGCATACGACCTTCTTTGCTGCGTATGTACCGTCAGGCAATTCGTTATCCTTTGGAAGCTTCTTCTTCATTATTTTCAGAGCTTCTCAAATCCTTTATCGAGCACAACATTCTCTCGCCTTCCACCGCAGCAATTCCAGTACGGTACGGAGCTTTGTGTTGCCATCTTCGCAATTGGGGTACAACCCTTTTTTGTGATCCTCTAACATGCGATCGAACTTCAGCTTCTCCTTTTGAATTTCGCATTGCGTCCTTGCATCGATAATGACCCGGCGGAGATCATCATCATCGGGCACATCGTCTGGTTCCTCTTGATCTTCAGCAGCTTCGCCCGTTGCAGCACCATCGTGCACATCGTCTGGTTCCTCTTGATGTTCAGTAGCATCACTGTATTCAGGGGGCACATTGTCACGCCCAAGATGCGACCCTATCCAAAAGGAACTCGAAGGTCCCACCAAGGATAGAAGCGCATCTTGAAGACGCTTTTGCAAGGTGGATATCATTACATCAACATTACATAATAGGTGGGGATACATACATAAGGCACAAATGCCACAAGAATACATCAGCATCATATACAAGATCAACATCCGACTACGGATGAAACATAAACAGAAGCTCAAACGACATCCACCCTGCTAGCCCAAAGGCCGAATTCGAACCTATCCTCGATCAAGAAGAAGCGGAAGAAGAACTCCAAAACAAGTAAACATCGCTCTCGCGTCAAGATCATCGCAACCTGTACACTGCAAGAATCGGTGTTGTAGTAATCTGTGAGCCACGAGGACTCAGCAATCCCATTACCATGGGTATCAAGACTAGCAAAGCTTAATGGGAAAGGAAGGGGTAAAGTGGTGAGGTTGCAGCGACTAAGCATATATGGTGGCTAACATACGCAAAGAGAGCGAGTAGAGAAACAAAGGAACGGTCGTCAACTAGTAATGATCAAGAAGTGATCCGAACTCCTACTTACGTCGACATAACCCAGAAATCGTGTTCTCCTCTCGATCAACCCGAAAAGAGACACTCACGGTTACGCACACACGGTTGGTGTATTTTAGAAGAGTTTGCTTCAAGTTTACTACAACCAGATATTAACAAATTCCCATCTGCCACATAACCGCGGGCACGGCTCTCGAAAGTTTAAACCCTGCAGGGGTGTCCCAACTTAGCCCATGATAAGCTCTTGCGATCAACGAAGGATATTTCTTCTCCCCGGGAAGACCCGATCAGTCTCGGAATCCTGCCACAAGACATTTCGACAAAGAATAAAACAAGACCAGCAAAGAAGCCGCCCGATGCGCCGACAATCCCGATAGGAGCTGGACATATCTCGTTCTCAGGGCAACACCGGATGAGACATCCCATTTAGTAAAACCAAACCCGAAGTTTCCCGAGGGGCCCCTGATCTACTCGGTTCGGGCCAACACTTACGAAGCATTGGCCCGGGGCTAAATAAAGATGACCATTGGGTTAATTACTCCCAAGGGAAATGTAGGTGGTGGTGAGGCAAATGGTAAAACCAAGGTTGGGCCTTGCTGGAGGAGTCTTATTCAAAGCGAACTGTCAAGGGGGTCCCATAAATCACCCGACCGCGTTAGGGACGCAAGATCCGGGAACATAATACCGATATGACGGAAACTAGGGCGGCAAGAGTGGAACAAAACACCAGACATAAGGCCGGGCCTTCCACCCTTTACCAATTACATAGATGCATTAATAATATAAGAGATATTGTGATATCCCAACAAAAATTCTATCCACCATGGAGCAATCTTCAACTTCACCTGCAACTAGCAACGCTATAAGAGGGGCTGAGCAAAAGCGGTAACATAGCCAAGCAACAGTTTGCTAGGAATGGTGTCAAAGGTTAGAGGTTCATGGCAATTTGGGAGGCTTGAGCAGCAAGTGGTAGGTAACGCAGCATAGCGAAAGAACGAAGCAACTAGCATAGCAATGATAGTAATGAGATCCAAGGTGACGGTCATCTTGCCTGAAATCCCGCAAGGAAGAAGAACAAGTCCATGAAGAAGACGAACGGATGAAGCCGAACGAAGCGTAGACGAACG
Organism: Aegilops bicornis; assembly: GCA_021605145.1. Classification (NCBI taxonomy): domain Eukaryota; kingdom Viridiplantae; phylum Streptophyta; class Magnoliopsida; order Poales; family Poaceae; genus Aegilops; species Aegilops bicornis. The sequence continues at coordinate 546,384,224 of CM038673.1, forward strand.
AATCCTCACGATCGCAGAAACAGAACTAACAAGAAGAAGCACACAACATAGTAAACACACCACACATGAACAAGGCATGATGCACAAACAAGCATGATGCTGACAAGACTACATGAAGCTACTCATGGCAAGAGATGATGCAAACAAGAGCAGCACATCAAAGCAAGTTTAAATGAGGCCGGAAACAACATAGAACAATTCCGGTAAGTCCTCATATGCAAATTTCGAAATTGGTCCATACCTGAATAAACCTTATGTTCAAGTTGTTAAACAGCAAGTTAAGATGCACCACGATGATCTACACGAAAATCTAGTCAAGTTACATATAAAGTTCATTAGATTCGGAGCTACGGCCTAGAAGATATGAGCAAAACAAGTTAAACATGGCATTGATGCTAAATGCATCCAAACATCAAGCAAACACCTCAAAACAAGGATGCAACATGATAATATGAAACTTCATGCAAAAACAAGCAAGTTTCATATAGAGCACACTCAAAACGGAGCAACGGTTCAACACACACACAATACAAGTTATAGAACAATCTGTCCAAGACAGCAAATAGGCATATTGCAAGCATCAAAACAACATGCTACAGAATCTCAACATGATAAAAAAGGCATGGGCATGATGTACAGGTAAAGCATGACAAAACATGAACACTGAGCTATCTCCAGAAATCACTAGAACATGCTCAAAACACACATGGCAAGATTGCAAATAATAACAGTTTCAGACTTTAGCAGAAATAACATCAAATTGCAATGTTTAGAGCTATCAAACAACATGTTACAGGAACTTATAATGGCAAACAAAGGCATGGAATGATACTACTAAATGCATAGAACAAATGTCCCTTACTGGCCATGAGCCAAAAAGGATCAGAAGATATGATGGCACCCATGTAAACATAGCAAGTTATATTACAGATTCATACATGTCAGGAACAACAATAAGTAGGCATGTTGGTGAGCTCGAATCACCCTCCACAGAGCAATACATGGCATGGCAAGGCAACCAACAGCAAGAAGACATGTTTATGAAGCTAAAAATGGCAATAGCAAGTTTATATAGTGCATGGATCACTAACAACAACCTTGGCAAAATTGAATAACATGTAAACAATCTGCCAGGAAACATTTTATAGCAAAAGTAGAACTCGATTGACTCAAGCTATGTCACTCCATAATTGCAAACAATGGCACTGATGGATAGAGCATAACCATATGTTCAAAACATCCTTACTGAGGTATCTCAAAATAAGCATCGATCTCTCTGTAGCATCAAGTTTACATGACATAAAAATATCAGCAGAACAGGGGCTGAAATCAGCAACATCATGAAGCCTAGTTTGCATGCTTGTGCTAGTCACCACATAGATCAAAAAATACATGTAATACACCCCTGTAAATATGGCATGGCATATTACAAAACACATGTAGGACTCAAGTTCATAGGGTGCACACATCAATCATGGCAAAAAAGACAAAAGGGCATGTTCTGATAAGAATCTGAAACTAACATCACATAGCCCTCTTCTAACATCATTTAGGGCACCAATATGAGCTCAAATGTAAATGATGCAATGGAATGTAATGATGTACTCGTCGAGGCGAATAATTTGACATATTCCACGCACGAAACGGAGCTACGGATGCAGAGTTGTGATGCAATGAACATGGCATGAAAATTACAGCAGATTCGGGACTTAGTCATTTTCAGGAAAAAACAGGTGAGCGTCATATAGTTATATCGCGCACGCGCGGGTTTTAGGCGGGGCTCACCTAGCGGGCTTAGCCCAGGTTGGCGGGGACGGCTTGGCAGGCCGAGAAGGGGGAGTCGGGATGGGCCGACTTGCTCGCTGGGCCGTGGCGCGGGGCCCACGTGGACGAGGTCAACGGCGCCGAGCGGAGGCCGACTGGATCGGGCTCCTCCCGATCCGCGGCGGAGGCGGCGCTTCGGGATTCCGGCGAGGGCGGAGGAGGCCATGGGGCGGCGGCTCCGACTGGATCCGGACGGACCTAGCCGCGGGGACTCCGTTCTCGGCAACTGCGAGGGCCACCGGCGATGGGGCGGCGAGGAGGCGAGGAGCTCCTGCTCCGGCGAGGACCTGCGGGAGAGAGAGATGGAGTGAGGAAGGGTGAGGGAAGAGGGAGAGAGATTGCGCGGCGGCGGAGCTCGCCTGGGCGGAGAGCTCGTCGGCGGCGGAGCTCCGGTCACCGGACGGAACACGGCGGCGGCGAGGGAGATCGGGCAGGCCCCGATCCAGGCGAGGGAGGAGCGGGGCGGTGGGGAGCGAGCGCTCGGGCACGGCTGGGAGGCGTGCGGGCTGGCGGGCCTGTTCGGCCCGGCGGGCGGCGGATCTGGGCCTGGAGGGCTGGGCGGCGGAGGGAGAAGGCCGGGGCGACGTGTCGCGCTTTGATAGGCCGCGGGCGACGGCGGGTGGCGGCGCTGGCGATTGGGGCGGCGACAAGTGGCGGCGGGGGAGCTGTCCGGCACAGAAAACGAGGAAGATGCGCCGGCTGGAGGTGGGAAGAGGCTAGGGGCTAGGTTTAGACTAGGAAATGCCCAAAATTGGAAGGAGGGGTCTATATATAGCAAGGAGGTTAGGGTTAGGGGGTTTCGGAGCCCTCCGATCACGATTGGACGGCACCGGATGCGATGAGGGGTAGGTTGGACCTAGGTGGGCTGTGAAGATAGGACTTGGACTGAGGGGAGAGAAGAGAAATGCAGCCCGACGGCAGTTTCGGAGAGCGAAACGTCCGACGAATAAACCGGCAACGGTGCCGCTACGGATGACGGTTGGGCTATCAAACGAACTCCGAATGCGACGAAACTTGGCAGGCGCTCTGTCTACACTATAATAAGATCGCACGCCAAGTTGCAACCCATTCTGAGAACATTTTTATGCCACTTATAAAATAATATTTCGGAGGTGCCGCGGGCGCGTGTGAGTGTGTCTGGACTCCGAACGGACAACGGAGCGAACCAGCGGAACCCGAACGGATGCAAGTTTTGAAAAACATGTGGATGAAATGCAGATGATGACATGGCAAAATGCAACACGCAAGCACATGACAAGGCAACAACGGTGAATAACTGGCGGACACCTGGCGCATCGGATCCGGGGCATTACACACATAGTTGTCATCGTACTCTTCTTCTTCGCCGTCTTCCATCATAACCCCTATTTGTCCGTGCCTCGTCCAAACATTATAGTGTGGCATGAAACCCTTGTAAAGTAGGTGGGTGTGAAGGATTTTTCGGTCAGAGTAAGACTTCGTATTCCCACATATAGGGCATGGACAACACATAAAACCATTCTTCTTGTTTGCCTCAGCCACTTCGAGAAAATCATGCACGCCCTTAGTGTACTCGGAGGTGAGTCTGTCACCGTACATCCATTTGCCAGTTCATCTGCGTGCATTATATATAATTAAGTGTGTCAAAAATCATTACAGAACATCATGAATAGATAATTAAGTGACCAAATTAGTAGAAGTTCATCATCACATAAAAACGAAAGTACATACATAGTTCTCATCTAAAAACATAAAGCTCTGCAGAGCATCTAAATTAATTAAACCATACATTGAAACTATGTAAAACATTTCAATGCGAAAACAAATGCGATCATAATCGCAACCAAGGTAACAACTGATCCAACGGCATAATGATACCAAGCCTCGGTATGAATGGCATATTTTCTAATCTTTCTAATCTTCAAGCGCATTGCATCCATCTTGATCTTGTGATCATCGATTTACATCCCCAACATGCAACTCCAATATCATCTTCTCCTCCTCAAGTTTTTTATTTTTTCCTTCAAGAAATTGTTTTGTTCTTCAACTAAATTTAACCTCTCGACAATAGGGTCGGTTGGAATTTCCGGTTCAACAACCTCCTAGATAAATAAAATCTATGTCACGTTGGTCGGCATAATTTTCATAAACAATAAATGAACCAATAGTTATGAAAAGATAATATATACCACATCCGAATCATAGACAGTGACGAGGGCCGACGGGCGGATACCAAAACCATCGCACTATATAAGATGCAATAAAAAAGTAAGAAAATAATACAAGTATCTATCTAAACATACAAGTAAGAATATTTTTCCTTTGAGAAAGAAGATAAGAACTAGAGGCTCACCACGGTGGTGCCGGCGATGAGATCGGCGCGGTTGATCGACGGCGGTGAAGACGAGGACGGGGCGTGACGGACCGCTAAACCTAGACAAATATTGAGGAAAATGAAGCTTGGCGGTCGAGCTTGGAGAGGAGAAACCTTAAGTAGTGTGGCTTGGGCATTCCATCGAACACCTTGTGTGCATAGGAGGTGAGCTAGAGCACCACCAAGCCCTCTCCCCCTCACCCAGAAAAAACAGAGCAGTGTGCTCTGCTCTTGCGCGAGGGGGTATATATAGGCACCACCATTGGTCCTGGTTGGTGGCATGAACCGGGACTAAAGGGAAGCCTTTGGTCCCGGTTCATGCCACCAACCGGGTCCAATAGTGGTGGGCCAGGAGCAAGGCCCATTGGTCCCGGTTCGTCCCACCAACCGGGACAAAAACGTCCAGACGAATCGAGACCAATGGCCCACGTGGCCCGGCCGGCCCCCTGGGCTCACGAACCGGGGCAAATACCCCCATTGGTCCCGGTTCGTGGCAGAACCGGGACTAATGGGCTGAGCTAGCCTGGGTCATTGCCCCCTTTTCTACTAGTGATACGAGGTCTATAGTACTTCACAATATGCTCAAACTCACATAATCCAAGTCAAATGAGAATCTAAATGCATTTCATAGTTATTACTTTGTAGGATGCAACAAAACCCACCATAACTCTACATCATCCATTATAAAAGCAACATTTTGAACACATCCCAATGTGTTAATGAAACGTGTAGAGAGAGCTTGCGAAGATGGAGCAGATAGGGCGGGAAAGATAGTATGTTGTGGACGAGAGAGTAGGAGACAAACCTAACAAGACATAGAGAGGGAGAGAGAGGAAGAAGTTAGGTCTATGAGAAAGATGGAGACATGTAATATATGTGAGATGCGTGTGCATCCGGATTTTGTACACGTGGAAGGAGAAGAGACAACAGGTTTGATGAGAGAGCTGGAAAAACATGGACGAGAGGGGAATGATCTCGTGGGTTGAGGGATTGATAATTTTGTGCAGGGGAGAGAGGGATTGGTAATTTTGTGCAGGAGAGAGAGGGTGGGGCGAGGAGTCAGTTAGCCTTCGTCACATCATCCTGCTTCCAAATGGCCCCGCATTCTCTAGCGCAGTGTGGTCACCGTCTTCGATCTCCTCGATGCCCTCTTTGAAGATTGAGGTGTTGTGCATGCTGGGGTGCAGAGAAGCACAAGCGAGAGTGGTCGCCATATAACCTTGGATAGGGATGAATTGTGTGCTCGGGGGAGGGGTGTGTGTGTGCGGTGTGTGTGTGTGTGTGTGTGTGTGTGTGTGTGTGTGTGTGTGTGTGTGTGTGTGTGATATTGAGAGAAAACAAACCTATGGAGAGAAATGTGTGTGTATGTGACGGAAAGCTATGTGCTAAACAGGGTTTTCATGAAGAGATTGTGCGTGCGAGATAGAGAGCGATGTGCGGGCCTTGAGATGGGCAGGGTCGGGTGAGGGTGTCAAAATGTGTGCGTTGATGCATGTGTTACATGCGATCGTGCGAGGGACGGACGAATCAAGAGAGATGGTTGTTGTGTTATGGATGCTCCTCTCTCTCTCTCTCTCTCTCTCTCACACACACACACACACACAAGTAAAATAGAAGACCGTTCTCTCATTTATACACAATGTATCGGCATCTGTCTATGTCACACTCATGCATGATCATTGCACATTCACACCTCTCTATGTCTCTATCACACGCACACCGTCTCCACATTGCCCTTCCGCCACAACACACATATGGACACATACACACGTTCTCTCTCAGTCACACACACAAAATCAGTATTAAAAAAACTAGGGCGCACCTAAAACGTCCAAATCTAAATAAACACGAACTGGAGCTAAATTCAAATATATGGAAATATTGTAGAGTCAAGAACTTTTCCAGGAAAAAAGTTGAGTAATATTCGGGGATTGTTTTCACACACACAAAAAGGTTCAGTGGATGTCCTTCGAGCGCGACACGGTAACGCACCGTTCGATCGACCGCACGGCCGCGGTTCACGCGCTTGCACATGATTCCATATCGTGGCTGTGGTAACTAATATAAGCGCTGCCTCAGTCTAATGTTTATGTGTACTAGTACGGTTTTCTTTTAAGTTTGACCAACCCTATATAAAACTAAACTAAGCTCCCATACGCGCACTCATCAATATGCCGCCGCCGTTGCACATGACGGCGCCCGCCCGCTCCGGCCAACAATTTCTCGCCCATCACCGCCATGACGCCGCCATCCCTGTGCCATGAAGCCGAAGGCTCGCCTGCTCACGTCGTCTGCAGTCCCTCCTCGCGATGCCGCCGCGCAGCCAAGCACGCGAGCAGCTGGTGGAGCCGCGTCTATGCATGCAACATACGAGGAGGATGAGCGCGTGCTCTAGCACACCGGCGAGGAGGAACTAGCGTGTCATTGTTGTCTCTGCCCACGCGGAGGAGGCGCGCATGGTGGCTGTCGCGGCGCAAGTCGGTCGTGCCCGCGTCGAGCCCGCAAACCGGGTGCGGACGCGGAACCTACCTTAGAGACCTTGAATGCCACATGGATCCTGCCATCTTAAGGAGCAATTCGGGTAAGTCGACTCTTGTGAGCCGTTGGATGCAACATGGATGGCTAGAAGGGCTTCTTCAACCTCCGAAATTGATGCACTGTTCATCTTCTCAGCCCGCCACATGCCTTACCGCCTGCCGCCGCCGCCCCACCCTCCCCTGAACCGCCTGCCACCACCATGCTCCCCCCACCCCTGCCATCCGTTTAACCCCGGTCACGATCCATTTTTCCGGCGAACTGCATTCCACACCCAACACTCATAAGATAGATCATGGGCACCCTGCCACCCTAGTATTGATACGGGGGTAGCTTCTCTGCCATCTTCTTCCTTCACTCCATCGAACTTCTTTCACAAATCGACTGACCCAAATTATACTACTAGTATGAACGTATTAAGTACAGTAGGAACACAAAGATACAAGCAGTAGTACCAGCTACAAGAAGAACAGTAGTAAGACATAGTACTAGTACTACTGTACGTATTAAAGACTTCAAATAACGTGAAACATCATAAAGTTCAAATAACGAGAAAGAACATAAACATAGTTCTGCTGGGGGCTCAGCACAACACACCCCTGAAAATAAACTAAGCAACTAGTCCGCTTGACACTGCAGTAGAACCAGCATGAGCAACGGCACTACCACCTTACTCGGAGTCCGAGTCCACGACCTCGACTTCGCCCTCGTCCCTATTCCTCTTCCTCTTCGCCGACGCTTCTTTGCTTGAACCGGACACTGGGCTCTGCTTCTTCATCCAACCCTTGTAGATATTTAAACAAAGGTAGGCATCCATTGCTACGTACAGGATGTGATCTTCATCTAATGTCTTCGACTCCCATGCATGATGAAACTCGTGGTGAGGTTTCTTCAGTTTAGCGTACGAAGGATCAATCATGGTTGCTCCTGGGTCAGGATTGAAGTTGAGAGGAGGACACCAGGCTTGCCTTCTAGAGATCGAAGGAGTGGCCTACAACAAGGCCTATCCAACTTAGGACATCGCTGTCGTTCCTAAGGTCTACAGTAACGAATTTCACTCTTTCGTCCTTGAGGAAGTTCTTAAAATCCTAGCACTCAACGTCGGCATGGCATATGTGGTAGACCAAGCACACGTTATGTACACAATCATGGATCGCGGTGGGCTTCTTCTTCTCTCCTCCTTTAGAATTTTCTCTCTTTCCAGGATTGTGGTGTACTCAACATCTAGCCCAGCGACCCACTCATCTTTTGAACTATTGAACATACGTAGGAAGCGAGCAAGGCATGCGTTCACTGTCGCGGATCCACGTGTGTAGATGATGATGAACTCAACGCCGGTGATGGCTCTAACCCGGTACTCAGCGGCGACCATGGAGATTTGGGAGGCCATGGATTTTTTAGGAGGGTTAGGAGAAGTTTAACTGGTGTAATGTGAAAGGACGGGACGACTGGGAGCGAACTGTTGTAAGGTACTGTACTAGTAAAAGACGGGGACGAGTAGGGCGTGCGAATGGCGTGGGTTTGTTGGCTTGCCCGGTGGATAAACGGCGGCAAGCCCCCAAAGAGTTCTCAAGTACTATGCGGGGCCCACTAGATGTCATGTCTACTAGACCCATATCGTAGGCCTGACTATATAGCTTCTGCCTATTCGGACGCCATACCGGCGCGTGGATGTAACTTCACTTAATTCCGCCAACCGTCGCGCGTCCCACGACCTTCGCCTCCCTCGCGCGATCGCGCCCTTTGAGACTTCGACCGACTATAAATGAGCAATTTTTTTTGCCTACTCCGCATGCATGATACTCCATCTGGTCCTTTTTACTTCCGTCAACCGTTTGCAAAGTTTTTGACCAGATTTATACTAAAAATATCAATATCTACAATACTGATTATAATGAGTATAAGAACTATGTTTTATAATGAGTATAAAAATATTGATTTGACATTGTGAATGTTGATATATTTTTCTATAAGTTTGGTCAAAGTAGAGCTACATTGACTTCAGACAAAACCTAAATGCACAATGCAGACTAGTTCCTCCGTCTAGGTGCGTGCCATGTCCTATCTAGTCATCACAACAAGGTTAGCTATTAGAGTACTACTACCTCCCTTCTAGTTTAAAGGGCTCGATTCAAAATTTTCACCTACCCTTAGCGAGATAGAGGCGGTGGAATAGTTTTTGTAGTCTGCAAAAGTACTCAACTATTGATGTCGTTCTTCACAAAACAATGTGTTTACCAATGCACTATCGCATTGCATGCATGCATGAACACTAGTTACTCTAACCCCCCCTCTCTTCTTTAATTCTTTGCCACATCATCATGTTTGCTATTCCCGTGTGCATGATACCAGCTAAGATACCACCATTATGGCCAGCCTTAATCATCGCATGCAATAATTTAGTGCACCTTGAAATATGAACATGTGTGGGGCGTGTATGTTTTTAATGACTTGAGACTCTACCTAGCCTGGCATGCAAGATGACTTATTATCCACCGTTCCCCATACCTGCAGGAAGCCCGTCCGTCTCCAAATCTGTTCCTCTCCATGTGTGAAAACAATATGTCTGCGAGAATCTCCTTCTCCCTCCGGCGGTCCCACCACTCCACCCCGTGTGGAAAACATTTGCATGCATGACTCTCCTCCCCCCGCGCTCGTCCAATCCGTTGTGACCAGTAATATTTCCACCCCTTCCCTCCCCCGTAATTTACTCCAACAAATATGCCCACGTAGTTGTTATGTTAATCACGCAACATATCTTACGGGACGCTGCTTCGCCATTTAACCGTAGGTGCATTGGGTCACCGCATATGGGCCCAACAGGGTCCGCCCACATGTCGCTGATGCAACCGACCTGCGATTAAGTCGATGCAGCTTCGATCCATATCTTACGTTGGTGTGCCATTGCTCGCTATAAATACTGTGCCTCCCACGGCATTCGAAAGAACGCTCACATTCATCGCTATCTCCTCCCCCTCCCTCTCACGTCGACCACCATGTCATCGCCCCTCCCAAGCCCTAGGCCCCCTTCGCTGCATCACATGGACAGACACGCCGTCGTTCCGCCTGCTCTCGCCGCCACTAGTCGAGGAGGACGCGCCGGCGTTCCACCTTGCGGCGACGCTGTCGAGGTGTACGCTGATGCTTCCTAATCTCGCCAAAGACGCTGCCGGAGGACGCCGGCTCCCCGCTAAGGAGAACGCCGCCCGTCACGAGCCCCAAAGCCTTGAGGAGCTTTGGAAAGAAATGGATGTTGCCTTGTGGGAGGCTTTGCCTCTGGCAGAGCACGCCAAAATAGAGGCAGAGAAGAAGGCCGAGGAAGAGAAGCGCGCCACGGGGCAAGCTGCCTGGCAGGTATATGTCGCATCCGAGAGAGTCAGGCAATTGGCTCTTTGGCAGAAGGCTCGTGCGAGGGCCGTGAGGGTGGCGGAGGACGCCCGTGCCAAAGCCCTGAGTGTAGTCGGGCCCAAGCGCCTCATCTACGCTTGGCGGTACATGGACCGGGTGCATGCTTCCAGCGAGGAGGAGTAGCTGTTGGCGCCGGATCACCACACCGGTGAGATCGCTACGCCGTTCGGCAAGCCGCCAATCAGCACCTCACGAGTTGCGTAGGCTGAGGAAGAGGCGCCAGTGTTTGGCGCTGGGAAACGGCCGCGCACCAGGGCACTCATGTCACGCCGCAAGCGCTCCTGCGAGCGTCGTGGCTTTTAGTAGGAGTATAATTTAGTTTCGTAAGGTGATCTCATTACTTTTGGGACGCAAATGATAAATCCTGAACATTCGGGAATTATTAGCGTCCTTAATTAAGTATGTAAAAGGGAAAGTTTGGAAACCTTGTGTATCCGTACACATTTTGTAAGTACGTGCATATAGCACAAACTTTACTATATACTATCGCACTACAGGTCTCTCTCTATATATGCTTGCAGACTGTGCTACTGCCTCCGTCCAGGTGAATAAGTCATCTTTGGTTGTGCACCGTGACAAAGAAGGAGGCAAGACTTATACACCTAGAAGGAGGGAGTACTATTATTACTTATGTACGTGCAAATGCACGTTTTAACATTACGATGCGGTTTTTGTAAAAGTAGAAAAACAGCACTAGTCAAGCTTGTGAAACGATTCAATGCAAAACAAATGCAAAAATGCCCGTTTGATTGTTTACTTTTAGCTTCCTTCTCTGTGGTTATTTCTCTGTCGTACTTTGTACGGAGTATCTCACTGGTCGGAAAGGCTTGCAAATTCCCAAATCGCTTCCTTCACCCTGTATCAAATTTTTTGCCTAACAAGTTGTGTCGTGCAATTGGTATTCCAACTTGAGTACAACTACTAGTAGGAGTACCAGGGGCCAGTTTGTTTAGGCTTATATATTAGGAATCCCATTACTACTACCTCCGTCCTGGTTTATTGGTCCCTATTATAATCTGTGTCAAATTTTGATCAAAAATTTAACTAATGAAATGTTTGTGCATGTCACATGCACTAACATTTTATTAGTTAAATATTTGATCAAAATTTACCAAAAATTACAACGGTGATGAATTAAACAGGACGGAGGTACTAGTAGTAGTTTAGAAGCCCAAATAAATGAGTGAGGCTCCTTAATGTTACTCTCCACTGTGACTAGTCTTATGGGAAAAGCTGAGGAAGAGACGGCTAATTTTTTAAGCCGCCAAAAGAACTGGCCCTAGGAGTAGTAGCTAGGGATACTAGGAATAGTAGCTAGTGATCGACTGTGCGAGATGAACAGGAGAAAGTAAATGCAAAGAGATGAAATGCAAAAAAGATGGAGGGATGTGATGGTTGCTTGTCCGTTTATTTTACCAGGCCACCTATTACTGGCAGTGGTTGGGTTTTGTGATATGACGGCTTTACTGTCGCGCCACGAGCGGGGTGAGACTCCCGTGCAACGCCGACCTCTACACTTGTACTACATCAGTCGTGGTTTATTAGTCCCTCATTGAATTTGACTGAAGATTTAACTGACAAAATGTAAGTCCATGTCAAAAAAAAGTATATCGTTGGATTCGTATTTGAACATAGTTTTCAATGATATAATTTTAGGTGACATGCATCAGCATTTATCGTACTATATATAATGTTAGTTCAATTTTTGGTCGTACTAATCTATAGTAAGGTGCTCGTGCGTTGCACAGAAGAGTGAAATGCATAGATCGGGGAGTTGTTTATTTTGACAAAGCATGTGGGGGTCATCACATGTGTAACTGGTATCGATAGGTTTCTTCAGATATTATTTCATCTCTAGAGCTCACAAACATCCGGGTGAAATAGATAAAAAAAGTATCTTTTGCAAACAAAAGCGTTCAACTGTTCAACCTGCATCCAAAACATGTGAAGAAATAACACTTATTGTGCTTTGCAAGAAATTATCTTTAAGAATTAGTTTTTGAGTATCGATTGTAATACATGTTGGCTATAGATGACATGGCACTTTCTTATACTAAACAGTTGGCTATACTATTAAGTATTAACCATGCCCATATACACCTAGACGGAGGGATTAAGTCAGGATGACTTGGAAGGGGGCATAGGAGATGTAAGAAATGGTTCATCATAATTCTTTCACCAGTACTGTAGTAAAAATTCATACATGGAAGATTCTAGACTAAACCATAAATGGATACACTTTTATTCATGCGCGATACTCCAATAGAGCAAGATCATGCATGGAAGTCTCCACATGCTTAGACAGCGGATTACATTGAGCGAAGACTAATGATTAAAATTTAACTTGGTAATGCATATGTCCAGGTGAACCTCCTTGGAGTCCCCGTGCACCGCGTTGGGAGGTAAATCATACCATGCGTCTTCCATGTCCACATCGGCGGGAAGGTCCCAGCTCTGCACAGTCCTAGTCAGCATGATGGAGCCGGTGTCGCCGCCCACGTACCTCTGAGGGGTAGTAATAGTGAGCATGCACCCATACATCGGCCACGAGTCAGTGTCAGCGTCGGCGGCGTTGCCCCTAACGCACACTACAGAGACGGGGCGGCGGCCTGCGCGGGCCTCGCGGTGCCCATGATCAGGAGGAAGACGATCCTCCTCCTCCGAGACTAGCAGGCGGCGGTGATCCTCCAGCGACTCCGGCACGGTGAACGGGTAGCACGTCTCGTACTTGATGTTCTTTGCCAAGGGCCAGTAGTGACCGCCGCACGCATCCGTGATGTGATGCACGATGTCCGCCGGCGAGCCCCAAAACGGCATCAGGCACTCATAGCAGTAGACGAAGGGCTCCTTGGAGGCATCGACCAGGCCGTCCATGAAACGGGAGTGGCTGTAGGGGACGTTGCGCCAGTTGAATATATGAGCAAGTTACTACGAGATTTAGTCCGAATAAGCACAAAATAAATCATGACGGTTATAACAGAGATTAAACTAATCATGTGTACTAGCATAGTAGATGAACAGACAGAATCTAGGATACAGAGTAGAAACATGAATTCTACCACGATTTCGAACAGGAAGGACAGACACACATATGGTGCAACGGGAGCAGCACCGTTGGCGTTGAGGTTGTCGCTCATGTCATTGAGGAAGAGGTTGCCGAGGTTGGGGAAGAAGTCGTCGTCGGTGAAGTTGTGGCTGCCAGCAGTCGCAAGAGTGCGCTCCCCAAATTTCAACAACACCCGCCGAGGTGGAGTGCAGGAGGGAGCGGCTGTAGGGGACGTTGCGGTCGCCGAATGGAGCGTAGGAGTAGCACACGAAGCAGTAGATAGTGCTTCTCCCTAAGTCTCTATCTCTACTCTTATCTCTATCTCTACTACTCTTCTTTGTTTTTATAACAAATCAAATAGTACTGCCCCGTCCGCTGCACGCCCGGCTGAACACGCCTCCTCGCCTCCATCATCACCAACCGAGTCTTTTATAGGAGTAGGAGTAGAGAAAAAACCGAGTTGGTGATGATGGTGTGTCGTGCAATGCACGGGCATCTTGCTAAATTTTTTCCATATAATTCCAAACACCACGTAGACACGGTCTTTGACCATTTTACAACTATGTTAGTATCATTTTTACTAGTCAGCCGGTGCAAGTTATAGCCCCGGGTGTTTTAACCTTTTTTTAGTAATGAGATCTGGCGATTGTTCGCCACGAGCTCAATCCTGGCGAATCCCACGTAACCGTCAGATTTCCATCCGACGGTGGCCTGTTTTTAAGCCATAGTATTCGACAAAACCGCCACCCTTACACACGTACTGTAACTGCGTCGTGGGCGTTTGCAACTGCCATGTCTCCCAGTGAATGTTTGCTGGGGATTGGAGTTAGCACCGATGGCGGTTCATAGTCATTCTATGCTCGGGCATTGAAGTTTGTAACTATTTTAGATTAGAATATACTACTCCTCCAGTGCTAGTAGTAAAGCAGAGTCCTACTCCACTACTACTCTACTCAAGCAAGTTAGGGCATAGTAGTAGGTAATCAGAGGGAGTACCAAGACTTGTGATCACTCAAGCAAGTTGTCTGGCATCAATATGACCCTACACTGCTGGTATGTGTCTCGTAAGTCAAGCGGCGTGTTGTAGTCATCATCACCTGTCCACTTCCGCAGCACATATTCGCTTCTCCATCTTTGTCCACGCATAATCTCGTCCAATCTTCCATCCCCTCTAAGGCGCATCTCCCCATCGTCCTAAACACAAGCACTAACAATGGCAGAACCGAGCAGCGTCTGCCGAAAGAGTGGCTGGAATTCGCTCCCCACAGAGATAATCAAGCTCATTGTTCCGCGTGTGGACAATCTCAGTACCATGCCGCTCGCTGCGTGCTCGTCGGGGCTGTACTGTTTACACAAAGCCCTCAGGCCAGAGCTTTTTAAGCCAACTCCTTTCTTGCTGATGTCGCCTGATCTTTAGAAACGGTGTGTCACGCAACATAACGATTGTAGGGTGGCGAGCATCAACCCCCTTGACAGCGATATGTACTGGGTCGGCAAGAACACGTCTTGGATGGTGATCATCGACGGTCACGGCAGCTGGATGCTTGTGGAGGTCTACACCCGGCGATTGATCCCCCTTCCTTTGATTAACACCGCGGCCCAGAATACTCGGAATCTTACAGTAGCCAACATGATATCAAGTTTGATTTGCTCAAGGTTGTAATCTACCAAGTGCCCACAAGATCTGTGAATTATAAAGACTTCACGCTAATTGTGTTCTTCAATCGCGGTCTCTCCTATCTGACAGGTCACTGCGGTAAGCGGATAAATCTGCACGTCCATCGCAGGATCATACATCCTCCATGGTTCTCTGATGCCATTGAACACAAGGGCTTCATTTACGTTGTCGACTCCTTCTATGGCTGGACGTATTGCTGGCCTACACCGATCATTGCTACAAACGGCTGTTACAGCAAGAAGATGTTACTTTCCTATGATATCATGATAGCTTGCTTATATTACTGTCAACATTTACTGAAAAAATATTCATGCTCATAACATGTTGTTCTTAAGATTGACTACATTAAGAGCCCTTTTTTATTTGACTCCAACTTGATATGATGTTGTAGGCCGCCTGGTGTCCCTACCCTTCCTAATCCCAGAATCTTTCAAAGAAAAGTGGCATGCCAGTTGCAGGTGGTTCTTGGCTCAATCAGACGATGGTGAACAATTGATGATCGTTCGCACGTACCGGACGTGTTGTTTCGCGGAATACAATCACAGTCACTGCAGGGTCTTAGAGAAGGATCCCAGCTTCTCTGGGCCTTCAGGAATTTTTGACTGGAGGCTGGTAAGTAGCCTTGGTACATGCTCTCTGTTTGTCGGACTGAATTATCCAATTAACCAGGAGATAACCGACGGCAAGGATCATGATGGCAGCGCGGTTTTCGTTCATCAGTCAAAACTGTGTGTACACAGCATACCATGCGTCTCTACATGCACCATACCCTGATATGTGCCGCCACGCTTTAAAGCCCAAAGTAGGAGAGAGGGTGCTGGCTGGAGTTTCCCCCGTCAGGCACCCATCTGGTTCAAGCCGTTAGCCAATCTTCACAGCTTAATAAATAGTAACGTCTAATTGAGCCAGTTAGTTAGATGCGTACACTTGGTGTAGTAGGATCTTTATTTAGTTTGATGCATACACTTGTTCTTTTTTGGTAGCCCTTTTGTAATGATGGCTGATGTTTGGTTTAGAAGAGAGAGTTGCATCTTTACTCTTCTGGCATGCTTACTGCTTCTGTTGCACCCCCAGCCCTGGTTGTTGTTGCTGTTGTTTTCAATGTACAATCAATAGTATATTTCGTCTGTTGGATTAATAAATATGTTGTTAGAACGACAAACACAATGTTTTGGAAGTCATTGCACGGTTCGATCCTTTAGTGGCCCGTACCGTACGTAGCGCGTACTATTTTTGGTATGGAACACATTTTCCACTTGTTGATAACATGCAGCCCACTGACGAAGGCCCAATAGAGGAGCCCATAATTAACTTGAAGGGAGGCTCTCACATGAATCCGGTTCAGGTACATGCTCATGGTCCCCTAAACATAAATAAGTAAATAAATAAAGCTAAATGCTCATGCACCAGTTCTTTAAATTCACGATTTAATAGGAGGATATTATTTCGTATGATAGTGTCGTTACATTCAGTCGATATTACTCTTAGGCGAAGATAGCGACAAGTCTTATTTCTCCTAGCATTTTCTTCCTGCAACCAGCGGACCCATGCAAATTGTAGTCAAAGTCGTAAATAGTTCTGGTCCATTTTTATTTTTCAATAAGAATGTCCAACCCAGCCAAGCACATTGGCGACAGCACTTTATCCTCCGCCTTGGTGCGCCACGGCTGGCCAGCCGTCCGCCCTGTCAACATAGTGAATCGGGAGAGGACTGTAGTTGTGAGTATGACAGTACGGACCCACCAGGTCCACTCCCGAACACAAGCAACGCCTCTTTTACTACTCAGATGCACCCCTCGTTTTTTTACTCTAATCCACCCTGCTGATATGTGGGACCCACATCATTTTCAATGTATAGTCAATTAACGACAGAATTGCACAACTTTTTTTGAGTAGTAATTCAGAGGAGCATGCTATAAAATGGGTTGTGCGGTCTCTGTGGCCCATCTAACAAAATGACCAGCCCGGCAGTTTTTTCTTGGGGAAAATAGGTAGCCCAGTATTTCTTTTTAAAGAATACCAATGCTAGGCCTATTTGTTTTCTCCGACTTACTAGGCTGCTGTAGCGACCCGACCTCAGACGGTCAAGTCTCTGTGCTTAAGTGTCATCCCTGGATCGGTATGCTGACACACATAGTACTCGAGGAATTATAACAGAGGTAAATCACATGTATAAAATAATGTAAAATACTATTACCTCAATCCATATAGCGGAAGTAACAACAATGTTGTGGATTCCCATCAACACCAATGGCAAAGTTGAGTGTAGAAATCATAACCCTAACGTATCACTTACTCGTCGTAAGAAATCCTACAGCATGAGACGTTGCAGCCACAAAGGGTCAGTACATAGAATGTACTGGCAAATTCACACCATGGGATAATTAATGACTATTACTACATGCATATATGGCTGGTGGAAAAGATCTGTGGTTATAATTGTTGGGGAACGTAGTAATTTCAAAAAATTTCCTACGCACACGCAAGATCATGGTGATGCATAGCAACGAGAGGGGAGAGTGTTGTCTACGCATCTCGTGAGACCGAAAGCGGAAGCGTTATAACAACGCTGTTGATGTAGTCCACGCCTTCACGGACCGACCGATCAAGCAATCAAACTACGGCACCTCCGATTTCTAGCACACGCTCAGCTCGATGACGCATCCCGGACTCGATCCAAAGCAAAGTGTCGGGAAGAGTTCCATCAAGACGACAGGCGTGGTGACGATCTTGATGTTCTACTGCCAGGTGGCTTCGCCTAAGCACCGCTACAATATTATCGAGGATTATGGTGGAGGGGGGCACCGCACACGGCTAAGAGATCAATGATCAATTGTTGTGTCTATGGGGTGCCCCCCTCCTCCGGATATAAAGGGGGGGAGAAGGAGAGGGCCGGCCAAGGGGAGGAGGCGCTCTCAAGTGGGGCAATGCTACTCCAAGTAGGTTTTTCCCCCCCTTTCCTATTCCAACTAGGAGAAGGGGGAAGGAGGAGGTGGAGAGAAGGAAGGACAAGGGGGACCGCCGCCCCCTTCCCTTGTCCAATTCGGATTGGGGCAAGGGGGGCCGCACGCCACCTCCTCGCCTCCCTCTCTCCTTTCCACTAAGGCCCATAAGGCCCAATAGCTTCCCGGGGGGGTCCGGTAACCCCCGGAACTCCGGTTTTATCCGAAACTTCTCCGGAACACTTCCGGGTCCGAATATAGTCGTCCAATATATCAATCTTTATGTCTCAACCATTTCGAGACTACTCGTCATGTCCGTGATCACATCCGGGACTCCGAACAATCTTCGGTACATCAAAACATATAAACTCATAATGAAACTGTCATCGTAACGTTAAGCGTGTGGACCCTATGGGTTCGAGAACAATATAGACATGACCGAGACACGTCTCCTGTTAATAACCAATAGCGGAACCTGGATGCTCATATTGGCTCCCAAATATTCTACGAAGATCTTTATCGGTCAGACCGCATAACAACATACGTTGTTCCCTTTGTCATCGGTATGTTACTTGCCCGAGATTCGATCGTCGGTATCTCAATACCTAGTTCAATATTGTTACCGGCAAGTCTCTTTACTCGTTCCGTAATACATCATCTCGCAACTAACTCATTAGTTGCAATGCTTGCAAGGCTTAAGTGATGTGCATTACCGAGAGGGCCCAGAGATACCACTCCGACAATCGGAGTGACAAATCCTAATCTCTAAATACGCCAACCCAACATGTACCTTCGGAGACACCTGTAGAGCTCGTTTATAATCACCCAGTTACGTTGTGATGTTTGGTAGCACACAAAGTGTTCCTCTGGTTAACGGGAGTTACATAATCTCATAGTCATAGGAACATGTATAAGTCATGAAGAAAGCAATAGCAACATACTAAACCATCAAGTGCTAAGCTAACGGAATGGGTCAAGTCAATCACATCATTCTCTTAATGATGTGATCCCGTTAATCAAATGACAACTCATGTCTATGGTTAGGAAACATAACCATCTTTGATCAACGAGCTAGTCAAGTAGAGGCATACTAGTGACACTGCTTTGTCTATGTATTCACACAAGTATTATGTTTCCGGTTAATACAATTCTAGCATGAATAATAAACATTTATCATTATATAAAGAAATAAATAATAACTTTATTATTGCCGCTAGGGCATATTTCCTTCAATAATGTTTTTGCGAAAAGCCAATTTTTCCCTACTGCAAAAGAATATATTTTATTTAACTACAAAGTTGGTTGAAAACATTGAGAATGGTAAACCCCATCTCAATCCCAATTAAAAAGTAATTAATAACCCAACAAAATTAATTTAGAGTGATGAGATCAACATGATAATCCAAGAACCAGATACTCAAGATGCCCATAACCGGGGACACGGCTAATCATGATTAGTTTGTACACTCTGCAGAGGTTTGCGCACTTTTCCCCACAAGACTCGATCTCCGTTGGATTTCTCGCACTACATAATGTTTGAGAAACGGATGACCAAGACACAGTCTTTCCGAAAAGAGGTCCCCTTAACCGATAGATAGGCATGTACACCTCCAATCCCCTACATTTGCTAGCCCATCATGGAAAGGTTTCCCACAACTTACTCAACTATGTAGAGCCCATAATTGCATGTGGCTGCACACGGAAGTTTCTAGCATGAATAATCTTATGATCCTTTTGAGCCTGGGTGGCAGTCCATAGGAGAATCACACGGTACCCCGGGATTTCCAAAAATACAGGTAACACTGGATTCCCAAGGTGCCTTAATCCACCCAGATGTGTATTAAAATTTGCCACCTTTAGTTAACCATTAATTAAACAACCTCAAATCTGTCATGGAATACTCTCAAAACCCAATCCACGTCTACGAGCATAGCATGGCAATATAATCATAACGTAATAGTAACTCCGAAGGTTTGAACCTCATCAACTACTTGCCAATACCCACATGTTATCAATCCTACTCATGCAATGTTTGAGGGTGAAACTAATGCATAAAAACTGGATATGAAAGGAATATGATCAAAGTGTGAACTTGCATGTATTGTTGATGAAGATGATTTGCACTCAACACTCTTGATAGTTATACTCGTCACACTCCGGTCAATCTATCATATTCAAGCAATAGTAACTGAGGGAGTCCTGGATTAGGGGGTGTCCGGATAGCCGAACTATCACCGTTGGCCGGACTCCTGGACTATGAAGATACAAGATTGAAGACTTCGTTCCGTGTCCGGATGGGACTTTCCTTGGCGTGGAAGGCAAGCTTGGCGATACGGATATGTAGATCTCCTACCATTGTAACCGACTCTGTAACCCTAACCCTATCCGGTGTCTATATAAACCGGAGGGTTTTAGTCCATAGGACTAACAACAATCATACCATAGGCTAGCTTCTAGGGTTTAGCCTCTCGATCTCGTGTGGTAGATCTACTCTTGTACTATCCATAACATCAATATTAATCAAGCAGGAGTAGGGTTTTACCACCATCGAGAGGGCCCGAACCTGGGTAAAAACATCGAGTCCCTTATCTCCTCTTACCATCCGCCTAGACGCATAGTTCGGGACTCCCTACCCGAGATCCGCCGGTTTTGACACCGACATTGGTGCTTTCATTGAGTTCCTCCGTCGCGTCATCTTTAGGCCCGATGGCTCCTTCGATCATCAACAACGACGCGTCCAGTGGTGAGACTTTTCTCCCGGACAGATCTTCATATTCGGCGGCTTTGCCTGCGGGCCAATTCACTTGGCCATCCGGAGCAGATCGAAAGCTACGCTCGCTATCGAGTCGATTTGGGAGTTTGAACTACACGGCCGACATCCGCGGAGACTTGATCTTCGACGGATTTGAGCCACAGCCAAGCGCTACCAAGACCGTCTCGATGGTCACGATCTAGCTCGCCGTCGAGCGATTGCTCGAGGTTACACCAGCGTCAGCTCCGACCCTTAGCTCGGAGCCGACTCCGCCGATCGAGGACGGGTGACTGGACACCGCCTCGGGGGCTACGATCTCTACAGCGATTGAGCCGAACACCATCCATGTCCTTTGCAAAGCCCGTGACTCCAAGGTGCCGGACTCCTCTCCGGACTCCGAACCTTCCGCGCCCCTGCCAATCGAATCCGATTGGGCGCCGGTTATGGAGTTCATCGTCATGGACATCTTTCAAAGACTCGCCTTTTGCAACATCCTGAAATCACTAAAGTCTCTCTTCAGATCGGGGAGAGCCCTGGCCGGACTACGGTCAGGAAGGTTGGGATGCGGACTACGAAGAAATTCAACGCCCACCCACCACCCACTTTGTAGCCACTGTCGATGATTTAACCGACATGCTCGACTTCGACTCCGAAGACATCAACGGTATGGACGACGATGCAGGAGACGACCAAGAACCAGCGCCTACAGGGCACTGGAAGGCCACCTCGTCATACGACATATACATGGTGGACATCCCAAAAGATGGGAATGGCGATGGAACAGCGGAGGATGACCCTCCAGAAACAACCCAAGCTTGGCGTCGTGGCGCGCTCTAAATCCCGCCACAAAGAAAACGGTGATTCCGACACGGGAGATAATAACACCCCGGACAGTGCCGAAGACAACCTCCTCCAGCAGGATTCAGCACAGGAGGAGGGAGAAGCCAGCCCTCATGATAGATCGGCAGACAGGGAGGTAGAGGACGATAATTATATGCCTCCCCCCGAAGATGAGGCAAGCCTCGACGACGATGAATTTGTCGTTCCTGAGGATCCCGTCGAACAAGAGCGTTTCAAACGCAGGCTTATGGCCACGGCAAGCAGCCTCAAGAAAAAGCAGCAGCAGCTTAGAGATGACCAAGACTTGCTAGCTGACAGATGGACTGAAGTCCTTGCAGCCGAAGAGTACGAACTCGAACGCCCCTCCAAGAGCTACCCAAAACGCAGGCTGCTACCCCGATTAGAGGAGGAAGCATCCAAACCTACATCATCAGCGCATGACGCGGCCGACCATCCACCTCGTGGCCGAGACAGAGAGGCCTATAGGACCTTTACTCAAGCCGCACCCCGGCATCGCTCGAAAAGTACCAAGGCACGGGGAAATGCGCCAGACCTGCAAGACATATTGGAGGACAAGGCAAGGCAAACAAGATCGATCTACCACTACTAGAAAAAGGCCTACTAATGGCGCACCGGTTTTGCCTACTAATGGCGCACTACCGGTGCGCCATTACTAGCATGCCATTAGTATTTTTTACTAATGGCGCACCACTGGTGTGCCATTAGTATCTGGTATACTAATGGCGCACCATGTAGTGCGCCATTAATATAGCCCACGGTGCGCCATCAGTATCTGGTATACTAATGGCGCACCACATAGAAGTGCGCCATTAGTATCTGGTATTAGTAACATTTTTTTCAAAAAAAAATTTCAAATTTTTTTCAGGAATTTTTTTTTTATTTTTTTTCAAATTTTTCTTAATCTCAGTTCACTATGGCTTAATCTCGGGTCAATATGCTTAATCTCAGGTCAAATCGCACTCCGTGGTCAAACATCCCGAAAGGTCACCCATCCTCACACTACTCCAGCCCAAGAACGCTTAACTTCAGAGTTCTATCCAACCCCAGCAACAGCTCACTTCACAGGCACTTGTTGATACATCTAGCATATCAATCCTGTTATACCTTGTTGATGTCTAGGACTTTGTTCATGTTCATGACTATGATGAAATTTTGAAAAATATTTCAAACTTCCCAGTCATATTACGTATCGTTTTTTGAAAAAAAATTCATAACCAATTTTTTTCAGCATAAGTGGCGCACCACATCCACGGTGCGCCACTAGTAAGTTTGAAATTTTTTGAATTTTTTTGCCGCTAGATCTTGAAAGCCCCGTAACTTTTTTCTGTTAGGTTTTTGGGGATTTGGAAAATGTTTAACGTGGTTCCCCCAGTTAAATTTGGATGTAACTTTTTGAGTAGATGATTTTTCATATAAAAAACTTTTTCATCCGAGTTCGTATGCAAAAGTTATGCCCATTTTACAAATTTCCAGAGAGATTTTGCAAATAAAGTCGAAATTCATATTTGTAAATTTTCCCAAAAACTAGAGCACATATCACATGGGAAACATATTTTCTTTTATTTTTTTGACATTTCCATCGTTTTCTTTTATTTTTCTTAAAACTGAAAAGGCGATCCAGGGGGGGGGGGTGCATTCGGTGTTGGGGCAAGTAATGGCGCACCACACCCACGGTGCGCCATTACTAGTTTTGAAAAAAAATTGATTTTTTTTTATTTTTTTTTGAAAAAAAACTTTGTAATGGCGCACCAGTGGAAAGTGCGCCATTACTAGTTAAAACTAGTAATGGCGCACCGAGACATGGTGCGCCATTAGTAACAAATTTTTTTATTTTTTTTACTTTTTTTTCAAAACTACTAATGGCGCCTGACGGATGTGGTGCGCCATTACTATAAATTAGTAATGGCGCACTATGCAACGGTGCGCCATTAGTAACAAAAATTTTTTATGTTTTTTTCAAAACTACTAATGGCGCACCACACACCAGTGCGCCATTAGTAATATATTTCTAATGGCGCACAGATACATGGTGCGCCATTAGAATATAGTAATGGCGCACCACATCACAGGTGCGCCATTAGTGGCCATTCCATCTATAACCCTTTTTGTAGTAGTGTACGGATCGCGTGGGCGCCCCACGACACGTGACGATAACCGTCACGCCGGATACAGCAACTCCGGCCGGGCCGAACACAGTAGACAAAGCTCATTGGAGTTGCGTCGTGATATAGCCCAATCTGAGGCGCCAAGACACCCACTATGCTTCACAGATGAAGTAATGGATCATCAAATCCCGAGGGTTTCAAACCCGTAAACATTGAATCATACGATGGCACAACAGATCCTGCGGTTTGGATCGAGGACTATCTCCTTCATATCCACATGGCCCGCGGTGATGATCTACACGCCATCAAATACCTCCCACTCAAGCTTAAAGGACCAGCTCGGCATTGGCTCAACAGCTTGCCAGCAGAATCAATTGGTTGTTGGGAAGACCTGGAAGCCGCATTCCTTGATAACTTCCAGGGCACATATGTGCGACCACCAGACGACGATGACCTCAGCCACATAATTCAGCAGCCAGAAGAATCGGCCAGACAATTCTAGACACGGTTCCTAACCAAGAAAAATCAAATCGTCGACTGTCCGGATGCAGAGGCCCTTGCAGCCTTCAAACATAACATCCGCGACGAGTGGCTTGCCCGGCACCTAGGACAGCAAAAGCCGATATCCATGGCAGCCCTCACAACACTCATGACCCGCTTTTGCGTGGGAGAGGACAACTGGCTAGCTCGTAGTAACAACTTGACCAAAAACCCTGGTGGTTCGGATACCAAGGACAGTGATGGCAGGTCGCGTCGCAACAAGCACAAACGCCGTATTAACGGCGATAATACTGAGGACACGACAGTCAATGCCGGATTCAGTGGCTCTAAACCCGGTCAGGGGAAAAGCCGTTCAAAAGAAATACTCAGGGCCCGCCCAATTTGGACCGCATACTCGATCGCTCGTGCCAGATACATGGCACTTCGAAAACCAGCCAACCACACAAACCGGGATTGTTGGGTGTTCAAGCAGGCAGGCAAGTTAAATGCCGAAAACAATGACAAGGGGCTGCATAGCGATGGCGAGGAGGAGCCCCGGCCGCCGAACAATAGAGGACAGAAGGGCTTCCCCCCACAAGTGCGGACGGTGAACATGATATACGCAACCCACATACCCAAAAGGGAGCGAAGTTTGCACTAAGGGACGTATATGCGATGGAGCCAGTCGCCCCAAAGTTCAACCCATGGTCCTCCTGCCCGATCACCTTTGATCGAAGGGACCACCCCACTAGCATCCGCCACGGCAGATTCGCCGCATTGGTTCTTGACCCAATCATTGACGGATTTCACCTCACTAGAGTCCTGATGGACGGCGGCAGCAGCCTGAACCTGCTTTATCAGGATACAGTGCGCAAAATGGGCATAGACCCCTCAAGGATTAAACCCACAAAGACGACCTTCAAAGGCGTCATACCAGGTGTAGAGGCCAACTGTACAGGCTCAGTTACACTCGAAGTGGTCTACGGATCCTCGGATAACTTCCGAGGCGAGGAATTAAACTTCGACATAGTCCCGTTCCGCAGCGGCTATCACGCGACCGCCGGACGAACCGTGACGGTAATCAATGTGGTGCCGCACTACGCATACCTCAAGCTCAAGATGCCTGGCCCTCGAGGAGTAATCACGGTCAATGGAAACACCGAACGCTCTCTCCGAACAGAGGAGCATACGGCGGCCCTCGCGGCGGAGATACAAAGCAGCCTCTCAAGACAATTCTCGAGTCCGGCTACTAAACGTCCGGACACCATCAAGCGCTCCCGGAGTAAACTACAACAAGACCGCCTGGCACGATCCGAGCACGCGTAGCAATGCGGCCCCAATCCCAGCCCTCGCAAAATTGTGAAACCAGTACTATGCGTACATAATTACGCTCTGGAAATACCATGGGCGTAGGAGGAGGGGCACGACCACGGCATGCCTGCACGCGGCTCAACCGCACTGTGGGCCCCCAATGTGTCATTCTTTTTCTTTCTTTTTTCTCTTACTTTCAGGACTCCGTTCTCGGGAAGCCCCGTCCGCACTAGAATCGCCGAACTCACGATGCAACAGCTGGGAAGCAAAGTTACGCCGAGTGTCCAGTGGTCTCTACTACGAGCAATATACCTGTTTTACATACCATCCTCCAGCTTACCCTCGGAGGGGACATGTTAAATAGTCCCATCCCTTGCTTATCACACTATTTGTATCGTTTTTCTTTCATTGCAGTACCTTTTGAATAAACAATACATAGCTTTTGCCTATTATTGCACTCCTTTCTTTATCTATATATATGGTCATTCATGACATGTTGCACCTGTACACTTTGGTACGGCCAATACACCAGGGGCTTAAGTGCCCCAAAATATGGTGTGATAAGTCCGAACACTTTCACAAGTGGGGCACCCCGAACTTATAGCATTATATGCATCGGCTCCGAATAATAGTTGGGTTTGCCCGGCTCCCATGTTTTGGTACCTTACGTTCTGTTATATCGGCTAAGGTAGCGCTGGGAGAACCATTGCGATTGTGCCCCGGTTGAGCTGGGTTGAGCACCTCAGTGGAGAAAGCTAAAACTGACTATCATGATAGGGCGTGAGCCGGTCTCTGTTCGAGAGGTTTTTCGGGTCCCTAAAGACCTATGCCGCTTAGAGCGAGGAGTCGGCATTGTCCGGCCAAGGCGTGGATAGCGCCCCGAACTCGGTCTTCCGAATACTAGGGGCTTCACGAAATTTAAAATTATAGAATTCTATGGCTAAGTGAGAGTGTTCAAGCATTATAGTCCGGTTGCCTTGTTCGTTGCGTTGAGCGCCTCCCTCGAAGGACCCAAGAATGGGAACAAGAGCGCTCAAGTTTATCCCGAACACCCCAGCACTCGTGGCATGGGGGCTGAAGCCAACGACTCGCCATCTCACAAATTTGATAAACGGCCGCACAGAAGATAATATTTTAAATTCACAAGCGTTGCTTAGCGCATATGAACAAGTTTTCAGCGTACAGGATAACAAATGCGAGCCTACTCAAAAATTACATCTTTGGAGCATTCACCCGCTATAAGGCGGGCACCCTTCAGGACGCCCTCATAGTACATCTCGGGCTTGCGATGCCCATTGCCTGGCGGTGGCCCGTCCGTCACAAGCTTCTCAGCGTCCATCTTGCCCCAAAGGCAGCTTTAGCACGGGCAAGGGCCCGACAGGCACCTTCAATGCAGACGGAGCGCTTGATGACTTCAATCCATGGACAGGCGTCCACCAGCCGCCGCACTAGCCCGAAGTAGCTCCCAGGCATGGCTTCCTTAGGCCACAGCCGAACTATGAGGCCCTTCATGGCCTGTTCGCCCACCTTGTGGAGCTCGGCCACCTGCTTCAGCTGGTCGCTCAGGGGCACCGGGTGTCCGGCCTCAGCATACTGAGACCAGACCACCTTTTCCGTTGAGCTCCCCTCCTCGGCTCGGTAGAACGCGGCAGCATCAGACACACTACGGGGCAGATCTGCGAATGCTCCTGCAGAACTCCGGATTCGGGTAAGTAATAGATAATTCACTTTCACATGCTTACTTTGCATAAAGAATGCCTTACCCGCCGCTATCTTATTTAATGCCTCAATTTTCTGGAGGGCTTTTTGGGCTTCGGCCTTAGCGGCTTTGGCGCTCTTAAGAGCCGAGGCGAGCTCGGACTCTTGAGTCTTCGAGTCACGCTCCAAACTCTCGTGTTTTTCCACGAGAGCCTGGAGCTCTTGCCGCACCTCCGCCACCCACGCCTCCTGCTTCTCTCGCTCGGTGCGTTCCACAGCCGCATTGCTTTCGGCCTTGGACACCGCTTCCTTCGGGGTTGCCACCTCGTTCGTGGCCCCTGCAATACTCACGTTACTCCTGTCATTTTTTGCAACCAAATCCTTTTTATAAGGTATTACTTTAATAAGGTATTACTTACCTTCCTTGTCCTTGAGCTGCTTCTTTGCAAGGCCGAGCTCGTTCTCGGACCGCTCGAGGCTCTCCTTCAATGCATTGACCTCCGCAGTCAGTGCGGCAGAGGTCAGCAGCGCAGCCTGCA
Source organism: Aegilops bicornis (assembly GCA_021605145.1). Lineage (NCBI taxonomy): Eukaryota > Viridiplantae > Streptophyta > Magnoliopsida > Poales > Poaceae > Aegilops > Aegilops bicornis. The sequence continues at coordinate 546,411,756 of CM038673.1, forward strand.
TTCCCATATTGACATACTTATGTTAGACTCCTGCGTATATCTTTTAGATCCTCAGTTCGGCTTTTCTTTCCGAACACCGAACTAAGCATCAGGGGCTACTGTCTATGCGGTAATATTCTTACAAATCTTAAAAACTAACCTCAAAGCCTGTTAGAAGGCTGGTACAGGCTTCAGTCAGCCCGCTCTTGGCGGACTGAACTTTCTGGATCACCACACTCATAACAGTGTGGTGCTCCTCGTCGATGGAGGCGCCGTTGAGCGCCTCCAGCAAGCTATCCGGTGCATCCGGATGGACAGAGGTCACCGGCATCGCAGTCTTGCCCTTCTTACGAAGGGGCCGCCTGCCGGATTTCGGAACCACTGAAGGTTCTCAAGACGGAGTCCGCAGGCGTGCATTTTAGAGCCCTCCGGGGTTTCGCCCCCTTTTGCGCCGAGTCCGGAGGTCGCCTTGCGGGCGCCTCCAGGACTACCTCCTCCTGGTTGGGCCCCTTTTGGGACTCCACCGCGTCGTCTGCGTCACGAGGGGAGGAGGCGGCCGGAAGTGAAGTGCTATTCACATCCGACGAATCCAGGGAGCCGCTCGACGAAGCGGCGAGCTCGTCCTTGGGCGGGCTACATGGTTGTATTCGGCATTAGAAGACACTATGCAACAAATGAAAAGTCATGAGTTATTCCGGAATCCGGACACTTACGATCTCGCCAGTGGCTTGGCCCTCGATGGCCATTCCTCTTCGCCGTCGTCGGCGTTGGTGGAGCAGTCCGGTCGAAGGGTCCTTCCTTTCTTGGACCCTCCGACCTGCCCAGTTGGGGCGGCCTTCCTTTTCTTCTCTCCCCCCGCTGGGGGATAGGCTTCTTTTTCCTCCTCCTCGTCTTAAGGGGAGGATTCCGCCTCAGAGTCGTCGGACGATGAGTCCGACAACACCTCGCGCCGGGCGCTCCTTCGAGTCCCCGTGGCCTTCTTCTTGGCCTTCTTCTCCGGCACCACGTGAGGTGCTGGAACCAGAAGCCCCGTCAAGCGGGCGTCCGCTGGGTCTTCTGGCAAGGGAGCCGGACAATTAACCTGCCCGGACGTGTTCTGCTAGTCCTGTCAAAGGTAAAGGGAGTTTAGATCCCGCATAGAGTCAAACTATGAAAAACAAGAGTCCCGTAAAGGGTAAAATAGCTTACCTCGGTAGCTTGACGCTGCGAGCTAAATCCGCGATCTTCGGTAGCGGATGCGGGAGCCTCGGCGCCCTTGAACAACACCTTCCAAGCATCTTCGTGCGTAGTGTCGAAGAGCATTTTCAGAGTTTGGTGCTATGCTGGATCAAACTCCCACAATTTGAAGGCCCGTTGTTGGCATGGGAGGATCCGGCGGATGAGCATAACCTGGACTACGTTGACAAGCCTGAGATTCTTGTTCACTAGGGTCTGCATGCAGGTTTGGAGTCCGGTCAGCTCTTCCGGATTACCCCACGTCAGGCCCGTATCTTTCCAAGAGGTGAGCCGCGTAGGAAAACCAGACCGAAATTCGGGGGCCGCTGCCCATTTAGGGTCGCGCGGCTCGGTGATGTAGAACCACCCCGATTGCCACCCCTTCACGGTCTCCACAAAGGAGCCCTCGAGCCATAGGACGTTGGCCATCTTGCCAACCATGGAACCTCCGCACTCCGCTTGGTGGCCTCCCACTACCTTCGGCTTGACATTGAAGGTCTTCAGCCATAAGCCGAAGTGGGGCTGGATGTAGAGAAAGGCCTCGCACGCGATGATGAACGCCGAGATGTTGAGGATGAAATTCGGGGCTAGATCGTGGAAATCCAGGCCGTAGTAGAACATGAGCCCCCGGACAAATGGGTGAAGTGGAAAACCTAGTCCGTGGAGGAAGTTGGTGAGGAACACCACCCTCTCATGGGGCACAGGGGTGGGGATGAGCTGCCCTTGTCGGGGAGCCGATCTTGGCGATGTCATTTGGACAAGTATCCGGCCTTCCGCAGCTTTTTACTTGTCCCTCCGTGACGAAGGAGACCATCCACTTGCCTCCCGCTCCGGACATGGCTGGTGAAGGTTGAGGAGGGATGTGCGGACTTGGGCGCTGGAGCTCGAGTGCGCAGAAATGGATGAGCAAAGGAGGAAGAAGGCGTAGGTGAAAAGGTGGATCCTTATCCCCTTATATGGACGGACGAAGCTATGCGTCCCCCACCAGCCTGGTAAAACTCGCTTATCTCCCAAGAGCCGTAATCAATGGCGCGGTTGGCTTACCCACGCCCGTATTGATGAGAATCCCGGAATAAGGGGGCACGATCTCCGCTCTGATAAGACGTGCCAAGGAAACCGCCTCGCTAAACGCTACCGAGGTGGGACAAGAAAATGATTCGAATAAAGGCACGGCTGGTGTGATGTCACGTCATGAATACGTCGGCAGATTTGTGTAAATATTATTCTCTCTACGGTGGTATGTGGAACTTGTTTTGCGAGCGGACACTATCCTTGTGTTCAAAATCTTCTATGAAGTATTCGGAGGAGGAACCCGCCTTGCAATGCCAAAGACAATATGCGCCACGGACTCGACGTCATTGAAGCCTCGGTTCGTGGGCTAGTGAGGGAGTCTTGGATTAGGGGTGTCCGGATAGCCAAACTATCACCGCTGGCGGACTCACGGACTATGAAGATACAAGATTGAAGACTTCGTCCGTGTCCAGGATGGGACTTTCCTTGGCGTGGAAGGTAAGCTTGGCGACACGGATATGTAGATCTCCTACCATTGTAACCGACTCAGGTAACCCTAACCCTATCCGGTGTCTATATAAACCGAAGGGTTTTAGTCCGAGGACTAACAACAATCATACCATAGGCTAGCTTCTAGGGTTTAGCCTCTGATCTCGTGGTAGATCTACTCTTGTACTACCCATATCATCAATATTAATCAAGTAGGAGTAGGGTTTTACCTCCATCGAGAGGGCCCGAACCTGGGTAAAAACATCGTGTCCCTTGTCTCATGTTACCATCCGCCTAGACGCACAGTTTGGGACCCCCTAACCGAGATCCGCCGGTTTTGACACCGACAGTAACCACACATAAGCAATCACTCAAAAGATCGGAAAGAACGAAGAATACGATTCGGAAAACATCAAAACCAAGCAAATAACTCTTGCAACATTAAACAATTTCTAATAGTACCAAAATTATATGAATTTGGCCTTATCAGAAAGTTTAGGTCAAGAGCTTCGATAAGCAAAAAGAATCAACTCAAACGGAGTTATAAAACTCAAGTTATGAACAACATAAGTTTGAATTCAAATCTGATCTAATTCAAATTTTAAAATTCGAAAACATGTTTAAGTTGTTTAACTGGATACAGGGGATCATAACGAAGAAGTGGGTGCTGGTTTCGTTGGATTTGGATAAACGAGTAAAAAGATGTGGTCGTTTGAAACAGAGGGACTAATCTGTAAGAAAGAGAATTACAACTAGGTCCCTGGCTGAAAATAAAACAGAAAAATAAAAGACTAAACAACGAACGTTCACTACTGAACCCTAACGAATGAAAACCGTTCGCTACAGAGAACTAACGGACGAACGATCTCTAATTAAAATAACCTAAATCAATAAACTAATAAAAAGAAAAACCGAAGAGAAAAACCGGGTCAGGCGGTAGGTCTTTACAGGTTCGGCCGGCTCGACGGTTCCGCGGAAAAAACCGGCGCGGCGACAGCTAGATCGGACGGCGACAGCGGGGTCATCGCGGCTGACTCGGCGACGGGCGGCAAAGAACGGCGAGAGGCGGGGCACGCTGCTGACGGCCATGAGCGAGTGCGGCAACGCAGTGATAGGGCGGCAAGGCGTGCGATCAGCGTGACAAAAGTGCTGGGCAAGATGCGGCGGCGCGAGGTGCCAGGAGAAGAGAGGGAGTCGGGTTCCGCCTTTTAAAGGCAAGGGGCGGCGGCTTCCTTGGGGAAAGGGGGGGGTCGGCGGCGTGGCGGCTCCGGACTCCGGCGGGAGTCCGGCTTGGAGACGACAGGCGGTAGCGATGTTGGGCCTTGACATGTGTCAGACCTTGGGCCGCCCGGTCGATGTGATGAAATTTTTTAGGGGCAAAGAAAATAAAGAAAACCTTAAATAAATAAATAAACTATAGGCATATTATATAACAAAGTTTTCAGAAAATTATTTTCTACAACTTGAACATTTTTGTCAAGTCAAATAAAATCGAAAAAAATTCAAATAATTCAAAGAGTGCTACTGCCCTACTAAAATCCAATAAAAATCATTTTAAAAACACCAAAATGATTTCAAATTTATTTATCTCCAATTTTCTGATGTAGGGAATCATGTTACCCTCTTTTCCACATATTTCATTTTTGGAGAAATAATTTGAATAAAAAACTAATAACTCAAGTTTGAAAATAATTTCCAAAAGGACTTTAAATTTGATCCTTTTAAACTCCCAACTCATATTATAACATCTGAAGAAGTCATTTTATCTTCTCTCATGAAAATCATTGAGTTGCATAAAGTTTCATAATTGGAAATATTTTCCCAAATGAAATTCAAATATTTTCAAACACCCCGTTTCATTTAAATAAATGGAAGAAGTCATGTCATCTTCTCTCCAGGGTTTTGTGGTGAAAACAATTTGAATTCACGGAGAGCATAAAAGCAAAAGTGAAAGTTTTGGAAAGTCCTTTTATTCCCTCTCATTTAACTTTCATTAGTTTTCGAATTCCACTCAATTTCACTCATCACAATCAAGCAACAATCAAATAACATTCCAAAATTTAGAATTTTAGGATGTTACAGCTGCAAATCTTTCAAGACGAGGAGGGATGCATTCCGGCCTGGCCAAACAGTATGGTCAGTGTTTGTTAAAAGTAATATCAAAGGGTTTGAAAATTCCAAAAAAAACATAGCAAATGGGATATTATTTCTTTTTTCTTTTTATTCTTCACTGATATTTTATACTCCCTTCGTCCCAAAATTCTTGTCTTAGATTAATCTAGATACGGATGTATCTAATACCGAAACGTGACTTGATACATCTGTATTTAGACAAATCTAAGACAAGAATTTTGGGACGGAGGGAGTATTTCATTGGATTTAACATGGACATAGTACTAATTTATTTTTAAATTTGTTTTAGTATGGCTACTAATTTTTGGATTAAGAATATTTTGTTCCCCAGCAAAAATTTGCGAATTTTCAAAATTTCGCACATATTTAGTTAAAAATTTGAACCCTGGTACTGACCAGAAAATGAGCAGCAATTCTAAAAATGGAAAATGGGCTGCAATTAATTCCATATGAATTAGAAAACGAGTAAAAATTATAAAAATAATAGGAAATAGGTTGTACACGCCACAGATTTCGAGGTTGACTTGTTTACGCAAGGCTTTGTCAGTCAACACACGATTCTAGCAGCAGTGACTGTTGGATGTCCATCCAACGGCCGACGTGCTTCTTCAATCTCTGATCTTCCTGCTCCAGCCGCCTGAACTAGCGCCGGCGGGACTGCATGCTCCCTCCTCTTGTGGCCCGCCGTGATGCCGTGCAGGCTTCACCGGCCCACCCTACTCCCTTCGCTGGCCTGGCCGCACGCGATCAACTGCCTCCTTATTACGCGAAAAAATGATTCCTCCTACTGACATCTGGGGCGCACCGGTTGGGAGGCTGACTTGTGGGCCTACTAAGTTGACGTCTGTGAGGGCTTGTCAACTTAGTCAACAAACGATTCTAGCAGCAGTAACCATTGGATTTGAATCGAACGGTCCTGCTGCTTCTTCAATTGCTGCTCTTCTTGCACCAGCCACCCAAACCAGCGCCGACGAGACCGCCTGCTCCTGCCTCCAGTGGCCGGCTGTGATGCCGTTGAGGCCTCACCGCCCCCTACTACTACCACTGCTAGCCAGACCCGGCGGCGACGACAGCCTCACACCGCAGCCGAACCAGTGAACCCTCGTACTCCTCTCTGCGTGGGCTTCCACTGTCGCGTCTTCCCCGGTTCCGTGTCGTCCCTTCCTAGGCCTCGCTGTCGTCCACCGCCCTGATGCTCTCGATGCGGCTTGGTCAACGTGGTCAAGGAACGACTTCCATCGGAAGAGTACTGTACGTGGAGAGTCAGATAGCTGGGTCCATGGCCGCAGCAAGGAAGTGCCTCCGTATTACGCGGAAAATAATGATTCCTCCACCTGACAGCGGGGACCCACCGGACAGGCCACTGTATTTCACGAAAAAAACATTCCCCCCTGACTGCTGGGACCCACCAGATACATCTTGGCACGCAAGGAAGTGCATCCATATTAAAGAAAAAAATGATTCGCCCCCTGACTGCTGGGACCCACCAGCTACATCTTCGCACGCAAGGAAGTGCCTGACAGTCGGGACTCACCTGGTCGAAGCATATGTAGCGTTGTCATTTTGGTCACGAACGTCTACGTACATACTAGTCGATGCAGAGGCGCGCACGTGTCGTAGTAGAGGAGCGCACGTAGCATGTACACGTACGTACATCGGCCAGGGTGCAAGAAAGAAAATACGGCCACGTACATACATATGGGAGGGGTATCGAACACCTACTCGCGCATACGTACGGCCAGGGCTCGTGTACATGGGTGGGTTGGACTGGAGAAACTGCGTCGTCGTCATGTTCATGGGGAAGCAACGGAATGCGTCGTGTTCATCGGGAGGCAACGGAACGCGTGGGAGCCAATCGGCTTGGACGGAACAATCGGTGGAAACGAGGCCTGGCGTACCGTAGAACGGAGGAAACGGCCTTGTGTTCGACCGGCCACGGTCGAAACGGGATCCTGTTCATCGGGAGGGGTCTGGCATACCGCAAAATGGAGGAAACGGACTTCTGTTGGACCTCCTACGGTCAAAACGGGGTCCTATTGATCGGGAGGGGTGTGGCGTACCGCAAAACGGAGGAAACGGACTTGTGTTGGAGCGCTATGGTCGAAACGGGGGTCATGTTCATCGGGAGGGGTGTGGCGTACCGCAAAATGGGACTCCACGGGTTACTATTCATCTCCACCGTCGACCTCCTCCAGCCTCGACGAGCTACTGTTCATCCACCGTCGACCTCCTCCAGCGTCCACCTGCGACTGTTCATCCACAAGCTCATGTTCATCCAGCCTCCACCGCGCGCTCCTCCACCGGCTACTGTTCAACCAGCCCTCTTGACGGGATCCTGTTCAACCACCCCTCCATGGTCTACTATTCATCCAGCCCTCCATGGGGTCTGCCTGTTCATCCAGCCCTCCACGGGGTCCTGTTCATCCACGCCCAACCGGCTCGATTTATCGGGGTCCTGTTCATCTAGTGGCAACACCACGGAGTCCAGTTCATCAAACCCCCACCAGGAACTGTTCATCCAAACCCCCCAGCAATGCTCATTATTCATTCAGAGGCAGCATCGATCGGCTTTAGTTAGAAGCAGTAGCGAAGGAATCGCTCGATCGCTCGGGTTCAGTAACACGTAGCATGCAATGCAATCGCTCGGGTTCAGTTAGGCGACGCTTCGCTCGGGTTCAGTTAGAGCCCAACGCCTCGCACCCGCGCGTACGTGTACAAGAGAAACACGCATCGCTCGGCCCCCAACCACCCACCGTAACCGGGAACTCCCCGATATTTTCCTCGCCCTTTCTTCTACCACGGTTTTTTCCGTCATGGACGGCCCAAAGAATGTCATGCAGCTGCGTCTCCAACCCGCCCAGCACGAAAAGCCCATTTTCTGTCATGATTTTTTGTCATAGAAGTAGGAGCCCACCACATCTATGATGATACCGGGTTTTGTCACAATTATCGTCATAGAAGTGTCATAAGTATGAAAGAAAAAATTTTGTTTGGCCCAAAATGTCACAGATGTGTCTTTTTTTTGCAGTGTAATGTGACTGTCTATAAGGCTCAGCTTGTCACTAAGGGTTATTGACAAGTTCAAGGAGTTGACTACGATGAGACCTTCTCAACCGTAGCGAAGCTGAAGTCTATCCGAATCATGTTAGCAATTGCCACATTCTATGATTATGAGATCTGGAAAATGGATGTCAAAATGGCATTCCTCAACGGTTTCCTTAAGGAAGAATTGTATATGATGTAGTCGGAAGGTTTTGTCGATCCCAAAAATGCTGACAAGGTATGCAAGCTCCAGCGGGCTGGTGCAAGCATCTCGGAGTTGGAACATTCGCTTTAATGAAGTGATCAAAGCATTTGGGTTCATACAGACTTATGAAGAGACATGTTGTCGGTGTCAAAACCGGCGGATCTCGGGTAGGGGGTCTCGAAATGTGCGTCTAGGCGGATGGTAACAGGAGACAAGGGACACGATGTTTTTACCCAGGTTCGGGCCCTCTCGGTGGAGGTAATACCCTACTCCTGCTTGATTAATATTGATGATATGGGTAGTACAAGAGTAGATCTACCACGAGATCGGAGAGGCTAAACCCTAGAAGCTAGCCTATGGTATGATTGTTGTTCATCCTACGGACTAAAACCCTCCGGTTTATATAGACACCGGATAGGGTTAGGGTTACTGAGTCGGTTACAATGGTAGGAGATCTACATATCCGTATCGCCAAGCTTGCCTTCCACGCCAAGGAAAGTCCCATGCGGACACGGACGAAGTCTTCAATCTTGTATCTTCATAATCCAGAGTCCGCCAGCGGTGATAGTTCGGCTATCCGGACACCCCTAGTCTAGGACTCCCTCAGTAGCCCCTGAACCAGGCTTCAATGACGACGAGTCCGGCGCGCATATTGTCTTCGGCATTGCAAGGCGGGTTCCTCCTCCGAATACTTCATAGAAGATTTTGAACACAAGGACAATGTCCGGCTCTGCAAAATAATTTCCACATAACACCGTAGAGAGAATAATATTTACACAAAATCAATCTATTGACGTATTCTGCAGTGTGTAATCACGCCACGGCCAAGTTTTATTCGAATCGTTTTTACTATACCACCTCAGCGCGTTTAGCGAGGCGGTCTCCCTGGCACGTCTTGTCAAAGCAAAGATCGTGTCCCCCTTATTCCGGGATCCTCATCAATACGGATGTGGGCAACCCAACCGTGCCATTGATTACGGCACTTGGAAGATAAGCGAGTTTTACCATGCTGGTGGGGGCGCTTAGTTGCGTCCGTCCATATAAGGGGATAAGAATCCACCTTTCACCTACGCCTTGTTCCTCCTTTGCTCATCCATTTCACAAGACTCGAGCTCCAATACCAAGTCCGCACATCCCTCCTCCACCTTCTCCAGCCATGTCCGGAGCGGGAGGCAAGTGGATGGCTTCCTCCGTCACGGAGGGGCACATCGAAAGGCTGCGGGAGGCCGGATACTTGTCCGGGGACATCGCGTGTCGGCTCCCCAACAAGGGGCAGCTCATCCCCACCCCCAGGCCCCATGGGAGGGTGGTGTTCCTCACCCACTTCGTCCGCGGACTAGGTTTTCCACTTCACCCATTTGTCCGGGGGCTCATGTTCTACTACGGCCTGGATTTCCACGATCTGGCCCCAAACTTCATCCTCAATATCTCGACGTTTATCGTCGTGTGTGAGGCCTTCCTCTGCATCCAGCCCCACTTCGGTTTATGGTTGAAGACCTTTAGCGTCAAGCTGAAGATAGTGGGCGGCCGACAGGCGGAGTGCGGAGGCGCCATGGCGGGCAGGATGCCCAACGTTACATGGCTTGAGGGCTCCTTCGTGGAGACCATAAAGGGTGGCAATCGGGGTGGTTCTACATCACCGAGCCGCGCGACTCCAAATGGGCGGCGGCCCCCGAATTCAGATCTGGCTTCCCCACACGGCTCACATCATGGAAAGAGACGGGCCTGACGTGGGGTGATTCGGAAGAGCTGACCGGACTCCAAACCTGCGTCCAAAACCTGGTGGACAAGAAGCTCAAGCTTGTCAACGTAGTCCAGGTTATGCTCATCCGCCGGATTCTCCCATGCCAGCAACGGGCCTTCAATTTGTGGGAGTTTGATCCGGCACAGCACCGGACCTTGAGCCGGCTCTTCGACACTACGTACGAAGATGCCTGGAAGGTGTTGTTCAAGGGCGCCGAAGCTCCCGCATCCGCTACCGAAGATCACGGATTCCGCTCGCAGCGTCAAGCCAGCGAGGTAAGTTATTTTGCCCTTTATGGGACTCTTTTTTCATAGTTTGACTCTATGCGGGATCTAAAACTCCCTAACCTTTGACAGGACTGGCTGAAGACGTCCGGACAGATTAACTGTCCGGCTCCTTTGCCAGAAGACCCAGCGGACGCCCGCTTGACGGGGCTGCTGGTTCCGGCACCTCACGTGGTGACGGAGAAGAAGGCCAAGAAGAAGGCCACGAGGACTCGAAGGAGTGCCCGGCACCAGGTGTCGTCGGACTCATCGTCCGACGACTCGGAGGCGGACTCCTCCCGTGAAAACGAGGAGGAGGAAAAATAAGCCTCTCCCGCAGCGAGGGGAGAGAAGAAAAGAAAGGTCGCCCCAACTGGGGAGGCCGGAGGGTCCAAGAAGGGAAGAACCCTTCCTCCGGACGACTCCACGAACGCCAACGACAGCGAGGAGGAGTGGCCCTCGAGGGCCAAGCCCCTGGCGAGATCGTAAGTGTCCGGATACCCATGGCTTTTTTCTTTTATTCATTGCATAGTGTTCTCTAATGCCGAACAATCATGGTGCCCGCCCAAGGGCGAGCTCGCCGCTTCGTCAAGCGGGTCCCTGAATTCGTCCGAAGTGGAGAGCACTTCTCTTCCGGCCGCCTCCTCGCCTCGAGCCGCCGACGACGCCGAGATGGGGCCCCAAGGGGGGCCTGGTCAAGAGGAGGTGGCACAGGAGGCGCCACAAGGTAGCCTCCCGGACTCCAGGCGCGAGGGGAGCGAGACCCCCAGGGGCTCTAAGCCCGACCCTTGTCCGGACTCCATAACGGAACCTTCGCCGGTTCAAGTCCGACAAGCGGCCCCTTCGTAAGAAGGGTAAGACGCCGGTGTCCTCCGTCCAACCGGAGGCATCGGATAGCTTACTGGAGGCGCTTAACAGCGCATCCAATGAGGAGGAGCACCGCGCTGTTATGAGTGTGGTGATCCAGAAAGTTCAGTCCGCCAAGAGCGGGCTGGCTGAAGCCTGCAACAGCCTTCTAACAGGCTTTGAGGTAAGTTTTCAATATATGTTAGAATATTACCGCATAGAAAGTAGCCCCTGATGCTTAGTTCGGTGTTCAGAGGGAAAAGCCGGACTGAGATCTAAAAAGATATACGCAGGAGTCTAACATAATTATGTCAATATGGGAATGCAGGCTGCCCTGCTGACCTCTGCCGCACTAACTGCGGAGGTCAATGCATTGAAGGAGAGCCTCGAGCGGTCCGAGAACGAGCTCAGCCAAGCCAAGAAGCAGCTCGAGGACAAGGATGGTAAGTAATACCTTATGGAATTGTTAAAAATGTGGAAGCAAAAGATAACAGGAATAACATGGGTACTGCAGGGGCCACGAACGAGGTGGCGACCCTGAAGGAAGCGGTGACCGCGCCCGAAAACAAAGCGGTCGCGGAGCACACCGAGCGAGAGAAGCAGGAGGCGTGGGTGGCGGAGGTGCGGCAAGAGCTCTAGGCTCTCGTGAAAAAACACGAGAGTTAGGAGCGTGACTCGAAGACTCGAGAGTCCAAGCTCGCCTTGGCTCTTGAGAGTGCCAAAGCCGCTAAGGCCGAAGTCCAAAAAGCCCTCCAGAAAATTGAGGCGATGAAGAAGATAGCGGCGGGAAATGCATTCTTTATGCAAAGCAAGCATGTGAAGGTGCATTATCTGTTACTTACCCGAATCCGGAGCTCTCCAGGAGCATTCGCAGATCTGCCCCGCAGTGTGTCCGATGCTGCCGCTTTCTACCGAGCCGAGGAGGGAAGCGCGATGGAGAAGGTGTTCTCGTCTTAGTATGCTGAGGCCGGACATCCGGTGCCCCTGGCGACCAGCTGAAGCAGCTGGTCGAGCTCCACAAGGTCGCCGAACAGGCCATGGAGGGCCTCATAGTTCGGCTGTGGCCATCGGAAGCCATGCCTGGGAGCTACTTCGGTCTAGTGCGGCGGCTGGTGGGCCTTTGTCCGTGGATTGAAGTCATCAAGCGCTCCATCTGCATTGAAGGTGCTCAGGGGCCTTGCCCGTGCTAAGGTGCCTTTGGGGCAAGCTGACGGTGAGAAATTTGTGAAGGACGGACCACCACCGGGCAAGGAGCATCGCAAGCCGAAATGTATTATGAGGGCGTCTGAAGGGTGCCCACCGATAGCGGGTGAATGCTCCAAAGATGTAATTTTTGAATAGACTCGCATTTGTTATACTGTACGCTGAAAACTTGTTCATATGCGCTAAGCAACGCTTGTGAATTTAAAATATTACCTTCTGTGCGGCTGTTTATCAAAATTTGAGAGATGGCAAGTCGTTGGCTTCAGCCCTGAGGGAGTCCTGGACTAGGGGGCGTCCGGGTAGCCGAAACTATCATCATTGGCCGGACTCCTGGACTATTAAGATACAAGATTGAAGACTCCGTCCCGTGTCCGGATAGGACTTTCCTTGGCGTGGAAGGCAAGCTTGGCGATACGGATATGTAGATTTCCTACCATTGTAACCGACTCTGTGTAACCCTAACCCTATTCGATGTCTATATAAACCGAAGGGTTTTAGTCCGAAGGACGAACAAGAATCATACCATAGGCTAGCTTCTAGGGTTTAGCCTCTCTGATCTCGTGGTAGATCTACTCTTGTACTACCCATATCATCAATATTAATCAAGCAGGAGTAGGGTATTACCTCCATCGAGAGGGCCGAACCTGGGTAAAAACATCGTGTCCCTTGTCTCCTGTTACCATCCGCCTAGACGCACAGTTCGGGACCCCCTACCCGAGATCCGCCGGTTTTGACACCGACAAGCCCCCATGCCACGAGTGCTGGGGTGTTCGGGATAAACTTGAGCGCTCTTGTTCTCATTCTTGGGTCCTTCGAGGGAGGCGCTCAACGCAACGAACCAGGCAAACGGACTATAATGCTTGAACACTCTCACTTAGCCATAGAATTCTATAATTTTAAATTTCGGCGAAGCCCCTAGTATTCGGAAGACCGAGTTCGGGGCGCTATCCACGCCTTGGCCGGACAATGCCGACTCCTCGCTCTAAGCGGCATAGGTCTTTAGGGACCCGAAAAACCTCTCGAACAGCTACCGGCTCTCGCCCTATCATGACGGTCAGTTTTAGCTTTCTCCACTGAGGTGCTCAACCCAACTCAACCGGGGCACAATCGCAGTGGTTCTCCCAGCGCTACCTTAGTCGATATAACGGAACGTAAGGTACCAAAACATGGGAGCCGGGCAAACCCAACTATTGACCCAAGATATGATTTGGAGCCGATGCATATAATGCTATAAGTTCGGGGTGCCGCACTTGTGAAAGTGTTCGGACTTGTCACACCATGTTTTTGGGGTACATAAGCCTCGGTGTGGTGGCCGTACCAAATTGTACGGTTGCGCAATGTCATAGATGAACATATACAATGGGAAAGAATGCAATATTAGGCAAGAGCTATATATTGTTTATCCAAAAGAAACTGCAAATAAAAGCAGAACGATACAAATTTAGCGATAAGCAAGGTACGGGACTTTTGACATGTCCACCTTCCAGTGGTAAGTTTGCGGTGTGGTATGTAAAACAGGTGTACTGCTCGTAATAGAGACCACATGGACACTTGACGCAGTTTTCTGGTTCCCTGGCTGTTGCATCGTGTAGTCGGCACGAATGCCGGACAGGGCTTCTGGAGAACAGAGTCCTGAAAGTAAAAAGAAAAAAAGAAAAAAGAAGAAGAAAAGGAATGACACAAACGGGAGCCCCTAGTGCGGTCTAGCCGCATTCTGGGCATGCCGTGGTTGTGGCCCGTCCCCTATGCCCATGGTGCCGGATCGCAATTACGTGCGCGTAGTAATCGGGCCAGCGAGTTCGCGAGGGCTGGGGTTGGGGCCGCATTACTACGCTTGTTCGGAACGTGCGGTGCGGTCTTGCTGTAGGTTACTCCGGGCGCGCTTTGATGGTCCGATTGTTTATTGGCGGATCGGAGGATTGCCTTAAGAGGCTGTTACGCACTTCGCCGCAAGCGGCCGTATGCTCCTCCGCTCGGAGGAGCGTTCGTGTTTCCATTGACCGTGATTACGCCTCGAGGGCCTGGCATCTTGAGCTTGAGGTACAGCGTGAAAGCGGCACCGCATTGAATTTTGTGAATGCGGTTCGCCCGAGCAATGCGTGATAGCCGCTGTGGAACGGGACTATGTCGAAGATTAACTCCTCACTCCGGAAGTTATCCGGGGATCCGAAGACCACTTCAAGTGTAACGGAGCCTGTACAGTTGGCCTCTACACCTGGAATGACGCCTTTAAAGGTCGTCTTTGTGGGTTTGATTCTTGACGGGTCTATGCGCATTTTGCGCACAGTATCCTGATAAATCGGGTTCAGGCTGCCGCCGTCCATCAGGACTCCGGTGAGGTGAAATCCGTCAATAATTGGGTCAAGAACCAATGCGGCGAAACCGCCGTGACGGATGCTAGTGGGGTGGTCCCTTTGATCAAAGGTGATCGGGCAGGAAGACCATGGGTTGAACTTCGGCGTGGCTCCATCGCATATATGTCCCTTTAGTGCACGCTTCCGCTCCCTTTTGGGTATGTGGGTTGCGTATATCATGTTCACCGTCCGCACTTGTGTGGGAAAGCCCTTCATCCTCTATTGTTCGGGCGGCCGGGGCTCTTCCTCGTCATTGCTATGCAGCCCCTTGTCGTTGTTTTCGGCGTTTAGCTTGCCTGCTTGCTTGAACACCTAACAATCCCTGTTGGTGTGGTTGGCTGCTTTTCGGCGGTGCCATGTATCTGGCACAAGCGATCGAGTATTCGGTCCAAGTTGGACGGGCCCTGGGTATTTCTTTTGAATGGCTTCTTCCACTGACCGGGTTTAGAGCCTCTGAATCCGGCATTTACTATCGTATCTTTAGCGTTGTCACCGCACGCGGCGTTTATGCTTGTTGCGACGCGACCGCCATTACTGTCCTTGGTATCCGAACTACCAGGGTGTTTGGCCAAGTTGTTGCTTCGAGCTAGCCAGCTGTCCTCTCCCGCACAAAAGCGGGTCATGCGTGTGGTGAGGGCTGCCATGGATTTCGGCTTTTCCTGTCCTACGTGCCGGGCTCGCCACTCGTCGCGGATGTTGTGTTTGAAGGCTGCTAAGCGCCGCTGCATCCAACGGTCGACGATCTGATTTTTTCTTTGTTAGGAACCGCGTCCGTAATTGTCGGCCGATTCTTCTGGCTGCAGAATTATATGGCTAAGGTCATCGGCGTCTGGTGGTCGCACATATGTGCCGCGGAAGTTATCGAGGAATGCGGCTTCCAGGTCTTCCCAACAACCAATTGATTCTGCTGGCAAGCTGTTGAGCCAATGCCGAGCTGGTCCTTTAAACTTGAGTGGGAGGTATTTGATGGCGTGTAGATCATCACCACGAGCCATGTGGATATGGAGGAGATAGTCCTCCATCCAGACCGCAGGATCTGTGGTACCATCGTATGATTCGATGTTTACGGGTTTGAAGCCCTCAGGGATTTGATGATCCATTACTTCATCTGTGAAGCATAGTGGGTGTGCGGCGCCTCTGTATTGGGCTATATCACGACGTAGCTCATATGAGCTTTGTCAACTGTGTTCGGCCCGCACGGGGTTGCTGTATCCGGCGTGACGGTAATCATCCCGAGTCGTTAGGCCCACGCCGATCTGTAGATCGATCTTGTTTGCTTTGCCTTATCCTCCAAAGATATCTCGCAAGTCCGCGCGTTCTCCCGCCTTGGTACTTTTTGAGCGCGTCGGGCGTGGCTTGAGCGGAGGGCCGAGAGGCTTCTGTCAGCGCCGGGGTGGCCGGTCTGCCATGTCGTGTGCTGGTGACGTGGGTGCTTCCTCCTCTGATCGAGGCAACAGCCTGCGTTTGGGGTAGCTTTTGGAGGGGTGTTCGAGTTCGTACTCTTCGGCTGCAAGGACTTCAGTCCATCTGCCAGCTAGCAGGTCTTGGTCAGCTTTAAGCTATTGCTGCTTTTTCTTGAGGCTGCTTCCGTGGCCATGAGCTTGCGTTTAAAACGCTCTTGTTCGACGGGATCCTCTGGCACGACGAATCCGTCGTCGTCGAGGCTTGCCTCGTCTTCGGAGGGGGGCGCATAATTATCGTCCTCTACCTCTCTTTCTGCTGCACTGTCATGCGGACTTGCTTCTCCCTCCTCCTGTCTTTGAGTCCCGCCGGAGGGGTCATCTTCGCATTGTCCGGTATTATTGTCTCCGTGCGGAATCACCGCTTTTACTATGGCGGGATTTAGAGCGGCGCCACGACGCCGGCGCTTGGGTTGTTTCTTGGAGGGGTCATCCTCCGCTGTTCCATCGCCATTCCCATCTTTTGGTATGTCCACCATGTATATATCATATGACGAGGTGGCCTTCCAGTGCCCCATGGGTGCTGGCTCTTTATCGTCTCCGGCACCGTCGTCCATACCGTCGATGTCTTCGGAGTCGAAGTCGAGCATGTCGGTTAAATCATCGACAGTGGCTACAAAGTGGGTGGTGGGTGGGCGTTGAATTTCTTCGTCGTCCGAATCCCAACCTTCCTGTCCGTAGTTCGGCCAGGGCTCCCCTGACAAAGAGAGAGACTTTAATGAGTTCAGGATATCGCCAAAGGGCGAGTGCTGAAAGACGTCTGCGGCGGTGAACTCCATAACCGGCGCCCAGTCGGATTCGACTGGCAGGGGCGCGGGAGGTTCGGAGTCCGGAAAGGAGTCCGGCACCTGGGAGTCACGAAGCCATAAAGCGACAGGGATGGTGTTTGGCTCAATCTCCGTAGAGATTTCAGCCCCGAGGCGGTGTCCAACCAACCGCCCTCGATCGGTGAAACCGCTCTGGATTCGTGGTCGGAGCGGCATCGTGCGGCCTCTGTGGCACTCGCTCGGCAGCAGAGCTAGATCGTACCCATCAAGACAGTCACGGCACGCCGGTCGTGGCTCGAATCCGTCGAAGATCAAGTCTCCGCGGACATCGGCCGTATAGTTCAAGCTTCCAAATCTGACACGATGGCCAGGGGCGTAGCTTTCAATCTGCTCCGGATGGCCTAAGCGAATTGCCCGCAGCGGCAAAGCCGCCGAATATGAAGATCTGTTCGGGAGAAAAATCTCACCTGGACTGCATCGTTCTTGATGATTGAAGGAGCCATCGGGCCTATAGGTGACGACACAGAGGAACTCTCAATGAAAGCACCAATGTCAGTGTCAAAACCGGCAGATCTCGGGTAGGGGGGCCCGAACCTGGGTAAAAACATCGTGTCCCTAGTATCCTGTTACCATCCGCCTAGATGCACAGTTCGGAACCCCCTACCCGAGATCCATCGGTTTTGACACTGACACCTGTATTTACAGGAAAGTGAGTGGGAGCTCTGTAGCATTTCTCATATTATATGTGGATGACATACTGTTGATGGGAAATGATATAGAACTTTTGGAAAGCATAAAGGCCTACTTGAATAAGTGTATTTCAATGAAGGACCTTGGAGAAGCTTCTTACATATTAGGCATCAAGATAGAGATAGATCGAGATACCTCATTGGTCTTTCACAAAGCACATACCTTGACAAGGTATTGAAGAAGTTCAATATAGATCAGTCCAAGAAGGGGTTCTTGCCTGTATTGAAAGGAGTGAGATAGAGCACAACTCAATGTCCGACCTCGTCACAGGATAGAGAAAAGATGAGTGTCATCCCCTATGCCACAGCCATAGGCTCTATTATGTATGGCATGTTGTGTACCAGACCTGATGTGAACCTTATCGTAAGTTTGGTAGGGAGGTACCAAAGTGATTGGAATGGAACACTAGACAGCGGTCAAGAATATCCTGAAGTACCTGAATATGTTTCTCGTTTATGGAGGTGCCGAAGAGCTCGTCATAAAGGGTTAGGTCGATGCTAGCTTTGACACAGATTCGGATGACTCCAAGTCAGAAACCGGATACGTGTATATTTTGAATGGTGGGGCATTCACCTGGTGCAGTTGCAAGCAAAGCATTGTGGCAGGATCTACATGTGAAGCGGAGTACATAGTTGCTTAGGAAGCAACACAGGAAGGAGTCTGGATGAAGGAGTTTATCACTGACCTAGGAGTGATTCCCAATGCGTCGGGCCCGATGACTCTCTTCTATGACAACATTAGAGCTATTGCCATTGCCAAGGAACCCAGGTTTCACAAGAAGACCAAGCACATCAAGCGCCGCTTCAACTCCATTTGTGGTTATATTGAAGATGGAGACATAGATATTTGTAAAGTACATAAGGATCTTAATGTCGCAGATCCATTGACTAAACCTCTTCGACGAGCAAAACATGATCAGCACCAGAACTCCATGGGTGTTTGATTTGTCACAATGTAACTAGATTATTGACTCTAGTGCAAGTGGGAGTCTGTTGGAAATATGCCCTAGAGGGAATAATAAAATGGTTATTATTATATTTCCTTGTTCACGATAATTGTCTATTATTCATGCTATAATTGTATTAAACGGAAACCGTAATACATGTGTGAATACATAGACCACAACATGTCCCTAGTGAGCCTCTAGTTGACTAGCTCGTTGATCAATAGATGGTTGTGGTTTCTTGACCATGGACATTGGATGTCGTTGATAACGGGATCACATAATTAGGAGAATGATGTGAGGGACAAGACCCAAACCTAAGCATAGCACAAGATCATGTAGTTCGTTTGCTAGAGCTTTTCTAATGTAAAGTATCATTTCCTTAGACCATGCGATTGTGCAACTCTCGGATGCCGTAGGAATGCCTTGGGTGTATCAAACGTCACAACGTAACTGGCTGATTATAAAGGTGCACTACAGGTATCTCCGAAAGTGTCGGTTGGGTTGGCACGAAACGAGACTGGGATTTGCCACTCCGTATGACGGAGAGGTATCTTTGGGCCCACTTGGTAATGCATCATCATAATGAGCTCAATGTGACTAAGGAGTTAGCCACGGGATCATGTGTTACGGAACGAGTAAAGAGACTTGCCGGTAATGAGATTGAACAACGTATGGGGATACCGACGATCGAATCTCGGGCAAGTAACATACCAATGGACAAAGGGAATTGTATACGGGATTGATTGAATCCCCGACATCGTGGTTCATCAGATGAGATCATTGTGGAACATGTGGGAGCCAATATGTGTATCCAGATCCCACTATTGGTTATTGGTCGAAGAGGTGTCTCGGTCATGTCTCCATGATTCCCGAACCCGTAGTGTCTACACACTTAAGGTTCGGTGACGCTAGATTTGTAATGGGAATTGTATGTGGTTACCAAAAGTTGTTCGGAGTCTCGGATGAGATCCCGGACGTCACAAGGAGTTCCGGAATGGTCCGGAGGTGAAGATTTATATATGGGAAGTCTAGTTTCAGACGCCGGAAAAGTTTCGGGGGTTATCAATATTGTAACGGGACCACCAAAAGGGTTCCCGGGGTCCACCTGCCCCGGGGGACCAAGTGGGCTGAATACGGGTGGGAACCAGCCCCCTAGTGGGCTGGTGTGCCCCCCAAGGGGCCCAAGGCGCCTAGGGTTAAAAACCTAGGGGTGGGGACGCCCCCCACCAACTTGGGGGGCAAGTCTCCCCCCTTGGCCGTTGCCCCCCTCTAGATGCACCTAGGGGGGCCGGCCCCCTCTCCCCTTCACCCTATAAATAGAGTCGAGGTGGGAGGGAAGCCGCACCTCAGCCCCTGGCGCAGCCCTCCACCCCTCTACACCTCCTCCTCCTCCGTTGAGCTCGGCGAAGCTGTGCCGGAGAACCACGAGCTCCACCACCACGCAGTCGTGCTGCCGGAGTTCTCCCTCAACTTCTCCTCCCCCCTTGCTGGTTCAAGAAGGAGGAGACGCCCCCAGGCTGTACGTGTGTTGAACACGGAGGCAGCATCCGTTCAGCGCTAGATCGGATCTTCCGCGATTTGAATCGCCGCGAGTACGACTCCATCATCCACGTTCCTTTCAATGCTTCCGCTTAGCGATCTTCAAGGGTATGAAGATGCACTCCCTCTCTCTCGTTGCTAGCATCTCCTAAAATGATCTTGGTGACACGTAGGAATTTTTTGAATTATTATTACGTTTCCCAACAACACCACTGTCAAAAAGGTAATAGACAGTGTGTTGATGATGAACTCCTTGCTCTTGTGCTTCAAATGATAGTCTCCACAACACTCAACTCTCTCACACAGATTTGGCTGTGGTGGAAGAATGACTTGAGTGGAAACCAACTTGGGGAACGCTAGAAATCAAGGTTCAAATGGTAGGAATGGAATCTCTTGACATCAACACATGAGTAGGTAGTTCTCTCAGAAAATGAATAGTGGGAAGTGTAGGCATGTTCTGATGGCTCTCTCTATGGATAAGATGGGCGTGGAGGGGTATATATAGCCTCCACACAAATTCCAACCGTTACACACTTTTGACCCATCTCGGTGGCACCGATCAGTAAATTCGGTAGCATCGATCTGTACAGAAATATGAACATTAGGAATCTTGGTGGGACCAATGTGCTAGGGCTTTGGGAAACCTCAACTTGGTCTCAGATTGCATCAACTCAGGGAGGCCAAAGTGAAGCAATAAGGCAACAGAGAATTAGTCCAACCAACTCGGTGGGACCGATTGCAACATCTCGGTGTGACCGAAGTGAGTGCAACAAGTCATAGAGTGCTGGCAAGGTGATCTCGGTGGGACCGAGATCCATATCGATGGAACCTAATTGTTAGGGTTTTGAAAGTGGCTAAGTCCAGATGAACTCGGTGGCTCGAGTAGGAAATATCAGTAGGGCCGAGTTGGAGTTTAGGTTTTGGACATATTTGGATAGAGAAAGTGGCTGAGGGTTTTGGAGCAATATCACTAAGCATTTGAGCAACAAGATCATTAAGCAACACCTCATCCCCTTTTAATAGTATTGGCTTTCCTATGGACTCAATGTGATCTTGGATCACTTAAATAAAAATGATGTCTTGAGCTTTTGCCAATCCTTATCCTTATCATTTTGAGGGGTCCACACACTAGTGCAGGATGCTGCTAGCGCGACACTACGATCAGAGACCCTTCGAGAAACTGTGTGTGATGCAATAATCGCAAACGGTGGTGTCAGAGAACCGTCAATAATGTCCAAAATGTTTGCGATGACGGATGCATCAAACACGGTTCAGATTTTAGTTGCGTGTGCGATGCAGGGCATACGGTTCAGTTCAATTAACTGTTTGCGATGAGGAGTAACAAACGAAATGGGCAGCCAGATGAAGGCGTGTGCGATACACAGCATACGGTTCAATAGGATGAATTGTTTGTGATTAGGCAACACAAAAGAAACGGTCAGCCAGAACCAGGTGTGTGCGATATATAGCATGCAGTTCACTCAGATGAAATGTTTGTGTTGAGACAAGCGAACATAAAACGGTTCAATATAACAAGATGTGTATGATACGCGGCAAACATGTCTGTAATCAGAAATGTGTGCGAAGACCGATAATAACACAGACGATTGCTTCTAATAAGACGTATGTGATATGCTTTGTCTACACAACATGTATTGGCCATTGGGGGATGGGCGGTCATCCGGATATGCCATAAGGATGCGAAGAGGCATCCTACATCAGCAAGGACTAGTTGTTCCACCAGTAGCTCATCTAAGAGAACTCTCAAGTTAAGTGTGCTCAGGCTGGAGCAGCCATGGGATGGGTGACTGGATGGGAAGTTGTGTTGATGTTAAATTAGCTGATAGGATGGGCCATTTCGGTCATCAAAATGACTGAAATGCCCCGTTCCCTCAGCTAATTTAACCTCGAGGTCCTTGTTTTTTATTTTTTAACATATGTTAAAGAAGGTCTACCGCATTACTTTTTGACAAATGTATATACGTGGCATACAGTTGCTCCACCCGACATGTCTGTGATGGAATAAGTCGTGTATGTTGTGGGCAAACGCTTGCTAGTTTACAACCGTTTGCGATTGATGAATTCATCACCGACGGGTTCCCTAGTGTGGTCAGTGTTCATCTCATCATGTGTACGTCTCCTTTCGTCCTTCCCTCGCACGTCTTGTCACCCCGCTACCCCAGACGCTTGAGCGCAAGCTTGAGCAGCACGCGGAGGCGTTCTTTTGGCCAAACGGTGCTGAGCCCGTTCCCGCGCAACCGCGCAGGTGATACGTCTCCAACGTATCTATAATTTTTCATTGCTCCATGCTATTATATATATTCTGTTTTGGATGTTTAATGGGCTTTATTATATACTTTTATATTAGCTTTGGGACTAACCTATTAACCCAAGGCCCAGTGCAAATTGCTGTTTTTTTGCCTATTTCAGTGTTTCGCAGAAAAGGAATATCAAACGGAGTCCAAAAGGAATGAAACCTTCGGGAGCGTGATTTTTGGAACAAACGTGATCCATAGGACTTGGAGTGGACGTCAAGCAATCAACGAGGAGGCCATGAGGCAGGGGGCGCGCCTACCCCCCTGGGCACGCCCTCCACCCTCGTGGGCCCCTTGTAGCTCCACCGACCTACATCTTCCTCCTATATATACCTACATACCCCGAAACCATCCAGGAGTACCACGAAAACCTATTTCCACCGCCGCAACCTTCTGTACCCGTGAGATCCCATCTTGGGGCCTTTTTCGGCACTCCGTCGGAGGGGGAATCGATCACGGGGGGCTTCTACATCAACACCATAGCCTCTCCTATGATGTGTGAGTAGTTTACCTCACACCTTCGGGTCCATAGTTATTAGCTAGATGGCTTCTTCTCTCTCTTTGGATCTCAATACAAAGTTCTCCTCGATTTTCTTGGAGTTCTATTTGATGTAACTATTTTTGCAGTTTGTTTGTCGAGATCCGATGAATTGTGGGTTTATGATCAAGATTATCTATGAACAATATTTGAATCTTCTCTGAATTCTTTTATGTATGATTGGTTATCTTTGCAAATCTCTTCAAATTATCAGTTTGGTTTGGCCTACTAGATTGATCTTTCTTGCAATGGGAGAAGTGCTTAGCTTTGGGTTCAATCATGCGGTGCTCGATCCCAGTGATAGTAGGGGAAATGACACGTATTGTATTGTTGCCATCGAGGATAAAAAGATGCGGTTTATATCATATTGCTTGAGTTTATCCCTCTACAACATGTCATCTTGCCTAATGTGTTACTCTGTTCTTATGAACATAATACTCTAGATGCATGCTCGATAGCAGTCGATCTGTGGAGTAATAGTAGTACATGCAGGTAGGAGCCGGTCTACTTGTTGCGGACGTGATGCCTACATACATGATCATGCCTAGATATTCTTATAATTATGCACTTTTCTATCAATTGCTCGACAGTAATTTGTTCATCCACCGTAATACTTATGCTATCTTGAGAGAAGCCACTAGTGAAACCTATGGCCCCCGGGTCTATTTTCCATCATATTAATCTCCCGACAACAAGCTATTTCTGGCACCGTTTATTTTGCAGTCTTTACTTTCAATCTTTATCATAAAAATACCAAAAATATTATCTTATCATCTCTATCAGATCTCACTTTTGCAAGTGGCCGTGAAGGGATTGACAACCCCTTTATCGCGTTGGTTGCAAGGTTCTTATTTGTTTGTGTAGGTACGAGGGACTTGCGTGTGGCCTCCTCTTTGGATTGATACTTTGGTTCTCAAAAACTGAGGGAAATACTTACGCTACTTTGCTGCATCACCCTTTCCTCTTCAAGGGAAAACCAACGCATGCTCAAGAGGTAGCAAGAAGGATTTCTGGCACCGTTGCCGGGGAGTCTACACACAAGTCAAGACATACCAAGTACCCATCACAAACTCTTATCCCTCGCATTACATTATTTGCCATCTGCCTCCCGTTTTCCTCTCCCCCACTTCACCCTTTCCATTTTATTCGCCTTCTTCCTGTATGTCTTTCTGTTTGTGTTTCCACGTGCCTTCTATTTGCTTGCATCTTTGCTTGCTAAAAATCTATTGATATGGATCCACTTAAAGTGTTCTACTTGGATCATCTTTGATCCTAATGCGCTCGTGCTGAAACCCCAACTAGCCTAGTTGATGGGAAATCTTTAGATGAGCTTGCTCATTTTGTGCGTCACTGTTTGTCTGAAAAAGGGAGACTCTTATGGGATCAAATAAACAAATTTCTATGTTATGTTTGGAATCTGTGTGAAATTTATGATATTACTTGTTGCTCTAAGAACCCTAAAAAACACCTTCCCTACCTATTGTGAGTTTAATGAAAATGAAATCTTATCTTCTTATGCAGAGGGTGTTTATACTTACTATGATATCGAACAAATTGAAGAATTTGTTGCTTTTAAGGGTTCTTATGAAGTTGCTTCTTTGATTGAAAAGTATGATATTGCTCTTTACGAATCTGAAAATTTTGACATACTTGAATATTGTTATGAAAACTATGCTCATAATGTCTACGTCAAAGAATTTATTGAAAGAATGACCGTTGCTTCCAAACAAAATAATGATATGCATGATCTTTAGATAATTATGATTCCGATGATTTGATTGAAATATCCCTTGATGAACATGATGCTTGCTATTCTTGTGGCTATGATGCCAATATTTATGAAGATGAATTTGCTATAGTTCCTTATGTTAAACACGAGATCGTTGCTATTGCACCCATACTTGATAGTTCCTTCGATGAAAAGCATGATTGCAATAATTTTACTATAAATTATCTTGATGTCAATTGTGCTAATAATATGCAAAACCCTAAGCTTGGGGATGCTAGTTTTGCTATGTCTACTACTTGTTGCAATGATCATGATTGGGGTGATTCTTCTTATGATCTTGAAAATTTATTTAAGCCCCATGATGAATATGAGATTGATAATAGTGTTTGCAATATTATTGAAAGTGGGTTTGGAAGAGTGTCAACTTTAGATACCACTATTTTGGAAGAGTGTCAACTTTGCATACATGTGGATCGTGTTAAGAATATGTTTTGTGATAGCTATATTGTTGAATTTTCTTATGATCCTATATGTAATTATGAGAGAGGAAAATATGGTTGTAGAAATTTTCATGTTACTAAATTACCTCTCGTTATGTTGAGATTGTTATTGTTTCTTTCCGCTTCCTCGCATATGCTAGTTTTTGCTTGCCTTGATAATTTGTTTTGCTATAAGATGCCTATGCATAGGAAGTATGTTAGACTTAGATTTGATTTTCACATGTTTTACGATGCTCTCTTTGTGTTTTGATTACTTTCTTTTATGTGGGCATCATCGAAATCTCAATGCCTAGCTAAAAAGGGCGTTAAACGATAGCGCTTGTTGGGAGGCAACCCAATTTTATTTTAATTTCTTGCTTTTTGGTTCTGTTTAGGAATAAATATTCCATCTAGCTTCTGCTAGATGTGTTTTTATGTTTTAATTAGTGTTTGTGCCAAGTTGGACCTATAGGATCTTCTTGGATGATAGTTATTTGATCTTGCTGAAAATTCCAGAAACTTTCTGTTCACGAAAACAATTGTTAAAAATCAGCAGAACGTGATTAAATACTGGTTCCAATTGCTGTAGATCAATAAAGAAATTATCTAGGTCTTCCTATTTTTGTAGATTTTTCTGAGTTCCAGAAGTTTGAGTTAGATACAGATTACTACAGATTGTTCTGTTTTCGACAGATTCTGTTTTTCGTGTGTTGTTTGCTTATTTTGATGAATCTATGGCTAGTAATGGAGTTTATGAACCATAGAAAAGTTGTAATACAGTAGGTTTAACACCAATACAAATAAAGAATGAGTTCATTACAGTACCTTTAAGTGGTGTTTTGTTTTCTTTCGCTAACGGAGCTCATGAGATTTTCTGTTAAGTTTTGTGTTGTGAAGTTTTCAAGTTTTGGGTAAAGATTTGATGGATTATGGAACAAGGAGTGGCAAGAGCCTAAGCTTGGGGATGCCCAAGGCACCCCAAGGTAAAATCTAAGGACACCAAATAGCCTAAGCTTGGGGATGCCCCGGAAGGCATCCCCTCTTTCGTCTTCATCCATCGGTAACTTTACTTGGGGCTATATTTTTATTCACCACATGATATGTGTTTTGCTTGGAGCGTTCTGTATGATTTCAGTCTTTGCTTTTTAGTTTACCACAATAATACTTGCTGTACACACCTTTTGGGAGAGACACACATTAATCGGAATTTATTAGAATACTCTATGTGCTTCACTTATATCTTTTCAGCTAGATAATTTTGCTCTAGTGCTTCACTTATATGTTTTTAGAGCACGGCGGTGGTTCTATTTTATAGAAATTATTGATCTCTCATGCTTCACTTATATTATTTTGGGAGTATTTTGTAACAGCATGGTAATTATCTTTGGTTACAAATTTAGTCCTAATATGATAGGCATCCAAGATAAAAACTTTAAAGTGCTTTGAATACTAAGAGAAGTTTGATACTTGATAATTGTTTTGAGATATGAATATGGTGATATTAGAGTCCTGCTAGTTGAGTAGTTGTGAATTTGAGAAATACTTGTGTTAAAGTTTTTGATTCTCGTAGCATGCACGTATGGTGAACCGTTATGTGATGAAGTCGGAGCATGATTTATTTATTAATTGTCTTCCTTATGAGTGGCGGTTAGGGACGAGCGATGGTCTTTTCTTACCAATCTATCCCCCTAGGAGCATGAGCGTAGTACTCGTTTCGATAACTAATAGATTTTTGCAATAACTATGTGAGTTCTTTATGACTAATGTTGAGTCCATGGATTATACGCACTCTCACCCTTCCACCATTGCTAGCCTCTCTAGTATCGTGCAACTTTCGCCGGTACCATACACCCATACACCCACCATTACCTTCCTCAAAACAGCCACCATACCTACCTATTATGGCATTTCCATAGCCATTCCGAGATATATCGCCATGCAACTTTCCACCAT
The DNA here is from genome assembly GCA_021605145.1 of Aegilops bicornis. Lineage (NCBI taxonomy): Eukaryota > Viridiplantae > Streptophyta > Magnoliopsida > Poales > Poaceae > Aegilops > Aegilops bicornis. Next base: position 546,438,716 of record CM038673.1, read on the forward strand.
TCCGTTTACTATGACACGTTATATCATTGACATATTGCTTTGCATGATCATGTAGTTGACATCGAATTTGTGGCAAAGCCACCATTCATAATTTTCATACATGTCACTCTTGATTCATTGCATATCCGGTACTCCGCTGGAGGCATTCACATAGAGTCATATTTTGTTATAAGTATTGAGCTGTAATTTTTGAGTTGTAAGTAAATAAATGTGTGATGATCATCATTATTAGAGCATTGTCCCAAGTGAGGAAAGGATGATGGAGGCTATGACTCCCCCACAAGTCGGGTTGAGACTTTGGACGAAATGAAAAAAGAAAAAAAGAGGCCAAAAAAGGAAAAAAAAGAGAAAGGCCCAAATAAAGAAAGAGAGAAAAAAAGAGAAGGGACAATGTTACTATCCTTCTACCACACTCGTGCTTCAAAGTAGCACCATGATCTTCATGATAGAGAGTCTCCTATATTGTCACTTTCATATGCTAGTGGGAATTTTTAAGGAAATATGCCCTAGAGGCAATAATAAAGTTATTGTTTATTTCCTTATATCATGATAAATTTTTATTATTCATGCTAGAATTGTATTAACCGGAAACATAATACATGTGCGAATACATAGACAAACAGAGTGTCACTAGTATGCCTCTACTTGACTAGCTCGTTAATCGAAGATGGTTATGTTTCCTAACCAAAGACATGAGTTGTCATTTGATTAACGGGATCACATCATTAGGAGAATGATGTGATTGACATGACCCATTCCGTTAGCTTAGCACACGATCGTTTAGTATGTTGCTATTGCTTTCTTCATGACTTATACATGTTCCTATGACTATGAGATTATGCAACTCCGTTCTGGGAGGAACACTTTGTGTGCTACCAAACGTCACAACGTAACTGGGTGATTATAAAGGTGCTCTACAGGTGTCTCCAAAGGTACTTGTTGGGTTGGCGTATTTCGAGATTAGGATTTATCACTCCGATTGTCGGAGAGGTATCTCTGGGCCCTCTCAGTAATGCACATCACTTAAGCCTTGCAAGCATTGCAACTAATGAGTTAGTTGCGGGATGATGTATTACGGAACGAGTAAAGAGACTTGCGATGTGAGATTGAACTAGGTATTGAGATACCGACGATCGAATCTCGGGCAAGTAATATACCAATGACAAAGGGAACAACGTATGTTGTTATGCAGTCTGACCGATAAAGATCTCCGTAGAATATGTGGGAGCCAATATGAGCATCTAGGTTCCGCTATTGGTTATTGACCGGAGACGTGTCTCGGTCATGTCTACATAGTTCTCGAACCCGTAGGGTCCGCACGCTTAAAGTTTCGATGATAGATATATTATGAGTTTATGTGTTTTGAAGTGACGAAGGTAGTTCGGAGTCCCGGATGAGATCGGGAACATGACGAGGAGTCTCGAAATGGCCGAGACGTAAAGATTGATATATTGGACGACTATATTCGGACATCAGAAAGGTTATGAGTGATTCGGGTATTTTCGGGCGTACCCCGGAGTTACGGGAATTCGTATTGGGCCTTAATGGGCCATATGGGAAAGGAGAAAAAGGCCTCAAAGGTTGGCCGCACCCCTCCCCATGGACTGGTCCGAATTGGACTAGGGAGGGGGGCGCCCCCTTCCTTCCTTCTCCTTTTTCCTTCCCTTCTCCTACTCCAACAAGGAAAGGAGGAATCCTACTCCCGGTGGGAGTAGGACTCCCCCTTGGTGCACCCTCCTTGGCCGGCCGCCTCTCCCCCCTTGCTCCTTCATATACGGGGGCAGGGGGGCACCTCTAGAGACACAACAATTGATCATTTGATCTCTTAGCCGTGTGCAGTGCCCCCTTCCATCATAGTCCTCCTCGATAATACTGTAGCGGTGCTTAGGCGAAGCCCTGCGTCGGTAGAACATCAACATCGTCACCACGCCGTCGTACTGATGAAACTCTCCCTCAACACTCGGCTGGATCGGAGTTTGATAGACGTCATCGGGCTGAACGTGTGCTGAACTCGGAGGTGTCGTACGTTCGGTACTTGATCGGTCATCGTGAAGACGTACGACTACATCAACCGCGTTGTGCTAACGCTTCCGCTTTTGGTCTGCGAGGGTACGTGGACAACAATCTCCCCTCTCGTTGCTATGCATCACCATGATCTTGCGTGTGCGTAGGAATTTTTTTGAAATTACAACGTTCCCCATCAGTGGTATCAGAGCCAGGTTTTATGCGTAGATGTCATATGCACGAGTAGAACACAAGTGAGTTGTGGGCGATATAAGTCATACTGCTTACCAGCATGTCATACTTTGGTTCAGCGGTATTGTTGGATGAAGCGGCCCGGACCGACATTACGCGTACGCTTACGCGAGACTGGTTCTACCGACGTGTTTTGCACATAGGTGGCTGGCGGGTGTCAGTTTCTCCAACTTTAGTTGAACCGAGTGTGGCTACGCCCGGTCCTTGCGAAGGTTAAAACAACACCAACTTGACAAACTATCGTTATGGTTTTGATGCGTAGGTAAGAACGGTTCTTGCTAAGCCCAGTAGAAGCCACGTAAAACTTGCAACAACAAAGTAGAGGATGTCTAACTTGTTTTTGCAGGGCATGTTGTGATGTGATATGGTCAAGATGTGATGAGATATAAGTTTTTGTATAAGATGATCATGTTTTGTTGAAGTTATCGTCAACTGGAAGAAGCCTTATGGTTGTCTCTTTATTGCATAAGATGCAAGCGCCAAATAATTGCTTTACTTTATCGCTATGTGATAGCAATAGTTGCAAGAGCAATAGTTGGCGAGACGATCATGTGATGACACATTGATATAAATCAAGATGATGGAGATCATGGTGTCATGCCGATGACGATGGAAATCATGACGATGCTTTGGAGATGGAGATCAAAGGCACAAGATGATGATGGTCATATCATGTCACATATTTTGATTGCATGTGATGTTTATCTTTTATGCATCTTATTTTGCTTTGATTGACGGTAGCATTATAAGATGATCTCTCACTAAATTTCAAGATAAAAGTGTTCTCCCTGAGTATGCACCATTGCCAAAGTTTCTCATGCCCAGACACCACGTGATGATCAGGTGTGATAAGCTCTACGTCCATCTACAATGGGTGCAAGCCAGTTTTGCACACGCAGAATACTCAGGTTAAACTTGACGAGCCTAGCATATGCAGATATGGCCTCGGAACACTGAGACCGAAAGGTCGAGCGTGAATCATATAGTAGATATGATCAACTATATTGATGTTCACCATTGAAAACTACTCCATTTCACGTGATGATCGGTTATGGTTTAGTTGATTTGGATCACGTGATCACTTAGATGATTAGAGGGATGTCTATCTAAGTGGGAGTTCTTAAGTAATATGATTAATTGAACTTTAATTTATTATGAACTTAGTCCTGGTAGTATTAGCATATCTATGTTGTAGATCAATAGCTCACATTGTTGATTCCCTATGTTTTATATGTGTTCCTAGAGAAAACTAAGTTGAAAGAGGATAGTAGCAATGATGCGGACTGGGTCCGTGATCTGAGGTTTATCCTCATTGCTGCACAGAAGAATTATGTCCTTGATGCACTGCTAGGTGACAGACCTATTGGAGGAGCAGATGCAGACGTTATGAACGTTTGGCTAGCTCAATATGATGACTACTTGATAGTTTAGTGTACCATGCTTAACGACTTAGAATCGGGACTTCAAAGACGTTTTGAACGTCATGGACCATATGAGATGTTCCAGGAGTTGAAGTTAATATTTCAAGCAAATACCCGAGTTGAGAGATATGAAGTCTCCAACAAGTTCTATAGCTAAAAGATGGAGGAGAATAGCTCAAGCGGTGAGCATGTGCTTAGATTGTCTGAGTACTACAATCGCTTGAATCAAGTGGGAGTTAATCTTCCAGAAAAAATAGTGATTTACAGAATTCTCTAGTCACCATCACCAAGTTAGTAGAACTTCGTGATGAACTATAATATGCAAGGGATAACGGAAATGATTCCCAAGCTCTTCATGATGCTGAAATCGATGGAGGTAGAAATCAAGAAAGAGCATCAAGTGTTGATGGTTAACAAGATCACTAGATTCAAGAAAAGGGCAAAGGGATAGAAGGGGAACTTCAACAAGAACGGCAAGCAAGTTGCTTCTCAAGAGAAGAAGCCCAAGTATGTACCTAAGCCTGAGACTAAGTGCTTCTACTGCAAAGGGACTGGTCACTGGAAGCGGAACTGCCCCAAGTATTTGGCGGATAAGAAGGATGGCAAAGTGAACAAAGGTATATTTGATATACATATTATTGATGTGTTTGTTACTAGTGTTCGTAGCAACCCCTCGGTATTTGATACTGGTTCAGTTGCTAAGAGTAGTAACTTGAAACGGGAGTTGCAGAATGAACAGAGACTAGTTAAGGGTGAAGTGACGATGTGTATTGGAAGTGGTTCCAAGATTGATATGATCATCATCGCACACTCCCTATACTTTCGGGTTAGTGTTGAACCTAAAATAAATGTTATTTAGTGTTTGCTTTGAGCATGAATATGATTGGATCATGTTTATTGCAATACGGTCATTCATGTAAGTTAGAGAATAATTGTTGTTATGTTTACATGAATAAAACATTCTATGCTCATACACCCAATGAAAATGGTCATACACACATTTTCATAATATTGAAGCCAAAAGTTGCAAAGTTAATAATGATAGTGCAACTTATTTGTGGCACTGCCGTTTAGGTCATATTGGTGTAAAGCGCATGAAGAAAACTCCATGCTAATGGGATTTTGGAATCACTTGATTATGAATCACTTGATGCTTGCGAACCATGCCTCATGGGCTAGATGACTAAGACTCCGTTCTCCGGAACAATGGAGCGAGCAACTGACTTATTGGAAATAATACATACTAATGTATGCGATCCGATGAGTGTTAAGGCTCACGACAAGTATCGTTATTTTCTGACCTTCACAGATGATTTGAGCAGATATGGGTATATCTACTCACTACAAAAAATACACTTCCGTTAAGATACGTGTTTGTCACAGTAGGTCGAGTTTTTTGTCATGCATGTACATCCATGACAAATTTATGACAGAATCAAGATAGTCATACCTGTGCTGTCGTAGAAGTGTTCCATGACATTACCAAAATTATCATCACGGAAGTGTCCACTTCCATGACGAGAAATCGCGCGTCACAGAAGTGCTTCCGTCAAGGGTGACCGACATGTGGCATCCACCGTAACGGAACGCCGTTAAGCTATCGGGTCGAGTTTTGGATCCGATAACCCGTTAACAGCCCCGACCAATGGGGATTTTCCACGTGTAAAAGCATCATTGGCTGGAGGAAACACGTGTCGACTCATCGTTGGGATGAGATGTCATCCACTCATTGGACGGAAGGCGCCTATGATACGTCGACACGCGTGGCAGGGCCCAACAGAGGCCCATTCTCGTGAAAAGGCCGGCCCGTTTGACTTGGTCAAAAGGTGGCGGGCGCCCATGGAAAGCTCGTTAACGGCATTGTTCGCATATAGCCCATTTACGGCCCGCTAACCCAAGGACCATTACGCCCTCTACGAATTAGGCCCGATGGCGTCATCCGGGCCATCCAATATGATTCCAGCCCATTTTCACTTACGGCCCATGTATGGCCCATGGCGTCTTCGGCCCATATGAGGCCCTATGTAACTCTTAGCCTATTAACGGCCCGTGGTGGCGGCCCGCAATGAATAGTGTATCACTTTACACCCATTAACGGCTCGTGGTGAAACTGGCCCGTAATGAACAGTATATCACTTTATATCCATTAAGGGCCCGTTATTCAGTTGGGCCGTTTCCAACAAATGTTATCTTTCGGCCTTCTCAGAGCCCATTTATTCTTGGGCTCATTTCCAGCATTCTTTTACTTACGGCCCGTTACTGTCATTTTCTGCTTGTGGGCCAAATTCAGCCCGTGGTTACATTGGCCCATTTGTGGTCCATTAATACGTTGGGCCGTTTTCATAGCATCATCAAATACGACCTATTAACGATGGCCCGTTATGGTCATACGACCCGTATAAGGCCCATTGATGATACAGCCCGTAGAAGCCCCATTGTTTCTACGGCCCGTAGAAGGCCCATTGTTTTTACGGCCCGTAGAAGGCCCATTGTTTCTCTGACCCGTAGAAGGTCTCTTGTTTCTACGGCCCGTAGAAGGCCCACTGCTTTCTGACCCGTAGGAGGCCCAAAGGTCACTACAAAGAAATATTAGCCCATGGTTACTGTGGCCTAGTTTTAAAGAGAACTACACTGACTACAAGCAAACAAATAAACAAGACAACAAGGAAATAAATAAGCAAGCAACTTATGCTAGGCTATCACGGCTATTACACATATTACATCCACTGGGCATCAAAGTTCGCCACCAGTGCAAATATAGGGAACAAAGCAGCATATCATATACCTTTGGTTGTCAAAGTTGGCGACCAGCGCAAATAAACGCCCATGACAAAACAAATCCAGAACTGAAACCACTTCAGATGATCTCAAGAAACAATATCTCTAGGTACCCATAATCTTTGGCAAGATGCTTAGAAAGCTTATTAACTTTCTCTTGTTTGGCGCTTAAATCCTCCAGCTTCTTTGTTGCACCAGAAAATATGCATCTGAATTCTGCAGGGACTTCCTCAGTCCTTCAGCTTCCTGTCGCAGCACATATGTCGATGTCTTTCAACTTGAAGTTGAGACTCAAGAAGACGAACTGATTCAGGTAGCGAGTTCGAAGAGCTTGTGCCAGCAGTAGTGGCCAGTAACTCGAACACTACATCAAGACAGGACTTTTGGGTTCCCTCACTGTCGTCCAGTAGTTTTTATCAGCTTTCTTGGAGACCAACAGGGATGTCTCACTATCTTGAACCTTATCTGCATTACTTCCTTTACCATTGGATAACGCGGTACTGTTCTCCAATATTTTGTCTGCATTCTAAAAGAGAAACAAGCAGACACATCACGTGTTTACCATGTTGTATATGAAACTCATTTTGGTAAATGGGTTCACTAGTAAAGTGGACAGGATAACAGCATGAAACAAAGATATATCTATGTACCATGGTCACTTTATGGTCTATGTCATTCTAATTTTTGTTGCCAAATCAAGATAGAGACACAGTTCAAATAATATTTGTTCAAGACAAAGCAGAATAGACAAAATATAAGTGTGGGTAACTATAGAGCAATAACAACACTTGTAATGTGCATGACATGAGAACATAACTGTTTATTCAATTGAAACTGAAATCAACATAGAGCAGGTTACAACAACAAACCAGTTAAAGAAACAGGTTTAAAACATACATTGCTATGCGCTATTGGAGTTTCAATTCCATCCTTCAAATTTGAAAATAGTTGGTATGAGTAAATACAGTAATGCAAGAGCAAAGGAGTATGAACCATAGCTACAGAACCTGACCTGAGAACAAATCTTCTTCTCCTTCAAGCATTGAGTTGGGATTCGGAGTGGTGGTCCTCGTGCTTTGGGCACTGCAGTTCCCGTACTAACCGCTCGTGTTTGGGTGCTCTATGGTGGAGACGGTGTTGTGTCAACTGGAACTGGGTTACTATCTGCCCGAGTTGGGGTTAGAAGGGGTGTAGGTGGTTCTCTGTCCAACTGGGTAGGGGTACAATCTGCGAGAGTCCGGGTTATGTGTGGTGGATCTGGTCCTTGGGCAAGTACAACCGTGGTTCTATCTGCATCAACTGGTAGCACTATCTTTTCTGAAGACCGTGTTGTTACTCCCTTAGATACTGCCATCACGCTCTCCAATTCAAATGGATGATAAACAAGAAAAGTAATTGAAAGTATAGACAGTGTATGATAGACAGGTGCAATGGATAGTGGGGAATAAAAGAGGGCATGAAATAATTCATATTTATGTTGGCTAACCAAACAGGATAGCATGACACAATTTCACATATATGATGGCTAACTAAACACGATAGCATGACACAATTTCACATTATGATGGCTAACAAAAAAAGATGGAAAGACATAGTTCAAAATATGAGACTATGTAAACAGGATGCCATAATTCACATACATTCATGGATAGAATGCCATAATTCTAAATATGATGACTGTAAACACTAAACAGGATGAGATGATATAACTATATGGTGTATTTATTAAATGGGTTGCCATGCCATAATTCAGATAGATGATGTGTATGTACTATGTAAACATGATGGCATGATATAATTCAAATATATGATTTATATAGTAAGCAAGTAAGCAGATGGCAATCTATATATGATGTAAAAACTAAGCAATGCAAGACAACATGCATGACATGGGTAATATAACCCTGCCAAGTTTGAGCATAGACCTCGGGAAATAGGACTGGTCATCGGTCTACGAATCCTCCTCCGAGGAGCTCTCTCAGCCACCAAGATGTCTGCTTCAGCAGGTAGCATTGCCTGCTCTGAATACCTTGTTTTCACTCCAGATACTTCCATCACCGCTTCAAATGGCTGATGCACAGGAAGAGTAGTTGAATATACAAAAGTTTTCGACAAATGGAACACGTAATACAAAAAAATGATAGCATTTTATAATTCACATACATGATGATTGGCTAAACAGCATTGCATTGCATAATTCACATATATAATGCCTTTGCAACAAGATAGCATTGTATAATTCACATATATAATGTCTTGCAACAAGATGGCAATGCATAATTCACATCTATGGTAATTAGACACTGAATAGGTGGCATTCACACAAAGCTTGTCTAAACTAATCAAATGGCATAGCAATGCGAGACACCATACGCACGATGTGAGCAACATAACCCTGCCAAGTTAGAGCATACACCTCGGGGGGAATAAGACTGGTCATCTGTCTCTGAATCCTCCTTTGAGGAGCTATCCCTAACCAGCAAGATATGCGCTTTGTCAGATAGAATAGTCTGCTCAGAAGACCTTGTTTTCACTCCAGAATTTGCCATCACCGTGTCAAATGGCTGATGCACACGAAGAGCAGTTGAATGTACTAACATTGTTGACAAATGTAATATGTAACAAAAAAAGGATGGCCTGATATAATTTACATATAAGATGGTGGCTAAGCAGGATGGCATTGCAAAATTCACATATATGATGCCTGGCTAAACAAGGTGGCGTTGCATAATTCACATAAACGATGAATAAACTAAAAAAGATGGCATTCGCACAAAGGATGTCTAAACTAAGCAGATGACATATTTGATGTATAAATAAGCAATGCAAGACACCATATGCATGATATAACCAACATCAGCATGCCAAGTTAGAGCGAAGACCTCAGGGGGTAAATAGGAGTTATCTTCCCCTTCTGAATCCCCCTCAGAACAGATATCTTCCTCTCGATTACAATCCGAAATGCGTGGAGGGGGGCTGCCTTTGCGCCTACAATGGAGTGACGTCTGCATGAAATTATATTGCCACGCAAGGCTCGTCTCTTTGCTCTACATGTTCAGTTCCATTGTTTTCAATAACTGTCATGCATAGGAATAAAACATAGTGAGATTATGTAAGGAGTGCATGCAGAAATCCAGAGTGATGGTAGCAACCTGTGGATAGACCCAAAACCAATAATAGCGGGAAGATAATGGATTCAGTTAATAAATACAGATAATGGCTTCTTTACTATTTGTTTCCCACCCACATGAAACTCATAGTAGACACCGGAGATTAACCAGATAGTAGATAAATACTATTGATAGCGGCCCCGATATGTACCCCACAACCATTTAAAAACTCAAGTTTGACCATTAGTTTGGAGCTGACTCAGAGTCTAATCGTGAACAGGACGAAAGTAGCATGTAATATTAAGCGATGCATAACGTAAGCAGACACGAAAGAGTGCGACCTCTCTTGCGGACCCGTGTAGTCCTCGAGGTCATCTGCTCGGTTGATGATGGTAATGTAGTTTTCATGGCTGCCGGTAGACGGGAAGAAGATCCGAGGCGGCAAAAGACAGTCGAAGGCGGATCCCATTGTCTTTGGACCCTTACATCGTTGGAGCAGGTGAAATTTGGGGTGGACGACAGCGCAGCGAGGCGGGACAAACCACACAAGATTTTCTTTGACAACTATCTGTAAGAGAAGTAATTCTGTAAGGGCTCGTTTGAATTGGAGGATTCCAACAATGCAGGGATAGGAAATAGACAGGAATAGGATAGGAATGCACGTGCAAAACAGAGAATTTAAAACACAGGATTTACGCCAATCTGGGTGTTTGATTCATAACAATTGGAAGATCACAGGATGCAAAGAAGCATGGTGAGATTAAGTCAAACCACAAGAAAATGTACGGTTATAATGCTATTATGCTACTATCTCTTAGTCTTGTGCTTCATGAATAGGAATTTGAAAAGGAGGACAAGTGAAAATTAAAACTCCTACGTTTTTTCTTTCAAGGAAACACTAAAGGAACAAATCCGTGTGCTCAGTGGACAATATATATAACCTGTAGAGTAAAAAAGAGATGCAACAAGTGTACAACCTCTTTGGTGAAGCCATGTCGATCTCAGCGTGATTGGGTTGGCCGGTGAGGATGCTCCAGCTGAATTTGCTGTCGGAGGAGGGGAAGAAGATCTTAGGCGTCCGGAGATGGAGCCCGAGGTCTGCTCCATTGTGATGGAGGGTTTCGTCGTTGGAGCAGCTCCGGTGAGTTGTACGACGTAGAGGCTGAAGCAGGACAAGAGAGACAACGAACAACGTTAACCTGAGTGGAATTCTAATAGCATCTCCAATATGTGACGTAAAATACATAACCACAAAGTGCTAGATGTAAAATACATCAGCCGCTCATCTCTGAACTTAACTGTCGAAACAGAACTTAGCATCGGCCTGAACCTAACTGTCAAAACCAAATTTTGTTGTCGAAACTGAATTTTCTTTGTCGGCTGAACGCACTAGCAAGGTGAGGCTACGTCGGTCGTGACTTTTCATCTCTGGTCAGTCAATTTTGCAGCCGTTGGATACGAAATCAAGGGCCTGCGGTTCATCTTCAACCTCCACCCTCGAGCCGCCAAAGACCACCGCCAAACAGCAGCCCCTCATCGCCGGCGGTGCGCCACCCCGCCTGCCCCGAAAACACTCCCCACCGCCGGTCCGCCGCCGCCCCGGCCATCCCTCTAGGCCCCCACGTGCACAGCTTTTTCTCCGGCGATCCCCACGCCACCTCGCCGCCAACGCCCCGCCACCGCCGGCGACCACCTCCCCCATCCCGAACCCTAAGATAGATAGTGGGGTACCTCTCCGGCGAGCCCCCCTCCCCGCTGCGACTGGTTCTTTCTTCACCCCGGCGAGCCCACCCCTTAAAAATCGACTGACCCAAAAGTCGATTCAGTCGACTGAAGTGTAACCAAATCGGAGCAGAATCGCAAGCAAGAGCAAGAGCGAGAGCAGCAGCGCGAGCAAGAGCAATAGCAAGAGCAGACCAGGCAGGCACCAAGAGCAAGAGCAGAGCAGTATGAAGCGAGAGGGAAAGCAGCAGCAGCTCCTACTGATGTGGACGTCGCCGCCGAGGGAGCGACGCCGTGGAGGAAGTGGCCGGCGACGCCGCCGTGGATGGAGCCGCGTCGTGTCGGCTTGGGACCGAGCGCCGGCAGCACCGTGAGATCGAATCAAGAAGAAAATGCGACGATTAATGTAAAACCTCTTTGGTGGCGCCGATTAGTCCGCAGCTTCATCCGAGGAAACGGTGATGATGATGCTCTTCAGGTGGTGCAGGTGAAGACGGCGGTTTGGGAATGGAGGTGGCGCGAAAGACGAGGGGAATTGTCGGATTTCGGGTTCCTGTAGACCCTCTGGGTTCGAACTCTAGGGTGCGCGCGGAGATCACACCTCCTACCTACCTACGCCTCGTCGCCTCGCAAAGATCTAAACTACGCAAAGAGCAACACAAGAGACGCAAGGTTTATACTAGTTCGGGCCCCCGTTGTGGTGTAATACCCTACTCTAGTTTCTGGTGTGGTGGATCGCCTCTGGGGCTGATGATGATTAGTACAAGGAAGAACAGCCTCGCGAGGGTCTCTTCTTGGCCGGTGCGATGAACTGCTAGGGGGAATTCGGTCGCTTCTCTCTCCTTTAGATGCCTCTCTTCGAGATGCCTCTACCCTGTGAGTGGCTACTCCTATTTATAGGCAGAGGCCCTGGGCCTCTTCCCAAATATTTAGCGGGAAGGGCGCCAACAATTGGCCATTTTGAAGGGGAACATCTGGTACACTTATCCTGACTAAAGTTGGTCCTTGCCTTCCAAAGGCTCTAACGATGACGCCGGTTTGGGCTCCACAATGACTTCCTTCCTGCCGTTGGGCTGGTCTTGGTCTTGTTGCACCGAAATGGTTGCCTTTGCTTGATACCCTCGCCTGCGCTTGCCTCCTTTGCACCAAAGAGGAAATGAGGACACTGCGCGAGCTGGCACCGGCCTGGCGGCCTTGGTCGTCACGGCTTGCGTCATGGGCACCTCGTGAGGTACCCCGCCTTGATCTCTCCGCCTCCTCGCGAGCCATCCTGACCAGGCCGAGCCTGAGGAAGCTTCCTGTCATCCACCCCGCGAGGCTTGGCCCCTCGCGAGGGTCTTGAGCTTGTGTTGATGAAGATGGGCCGTGCTGGGCCACCCCTTGAGCCACGTGCAGCCGCAGGCAGAGCAAGTCTGCAGGTAGCCCGTTCGAACGCCGACATTAGCCCCCGTGACCAAGGCGCGCCTGGACTTGGCTTAGAACAGAAGCGAAGGGGCAAGTACGAAGCGCCGCAGGCCCTAACAGCATGTGGCCTCAGGCGCCGCATGGCGGTTGATTGGACGTGGGCGTCCCTGTTCCCCCACGCCTCCTTATTTTGCGCCCAGCTAGGCGGACCCGTGGTTGCACACAGTTATCCCTCTTCTCGCCGTTCAAGCGTCTCCTGTTCTTCCTCCTCTCGAGCTCCAGTCTCCGCTTCCAATCCAATCCAAATCCCCCCCCCCCCCTTCTTGCCGCCATGGCTCCGACGAAGAAGGGAAAAGGGAAGAAGACTGTACCTCCGCCTCGCTCGCCATCGCCGACGGCTCCTGCTGTCAATCGATCGATCATACTCAAACGAGAAGGCCTGGACAAGGTCAGCTCTGCCATCGCCACCATTTTCAATGAGTGCGGGAGGACGACGGTCTGGCTCGCGTCTCACTTCTCCATTGACAGAATAGTCACCGAGGTCCGGTATTTCGCCGACGCCCTATGGGCGGGACTGGTTCCGCCCCTTTTCCAATTTCTTCAACGCTGTGCTTTCCCATTACCAGATCCAAATGATGCACTTGGGTCCCGAATCCATTACTCTCCTTGCTGTCTTCGCCTTCGTCTACGAGGCGATGATGGGCATTCCTCCTTCGATTGCTTTGCTGCGCCACTTCTTCTCTTTGCGCCTCAGCGACCCCACCCAATGCTCGGGGTGCGTGAGCTTCATTGCCGCACCAGAAACTGCGGCTTCAGGAATTGATTTCAGCCTTCCTCCGCCTGCGCCTGGGTTCCGCGAGCGGTGGCTGTATGTGGATGTCGGGGTGCCCAGCCCTCTGCTTTCGGAGCCAACATCTCCCACTATCCCCAATTCGGGCTAGGGCCAGGAGACGCTCACGAGCTCCCGGCTCGTCTTCGTCTGGCGCCGCTTCGCGTTTCTGAGGGCGCTCGGCGTGAAAGCGCCCAAGGTGGTGAAGGAGTTCCTACTATGCCGCATTGCCCCTCTCCAGCGCCATTCCTGCCGGATGTGGGCCTTCAGCGGGCGAGAAGACCGCATGAGGCTCCAGGAGGAGGACCTGACGCCTGAAGTGTTGAGGAAGGTTCTCAGGATCCTGACTGGGGACACTTCCCCTGGCGGCATCCGGCAAGGGAGTGCACTGCTATACCTTTGCTCGAATAGGGGTGATTTCGTGAAACAGATGCCCTGCTTCGACGAATGGGGACTGCGGCCCGCATCCTCATGGGACCTCGTGAGAACCCCGTCATGGTGGTCGCCCTTCCGGTTGCCTGCGGTGGTCCTTCCTCGATTGGCGGAGCAGGGAGGCAAGGGCCACCGGAGGATCAGGGGGCCTCCGCAGGGATGACGACACCAGGCGGCACCTCTGGGGCGGTAGCCCCCGTGGCCCATCCGGCGGCGGCTGAAGGCGCTGAGCCGCGGCCCGCAGCTCCCGTGGCTGAGGCCCCTGAGGCCCCGGCCACCCTTCTTGACGAGGCGACTGGCGGCGTGCACCAGGACGATGCCCCTGACGCTGGTTGCCTCGGTGCTTCTTCCTCGTCGCAGGCTGACCCTTGCGCCGCGCTTCTGGGCTGCTTCCGTGTGGATTTCGAGGCCCTCCGAAAGACAAAGGATGCCTTGGGTGATGATTATCCTTGCCGCCTGCTGAAGCGCAGGAAGTATTTCGCCATTGATGAGTAAGCCTTCTCCTTTCTTAATTCCTTACTTTTCCGTTGCTTCGGCTGATCTATGTTCTGCAGGGCCCTTCGTGCCGAGCTCGTGGAGATGGCTGAGGAGCCATCTCCCCAGGCCTCGCCCTCTCCACCGTCCCCAAGTGCTCCTAGCTCGAGCACTGCCCTCGTGGTGAGGCCAGTTTGAGAGGTGAGCCATCCTCTGGTGTACCATGGCTCTGCGCACCTCACGACCCTCCTTCGCGAGCCCTCCCGAGGTATAGCTAGGCTACCTTGGGCCTTTCGATTGGTCGTGGACGACGACTGGCTGAGGTCAGCCCTGCGCTCTTCACTTGGGGATGGGCTGGCTCCAGGCCGGGCTTCTGGCGAGGCGTGCCCGGCCATCGCGAGGGCGCCAGCCCCCAGCCCCCTGCCTAGAGGGGGAGTGCTGATTCACGGCCCGCCGCACACGCCTGGGGCGGAGGACGACGCGGAAGATGTGCTCGAGCGCGCCCGTGAGCGCCGCGTCCTTCGCCAAAGGTTTCTCCGGAGGGTGGCTGACGCGGTGAGCCTGCTTGGTGAAGAGCTCGCTGATGAAGACGTGCACCTTGAAGCTGAGGGCCTGCGCCTGGCTGAAGAGAGGCGCAAGCTGAAGGTGGCCGTTGCCCTTGTGCACCACCAGCGCGACCTCGACAATGAGAAAGCCGAGGCGTCGCTAGCGGCTTCTCGGAGGCCCGTTCCCGGGTCGTCGAGGAGGCCCGAGAGGCTGACCGGCGGCATGAGGCGGCGGAGGAGCGGGCGCGGGAGCTCCAGGCCTAGTGCCACTCCCTGGAGCGGCAGGTGGAGCTGCGTGAGATGGCCCTTGCATCGATGAAGGTGGCTTCGGTCGACCAGGCAGAGCTCCAGAGGCGTGAGGAGGCACTGACGCTGGAAGCTGCCGAACGCGCCCGTGACCTTGAGCAGCTGGAGACAAGGGAGCGCTTGGTGGCGCAGGCGGAGGACGATGTCGCTGCGCGCGAGGTTCGAGTCCTGGAAGAGGTTGATCGTCGGGTGGCGGCAGCCCACTTGAACCTCGAGCGCGAGTTCGAGGAGAGGCTAGGGTTGATCAAGGCCGAAGCGGAAGGCCGGACCGCCGCCCTGAGGGCCAAGCTGGATGAGGTGAAGCGGCGGGCCGATACTTCCCGGGCTACCCTTGGCACGGCACAGGAGGAGCTGACTACCTCCCGCGCCGAGGCGCTTCTTCTCCGTCAATGGGTGGACGTGGCTCAGGCCGTTGCGCGGCAGAACGAGGACGAGATACGCCAGCGGCAGATCCTGGAGCACGAGCATGCCCCCATGCTCTCCACGCTCCGGTAAAGGGCTAACACGGCCTTGGGAAACATCTGTGAGGCATCCGTCGGGGAGCCTCATGCGGTTAACTATGTTGGTAACCTCCAGTTCTTCACTGATGTGGTGACGCAACTGGAGGCACGGTCAGGCAGAGCCAACAGGTTGGTGGAGGAGAGGAGCCGTGCCCTGCTCGGGCGCGCCTTTTCTCGTGTCTTCAGCCATCTTTGGAACAAGGATCCCAACTTCGACTTTGATGCCGCCAACGCCCCGGTGCCCCAGGCCATCCGGGACGACCTGGCGCATTGGGTGGAAGACAACGTGGATGCCCTCGTCAGGGCCTTCGCTACTGACAACGACGGCGTGGTTGTGGCTGATGATGAAGGCGGCGTGGTGAACGGCCCTGACGCCGCTGACGGCGACGCGGAGAGCGACGGCGAGGCCAGCGACGCCAGCGATGATTCAGGAGGTGCCCTTGAGGATGCATTGGGGGATTTGTCCGACTGATCGCGTGTTGTTCCTGCTTTCTTACCCTGCGCAGATAGAGTTCGGGCTTTGCCCTGAAGGTTGTAAGAGCATTTTGGGAGGGGCAGCCCCTCATGTAAAAACTTGCATTTAGCGTATTAGTAGATGCGATATCACTCGTGTGCCTGCGCCAAGTGGCTGGCTTTGCGACGAGCTGGCTGGCTTGTTTACCTTGGACCCGCGTGGGCCCCGAGATAGCCTGCGGAGGGCTGCGGTGTCCCGAGTGTCTCCTGAACGAGCCCACTGAACCTGTAATGAAAACCTCCGGAGAGGGCGCGGTGACGGCAGTCCGGGCTGCACGCAAGCTAGGCCTGGCCCGGCTCGCGAGGGGCTCACGAGGGGAGGCAGCTGAGGCAAAGTGGTAACCAGAAAGCGAGAGATTGCTCGAACGAGACTAAACACCCCTTCCCCGAACACACGCAAATATCAAGCGCAAATTCAACTTAAATCCAAATGGGGGAAAAGCGACAGCCAAAGGGGAAAAAGCAACAAAAAACAGAAGAAGGCCGCGTTCGGCTCCTAGTCTAGTCTTGGACGTCTTCTCACCAGCACGGAGCTAAGTGCTGCCACTGGGCGTGGGAGGGAACCCCAGGGCCTGAGGCCGGCACCCCTGAGACTCCAGGGCGTGTACAGCCCCACTCATTATTACATGAGAGTGTCACGGGCGGCGAGCTTCACAGCACCGGGCCTTCTTCACAGTGTACCGCCTTGCTTCATATCGCCAGACGAGGGCCCCGCCTTGCGCCACACTCTAGTGCCATCGACGACGACCGGAAACCAGGACGCCGCCGATGGGGTAGAGCGGTCGCCAGCGGTTCCCCCGACGACCACGGGTCCTCTGCCGGGGGCAGACCCTGAGGCACCTCCCCGGCAGAGGGCCTACCTCCTGAGGACACCTTGCTCCGAACGCCGCGGTGATGATGCTGGATCTCGGCCCCTCTCCTGCAGCCCCAGGCGCCCTCTCCTGAGGGGTAGGAGACTGCAGGATTGGGGCAGCCATCCGTCGTGACGAGCTGTACCTCCTGTGATCCATGGTTAGCGTATGCCAGCTCTTGAGGAATTAGCAGTACCCGATAGTCGCTGCCTCCTGCGCGGTCGACAGGGCTTTCCCGGGGCTCCTGGAAGAGCTCAGCCTCGGGTGCCTCGTCCCCCCAGCTTGGGCCGAGGAGCGAGCCATGTTTGTCCTCCTGTGCGTGCCCTTGATCCATCATGTGGGGCACATACTCTTCCGGGGTCGCCGCCCCGAAGGCTTCACCGTAGTGCCCCATGTGCCATGCAGTCCTGCTTGAGGCGCCCACCTGTGGGTGGTAGCGCGGCGGCCCACTAAGGCCGTGGGCTGTGGTGAGTCCTCCTTTGTTGGCCGGGGGCGGAGGCAGCGTCGTTGTTAGCCCGGTGCTGACGGCCTGGTTGACGTTGGCGTGGCCTTGGAGTCCGCTCGGAGCTGCACGGGCGCGTGTGGGGCCTCCGCGTGGCTTGCCCTGAGCCTGAGGTGGTAGTTGGGTGCAGAAGGGGTGAGCCCCTGATGCGACGTAGCCCAGGGGCTCCCCCACCCGCTCCAGCAGCACGTCGTGGCCGCCTTCCAGTAGCCTGCATTGCAGTAGCTCTCGGGCCACCATGAGCGCGGCCCTTGAGTTCGCCTGCTCCCGTTGGGTGTACGGCGCCGTGGCCGCGGTGTGGTTTGAGGCCCTCGCCGCCGACCGCGCCTGCCGAGGCGTGAGAGCTGACGTTGCTTGACCGCGTCACCCGCGGCCCGCAGCGACCTGCGGACCAGGGGCTGCCCGGGCATGGGGTTGAGATCGCCCGGGGCAAGCCACTCGGTGTGGGCAGGCCAGGCCGCCCAGGGATCAAGGTTGCCCGTTGGGTCGCCAGACATGATGATGACGATGCGATGGGGCGCGAGGCGGCAGAAGGCGGATTCCGGCGCACCTACTGGCGCCAAATGTCGGTTCGGGTTCCGGCGGACCCTCTAGGTTCGAACTACAGGGGTGCGCGCGGAGATCACACCTCCTACCTACCTACGCCTCGTCGCCTCGCAAAGATCTAAACTACGCAAAGAGCAACACAAGAGACGCAAGGTTTATACTAGTTCGGGCCACCGTTCTGGTGTAATACCCTACTCTAGTTTGTGGTGTGGTGGATTGCCTCTGGGGCTGATGATGATTAGTACAAGGAAGAACAGCCACGCGAGGGTCTGTCCTTGGCTGGTGCGATGAACTGCTAGGGGGAGTTCGGTCGCTTCTCTCTCCTTTAGATGCCTCTCTTCGAGATGCCTCTACCCTGTGAGTGGCTAGTCCTATTTATAGGCAGAGGCCCTGGGCCTCTTCCCAAATATTGAGCGGGAAGGGCGCCAACTATTGGCCATTTTGAAGGGGAACATCTGGTACACTTATCCTGACTAAAGTTGGTCCTTGCCTGCCAAAGGCTCTGACGATGACGACGGCTTGGGCTCCACGATGACTTCCTTCCTGCCATTGGGCTGGTATTGGCCTTGTTGCATCAAAATGGTTGCCTTTGCTTGATACCCTTGCCTGCTCTTGCCTCCTTTGCACCATAGAGGAAACGAGGACACTGCGCGGGCTGGCGCCCGCCTGGCGCCCTTGGTCGTCATGGCTTGCGTCATGGGCACCTCGTGAGGTACCCCGCCTTGATCTCTCCGCCTCCTCGCGAGCCATCCTGACGAGGCCGAGCCTGAGGAAGCTTCCTGTCGTCCACCCCGCGAGGCTTGGCCCCTCGCGAGGGTCTTGAGCTTGTGTTGATGAAGATGGGCCGTGCTGGGCCAACCCTTGAGCCACGCCGCAGGCTGCAGGCAGGCAAGTCTGGGTACCCCCGTTCCCAGAACGCTGACAGGAACGTTGGGGCAGCTCCTTGGAGGTGGAGGACGGGGTGGCTGAACCGGCGGGACGATGAGATCGACGACGGATCCTCATAGGGTACGGTGGATGAGGGACGTCGAGTTGTTGCTCTGGACAACATCGTCGGGGAAGAGGCTCCGGCTGGGTGGCGGACGGAGCAGGGTGTGGGGTTTTGTTACGGGTTGTCGCGGCCTCGGTGTATGAATGGGTGGGCGAATGGGGTGGCAATGGGGAACCATGGCTTAGAGACGCGCTTGTCCGAAATGTGGGGTAAGTTACGAAAGTACCCCCCCACCGATTTGAGGCGGTTCTTTCGGTTCAGGGGTACCACGGGCATTACGCATGTCGGGATTTCACAGGAGGTGGGAGTTTTCGCGCGCGTTGTGATTTCGGAATAGCAAGGTGCGGGTTGAGATGGAGGGAGTTGTCGGAGCACAACGAGACAAAGATATATCTTAAATATTTCGGGCTAACAAGGCACGGGTTGAAATTTTCGGACAAGCCTAACGTGTACTGTACCAAATCAATGCGCACTACAAATGTCATTCAAAACTTTGAATTCATGTTATGTTCAATTAAAATATTTCGCTACGTGTATAATGCATGCAACCTACTACTCAAATGAACATTTTAGTGCATTCCAAACGTATATACTACCGCTTCAATATGAACTAAATTTGAATAAGATCTACAGTAATAATTGTTGTGAAGTCAAAGCATTTGAATTCGTTTTTCTGTTTTAATAAGATCTACAATCATCATTATTGTCAAGTTAAACCATCGTTTGTGTATTATCTTCACAGCACACCACATGATTAGTCTCGAGTTACATATGAACTATGTGTACTATATGAACTCGAACTAGATTTTATTAATCCACTTTATTTTGATTTCAAATCACATTACATTTCTAGCTCTAGCTATATCTTCATAATCTAAACCATGTCTCATATGTATAATGTGTTTATCACATTATGTATGGTGCCCCGCCCCCTACGCCTATAAGTATTTAGATGTGAGTTGCAAACACCACACATTACCACAAATTCAAATAAAATGTGAGAATGTTCGATATATATATTTAGTATTGTTTAGATTGCTCGATATTTAGTTGTAATGTGACGCCCCGAGACCGATGCTCGAGAAGAATTCCATATATTCCGGGTTTCGCCGTGTGTTTCATTTGTGCCTGCCCTTTTATTTTTGCATTGCATCATGTCATCATGCCATCATCTCATAAATCTTTTGCAACCCAACTAAATAAATTGTATGGATCTTTGATCCTTTTAAATCGAGGGAAGGGTGACTTCTCTTTATAACATATCCTCCCAATATTTAGGGAGTTATAATAAATATTCCATTAGTTTGGAATTAACCGTAACACACTTGCAAAATTCCCATGGCCTTTCTACTTCAAGTTTGGTCCCCAAACTTTGCCAACAATTCTTACCTCTTTTATCGAGGCTCCTCCTAAATTCTTAACATTTTTGGACTCTTCCAAATGTTATCCTAGTCCATACCATTCGAATTAAATTCAAATGGTTTTGGATTTAAATCTTTCAATCACGCCTCTTTTATTTTCCTGGATCGAGCTCATTTTTGCGAGTTCGGGAAAATAATCCCCATGCGCAAAATCTTTCCCTAACTCTCTCTTTCTTTTCCTCTCTCTATTTCTTTTCTGGTAGAAAATTAGAGGGAGACAGAGAGAAACCCAGCGATCGGCTAAGCCTCTGGCCACTTCCTTCTCTTCCGGGCCAGCCAGCCTATCAACCCAGCAGGCCCACCTAAACCTAACCCTAGCCCTCACCACACTCTCCCGATCCCCATCTCTCCCTCTCCTTCCCGTGCCCGCCGCCACCAGGCCGTCGTCCCGCGCCCAAGCTCCTCCGCCCCGAGCTCCGTTCACGCCTGCATCTCTCCGTCTTCAGCCACCTCAAGCTCGCCACCGTGCCAGGACCTCCTCGCCCGCCTCCTCGTCTACCCGGTGCCACCGCCTCGTCAGCTCCGTCCCCTTCGGCCCCGACTCCGGCGAGCTCCGCACCGTCTTCTTCACCTCCTACCGCGAGCTCCGCCTCACATGGCGTGCTGCTGTCAACTCCACCTTGCGCGACCTCCTACCTCATTCGTTCCCGCGCCGCTCGTCGCCAAGGCCAAGTGCAGGATGCCTCTGCTCCTCCTCACCTCGTCCGCGTCGCCGGGATCGCGTCAAGTCCCTCACCGTTGTCCTCTGCTCGGGAACGAGCTCGGCCCCACGCCTTGGCCTCGTCCCATGCCCAGATCTCCCTGCGCCTCGCCGCCTACTGCCTCCTCTACATCGCGCCAAACCCCGCTCCTTCCTCTGTTCGAGAGGAGGATGTTGTAGACGCGCCCGGTCGCTCGCGTTGATCGCGACCTCCCCATCTCCTTCGCCTCCTTGCTGTTGCTGTTGACGCCAAGTCCAACGACCACCGAGCAAGGAGTAGCGCCAAGTACCACGACGTCTTTGGGAGACCCGTTTCGCCAAGTTCAACTACACGAATCCGCCAAGTATCTCCACGCACGAAGATGCAAGATCATCCCGGATATCGCCAAGTACCACGACACCCATGGTCCGTCAAAGTTCGTCTACAAAACGTGTTCCACTACCGTCACCGCGAAGACGTTGGATTCGTCAAGTACCTCTCCGAAATGAACGTGTACAACTACTTCCACTACCCTCACGAGAACGACTACTTCCACTACCGTCGCCACGTGAACAACTACTTCCCACGACGACCCGTGAACGACTACTTCCTCTACATCGTACCAAACTCGATCCGCCCCGAAAATGCACGCTTCAAAGGTATAACCCTGAGACGATCAACCGTGGACCGAATGCATGTGTTGTATGAGATGCTCGTGTTTGCACCGTGCCGTTTGCTTCATGCACGTTCCTCCTCGCTTGCCATGCCGTCAATTCGCGGGAACCCGGTATTCGGCAGCACCCACCATATCTAGCATGTTCCGCACATCCGACGCTTCCTTTTGCACGGTATCTCCATGAGCTACCGGAACCGACATGTTGCCGTGGCATCATTTTCGGATTCGCCGCCGTGGCACCCTTTTGTTCCGCCATGGTGACCAAATGCTTCATAACATGCTTATGTCAACATTTTCATAAAAATTGCATATAACTTGTATATGTCATCCGCATCATGATAACAACATTTAAATGTTTAAAATTGTTGTTGCATTAAATTGCTAAATGCATATGGGGATTTACCGGATTTGTTGTTTTTATATCCGGCCCCATTTAAATTGTTTAGGTGGTATAGTTTTGTTATGCTTCACCACTTGCCATGTTAACCAATATTTAACATTGTTGGGTACATAACCAAGAGAGAACTAAATAATTGATGTGGTGTTTTGTCAATATGTAACTCGTTGCATATTGAGCTCCACTTAACTTGTAGTTTTGTTTGTGCATATTGCCATGCCATGCTATTTAAACCGGACATGCATCATACTTGGTTGTGCATCATGCCATGTGTATGTGATGGTTGTTTACTATGTTGTTTGCTTCTTTCCGAGTTGCTTCTCTCGTTAGCTTCGGTTTCGTTCCGGAGTTGTGAGGATTCATTCGACTACGTCCGTTTGCCTTCTTCATGGACTCGTTCTTCTTCCTTGCAGGATCTCAGGCAAGATGACCATACCCTCGAAATCACTTCTATCTTTGCTTGCTAGATGCTCGCTCTTTTGCTATGCCTATGCTACGATGCCTACCACGTGCTATATCATGCCTCCCATGTTGCCATGTCAAGCCTCTAGCCATCCTTTCCTAGCAAACCGTTGTTTGGCTATGTTACCGCTTTGCTCAGCCCCTCTTATAGCGTTGTTAGTTGCAGGTGAAGATGAAGTTTGTTTCTTGTTGGAACATGGAGATGTTGTTCCTTGTTGGAACATGTTTACTTGTTGGGATATCACAATATATCTTCTTTAATTAATGCATCTATATACTTGGTAGAGGGTGGAAGGCTCGGCATTATGCCTGGTGTTTTGTTCCACTCTTGCCGCCCTAGTTTCCGTCATACCGGTGTTATGTTCCTTGATTTTGCGTTCCTTACACGGTTGGGTGATTTATGGGACCCCCTTGACAGTTCTCTTTGAATAAAACTCTTCCAGCAAGGCCCAACCTTGGTTTTACCATTTGCCACCTAAGCCTTTTTCCCTTGGGTTCTGCAGACTCAAGGGTCAACTTTATTTACCCCGGGCGGTGCTCCTCCAGTGTTGGTCCAAACTAAACTTGTCTTGGGACCGTCCCTTGGCAACTTAGGTTACGTTGGTACCTGTACGCTTCGCTTATCCGGTGTGCCCTGAGAACGAGATATGTGCAGCTCCTATCGGGATTTGTCGGCACATTGGGCGGCTTTGCTGGTCTTGTTTTACCATTGTCGAAATGTCTTGTAAAACGGGATTCCGAGACTGATCGGGTCTTCCCGGTAGAAGGAATATCCTTCGTTGACCGTGAGAGCTTATAATGGGCTAAGTTGGGACACCCCTGCAGGGTATTATCTTTCGAAAGTCGTGCCCGCGGTTATGGGCAGATGGGAATTTGTTAATGTCCGGTTGTAGAAAACCCGAAGTTGATCTTAATTAAAATACATCAGACGCGTGTGTAACCGTGATGGTCTCTTCTCGGTGGAGTCCGGGAAGTGAACACGGTGTTGGAGTTATGCTTGACGTAGGTTGTTCTAGGATCACTTCTTGATCATAGTTGTTCGACCGTGCTTTTGCCTTCTCTTCTCACTCTCATTTGCGTATGTTAGACACCAGATATGCTAGTCGCTTGCTGCAGCTCCACCTCACTACCTTCTCCTACCCATAAGATTAAATAGTCTTGATCTCGTGGGTGTGAGATTGCTGAGTCCCCGTGACTCATAGATACTTCCAAAACCAGTTTGCAGGTGCCGATGAAACCGTGCAGGTGACGCATCCGAGCTCAAGGAGGAGCTCGATGAAGATCTTGTTCATTGTGTTGTTTCATTTCAGTTGAACAGTAGTGGAGCCCAGTTGGGACGATCGGGGATCTGTGTAGCATTTGGGGTAGTCTTCTTTTATTTTGGTTCCGTAGTCGGACCTTGATTGTATCTGTATGATGTAATGCTTTACTCATGTATTGTGTGAAGTGGCGATTGTAAGCCAACTATGTATCTCTTTCCTTTATGTATTACATGGGTTGTGTGAAGATTACCTCACTTGCGACATTGCTTTCAATGCGGTTATGCCTCTAAGTCGTGCTTCGACACATGGGAGATATAGCCGCATCGAGGGCGTTACAAGTTGGTAATCAGAGCCATCCCCGACTTAGGAGCCCCCTGCTTGATTGATTCGCTGACTTTGTTGAGTCTAGAAAAAAATGTTTTGAGTCTTAGGATTATATATATCAGAGAGTAGGATTCTTTTTACTCCTCAGTCCCTTCGTCGCTCTGGTGAGGCATCCTGACGTAGAGTTTTGACTCTTTCTCTTCTCAAATTTCACTAAAAAAAATTTAGGATCACGCGGGTATCTTGGAATCGTTCCGATGGTTTTGTGACGAGAACATTGTTCTTGGTGCCTCCTGACATTTAGGGGTTGTGGCAGTGTCCCGGGGAGTTGAGCTCCGAGGTGTTGTCGTCACAATTTTATCGTTGCAGTTCTGGAATACCTGAGCTTTGCCGACATCGAAAATCTCTTTTATGCAGTTGTTGGTGAGATAACCTCGATAACCCAGTACTGGGGCGAGCTTGAGAGTATTGCCATGACTCGTATAACGGATGTTTTTTCGAAAGTCGAGGTAAACGATTTCCGGAGTTTTCTTGGTTATGTGTTGAAGGATGGATACAGCTGGATCTAGGTATTGTTAGTTTGGGTGATATATTTTGTGTCCCCT
The DNA here is from genome assembly GCA_021605145.1 of Aegilops bicornis. Classification (NCBI taxonomy): domain Eukaryota; kingdom Viridiplantae; phylum Streptophyta; class Magnoliopsida; order Poales; family Poaceae; genus Aegilops; species Aegilops bicornis. Next base: position 546,463,723 of record CM038673.1, read on the forward strand.
GTATCCCCAACACCTGATTGCATAACCAGAAAGTTTCGGGAGTTTATAAGTGGGAATTCAAGTATCTCGTAGGATATCTTTCCAATAGACACATGATACGATATGGGATCTATCATATGCTTGTTTCCGGCTTATTCTGCAAGCCAAATCCTTTGTTTATGTTCCGTTTTGTGGTATTCAAGTTGCTTCAATGCCAAGTGTTGATTCCATACCTTATTCTAAGAGGTGTTCTCATGTTTCTATGGGAGTGATAATCCTTCATGATAATCGAGATTGTCATGTCAATCCTTTTCAACCAGCGTGCTCCTCTTCAAGTGGATCCGGTCATTTCAACAATTCATGGTGTTCGTTCCATCTGCCCAAGTTGCCTTTGTTTTCCCGCCCTCCCACCCTTTTTCTTCAAGGAATCAGATGTCTTAACCAAGTATCCTTTCATTTGTGTGAAGTCTCTTCATTCTTTTCCTCAATGCTCTTATCCGGTGATTCTCATGAAGATGCTAAAGGAAGCTTAGAGTTTATTATCCTTCGTTCTCTTTTCTTCTCCGGTGGTTTCAATTAAAGCTTTGTCGATCATATCTTTCCCTCATTTCAAGTGCTTTCTCATGCCAGTGCCCCCCCCCCCCCTAATCATTCACCTCTCGTTATTCATTTGTTTGGTCTTTGAAGATATCTCTGAAGATTCGTGTTTCCTCTGCATCAATTCTAGCTATTTCGAGGTCTTACCTTATTCAGCCATTTAATTCAACCGGCGCAATCTATCTTTTAAATCGTTCAACGGTGTTTCTTTTGAGTGGGCCCTAACCCACATGTCTTTTCCCAGGATCTTACCTGACTCTTCTAATTTTCCCGGAGCTATTACCAAATTCTTTTTGAAGTTTGATGTAAGAATGAATTTCATCAGTCATATGGCTTTCTCCAAGATCTTTCAAATTATTTTCATCTTGTGGTTCAACCTTTCTAATTTTCATCCCGGAGTATCTCAACAATTCATGCTGGTGTTTCTCATCGTCATTCTCAACATTTGAAGACCGAAGAAGAGTTTCTCTTTAATCTTGCTCCATTCTCTTCAAGATTCATGGTTCTAGCTTCGTGCCATCCTCATAATTGTTTTGATTGTGAGAATTCTTTTCACCCATCCGAAGCAATTCAGGAGTCTTTTCAGTTTGATTCTTCGGAGCCCGTCATCTCAGAATTATTCATTCCAGCTTTCAGCTCTCGTTCTCCAAATCATACCGGTGCATCATTCAAGTATTATCTAATCAGCTCGGGATCTCTGCATTCACTTGTATCTAAATCCCCTCAAGTATCTTTATTCGTTTTCTAATTCTTCACGGTGAATTGTGCCTTTGCTACTTTCATCTTCAATTCTTACGGTGGTTTATTCAAGAGTTCTCTTCCTTCGTTATTATATAGATTCATTCGTTCTTCCCAAATCCTACCGGCTGATCATTGAAGACCTTCCCAAGTTGAGCAATATCTCTCTTCAATCCTTTTTCAACGAGAATAAGTAGTATGCCTAATCCGTTGCTTGTCATCAATCTAAATTGGTGAAGGATACACATAACATAATTCTTGTTCTTGTTTCATCCAAGTGATTGATTCATTCTTCCGGAGTTCGTAATGGTATCAATTTCTCAGTTCTAAGTTGTTCATCTCTTCTTTCCGGAGTTTGTTCATCATATCACATTCTCGGTCCGAGATGCTTCATCTTTTCTTTCCGGAGTTCAAAGTTTTCTCGGTTATATCATTTCAAAGCTTCTTATTATCGCTGCAAGGCTTCACCTTGTGTTTTCAACTTCTCTTTCTTTTATCATCCTTTTCTTACCGGAGTTCTTCATGGAGGCTCTACATGGTGCTTCGTCAAGGATTCTTTTCATTCTTCAATTGTTCATAAAGATTTCTCGCAGAGTTAAGATCCGTCAAGCCATACTTCAAAATAAACATGGTGCTCAACACATGTTTTGTTTTGAGGAGTTCAAGCATTCTTCATCTTGCATTCCGAAGTGCAATTCTTTCGACCTTATCTTTTGAGGTGGTGTTATGTCATTTTGACAGTTTCATTCATGTTTCATGATTCACTTGTTGTCAAGAATGAGATATTTAAATCCATCAATCTCTTCATTGGAGTTATCTTGGGTTATATTTCACCTAAAGTTTTCCCTAAGGATTGTTGCTATTTATGGTGCTTATAAATGACCCAAGTTCTTCATTTTTCCTCTCGGTGGAATAAGTTTCTCGTCTCCTTGTTGATATCAATCCAATCGTTTGTTTCCGTTGGTGGCAGAAGCTCACCTCGTAATGTTGAGATGTTTCCATAAGTCCACTACAAGGTTATTCTTTTCGTTGTTGGTTTTCCAACAACTCCGTTCTATTCTTGTTTTTTAAGGGTGCTTTCCAAACTCATTTGTGGTAGAAGTTGTAATATTCTTCTCCATTCCTTTATTCCAATGATCTATCTTCAATTTTTCTTCCGGAGGCATTGTGATGTTGCTCTTTTCGACCCATCATCTTGTTTTGTCAAGACCATGTCCTTTTCCTTGCTTATCGATTTAACCTGAGTGTTGTGTCTATCGTTCCTCTTTTAACCGGAGTCTCATCTAGGTGCTTTCATTTTGCCAAGTTCATGATTCTAATTCCTTCCTTTTTCAGTCGGAGTGCTGCCCAAATTATATCAATCTTATTCCTTCTCAATCTAGTTTTAACCGGAGTGGTTTCAATATCTATCTTATCACTAAACCTCTTGGTTCTCGCCGTATCCCATGTTCCTCTTTTCTAACAGAGTGTTTTCAACTTTCTTCATCTTCATTGTATTTTTTTTGTTTCAATTTTGTCAACCTCTCAAGGTTCGTTGGTTTCACTCTTTTGTCAAAGAAGCAACTTAGTTTTACCTCTTTCTTCTTCCGTTTTTCTATCCGGTGCCATCCTAGATCTCGGGACGAGATCCTCTCGTAGTGGTGGAGTGTTGTGACGCCCCGAGACCGATGCTCGAGAAGACTTCCATATATTCCGGGTTTCGCCGTGTGTTTCATTTGTGCCTGCCCTTTTATTTTTGCATTGCATCATGTCATCATGCCATCATCTCATAAATCTTTTGCAACTCAACTAAATAAATTGTATGGATCTTTGATCCTTTTAAATCGAGGGAAGGGTGACTTCTCTTTATAACATATCCTCCCAATATTTAGGGAGTTATAATAAATATTCCATTAGTTTGGAATTAACCGTAACACACTTGCAAAATTCCCATGGCCTTTCTACTTCAAGTTTGGTCCCCAAACTTTGCCAACAATTCTTACCTCTGTTATCGAGGCTCCTCTTAACATTTTTGGACTATTCCAAAATGTTATCCTAGTCCATACCATTCGAATTAAATTCAAATGGTTTTGGATTTAAATCTTTCAATCATGCATCTTTTATTTTCCTGGATCGAGCTCATTTTTGCGAGTTCGGGAAAATAATCCCCATGCGCAAAATCTTTCCCTAACTCTCTCTTTCTTTTCCTCTCTCTATTTCTTTTCTGGTAGAAAATTAGAGGGAGACAGAAGAGAGCCCAGCAGTCCAGCCAGGCCTATGGCCACTTCCTTCTCTTCCGGGCCAGCCAGCCTATCAACCCAGCAGGCCCACCTAAACCTAACCCTAGCCCTCACCACACTCTCCCGATCCCCATCTCTCCCTCTCCTTCCCGTGCCCGCCGCCACCAGGCCGTCGTCCCGCCCAAGCTCCTCCGCCCGAGCTCCGTTCACTTTGCATCTCTCCGTCTTCAGCCACCTCAAGCTCGCCACCGTGCAGGGACCTCCTCGCCCGCCTCCTCGTCTACCCGGTGCCACCGCCTCGTCAGCTCCGTCCCCTTCGGCCCCGACTCCGGCGAGCGCCGCACCGTCTTCTTCACCTCCTACCGCGAGCTCCGCCTCCCATGGCGTGCTGCTGTCAACTCCACCTCGCGCGACCTCCTACCTCGTTCGTTCCCATGCCGCTCGTCGCCAAGGCCAAGTGCAGGACGCCTCTGCTCCTCCTCACCTCGTCCGCATCGTCGGGATCGCGTCAAGTCCCTCGCCGTTGTCCTCTGCTCGGGAATGAGCTTGGCCCCACGCCTTGGCCTCGTCCCATGCCCAGATCTCCCTGCGCCTCGCCACCTGCTGCCTCCTCTGCATCGTGCCAAGCCCCTCTCCTGCCTCTGATCGAGAGGAGGATGCTGCAGACGCGCCCGGTCGCTCGCGTTTATCGTGACCTCCCCATCTCCTTCGCCTCCTTGCTGTTGCTGTTGACGCCAAGTCCAACGACCACCGAGCAAGGAGTAGCGTAAGTACCACGACGTCTTTGGGAGACCCGTTTACGCCAAGTCAACTACGAATCCGCCAAGTATCTCCACGCACGAAGATGCAAGATCATCCGGATATCGCCAAGTACCACGACACCCATGGTCCGTCAAAGTTCGTCTACAAAGCGTGTTCCACTACCGTCACCGCGAAGGCGTTGGATTCGTCAAGTACCTCTCCGAAACGAACGTGTACAACTACTTCCACTACCCTCACGAGAACGACTACTTCCACTACCGTCGCCACGTGAACAACTACTTCCCACGACGACCCGTGAACGACTACTTCCTCTACATCGTACCAAACTCAACCCGCTCCGAAAAAAGCACGCTTCAAAGGTATAACCCCGAGACGATCAACCGTGGACCGAATGCATGTGTTGTATGAGATGCTCGTGTTTGCACCGTGCCCGTTTGCTTCATGCACGTTCCTCCTCGTTTGCCATGCCGTCGACCCGTGGGAAACCGGTGATCGGAGCACCCCACCATATCTAGCATGTTCCGCACATCCATACGCTTCCTTTTGCACCGGTATCTCCATGAGCTACCGGAACCGATATGTTGCCGTGGCATCATTTTCGGATTCGCCCGCGTGGCACCCTTTTTGTTCCGCCATGGTGACCAAATGCTTCATAACATGCTTATGTCAACATTTTCATAAAAATTGCATATAACTTGTATATGTCATCCGCATCATGATAACAACATTTAAATTTTAAAATTGTTGTTGCATTAAATTGCTAAATGCATATGGGGATTTACGGATTTGTTGTTTTTATATCCGGCCCCATTTAAATTGTTTAGATGGTATAGTTTTGTTATGCTTCACCACTTGCCATGTTAACCAATATTTAACATTGTTGGGTACATAACAGAGAGAGAACTAAATAATTGATGTGGTGTTTTGTCAATATGCAACTTCGTTGCATATTGAGCTCCACTTAACTTGTAGTTTTGTTTGTGCATATTTCCATGCCATGCTATTTAAACGGACATGCATCATACTTGGTTGTGCATCATGCCATGTGTATGTGATGGTTGTTTACTATGTTGTTTGCTTCTTTCCGGGTTGCTTCTCTTGTTAGCTTCGGTTTCGTTCCGGAGTTCTGAGGATTCGTTCGACTACATCCGTTTGTCTTCTTCATGGACGGTTCTTCTTCCTTGCGGGATCTCAGGCAAGATGACCATACCCTCGAAATCACTTCTATCTTTGCTTGCTAGATGCTCGCTCTTTTTCTATGCCTATGCTACGATGCCTACCACGTGCTATATCATGCCTCCCATGTTGCCATGTCAAGCCTCTAACCATCCTTTCCTAGCAAACCGTTGTTTGGCTATGTTACCGCTTTGCTCAGCCCCTCTTATAGCGTTGTTAGTTGCGGTGAAGATGAAGTTTGTTTCTTGTTGGAACATGGAGATGTTGTTCCTTGTTGGAACATGTTTACTTGTTGGGATATCACAATATATCTTCTTTAATTAATGCATCTATATACTTGGTAGAGGGTGGAAGGCTCGGCCTTATGCCTGGTGTTTTGTTCCACTCTTGCCGCCCTAGTTTCCGTCATACCGGTGTTATGTTCCTTGATTTTGCGTTCCTTACGGTTGGGTGATTTATGGGACCCCCTTGACAGTTTGCTTTGAATAAAACTCCTCCAGCAAGGCCCAACCCTGGTTTTAACATTTACCACCTAAGCCTTTTCCCTTGGGTTCTGCAGACTCAAGGGTCATCTTTATTTACCCCCCCGGGCGGTGCTCCTCCGGAAAAGTGTTGGTCCAAACTAGAGCACCGTGCGGGACCGTCCCTTGGCAACTTGGGTTACGTTGGTACCTGTATGCTTCGCTTATCCGGTGTGCCCTGAGAACAAGATATGTGCACCTCCTATCAGGATTTGTCGGCACATCGGGCGGCTTTGCTGGTCTTGTTTTACCATTGTCGAAATGTCTTGTAAACCGGGATTCCGAGACTGATCGGGTCTTCCCGGTAGAAGGAATATCCTTCGTTGACCGTGAGAGCTTATAATGGGCTAAGTTGGGACACCCTGCAGGTATTATCTTTTGAAAGTCGTGCCCAGCGGTTATGAGGCAGATGGGAATTTGTTAATGTCCGGTTGTAGAAAACCCGAAGTTGATCTGAATTAAAATACATCAACGGCGTGTAACCGTGATGGTCTCTTCTCGTGAGTCCGGAAGTGAACACGGTGTTGGAGTTATGCTTGACGTGGGTTGTTCTATGATCACTTCTTGATCATAGTTGTTCGACCGTGCTTATGCCTTCTCTTCTCACTCTCATATGCGTATGTTAGACACCAGATATGCTAGTCGCTTGCTGCAGCTCCACCTCACTACCTACTCCTACCCAAAAGCTTAAATAGTCTTGATCTCATGGGTGTGAGATTGCTTTGAGTCCCCTGACTCACGAGATACTTCCAAAACCAGTTTGCGGTGCCGATGAAACCATGCAGGTGGCGCATCCGAGCTCAAGGAGGAGCTCGATGAAGATCTTGTTCATTGTGTTGTTTCATTTTAGTTGATCGATAGTGGAGCCAGTTGGGACGATCGGGGATCTGTGTAGCATTTGGGGTAGTCTTCTTTTATTTTGGTTCCGTAGTCGGACCTTGATTGTATCTGTATGATGTAATGCTTTACTCGTGTATTGTGTGAAGTGGCGATTGTAAGCCAACTATGTATCTCTTTCCTTTATGTATTACATGGGTTGTGTGAAGATTACCTCACTTGCGACATTGCTTTCAATGCGGTTATGCCTCTAAGTCGTGCTTCGACACGTGGGAGATATAGCCGCATCGAGGGCGTTACATGTAAGCTGCAAACGCCGCACATTATCACAAATTCAAATAAAATGTGAGATTGTTTGATGTATAGTATGGTTTAGATTGTTCGGCATTTAGCTGTGAGTTGCAAACGCCATGCATTATCACATAATGGTATAACATGTGCACAGACGTGTATCACCGCTTATATTCATGCATGCAATGTTTAAAACACTATGATCTCCTATTCAAATATATGAATCTGCTTTCATATCAAATTATGATCTTTGTTAGTCTCTTACACCCACACAATCCTCTAGCCTTTGTAGCTACCACTAACTTTCTCTTGTGCATGCACACGCCCTCCTCGCCCTCCTCCTCCCTCGGCATTCTATCCACTCGTGGAGCTTAACCAAGTAGTTTCTAAGGGCAAGGAGATCGCCTACTTCGTGAAGATCTAACCTAGTGAGGCAAGTCCTTCATGGGCGATGGCCATGGTGGGATAGACAAGGTTGCTTCTTCGTGGACCCTGTCGGCGTTCTGGGAACGGGGGTCCCCAGACTTGCCTACCTGCGGCCTGCGGTGTGGCTCAAGTGGAGGCCCAGCGCGGCACATCTTCATCAGCTCAAGCTCAAAACCCTCGTGAGGGGCCAAGCCTCGCAGGGCGGACGACAGGGAGCTTCCACAGGAGCGGCCTCATCAGGCAGGCTCGCGAGGAGGCGGAGAGATCAAGACAGGGGCACCTCGCGAGGAGCCCGTGACGCAAGCCATGACGATCGAGACCAGGCGGGCGCCAGGCGGGCGCCGGCCTGCGCAATGTCCTTGTTTCCCCTTCGGTGCAAAGGGGGCAAGCACAGGCCAAGGCACCAGGCAAAGGTTACCATTCCGGTGCAACGAGACCAAGACCAGCCGAGCGGCAGGATACAGGTCACCGTGGAGCCCAAGACGGCGTCATCACCAGCGCTTTTGGCAGTCGAAGACCACCTTTGGTCAGGATAACTTGTACTAGATGTTCCCCTTCAAAACGGCCAATTGTTGGCACCCTTCCCGCTCATTATTTTGTGGAGAGGCCCAGGGCCTCTATAAATAGGACTAGCCACACTACAAAAAAAATACACTTCCGTGATGATACGTGTTTGTCACAGTAGGTTGCGTTTTTTGTCATGCATGTACATCCATGACAAATTTATGACAGAATCAAGATAGTCATACCTGTGCTGTCGTAGAAGTGTTCCATGACATTACCAAAATTATAATCACGGAAGTGTCCACTTCCATGACAATAAATCACGCGTTACAGAAGTGCTTTCGTCAATGGTGACCGACACGTGGCATCCACCATAACGGAACGCCGTTAAGCTATCGGGTCCGGTTTTGGATCCGATAACCCGTTAACAGCCCCGGCCAATGGGGATTTTCCACGTGTAAAATCATCATTGGCTGGAGGAAACACGTGTTGGCTCACCGTTGGGGCAGATGTCATCCACTCATTGGACGGAAGACGCCTATGGTACGTTGACACGTGGCACGGCCCAACAGAGGCCCATTCCTGTGAAAAGGCCGGCCCAGTAAAAATTAGCAGGCCAGCCCATATAAGGCCTACTTGTGTCAGGTCCATTTAAGCCCACGGCCCATACGAGATGAGCCAATTCGGCCCACAACGCCCGTTAAAGATTTGACACCATTGCAGCCCATCATCGATTCGAGCCCGTTAACGACCGCTATATATCCGGGCTCAATATCGGCCCGATGAGATTTCACTGTTAACGGCCCATTTAATCGATGGGCCAATTTTCAGGATGTACATCTTTCGGCCTTTTAGCGACCCATTTAAATGTTGGGCTAGTTTCCGGCTCGGTGTGTCTTTCATCCTGTTGACGGCCCATAAATCTGATGGGCCATTTGTTGTCGGACGTGAGTTTCGAACTTTTAGCGGCCCATTTAAGTGTTGGGCCAATTTTCTGGCCCGGTGTCACTTTCAGCCTGTTGACGGCCCATAAATCAGTTGGGCCATTTTTAGTCGGACCTGAGTTTTGGCCTTTTAGCGACCCATTTAAGTGTTGGGCCAATTCCGCCCTGTGTGACTTCGGCTGTTAATGGACCATAAATGAGTTGGGCCATTTGTAGTCGGACCTTAGTTTTGGCCCTTTAATGGCCCATGCCCTTCATGGTCCAATACCAGCCCGGTTTCTCTCTTCGACTCGCTAAAGGCCCACAACCTGATTGGGCCATTTACAATATGACCTGACTTTCGGCCTCTTAGTGGCCCATGGTCTTCATGGTCCAGTACAAGCCCACTATCTCTTTCAGCCTGCTAAAGGCCTACAGTATAGTTGGGCCATATGTAGCCCAAACTTAGTAACGGCATGTTAACGGCCCGTGAAATGAACTGGGGCCACCTGTTGCCCGCTTCGATGTCGGCATGTTAACGAACGGAGGTAAGAGGGCGACCATTAACTTTCGGCCTAGTAACGGCCCATTAACTTAATGGGCCCACTAAAGTTCATACATTTCTTTAGGCCAAATTAGATAATTTGAGCCCATTATGACGAGCAATTATGCACAGGACCAAAACCGATCACGCAAAGGTACGGCATACAGGGAATAACGTTGCACATCCAGCATATATTACAGGAAATTACATCCTTTGGGCAATCAAAGATTGATGCGGTGCAAATAAATGAGCGTAACCTAACCATCTACAACGTCTGTCTGCAACCACGGCAGATGACGCCCATAAGCATGTGGGCAAGATCTTTACGCTTTGCTACCTTGTCTCACGAAAACATTGATCAGTTGTTGTGTCGCATGACTCTGCACCTATGATTCATCCACCATTTCCATCATTGCTTCAGCCATTAATTGGTTCACAAACGTACATTTATTCCGTTGCATTCGAGACAGAGGATACTGAACAGATTCAGATGTCGATTTTGGTAGGCTTGTATTATTGATAGTGGAGAGTGTCTCGACCACTTCATCATAACATAAATTAGGACGGGAACCGAACATCTTAATAATGAGTTATTGCCATATTACGGCCTAGATTTCTTTGGGGAAAGAAACAATGGGGTTGCCTTGCTTTGTTTGAGTTTGTCTTCTTATCTTGATGCTTCTGCACAAAATTAACACACTAGCATTGCTATCATTGGCCAAGTCAGATAATAGGAAAGCAACGTTGACACAACGAACGTTTGGGCAAGTAGCCTACACCAAATTAACACAATATGTCACAGCTATCATCAGCCAGGTAGTCTGAAAGCAACATTGACACAATGAATGAATGGGCAACCAGAGAAGCACTACAATTCAAGAATGTGCGTGATATGAGCTAGTACATTCATGCAGCTCAAGATGCAAAACTACTGTGCAGTTTTCCTTACAAAAATCAACATTGGCGCCTTTAACATTTTGCTACAACTAATTTTAGATCAGATAAAGGTTAGATTCACGTAGATTAACAAAATACATGTTGATGTAAAAATATAGTGATATACAACAAGTACTTACATCAGCATTGAAGCACAGAGAATTCCCGCACGATATTTTCCTCGAATACGATCCCTATGGAGGAAGTCTTCTATCATTTAACCTTATTTTCTAAAAGAGATATGGGTAAGAAACATGTAGAAAATATGACCAGAATGCTATAAAATTTCATGATGCGACGATACGCACACGCTTCTCAGAATGGAGTTGACATTCTTTTCCGGATCGGAGCGGACTAGTTCTTTGGCCACTGGAATCGCTTATTATCGGTGAGAGTTGGGTTTCTCTGTCTTTGGAGCAGTATCTATGAAAAATGGAGTTGGTTTATTATCTCACGGTGTTTGGATCTTTTGCAAAGACCTGGTTTGTAACCCTTGATTCTAACAGAGTCGTCTTCCCTTGCATGCCTTATATAGAAGAATGGTGATTCGGTTATAAAACATGCTACAAAGAGATAGAATAGGTCTTGAAGAATAGAAAGGCATGACATATTGACATGTATTCCCTCCATCCGGAAATAAATGGACGGGTCTAGGCGTATTTCAGTTCTAGATACATCCAGTTTTATCCATTTCTGTGACATTTAATCCGGACGGAGGGAGTATGATTTAAGAGCTAGGGATACGACAGGACAACATAGTAAATAAAACACTAAAAACCCCACTGCAGAACCAAAGTATTCAAACCCACTGATATGAGATAGTACACTCATGCAGCTCGGGATGCAAAACTACCAGGCAGTTTTCCTTACAAAAATCAACATTGTGGCCTTTAATCATACATTTTGCTACAACTAAATTTAGATCAGATAAAGGTTGGATTCACGTCGATTAACAAAATACATGCTGATATAAAAATATAGTGATATACAACGGTACTTACATCTACATTGGAGCACGAGAATTCTGCAAGAATCTTTCCTCATAAGCGATACCATTGCAGAAATTCTTCTATCTGTTAAGCTTATTTTCTAAAAGAGAGATGGGTAAGAAACATGTAGAAAATATGATCAGCATGCTATAAAATTTCATGATGCAAGGATACGCACACGCTTCTTAGAATTGAGTTGACATATTTTTGCTTTCATTTGGGCGGACTAGTTCTTTGGCCACTGGAATCTGCTTATTATCGGTAGGGAGTTGGGTTTCTCTGTCTTTGGAGCAGTATATATAAAAGCGGAGTTGGTTTATTATCTCCTGGCGTTTGGATCTATTGCAAAGGCCTTGTTTGTAACCCTTGATTCTAACATAGTCGTCTTCCCCTGGCATGCCTTGTATAGAAGAATGGTGCCTTAATTATAAAACATGCGACAGCAGAGAGATGGAATAGGTACTGAAGAATAGAAAGGCATGACATATTGACATGTATTCCCTCCATCTGGAAAAAGATGGATGGGTCTAGGCGTATTTCAGTTCTAGATACATCCTTTTTTATCCATTTCGGCAACATGTAATCCAGACGGAGGGAGTATGGTGTAAGAGCTAGGGATCTGACAGGACAACACAAAGAAAAAACTAGTTGAATGTAAAACTATATGCTAGCGGAATACGTACAGAAATAACCAAGGCAACATACACGTGTATGATTGGAAAATAAGATGGCATTGCAACAGAGCACTAGAACAGCACTTCAATGTAAAAAAACATGGTATGGCAGACAGATGAAGTACATAATGATGAATAACAATGCATAAGATATTCAGAAGCATGATGTCCAAATTAAGCAGATGGCATTGTGATAGAGTAGAATGACAGTACTTGAATTTGAAAATATGTTATCATGAATGGAATAGGTACTGAAAAACAGGAAGGTATGACATATTTACATGCATGATAACATGATAAGCACATTGCATATCAACAGAGTAGATACACACCAGGACATTATATGCATGTTGTACCCATATCACAGGACAAGTTAGAGCAAGGACCTTGTGGGGTGAAGAGGATTCATCATCTTTCTGCAAGTATTCTGAAGAACTGCCTTTACATGTTCCATCATATTGGGTATCATTGACATCAAGTTTATTAGCCTTTACATTGCTCCGTGAGGTTCTTGTGGAGATATCAGTGTGTGCAATTATATCTGACATGCATGGAAGACAACTAGTAGTTAGATTTATGTAAATGAGTGCCTGTAGGAGACGACATAAATAGTAGGATTGGGGTTAACTCAGCGACAGGTCTCATAAACTAAAGGGAGAACACAGATGAAAGCTACAGAATATGTATCGTTTGTACTCGAGATTAACTAGATGGCACCCAAAAGTATTAAAGAACAACATAGGTAATACTAGAAGTGGTATAATATTATAATCACCAGCCTATGGGATAGCATTGGCTGATGGATGATAACTATGGAACAGCTTACCTAAAGAACAAGTATCTTAGCTGAACTATGGAACAGCGTGAACTCCTGAACAAGACCCGTAAGAGATCAGCATGAATATACAGTGAAATGTGATGATCTATTTTCCGTGCTTAGATGAATAACAAAGCCATAAATGTTGCACACAAGTAAGATGAGGGTACAACCTGTCTAGCTGCCATCCATAGGAGTGAGCATCATGTGCTGACTTGTCGATGGCCCAGCAATTGTTGTGGCTGTCCATGTCGGGCACGTGCATTCGATGCAGGGAATTGTTGAGTGGGGACTGTAGCTCCCTTCTGGTGTATGCTTCCCTTGTTGGAGCAGCTGCGGTGAGTCGGAAGACGGTGTGTCTGAAGATGCAGATAACGCATAAAGTTAAGAACGACATATCTCTTTGATCCGAAGAAATACACTAAGAGATCAACAGCAAGGTACGAGAGTGGTCACACGTCTGTTGACTGAAGACTAAATTGGGGTCACATGATTTTATTTTATTTTGGTACTGTCCGATCTACGCCGAATGGCTTGATGGCCGTCTTGTGCCTCCCGGCTGACACTGTTCGGAATCTTCCCCGGAGAGCCAGCGACCAACGGCTGAGCAGCCTGCCTCCGCCGTCCGTGGCCCTGGTCCAAAACCCCGCTCCCCGCCCCACCGCACTACCGTGGTTGCGCCGCCCCCGGGCCAATCCACAAAGACTCCCCGTCATCCACATCCGGCGGCGGCAGTACCTTCAACCCACGCAACTCTAAAAGATAGCCATCTAAGCGCTGCTTCCGCAGAGAACTTGCGGCCCCACACCCTTACGTTAGACACCAGCCAACCGGCAGCCTAGGAGCTCCACCGCCTCGAGGGGTGCTGCTTCCCATTGGGAATCGATTGGCCCAGAATAAAAATTCAGACAACTGACGCCTAAATAAAGTGATTTCTGATGAGGGTGCGACCTATCTGGCGGCATGGTGAAGTAGGCAGGTCCATTGCCGAGTCGGTGAGGCCAGCGGTTGCGGTGGTGACCGCGGCCGAAAGAGCGATGTCGCGACGGTCGGCTGACGCTGGAGCGGCACCAGGACTCTGGACAGATCCGAAGTTGGAGCCGCTCCGGCGCCATGAACAATGGCGGGGGTGAATCGGCTCCGGTACGGTTCACGCGGCCGTCGTCGAGGCAGCACCAGCAGCACGGAGTAAGAGGCACACGGCCCAGTGCACGACGGCAATTGGACAGCATCTCCGGCATTAGGGAGGAGGGCGGCTGTGAAATTGGTGCGGTGGGGGCGCCATGGAGGTGGGGCTGAGGTTTCACGGCTCGGGAGAAGGGAGCTTCCCGGGGAGAAGGTGATTTGGCGCCCACGAAGTATGAATGGGGGCGGGCGGGGGGGGGGGGCATTGGGAGGGGAGTGGAACCATGTCTTACGGACGCATTTGTCTGAAATGTGAGGTGGAGTTACAGTTCTACCCTTGCATATAGGCTTCTCGGCTTGGGTCTGTGTACTGAGGGTCGGGGATACTAGAGTAACTTTGCTTCTACCCAAATAGTGGGCGGGAGCGATTTTGGGCGAGGAGGGCGTGTTTTGAACTATAGTGGGCGCGAGCGAATTCGGGCGAGGAGAGCGTGTTTTGAAATAGTGGGCGCGAGCTATTTGAAGTAGGAGAGGCGTGTTTTGCCGACCATGGTTTATGAATTATTCGGCACATGTCATTTCGGCCGAGGAGAAGGCGCGCTTGGATGAAGTTACGAACCTACCCTCGATGTACAACGGGCCAATTGATGTGTGTCCCACATAGGACGGGAAATTTCGCGTCTCCCATTTATTTGCTCGGGCGAATTCCACCCAGCATAGAGGTTGTTTAACGGTTCGTACAAATTTTGGGAGAACGAGCATCCACGTCTACCTTACCAAGTCGATTCGAATCAAATTTTGAAATATTAGCTTGCCACTTCTTTTTTAGATGGAGAGATGATGCTCGGGAGTAATGTGTTTTTACATGCTCGTTGCTAGCGATTTACTATATGACAAATAGTTGACCCACTCAAAAATGCGAATCAAACCCAAAATGAAATATCTCGATTCAATGAACTAGCTCGTTCAAGAGGGTCAAAATAGTGAACTAAATCCAAAATTGAACACCTCAATCGAGTAGCATGTTGTACAGTATTATAGTACTCCATGAACATGTTGAAAGTCAAATTAATGAACTTGTTTGATATACGCATATATCCGTTCATGTGTGGATTGCAGACAACATGGTCTCCAATTTAAATATTTGAATGCAAGTTTATATCAGTCTTTGATGCATAAAACACGACCTCCCCTCTCCCGGACTCATGTTCTCTCTCTCTCTCTCTCTCACTCTCTCGTCGACAATCTTCAATTCTGTCGCACGCATCCGACACAAAAACCTTGTTGGTCCCTCTCCCTTTCTCTCTCACTCTCTCTCTCTCTCTCTCTCTCTCTGTGTGTGTGGGGGGTCTTTCTAGTCCGCATTCATATATACACCATCTATAGGTCTCTCTCGCACACTATGTATGATACTCTAGCTACTCCAAGCTAGATATCTTGGGTGCACTCATCGTACACACACAAATTCCTTGGCTCTTTGCCCGTAACTCTCTCACGCACCACTATGTCGTCTCGGAGCTCTTCCCCCCCCCTCTCTCAAACTCTCCATCCACCTGGGTCACACATACACACGCTTATCTCACTCGCACTCGATAGGCCCATCTAAAACTCTATCTCTCTCCATCATTCTCTCTCCATCTCACATGCACACACACACACAATCTCATGCCCAGCTAGCCAAGTATGATGGTCTCTCACTCAATTGTAGGCACACGCAGTCCCCCCTATATGTATACGAATAGCTAATCTTAGTCTCCATCACAAACATGTGCATGGTCTATCTTGATTTCTCTCGGGGCATCTTTCTATCGCCAAGACGCACTCCCTCGATCTCCCACCCATATAGTCCCTCCCGATCTCGAGGGGATCTCTCTATCACAAACACACCCTCTCTCCCTCCCCATGCGTCCATGCCATCCATGTGTCCCTCTCGACCTTTTTTCCTTGTTGGCTAGACCTCTATTGGACATGTGCTACAGGGGTGTCTCTCTCCGTTGCAAACAATCACACACTAGCTATATTCGTGTATCTCCTCGCCTCGCTTTTCTATCTCGGAGATGCATGCGTGATATCTTCGCATAAGAAACGAAAAAACACATTCTCTCTCTAATTTATCGTTTGTTCTCACTTTCTCTTTCACACACATACTCTTTTTGCACACTTACTCATTCTCCTTCACATGCACTTGATCTGTCTCGACTGAGGCACTCACCTCCGTCCATAGCACATAGATTTATTGAAAAGTCAAAAATCACAAAGTTTGACCATGTATGTGGAGAAAAAGAATTACATCTAGTACGGCAAACATATACCATTAGATTCACCATGAGATGTAGTTTTGTATGATGTATCTTTGGTATTGTAGATATAAATAACATTTGCGCAAACCTGATCAAAGTTTCCAAAGTTTGACTTTAAAAATTTACATACCTTTGCATTATCGAGCGGATGGAATATCTCTTTCCCCTTTCAGCTATCTCGACGCACCACTCAGCCTTATCGGGGCTCCTCAATCTCTCTCAAACTTTATTGGTCAGTTTGGTTCGTGACTGACCCTCATGCCTTGATGGTCGGTCTTTGCTGTGTGGACGTGAGATGTAAAATATTTCTGCTGGCCAGGCTTGTGTTGTCTTTGGCGTTTGGTTCATGCACAGGCCAGCAAAGCATCAACGTCCCATCAATCAATCCATGCATCAATTATTTAATGCTAATATCCATCCATGTTGCTGTTAGCCTCGTGGGTCGCACGACCGAGCATGGCGAGCGTTCAAATCGGTCGCTTGGGCAGGGCTACTTGCGATGTCTGGAGTTCAGCCAAAGCTAATTAAAGTGCAAGGGAACCCAGCCCAGCGGGCTTTCTTTTTCACAGGTAGCAACCAAACAAGCATGCATGAAATCTAGCCACAACCCCAGCACGCAAAAGATGCTCACGACGCAAGCCAAACGGGCCTTATATCTCCTGGTTCACACATACACATGTCTCGCTTTCGCTATACATATAGACCCATCCAACACTCTCCGCTCTTGTTCTCTCTCCATGTGACACGCACCCCCTAAGTACCATAATCCCTCACTCCATCATAGGCTCTGTTTGGATCCCTGGGTTAGAGTTAGTTTGGGTTAGTTTGGAGTCAACTAACCCAAAAAGATCCAAACGGGAGGGTTAGTTTAGGTTAGATGCATCTAACCCATCCAAAAAACTAACCCATCCAAGAGGTGCTTATTTGGGTTAGTTCTTCTCGGGACCACTAATAAACACTTTTTTCTCTCGCTCTCCCCGCAGCAGATCCCTCCCCACTTCCTCGAAGCTTCTCGTCCTCTCCCTCCCTCCCTCTCGCACCGCCCGTGAAGGTGCCTCGCCGTATCCGTGCTCCATCTAACCCTGCCATCCAAACACCTCTTTACTTAGAGTTGGTTCAGGGTTTGAATCTAACTCTAACCTCTTCCTGAGTTTGAGTATCCAACCAGGGCCATAGGCGCAATCACTCCCCCTCTAAGTATGATTATCTCTTACTAGCCATCAGGAACACACGTATTGTCTCCTTCCTTCCATACGTCTATCTCGATATCTCTCGGGCATCTTCTATCGGCGCACACACATTGTCACTCGATCTCCCACCCATGTAGTCCCGTCACGATCTCCAGGGGATCTCTCTATGACAAACATACACTCTCTCCTCCCCATGTCTGCATTTTGTCCGTACGTCTCTCTTGACCTCTCTCCCTTGTTTGTCAGACCCCTCTTGGCCACGTGCTAGGGGTCTTCCTCTCTCGGTTCCAAACAACCACACACTATCTCCTCACCTTGCCTCCGTTGTCGAAGATGCATGTGTGATATGTTTGCATAAGACACGCACGCTTTTTCTCCACTTTTGTCGTGTGTTGTCCATGTCTCTTTCACACTGCACACACTCTTTTCACTCTCTCTCTCTCTCTCTCTCTCTCTCTCTCTCTCTCTCTCTCTCTCTCTCTCTCTCGTCAGGAGGGACTCCGTCACGTCCATAAGCATATGGATGTTTTGAAAAGTCAAACCTCAGAAAAGTTTGACTAGGTATATGTGGAGAAAAACATTTACATCTTGAACGATCATTAGATTCATCACAACATGTACTTACTTCATACTAACATTTATCTTTGGTATTGCCGATATAAGAAATTTTTTATAAACTTGGTCAAAGTTTCAAAAGTTTGACTTTAAAAAAATGTTGTAACTACATTATCGAACGGAGGGAGTAGCTCTTTCTCTCTCTCTCTGCTATCTCTCACGGGCCTCCCCTCTCACTCGAACTCTCTATACCGATGGATTATACGCTCACTGTGTCAGCATATAGCTCTGTATATTGTTTAGTTGACCGGTCAACCAATCCACATGCTGTGTTGTCAGCTCGTGTTCTGTATCTTGGTGTGCTGGCCCATGTGGCAGTGGGTGAAAATAAGTAAACTAGAGGCCCATCTGACACGCGGTGAAGGAAACAAAGTTGAAATCACTGGGTAGCACCCGCAAGCTAGTAAATTGAGGGCGATTGAGGACAAACTTCTTGCGCAGCGAAGGGCCTTTTCGCACAATTCAGCATGCGGCGGCATACCTGCGAAGGGCCTTTTCGCGCACCCAGCACACAACACACACCAGCACACATGTACACCGGCGTCGCCGCCGGTTGAGATGGACGGCGAGGCAGCCAACAAGCGGAGGCCGCTCGAGCCAAAACCGCATCCGGCGAGCCTGGACTTCATCAGCAGCCTCCCCGATGACATGCTGCTCGTCATCATCGGCCTCCTCCCCACCAAATCTGCCGTGCGGACCGCCCTACTCTCCCGGCGGTGGCGCCCCCTCTGGCGCTGCATCCCCCTCAACCTCACCGTCGACAGCCGCCTCTGCGACGGGGATTGCAAACGCATGGCCGCAGTCTCCAAGATCCTTTCGTCGCACCCTGGGCCAGCCAGACGCCTTGACATCCGCATGTTCAGTACCAACTGCAAGGTCCAACCCAAGTTCGACGAGTAGTTCTTATCCCCCACCCTAGATCAGCTCAAGGAGCTCAGCTTTGAAGCTGGACGATGTCGCTCTCTGCCGCCGTCCACGCTCCGCCTCACGCCAACGCTGCGCCGCGCCAGCTTCAGCTCCTGCTATTTTCCCCAGATTAATGCCGCGCCCGCCCTTCTTCTCCCTCAACTCAAGCAGCTCGACCTCTTTGACGTTGTCATCTCGAAGAAGGCTACTGAGCACCTGCTCCGCAGCTGTACTGCGCTCGAGTACCTTTGTCTTGAGCAGATCCACGGGTTCATTAGCCTCCACATCGCCTCGACGAATCTCCGATGGATTTATGTGTCTTCCTGGCCCCGCAACAAGACATCAATTGGGAAGAGATCACTCCAGCTGTTCCACGGTATGGTCATTGAGAATGCGCCTTTCCTTGAGAGATTGCTTGTATCTGATCTAGAAGGTCCAACAAAAATCTAGGTCATTGATGCGCCAAAATTGACAGCGTTGGTGTACTCGTCTGCCAAATTCTCCGAACTCTTTATTGGATCCGTAATCGTTCAGGTACAACACTCATCTTCTTCTCCATCTTCTTGAAATTCACATTTTTAAATTTCTTCTTGATGTATTTACGACCGTCTTCCAGAAAATGATTCCCACAAGCTTGACCCAGTCCATGCCCATAGTGAAGATCTTAGCACTAAAATCTATCGGCCCCAATCTGGATCAAGTTGTTGGATTCCTTACATGCTTTCCATGCACGGAGAAGCTACATATCGAGGTGAAACTTCTTTCCTATTAGCAAACGATAATCACAACGTAGCTCAATTTTTTCGTAATTTTCCCAAATTACGATGACAAGTGTAGTGTTCAAAACTACATCTACGCACTGCACCGAAAGAAATGTTTTTAGTATTTCTTTCTCACGTGATCACCTGCATCACTTTTATGCTATACTACTATAGTAGCCTAGGCTAGTCATAGTGGAAAGTAACTTAGACTACTCCAGTAACTCCATGGTTACCCTAAGGGCAAGTACTACCTCCGTCCTGTTTTACTCTTCCAATTTTGTAGTATCAAAATTTGACCATAGATTTAACTGACAAAATGTTAATGCATGTCACTAAGAACTATATCGTTGGATTCGTATTTGAACATAATTTCAAATGGTGTAATTTTTAGTGACATGCATTGGCATTTTCTTAGGTAAATCTATGGTCAAAATTTTAGACTAAATACGAAGTAGTATTCCCTCCGTCCCAAAATTCTTGTCTTACATTTGTTTAGATACGGATGTATCTAACACTAAAATGTAACTAGATACATCCGTATTTAGACAAATTTAAGACAAGAATTTTGGGACGGAGGGAGTACAAAAGTGGGCTATGTAGGCCAAAACATGTGCCAAATTCACTTGTGATGCATTTGGCATCGATGCCCTCCATTGCTCACCTGGTGCCCCAATCTGGAGCACCTACTTTGCTCCGGTGCCAAATTAACTCACGCAATGAAAAAACACTGCGTGGGAGAGAGAGAGGACTGAGGCAATAAATAAACACTTGTTTGGGAGAGTGAGAGGCTGGTGTAGTTGGTTTCATTGATTTCTTTATACATGTGGGTCTATGTGCACAGCGGTGCCAACTCTCTCACATAGCGAGAGCGGTGCCAAAATCTTTTGATTTGACATCGATGCGTATTATGTGGCATACTTTTGTGAAATATGGCATCGGCCACATAGTGGAAGGCAACAAATGCCCAAGTTCTTCACGTGCTCCTAGTTAAATGAGAGGAACAGAAACAGAGAGAGAGGGAGGGAGAGAGAGAGAGTGAAAAATATCACTAGCCATCCAACCCTATCGTATGAGCGAATGATATTGGTACCTCTTGATGACACGACAATCTTATGCAGCCAGCTGCTCTAATATGTTCTCTTCTTTTGCGAGATAAAAAAGACCCGAAAGTGAAAAATGTGCTGCACTATAACAATCTCATCGAATGCCTTGATCTCCATCTTACAGAAGTTGATTTGATCGACTACCTAGGCAGCACATCTGAGATTAAATTGGCCAGGTTCTTTGTTCTGGAGGCAAGCGTGCTCAAGGTAATGAGGTTTGGCGTTCTCTGCCGCAAAAATGAATGCGTGCTGATCACCGCAAGCGTCTAAGCCTAAATGACAAAGTCTCCGCAGAAGCTGAATTTGTTTTTGAAACATCAAGTGGCTAGAGACTCGAAAAATTATTTGCCCATTAGTGACTTGTTAGGGTGGTGGATTTTAGTTTGTACGACAACGCTGCATCCACCTAAAGTAACGAAAGTTCT
Organism: Aegilops bicornis; assembly: GCA_021605145.1. Taxonomy (NCBI): domain Eukaryota; kingdom Viridiplantae; phylum Streptophyta; class Magnoliopsida; order Poales; family Poaceae; genus Aegilops; species Aegilops bicornis. The sequence continues at coordinate 546,485,081 of CM038673.1, forward strand.
TACGTGAACTTCCTAGTAATTCCCTCTTCCTAGGTGCAGCATTACTCCTAACATTTGTAATATCAGTTTGAAACTTGTAATATTGTCGTGTCCTATTCCTGCGTTTTCGAAATCCTGCGAATCAAATAGGTCCTGAGTTGGTGATGATGTTGTGCCTCCCATCTTTCACCAGTAGCCGTCGGATCTAGATCTGACGCATGCAAACCAAGCTTCTCCATTTTTGCAAAAAGATGCCCGCACTTGTTCCCTATTTACAAACAACTCCTTTTCTCTCACAATCAGCCTTATCTCCTTCCCACCACATCTAGAAGGCCGTGGAAAAATCTGGCGCGATGGCCGCTGCCGGAGCAGTCCACCCCCAATCTTGGTGTTCCGTGCAATGCACGGGCATCTACGCACGGGAAATTATGTCGAACAGGGCTAGTTGTAAGCAGGCTAGCTCTACAGCCATGATGATAGTGACTGCAGACGGTGAGGCTGACTATGGTATGCCGAACACGACGCCTATACTCAGGTGTCATCTCCGGCGCTGGGTCTTGTCACTTCACTGTGAGGAGCAGCACGTAATAATTTGACCAACGGGTAGTACAGTGCTAGTACTCCTAGGAGTACTACATTGGTAGTACTACTACTAGTACTAGTAGCACCACCGTCTGGATTTAGGAGTACTACCACGTCCATCTGGATTTTAGTATTTGACTAGCAATATCTAGTAATGCATGTCACAAAAAATGTACTACTCCCTCTGTAAATAAATACATGGTGTTTTATTCCTATCGGCGAGAGAACTTATTGTTTTCTTGCTAACTATAGTCTTAATAGGATTACATGCAATGAACTAAACACTGCATGTCATGTTTGGTAGTCTCAAGTCATTGAAAGCATGCACGGCCCACATCTCTCATTGGTTGATATGTCACGAAATAAGAAACAAGGAGGGAGTTAATGCACCATGCCTAAGTGTTTTGGGATTATTTGGTTTTCGTAATGTGACTTACACAACATTTTTGTTTACATGCATTAACATTTTATTAGTTAAATCAAAGGTCAAAACTTGGTGCAAAATGAAAAGGGGACCAATAAACCACTACACATCAAACTTCTCTCGTTTGGCCCCAACTAGAGGTCCGGTGAGATGACTATACTGCACCGGCACAGAGGGGGGCGCAGCTTCATTGAATTACGGCAACTGCCTTTGGGTGAATGACATGTGGGCCCAGGGGGTGGCTGGCCCACCTATCATACAACCAAAGGCAGGTGCAGTAGAGGGCCGAGGAGTAGTACGAAATCCTACGCACCTACGCACGCTAACCAAGGGCAAGAGTGATCACTCGAATCGCAAGATCAGTTGACTAGTAGAAGCTAAGCTAGACCCATGGAGGCGATGAGCGCGAGCATCAGCCGGCTGTGCCAGAAAGTCCATGATGCTGGCCTGTAGCCCGGCAACGAGGAACGTCTCCAGGTAGTATTGCTTGAGGCCCGGCAGGCGAGGGCCGCTGGACGACAACCGTCTCCTTGTTCGACGAGGTCCTCGTCGGTTTCCTCGACAAGTTCACCGTCGTCAAGAAGCTCGCGGACGACTTTGACGTAAGCCTTCAGCCGACGCGCCCAGGCTCTGCAATGCCCGCCACCCTTAACGGCCACTATGGTGACAACCTCTTCGACACACTGGTGGCCCTGCGACTGCCCGCCGTCGTGCCGGAGAATGTCCACCTTGAGGTCACGCTCGCCGCGCAGCGCCTGGCGCGGCAAGACACCATGGACATAATCACCCACGTCTACGCGCATGCAAGAGGAGGACGATAGGACGCTGGCCTTCTTGGACCGCAGGGCAACCTTGGACGCACTGTTCAGAAGCACGTTGAGCTCGCCGCCAACGCCGCTGCTCCTCACACGTCGGTTGGTGACCCGGCGCACTAGGGCGTGAGGATGTCGTTGATGGATCCGTATGTATTTTTATCTTTCCGTCAAATCCATGTAATAGTATATGATACTATAGTAATTATCTTACCTTTCGCATCAACTTCATAATTTTCGTACGTACTCCATGCATGAACGGCGCCAGAACCAAACTTCTCATTACTCTAGGCAAAATCGTTATTTTCTATCTATCGATCGCGCCATGGAGCAGAACCAAATTTCACAAGTTACGAGTTCAAAAGGAAAAGCCTGCCGTGTTCGCATTGCACCCCCACATGGTTGGTCCGGCACGCCGCTCAAGCGGGAATGCGTGCAGTGTTGCATTTTCACTTACAAGTGGGACCGTAGTTAAGCAAACCGACTATCGGCAAACCCCCACCCCGCCCATCGCGCGATGGCTGAGAAAACAGGAGGGAGAAGAGATGGCTGTAGCACGGACTCCAAGAAAATTGGTGTCGGATGGGACTCGTGTGGGTGGCGTCTGTCGTAGTGCTAGACATGAATGCTAGTTATGGCCCATGCCACCCCACTATATCGAGCCTATATCGAGGTACAGTATGTAGAACAAATTTCCTGCAGTCCGTGCTCAGCACTCCTCTATCTCTCTTCTCAGCCAGCCAGCGGACGCGCGGAGCCCATCGTCTGTTTGCTCACATGCGGTCCCACATGTCAGTGAAAACGCAAGCGGACCCACTGAACCTGCACATCTTTCACCTCGACGTGCTGGTGATGAAAAACAAATCCAAGAAAGATCTTTCATGGCTGAGGGAGTCCTGGACTAGGGGGTGTCCGGATAGCCGAACTATCATCTTTGGCCAGACTCCTGGACTATGAAGATACAAGATTGAAGACTCCGTCCCCTGTCCGGATAGGACTTTCCTTGGCGTGGAAGGCAAGCTTGGCGATACGGATATGTATATTTCCTACCATTATAACCGACTCTGTGTAACCCTAACCCTATTCGGTGCCTATATAAACCGAAGGGTTTTAGTCCGTAGGACGAACAACAATCATACCATAGGCTAGCTTCTGGGGTTTAGCCTCTCTGATCTCGTGGTAGATCTACTCTTGTACTACCCATATCACCAATATTAATCAAGAAGGAGTAGGGTATTACCTCCATCGAGAGGGCCCGAACCGGGGTAAAAACATCGTGTCCCTTGTCTCCTGTTACCATCCGCCTAGACGCACAGTTCGGGACCCCCTACCCGAGATCCGCCGGTTTTGACACCGACATTGGTGCTTTCATTGAGAGTTCCTCTGTGCCGTCACCTTTAGGCCGATGGCTCCTTCGATCATCAACAACGACGCAGTCCAGGATGAGAATTCTCTCCCCGAACAGATCTTCGTATTCGGCGGCTTTGTACTGCGGGCCAATTCACTTGGCCATCTGGAGCAGATCGAAAGCTACGCCCCTGGCCATCAGGTCAGATTTGGGAGTTTGAACTACACGGCCGACATCCGCGGAGACTTGATCTTCGACGAATTCGAGCCACAGCCAAGCGCGCCGCACTGTCTCGATGGGTATGATCTAGCTCTGCCGCCGAACAGTGTCCTGGAGGCCGCACCAGCGTCCGCTCCGACCCTTAGCTCGGAACCGATTTCGCCGATCGAGGACGAGTGGCTGGACACCGCCTCGGGGGCTACAATCTCTACGGCAATTGAGCCGAACACCATCCCTGTCCTTTACAAAGCCCGTGACTCCGAGGTGCCGGACTCCTCTCCGGACTCCAACCCTCCCGCGCCCCTGCCAGTCGAATCCGATTGGGCGCCGTTTAGGGAGTTCACTGCCGCGGACATCTTTCAACAATCGCCCCTTGGCGACATCCTGAATTCACTAAAGTCTCTCTCTTTGTCAGGAGAGCCCTGGCCGGACTATGGTCAGGAAGGTTGGGATGTGGAAGACGAAGAAACTCGACGCCCACCCACCACCAACTTTGTAGCCACTGTCGAAAGTTTAAACGACGTGCTCAATTTCGACTCCGAAGACATCGACGGTATGGACGACGATGTAGGAGATAATCATGAACCAGCACCTATAGGATACTGGACAGCCACCTCATCTCACGATGTATACATGGTGGATACTCCTAAAGGAAGTGACGACGAGGAACAACGGGACGCTATGAAGGATACATCACTCAAAAGCAGTCTAAACGGCAACGTAAACGCCGCACCAAGTCCCGCCTCGACAAAAACGGCAGCCACAGAGACCCAGCCATCAAGCAGGTGTCGAACCGGTGGGCATTTAACACGCCACAACCGTCCGAACAGGACAACTTGGATAAACAACCCGTCCCCGGCGAAGATAACAGTCCGGACGATCTCACACCGGACAAGTTGTTGGAGCAGAAGAACCTCCACAAAAGGATCGTTGCCACTGCGCGTAGCCTGAAAAAGCAGAAGCGGAAGCTCAAAACAGCGGAAGATGCACTCAGAATCAGATGGAGCAAAGTACTCAAAACCGCAGATAAATACGGCGACAGTCGCCAAACAAAGAGCTACCCGAAGCGCAAACTACTGCCCGAATTCGATGAGGAGGCCTTAGAGCCCCCGCAATCAAAGAACAAAGAGGCCGCCCGGTCGGATAGATGACCACATGACAAGCATAGAGCGGCAAGCGGCGCCGCACACAATCCGGCACGCGATCCGCATAAGGATTCGCATCAAAAGGATGGCCCAGTTAGGTCCATCTACGGGCCAAGAAAGCAAGCTCTTCTAAGCAATGCAACACGCCAAATATCCAGACATTACGGCACACCCAAATATAGAGGTGTTGGATCACGAATTTCCAGCGGGATTTAAACCCGTAAACATAGAGGCATACGACGGAACAACAGACCCGGGAGTCTAGATGGAGGATTACATCCTCCACATACACATGGCTAGAGGAGATGATCTCCATGCCATAAAATACTTACCCCTCAAGCTCAAAGGGCCAGCACGGCACTGGCTTAAAAGCCTCCCTGAAAATACCATTGGAAGTTGGGAAGAGCTCGAGGATGCTTTTGAGGCGAATTCTCAAGGGACTTATGTCCGCCCTCCGGATGTAGACGATTTAAGTCACATAACTCAACAACCCGGAGAGTCAGCCCGCAAATTCTGGAACAGGTTCCTCACCAAAAAGAACCAAATAGTCGACTGTCCGGATGTCAAGCCTTAGTAGCTTTCAAACACAACGTCCCGAGACGAATGGCTCGCCAGCACCTTGGCCAGGAAAAGCCAAGAACAATGGCCGCACTAACAAGCCTCATGACCCTCTTTTGCGGGAGAGGATAGTTGGCTGGCAAGATGTAGTAACTGACCCAAGTACATCCGAAGTCAGAGATGGAAACGGGAAACCACGACGCAGCAAGGACCAGCGCCGGACAAGGGGAAGCAGCCCGAAGAGCACGGCAGTCAACGCCGGATTCGAAAGCTCTCAGCAGAATCATAAAAAAATGCCCCTCAAGGATAACAGCCGTGAGCTATCCAACTTAAACAAAATCTTGGACAAAATATGCCAAATCCACAGTACCCCCGGGAAGCCTACAAACCATACCCACAGAGATTGTTGGGTCTTCAAGCAGTCCGGCCAACTCAATGCTGAACACAAGGGGCTCGACGCACCAAGCGAGGACGATGACGAACCCCACAAGCAGAGCACCGGAAAACAAAAAAAATTCCCACAAAAAGTCAAAACAGTAAACTCACTTCAAGTGACAAAGGGAAAATCAGAGCGGCGCCTTTAGGAATACGCTACCGACGGCCTATCCCAGCGGAGTCCCGACATTGGTTGTCAAAGCCAATCGTCTTTGATCATCAGGATTACTCCGGAAGTATCTGGAACGCAGGATGGACTGCCCTGATATTAGATCCTATAATCGATGGACTCCAATTCACAGAAGTCCTAATGGACGGCGGTAGTGATCTAAACCTGCTATATCAAGACACAATCCGCAAAATGGGGATAGACCCAACCAAAATTCGCCACAGCAACACCTCCTTCAAGGGGGTAATGCCAGGCCTACATGCCCATTGCACGGGCTCCCTACTGCTAGAAGTTGTGTTCGGCTCATCCGACAACTTCCGCCGCGAAAAGTTAACCTTCCATATCGCCCCATTCAAAAGTAGCTATCAAGCACTATTGGGACGTGAAGCTTTCGCCCGCTTTAACGCAATATCGCATTATGCATCTCTTACACTTAAAATGCCCGGTCCACGCGGCAACATCTCATTAAAGGGAAGTATCAAGTGTTGCTCGAGCACGGAAGAACGTGAGACTGCCTGGACAGTCACACACTAATCCGGCTCCGCTAAATCAAGCACTTGAACAGGTCATTCGGACCCCGGACACGGCTAGACGAGTCTGGCGTAAATATATAAAGGCCTACTAGCCGCACACCCCCGTACAAGGGGCTGCATGCATGTACAACAAGAGATAATAAGGCTCAATTTTATTCGCTTTTCGAATCGTACTCCGTTTATTTAATATCAAGTACATTTTTCGCACGATCTTTCTTCGACTAAGTTCTTCTCTTTTACAGATGAACACCGTGCTACACCCGTCCAGGATACGGCACAACGGAGACACAGGCGCAGACGTGCAGTAGGGACCCGTTGCAAGGATTCTTTTCAGATTAAGACCTGCGTAAACCTTTTACTGTCTCTTGTTGATACACATCCCCGGTTTCTTGCTATAACCGAGGAGGAGGCTGGCGTTTTGGCATCGGGCCGTCAGAATTTTTTGGGCGTACCTGGACACCAGGGGCTTACGGCATTGTTCTGCCCATTTTCATAAAGACCGAATACCTTAGGGAGTGTTCGGCGTCTCGAGTTAGGCCTTATATGCATCAGCTCCGAATCATGTCTTTGGTCAAATGGTGGGTTTGCCCGGCTCACGTGTTTTGCTGCCTTACGTTCCGCTTTATCGGCTAATGCGGCACTGTGGAGAACTCTGCGATTGTGCCCGGTTCGCCTGGTGAGCACCTCAAGAGAAAGCGAAAATTGATCATCATGATGTAGCGTGAGACTGGTCAACCACTCGATGACCCACAGGAATGTTTAGAATTCCTCCACATTAACGAAGGACCGTTTCCCAGTCAGGCACATACATGCCCTGAACTCGGGAGAGTGCGGTGCCCCTAGGGGCTATATAGTAGCCCCACCATCGAACCCCTATGGCTAAGTGAAAGTGATAAAGCATTATAGTCCGGTTGCCTAGTTTGCTACGCTATCACCTCCTTTACAGGACCAAGACGTTGGATTAAGTGTGAAAGTGCAGCCTTTTTGCAAACACCCCGCACTATAGCGTGGGGGCTGAAAGCCAAGGACTGCCATCTTTCAAAGTTATATACACATATACATTAACGGCCGCGACAGAGGTAGTTTGCTACTTGAAGGCACAAGTATAAAAATCTCTTACATTAAATCGAAATGTTGTTTCATAAAATTACACATGTCATTCAAACATAACATCCTTCGAGCTGCGTCTCTATTAAACGAGCGCCCGGAAGAACTTCCTCAAAATAGCGCTCAACTGGTACTCGGCTTCCGTCCGAATCTGGGGACGCGATATCGGTGGCCTTCATCTCAGCCCAGTATGCCTTGACACGGGCAAGAGCCATCCGCGCCCCCTCAATACACGCCGACCGCTTCATTGCGTTGATACGCGGTACCGCACCAAGGAACTGCTGCACTAAGCCAAAATAACTCTTCGGCTGGGGTCCGCCTGGCCACAAATGAGTCATGACATGCTTTATGGCAAGTCCGGATAATCGATTTAGCTCGGCCCATTCGGCCAACCGATCGGCCAACGGAAGAGGACGCTCCGGACTATGGAATTACGACCAAAATAGCTCTACCCTTCTGTGCCCCTTCTGGCCTCGGAAGTGCTCAATCGCGTCCGCAGCGCTCGCCGCTAAGTCCAGATATGCATCCTCCGAACTCCACAGCTTATCCAACTGAGCATACTTCGGATCCGTATATTTCCTCCGCAGCAGAAACGGTTTTCCAGCCACAATATCCCCGGCCTGACTCAGCTCCTCCTTGGCAGCTTTCGTAGCGGAACGAGCATCCTTCGTTTCGGGGGTGGCCTTTTTCAGGCCCTCTTGTTCCGCTTGACGTTCCTTTTCAAGAACCCCGCAGCGGTCGGTCGCATTCTTTAGCTTCAGGGCCATATTGGCCATTTCCTCTTTGCTTCGACAGTGAGCAGCCTATTCGGCTTTCAGCTCTTCGGCCGCCTTTAAAGCGGCTGCATTACTCTTTCGGGCTTGCTCTTTAGCTCGGGCGAGTTCCGCCCGCAGCCTCTCCACGGCAGCAGTGCCATCTGCATCAAAGCATACAAGTAGTAAGGCATGGGCGTCAAGCTCCCTTACCAGGTGCCCGCGGAGAAGTCGCATACCTTGTGACTCGTCAAACCGTTTATTAACCAGCGCGATGTCCACATCCGCCTCGTCAAGTTGCCGCTTTAGTTCGGAAAATTCGTCAGTACGGCTGGCCACCGGACGCCCCGCCACCTACATAGGAACGGCGACATGTTAGTACTGAGATTATGATCCTCGGCACGCTGTCAGTTTTGACAACATACCGAGTCTCAGGGGCTACTACCTATACATGGCGCATTCTATATGCATAACTGTTAGAAGATACAAAATCTTTTCTCTCTCGTACCTCAAACTCCGTCAGTAAACTTCTGGCGGCTTCGTGCAATCCGCTCTCAGCGGATGCAATTCTTTCAATCACCGTAGCCATTAACGCACGGTGATCTTCTGAGATAGACACTCGCCCGAGCAGGTCCTTCAGCTCCTCCGACCGGCGTGCGCGATTGGCGCCGGACCTTCCGGCCCCGCCGGACTCGGGGAAACTCTCTGTGACGACACCTCAGGGTCCCCCGCCTCGCATGAAGGCGCGATAGGTGGAGGCCTTTCGCTCTCTATTATCTCCGGACAAAGATCCCCCGAAGACGAGCTCTGCTGAGAAGGGCTGAGATCCGAACTACAAGGTACAATTTCGGTTATCTTCAGAAATAAATACAGGGATATCCTTTAGTCACAAGACCCCTTCTTTTTACTTACGGCTCGCTGGAGGGCTGATCCCCTCGGGGAAATAGTGCGGCTGGGGTATTTCCCAGCGCCGGACTGTCTGACGAAGACTTCTTTCCCCGCTTTGAGGCCTTGGCTTCCGGGTCTTCGGAGGCGGTCCTCTTCTCCCCTTGGAGGGTAGGATCCTTGATTCCTCCTTCCTTGAAAGCCTCCTTCGTGGAGGCAGTTGTTTCCTTGCTCCCCCCTTCGCCTTCTTCAAAAGGCGCGGCCTTCAACATCTTGGTCAGCATAGGATCCGGCGTGGTCTCTGGGAGGGGAGCCGGACACCTTATCAACTTTGCCTTGGCTATCCACTCTTGTTCAAGAAACGGCTCCCTTAAAGGGCATATATATGATAAATGAATGAACAGCCTGTCCGGTTACGGGGCTACTTACTTGAGTATCTGGACGATTGCAGCTTAGTCCTGCGTCCTCGGTCAAGTCCGGACACTTCTCTTGTGATCCGAAGAACAGTTTATACATCTCCACGGGCGTCGCGCCCATAAAATGTTGGAGAGCTCGTGGTCCCTCCGGATTAAACTCCCACAGACGGAGGGGGCGACGTTTGCAGGGCAGAAGGCGTCGAATTAGCATAACCTGCGCCGCCACGACCAGATTGATCTCTCTTTTCTGGAGGTCTCGAATACGGCCCTGCAACAGAGGAACGTCCTTGGACGGCCCCCAGTCGAGCCCCCGGTTAACCCATGATGCCAGCCGCTGTGGTGGACCTGAGCGGAAGGTGGGTGGCGCCACCCATTTGGTGCCCCTGGGAGCGGTGATATAAAACCACTCCCGTTGCTACAAACCAAGCTCCTCCTGAAAAGAGCCCTCGGGCCACGGATCATCAACGCACTTGCTTATGACCGCCCCTCCGCACTCTGCTTGTTGCCCCTCGATCATCTTCGGCTCCACCATGAAGGTCTTGAGCCACAATCCAAAGTGAGGGGTAATATGGAGGAAGGCTTCACATCCGACAATGAATGACGAGATGTGGAGGATGGACACTGGATTCAAGTCATGAAATTCCAGCCCATAATAAAACATGAGCCCCCGCACAAAGGGATCAGTCGGGAAACCTAAACCCCGAAGGAAGTGAGACATGAACACCACGCTCTCGCTGGGCTCGGGAGTGGGAATGACCTTCCCTGGAGCAGGCAGCCTATGAGAAATCTCACGGTTAGATACTGGCGTCTCAGAAGCTTTAGCACATCTTCTTCCGTGATGGAAGAAGACATCCATCGGCCGAGCTGATCGGAGCGGACATCGTCGAAGGTCCGAAGCGCCTAAATCTGAAGCTTTGGGTGTTAGAACTCAAGCTCGAGGCGGATTCGATGGAGGGAAAAAAGAAGAGGGCCTTGGTCTCATTATAAAGAGGTTGAATACCAAGAGCCCTCCCCGTGGCCGATTGGGACTCGCCTTCGATAGAGGAGGTGTGCCGACGGGCACGGTTGGGTTACCCACGTCCGTACCTGAATAAGGGGGACACGATCTCTGCTTTGACAAGACGTGCCAAGGAAACGGCCTCGCTAAACGTGCTGAGGTGGTACAGTAAAAACGATTCGAATAAAGGCTTGGCCGTGGTGTGATGTCACGCCGCGAAATACGTCAGCAGATCTGTGCAAAAATTATTCTCTCTACGGTGGTATGTGGAACTTGTTTTGCAGAGCCGGACACTGTTCTTGTGTTCAAAATCTTCTATGAAGTATTCGGAGGAGGAACCCGCCTTGCAATGCCGAAGACAATATGAGCGCCGGACTCGTCGTCATTGAAGCCTGGTTCAGGGGCTACTGAGGGAGTCCTGGACAAGGGGGTGTCCGGATAGCCGAACTATCATCTTTGGCCGGACTCCTGGACTATGAAGATACAAGATTGAAGACTCCGTCTCATGTCCGGATAGGACTTCCCTTGGCGTGGAAGGCAAGCTTGGCGATACGGATATGTAGATTTCCTACCATTGTAACCGACTCTGTGTAACCCTAAGCCTATTCGGTGCCTATATAAACCGAAGGGTTTTAGTCCGTAGGACGAACAACAATCATACCATAGGCTAGCTTCTAGGGTTTAGCCTCTCTGATCTCGTGGTAGATCTACTCTTGTACTACCCATATCATCAATATTAATGAAGCAGGAGTAGGGTATTACCTCCATCAAGAGGGCTCGAACCTGGGTAAAAACATCGTGTCCCTTGTCTCCTGTTACCATCCGCCTAGACGCACAGTTCGTGACCCCCTACCCGAGATCCACCGGTTTTGACACCGACAGTGGCCGCTTTTGGAGTTACTCAAGAGTAGTAAGATTCTATTTACAGTTTAACCCAAGATGCACATCTCGTGGCTTCAACTTATCAACTACCACTCTATTTTCTTTCATGACACGACCTGGATGCTGATGTCCCACGTGTCGGCAAAAGGAGGAAGAACCCGACCAAATCTTCGGTTGTGCTCTCGGATTAGACTAGTTGTGCTAACTTAAAAAATTTATTGTGTACTCCCTCCGCTCCAAAATACTTGACTTCCATTTGTCCAAAAATGGATGTGCCTATATACTAAAACATGTCTAGATACATATATATTTTGAAAAATAGAAGGCATGTATTGTGCAACGGAGGGAGTAGAATGGATGCAAGTTTTTGTATTGGGAAGAAGAGTACATCCATATATTGATAGAGCGCAATTTAGTAGATGTTCTATCACTTTTAGCTAGCACAGAGGCTATAGATGAGATTAGTGCACTTGTTGATACTCCTACTTGGTATGCGTGTTGCTGCTTAGACGCAGAGAAAAACGGACCGGAGGGAGTACTAGAATAGAGGCTAGACATGAGACTAGATGTGAGGAAGCAACGTCTACTTCTTTACACTCGAAGAAGAAAGAAGCACGCAAGATCGAGCCTCCGCAGATCAACAATGAATGCATCGAGAAGGAACTAATCCAACTTACAGGAGTAGTAAAATGTATTCTTGTGGTTCTTGTTTTCTTTGGTCTTGCTTTTTTCTAGTCAAAATTATCGTTGGAGTTCGTGCAAAACGGAGGTCCGTTTGGGGTCGTGCGTTGCAGTTGGCCTTACAAGTGGGACCGCAGTTAAGGAAACCAACTATCGGCAAACCCCACCTCGCCCGCCGTGCGATGGCTGAGTTAGAGAAACGATGAGGTTGAAGAGATTGCTCTAGCACGGACTCCAAGAAATATGATGTCAGATGGAAGTCGTCTTTGGTGGCGTGTGCCGCACTCACGGACGTGAATGCTTGTTACGCCCATGGCACTTACTACTCCTACTAGTTAGTACTATATAGTACTACTAGTATCGAGGATTCGAGGTGCTGGTTACGTAGTACAGTATGGCTACAGTAAAAACACCCGCACGACACGCAAAGCATGTGAAGCTAGTACAAATAGTGTAATACTATTGTTGATTGGCCCCATCCGATAACCTGTTGCAATGCACGTACAATTATGTATTCGGAAAATATTTTTTTTGCCTCGTCGCACCACTCACTCCACGTATAACTCAAAAGCCATTCATAAATTTAGTAAGTTTATCACAGGCATATCATTTTATTACATACAACAGGTCATCAACCCACATCGACAACGAGGATACATTATAAATACTAAAGTTTTCACCACACAACAAATAACAAGCAATGAAATGAACTTCAATTCAACCATTCCTCGGCGTTGGAAATGCTTGCTTTGAACCACAAGTGATTCTCTGGGACGGGCCATCCATTGTCGATCTGGAGACCAATGCAGGATTGATCATCCAGGCTGAAGGGCCTACTATATCAGTACCAGGGTAGGGAACCACCCAAATGTCCGAGGTATAGACACAGTTGCTTCTCATAAATGGTAGTAACGTTGTGTCAACAGCAATTGGATCGCCTTTCACCATCATTGGATAGTTTTGTCCAAGGAAGAGCGAGTTTTCTCCAAGACTATCAACTCTGTACCAGGGAGAAGGAGTTGGCGCTAGCACACTAGTATCCATCCTGAATACCATGCAACGGGTGTTGGAATAGGTCCGGAGAGTGCGACCATGGGAGACTACACCTGCTTCCTTAGCAGTAACATCATCAGTGGGTTGTAAACACACGAGAAGAGGTGATCCATTGGAATTAGTTGCCAGGCACCAAATAGTATATGGGCGCTGCTCGTCCTCATGCTCGTGATCATCACCATCATCATCTCCCCCTTGGTTATAAAAATCTTCAAGTATAGGTGGTGGAATGTTCACAGGACCTTGGAAACACAAGAAGAAGGTTAATTAGTAAGGCTGTCCATAGTGGGGGTAACATAAGTAGTATCATGCACTTGGGACTCACAAACATGCTTATGTGCCAGGCAATTAAGGAAGAGAGAGATGGTTATAGTAACATAGGTGAATCTTAGTAACATAATAAATGTGATGCTACTATGTGTCATGCATGGCAATAAATGAGACCAACTATGATACTAATCTAAGATACTATGCACTATAGAGGTAGTAACATAAACTAGTAACATATGCATGTTACTAGTCTAAGTTACTCCCCACTATGACCAGCCTTGCTAACCCGCATGCATGTGGATGAAACAATTAGACAAACGTACCAAAACATTGAGGATGCCATGCAAAAACAGTGCCACGAGTGGTGGCAGCAAACACAAGGCCCTCGTATTGAATTGCATCATAGTACTCATCCGTGTACAGAAACTGATTTTTGAGCAATATCCATCCAGTCAAACCACTGACGACGGCAACAAGCTTGTCGAAGATAGCAACAACTTCATAGTTGTTGTAATTCCAAGAGCGGTTGGGGACTCGAGAAATTGCTATCTTCCGTAGAAGACAATCACCATGATTGTATTTGAACGTGCGTACAATACCGGTGTGCTCAACCTCTGGGCAGTCTGCTGAGATTTTTGAAGTGGAACCTGGTCACGAGTGTACACATTCACAAGTTCCCACTCGCAGTTGGACCCAATGTAAACAACCCAATCTCCATTTGCGCCTGCCCAAGCCTTGCCCTCAAGCGATGGCATCTTAACATCATACGTATCATTATCAAGCGGCATCAACTTGCACAGGGCGAGGCCTCCTTTGTGACGGCGCCAACCATCAGGGTCACGGCGAAGAAGATAGGGGAGATCAAACCGCTCCTTGACTCTTGGGTTCCTTGTAATGATGTTATTAGTTGAGTCGAGAATGGGCTTGAACGAACCTGCCATGCTAGCCGAGGTGATGACGTCGCACCAATCAATGACTTCCTCCACCACGTCATCTTTCGGATCGGGCAAGAATAACGGGTCAGCTTTCCGTCCTGTTCCCTCCATGGAGAAGACGATCGAACAGTTGCAGAAGAAAGGGTGAAGGACTGAAGGAAAATGGAGGAGGGAGAGGAAGAGCGTGCGATAGCAGTTCCAAATCAAGAGGGAAAGGCGAAGAGTCGGTGGACGGTTGCCAGTTTGCCACGGTTCACGAAGGGGCGCCCCGGCCTACACGTCGGTTCGAAAATACTCCTACTACGCGCCGTCGTCTCACTGATATGTGGATCGGGACCACATGTCAACGAGACATGGTGTGTAATTTCTCGTGCAAAATGCGATCTGGCCGCGTTGGCCCGAGGTGCCGCATTAGTTATCGGCCTTTATTTTTTTAATGGCGCGTCGTTCAGTTTTGAAGCACGACTAACTGGTAATGCAGACGCAGAGAAAATATAAACTACTCTACCACTACTCCACCTCCAAAGATTAGTAGTATAAAGAAGATATATAGGCTGGAGCTTCAGCGCTTTCTTGCCAAGGGCTCCCACTTGCTTCTCACACTACCACCCTCTCTCCAGATCTAAAAAAGACGGGCCCTCTCTCCCTCCTCACCGGTGGTCACAGATCCGCCGGGGAAGAAAAGGACGTGCAGTGTTGACGCACTCGTCATCAGCGAGCGAGGTCACGCACTGACGACAAGGCCGTTCTCTCAGACCTAGCGCCCGCGCGGGATCGCTGCCGTAGTGTGTGCGGAGGATGACGACCACGAGTGAAGCCACTTCCCGCCGACCCTCAGGTATGCTACCTCTTTTCGAACCATACCCTTGTTCTATTTCCCCATCTAGCACGTCGTTGCATGTGGATGTTTTTTCACTCCACCATCTTCCCAATTTGCTATCCTCTGCTCTGCTGGCCATGCATACGAAAACAATAATTTGCACTATTAAAGGAAACCCTACTTCATGCAGACTAATGCATGTCTGGGTTGAATACGGAAAGGAAGGGAGATCTTGCCCAAGAGAGTAGGCATCGAACCCGCATCTAGGTTGAAAAGGGGAAAATCAGTAGCTAAGGAACGAGTCTCGTGTCTCTTGGTTGAAGAAGGGTAGAAAGGCATGACAACGCAATAGAGAATGACTAGGGTGATCGGTTTGTTGTCCTCACATAGGAAAAAGGTGGCTAAAGAGAACAAAAATGGGACGTAATCCACATATCCTGCCTGGATATTTGTTGCTCTGGGCAACCATACCTCCCTCACCACTCTGCGTCCCTGGAGGTACATCGTACTGGTGCACCCACTGTTCGAATGGGCCTCCCATGCTCTTATTGCCACTTTTTTGCTGTTAGTATAACGCCAGCAGTCAAGTCAAGAAATGCTACTGCTAAAGTGATGCCACATTTAACTAATGCCGCTCTCGGTCCTAATGCCACAGATAAATTTAAGCGGTGCCATTTAATGTCATTGGATCATTTCAGGGTTATTGTTGATTGTGGATGTATTAAAGATTTTTCATTGAGGCATTCTAATGCAGTTGCATGGCCAGTATACCAACGATGAAACTTGTTACTACCTTCAGATTTTTGCATTGTTAATGCTTATAGATTACATACCTCACTTTCATGAGATAAGTTAATTTTTTTGTACAGTGTCACCAAAATGCCAAGGCGCTGATGTCATTTTATTTTGGTTAAACTGCACAGACAATTATGAAGACAAGAGGAAAGGTCAAGAGTGGGCACCTCCTCCTCCGGATGTTCTCTTGATTATCAAGAGGAAAGATCAAGTTTTTATGTTTGATCGATTATCAAGATTGGGATAGCAATTATTAAGGTCCCCCCGAGTTCGAAATGATATTTACCTTGGAGGTACATGGTTTGCAATTTTTTTATACTGTCATTAGTTAGTAATGCTAGTTACCTTCAGACTTTTGTATTTGGTTTAATGCTCATGCACAGCTAATATACTAATGCTGAAACTTGTTACCTTTACATTTTGTATTGTTAATTCTTATAGAAACCTTCACGTGCTAGAGTTTATTGAAATCTGCTCAAGAAACCATTGTCTTGCACCTGTAATAAACTAACTACTCTACTGTTGCACTAGCCATTGGATTAGTGTATATTTGTAGTATTCGAATGGTGTTGCATTAGCGTATGGACATAAATAAAGTGTGGCAAGCTTTCCCAGATATGTGCTCAAGAAAACTACTACCTGTTTTTCTAAATACTAGACGTTTGGGTACTTTAAATTGAACCGCGAAAATGTCTTATATTAAGGAACAGAGGGTGTAGAGTTCACTCAAATTATCTCGGTAAAGCTAGTCACACCTTTGTTAAAATTAATGTTCATTATGTTATCAGAGGAGGTATGTATGTTTGTCTTTAATGCCTGTCTACTACAGACCCGACATCATGATGTAATGTCAAGGTGGTGATGGCATTTTATTTTAGTAGAACTGCACAAAATTTGCTTAAAAGAAGAGGAAAGGTCAGGAATGGCTCAGTTTTTTAGAAAAAAACTATGTATGCCTTCCTGACATCACCATTGCTTTATTTATTCCTTCAAACAGGTGGTTAGAAACAGTCTTGCTACCTTTTCCCATTAAGAAATTGGAATGCTTATATTTGTGAGTCTATGCTTCAACTAGTGCCACTTTTATAGTAATCACACTTTCAATATCTATGCAAACAGGGATGCTTGATTTTAGTGGAGCTGCACAAAAAGTCCAACTGGTTCAACATTAGGAGCATTTTTTTTTCCAAACCTTTATATCCAATTGGTGGCACTATGAGCTGTTCATTACGAAGGTACATGGTTTGCTACTCTTTTTGTACTGTCATTAGATAGTAATACTAGTGGTTTGCATGTGAATTTATTGGCAGGGTGGACCTACATTGGAGGTGCAGGACAGGATTCAATGATTGGATGCTCAATTTTGGTTGTATCGATTTCACCTCTTCCATCACTGCGAACATGGTGTGGTACATGTTTACTAGCTGCTTGATATTTGTGCAGACAGAGATGTCTGCCCGTTGCTATTTGGCAAACAAAAAAAGTGTCCATAATTTTGGTTGAACTGCACAAGAGAATAGTATAGTCACTGCATGCAGTGCCATTTGAAAATAGACACAAAGATTGGATAGTCACTTCATGGACTGCAGAAAAGTAGTACTGTACTATTTACTGGCCAACACTTGGTGCTTCATTGCTTTGGTCTGATTGTACAATGGGCATCATTTTCCCTAAGTTAAAGTTTGTATTCCAAAAGTAGTCTCGCGGTGTGATCGAGAGAAGACCAAATCATATTGCAGTGGATGTTCCTCCATCATGTGTGGTTCATTCTCATGGTTCCAGCTGTTGGTGAAACCACTTACGTTTGCAAGAGGAATTGTAGACTTCACAAACAAATTTGTCTTTCAGTCTGCACTGAATGTGGCCAAGAGAAGCATCCATGTTAGTAGGAAGAACAGATGTTTTTCTAGATCTTTGCTTTTGGAGCTACATATTTGTATATGATCCGTGAATCATTGAGATGCATTAACATATTGATCTTATGTATGGGAATCATACTAGTTAGTTTTAGTTGCGACGCAAGATCCGAAGTGGCTGATCTTTGCTTTTGGAGCTACATATTTGTATATGATCTGTGAATCATTGAGATGCATTAACAGTTACTTATTTCTGTTTGCTCAGTGTTTAAAAGTTACTGATCGATCACTAGCTAGCCTACAAATGCGCACATGGCAGTTTTATTTGCGACGCAAGATGCGAAGTGGCAGTTTTTTGAATAAAAATGCCTACCTCTGAAGAAACTGAAGCTACACTATCGATCCTACACGGATAAAAATGCCTACCTCTGAAGAAACTGACAAGCTACACTATCGATCCTACACGGATAAATAGCGTATCACCCACGTACTACCTCCTTTCCGGTTTGCAGGGCTCAATTCAAGAAACGGCCTACTCGATCCTACACAAATAAATAGCGGATCATGCACGTACTAGTACCTCCTTTCCGGTTTGCAGGGCTTAATTCAAACCTCTCACCAACCAAGGTACTCCCCCCATCCGGGTTTATTAGTCCCATGAGCAAAGCAGCAAGACCAAGGCATGGCAATAATTAACGGCATGCAGAAGTTTAAGCCTAATTAATTCCAGCGATTTAAGTGGCTGCATGCGTGCCCTCGGCTGCGACTCGTTGCATGCTGCTTCGCGTACTGCCTGCGAGCGATTTTGAGTGCCTGCATGCAGCCGGCCGTAATTAAGGCAGCTAACTGATGCGAAAAAAGATACGCTTTAATTGTTGCGGGCTTTTTAAATCCGTGAAATCATTATTGACAAGGAGGGAGATGATTCGAGTGCACTCGTTTGAATGCCATGCCGGCGTGCGACCCAGACGGGACGGGACGGCAAAGTCATAATTTCAGTTTCCCTAGTTTTCCACGGCAAGCTGGCGCGCTAAGCCATTATGCATTGAATTCCGATGACCGTCGCGCTACCTTCCCCTATAAGTACTGTTTCCCGGCATTCTCCAGTGCCACCGTGACCCAACTCGCCATATCCTCATAAGCCCCCACTAGCCCGACGTCGCTCGCCACGTCCGCCATGCCCCCGCCCGTCCGTGGTAGGCGATGCCGGAGGCGGTCACCGCCGGAACTAGTGTTCGGTTTTTCACCGGAAGGTAGACGGAGGGAGGAGGCATTCTATCTGTCTTTAGATGGCAATGCGCAGATCGAGGAGTTGTTGGAGCGCGACCGCATGGCGGAGGAGCAGGAGTTGTTGGAGCGCGACCGCCTGGCGGAGGAGCAGCGTAACACCGATTTGCGCCGCCAT
This sequence comes from Aegilops bicornis, assembly GCA_021605145.1. Taxonomy (NCBI): domain Eukaryota; kingdom Viridiplantae; phylum Streptophyta; class Magnoliopsida; order Poales; family Poaceae; genus Aegilops; species Aegilops bicornis. Next base: position 546,504,139 of record CM038673.1, read on the forward strand.
GGACATGGAGCAGCAGCACCGACGCCTGAAGTCGCGGCAGAGCGCCCAAGAATCGGGCCGACTACGTGGAGGCCGGGCGCCGCAAGAATAGCCCAGAGGCTGTCGGCACGCACGCTGCGTTCGCGACGCCGATTTTTACTACCAGCTCGTCAAGTGGGTTTCCCGCTTGGAAGCCGAAGCTTCGGTGGACCACGCCGGCATGGAAAGGGCCAACGCACGCGAGCAACGCGCCCTATCGCACCTCTGGCAAGTCCGAGGCGAGGCGCAGGACGACGGTGCCGGCGTTTAGCGTGTACCGCCGGCATCGTCGATTTAGCTAAGAGTAAGTTAGTACTTGTCTAGTGGGAGTAGATAGTTAACTTGGCTATGATGGTTGTCAACGTGGAAGTTCAGTACTCTATATGTGGATCAGACCTGTTACTTTGCTCTGAATGTTGAACTTTCCGTTTGAACGTATGGAATGGGCTGTTATTTTTTAAATGGGTTGTATTTGTCCTCCACGGGTTTAGAGGCTGACTTGTGGGCCTAGCAAGTTGACGCATAGACAATCAGGAGATGATTATACGTGGAGAGGATGACAGCAGGGACACGCCAAGGTCATGGTAGTACGCAAGCAAGTGCCTCCTTATTTCAAGCCAATAAAAAAATGGCTCCTCCTAGTGGATTTCAAACATCTGGGTCCCATGCCATTGTCAACATAGTCAAGAAACGAGAGAATTGCACAACGAGCGGCTGACACTGTGGACCCAAAGAACTCGCCCAGCTTATTTTTGTTTTGGGTTAATTTGATAAATGCCTTAGAAATGCCACTGCAATTTCCAAACTTTGAAAATGCCATTTCATGCCATTTCTAGTGGCATTTTTGAAGTATGGAGTGGCGTTTTAAAGTTTGCAAACCATATGGCGTTTTCAAAGTTTGCAAAATTGCGATGGCATTTTCAAAGTTTGGAAATTGCAGTGGCATTTTTATGAATCACCATAATTGGAGTGGCATTTATCTAATATGTTTTTGAGATGTATGTGGTGTCAACTGGCCGTAAGGGACACTCTGGCCTGTCTAGACAGCCTTTTCTTTTATGTTTACCACAGACCAGCCCAGTAGTTTTTTTTTAATGGCTAGCCTAGTTTTTTTGTGATTTGTCAAGTAAGTCACTTTATCAGGCCTGTTGGGCTAGTCAAGGAGAGCTTCATTCGGCTGGCCGAGAAAATGGCCTATCAGTAATGAGAAATGGGTTGTACATTTTTAAAACACATCAAACCAGCAATTAGTTTCAAATATCTTTTTTTCATTTCAAGATTTTAAATTGCATTGATTTTTATGCTTGGACAATTTATTGGATTTTATATTGATATAAATTTATTTTTAAAATCAGTCTGAATGTGACTCGAAATTTCGGGATTAAAAACAGTTCAGACCACACCGACATATGCAAAATTTCGTATAATTTTTTAACCGTGGCCACAATATGGGCTGTAATGCTAACAAAAAGAATATGGGCTCCAAAAAACCCGTAAGAATTAGCAAATGGGTTGTAAACTATTTGAAATAATGGCAGATGGGTTGTATGCTGTTTTCCACAAACTTGAGGCTTTCCACAGATGGCACGTATACTGTTGGATGTCCATCCAACGGCCGTCGTGCTTCTTCAATCTCTGCTCTTCCCGCTCCGCTCAAACAAGCGCGGCAGGACTGCTCGCTCCTCCTCCTCACCGGCTGTCAGCCGCCAAGCAGCCTCACCGCCCCACTGTACTCCCATCGCTGGCCTAGCTATCCCTCTAATCGCCCTCAGTCCTACACATGTTGGTATTCTCCGGGGACGGCAGACGAACCAGTAAACCCTCGTACTCCTCCGCGTGGGAAATAACTGCCGAGTATTCCCTGGCTCCGTGTCGTTCCTTTCCTAGGCCTCACCATTGTCCACTGCCCTGGTGCTCTCGGCGCGGCCTGGTCAACGTGGTCAATGAACGACATCCATCGGAAGTGGACTATATGTGGAGAGGCTGACAGCTGGGTCCACTGCCGCACGCAAGGAAATGCCTCCTTATTACGCGCAAAATAATGATTCCTCCACCTGACATCTGGGACCCACCGAAAGGGCCTCTCAGATTTCGCGAAAAAACGTTATCACTACCGAGAGCTCGGACCCACCAGCTATATCTTCGCACGCAAGGAAGTGCCTCCTTATCATGCCCAAAAAAAGAATACCCCCCCCCTGCTAGGTGGGACCCAGTATAGTGGGCCTACTAAGTTGACGGGGACGAAGGGCTTTGTCAACTTAGTCAATATGCACGATTCTAGCTCGACTGACCGTACGATGTCCATCCAACGGCCGTAGTGCTTCTTCAACCTCTGGTCTTCTTGCTCCAGCCGCCCAAAGCAGCGCGGTCGTGCCGCCTGCTCCTGCCTCCTGTGGCCGGCTGTGCTGCCGCAGAGGCCTCACCGCCCCCATAGGCCCATACTACTCCCACCGCTGGCCAGGCCATCCCTCCACTCCACTCACCCACACCCCCTGTTATTCTGCGGCGACGGCAGCACGGCCGAACCAGTGAACCCTCGTACTCCTCTCCGCCTGGGCATCCACCGCCGCATCTTCCCCGGCTCCGCGTCGTCCCCTTCCTAGGACTCGCCGTCGTCCACCGCCGTGGTGCTCTCGGCGCGGCGTGGTCAATGTGGTCAACGACCGTATTCCATCGGAAGAATACTGTACGTGGAGAGGTTGACAGCTGGGTCCACGGCAGCCGCAAGGAAGTGCCTCCTTATTACGCGGAAAATAATTATTCCTCCACCTAATAGCAGGGACCCACCGGACGGGCCACCAGTATTTCGCGAAAAAAAACGTTTGCCCCTGACTGATGGGACCCACCCGACGGGCCACCGTATTTCACGAAAAGAACGTTCCCCCTGCTGTCAGCTCGGACCCACCGGAAGTGCCTCCTTATTAGGCACAAAAAAATGAATACCCCCTAGCTAGCTGGGACCCACCTTGGTGGGAGGCTGACTTGTGGGCCTACTAAGTTGACGGGGACGGAGGGCTTTGTCAACTTAGTCAATATAAACGATTCTAGCTCCAGTGACCGTACGATGTCCATCCAACAGCCGTAGTGCTTCTTCAACTTCTGGTCTTCTTGCTCCAGCCGCCCAAAGCAGCGCCGGTCGTGCCGCATGCTCGTGCCTCTCGTGGCCGGATGTGCTGCCGCGGAGGCCTCACCGCCCCCTACTATTCCCACCGCTGGCCAAGCCCTACGGCGACGGAAGCCTCACACTAGCCTGAACCAGGTGAACCCTCAGTATTCCTCTCGTGGCGGGCTTCCACCGCTGCGTCTTCCCGGCTCCCGTCGTCCCCTTCCTAGGCCTCGCCGTCGTCCACCGCCCTGGTGCTCTCGGCGCGGCTTGGTCAACGTGGTCAAGGAACGATTTCCATCGGACGTGGATTATATTTGGAGAGGCTGACAGCTGGGTCCACGGCCGCAGCAAGGAAGTGCCTCCTTATTACGCAGAAAATAATTATTCCTCCACCTGACAGCGGAGACCCACCGGACGGGCCAACGTATTTCGCGAAAAAAATGTTTCCCCCCTCACTGCTGGGACCCACTAGCTACACCTTCGCACACAAGGAAGTGCATCCAGGCAAAAAAAATGATTTGCCCCTCTGACTGCTAGGACCCACCAGCTTCATTTTAGCACACAAGGAAGTGCCTGACAGTCGGGACCCACCTGGTCGAAGCGTATGTAGCGTTGTCATTCTGGTCGCGAACGTCTACGTACATACTGGTCATTGTAGAGGCGCGCACGTGTCGTAGTAGAGGCGCGCACGTAGCATGTACACGTACGTACAGCGGCCAGGGTGCAAGAAAGAAAATAGGGCCACGTATGTGTACAAAAGGGCGGGGTCTCGAACGCTTAGTCGCGCATACGTACGGCGAGGGCTCCTGTTCATGGGGAGGCAACGGAATGCCTCGTGTTCATGGAGAGGCAACGGAATGCATCGTGTTCATGGGGAGGCAACGGAATGCGTCGTGTTCATCGAGAGGCAATGGAACGCGTGGGAGCCAACCGGCTTGGACGGAACAGGCGATGGAAACGAGGCCTGGCGTACCGCAGAATGGAGGAAATGGACCTCCTACGGTCGAAACGGGGGTTTTGTTGATCGGGAGGGGTGTGGCGTACCGCAAAACGGACGAAACGGACTTGTGTTGGAGCACTACGGTCGAAACGGGGGTCCTATTCATCGGGAGGGGTGTGGCGTACCGCAAAACGGACGAAACGGACTTGTGTTGGAGCGCTACGGTCGAAACGGGGGGGAGGGGTGTGGCGTACCGCAAAATGGGACTCCACGAGATACTGTTCATCTCCACCGTCGACCTCCTCTAGCCTCCACGGGCTACCGTCGACCTCCTCCAGCCTCCACGGGCTCCTGTTCATCCAGCCTCCACCGCGCTACTCCACCGGCTACTGTTCAACCATCCCTCCACGGACACCCCTCCACCGCTTCATCGCTCATCCAGCCCTCCACACCACGGGTTCCTGTTCATCCGCAGGCAACGCCACCGCCATCGCTCATCCAACCCCCCGCAACACTCACCGCTCATCCCAGAGGCAGCATCGATCGGCTTGATTAGCAGCGATAGCGGCGAATCGCTCCATCGGGTTCGATTAACAGCCATCGATCGATCGCTCGGGTTCAAGAACGTAACTCGCAAAGGTAATCGCCGGGTTCGATTAGAGCCCAACGGCTCGCTCGGGTTCAGTTAGAGCCAACGCCTCGCACACACGCGCGTACCTGTACAAGAGAAACGCGCATCGCTCTCCCACCGTAACCAGCAACTCCCCGAAATTTTCCTCCCCCTCACTTCTACCACGGTTTTTTCCATCATGGACGGCCCAAAGAATGTCATGCAGCTGCGTCTCCGGCCCGCCCAGGACGAAAAGCCCATTTTCTGTCATGATTTTTTGTCATAGAAGTAAGAGCCCACCACATCTATGATGATACCGGGTTTTGTCACAATTATCGTCATAGAAGTGTCATATGTATGACAGAAAAAAATTCGTTCGGCCCAAAATGTCACGGATGTCTTTTTTTGTAGTGCCACCATAGGGATAAGGGAGAGATCCAGACCAAGTAGAACACACCGCACCAGCTCAAGAACACCCCTCGCGAGGCTGTTCTTCCGTTGTACTGTTCATCATCAGCCCCTGAGGCAATCCACCACACCACACACTGGAGTAGGGTATTACACCACAACTGTGGCCCGAACTAGTATAAATCCCGTGTCCCTTGTGTTGTTCATCGTTTCCAGCTTAGATCGCTCGAGGAGATCGGACGTAGATAAGTAGGGGAGAGATCTCCGCGCGCACCCCAGTGTTCGAACCTCAAGGGTCTGCCGGAACCCGAAATCCGACATTTGGCGCGCCAGGTAGGGGTGCTACAACAGCGCGTAGGACCCGCTGATTTTCTTGCTGGCATACGAGGAGGCGTCCTCAAAGCCGGGGGCGACGACAGGGTGATGGCCAACTGGTTACCCATGGCCCTCACCGGCATCCCTCGCATGTGGCTCCTCCACCTACCGACGGCTTCTGTGACCCCCTGGGAGGAGCTGCGCGACCTCTTCCTTGCCCGTTTTGCCGCACCAGCGCTGCCCGTCGTCGCGGCTCTCCTGGGTGGCTCCCAAGCACCACCCTCAAGCCACCACGTCAAGCCGTTCACCCGCCGGATCAGCACCGCCTCCAAGCGTTGAGAAGCCCCCCCCCCCAGGCTGGGTGGCGCCCCAGGCCGACCTAACCTTCGACTCGGATGATCACCCCTTCAACCCCATCGGGTCGGGCGCGCACCCGATGCTGTGCACCCCCACCATCTGCCAAGTGGCCGTCACCAGGACCCTCATCGACGGTGGTGCCGGCCTCAACGTGCTCTCGCTGGAGGCCTTCAGCCTCCTCCACGTGCCACCGGAGCGGCTCCAACCCAGCAGGCCTTTCTCGGGCGTCGGAGCCGGTTCCACCGCCTCCTTGGGACAGATCCGCCTCCCAGTGACCTTCGATACCTATGACAACTTCCACACAGAGCTGATCGACTTCGACATCGCCCCCATCGGCCTCCCATACAACACCATCCTCGGCTACCCGGCCTTGGCCCGGTTCATGGCTGCAACTCACCCGGCGTACAACCTCATGAAGATGCTCGGGAGCAGCGGCGTCCTTACCGTGTCAGGAGACACAAGGGATGCACTGCATGTGCTCCAGCTCGCTTTCAGGGCGGCCGCGATGGCGCAACCCGCCAGCACCGACGCCCTTGAGCCCAAGGGGGCTGCGCCGGCTAAAAAGAAGCAGCTGTTCACCCAAGACAAGGCAGAAACCAAGCAGGTACCGGTCAACGAGGACGGATCCACTGACGCCACCTTCACCATAGGAGCCAACCTCGAGCCCGAGCAGGAGAAGGCCCTGGTGAGGTTCCTGCGCGCGAACAAGAAGGTGTTCGCGTGGGAACCTGGTCAGTTAGCAGGGGTCCCGAGGAGTGTGATCGAGCATCACCTCAGCGTGTGCCCCAATGTGCGCCCCGTGAAGCAGAAGGTGAGGCCACAGTCCACTGAGAAACAAGCTTTCATCGTTCAAGAGACCCGGAAACTAGAAGCGGCAGGGGTTATCCGCGAGGTCCGCTACCCTGATTGGCTGGCTAATCCGGTCGTTAATAAAAAAGGGGGGAAAGGAGCACATGTGTGTCGACTTCACCAACCTCAACAAAGCCTACCCGCAGGATCCATTTCCGCTCCCCCGCATCGACCAGATAGTCGACTCCACCGTAGAGTGTGACCTATTGTGCTTCCTAGATGCCTTCTCGGGCTATCACCAGATCAAGATGGCAGTGGAAGATGTGGAGAAGACGGCTTTCCTGACCCCATGCGGAGTGTACTGCTATACGTGCATGCCATTTGGGTTGCGCAACACAGGCGCGACTTTCCAGTGGCTGATGCACATCGCCTTAGGCCGGCAGCTCGGGAGGAACGCTGAAGCTTACGTCGACGACATTGTGGTGAAGTCTCGGGAGGCAAAAACCCTGATACAGGACCTGGAAGAAACCTTTGCGAGCCTCAACGAAGTGGACCTACGGCTCAACCCGGAGAAGTGCGTGTTTGGAGTCCCCTCAGGCAAGCTCCTGGGTTTCCTCGTGTCCCATAGGGGCATCGAGGCCAACACGGAGAAGGTCAAGGCGGTCGAGGACATGAGCCCGCCAAGGACCCTCAGAGAAATGCAGAAGCTCACCGGGCGTGTAACTGCGCTAGGGCGCTTCATCTCCAAGCTGGGGGAACAAGCGCTGCCCTTCTTCAAGCTGATGAAGAAGAAAGGCCCCTTCGAATGGACTGAAGAGGACGACAAGGCATTCCAAGATCTCAAGAGGTACCTTACCAGCCCACCAGTGATGGTAGCTCCGCATCCTCAGGAGCCCCTGGTGCTCTACCTTCCGGCCACCCCCTACTCCGCTATCGCAGCCCTGGTGGTGGTTAGGGAGGAGCGCCAAGCCGATGCCGCGTCGACCGCCCGGACCGAAGCAGAGCAAAGCCAGGAGGGCCTCGCGAAGGCCACGATCGCAGCCGGAAAGGAACAGCCACAGCAGGAGAGCGCACCCGGAGCAGGAGAGGCCCCTTCAAGCGACCAAGCGCTAGGGGCTCCGTCGTCTTAGGAGGCGCCACTACCTCTGGAGGAAGCAAGCTGCACCAGCGCCCTCAACCTCGTCAAGCATCCCGTGTACTTCGTCAGCACGGTGCTACGGGATGCAAGGGCGCGGTACCCCATGCCTCAAAAACTCCTCCTCGCGCTATTAGTGGCATCGCGCAAGTTGCGGCACTACTTCCAAGGCCATCCCATCAAATTCGTCTCAGCATACCCCTTGGAAAGGGTACTCAGGAGCCCCAACTCAGCCAGAAGGGTCACTGAATGGAACATCGAACTACAGGCATTTCAGCTAGAGTTTAGTACGACCAGAGTCATCAAGGGAGCCGTGCTTGCGGATTTCGTGGCAGAATGGACAGAAGCACCGGGCCTCGAGCCAGGCGAAGACCGATCACTTTCCCCGGGGAGTGAAGCACCGGACGGCTAGGTCATGTACTTAGATGGGGCGTTCTCCCAACACGGCGCGGGAGCTGGCGCAGTGCTCGTATCCCCTACCCAAGACAAACTCTACTACGCCAAACAACTCTGCTTCCAGCACGGAGGAAAGGTCTCCAATAACATAGCAGAGTACGAAGGCCTGATAGCAGGCTTGAAAGCCGCAATCGCCTTAGGGGTGAAGCACCTCATCATCAAGGGCGATTCACAGCTCCTCGTCAACTTCTCCAACAAGATATACGAGCCAAAGGATGAGCACATGGAAGCCTACCTCGCTGAGGTTCGCAAGATGGTGAAACAGTTCTGGGGGCTGGAGTTGCAGCATGTGCCTCACGACACCAATCAGGAAGCTGATGACATTGCCAAAAGGGCATCTAGGCGGATGCCTCAGGAGCCTGGTGTCTTCGAGGAGCGGCTCTTCAAACCCTCGGCGGTGCCGTCACTGTCGAGCACGGTGCAACCAAGGGAGGAGCTCCCTCAGCCGCCTACCTCAAGAGCTCCGGTCTGCGGCCCGGCCTCAGGGGTACGCCTGCTCCTGGCGTTGGAGCCTCAGGAAGGGTGTTGGATCCCGGAGCTCAAGAACTACCTGATGAAAGGGACCCTGCCGGAGAACGAGGAGGAGGCGGAGCGTGTGGCGCGGCAGGCCACGGCTTATTGCATCAAGGATGGAGAGCTCTACAGGAAGCAGCCGAATGACGTGTCCCTACGTTGCATCTCCAGAGAGCAAGGGAAGGAGCTACTGGCGGACATACATGGCGGGATCAGGGCACCACTGCCGTCACGAACCCTCATCGGCAAGGCGTTCAGAAGCGGATTCTATCGCCCACAAAGACTCAACGACGCCGTTGAGCTGGTAAAGGCTTGTGAAGCCTGCCAGTTTCATGCTAAGCAGATCCATCAGCCTGCGGGGGGTCTACAGACTATACCCCTCTCGTGGCCGTTCGCAGTTTGGGGGCTGGACATTCTGGGCCCGTTTCCTCGGGCGCCAGGGGGCTATCGCTACCTCTACGTCGCCGTGGACAAGTTCACCAAGTGGGCTGAGGTGGAAGTTGTCCGCACAATCCCGGCAGGCTCCGCAGTCAAGTTCATCAAGGGCCTCGTGAGCCGATTTGGGGTGCCTAACCGCATCATCACCGACAACGGTTGGCAATTCACCAGTAATCTCTTCAAACGTATTGTGCTAACCTTGAAACACAGATATGCTACGCTTCAGTAGCGCACCCCCGGAGCAATGGCCAGGCCGAACGAGCCAACGCGGAGGTCCTGAGGGGCCTCAAGGCCAGGACCTTCAAGAAGAAGCTGGAGGCCTGTGGCAGGGGCTGGTATGACGAGCTCCAGTCTGTGCTGTGGTCAATCCGCACAACTGCGACCAAGTCGACTGGAGAGACCCCGTTCTTCCTCGTCTATAGAGCAGAGGCCGTTCTCCCTCACGAGGTCAGGCGTCGCTCCGCACGGGTCCTGGCGTTCGACGAGACGCAGCAGCACGCCCTGCGGGGGACGGATCTCGTGCTGGGGGAGGAACGCCGTTGAGAAGCCGCACTACGAGCGGCAAGGTATCAACAGGCGCTGCGACGATACCACTGCCGCAACATCCGCCCCAGGACCCTTGACGTAGGGGATCTCGTGCTCAGACGGGTTCTCTCCAGGGAGGGGCTGCACAACCTCTCTCCCATGTGGGAGGGCCCATTCAAGGTTGTTCATGTTTCCAGGCCTGGCTCCGCGCGCTTGGAGACTCCGGAGGGGGTACCCATCCAGAACGCATGGAACATTCAACATCTCCAAAGGTTCTATCCCTGAGTGAGACCTAGCGCCTAGGAAAGGCCCGGTGCCTGTGAAGAAGGCCAATGCCTGTGAAGCTGTCATGTTTTGGGAATGGCCCAGTGCCTGTGAAGAAGGCCAATGCCTGTGAAGCTGTCGCGTTCTGGGAAAGGCCCAGTGCCTGTGGAGAAGGCCAATGCCTGTGAAGCTGTCGCGTTTTGGGAAAGACCCGGTGCCTGTGAAGAAGGCAAACGCCTGTGAAGCCCGCCGCCCGTGACACTTTCACGTAATAATGAGTGGGGTTGTACACGCCCCGGAGTCTCCGGAGTGCCGCCCTCGGGCCTCGGGGGCTCCCGCCCACGCCTAGTGGCAGCACTTAGCTCCGCGCTAGTGAGAAGATGATACGTCTCCAACATATCTCTAATTTTTTATTGCTCCATGCTACTTTATCTACTGTTTTAGGCTTTATTGGGCTTTATTTTCCACTTTTATATTATTTTTGGGACTAACCTATTAACCGGAGGCCCAGCCCAGAATTGCTTTTTTTGCCTATTTCAGTGTTTCGAAGAAAAGGAATGAAACCTTCGGGAACGTGATTTTCTCGCAGAACGTGATCCAGAGAACTTGGAGTGCAAGTCAAGAAGCAACCGGAGCCTCCACGAGATAGGAGGGCGCCCCCCCCCCTATAGGGCATGCCCTCCTGTCTCGTGGGCCCCTTGGGCGGCCACCGACGTACTTCTTCTTCCTATATATACCTACATACCCCAAAAACATCCAGGGGCACCATGAAACACAATTTCCACCGCCGTAACCTTCTATATCCGCGAGATCCCATCTTGGAGCCTTCACGACACTCGCCATGTGGGGAATCAAGCACGGGGGCTCTTCATCAACATCCTTGCCCCTCCGATGAGTTGTGAGTAGTTTACCATAGACCCACGGGTCCATAGTTATTAGCTAGATGGCTTCTTCTCTCTTTTGGATCTCAATACAATGTTCTCCCCTCTCTTGTGGAGATCTATTCGATGTAATCTCTTTTTGCGGTGTGTTTGTCGAGATCTGATGAATTGTGGGTTTATGATCAAGTCTATCTATGAATAATATTTGAATCTTCTCTGAATTCTTTTATGTATGATTGAGTTATCTTTGCAAGTCTCATCGAATTATCTGTTTAGTTTGGCCTACTAGATTGATATTTCTTGCCATGGGATAAGTGCTTAGCTTTGGGTTCAATCTTGCGGTGTCCTTACCCAGTGACAGGAAGGGTTGCAAGGCACGTATTGTGTTGTTGCCATCGAGGATAACAAGATGGGGTTTATATCATATTGCATGAGTTTATCCCTCTACATCATGTCATCTTGCTTAAAGCGTTACTCTGTTCTTATGAACTTAATACTCTAGATGCATGCTGGATAGCGGTCGATGTGTGGAGTAATAGTAGTAGCTGCAGGCAGGAGTCGGTCTACTTGTTATGGACATGATGCCTATATACATGATCATGCCTAGATAATCTCATAACTATGCGCTTTTCTATAAATTGCTCGACAGTAATTTGTTCACCCACCGTAATACTTATGCTATCTCGAGAGAAGCCTCTACTGAAACCTATGGCCCCCGGGTCTATCTTTTATCATATTTGCTTTCAATCTACTTTTATTTGCATCTTTACTTTTTGCATCTATACCAAAAATACCAAAAATATTATTTACTATCTTTATTAGATCTCACTTTCGCAAGTGGCCGTGAAGGGATTGACAACCCCTTTATTGCGTTGGTTGCGAGTTCTCAGTTTGTTTGTGTAGGTGCGTGGGACTTTTGAGGAGCCTCCTACTGGATTGATACCTTGGTTCTCAAAACTGAGGGAAATACTTACGCTACACTTTGCTGCATCACCCTCTCCTCTTCGAGGAAAACCAACGCAAGCTCAAGACGTAGCAAGAAGGATTTCAGCGCCGCTGTCGGGAGGTCTTTGCTCAAGTCAAGACATACCAAGTACCCATCACAAACCTATCTCCCTCGCATTTACATTATTTTCCATTTGCCTCTCGTTTTCCTCTCCCCCACTTCACCCTTGCTGTTTTATTCGCCCTCTCTTTCCCAATCTCCTCCTCTCTCTTTCGCTTGCCTTTTTTGTTTGCTAGTGTCTCCATATGCCTTCTATGTTCTTGCATCTTTTCTTGCTAAAAATCTATTGTTATGGATCCACTTAAAGTGTTCTACTTGGATCATCTTCGATCTTTATGCGTCTTTGAAACCCCAACTAGCCTAGTTGATGGGAAATCTTTAGATGAGCATGCTCATTTTGTGCGTCATCGTTTATGCGAAAAGGGAAGCTCTTATGGTATCATATAAATAGTTTTCTATGCTATGCTTGGAATCTTTGTGAAATTTGTGATTTTACTTGTTGCTCTAAGAACCCTAAAAAACACATTTCCTACCTATGTGAGTTCAATGATAATGAAATCTTATCTTCTTATGCAAAGCGTGTTTATAGTTACTATGATATCGAACAAATAAAAGAATTTGTCGTTTTTAAGGGTGCTCATGAAGTTGCTTCTTTGATTGAAAAGTATGATTTTACTCTCAACAAATCTGAAAATTCCATCATACTTAAATATTGCAATGAAAACTTTGCTCATAATGTCTATATCCAAGAATTTATTGAAAGAATGACCGTTGCTTTGGAAGAAAATAATGATATGCATGAATCTATAGATAGTGATGATTCCGATGATTTGGTTGAAATATCCCTTGATGAACATGATGCTTGCTATTCTTGTGGCCATGATGCCAATATTTATGAAGATGAATTTGCTATAGTTCCTTATGTTAAACATGACATCGTTGCTATTGCACCCAAAAAGCTTGATTGCAATAATTCTACTAAAAATTCTCTTGATGTCAATTGTGCTAATAATATGCAAAACCCTAAGCTTGGGGATGCTAGTTTTGCTATGTTTACTACTTGTTGCAATGATCATGATTGGGGTGATTCTTCTTATGTTCTTGAAAATTTATTTAATCCCCATGATGAATATGAGATTGATAATATTTTTTGCAATAATATTGAAAGTGGGTTTGGAAGAGTGTTAACTTTAGATCCCACATATTTGGATAATGTTCAATCTTATGAAGTTTTTGATAAAAGTGGGTTTGGAGAGGTCGTGACTTTAGTTAATATTAATCCCACTATTTCGGAAGAGTGTCAACTTTGCATGCATGTGGGTCATGTTGAGAATATGTTTTGTGATAGCTATATTGTTGAATTTGCTTATGATCGTACATGTAATTATGATGAGAGAGCAAAATATGGTTGTAGAAATTTTCATGTTGCTAAATTACCTCTCGGTATGTTGAGATTGCTATTGTTTCTTTCCGCTTCCTTGCATATGCTAGTTTTTGCTTGCCTTGATAATTTGTTTGCCTATAATATGCCTATGCATAGGAAGTATGTTAGACCTAAGTGTGTTTGTCACATGTTTTATGATGCTCTCTTTATGCTTCAATTCTTGTCTTTCACGTGAGCATCATTGAAATTTTAATGCCAAGTTAGGGGCATTAAACGATAGCGCTAGTTGGGAGGCAACCCAATTTTCTTTATGTTTTTTGTTTTAGTTTCTGTTTAGGAATAAATAATCCATCTAGCCTCTGTTTAGATGTGGTTTTATCTTTTAGTTAGTGTTTGTGCCAAGTTAAACCTATTGGATCTTCTTGGATGATAGTTATTTGATCTTGCTGTAATTTCCAGAAACTTTGCGCTCAGTGCCCGAATTGTTAAAAATCACCAGAACGTGATAAAATAGTGATTCCAATTGCTGCTGATCAATAAACAAATTTTCTAGGTCGTCTAAGTTTGTTAGATGTTTTGGAGTTTCAGAAGTTTGCGTTAGTTACAGATTACTACAGACTGTTCCGTTTTTGACAGATTCTGTTTTTCGTGTGCTGTTTCCTTATTTTGATGAATCTATGGCCAATAAAATAGTTTATAATCCATAGAGAAGTTGGAATACAGTAGGTTTAACACCAATATAAATAAATAATGAGTTCATTACAGTACCTTAAAGTAGTCTTTTGTTTTCTTTCTCTAACGGAGCTCACGAGGTTTCTATTGAGTTTTGTGTTGTGAAGTTTTCAAGTTTTGGGTAAAGCTTTTATGGACTATGGAATAAAGGGTGGAAAGAGCCTAAGATTGGGGATGCCCATGGCACCCCAATATATTCAATAATAGACAAAAGCCTAAGCTTAGGGATGCCCCGGGAAGGCATCCCCTCTTTCGTCTTCGTTCATTGGTAACTTTACATGGGGCTATTTTTTTATTCACCACATGATAAATGTTTTGCTTGGAGCGTCTTGTATTATTTGCGTCTTTGCTTGTTAGTTTACCACAATCATCCTTGCTGTACACACCTTTTGGGAGAGCCATACGTGAATTGGAATTTGATAGAATAATCTATGTGCTTCACTTATATCTTTTGAGCTTGATAGTTTTTTCTCTAGTGCTTCACTTAGATCTTTTAGAGCACGGTGGTATATTTGTTTTAAAGAAACTATTGATCTCTCATGCTTCACTTAGATTATTTTGAGAGTCGTTAATAGCATGGTAATTTGCTTAAATATTAATATACTTGGTATTCAAGATATGTGAAACTTTCTTTTGAGTGCGTTGAATACTAAGAAAAGTTTGATGCTTGATAATTGTTTTGAGATATGAAGATGGTGATATTAGAGTCATGCTAGTTGAGTAGTTGTGAATTTAAAGAATACTTGTGTTGAAGTTTGTGATTCCGTAGCATGCACATATGGTGAACCGTTATGTGATGAACTTCGGAGCATGATTTATATATTGATTGTCTTCCTTATGAGTGGCGGTCGGGGAATGACGATGGTCTTTTCCTACCAATCTATCCCCTAGGAGCATGCGCGTAATACTTTGCTTTGACAACTTCTATATTTTTGCAATAAGTATATGAGTTCTTTATGACTAATGTTGAGTCCATGGATTATGCGCACTTTTCCCATCCTTCCACCATTGCTAGCCTCTCTAATACTGCACTTCTCACGGTATCATACACCCACCATATATCTTCCTCAAAACAGCCACCATACCTACCTATTATGGCATTTCCATAGCCATTCCAAGATATATTGCCATGCAACTTTCCACCGTTCCGTTTATTATGACACGCTCCATCATTGTCATATTGCTAGCATGATCATGTAGTTGACATCGTATTTGTGGCAAAGCCACCGTTCATAATTCTTTCATACATGTCACTCATGTTTCGTTGCATATCCCGGTACACCGCCACAGGCATTCATATAGAGTCATATTTTGTTCTAAGTATCGAGTTGTAATTCTTGAGTTGTAAGTAAATAAAAGTGTGATGATCATCATTATTAGAGCATTGTCCCGGTGAGGAAAGGATGATGGAGACTATGATTCCCCCACAAGTCGGGATGAGACTCCGGACGAAAAATAAAATAAAATAAAAGAAAGAAAAAAAAGAGGCCATAAAAAAGAGAAAAGGCCCAAAGAAAAAAATGAGAGAAAAGAGAGAAGGGGCAATGTTACTATCCTTTTACCACACTTGTGCTTCAATGTAGCACCATGATCTTCATGATAGAGAGTCTCTCATTTTTTCACTTTCATATACTAGTGGGAATTTTTCATTATAGAACTTGGCTTGTATATTCTAATGATGGGCTTCCTCAAATTCCCTAGGTATTCGTGAGCAAGCGAGTTGGATGCACACCCACTTTGTTTCTTTTGTTGAGCTTTCATATACTTATAGCTCTAGTGCATCCGTTGCATGGCAATCCCTACTCACTTGCATTGATATCTATTGATGGGCATCTCCATAGCCCGTTGATACGCCTAGTTGACGTGAGACTATCTTCCCTCTTTTTGTCTTCTCCACAACCACCATCCTATTCCACTTATAGTGCTATATCCATGGCTCACGCTCATGTATTGCGTGAAGATTGAATTTTTTTTGAAAAATGTTAAAGTATGAAACAATTGCTTGGCTTGTCATTGGGGTTGTGCATGATTTTAATATTTTGTGTGGGGAAGATGGAGCATAACCAGACTATATGATTTTGTAGGGATAACTTTCTTTGGCCATGTTATTTTGAGAAGACATAATTGCTTAGTTAGTATGCTTGAAGTATTATTATTTTTATGTCAATATGAACTTTTGTCTTGAATCTTTCGGATTTGAATATTCATACCACAATTAATAGGATTTACATTGAAGTTATGCCAAAGTATCACTCCGCATCAAAAATTCTCTTTTTATCATTTACCTACTCGAGGACGAGCAGGAATTAAGCTTAGGGATGCACGATACGTCTCCAACGTATCTATAATTTTTTATTGCTCCATGCTACTTTATCTACTGTTTTAGGCTTTATTGGGCTTTATTTTCCACTTTTATATTATTTTTGGGACTAACCTATTAACCGGAGGCCCAGCAATTGTTGTTTTTTGCCTATTTCAGTATTTCGAAGAAAAGGAGTATCAAACGGAGTCCAAACGGAATGAAACCTTTGGGAACGTGATTTTCTCGCCGAACGTGATCCATAGAACTTGGAGTGCAAGTCAAGAAGCAACCGGAGCCTCCACGAGATAGGAAGGCGCCCCCCCCCCCCTATAGGGCGTGCCCCCTGTCTCGTGGGCCCCTCGAGCGGCCACCGACGTACTTATTCTTCCTATATATACCTACATACCCCGAAAACATCCAGGGGCACCATGAAACACAATTTCCACCGCCGTAACCTTCTGTATCCGCGAGATCCCATCTTGGAGCCTTCGTCGGCACTCTGCCGGAGGGGGAATCAAGCACGGGGGGCCTCTACATCAACATCCTTGCCCCTCTGATGAGTTGTGAGTAGTTTACCACGGACCTACGGGTCCATAGTTATTAGTTAGATGGCTTCTTCTCTCTTTTTGGATCTCAATAGACTGTTCTCCCCCTCTCTTGTGGAGATCTATTCGATGTAATCTCTTTTTGCGGTGTGTTTGTCGAGATCCGATGAATTGTGGGTTTATGATCAAGTTTATCTATGAATAATATTTGAATCTTCTCTGAATTCTTTTATGTATGATTGTGTTATCTTTGCAAGTCTCTTCGAATTATCGGTTTAGTTTGGCCTACTAGATTGATCTTTCTTGCCATGGGAGAAGTGTTTAGCTTTGGGTTCAATCTTGCGGTGTCCTTACCAAAGGATGTAAAGGGTTGCAAGGCATGTATTGTGTTGTTGCCATCGAGGATAAAAAGACGGGGTTTATATCGTATTGCATGAGTTTATCCCTCTACATCATGTCATCTTGCTTAAAGCGTTACTCTTTTCTTATGAACTTAATACTCTAGATGCATGCTGGATAGCGGTCGATGTGTGGAGTAATAGTAGTAGATGCAGGCAGGAGTCGGTCTACTTGTTATGGACGTGATGCCTATATACATGATCATGCCTAGATAATCTCATAACTATGCGCTTTTCTATCAATTGCTCGACAGTAATTTGTTCACCCACCGTAATACTTATGCTATCTCGAGAGAAGCCTCTAGTGAAACCTATGGGCCCCGGGTCTATCTTTTATCATATTTGCTTTCAATCTACTTTTATTTGCATATTTACTATTTGCATCTATACCAAAAATACCAAAAATATTATTTACTATCTTTATTAGATCTCACTTTTGCAAGTGGTCGTGAAGGGATTGACAACCCCTTTATTGCATTGGTTGCGAGTTCTTAGTTTGTTTGTGTAGGTGCGTGGGACTTTTGAGGAGCCTCCTACTGGATTGATACCTTGGTTCTCAAAACTGAAGGAAATACTTACGCTACACTTTGCTGCATCACCATCTCCTCTTCAAGGAAAACCAACGCAAGCTCAAGACGTAGCAGAAGACATCGAAGACTAGAATAGGTGCCTGACGCGGCTTTTTCATTTGCTTTCTGCAGTTGGCTTGTTCGTTCTTATTTGAAGTTTTACTGGAGTTGTTGCCGTCCCAGGCTTGCGACCCTTTGTATTTTTCACTCACTCGCCTCATTTTCTCTCGCACAAGTCTCGTGAGGGAGGTTTGCGGGCGCCCTCGCGAGCGTTTTATGACCCAATCGTCTGGAGTTTTCCTGTCCAAGCCCTCTGCGGGAGCACCCCTCCCAGTCCGTGCCTCACGGGCATCGCGACACGAGCGTGGGACCTAGGCCAATCGCCCCCGCAACCGAGACCGGAAGTTACCCCTCATGTTGATCTTTGCAGGGCACGAAGCGCGCGGCGAGGCCTTGGCCTCGGGAGGCGATGACCGCGTCAAGCCCCACCAAGCTAAAATAATCCCCGCACGCAGGCGTACGACGCGGATACATGGCGCAGAAATAGCGGAAGCAGCACGATAATTAACAGCAGCAGTTCTAACACGCCCCCACGGGGCCCTATACTACCTTCTTTTTGCGCAGGGGAAGAAGAAAAACAAAATGGGCATGGCTTGTCCGGCACCAACCTACAGCGAAAGCTCGAGCTGCCCCTGGGGCTCAGGCGGATCCCTCCTCTCGCTTCACCGGGGCGCGACGGCGGGCTGACCTGCTACCTTCACCCAGGCGGGCGCGACGGCGCGGGGGCTAGTCGGGGCCACCGCGGAGGAGCTGCTGCCTGAGGGAGAGTCGCCGAAGCTTGGCGAACCTCGAGCACCGCCGCCTGTACGCCTGTCGCCGTCTTCATCCTAGTCAGTACCGGGGCTGGACAGGCGGCCGCGATCATCATCTTCGGGGCAGCACCCAGCGCGGCGACCATCTTCCCCGAACACCCTCACATAGAGGGTGGCGTCGCCATCGAATTTAAAGTGCAGGGTGCACCGCCGGCTCAGGCCGCGTGCACGGGCAAACATTTGCCAGCCGAGGGTCAGGGCCCCATTCCCAGAAGCGGAGACCTCCAGCGAAGCCCAGGAGGCCCTACTGCAGCAACCATCCGCCTGGAGCCAGAAGCCGCACCGGGCGCTGGCCGGCAGTTCACCTACGAAGAAACGGGGGAGCTGGAGCCAGGTGCTGGTCGGGTCCGCCGACCACACGACGAACTCCGGCAGCACCTCCGCCGAGCGAAAGCGCGGCCTGGGGGGCCGCGCGGTCACGGCATGCCTCCCCTCGGCAGCCGGGCGCTCACCACCGCGCAGGGCACCGCCTCCATGGCAGCGGGAAGCCACTGCAGGGACCGCGGGATGCTTGCGGGGGCAGCCTCGGCCGCGCTTGGTCGGGGGGGAGTCAGGCCCTACCTGACGAGCCTTTCCTTTCTCCGCGGCCGAGAATCTCTTCGGCGGAGCCATGGGAACGGCGAGCAGCCAAGAAGAAGAAAAGGAGCAGCAGGAAGGGATGGACTGAAGGGGCTCACGCAGTCCCGTACTTATAGCCGGAGAAGGCCAACCGCCGAGCACCACGATCGCAGGTAATCATGACCCGTTTCTCTGCATGCAGGGACTTTTCAAGTCGTGTGGTTGCCGAGGCGTCGTGGGGAAGCGCAGACGCCCACGTCCAGTCGATCGCCATGCGGCGCCCAAGGCCGCAGGCTATTGGGGCCCGCGGCACTTCGCGCTTGCCCCTTCGCTTCTCGTCTAGGCCAAGCCCGCTCGCGCCTTGGGCCCGGGGGCTACTATCGGCGTTCTGGGAACGGGGGTCCCCAGACTTGCCTGCCTGCGGCCTGCGGAGTGGCTCAAGTGGAGGCCCAGCGCGGCCCATCTTCATCAGCTCAAGCTCAAAACCCTCGGGAGGGGCCAAACCTCGTGGGGCGGACGACAGGGAGCTTCCTCAGGAGCGGCCTCATTAGGCAGGCTCGCGAGGAGGCGGAGAGATCAAGGCAGGGGCACCTCGCGAGGAGCCCGTGACGCAAGCCATGACGATCGAGACCAGGCGGGCGCCAGGCGGGCGCCGGCCTGTGATGTCCTTGTTTCCCCTTCGGTGCAAAGGGGGCAAGCACAGGCCAAGGCACCAGGCAAAGGTTACCATTCCGGTGCAACTAGACCAAGACCAGCCGAGCGGCAGGACGGAGGTCACCATGGAGCCCAAGACGGCGTCATCACCAGCGCTTTTGGCAGCCGAAGTCCACCTTTGGTCAGGATAACTTGTACTAGATGTTCCCCTTCAAAACGGCCAATTGTTGGCGCCCTTCCCGCTCATTATTTTGGGGAGAGGCCCAGGGCCTCTATAAATAGGACTAGCCACCATAGGGATAAGGGAGAGATCCAGACCAAGTAGAACACACCGCACCAGCTCAAGAACACCCCTCGCGAGGTTGTTCTTCCCTTGTACTGTTCATCAGCAGCCCCTGAGGCAATCCACCACACCACACACTGGAGTAGGGTATTACACCACAACGGTGGCCCGAACCAGTATAAATCTCGTGTCCCTTGTATTGTTCATCGTTTCCAGCTTAGATCGCTCGAGGAGATCAGACGTAGATCGGTAGGGGAGAGATCTCCGTGCGCACCCCAGTGTTCGAACCTCAAGGATCTGCCGGAACCCGAAATCCGACAGACCCTTCATCGGTGGAGCCCTCCGTGGACTCGCGCAACCGTTACCCTTCGTGGGTTGAAGTCTCCATCAATGTGGATGTACGATAGCACCACCTATCGGAACCACGCCAAAAATCTCCGTGTCAACATTGCGTTTGATCCCTCCAAACTCCTCCCATTTACTTTCTTGCAAGTTTCATGCTTTACTTTCCACTGCTCATATACTCTTTGCATGCTTGCTTGAATTGTGTTGAGATTGCTTGACTTGTGCTAAGTTGCTGAAATCTGCCAAGAATTAAAATTTGGAAAAAGGTTAAGTTTTTATTTGGTCAAGTAGTCTAATCACCCCCCTCTAGACATACTTTCGATCCTACAAGTGGTATTAGAGCTTTGGTCTCCATTTGCCTTGATTTCCATAGCCTTGGTGATCATAGCCTTGGTTTCACAACCTAGGAGAGTATGGCGTCTAGAGAGGGAAATTAACACCGTAGAGGTCCTTACTTTGATGGTACTAATTTTGCTAGTTGGAAACATAAGATGAAAATGCATATTCTCGGTCATAACCCCGCCGTTTGGGCTATTGTGTGTATTTGTTTGCAAGGTGAATTCCTCGATGGGAGAGAAGCAAATCATGAAGCTACTACGGAAGAATTTAAGATGTTGCAATACAATGCTCAAGCTTGCGATATCCTCTTCAACGGATTGTGCCCCGAAGAATTCAACAAAATCAGCCGTCTTGAGAATGCAAAGGAAATTTGGGATACTTTGATTGATATGCATGGAGGTGCCGACTCTGTAAGGAATCCAAGTTGGATGCGCTTCAAAGCCAACTTGACAAGTTCAAAATGAAGGATGATGAAGGTGTCGCTAAAATGTACTCTAGGCTTGCTCTCATCACAAATCAGATTGACGGCTTAGGAAGTGAAGAGATGACTGACAAATTCATCATCAAAAAGATCTTGAGAGCCTTGGATGGAAAATATGATACCGTGTGCACTTTGAGCTAGATGATGCCAAACTACAAAGATCTCAAGCCAACCGAAGTCATTGGAAGAATTGTTGCTCATGAGATGTCACTCAAGGATAAAGAAGAGCTTCACAACAAGTCTAGTGGTGCTTATAACGCCTCATGTGATACTCCTACATCATCAAATGAGAAACAAGCCTTCAATGAAGAATTGATCTTAATGGTGAAGAACTTCAACAAATTCTACAAGAGTAGAAGCAAGTAAAGAAGTTCCAAGTCAAGGTCCTACAATGACAAAAGATCTTCTAGTCATGAGAGAAATTGCTACAATTCTGGAAGACCCGGACACTACTCCAATGAGTGTATGGCTCCCTACAAAAGAAGAGAAGACTCACCTAAAAGGAGAAGCAAAAGGGAAGAATCACCTCCAAGAGAGAGAAGGAGTAGAGATGATCGCTATGAACGAAGAACCTCTCGAAGAAGCAAGGATTCCGAAAAGAAGGACAAGTCATCAAGGAGCTACACAAAACGAAGACATCAAGCTCATGTTGGTGAATGGGTATCCGGCTCCGACTCCGACCACCACTCCGAGAGAAGTTATCACTCCGACTCCGAATATACTCAAGATGAAGGTGTTGCCGGTCTAGCACTTGTGTCAACCAACTCCTATTTGATTCACCAAATGAAGGGATTGGGAGATGCTTCATGGCTAAAGGCCCCAAGGTAACACACCCCGAGTATGTTGATTTCAATAGTGATGAAGATGACTTGCTAGGTGATGATGATTTACTTGTTGACAACTCTAGTGATGAATACTATGATGAAAATGCTATTAATCATGCTAATCAAGATGAAATGAATGACAACGATAAGAAGGAGATTGAGTGTCTAACTAAAGAACTAAACACTCTTAAGTTGGCTCATGAAACTACTTTAGAAGATCATCGAGAACTTTTAAAAACTCATGAGAAGTTACGCTTTGAGAAGCTCAATCTTGAGCAAGAACATGGGTTCTTAAAAGCCATCAATGATGATCTTCGGAAGAAAAGTTCTTCTTACATTGCCAAGCGTTTATCTTGTCTACTTACATGACACAAGTAAAATCTAGCAACAAGAACAAGAAAGATTATTCTTCTAGTAGTAACAATAATCTTGCTAAATCCAATATTGTTGCTCCTAGTAGTTCTCTTGATTCCACTAATGATTCTCTTAGCCAAGTTACACTTGAGCTAGAAAATAGCTTATTGAAGGGAATTATAGAGAAAGGTGTTTACGATAGCCTTGCCGGAAGTAAGCAATTTGAGGAAATTGTACACAAGCAAGGAAGGCACCGGAAGAATCAAGGTGTTGGTTTTGAACGAAAGTTCAATGCCAATGGAGTTGAGTGGGAAGAAGATCAATACCCCAAGACGAAGTTTGTTCCTCAACAAGAGAAGTATGATCCTACTTCCTTCAAGCGGACACAAGCTCAAGATGATCTTCCACCACAAGACCACAAGCTAAAAGGCAAGGACAAGCTTCAAGAGGAGATTGATGCATTTGAAGATGCTACAAAGGCCTTGGTAAGTGGGCTCCCAAAACTACCTCAAGTTCTACTTCATCAAGTACATCTACAACTCCAAGGATTCCCATCAAGATGATGTGGATTCAAAAGAAGGAGAACTAGAGAGTTCTTGAGGGTGACTCCGTCAACATACTTCACACATATTCATTTTGGAAAGGACAAGTGCAAACAACTTCCACATCTTGCACTAGTTCAAGGAGTCACAAACCCTCTTGTTGGTAAGACAAGGGACAAGGTAACCTAATGCTTTCATGGACATCATCATGTATGTGCTTCACTCTATGTCTATGGATATCCTTGTTTGTTCCTTGTGGGACTAACCCATGTAGGCATTGAAAGTGCAACTCACTCCAATGGATTGCTTCAAATGATCTACATCAACAATGAGCATCCACATCTTCAACATCTACATGAAGTCATCATCGACAAAACCCAAGGTTAGTTCATCGCTCTTAGGGGGGATATCACATCTAGGGGGAGCTTTACTCTAAGAATTGAGCTAAAGCAACTCTAATGGTGTGAACACAACAATGCTTTATATAAAAGTGGTAACCCCACTTGTGCTTAAACGATGAGTATGACCTATGATCAAATGTTCTCATTTGACTCCTAAGTCAATATACTCATATAGAGATGACCTAGTCATCGCCAATTGCTTGATAGATGCTAGCATGATTGTGCATGCTTTGTCACATATTTGATTTGCCATTTTATTGTGTGAGCATGTTGGTCATATACTTTTCTCATTCGAGGACATCCATTTGTTGCTTTGATTGTTTGGATTTTCTTCTTTTGCCAAATGGATGGACAAGAATGCCTAAGAACATCCTCTAGCTATCTATGATTTTCTCTTCTCAAACTCTTTTCATGCTACATCACAAAGTTCGATCTAAGTCAAGTTCAAACCCTCTGGGTGAGGAGCACTCGGAGTCCCGATTTGTCATAGACTTAACACTTCCTAAACCTCTCTGTGTATTTCAATCTGACCGACTCCTCCATTTCGGTCACACCGAGTAATTGGGTTGATCAAGTTTTCAATATCAGTGCAACCGATTAGAACTTTTCGGTGTCACCGAGTTGCAGTAATCACTTGCGATTCTGCATCTCGGTGCCACCGAGTTGTTCCACTCGGTAACACCGACGGTGCCAGGATATATATACCGACGGGTCAAATTTTGGAAATTTCTCCAAAACCTCTTCACCCGCGCGTGTCCTGCTCTGCCGCCTTGGGTCTCCGGATCGTCTCCTTGTCGCCAGCGACCTCCCGCCGCTGGTCTCCGCCATCGTCAACGGGAATCATCCCCTCCGTTGCCACCGTAGCGAGCTCATCGCCAAGCTAGGGTATGAGCTCAACACTTTGTGCTTTCTTTTTAACTCCGATTCCTAGCACAAAGGCAATGCCATGTTTCTTTCCAAGTATGAGATTGATCTATCCACAGAAATCATCCTTTAGATTAGATTTGATTTGAAAATTTAGGGTTAGGTTTCCGCCGGACTCATCTCGGACCGACCGAATTGTAGAAATCGGTCCCACCGATTTGGCTTAGGCCAGTGCACATGTGATTTTCGGTCTGACCGAAAGTTGCAAATCGGTGTGACTGATATCAGAACTTTGTGAAACCCTAGCAAACTCGGAGTCACCAAATTGTGTCTCGGTCTGACCGATTCCACATGTTTAGACTCCAAAGTTGCTTCGGTGTCACCGAGTTTTACAAATCGATAGATCCAAAATGCTTCCTGTAGAAAACTAAAACTAAGTTTTTGACTCATTCTTTTTTGCAAAAACTCTGCACTTTGTGATGCTCATCTACCCTAACTGATCTACAAATATTCACAGGGTCAGCTCTCAGTTTGCTGTGCAGAATGTCTGATCAAAGTGATAGTCAGAACAAGTCAGAGGAGCAGATGGACTTGAGTGAGGGCACTAGTCCCTCTGGAAGCTATGATAAAGGTAGCAGTAGCACACCAAGTAACATGCCTAAGGCTCAGACTAGGCAGAGGAAGAAGAAAAATCCAGACTCTGAGGATGAGGACTTTGAGATTGAGGAAGTCAGCTCAAAGAAGAAGGTGCTAAAGAAGGAATATGTTGTTGCTGCTTCTACCAAACCAGACAGCACAAGAAAGCACCTGCCAGGAGAGTGCCTATGTCTAAGGCCAGGGGATCAACTCAAGAGACCATGGTATTCACACTTGAGTAAAGAACAGGTGAAGAGGGCAAGAAGGGGTCAGGAAAACCACTGCTAGAGTGCTTGGAAATCCATCCATGAGGAGAGACTCTGCTAGTGCGGAGGAAGAGGAAGAAGAGGTTGCTGCACAAGCACCTCCTGCTAAGTCACAGAAGATGATGGGGGATGCCATCAAGTCTGGGGCTGCTCCTTCAAAGCCCAAGATAGCCCCCAAAGCTCCAGCTCAAGCCTCCAAGACAGCTCCTAAGAGAAGCACCAGGAACATCCCAGCTGCAGAAAAGAACAAGGCCCCAATGCATGAAGTTGAGGAAGAAGATGTTGAAGCCCAAGTGCTCGGGAAGCTCAAGCCAAAAATTCCAGACCATGATGACAATCATCCAGTGGCTGAGAATATGAAGGAAAGGAAAGATGCAGGTCTTAGATTGTGGAGACAATCTGATCCATATCTTGATGAGGAGAAGGAGAGCTGTGGACTACAGATTCCACACCAAAGAACAGCAAGATTTCTACGAAACAGTTCTGCTTGACAAGAAACCCATTGTCAGTGACGTGAAGTGGGTTGATTGTAAGTATATTGATGCTAATGAAGACCATTTCCCAGGAGTGCATGAGAGCTTGAAGCTCAATGGTGTTGGCAAATTTGTGGGTCAAAAGTTGACCAAATGGAATGATGGCTCATAATGCAGTTTTACTCTATAGCTCACTTCTATCCAGATGGTAAGATAGTGTGGATGACTGAAGGAAAAAGGTACCAGTCTACTGTGGATGAGTGGGCAAAGCTCATCAAAGCACCCAAGGAGCATGAGAAAGACATTGATGTCTATGCTGAAAAGAAGAAAGACCACAACTCCATGGCAAACATGTACAAGGAAATACCTGACAAAGCTTTGGAGACTGACAAGCTAGGGTCAGTGTACTACTTGATGTCTGGTCTGGACACTATGAACACAATATTGAGGCACACTTCGTTGCCCAAATCAGGAGATCACTGGAGGAGACAAAGGGGAAAAGCAACTACACAAGTGTTTCACAGAGTGCCTAGAGGGCAGAGGTCTGCAGCACTGCCAGTGCTAGATACAAGAGCAACAGCTTCAGTACCTGCAGCCACAGCTCCCACAGCTCCAGTTGCCCCTCCAGTGGCAATCCCACAAGATCCAACATCTTCCACTAATGCTTTTGTCCTTGGAGTCATCTCAACACCTCCTCCTGAAGATCAAGCCTAGAGATGCGCATAGCACTATGCATTTTCAAGCTTTTTGGTAACTTGTTGCCAAAGGGGGAGCAAGTGTATAGATCATAGGCTTCGGAGAGAGAGAGAGAGAGAGAGAGAGAGCTTTGCTTCTTTTTTCTACTAATTTGCTTTGTTTGCTTGTGTGAGATACTTTGTATGATCATGTGTTTGATCATATTATGCTTAATGCTTGTGCTTGAATGATGACATTATCTATCTCTTATGTATGATCATTCACTTTGCCTTGGTGATGAGTGCTTGTTCTTATTTTCTATTATTTTGAGCGCTCCACCAAGATGTATGTGACATGGAAGAGTAACCCATGATCCTATTTATTTGTGCATTTGCATTCAAAAGCAAATCAAATTTTTAAATAATGCACAAATTTAGGGGGAGCTCTTTGTGACACCCCAAAGTTTTGACCTTGTTTTATTAATTAAAATTTTGCCAGGAAATTAAACTTTTTGTTTTCTGGATTTTCTTTTTGATTTCAGGACCATTCTTTTCTTTGTCATTATGGAGTTTTACCCCAAGTGAAAACTCTCCAAATATATTATTGGACTTGTTTTCCCTTTTCAAGAAAAACATTTCTAATATCAGTGGGTTTATTGGCATAATTATTTCTCTCTGAGCCTTGTTCCTTAAAATGATTTTTCTTAAGTTTCAGGCCCCAATTTGCACTGCAACCTTTTGATATATTTATTTAAAATCCAACCAAAATTTGGGGATGACATGTGATGTTTTTAAATCACTTTTATGCAAAAATATTTTTCATTCATTGGATGTTTAGAGCTCTACACCAAGTTTTCAAATCTGGTCCAGTGGGCAATTTTGCACTGCAACCTATTTAAATATTTCCTTAAAACCTCCACCAAAATTGTGGGATGTTAGTAGTAGTATGTAATTCAACTTTATGCAAAAACCCATTGATGTTCTTTGTAAAATTTGAGTGAATCAACCTCTTTTTCATTCTGGTCCAGCTTGGTAATTTGTACTGCAACCCTAATTTATTTTGCTCTAGTGCCCTTGAGCTTTTGCCTACTTATAGCCCATCTTACAAAACCCTTAAGTCCAGAAGAGTGGACTCATTGGAGGATTTTTAAGTACATGCAACAGTGCCTTTTACCTTCTGTCCAGAATCAGTTTTCTCACAAACTTGCACTAACAATTTTTTGCTTTTGACAAACTAACTTCACCACCCTCTTATTCATCCAAAGAGACTATGATCTGGAGATTTGGGCCACCCCAAGAATTGCCTAGATGCCATTGGCATTCTGTCAAACACCTTGAGTGCATGGACAGCTTTGACATGATTTTTGTCTTTGCACTATGACCTTGCACCTCTGGGCAAACCAACATGTCAACTAAGCCTCTAGAGGACTCTAACCTAGGTCTGTTAAACCCCAACCTCACCCAAGACCTCTAGCACGCCCTGGCATTGTATCGAGCACATAGCGTGCGTGCGCTGGGCACGCCAGAGCGCGTGTTTTGCACGCACGTGCACCCGAGCCGCCGCGTTCGCACGCCCCACGCCCCTGGCCCTTGCTCGCCCGCAGAGCCGCGCCCGACCTCATCCGCTCGCAAGAACCATCCAAGCCCCCCACAGCGCCCTCTGGCGCGCCGTCGGTCCCGCAGCGGCTAGCGGCGACCCGATCGCCCGCCATGGGCGGCGCCCGAAACCACTAAGCGCTTCGCCCGGCTCGCCTTAGCAGTTCTCGCTTATCCCCTCGCCCTGCCAGACCCCGCCAACCATCGCCACGCGCCCCCTAGCTACAGAACGGCGGTCGCCGACGATCTTATCCCCGGTCGCCGCGGAACCGCCATTGCTCGCCTATTTAAGGGGCCCCCGAGCTTGTCCAGGCCCTCAAGCAACCTCATACCACCGCTCTAGAGCCCCCCCCCCCACCGTAGGCAGCAATCGGCGAGTGACGGCCGTCTCCCTCGTCCCCGACAGGTTCGGCCGCCGCCACACTCCGGTGAAATCCGGCCAAGACCTAGGCCCCCAAACCCCTCCCGTGCTTCCATCCTTCTCCCATCAACAGTGCAGAGCCGCCCACCCTCTCAGCGTCGATCGGGAAGCACCATAACCCAAACCCCCAAACCTCCCGAAGCTGCCGTCCGCCGCAAAGCTCGCAGCCGGTGACTCCCTTCGTCCCCGCCACCCTCTCAACCACCGGGAGGACCGCCTTGGGTGGCGGATCCATCCCCTCCCTCAGAGCCCCGCGAGGAGCCGCCGTTCGCCGGCGTCAATCGCCGGAGCCCCCGCCTCGGCTCGGACAGAGGAGGAAGAAGGCGGGGGACTAGTCAAACCTGACCAGTGGACCCCCCGGACCCACTGTCAGTGACTCACGCTGGTCCACGCTGGATAAGTGAAGGCGTAATCGCAAAGTACGTGTTCGACGTGTACCTATTCAAAACGTTTTCTTTTCTTTTTTCTGTTTTATTTAAAAACCAGCAATTTGACTAAACTTTGACTGGCTATATCTTTTTAAATAAAACTCCAAATGAGTTGATTCTTTTTCCTACCCCTCTCAAATTTAGTCTAGTTTATTTTAAGATTTATTTGAAAAAAATTCAGTTAAATTTTTTACACTGTTTTGAAACTATGTTTTAATTTGAATAATTTCAAAATTAGGTTTTTGAAGAAGAAGTCAACTTTCAAAAGGCACACCCCACTTGCATACTCTTGAAGGCAAGCATTCTGAACCCTGGCATAATATTTTCGCATGTTGTTTGATTCGGTTACAACACCACCTTGCCTCAGAATTTCTGTTATTTATTGGGATGATATGATCCTACTCGTAAGTGCATGTTAATGATACCGTGCTTTTGAACATTGATATGTTGTGATAGTGGTCACCCTCATATAGTCTTCATGCCTACCGGAAGGAAACCGGGAAAGCCTCTGTCTTGGGTAGACACGATGCTTGTCTCTAGTTCCTCGTCGAGACTGTTGTGTCCGGTATGGCATGATGAGGTATGATGAGTGGTGATTCTGTCTGTTGGATTGAAATATATTTGTTATGCTAATCGTGCAGGGAATGCCTAAACCTCCTGAGTCGACCATAGATCGAGTCTTGTTCCGGTAACCCCCATACTTGTTTCGTACTACCACTTGTCCCTGCCATAGGTAGGGTACAGTTCAGTAAGTTGTCAACCCCTTTCCTAGCACACACCGTACAAAGAGGCCATGGTGGAAGATACCGGCTGCATCCGGTAGGCATGCCACCCTGTCCGGGGGCATGTGTGTTTTGGTTGTAGCCGAAGGGGTAGCTCCCCTAGTTTGCGCGCGGTATAAATTTTGTGATCCCATGCTAGACAAGGTTGTAGCCTCCCCACTTAGAGTTTCGCTTAACAAGTGTCAAGGGTGATTCCAGACACCGGTGAGTTAGGCTGGTGTGTGCGGTCAGGTGTGTTTTCGAATGAAAGACCGTAGGCGGAATTAGTCCCGACGGACTAAAGGAATCCGTTGCTAGTGGGTAAAGAGTACACCCTCTGCAGAGATTAAATCTATTTGAATAGCCGTGTCCATGGTTAAGGACTACAGTCTGGGATGGGTCAAGTGTCGGTCTTAGTGTCGGTCTTCGGAGGAGAAACTTCTAAACCAGAACATTGATTATGACCTGTGATATATGATGGTTATGATTATTATTATTGTGGACTAACCATTTGTATTATTTGAAAGAATGAATATCCCTAGGACGGTTCTACCTCCTGGATATTCACGGGGATTATTTCATTCACTTATAAGCCCTTTATGTGGCATCGCTCAGACGCTCGACTGTGGCATGCTCTTTATTTCATTTACTTATAAGCCCCTTATGTGGTGTTGCTCAAACGCCCGACTGTGGCATGCTCTTTATTTCATTTACTTATAAGCCCTTTATGTGGTGTCGCTCAGACGCCCGACTGTGGCATGCTCTTTATTTCATTTACTTATGAGCCCTTTATGTGGTGTCGCTCAGACGCCCGACTGTGGCATGCTCTTTATTTCATTTGTTATAAGCCCTTTACGTGGTGTCGCACAGATGCCCGACTGAGGCATGCTTCATATTATTTTCCTTTTGAGGCGTCGCTTCAGACACCCGATCGGTGCTTTTCATTTCTACTCCCTGATTGTTTACTCATGTTTTATTTTGAGTGATCGGCTTGCATCATGAACCTTATTTCATAACCGATGAAATGATTATAGAGTATTTCAAAGCATGATTATCAGTGGTTATATTATACCTGTGTTCTTAATGTTTGCGAGTACATTCAAAGTACTCACTGGCTTGTCCCTGGCTATTGTCTTGGCCAGATTTCTTGCGTGGAAAGGAGCGTTGCGCTGACAGCCCCGGAACCCATGCGCTGGTGATAGCAGCCTCGCGAAGATAGGAGTTATCCAGGTCAGCTGTTCCTGTGGGAAATGGAGTCCCATAGACGCTGAGAGACCACAAACCGCTTCTGCCATCAGCCACTAGAAACCATTTGTCGTACTCATAGGCCAGAATGGTCTTGTACTACATATCTTGTATTTTGGTTGGAGTTTCTGTAACAAGTTGGTGCCTCATCAGCTAACAGTAATCCTGGGGCTGGTGAGCACAAGGGCCTCTTTTGGGAAATTAATACCCCGAAAACCCGGTCCTGACACTCTTGCTTATCACATACTTCTCGAAGCGATGATGTATTTCATTCTTATTACCATTTGTCGAAGCTTTGATCTATATGTTGTCATCAGTTACCAAAAAGGGGGGATTGAAAGTGCAACTAATCCCTGGGTGGTTTTGGTAATTATTAACAACATTTAGTTCACTGGACTAATGCTCTTTCAAGATGATCATTTCAGAAAGTTCAATGATTGGCATGGCATGGACTAGAGATGTGGACCGCTCAAAATGCTAAGGACACATATTGGCAACAAGCTCAAGACTCTACATTTTCATTTTAGTGATCCAAGATCAGATTTAGTCCATAGGAAAGCCAATACTATTAAAAGGGGATGAGGTGTTGCTTAATGGCTTACTTGCTCAAAATGCTTAGTGATATGCTCCAAAACCCTCAACCACTTTCTCATTTCCACATATGTCCTAAACCCAAAAGTCAAATTCGGCCCCACCGATTTGATCTATCCGGCGCCACCGAGTTTCATTTGACATAGACACTTCCACAAACCCTAGTCACTTCGGTCTCACCGATAGGGATCTGGGTCTCACTGAGATGGGATTGCAAACACACTATTTCCTTTTTGTTACATTTCGGTCCAACCGAAATGAGCGAATCGGTCCCACCGAGTCTGCAATGCAAATTCATTGTTTCCCTTTCGTAACACTTTGGTCCCACCGAAGTGAGAAGATTGGTCCCACCGAGTTTGCCTGACCAACTCTCTATGTGCCTTTTGTTGAAATCGGTCCAACCGAGTTTATGCGATCGGTCTCACCGAGATTACGTTATGCCCTAACCCTAGCATATCGGTCCCACCGAGATGACTGTGTCGGTCCCACCAAAAAGCCTAACGTTCATATTTTGACCTCAATCGGTCTGACCGAGTTTCACCATTCGGTCTCACCGAGTTTCGGAATATGTGTGTAACGGTTAGATTTTGTGTGGAGGCTATATATACCCCTCCACCCACTCTTCATTCGTGGAGAGAGCCATCAGAACATGCCTACACTTCCAGCATTCATTTTCTGAGAGAGAACCACCTACTCATGTGTTGAGACCAAGATATTCTAATCCAACCACAAGAATCTTGATCTCTAGCCTTCCCCAAGTTGCTTTCCACTCAAATCATCTTTCCACCGTAGCCAAATTTTTGAGAGAGAGTTGAGTGTTGGGGAGACTATCATTTTAAGCACAAGAGCAAGGAGTTCATCATCAACACACCATCTATTACCTTTTGGAGAGTGGTGTCTCCTAGATTGGCTAGCTGTCACTTGGGAGCCCCCGTCAAGATTGTGGAGTTGAACCAAGGAGTTTCTAAGGGCAAGGAGATCGCCTACTTCGTGAAGATCTACCCTAGTGAGGCAAGTCCTTCGTGGGCGATGGCCATGGTGGGATAGACAAGGTTGCTTCTTCATGGACCCTTCGTGGGTGGAGCCCTCCATGGACTCGCGCAACGGTTACCCTTCATGGATTGAAGTCTCCATCAACGTGGATGTACGATAGCACCACCTATCGGAACCACGCCAAAAATCTCCGTGTCAACATTGCGTTTGCTCCCTCCAAACTCCTCCCATTTACTTTCTTGCAAGTTGCATGCTTTACTTTCCGCTGCTCATATACTCTTTGCATGCTTGCTTGAATTGTGTTGAGATTGCTTAACTTGTGCTAAGTTGCTAAAATCTGCCAAGAATTAAAATTGGGAAAAGGTTAAGTTTTTATTTGGTCAGGTAGTCTAATCACCCCCCCCCCCTCTCTAGACATACTTTCGATCCTACATACCGCTTAGTGATAAAGTAAAGCAATTACATGGCCTTTGCATTTCATACAATAAAGCGACAACCAAAAGGCTCCTGCCAGTTGCCGATAACTTCTACAAAACATGATCATCTCATACAACAACGTATATCACATCATGTCTTGACTATTTCACACCACAACATGCCCTGCAAAAACAAGTTAGACGTCCTCTACTTTGTTGTTGGAAGTTTTACATGGGTGCTACGGGCTTCTAGCAAGAACCGTTCTTACCTACGTCACAAAACCACAACGGTGATTTATCAAGTTTGCTATTTTAACCTTCAACAAGGACCGGCCGCGGTCAAATTCGAATCAACTAAAGTTGGAGAAACAGACACCCGCCAGCCACCTTTATGCAAAACTAGTTGCAAGTCTGTCGGTGGAAGCTGTCTCATGAACGTGGTCATGTAAGGTTGGCCCGGGCCGCTTCATCCAACAATACCGCCGAGTCAAACTAAGACATTGGTGGTAAGCAGTATGACGACCACCGCCCACAACTCTTTGTGTTCGACTCATGAATATCATCTACGCACAGACCTGGCTCTGATGCCACTGTTGCGGAACGTAGCATGCAATTTCAAAAAATTCCTACACTCACGCAAGATCTATCTAGGAGATGCATAGCAACGCGAGGGGGAGTGTGTGTCTATGATACGTCTCCGTCGTATCTATAATTTTTTATTGTTCCATGCCAATATTATACAACTTTCATATACTTTTGGCAACTTTTTATACTATTTTTGGGACTAACATATTGATCCGATTGCCGGTGCAGTTCCTTTTGCTGCATGTTTTATGTTTCGCAGAAACCCCATATCAAACGGAATCCAAACGGGACAAAAACGTACGAAGAATATTTTTGGAATATTTGGAAAATATGGGCGGAAGAATCAACGCGAGACGATGCCCGAGGGGGGCACGAGGCAGGGGGCGCGCCCCACCCCCCCTGGGCGCGCCCCTGACCCTCGTGGGCCCCCCGTAAGGCGGTTGCTGCTCTTCTTTGGCCGCAAGAAAGCTAATTTTCAGAGAAAAATCTGGGCGAAGGTTTCAATCCAATCGGAGTTACGGATCTCCATATATATACGAAACGGTGAAAGAGCAGAAGAGAGGAGTGCAGAAACAGAGAGAGACAGAGAGACAGATCCAATCTCGGAGGGGCTCACGCCCCTCCCATGCCATGGAGACCAAGGACCAGAGGGGAAACCCTTCTCCCACCTAGGGAGGAGGTCAAGGAAGAAGAAGAAGAAGGGGCCCCCTCTCCCCCTCTCTTCCGGTAGCGCCGGAACACTGCCGTGGCCACCATCATCATCGCCGCGATCTTCACCAACACCTCCGCCATCTTCACCAACATCTCCATCACCTTCCCCCCTCTATCTACAGCGTTCCAGTCTCCCGCAACCCGCTGTACCCTCTACTTGAACATGGTGCTTTATGCTTCATATTATTATCCAATGATGTGTTGCCATCCTATGATGTACGAGTAGATTTTCGTTGTCCTATTGGTGGTTGATGAATTGCTATGATTGATTTAATTTGCTTGTGGTTATGTTGCTGTCCTTTGGTGCCCATCATATGAGCGCGCGCGTGGATCACACCATAGGGTTAGTTGTATGTTGATAGGACTATGTATTGGAGGGCAAGAGCGACAAAAGCTTCTACCTAGCATAGAAATTGATGCATACGGGATTGAAGGGGGACCAGTATATCTTAATGCTATGGTTGGGTTTTACCTTAATGAACATTAGTAGTTGCGGATGCTTGCTAATAGTTCCAATCATAAGTGCATAGAATTAAAGTCAGGGATGACATGCTAGCAGTGGCCTCTCCCACATAAAACTTGCTATCGGTCTAGTAAAGTAGTCAATTGCTTAGGGACAATTTCGCAACTCCTACCATCACTTTTCCACACTCGCTATACTAACTTTATTGTGTCTTCATCTAAACAGCCCCTACGCTTTATTTACGTGCTCTTTATTATCATGCAAACCTATCCAAAAACACCTACAAAGTACTTCTAGTTTCATACTTGTTCTAGGTAAAGCGAACGTTAAGCGTGCGTAGAGTTGTATCGGTGGTCGATAGAACTTGAGGGGATATTTGTTCTACCTTTAGCTCCTCGTTGGGTTCGACACTCTTACTTATCGAAAGAGGCTACAATTGATCCCCTATACTTGTGGGTTATCAAGACATTTTTCTAGCGCCGTTGCCGGGGAGCATTAGCGTGTGGTGAATATTCTCGTGTGTGCTTGTTTGCTTTATCACTAAGTAATTTTTATTTGATGTTCTTAGTTGTTCTTTATCTTTAGTTATGGATATGGAACACGAAATACCAAAAAAATTAGGTGTACTTGCTGCTCATGGAGATGGGGAACCTCCTAAAACCCTCAATGCTCAATATTTAAAAAATATTATGTACCACTTTGATAATCCTGAGAAAACCTCATTCAATTATGTAATGGGAGACACGTTGGACCAACGTGAATACTTTAGGGATTATCGCTTGACTCAAAAAGGGAAACTATTATGGGATCAAATTTATATGTTGAAGTTGTATGCTAGGCAACTATGCTTGAAATATGATTATACTTGTTGCTCTAGGATGAAGTCTCCACACCTTCCCTTTTCATGCAAATTTAATGATAATGAAACCTTGGCTTCTTATGCTAGAGGCATATATGATTACTATGATGTGGAACAAATAGAATAATTAGTTGCTTTTATGGGTGCTTATGAAATTGAATCTATGTTCAAGAGTTTGAAAATCTTTATGATGCTGTTTATAGACCTGAAAATTTAGCTATCCTTAAATATTGATATGCAAATTATGAATTCAATTCCGATATTGATGCATTTATTGAGAAAGTCTCCGCTGTCCAAGAAGAGATTAATATTTTGCAGGAGTATATGGAAGAAGAAATTGATGAAACTGTGAGCTCATTGGATGAAAAAGATGATGAGGAGAGCGAAGAACAAAAGGAGGAAGAGCGGATTAGCTACCCGTGCCCACCTTCTAATGGGAGTAACCCTCCAACTCATACATTGTTTGATTTCCCTTCGTGCTTACCGAAGGATGATTGCTATGATGACTGTTATGATCCCGTTGATTCTCTTGAAATATCCCTTTTTGATGATGCTTGCTATGCTTGTGGCCAAGATGCCAATATGAATTATGCTCATGGAGATGAACTTGCCGTAGTTCCTTATGTTAAACATGAAATTGTTGCTATTGCACCCACACATGATAGTCCTAATATCTTTTTGAATTCTCCAAACTACACTATATCGGAGAAGTTTGTGCTTATTAAGGATTATATTGATGGGTTGCATTTTACTACTACACATGATGACTTTGTTGAGTATAATATGCATGTGCTTGCTGCTCCTACTTGTAGTTATTTTGAGAGAGGAACTACATCTCCACCTCTCTATGTTTCCAATATGATAAAATTGCAAGAAACTGCTTATACTATGCATTGGCCTTTACTATGTGTGCATGAATTATTCTTTTATGACATGCCGATGCATAGGAAGAGAGTTAGACTTCTTCATTGCTTGATATATGTTTCTTTGTGCTCACTACTAAATGCTAAATCATTGTTAATTAAAATTGGCTTTGATATACCTTGGGATCCGGGTGGATCCATTACTTGAGCACTATATGCCTAGCTTAATGGCTTCAAAGAAAGCGCTTCCAGGGAGACAACCCGGAAGTTTAGAGAGTCATTTATTTCTGTTGAGTGCTTTTATATAGTTTAAAAACAAAAAAATAAAGAGGGGAAACCAAAACTTTTCAAAAAGAGAAGTGAAAGTGAGATAGACGAGCATTGTGAAAGTGGGGGACGTCCTTGAACTTTGTTCATGCCCATGGAAACTTTGTGAATCTTAATTACAGAAAAATTTCAAGAAAAATAATTATCCCCTTGTACAATTCCATTGTATTATAAAAATAATATGCCAAGGTTTGCCTTTAGGATGTTTACAATGCTTGTTGGTTTGTAGTGGAGAACAGAAACTTTGGCTGTAGTGAGCAATTTTACATTTTTTACTGGAACATCAAATGGTTCTGAAACTTCTTGAACTGTCTTTCTATACAAATGTTTTATTTTTACTAATTTTGGTAGAATTTTTCAAGTATCAGAAGTATGGTGAATGTTCAGATTATTACAGACTGTTCTGTTTTAGACAGATTCTGTTTTTTGATGCATAGTTTGCTTGTTTTGATGAAACTATCAATTTATATCAGTGGATTAAGCCATGGAAAATTTATATTACAGTAGCTACAATGCAAAAACAAAATATGAATTGGTTTGCAACAGTACTTAGAGTAGTGATTTGCTTTATTATACTAACGGATCTTACCGAGTTTTCTGTTGAAGTTTCGTCTGGATGAAGTGTTCGATGATCGAGAAGGTCTCGATATGAGGAGAAGGAGGAGAGGCAAGAGCTCAAGCTTGGGGATGCCCAAGGCACCCCAAGTAACTATTCAAGGATACTCAAGCATCTAAGCTTGGGGATGCCCAGAAAGGCATCCCCTCTTTCTTTTATGCACCATGCTGGTATGAGATAGTCCTTGGTTGATTTATAGAATGCCCATTGCACTTCACTTATATTCTTTGAGTATGGCTTTATAGAATGATTCATGTGCTTCACTTATATCATTTGAAGTTTGGATTGCCTGTTTCTCTTCACACAGAAAACCGCCATTTGTAGAATGCTCTTTTGCTTCACTTATATTTTTTAGAGCGTGGGCATATCTTTTGTAGAAAGAATTAAACTCTCTTGCTTCACTTATATATATTTAGAGAGATGACAGGAACTGGTCATTCACATGGTTAGTCATAAAATCCTACATAAACTTGTAGATCACTGAATATGATATGTTTGATTCCTTGCAATAGTTTTGCGATATAAAGAAGGTGATATTAGAGTCATGCTAGTGGGTAGTTGTGGATTGTATAAATACTTGTGCTGAGGTTTGTGATTCCCGAAGCATGCACGTATGGTGAACCGTTATGTGATGAAGTCGGAGCATGATTTATTTTTTGATTGTCATCCTTTGTGTGGAGGTCGGGATCGCGCAATGGTTAACTCCTACCAACCCTTCCCCTAGGAGCATGCGTCTAATACTTGGTTTCGATAGCTTATAAATTTTTGCAATAAGTATGTGAGTTCTTTTTGACTAATGTTGAGTCCATGGATTATACGCACTCTCACCCTTCCATCATTGCTAGCCTCTTCGGTACCGTGCATTGCCCTTTCTCACCTCGAGAGTTGGTGCAAACTACGCCGGTGCATCCAAACCCCGTGATATGATACGCTCTGTCACACATAAGCCTCCTTATATCTTCCTCAAAACAGCCACCATAGCTACCTATCATGGCATTTCCATAGCCATTCCGAGATATATTGCCATGCAACTTCCATCATCATCATATACATGACTTGAGCATTCATTGTCATATTGCTTTGCATGATCGTAAGACAGCTAGCATGATATTTTCATGGCTTGTCTGTTTTTTGATGTCATTGCTACGCTAGATCACTGCACATCCTGGTACACCGCCAGAGGCATTCATATAGAGTCATATATTGTTCTAGATATCGAGTTGTAATATTGAGTTGTAAGTAAATAAAAGTGTGATGATCTTCATTATTAGATCATTGCCCCAGTGAGGAAAGGATGATGGAGGCTATGATTCCCCCACAAGTCGGGATGAGACTCCGGACTTTACAAAAAATAAAAGAGGCCAAAGAATCCCAAATTAAAAAAAGGCCAAGAAGCCCACCAAAAAAATAATAAAATAATAAAATAATAAATGAGTGAAAAAGAGAGAAGGGGCAATGTTACTATCCTTTTACCACACTTGTGCTTCAGAGTAGCACCATGTTCTTCATATAGAGAGTCTCTTGAGTTATCACTTTCATATACTAGTGGGAATTTTCATTATAGAATTTGGCTTGTATATTCCGATGATGGGCTTCCTCAAATGCCCGATGTCGTGGAATTGTCACGGCAGATGTCCTCGTGAAAGGACTTAGTCGCAGGGCCATCGTACGGGTTAACTTAGAGGGGTTAAAGCGGACACAAAGACACGAGAGTTATACTAGTTCGGGCCCTTCGTTGAATTTAAAAGCCTACGTCTAGTTTGTGATGGGATTGATGTGATTTCAGTGACTAGGGAGCAATAGCTTCGCCTAAGCCTCGAATTATCTGTCCCTAAACCGCCGCCGGGTCGTCCCCTTATATACACGGGTTGACGCCCGGCCGGTCTACAGAGTCCCGAGGTCGGCTCATACAAGTGTCCGGCTCGGTCTCTTCTTTCTCTTATCTTACAGCACAAGTTACATGATTAAGGCGGTTTACATTTATGGACCCTAATCCGCCTCTGGGCTTCGGGCCTCATGCCTTCGTGGGCCCTAATTATGGACGAGGGTAAACCGGCCCCTTTAGGGCGGTTTATATTCAGTAGCTATATCCCCAACATTAGCCCCAAAATTGACTTGAACCGGTTCATGTTAATCTTCAACATCTTAGGAAACTCTGAATCTCCCTTCATATTTCGTAAACCGCCATCTGCTTGAACCGCCGTGACGTCATCCTCCGACCACAACAGAACGGGCGCCTTTGACGTCATCCTTAATAAAGAAACCCAAACAGTAAGATTCCCTTCATTTAATACTATCCCGGAAATCGAGGCGATCGCTGCCGTCCGCCGCTTTAACTCCTCGATTCTCGCGCTTGTCAATTACTCCGTTTCTTTATAAATAGACCGGCGGGCCCTTTCTCTTCTTTCTTCTTCCGCTTCTTCTTCCCCGCTGACGCTCCAGCTCGAAGCTTCGCCGCCTCCGACCTTCGAACGCCAGAGATCAGCGCCAGGCCGCTGCATCAACCTGATTGTACCAGAGGCTCTCGGCGCCTCCGCTGTTCTGCGCAGATCGGGTAAGGCCCCTCTTCAAGCCCTAGATCCGCATCCAAGGTTCCTGTTCGTCTCGTAGTTCATAGGCGTTCATCCTAGTTTCCTCATACCTGCTCTCGCCATGGCCGTATTATTCAACCGTAGTATACATCTCTGCAGCCGATCGCCCGCCGTCGCTTTAATTCTTTGTACACCTTTCTTTTGTTCAGACCCTCTTGTTTAGAACGCATTTAACCTTCCCCGCCTTTATAAGGCTTGCATAGGTCGCAGAATTTTTTCTTCTTGAATCTTCGGTAGATCCAAACTACCTCCATTCGCATGTGAAACCTGTTTACATCCACACTTAGCAGATTTTCGATTCTGTCTCTTTGGGCGGTTTGACTTTTGATAGCTAATCCGTCATACTCCATTAGTCCTCAGTTAAACCGGAATTGGAAACTGGCTGCCGAATTGCCAGTTTAACATTGTATAATGTGTCTGAACCGTTAACGGTGAATTGTTTTTCTCCTTTCCTTTCGCAGTTTAGTCTTCCGGAATGGCCAAGCAATTCTCAGCTTGCAATTGGGTCCGGTCCAAGATCACTGAGACGCAACTCAACGGATGCGTCACCACTGGCGCTTTAGCTTCCAAAAATGTCCTCCACTGGCGGGTTAGGATGCGAATGCCCTCCCGATCCGCAAGAAGGAGAAGTAATTGTGTTTATGCAGCACTTAGACGGGGGATTCTTCCCGCCCGGATCAAAATTCTTCCGGGATGTCCTTGCAAGTTTCCAACTCCATCCACAGGATATTGGTCCGAACTCTGTGTCAAATATATGCAATTTCCAAGTTTTATGTGAAGTCTATCTTCAAGAAGAACCATCTGTGGAGCTGTTCCGGGATTTCTTTCACTTGAACCGCCGTACAGAACTTCCGAATGGTCCTAACACGGAGCTGGGCGGCGTTTCAATCCAGAAAAGGAAGGAAGTAGACTTTCCTCACGCCAAACACCATAGCCATCCGAAAGATTGGAACCAAACCTGGTTCTCTTGCCAAATACTGCTCCTAATAACGAGAATCCTTTGCCGGTTACCGCCCTCACCGGCTTAGCAACCATCACCCGTTGCCTTTCACGCTTGATCGCCGCATGAGCGTAAGAATTTTGCGCCTCAAATTATCAAACTCCGGCTCTAATGGCCAATGGCTTAACCGGTGTGGACCTTGTGCGATCTTTGGGTTTCTTGGGGCATCTTGCCATTAAGCCGCCGCCCGGATTGATGCACGAATACACCGGCAGCGCCCAAGACCCTCAAAGACGCCACGAGCTACCAATAATCGAGCTTGAAGTCACAGAGGCGGTGAAGAGGATGCTTGATGAACCGATCTTCGCTCATAGCCAAACCGGGTTGGCCCCATTCTGTGTTGCCAACAAACCGCCTGCGGTAAGGCTCTGCTCACCGCTTTTCTGACATTAATGCCTTATTGATATATATTAATCCTTGTTACCTCTCAGGCTAACAGCTCCTTCTGGAAGCGGACCAAACCGGTCCGGGCTCCGCGTGTAAAGTCCAAGACCACCAAGAAGGCTGGCAAGAGGAAAACCGCCGAGTCTTCTGATCCGCCGGAAGACGAATATTCAGAAGCTGAGGTAAAGCTTGATTTATCTTGTCCCTTTTTATTCTTCCTTTTACTGACAATTGTAACTCCCAGGATGATGCTGAAGCCAGTCATGCCGACCCTGTTGAGGTAATCTTTCTTTCTTCCGAATCCGATCTCGTGTCGGTTAAAAGAATTCGCCGCACAGTCCGGAAAGTGAAAAAATCTCATTCCTGTGCTCATTTGAATCCAAACCTTTCCTTGAAGACACAGCAGGCTGAAGAGCGCCTGCATTTACAAGACAAAGTGGTCAACAAATTACATCGTCCGGTTTACGGATACACCAACCCGAAGCGTCGCCCGTGAGGTGATTTGTTCTCTGAAAAGCGTTATCCTTTGAAAGGTTTCTTCCGTTGTCCTCTCAATCCGTCGACCAATTACCAGGGCCTCTTCCAACTCGTCTGGCGGTTCATCAACCACTCAATCGCCTCCGCTTAAAGTTGCCGCGGGTAAGCACCATACTTACGCCAAGCCAATTCGGTTTATATTTGCGTTGGTCGGTTTATCTTACTCTAATTTTGAACATTGCAGCACCAAGGCTCGCTTGAGTAAAAAGCGAAAACCCTTGATCCAGTCATGCGGATGTTGATCCGGAGAAGATCCCAGAGCAGCATGGCGAAAATCCTGAAGTCGCTAAAAATAGCTCGCCGGGTTGAACCAAGACGACAACGCCGATCCGCTGTAAATTGAGCCGGATGCCCAAGTGGAAACCTCACATCCTGCTCCACCGAGTCCGGCCACAGAGCGGGTCATAATTGTTGAACCACCGAGCCGGAGTATGAAAACACCAAGCCCAAAGAAGACCGCCAATCTGGCCAGCCCGGCCAAAAACGATGACGTTATAGTGACGGGCACTGGCTACACCACCCCTAGCCAACCGGTCGCTTTAGCAAAACACAGCACCAAGGAAGAGTCTACTACCATGAATAAAGAGAAGGGGAAAACTGATCTGTCAACTTATGACAACCTCTCTGCCCAAGAACTTCACTCCGGCTTTCTGAACCGACTCTACACAAGTCGTGACTTCGAAGCCGGTCTGGTAAATCGTATGAAGGAACGCTATGAGGTAAGGAGTTATGCCTCTCTTG
Source organism: Aegilops bicornis (assembly GCA_021605145.1). Taxonomy (NCBI): domain Eukaryota; kingdom Viridiplantae; phylum Streptophyta; class Magnoliopsida; order Poales; family Poaceae; genus Aegilops; species Aegilops bicornis. Next base: position 546,546,524 of record CM038673.1, read on the forward strand.
TACTTTTGCTGTGTAGTAGCCCCCAAGGGTCGGTTCAACTTAGCATAATTAAACCGGCACTTAACTTTGTATAGAACCCATACGCCTTAAACTTCAAAGGTCAGAATTCGCAAGGGCAGTTCAATTTAGCATAGTTAAACCAGGACTTAATTCTTGTATCCCCATAGCAAACTGAGATCAACTAGCCATTAGCCCCCAAGTGCCAAGTTGAATATTTGTATTGAGCTTGGGACTTTATAATGAAACAACTAACATGCTCCATTTGTTATCAGAGTGAGATATACCAGCAAACCGTACAACTCAAGGACCTTCGTGCCAATCTGGAGACTCAACAAGCAGAAACCACCAAGGCCAAGGATGAATTGAAAACCGCCTTGGCCACTATGGAACAGCTCAAGGAGTGGTATAAATCCGAGCAGGCCAATTGGGACATCGAGAAGGCCGGTTTGAAAAAACGGGCGGAAGATGCTGAAACGGCTCTTAAACTGGTGACAGAAGAGCTTACCAGACTAAAGCGCCAGATTAACGCCATGACCTCTGCCATCTTTGGTAAGAGATTTTGCACCGATTACCACTGCTTTTGATATTTCCGCCGGTTTAACTCGAGCTGTTTGAAACCGCACAGGAAGCGTATTGCTCATCCGGGCTCGATGTGCGGAAGAAGCTCAAGGCCGCTTACATTAATCGATTGAGCAGCTGTATAACGGCGCCAAATGAGTCATATGTGCCACATCGTACGACAACACAGCTCCGTCCTTGATCAAAGATACACTGGACCGGCTATCCATGATTCCGGCACAGCTCGAAGAGTTGAAACGATCCGCGGCCCGGGCTGGCACTTTGCTGGCTCTAACTCGCGCCAAGGCGTGGATAGCGGACCTTGATCCGGCTGACATAGCCAAGGGTTTCCCCGGCTCAAGAGAACGGCGAAGCCTTTCATAATGACGCCTCAAACGAATAACAAAGGAGATGCGTCACCGGCGAGTCAACTGGCAGCAGAAGCCAACCTGGCGGTTCACTGCTCTTTTTATGATGCGAACAACAAGCCGGTGGAGTTTGTCATTCCAGAAGTGCAGAGCCTTGTTCCTCCAATCCGTAAGCACACTTATGCCCCTGACATTGATCCGGCTGAGCTTATAAGTGAAGAGGCTGTCTTTCAGGCCTTAAACCGGATTGACTGGTCTACCAATGACTTCCGGCCTTTGGGTGATGAAGAGGAAGAAGTTGAACCGACGCCAGACGCCCCCTCTTCCTCACGTCAACCCGGCGAGGAAGCTTAATCCGTCAAGCCGGGTGATGCATCAGAAGCTGCTAGTCATAACGCCATGCGAAATACCGGGCCTTGGAAGGCTTTGTAATAGAATAACCAGCACTTTGTTTTTTAACATGCCTTTATGCCCTCAGTCTGTAACCTTCGCGCGGAGGTGCTGATACTTTGGATTGAAGAATTGAAACCTTCAATTTATTTTGCCTGCAATCACAAATTCTTAAACTGCCATGGCGGCTTGTGTCGCCAAATGCTTGTGACGCTTATATACTTATATAAGAAAATATTGATGTATATGATCAAAACTTTGTGATACAAAAATACCTGACAGCGACGGGCATGCATAATGATGAGCAAACCCTTGAAGCGGAGGTTGCATAAACCATTACCGTCCAAGGAGACAACAGCTCCTAGCTTTAGAATGCCGGTTTACCAGGTAAACCATGTCGGGTCATGTTAAGCCCCCTGTTACTCCATAATGGGATGTTTAACAGGAAAAAAAACCGGAAAAGTTATCACCGGATTAAACAATAAACCAAATTCCGTCAATGGACTGGTTGAACCGATTTAAATGACAGTTATAAGAGCAATAGAGGAGCATAGGCAATGATAAAAATGTTTGCCAAAAGAGGCTTTATCGAGCCGATCAGATGGCGTTACCATGGTCGGACACGACCAAGCTCCCAATAAGGTGTAGCCATGGTTCAAGTCAGCCAGGTCCCCAACCGAAACCGTGGCATTATGCCGATCAAGTGGCGTGGCAATGGTTCGGGTTCGACCAAGCCCCCAAGTGACTCTATGACCTTAGGCCGACCAAGAGGCGTGACTGGTTAAGATGTGACCATGTCCCCAAGTGATCTGGTGGCTTTCTCCCATCAAAAGGTGTTGCATTGGTTCGGACACGACCAAGCCCCCAGATGACATAAAAAAACTTCTGAAAAGCAGGATCAAGGGATAAACCGGAGGCTGCTTTGAGACAACAACTCCATGTACCCAAACCGGATTTTTATAGAACGGATACCCCGCTTTAGTCGAGGCTCCAGTTTATTGCTTTTATTCATAATATATACATTGTCATAATATGTACATAAGTAGAGCCGATGGTTCAGGTATAATAAGGCCGAAGATGAGCTATGTTCCATGGCCTGTTGGTCTCCTCTTCTGACGTGCGTGAGTCTTTACGCTCTCGAACATCAATCAGATAGTATGACCCGTTGTGCAGATTCTTGCTGACCACAAAAGGCCCTTCCCAAGGTGGGGATAGCTTGTGCATATCCGTCTGGTCTTGAATGAGCCGAAGTACCAAGTCTCCTTCCTGAAAGGTTCTGGTTACGACCCGCCGTTGTGATACCGACGAAGATCCTGCCGGTAAATCGCCGAACGAGCAGCCGCCATATCTCGCTCTTCATCCGATCGATCCAAAGCGTCCTGCCGTGCAGCCTCGTTATCTGCCTCAACATAGGCTGCCACGCGAGGTGAGTCATGACGGATATCGCTGGGAAGGACCGCCTCCGCTCCATAGACCATAAAGAACGGTGTGTATCCAGTGGATCATTTAGGGGTAGTATTTATACTCCATATCACAGATGGTAGCTCTTCTACCCAACAGCCCGGCGTCCTCTGTAAAGGGACCATAAGCCGGGGTTTGATACCTCTCAAGATCTCCTGATTAGCCTGCTCGCTTGACCATTGGACTGCGGGTGGGCCATTGAAGAAACGCTGCCAGGATGTGCTCACGCTCACAAAACTCCTTCATGGCAACCTTGGACAAATTGGTGCCATTATCCGTGATGATACCGTGTGGAAATCCAAACCGGAAGATCACCCTTTTATGAATCGAACCGCCGTGGCCGCATCACACTTGCTAACAGGCTCGCTCGACCCACTTTGTAAATTTGTCAACTGCTACCAGCAAGTGTGTTTTTCTTGTCCTTGGACCTTTTAAAAGGCCCCACCATGTCCAAATTTTAAGTCGCAAACGGCCAAGTAATTGGAATCATCCTCAATTCCTGGGCCGGTATGTGAGCACGTCTAGAAAACTTCTGGCAACCATCACATCGCCTGACCAGATCCTCCGCATCAGCATGGGCAGTCAACCAATAAAAACCATGGCGGAACGCTTTGGCAACCAAGGATTTTGAACCGGCGTGGTGACCACAGTCCCCTTCATGGATCTCACGCAATATCTCACAGCCTTCCTCAGGGGACACACAACGCTGAAACGCCCCTGACACACTGCAATGATGCAACTCGCCATTAACAATGGTCATAGACTTAGACCGCCGAACTACCTGTCGGGCCAACGTCTCATCTTCTGGTAACTCGCCCCGGGTCATGTATGCCAAATAAGGGAGCGTCCAATCCGGAATGACATGCAAGGCTGCCACCAACTGAGCCTCCGGATCAGGAATAGCCAAATCTACTTCATCAGAAGCTCGATCGACGGATTGTGCAAGACATCAAGGAAGACATTGGGCGGGACCGGTTTATGCGTTGAGAGCCCAAATGGCTTAAAGCATCCGCCGCCTGCTTCTTCCGACGATCCACATGGTCCACCTGATATCCTTTAAAGTGACTCGCAACAATATCCACCTCCCGACGATATGCGGCCATGAGTGGATCTTTGGAATCCCAAGTATCTGATACTTGCTGGGCCACCAAGTCCGAGTCACCAAAGCACTTAAGCCGGCTTAGATTCATCTCCTTAGCCATCCGGAGACCATGGAGCAAAGCTTCATACTCAGCTGCATTGTTAGTCCAAGGGAACATTAAGCGGAGGACGTAATAAAACTTTTCACCTCGTGGGGAAGTCAACACAACTCCAGCCCCGAGCCTCCAATTGCTCGGACCCGTCAAAGTGGATGGTCCAATAGGTATGATCCGCTTTTCTTCAGCGCTTGCAACTCCGTCCAATCATTAATGAAATCCACAAGTGCTCGATTTTACCGCCGTCCGAGGTACATACCGTAAACCGTATGGCCCCAAGCTCTATGGCCCACTTAGCAATCCGCCAGCTTGCTTCTGGTTCAGTATGATATCGCCTAAGGAGCTGAATCGACCACCGTGATGGGATGCCCTTGAAAATATTGCTTCAGCTTCCGACTTGCCATAAAAACTCCATATACCAGCTTCGCCAATGCGGATATCTCTCGCTTAGACTCAATGAGCACCTCGCTGATGTAATAAACCGGCCGTTGAACCGGATACTCCTTCCCTGCCTCCTTCCGCTCTACCACAATGGCTACGCTAACTGCCCTGGCATTAGCAGCAACATATAGTAGAAGCGGCTCTTTGTCAATGGGAGCGGCGAGAACAGGCGGGTGATAAACCGGCTTAACGCGGCAATCCGACCTGCCAAACGCTGGACATCATTGATGCACTTTGGCTTAGCCAAGGAGGTGATAGCCGTAATTTTCTCCGGATTAGCTTCAATCCCCCTGTTGGACACAAGAAAACCCAATAACTTGCCTGCCGGAACACCGAATACACATTTGGCCGGGTTAAGCATCATCTTGTACACCCGCAAGTTGTCAAAAGTTTCTTTTAGATCCTGAATCAACGTCTCCTTCTTCCTTGACTTCACCGATCTGTTTGTGCAAGCAATTCTGTACGCAACGCTGATAAGTTGCTTGGGCGCTCTTGAGCCCAAAAGGCATAGATACATAGCAGAAGGCTCCAAAAGGAGTGATAAACGCCGTCTTCTCCTGGTCCTTAACCGCCATCTTAATCGATGATATCCGAATTACGCATCCAAAAAGCTCAACGCTCACAACCCGCCGTAGCATCAATAATCTGATCAATGCGGGAGGGCGAAAGGATCTCGCCGGACAAGCCTTGTTAAGATCTGTGTAATCCACACATGCGCCAAGTGCCATTCTTCTTAAGGACCAACACCGGATTAGCAAGCCACTCGATGGAAAACTTCAACGATAAACCCCGCCGCTAAGAGCCCGGCAACCTCCTCTCCAATGGCCTTGCGCCTTTCCTCGTTAAACCGGGCGAAGAAACTGCTTTACCGGTCTGTACTTGGGATCAACATTAAGAGTGTGCTCGGCCGAGTTCCCTCGGTACACCTGGCATGTCAGAAGGCTTCCATGCAAAAATGTCCCGATTCTCACGAACGAACTCGATGAGCGCGCTTTCCTATTTAGGATCCAAGTTAGCACCGATGGTGAACTGCTTGGACGTATCGCCGGGCACAAAATCAACAAGTTTAGTCTCAGCCGATTTAAACTTCAAATCCGGATCGTGCTCGTAGTTGGCTTCTTCAACGGGTCATATCCGCCGGATCAACATTGTCTTTATAATACTTTAGCTCTTCGCTGGCACAAACCGACTCACAGAAGCCGCATCACCTTCCTCGCGACTCCAAAGCGATCCTGCGGCTCCCATGAACCGTTATCGTCCCTTTGTGACCCGGCATTTTAGCTGCAAATAGACATAACAAGGCCGTGCCATAAACTTAGCATAAGCCAGCCGCCCAAATAGGGCGTGGTAAGGGCTCTGAATTTTCACCACTTCAAACGTCAACGTTTCCGATCTGGAGTCATGTTCATCCCCAAAGGCCACCTCCAGAGCTATCTTACCGACCGGGTATGATGACTTGCCAGGCACCACACCGTGAAACACCATGCTGGACGGCCTGAGATGCTTATCCGTTAACCCCATACGTCGGAAGGTCTCGTAGTACGTGATGTTGATGCTGCTCCCTCCATCCATAAGCACCTTGGTAAACTTGTATCCTCCCACCGAGGTGCCACCACTAGGTTAGCTGACCCGGATTGTAAACCCGGGAGGATGATCCTCTGCTTCCATACAATAGGCTGCTCGACCAGCGTAGGTAATGCGGTGCGGCCGGTTCAACAACATTGATCGCCCGCTTCAAGTTTTCGGTCTCGCTTGTCCAAGCTGGTGGTAAAGACATGGTATCGCCCACTGCTCAACCGCTTCGGATTACTTTGATAACCCGATCGCTGCTGTTGTTGATTGTAACCACCTTGGTTACGATTGTTACGATTGCTCGATTGTTACGCCCGCTCGGATTACCACCGAACCTCGGGCCGGAATTTCCTCCATCAGAACCCGGGCGGACCACGAACCGCCGGCCCTTGATCATACCGGAAAGCATTAGAACTTTTGAACTCCTGCATAATGTAACAATCCTTCCAGAGGTGGTTTCTTTGGTGCCTCCTTCGTCCCATGCTTGGACAGGTTTATTCAATAGATAATTCAAACGATCCGGATTGTGATTTGGCGCACCGCCCCGGTTTGATTGCTTACCCTTGCGCCGTTGACCCTTGTCCTGTGCGTTGGTGTTGGCTACGAAGCCCATGTTACCATTTGCCTTACGCTTGTTTCCTCCATTACCTGCCGATCGATGCTGCTGGCCTCCGGAGTTCGTTCTGTTTTCCCTTCCCTATTTCGTCATCCTCCTCAGACTCGGGATCCTTGGTACTATCAGAATCAGCATACTTTACTAAAACGCCCATGAGAGTGCCCATGTCATTGCAAAAATGCTTCATGCGACCCAGCTTCAACTTTAACGGTTTGAACCGGCAGTTGCCTTCTAGGGTTAAGATCGCGAATCAGGTTGATCCGGTCTGAAGAATGTAAAACTTCCAAACGCCGGGCGCACCCAATGGGTTGTGGATTCTCCCTCCGCTGGACACAAGCCGCCAAATCCACCACAGACATGGGCTGTTTACAGGTGTCTTTGAAATTTTGAATGAACCGGGTCATGGCGGGTCCATGAACTGATGGAGTTAGGCGGCAAGTTCTTCAACCAAATGCACGGGCCGTACCTTCTAACATCATGGTGAAATACTTCGCACACGCAGCTTCATCCACATCCAGCATCTCCATGGCCATCTCATAGCTTTCTATCCACGCTCGGAGCCAAATCGGCGGTATAATTGGGCACCTTGCGTGGCCTTTTGAAGTCCTTGGGCAACCGCACGTTGCGTAATGCGGGGACGAGGAAAGGCACCCCCAAGAGCCTGACGTGACCCCAGTGTTCAAGATGGTCGGTCGAACCGGGCGCGAGCTGATGATCCTCATGTTGTGCCGCTTCTTTCGGCCTCCCTACGTGCCTGGCCCGGTCCACCACCACTTGAGCGTTTTGAAGCCACCCGCGGGTTGTTGCCAGGCGGACTGGCCAGCGCATTGCTTGATACGGCCGGTTCGGTTCGCTGCGTGGCTATAACTCCGGCTTGGGCGGGGTGGAGTGGATCCGATCCCGACCGTATGAATACGCTTCTGCTGAGCTGTGGCCGCCCCGAGGAGCTCTTTGCCCGGCGTGTTTCTACCGCTGCGGTGAATCACCTTCGATTGGAATCGCCTCCAACCGTGCCGCAGCCGCAACAAGGTTATCCATCGGGTTGGAGTAGTGACCCGGAGGTGTCTGCACAGCCTGGGGCGCGCCGGCATGATGGCGAGGCAGATCTATCAAACGGGGCTGAATCGGCGCGCCCGTCCCAGGTGCTTCCGGCCGGTTCACCAACGGCGGCGGATTACTGGTCCCTGCCCCTGGGGTATTGAAGAGGTATCTTCCCTCGAAAACCGAAGGCAAACGGGATCTGTACTTTCTTTTTATGACTTCATGTGACGCGCTCTGATCCAGCATAAGCCTATAAGCCTGCGCATCCAAAGCGGCCCGTTCCGCCGCCATCCTCACGTCCGCGGCTGCCATATCCGCTTTAGCCTTAGTGATTTGTTCCTTCACCTTTGCAATCTCCGCGTTGTGCAGGTCTTGATCCGCCGGATTAGCCTCTGCCATGAGCACAGCCAATGCGTCGAATAGCTCTGATAAAACTTGAGCCGGCGGGCGCACAGGGCCTCCTTCGGCTGCCATCATCATGCTGAACCGGCGACCATGGGCGCCATGGTCGAAGAGTGAAGCATCGCTTGTGTACCGCCATGAAGATTCCAACCGGTTGGGCAGATCAAAGGGTCCGGAATACTCACCGTCGGAACAGCCCGATCGGCCATCTTGGTACCGGTACAGAGACTCGGTTTCTCCGGTCGACGACTTCGTCATCGAGTAGACAACGGTTTCACGCCAGATCTTGATCCGCCCTCACGGTCTCCTCCGTGGATGACTCCCATGAAAGCATCGCTTGACAGCCGGCTTAGCAGGCAGGATTCTTCTTCGCCACCGAGCTGAGCCTCGACGAGGTCGGTGCAGATGTCCGCCCAGCCCCTGCTCACCCGATCTTGCCGATGAACACGTGTATGCCACCAAAGGGGACCCGGTACCAGACTCAATCGAGCCGGCCGGGGCCCCGATGCGCATCATCGATGTAGAGCTTGTCATGACGACTCTTAGTCATCCGCCCACAAAGATAGCCTTCGAGTCCTTCGAACTTGCCCTCTAAGATCATCAAACCATCATGCGATAGCCCCACGGTGGGCGCCAACTGTCGTGGAATTGTCACGACAGATGTCCTCGTGAAAGGACTTAGTCGCAGGGCCATCGTACGGGTTAACTTAGAGGGGTTAAAGCGGACACAAAGACACGAGAGTTATACTAGTTCGGCCCCTTCGATGAAGGTAAAAGCCTACGTCTAGTTTGTGATGGGATTGATGTGATTTCGGCGACTAGGGAGCAATAGCTTCGCCTAAGCCTCGAATTGTCTGTCCCTAAACCGCCGCCGGGTCGTCCCCTTATATACACGGGTTGACGCCCGGCCGGTCTACAGAGTCCCGAGGCCGGCTCATACAAGTGTCCGGCTCGGTCTCTTCTTTCTCTTATCTTACAACACAAGTTACATGATTAAGGCGGTTTACATTTATGGACCCTAATCCGCCTCTGGGCTTCGGGCCTCATGCCTTCGTGGGCCCTAACTATGGACGAGGGTAAACCGGCCCCTTCAGGGCGGTTTATATTCAGTAGCTATATCCCCAACACCCGAGGTCTTCATGAGCAAGCAAGTTGGATGCACACCCACTTAGTTTTCAGTTTGAGCATTCATACACTTATTGCTCTAGTGCATCTGTTGCATGGCAATCCCTACTCCTCACATTGACATCAATTGATTGGCATCTCCATAGCCCATTGATTAGCCGCGTCGGTGTGGGACTTTCTTCCTTTTTGTCTTTTCCACAAAACCTCCACCATCATATTCTATTCCACCTATAGTGCTATATCCATGGCTCACACTCATGTATTGCGTGAAAGTTGAAAAAGTTTGAGAATACTAAAGTATGAAACAATTGCTTGGCTGAAACCGGGGTTGTAAATGATTTGAATACTTTGTGTGGTGAAGATGGAGCATAGCCAGACTATATGATTTTGTAGGGATAACTTTCTTTGGCCATGTTATTTTGAAAAGACACGATTGCTTTATTAGTAGGCTTGAAATGTTATTGTTTTTATGTCAAATGATAGACTATTGCTTTGAATCACTCGTGTCTTAATATTCATGCCATGATTAGATACATGATCAAGATTATGCTGGGTAGCATTCCACATCAAAAATTATCTTTTTTATCATTTACCTACTCGAGGACGAGCAAGAATTAAGCTTGGGGATGCTGATACGTCTCCGTCGTATCTATAATTTTTTATTGTTCTATGCCAATATTATACAACTTTCATATACTTTTGGAAACTTTTTATACTATTTTTGGGACTAACATATTGATCTAGTGCCCAGTGCCAGTTCCTGTTTGTTGCATGTTTTATGTTTCGCAGAAACCCCGTATCAAACGGAATCCAAACGGGACAAAAACGGACGGAGATATTTTTGGAGTATTTAGAAAATAGGGGTGAAGGAATCAACGCGAGACGATGCCCGAGGGGGGCACGAGGCAGGGGGCGTGCCCCACCCCCCTGGGCGCACCCCTGACCCTCGTGGGCCCCCCGTAAGGCGGTTGCTGCTCTTCTTTGGCCACAAGAAAGCTAATTTTTGGAGAAAAATCTGGACGAAGGTTTCAATCCAATCGGAGTTACGGATCTCCATATATATACGAAACGGTGAAAGGGCAGAAGAGAGGAGCGCAGAAACAGAGAGAGGCAGAGAGACAGATCCAATCTCGGAGGGGCTCACGCCCCTCCCATGCCATGGAGGCCAAGGACTAGAGGTGAAACCCTTCTCCCACCTAGGGAGGAGGTCAAGGAAGAAGAAGAAGAAGAAGAAGAAGAAGGGGCCCCCTCTCCCCCTCTCTTCGGTGGCGCCGAAATGCTACCGTAGCCACCATCATCATCACCGCGATCTTCACCACCACCTCCGCCATCTTCACCAACATCTCCATCACCTTCCCCCTCTATCTACAGCGGTCCACTCTCCCGCAACCCGATGTACCCTCTACTTGAACATGGTGCTTTATGCTTCATATTTTTATCCAATGATGTGTTGCCATCCTAAGATGTCTGAGTAGATTTTCGTTGTCCTATCGGTGGTTGATGAATTGCTATGATTGATTTAATTTGCTTGTGGTTATGTTGTTGTTCTTTGGTGCCCATCATATGAGCGCGCGCGTGGATCACACCATAGGGTTAGTTGTATGTTGGTAGGACTATGTATTGGAGGGCAAGAGTGACAGAAGCTTCTACCTAGCATATAAATTGATGCATACGGGATTGAAGGGGGACCAATATATCTTAATGCTATGGTTGGGTTTTACCTTAATGAACATTAGTAGTTGCGGATGCTTGCTAATATTTCCAATCATAAGTGCATAGAATTCCAAGTCAGGGATGACATGCTAGCAGTGGCCTCTCCCACATAAAACTTGCTATCGGTCTAGTAAAGTAGACAATTGCTTAGGGACAATTTCGCAACTCCTACCATCACTTTTCCACACTCGCTATGCTAAATTTATTATGTATTCATCTAAACAGACCCTAATTTTTATTTACGTGCTCTTTATTATCTTGCAAACCTATCCAAAAACACCTACAAAGTACTTCTAGTTTCATACTTGTTCTAGGTAAAGCGAACGTTAAGCGTGCATAGAGTTGTATCTGTGGTCGATAGTGTAAGTGCATCTAGTGCCCCTTAGTGATTTTGGTGTATTGAAAACTTATAGGTTAAGGGACTAATGTGTTTATGAGTGTACACAGGTCTATAAGTCTATGAGGAGTTTGATATTTACAGAGAAAGTCGACCCTAAAAATGAAGTTCTTCGATGAAGACTTTGATATTACGAAGACTTTCTCAAGACTTTGAAAGTGAAGAAATTGGTGTGACCTTGAAGACTTGGTATTCATTTGAGGAACATGAAGCGTGAAGACTTTTGTTTTCGTAGTTTCGCTTTTATCTTTCTTGAGTCATAGGAAACACCGTCGTTAAAGGGGGTCGAGGAAATACTAAGGAAAAATTTCCATGTGATGCTCAACTCAAAATCCTTCACCTACCAATCCCTTCGAGTGAAGCCATTGAATCTCATACAGTTCAGTCAATTTCTTCAAAGGATGAGATGAAGTTCTTCTGGTCGCTGAGGAATTTGTTCTGACTGAGGAGTTAGGAATTTGCCAGTGCGAATTGCCTACACAGTGAGGAACATGATAGCCCTGAGGAATTTGAGAGTCAAATTTCCGACCGTTGATGTGTTGCGCGCCAGCTGTCCCAAAATATCTTATCCACCTAACGGTCATATCATTGAAGGGCATTTATGTCTTATCATGTCGGGCTGCTCCCTAGGCTATAAATAGCCGCTCCCTACAACCACTAGCTGGTTGGCTGCCCGAGAGAACTTGACACTTGTCATTTGAGAGCAACCCATCCTCCGAGGACTTTGAGCGAAAATCATCGAGTGAGGAAAACCCAAAAACCAAACCCCTACAAACCCAAAGTGATTGAGCATCATCAAGAGATTGATCCTGCGTGGATCCGACGCTTGTTACCTTTGAAGATTATGCTTCTTCCGGATGGTTAGGCGTCATGGTCTAGAGCATCCAAGAGGAATTGTGGATCGCCGAGTGACCGAAGTCTGTGAAGGTTTGGAAGTCGCTCAAGACTTACCATGAGTGATTGGACGAGGTCTGTGTGACCTTAGTTCAAGGAGAATACGGTGAGGACTTGGTGTCTGAGCTACGTGCTTTCGGCCGACCGGGTGTCCGGACTGTGTGTCCTCGAGTTTAAATACTCGGCCGCTCTAACCAGACGCATAACCGAGACAAAGATTGGAACTGGTCTACCAAATCACTGTCTTCACCAACCTAACTGGTTCTATTTCCTCAACTCTTTCATTTCCTCATTACTGTGTTGAGTGTTCGTTCATGTCTGTGTTTGAAGACTTTGACTGAAGACTTTCTCAAGTTCCTCAGTTCAATTCTTTAGTCTGTTTGTCTTCATCTTGTGATATCCTGTGTTTACGCTTTCTGTACTCTTTGATTGTCTTCATTTCATCATGATGACCATGCCCGCATTCTCTTATGCTTACTTCTGAGTACTTATTCCGCTGCAAGTAGTTCTTCACTTAGGAATTTCCTCACCGGAAAATTCCTCATTGAAGAATTCATGAAAATCGCCTATTCACCCCCCCCCCTCTAGTCGATATAACGCACTTTCAATTGGTATCAGAGCGAGGTACTCCCTTGTTCTGTGTGATTTTGGTTTAACCACCTGGAGTTTTAGTTATGTCGACCACAAGTATGAAGAAAGTGACATGCCCTATCTTTGACGGTCATGATTATCCCAAGTGGAAGGCCATGATGAGGAAGCGCCTCATGGCAATGGACAGCGAGCTGTGGACCGTCAATCGAAATTGGTCTTCTTGATCGTGCAAGTCGGCGAACGCAGATGATATTCGCAAGTACACTCGACTTGACATCATGGCGAAGGACATCATACATTCCTCGCCTATCCAGAGATGAATTCAAGCGCATTATGCATCTTTGCAATGCGAAGCTTATCCGGGACCGAATCTACGATGTCTATGAAGGTCATCGAACCCGTCATGATCCTTGGTTTGAGGACTTCAAGGAATCTCTCAAAACGATGACTTTCGAACCAGAATCATCATCTTGACATCATGTCTCATGGCAAAGGGTTACAAGGTAACGAATGTTCCTCATCCGAGTATAGTGACGATGAATCGATGATGATGGATCCGATGATGATATTGAACCTAGCTATACCAAGCTTGTTTGTATTGCCACCAAACAACAACATGCCTTGGAAAAGGTTCAAAACATGTTAGGTAAAAGTGATGATATGTTAGGTGAAGAAATGGATCGCACTAAGGCCCGTTGAAAATCTTCAGAGACTTGATCTAGGTTTGACAGCCTTCAAGGTCATCATAACACTCTCTTATCTGATCATGAGAAACTCTCTTATGAATTTCTTCAAAGAAAGCAAGATCTTGAGAAGCTAAGAGTGAGTTATGAAGATCTTCAGAAGGAGCGATTCATTACTTGCTCAACAAATCAGCGCTTCTCAGGAAGAATTTTTTCCTCCATGCTTAAAGTGCATTGAACGTGAATCTGCTTAATTCTTCACTGAATGTTCAAATGCTTCAACTGTTACAAATTCTTCACCTGCTCTGCTATCACTAATTCCTCATCCGAGGACATTGCTAGTATCCTTTGACGATGCAGGGCTGAAGGAATTGTACATGACATGCATGTACAAAAGCCTCAAAGGGCATCAGACTCTTTGTGATGTGCTTAAAAAGAAGATCCTCAACAGGAATCCTAGGAAAGAGGGTATTGCCTTTGAGAGGAAACTCAATGCTGATGGAACATATTGGAATCCTGAGCAGTACCCAAAAACCTCATGGGTTGCTACAAAGGGACCTCCAGTTGATCCATCTAACTTATCTGGCTTTACATGTGAATCCCTTCATTCTCCTGATGAGTTATTTGACTCCAACTATAAACTGTTCAAAAATCAGAATGGTGAAGTATTTGCTAGATATGTTGGCACTAACTGCAGGAACGGTTCTCCTATGAAGAAAATATGGGTTCCCAAGAAGTGTCTTGAAAGTCTACAGGTGAATGTCCTCATGACACCACCTGTGAAGAATAGGAACCCCAGATCAAACTCTTCATATGGACCAAATTCTTCATATGGATCCAAGTCCCGACACGGACCAAATTCCTCACGTGGATCAAATTCCTCAAAAGAATCAAAGTCCTCATATGATTATCATCGTGCTAACAACTCTGTTTCGCAGGTAGAGCTAAGGGCTATGAATATGTGCATTATTCTTCAAACCAATATGTTCATAAGTCCTCGAAGAATTTCTCTCGCTTATTCATATGCTTACCCTAACCCCTCTTATGTGAAATGAAATGGATTGGCCTCTATGCCACCATTCTCATATGGAGCTCAGAGAGTGATGAACTCTTTGCCACCCCTTCAGATGTGGGTGGTGAAGAAAAGGAACTAATCTCTTCATAGGTCAGGTCTCGGGCGTGCTTTAACATCTGAAGAATTTCTTTGGGGGCTGACAAAAATGCTCGAAAGGACGCAGGCTAATCATGAAGAAATGAACTTTCATTTCACACGTCCTCATACCGCTTATACATTATATCGCTCGATGAAATTGATATCATATTCTTCACTGATGAAGTATATGAGATCGTAAGTTGCACTAATTCATCTGCAGGATGATCAACCCAAAGCCAATTAGTGGGTTCTCGATAGTGGATGTACAAATCACATGACTGGTGACAAGAATCTATTGATGGATGCTCCCTTATCACCGTCACATCTGAAGCATATCATCTTTGCTGACAAAGGCAAAAGTCAGGTATTGGGTCTTGGTAAGGTTGCGATCTCTAAGGACATACACATGGACAAAGTCATGCTTGTTGAGTCCTTAGGATAAAACCTCATGTCAGTCTCAATGCTTTGTGATCTTGATATGGTTGTTGTCTTTGGCAAGTATCGTTCTGTTGTGATCATGGAAGCTGACAATTCCAAAGTCTTCGAAGGCTTTAGGGGAGGGGAATTGTATATTGTTGATTTCTCTACAGTACCACAACCAGCCGTGTGTCTACTTGCAAAAGCTTCAGAAGGCTGGCTATGGCATCGACGACTTGGTCACGCAGGCATGAGGAATTTGCACACGCTTGTGTGGAGCCTGTGAAGCTAGAAAAATGACCAAGGCCAAGCATCCAGCGAAGACTATCATGACCACTACTCGTCCATTCGAATTGCTTCACATGGACCTCTTTGGTCCTAATCATTACTCAGTAGTCACTAATGATGCATCTCTATATGGCTTTGTTATTGTTGATGATTACTCTCGTTACACATGGGTACACATTGTTACTTACAAACTTGAAGTGCAGGAAGTCTTCAAACGATTTTCCTCGAGGGCTTCAACCAACTTTGGTGTGAA
Organism: Aegilops bicornis; assembly: GCA_021605145.1. NCBI lineage: Eukaryota > Viridiplantae > Streptophyta > Magnoliopsida > Poales > Poaceae > Aegilops > Aegilops bicornis. The sequence continues at coordinate 546,562,083 of CM038673.1, forward strand.
GATCAGGCACATCAGAGTGACAATGGAACTGAGTTCAAGAATTCGGTCTTGATGACTATCTTGATGAACTTGGTATTACTCATGAGTTATCTGCTCCCTATACTCCTCAAAGAAATGGCGTCGTGGAGCGCAAGAACAGAACTCTTGTTGAGATGGCTCACACTACGCTTGATGAATACAAAACGCCTCGTCGTTTTTGGATTGATGCAATTGATACCGCGTGCCACATCATCAACAGAGTATATCTTCACAAATTCTTCAAGAAGACTGCCTATGAACTCCTCACTGACAAGAAACCCAATGTGAGTTATTTCAAAGTCTTCAGTGCTAAATGTTGGATTAGAGATCCTTATCACAATTCTAAATTTGCACCGAAAGCACATGAGGGTTTTATGCTTGGTTACGGAAGGACTCAAGACACCTCTGAGTCTTCAACAATGTTCTTTATAAGATTGTTGAAACTGTAGATGTCTTGATTCGATGAAACTAATGGCTTGCAAAGAGAGCACCTGCCTTATGTGATAGATGAACCAACACCGGGAGTCTATCCAATTCAAGGCATCGAGGATGTCATTCCTCTTGAAGAATCTCTTTGAAGAATTCATTCCGGAACGCCAAGAACGTCGAGTGATGCACCGAGGATAATCTCAAGAAAATGGTCTTTGAAGAAAATGCCGATCAAATTCCTCGACGACAACCAGCTCATCCTCGCGTTGCAAAAGAAGTGCAAGTTGACAAGATCATCGATGACATTGAAGCACCAGGTCCTCTCACACGCTCAAAAGCTTCACATTTATCTAACTTTTGTGGGCACTATGCTTTTGTCTCTATCACAGAGCCCACTAAGGTGGATGAAGCATTGGAGCCCGAGTGGATTCGTGCAATGCAAGAAGAATTACATCAGTTCGAGCTCAACAATGTCCTGAACTGGTCAAACATCCAAATCCTCGCAAGCATAATATCATTGGCACAAAGTGGATCTACCGCAACAAGCAAGATGGAAACGGCCTTGTGGTGAGGAATAAGGCACGACTTGTAGCTCAAGGCTACACACAGGTTGAAGGAATTGATTTCGATGAAACTTTTGCACCTGTTGCTAGACTTGAGGCTATTCGCATATTACTTGCTTATGCTAACCATCATAATATCACTTTGTATCAAATGGACTCAATGGTAAGCTTGAGGAAGAAGTATATGTTGCTCAACCCCCAGGTTTTGAAGATCCAAAGAATCCCGACAAAGTCTTCAGACTCAACAAGGTCCTCTATGGCCTCAAACAGGCCCCACGGGCGTGGTATGATACATTGAAGGAATTCTTCGTGAAGAATGGCTTCACACTCGGTTCACTCGACCCTACTCTCTTTACTAAATCATATGATGGTGAAATGTTTGTGTGCCAAATATATGTTGATGATATTATCTTTGGCTGTACTGACCAACGTTATAGTGATGAATTTGCCTATATGATGAGTGAAGAATATCAAATGTCTATGATGGGAGAATTGAAATTCTTCTTAGTTCTTCAAATTCGTCAACAACACAATGGCATATTCATATCTTAGGAGAAATACCTCAAAGATGTTCTGAAGAAATTCGGCATGCAAGATTGCAAAGGCATCAAAATTCCTATGCCCACAAATGGCCATCTATGCAATCGATGAAAATGGTATCGACTTGATCACAAGGTATACCGCTCCATGATTGGTTCTCTATTGTACTTATGTGCATCTAGGCCAGATATAATGCTTAGTGTTTGCATGTGTGCCCGATTTCAAGCTACACCGAAGGAATCACACCATAAGGCTGTGAAGCATATTCTTCGATATCTAGCTCACACACCAACACTAGGATTATGGTACCCCAAGGGCTCTACGTTTGATCTCATCGGATATTCTGACTCTGACTATGCTGGTGATCGTGTGGACCGCAAGTCAACATCTGGTACTTGTCATTTCCTCGGACGATCTTTGGTCTGTTGGTCCTCGAAGAAACAGAACTGCGTATCACTGTCTACTGCGGAAGATGAGTACATTGCTGCTGGCTCTTGTTGTGCTCAATTGCTGTGGATGAAGCAAACTCTCAAGGACTACGGCATCAACGTGAAGAATGTGCCTCTCTACTCTGACAATGAGAGTGCCATCAAGATTGCTCACAACCCAATTCAGCACTCGAAGACAAAGCACATTCAGATTCGTCATCATTTTCTTCGTGATCATGTGTTGAAGGGCTTACATCTCCATCGAGCATGTGCGCATCAAGAACAGCTAGCCGATATCTTCACAAAGCCCTTGGATGAGAAGAGATTTAGCAAGTTGCGGTGTGAGCTAAATATCTTAGAATCTTGAATGTTCTTTGAAAAGGACACACATCCGACACTTATGCAAAATTGATGACTTAGATGTGCAACACATGAAGAAACATTTTCTTCAATCAATGAAGAATAACACTCTAAGTGTGAAGAAATTAATGAAGAATTTGATTCTCGTAACCCTACGACAATTGTACACGGTGTGCGAAATCATCATTCTTATACGGTGGAGTCACGCCACCACCAAAATTGAAATTCTTCAATTTGAGTTTTTCCTCAGTTTTGAAATATATATATATATATATATATATATATATATATATATATATATATATATGGGTTTATGTCCTCTACAGCATTCACTTATGGCTATTTCTTCAAGTTGCTTTTTCTGCTAAGTGAATGTGATCGGACCCTTCCCCCTCTATGCTATACTCAACCCAAGCTATTCACAAATTCTTCATGTGCGTTCTTTTTGGAACTCGTTCAAAATCTTCACTGTGTCCTTGTCAGCTGAAGAAATTGCGAACGGAACTTTTAACTTATCTTATCCAAATTTTCGGCTTTGCCGCTCAAACCGTTCTGCATCCCACGATAAACTTATCTATTCACCCACGATCTAACACAATCTCCACTTTTCAGTACGTGGGTGACACATGTCAAGCGAATAAGAAGGGCCAGGGGCACGCTCATTCCAAAATCTTCTAACGGTTTTTCACCGTGGCTATATATACCCCCCTCTCCCCTTCCTCACTTCCTTTACTCCGCTCGACCGCTCTCTCTCTCGCTCGAGCTTCTCAAACCCTAGCGCCGCCGCTACTCCATCGTCGCCGGTGAGGAAGAGCTTCACTGCCTCGACCTCATCGCCGTCGTACTCGCGCCGACCGCGGAAATCTTCACTCCGCCTCCGCCGTAGCTGTCTTCCTCCGTCGAGTTAGGGCGTGGGAGATCTGAACTAGTGAACTTCTAATCTACACTTCTCAGTTCATCGTGTTCTTCAGTTCGGGTAATTAAAAGTTACTTTTATTACTCGCCTTGATTCTCAAACTTTCCTGAAAATCTTCAAAGGTGTTTATTATTCAAATCTTCACACATATGAACACCTCAAACAAAATATGCTCTTGATACGTTTCTCTAAGCAATGATTTTTCTTCAAGATTCCTCAATTGTGTGGATCCTCGATCTATACAACTCTGGAACCTAAGACAAAGATCGCTTAGTGAAATTCTTCAAGGCTCATCCGTCAAATTCCTCAAACTAGTTCTTTTGAAAAACCTTCTGAGAACACATATGACCTCTCCAAATTCCTCGCAACTATACTATGCTCACAGGTACTCATGTCCGCTGCTGAATCACTAGGTTCTCATCAACTTAACTCATTTGCAACGTTCCTCGAAGAAAAGTTGCATACTTCTTCAGAGAATTCGTTTGTTCAAATTCCTCACCAAGAATATGGCAGAAGGAAAGAAGCCACATAAAGGAGGAAAGAGGCCTGAGGTCATGACTGCTTTCGAGATACCTGAGGACATATACGCTGACTATTGCACACCTGATGAAGCCAAGTTTGGCAAGGAAAACAAAAATCAGCGCAAGGTGCGCATTCAGAGGATTGAAAGGAGATGGGCAAGGGAATGGAGGGAGTACAGATATGTTACTACAAAGTACATGAAGAAATTCGACTGAATCCTCCATGCCCAAGAGCTCCATTGGCACTGGCCAAGAAGTCGACCCCACCAAAGATCAAGCGTGGTGAGGACTTTCTGAAGAATGGGCCAAGCGCCAAGCCAAGTTGGCGAGACAAGCCAAAGAAGCGGTGAGGAAATTCAATGAAGACTCACATCACTGCTGCCATCGAGGCCCCGTTTCAGCCCATAAGATCAATGGCAAAGAAGCCAGCGCACAAGCCAAGTGCTTCACCAACAGTGCCCTCACGGCCAAAATCCTCAGCAATGCCCTCACGGCCAGAATCTTCAATGCCCTCACGGCCAGTTCCTCATGCTGCTCCTGCTCCTCCCAAATCCTCAGCTCCTACAAAGTCCTCGGCAGCTCCTCCAAAGTCCTCAAGACTGTGTGCATCCGCCACGTGCCAAAGGAATGCAGAGCATCTCTATTGCCTCTGGTGTCTCAAAGAAGTTCCTCAGCTGCACCAAATTATTCATCAGGCCCCACTCTGCTGAAGAAAAAGGCAACTGCTGGACGAGGTCCTCGGCCAAGTCCGAAGAAGAAACAGGTCGCCTTCCAAGTGCCATCTGGTGATGAAGCTGATGATGATGAACTTGCAGAAATCATCAGAGACCGACAAGAAAGGGCCGCTTAGAGCCAAAGGCACACTGTACATCGCTTTTGGATCCAAGGGCGATCCTCGAGTACATTGATCTACGGCACAAGGATCCAGAGACACCTATGCCTGATTTTCATCTCGACACCGGACAAAGTCACATGCTGACCCATTTCATCTCTGAAGAGAAATGGAAATATGAGAAGGCCAGACAGATCAACAAAGCACAGTACAGGAAGGAGAAATTCCTGAAGAACAACGTTGTATCTATGACAACTGATGAACTTGTCAAGATCCAGTCTGAAATCAAAGCCCTCAGTGATGACTTCAATGCTTACTATGCTGATTGGCAAGGAGCCAAAGTCAGATTTGTCAATCTGACAAAGAAGTTCACAAATGTTGCAGCCCCAACGCAATAAGAAATTCCTCAGGCTGGAGCCTGCTCAGCCTGGCCGAAGAACATGCCAAGACCGGCCGATGATTTTCAGCCTCTGAAGACAATGCTAGTTCCAGGCTGATGACTCCATTCCATTTGAAGAAATTGCCGGGGCATCCACTAGTGGTGCGCTTTGAAGAAAGCGAAGAAGTCAGGGCAATCGATTGGCCATGCATGAGGAAATTCAACCAGATTCCTCAGCTCCTCCCGCGCCTACACCAACTCCAATCCGTCCATCTGCATCTCATGTGAAGAAGACCAAGGCTGCAGAGCGAGCTGCAGTGAAGAAAAGGAAAGCATCAGCTGCTTCAAATTCTTCAGCCCCGAAGAAAATGAAGCCTATGACAAGCTCTTTTGAAAATCCAATCGATGTTGTTCCAATTTCCTCCATTCCATCAAAGGACCGTGTTCCTTTTGGTGAAGAGTATGAGATCCCAAGCGGATCTGATGAAGAAAATCATTCTGCTGCTTCGTCGGAGCAGATTGATGAAGAAATTGAAGTGGATGAAATCCCTTCAACACCAATCATTTCCTCGCCTATGCCTCGGTTCACATTTGAAGAGGTGGTGTTGAGGAAATTGAAGACGAAGACATGGATATTGGATGCACCACGCTGTGATGAACGATGACTTTTGGGAAAGTCAGCATCCCAATTCTCCACTCTTCACCCCAATCCAACAAATTCCTCAGTCCCTTGCACCAACGGTTCAAATGGGCTCTGAAGAAACTCATCCCAACTCATCCGTGCATGAAGAAATACCAGCCACTAGTGCTGAAGAACCTGCTGCTGCTGATCCTATGAACACGCAGACTGCATATGAAGAGGAACCAGAAAATCCTCAGCCTGAAGAACCTGAGATTGCGATTCCAGAGGTAGTGATGCAACTCACTGACACTCCACTGCCAAAGCCAAAGAATCCATTCTCAACGAAGCAAAAGTTCAAGGCTGAAGATTTCTTCGGCGAGCATGCATTCTTCACTGACTACAACCCTTATGACTCTGCTCGCATAAGGAAGAGGCGTTTCTGGACTGCTAGTCAAGCCAACTTCTATTCCTCTGTGCTATTCAACAAAGACAAAGTCTTCGATCATGCACATATTCCTCACGTGGACATGGAATCTCTGCCAGGCTTCGAGCCAGTCCTCAGTGTTCTTCATGATGCATGATTGCTGAATTTCTGCATTGACATCTGTGATTGGAATGAAGTACTCATTCTTCAATTCTATGCGACGCTGCACATCACCGGAGATTCTGAAGATGTGAACTCATGGGTATTGGACTGGATGACAGAAAATACTCACTATAAGGCACCAGCAACTGAATTGCTTCGTGCTCTCCCACTCAGTCCTCCCCTTGATGGTGCACATTGCGTCTACAATGAACCTGAGCTGAACAATCATTACATGCAAGTGCTGATGAAGCCTTTGAAGCCGTGACAGCACCTCGAACCAAATTCCTCGTCAAGGAATTATCAGTATGTGCCTCGGACTGTCTATCGCATTCGACGAAGACAATGAGTCCTATCAAAGGCCACGACTCAAATGATGAAGAAGTCGTTGGCATCATGAAGAATATGCTTTTCAATATCATTCATGGCGTTCCCATAAACTTCCATGATTTCTTCATGAGGACTCGCAAACATTGCTTTGTCACCTTTTGAGTGAAGCCTTATGCACCATGGATTATGAGGTTCATCGGGACAAGGTCTTCACTCAATTACAAGGTCGACACTACGAACCACCGCAGCTACTTGCCTCCAATTGAAGTCCTCAAACGGACATTTTCCTCACCGATGACAAAGGCAAGGCAACTGCTGTGATCGATGAAGGCATTCGTCCATTGGATGGTCAATTTCGCAAAGCTGCATCCTACTCCACCAATGATGACTTTGCCACACATGACTCTGCCGCCAATACCTCAGCCAAGCAAAATCCTCAAGCCACAGCACCTGTGGTGATGACCGATCGTGAGTTACTACTCAGTCTTCATCAAAAGGTTGATCACAATCATAAATGGGTCAAGCGTCAGTTTGGTTCAATTCTTCACAACATGACCTCAACACACAATGCAGTGAAGAAAAACCAATACTACCTCCATGAAACCTTCAACCGCACCTGGGCTGTTCTTTCTAATGTCTACAGCGCAGAAGAACTGGAGACAATGGGTCTCAAGGAAGAATTTGACTGGTCTGTACCTCCACTGAAGAAATTCAAGAAGGTCAAGGTTCCTTCCTTGGTAGTCAGCTCCTATTCTTCATCGCTACGACACCGATGAAAATGAAGACTTGGACGACACTGCGGCAGGCCCTACTACGACAACCGACCCCGACAACACTGGCGCTCCTTCATCAACTTGAAATTCTTCAGGGGCGTTAGTCCTCAGTTTCAATCCTTTTGGTCATTTGATGACAAAGGGGGAGAAATGTGAGTTAGTCTTCAAGCGAGTCTACTCTACTATATGGGCATTTTCTTTGCTAAGTTACAACTCTCGTTCTTCTGAAACTTTATTGGATCGAGTTGTAATCTTAAACCAGATGGTGCTCTGATACTTTTGATGTGTTCCTCTGCATGCTTATTCCTCATTATATGTTAATACACGCATGCTGAACTACATCAGACACCATATTTCATCATGCATTTCAAATTCTTCATATTATATGTCAAATGCGTGTATGAATTACAAGATATAGGGGGAGATCTCCATGATTCAACTCTTCAAATGTGCAATGCCTCAAAAGCAAAATTCCTCACTATGCACATCTTCGTGGGGAGTTCTTCTATATCTTGCAATCAAATTCCTCAATATCAGTATTTACACTTCATATGTTTATCCTCAGAGAAAACTTAAACTATATTGTCATCAATCACCAAAAGGGGAGATTGTAAGTGCATCTAGTGCCCCTTAGTGATTTTGGTGTATTGAAGACTTATAGGTTAAGGGACTAATGTGTTTATGAGTGTACACAGGTCTATAAGTCTATGAGGAGTTTGATATTTACAGAGAAAGTCGACCCCTAAAAATGAAGTTCTTCGATCAAGACTTTGATATTCTCAAGACTTTCTCAAGACTTTGAAAGTGAAGAAATTGGTGTGACCTTGAAGACTTGGTATTCATTTGAGGAACATGAAGCGTGAAGACTTTTGTTTTCGTAGTTTCGCTTTTCTTTCTTGAGTCATAGGAAACACCGTCTTTGTTAAAGGGGTCGAGGAAATACTAAGGAAAAAATTTCCATGTGATGCTCAACTCAAAATCCTACACCTACCAATCCCTTCGAGTGAAGCCATTGGAAATCTCATACGATTCAGTCAATTTCTTCAAAGATGAGATGAAGTTCTTCCGGTCGCCGAGGAATTTGTTCGACCGAGGAGTTAGGAATTCGCCGCGTATTGCCTACACAAAGGAGGAACATGATAGCCCCGAGGAATTTGAGAGTCAAATTTTCGACCCGTTCTTTGTCAAGGCATTGACTATCCCAAAATATCTTATCCACCTAACGGTCATATCATTGAAGGGCATTTATGTCTTATCATGTCGGGCTGCTCCCTAGGCTATAAATAGCCGCCCCTACAACCACTAGCTGGTTGGCTGCTCGAGAGAACTTGACACTTGTCATTTGAGAGCAATCCATCCTCCGAGGACTTTGAGCGAAAATCATCGAGTGAGGAAAAACCCAAAACCAAACCCCTACAAACCCAAAGTGATTGAGCATCATCAAGAGATTGATCTGCGTGGATCCGACGCTTGTTACCTTTGAAGACTGCGTTTCTTCCGGATGGTTAGGCGTCATGGTCTAGAGCATCCAAGAGGAATTGTGGATCGCCGAGTGACCGAAGTCTGTGAAGGTTTGGAAGTCGCTCAAGACTTACCACGAGTGATTGGACGAGGTCTGTGACCTTAGTTCAAGGAGAATACGGTGAGGACTTGGTGTCCCGAGCTGCGTGCTCAGCCGATCGGGTGTCCGGATCGTGTGTCCTCGAAGTTTAAATACTCGCCGCTCCAACCAGACGCATAACCGAGACAGCAGTTGGAACTGGTCTACCAAATCATTGTCTTCACCAACCTAATCGGTTCTATTTCCTCAACTCTTTCATTTCCTCATTACTTTGTGTTGAGTGTTCGTTCATATCTGTGTTTGAAGACTTTGATCAAGACTTTCTCAATTTCCTCAATTCAATTCTTGATCTGCTTTGTCTTCATCTTGTGCTATCCTGTGTTTACGTTTTACGTACTCTTTGATTGTCTTCATTTCATCATGTTGAACATGTCTGCATTCTCTTATGCTTACTTCTTTTTACTTATTCCGCTGCAATTTGTTCTTCACTTAGGAATTTCCTCACTGGAAAATTCCTCATTTAATAATTCATAAAAATCGCCTATTCACCCCCCCCCCCCCCCTCTAGTCGATATAACGCACTTTCAGATAGAACTTGAGGGAATATTTGTTCTACCTTTAACTCCTCGTTGGGTTCGACACTCTTACTTATCGAAAGAGGCTACAATTGATCCCCTATACTTGTGGGTTATTAGTCTACGTACCCTCGCAGACCAAAAGCGGAAGCGTTTGCTTAACGCGGTTGATGTAGTCGAACGTCTTCTCATTCCGACCGCTCGAGTACCGAATGTATGGCACCTCCGAGTTCTGCACACACTCAGTGCGATGACATCCCTCAAACTCTTGATCCAGCAGAGGGTCGAGGAAGTAGATGAGTTCCATCAGCACAATGGCGTAGTGACGGTTATGGTGATGTGATCCGCGCAGAGCTTCGCCTAAGCACCGCGAGGATATGACCGGAGGCGTAAACTGTGGAGGGGCACCGCACACGTCTTGGAACAATTGATGTGTGTTCTAGGGGTGCCCCCCGTATATAAAGGAGGGAGGGAGAGGAGGCCGGCCCTAGTAGGATTCAGCCCCCGCTTCCTTTTACCGGAGGGGGAAAGGGGGGAGGAGAGAGAGGGGGAGAAGGAAAGGGGGGCGCCGCCCCCTCCCCTTGTCCAATTCGGACTCCTCCATGGTGGGGGGCGCGCCACCCCTTTGTGGGCTGGTGTGCCTCCCTCTTATGGCCCATATGGCCCATATCTTCCCCCGGGGGGTTCCGGTAACCCCCCCGGTACTCCGATATGTACACGATATATTCCGGAACACTTCCGGTGTACGAACACTACCTTCCAATATATCAATTTTTGCCTTTCAACCATTTGGAGACTCCTCGTCATGTCCGTGATCTCATCCGGGACTCCGAACAACTTTCTTTCACCAAAACACATTACTCATATAATACATATCGTCATCGAACGTTAAGCATGTGGACCCTACGGGTTCGAGAACTATGTAGACATGACCGAGACATCTCTCCGGTCAATAACCAATAGCGGAACCTGGATGCTTATTTTGGTTCCTACATATTCTACGAAGATCTTTATCGGTCGAACCGTTATGACAACATACGTAATTCCCTTTGTCCATCGGTATGTTACTTGCCCCAGATTCGATCGTCGTATCTTTATACCTAGTTCAATATCGTTACCAGCAAGTCTATTTACTCGTTTTTTAATACATCATCCTGCAACTAACTCATTAGTCACTTTGCTTGCAAAGCTTCTTATGATGTGTATTACCGAGAGGGCCCGGAGATACCTCTCCGATACTCGGAGTGACAAATCCTAATCTTGATCTATGCCAACCCAACAAACACCTTCGGAGATACCTGTAGAGCATCTTTATAATCACCCATTTATGTTGTGACGTTTGATAGCACACAAGGCATTCCTCCGGTATCCGAGAGTTGCATAATCTCGTAGTCGAAGGAATATGTATTTGACATGAAGAAAGCAATAGCAATAAAACTAGACGAGCATAATGCTATGCTAACGGATAGGTCGTGTCCATCATATCATTCTCCTAATGATCTGATCCCGTTCATCAAATGACAACACATGTCTATGGTTAGGAAACTTGACCATCTTTGATTAACGAGCTAGTTTAGTAGAGGCTTACTAGGGACACGGTGTTCTGTCGATGTATCCACACATGTATCAAGTTTCCCGTTAATACAATTCTAGCATGAATAATAAACATTTATCATGATATAAGAAAATATAAAATAACAACTTTATTATTGCATCTAGGGCATATTCCTTCATCTAGTCCATGCCATGCCAATCATTGAACATCCTAAAATATTTATCTTGAAGGGATATTATTTCAATGAGATATATGTTGTTATGAATTACCAAAACCACCCGGGGATTAGTTGCACTTTCACCTACGAAAGAAACAAAAAAATTGCTGGGTAATTTGTCGAACACATAGAGGGCAAAGTGCGATCCGAGAATAGTCAGGCGTACCACGGCGGTGTCTCGGGCGGCGACAGATTCCGGGATTGCGAGACTAGCGGGGAAGAGTTTTTTGGCGGTGTTGGCGGCGCTAAGGGGTCGGGATGGCGACGAAGCTAAGGTAGGGCCAACACGGACGAGGAAGAAGAGATAAGAGAAAAAGAGCTGGTCCGGCAAAGTCGGGGGAGATTTGATGAAATTTGTGGGGGGTCCTGTATGTCGAATCTGACGTGGCGGATGCGCCCAGGCACATCTATACGTCCTCATATCCTTTCAAGATATCGGGTGGATATGTGGGCGTATAGTGCCAGTTTGAGAAGTCCGGCTGAGTCATAATTATGATCGATCACTAATGAGACTCGTCCGGACATACTGGGGCGTTTGAGGAATTTAGATTCAACAAACGAAATCGGATGCAAGGTTAAAAAAAGGCAAAATCGGTTGTAAGCAAAAGGTGATGTTAGAGCTTGCATTCAGTGGTTGCGGAAACATGGGTGAGTTTGTGCTGGGAAAATGCAGGCATGTGGGCGTGGGCCTGTATGATGAAGCAACAAGGTGGGTGGGTGCAGTAACGGAGAGGTAACCATGTTCCGTTGCTACAGGATGAAGCACTCTCTTTTTTACTTGGGATGCAACACTTCGTGTGTAAAACAGGTTATTTTGGAGCGAACGCACTTCCTCTAAAACTAAAAAAGGTTTTTTTTAAGGGAAAACTGAAAAAAGTTAGCAACACGCTTTGCAAAAAAGCTAGTGGGGGGAATGCTCTATTATTATTTCTCTTTTCCAGTTTCATTTACATTTTATTTTTGTTTTCTCTATTCTTTTGGGCAAATTGTGTGTGCTAAAATATAAATAGTGGACGTATGTTAAAGATGGATATAAAAAAGTTCATGTGTATTCTGAAAAATATTTTTATATGTGTGTCAAAAATAACTGCCACACGGCATATCTCGAGGAAAACATGTGCTTAGTGATTCCGTGAGCGGGCAAGCTCGTAGCTCCTATGACCATTCGGATATAAATACATTTGAACTACATGTATAGACAAATTACCTCTCTAGCACAATGAAAAATTGCGGTCTTGCCAAAAGAGCTTATCAGCTCTCGACATTCATAAGTTATGACGGCTTTTGATGCTCTGTTCATGTTCAGATCGAGCACAGGCCGGAAAAACTTATATCTTGTGCTACCAAATATTAGGGTCTCTCATGCTACCATTTTTCCAAAAAAAGACTATCTTTAAAAATATCAAAAACAATTGGGGGTGTTTACAATATGTAGGAATTTCATGTTAAAATACGAAATACACATGGAGAACCAAATAAGCAAATCTGAATTTGAACAATGTAATTATACCTTTGTTGTTTGATGATAGTGTCATGATGAATTTGTCTTTTTTTGTTTCTCAATGTGTATTTCAAAAAAATTATTTGAAATTTCTACAGATTGTAGACACATGTCTTTTGAACACTCATAATTACTTTCAGAATTTTTTTAAACATGTAATATGTTTTTTGGAAAATGATAGCATGGGAGCACCTAATGTGTCATAGAACCTGATATTCTCGGCATCTTGAAATAGCTGTTTGCTCGAGTCTCAAATGCAGAACCAAGTTTTTTACCTATCGGCACTCACAATGTTGCTTGAATTAGTGTACGCTTGGTAATGTCCCGTGGAGTGGGACAATGTGGGCCAGCTGCGTACATTAAAGCTGCGTTGTTTGATCCATGAGCCTATTCCTTTAGCAAACTTTTTTTTTAATACAGTACAGACGCAAGCGCTCAAATACACGCGTATACACTCATCCTTACGAACGCGCACACGAACACTCTATCTCTATGAGTACCTTCGAAAGACTGAGCCGGCATATCATCTTAGAATTTACGAAGTCACCGTAGGCGCCTCGCTGTCGACGAGAACGTCTTCTTCCACTGAATGCGCATCACCAAAAATCCTGAAATAAATGCAAGCACCAGGACTTAAACCCTGATGGACAAAGTCCTTCTAACCATCCAATCACAAATTGGTTCATTTCCTTTAGAAAACCTTGAGGTGTGGAACGGTATGCATGCGAGGACGAGCGCTCCTTCCAATTTTCGGGTCAGTCGGGCTCAAAAGAAAGAAGAAAAAAGGTCAGTCCCATTCAACACAACCCAAGCCAGACAAGCAGCGGCGAAACCGGTCTTTAATAAATACGCAAGCCTACCTCCCTCCTGGTTCCTGCTTCGCACACTCTTCACTTCCAGAGCACGCACGTAACACAGGAGCAGCAAGCCAGCAACCATGGCTGCGCAGCCGGCCGAGCGCTCGTTCGACGTGATCGTGGTGGGCGCGGGCATCATGGGGCAGCTGCGCGGCGCACGCGGGCGGCGTCCCGGGGCTCGCGCGTGCTCCTGCTAGAGCAGTTCGACCTGCTGCACCAGCGCGGGTCGTCGCACGGCGAGTCCCGCACCATCCGCGCCACCTACCCGCAGCCGCATTACCCGCGCATGGTCCGCCGTGATGAGTAAATAGGCAGTTTTTCAATTAAATTAATTCATGCATAAATCATGAGCATGACATGGACAGCATTGATAACACACTGATTACGATCTAACAGAGCATGTATTACGCACATAGTAGAAACATCTACGCATATTGCTAGTACTGCTACAACAGAAAGAAATACGAGAGGGATAAACTATGTATACCTTCCAATCGGCCACGCGGCGGCGGTGGCGGTGGCAGCAGCCGCGGCATCCTCAGCGGCCTTCTTGTCGGCCTCGGCCTTCTCAACAAGCGGCACGGTCGGGCGCCGGTCGACATGGTGATGACGAAGGTGATGCGGGACGTAGATGAACAGAAGTGAACAAATAAGCGTAGTCGCTACCCAAAACCTAATCGCCTCTCCCGCATGTGATCCGGAGAGGCGGGGTTTCGAAGGCCTGCTCTCTCATCAACCGTGTACGCGGTGAACGGAACGGTGTCGCCGGCGGCAGCAGCAGCAGAGGAACAACGTGGGCGTGGAGGCGGAGATGGAGATGCGTTCTGTTTTCGCGGCGGCTAGGGTTGGCAGCGCCCCACATATATATGTGCGTCCGCGCGTGGGGAGACGTGGGCTGAACCCACGTCCAAGTCGGCTCAATCCCGCAACCCGCGGCGCGGCGAGGCGAGCGGATGAGGAGTGCGCGAGGGCTTCTTTTTTCTCAAGCTCCAATAGCATGAGGGAGAGAATCCCTTATAAACCACTCCAACTCTCCTTCCACTTTCGGGGTGAGACTAAACTTCCCACCACCTTGTCATGCCACCCTCCATGGGCCCTTAGAGATTAAATCCAAAATTGTCATATGGGCTCTAGGCCCATCTCATATTTCAACAATCCCCCACCAGATCTCAGGGGCCCACTTGTCCTTTGTTTCAAACGCTGTTTTGATATACGAGCATCTCAGTGGAGACCGATTAAGGTTGAGCTCTACCTAGACCAAGTAGTTACACTCCTTCACAACTGAACAATGGACTATGCCTTGAATTGTCGGGCTTACGCCAAGAAGTTTCACCACAAGTCTCATTGATACGAGGCTGTCAAGGCCGACCCCTCGGGTGGAGCATATTAGTCACACTCCTGGCCTGTTCATGAGCTTGCTAGAGATCACCCCAATCTCATAGACTGTGACGAGCAGTCGGGCTCATATAGGTATGTTCCTCCAAAGATCACTCTGTAGGATAGCATCTTGCTTATACATATAAGCCTTCGAACACATTAAGACAATAGTCATCCTTCCATACAGTTTCCGAGATTATTGCATCTCCAACGGAGTGGGTTAGTAAAGTTACTCTCCTCAGTTCACCACTTGCTTGTTTTCCCAGGTCCTACTTCACGGGATCTCCGGTCACATAGGTTGGGTTACTACCATGGCAACTCATGTGGGTCTCATACCCATCTCCCTTGATGCGCTATCTATCACAACACGTGATAGTCCTTTAGTAAAGGGATCTGCCAGATTCTTAGCCGTTTGAATATAATCCAACGCTATCACTCCGGAGTTCCTCAATTTTCTGACAGCTTTCAATCTCATTCTTATGTGTTTGTTGGACTTCATGTTGTCCGTTGAACTCTTCACCTTGACAATAACGGTTTGATTGTCGCAGTTCATAAGGATTGCCGGAACTGGCTTCTCAACCACTGGCAAGTCCATCAACAGATCTCGAAGCCATTCCGCTTCGCCACCGAATGTGTCTAATGCTGTTAATTCTGCTTCCATTGTCGATCTTGTTAAGATCGTTTGCTTGCAAGACTTCCAGGAAACACCACCACCTCCAAGAGTAAACATATATCCAGTTGTGGCCTTCATCTCATCAAAGATCGAGATCCAATTCGCATCACTATACCCTTCAAGTACCGACGGGTATCCGGTATAGTGAAGTCCATAGTTCATAGTACCTTTCAGACAGCGCATAACTCTTTCAAGAGCACGCCAATGTACATCGCCCGGTTTGGAAACAAATCGGCTCAGTTTGCTAATAGCAAATGCGATGTCAGGCCTCGTTGCGCTCGCTATATATTGTAGTGAACAAACACTCTGAGAGTATCTCAATTGATCTTTAGTTGTGCCTTTAGACTTTCGAATCAGCACACTAGAACCATATGGTGTTTGAGATGGTTTGCAGTCCGAATATCCAAAGCGACTCAACACCTTCTCAACATAATGGGATTGCAGAAGTGTAATCCCACCCTCATCATCTCTCAATAGCTTGATGTTCAAGATAACATCAGCCACTCCAAGGTCCTTCATCTCAAAGTTCTGAGATAGAAAAGACTTAACCTCCTCAATCAACTTGAGATTAGTCCCAAAGATCAGTATGTCATCAACATACAAACACAGTATAACTCCTTCGCCCCCACCATAGTGCACTACAACAGGATCCCCACTATAACAATGCATTTTTTCGTATATAAAAGTCCATATATCCGTTGCTAAGCTATTTACCAACGGTTTGGGATGCGTAGCCTTATCCAGTGTTGCTGGCGCATAATGCAACGCTTATGCCTCCGTTGGTAAAAGGACCGTTGCAAGAGTACAACACATAAAAACGGCTTTTACAATAGTTGTATATGTTGGTGATTACTATATAGGAATCCAAATCTCATTGCTTGGCAACAGAGAATTTGCAACGTTTCATGTGTTTTTTTACATATAAAATGTAACAATACTATTATGTTGTAGAAATTAAATTAATGCTCCACATAATGGTGATAAGGATGATCAAGTGAGGAAAGAAACAACATACCATGAGAGGAATAATAATTCATATATTGAACAAAACTGTTGGATTATAATAGTTGATATTACAGGAGGAACATCATCCAAATGTGATGCATAATCTAAATATTTTCTTGACTTCACTGAAAGCATCCATCAATATTGCTACAACTTAATTAAAACTTAACCGAGGAACATCAGCCAACAGGAACAATATCATACAACTTAACTAAAACTGAAAGCATCCATCATCATCATCATGATCCAGTACATCATCATCATTGCAGTATACTTGCCACGCACCCATATAATCATCCATATATCTTCTAAATCTACAAAGAAAATAACAAGATGAACTGTTAACACACAATACATTGACATGATGCAAGTAGTGACGGGTTACCGAGCAAATAAGAAAAATTACTTCTTACAAAGGGGTATTACTTCAGAAACATTTGTTGCCCAGCTAGATTAAGACTATTACAAAGAAAAGTTTTGACCTGAAAGTATTCCCTTACAACTCAATATACTACTTCAGGTCACAAAACAAACATAAACAGATCCAGGGAAAGATAAAGCATCACTTTGACATGTATAGATCATGTATTAAGCACAACCCTCTCAGGAAGAGAAAAAAATGTGCTCAAGAAATACTTATGCTATTGTCAAAGGTCCAAGCGAGCACAACACTTTTCCTTTCCATACACAGCGCTAAAACTTCTCATTCCAAGAGACAGGAGCAAACCAAATGTTGATAATTTCACACAGTAGTCAGGAACTTTCGGTTTGAAAACTTTACCACATGTAAGCATGGTAGGATAGATCAATACAACATATGTGGTTGTGGCCTAATGGGAAATTCAACAATTTACAAACCGTGACAACAAGAGTGCATGTGGGTAATTCAGCACTCTATGAATCAAAGTGGTCAGAGCTAAGTGGTCAGTTTAGCAATGTACGAATCAAAAGGGCAAGAGCATCACTAAGAACATTACTATCGTTTCCGCCTTCACAAACAGTTAACACATGGAAATTGAAGACAGTTACCAGAATAATGACTAGGAACACTGCTGAATCTTGGACAAATCTAATCATAGCTCCAGCCGTCCATGATGTTGGCCTCCATCTTGATAATGCCGGAGAGAATGAGTGCAGCACCTCACATTAAATTACACACAATAATAAGTAAACCATTGGCAAAATAGGAGTACATAAATAAGTAGTTGAATAAGAGCAGAAAAAGGCTGCAAAATGGTTAGAGCTAATCTAAGCAACAATGGATTAAATAAATAATCACCACAATGGAAACAATCTTAGTTGAAGGTAAAACTCAATGATGTACTATGAATGTAGAGATTGGCACACTGAAAACCACCAAATGGCGTTGAGTATTTGTTTCTTTGGAAACCTGCACACACATAGACAGTGAGTCTCTACTTAACGAATGACAAACAGGATGATTGACTGAATCTGAAAGAAGGGGTCCCTGATTCTGTTGAAGTAAGGAGAACTTATACCTATAAACAACGACAAGGATCAAATAGATCCCAACAAGAATGACAAGATATAATCCAAATTCTGTAGAATAGTAAGAGCATACACAATCAGTACATTAACAGGCGTATCATTGCAAAATGGAGAGAAGTATTTACCAGTGTTCTGAATCATATAAACAGGATCAAAGCAACAACATAGAAGAAACAATGTGGATTACTAATTTACCTGCTCATTAAAACAAAGGTGTACGTTCTTCTCCCAACAGGTCCATGTCATCTAGTATTTGAGCTGGACGTGAGGGCCACCACTAGAAAGCTACTCCCTCCACCTAAATATCCTGACTATCAGACTCATGAAAAGTGTGAAGTTGCAACAAAAAACTTTGATTAGTAACTCATTAAAAGTGCCATACAGAGACCTATTAAGAATGGATCCCTCCTAAAATATTATAACTCTTGAAATAGACTATTTAATATGGGGTTCTTATATATGAAGTAGTGCTTATCTACATCAAAAAGTTGAAAGGATTGCCGACTCATCTAGCAAGGATTGATGAGTTAGCAGCGTATAAGAATTTTTTAAAACTTTGATGCTCCATTGATATCTAATAATAACTAATTTAATAGAATAACAATCAGTGTATGAATGTAAACCAACGGAGATTGGAAGCCAGTCTGCAGCCTTACCAGTGTTCGTCAATGAATTGCACAAGGGCCAAACTCTTTTGACACAGATTAGCTGCAATAGAATCAGGGATGCATACCTAGACGTCTACAGGATCAGAGAAGAAACAGAGGTTAGAGAAAGGGGAGAGATAGGATGAATCTAGGGGAGGGATGCACTCACCAGACGAGAGCAAAACGACAGGGCCACCGGCGCCGGAACCGACGCCCGAAACCCTAGCCATGGGTCACGGGTGGGATTTGGTGGCCGCGAGCGCCGGATCTAGCCGGATGGGAGGGCGCCGTGGAGTGAGGTTGCCTTGGGCTGTGCTTCGCGATGGCGGGATTCACCGGAGGTCACCTGAATCAGCCGCCGCAGGTGGCGCACCGAAGAGCTGCCTCAAGAAGGAGAGATGGGATGTGAGAGGGATGGGTGGGTGGGGGATGCTTTGGATCTACGAGGTTGGAGGAGAAGGAGAGGAGGGGAGGGCCGGCGACGAGGTAGAAGGAGGAGGGTGACTAGGTGGTTGGTGGCGGCGAGGTAGAAGGAGGAGGGTGACTAGGTGGTTGGTGGCGGCGAGGTGGGAGGAGGAGGGTGACGAGGTGGTTGGTGGCGGCGAGGTGGGAGAGATGAGGGGCATCGGGGCCTGTGTTTTTTTTTTCTTTTCCATATGTCCCATGATTGGATTAAGAGCTGCAAATCTGCAACGCATATGTGCAACCTTTAATATGCAGTTTTGCTAGAACTCATCTAGATGAGATATAATTTGGTTTCATTCATCTTTTATAGCCATTGGATGTGATGCTATAAGATGCGTGTGTGCTGACGTGTGTTGTATCTGTTCTTGTTTTCCAGGTGAATGAGACCAAATTATATCTCATCTAGATGAGTTCTAGGTACTCCCTTTAATATGCGTATCTATCATGAATTTTACAACGTATAACCAAAATGTTGTAGAATGTGTATTGCTTTATAGGGGTATCCTTGTAGTGGCAATAGTATACACATTTGTCGGCCTCATTAACAACAAAGCCAACAGATGTCAATGTTTCATTAAACTTCTCGTGCCATTGCTTAGGCGCTTGTTTCAGGCCATACAAAGATTTCACCAACTTACACACCTTTCCTTCCTGACCATCTATCACAAAGCCATCAGACTGTTGCATATAGATTTCCTCCTTTAGCTCTCCGTTCATGAAAGTCGTCTTAACATCCATCTGATGAATGAGAAGACCATGCGAGGCCGCCAACGAGAGTAATACCCGAATGGTGGTCAGTCTGGCCACAAGTGAATAAGTGTCGAAGAAATCTTCTTCTTTCTGGGCGTAGCCCTTGGCCACAAGCCTAGCCTTGTACTTTTCTATCGTACCATCGGGCCTAAGCTTCTTCTTGAACACCCACTTGCATCCCAATGGTTTGCAACCATAAGGATGTTCAGTAAGCTCCCAAGTCCCATTAGTCATGATGGAATCCATCTCGCTACGGACCGCATCCTTCCAGTAGTCAGCTTCTGAAGATGCATACGCTTCTGAAATAGAAGTGGGATTATTCTCCACGAGGTATATGAAGAAATCATCACCAAAGGTCTTTACAGTCCTTTGTCTCTTTGCCCCTACCAAGAGTTTCCTCATTATCCTCCTCAGAATTTTCATCATGTGTTTGTTTCTAATATTCCAACCAAATGGCAGGTTTAGGAGTCTCCTCAGATTCCTGTCTAGAAATGCTTTGTGCATCTCTCATGGGGAAAATGTCCTGAAAGAATGTAGCATCTTTAGACTCCATAATTGTACCGACCTTCATGTCAGGTACCTCAGATTTCACTACTAGAAATCTATAGCCAACACTATTCATAGCGTAGCCCAACTTAACACAGTCCATAGTCTTTGGTCCAAGCTTACGCTTTTTGGGATCGGCACATTAACTTTCGCCAAACAGCCCCAAGTACGTAAGTACGAGAGTGTTGTCCTTCTCTTGGTCCACTTCTCATAAGGAGTGATCTTGTTATCCTTTGTCGGAACTTTATTCAGGACATGACATGATGTCATTATAGCCTCCCCCACCATGCCTTGGATAAACCCGACGTATCTAACATGATGTTAACCAAATCAGTTGGAGTACGGTTTTTCCGCTCGGCAACCCCGTTTGACTGGGATGAGTAGGGAGGCGTCCTCTCGTGAATAATACCGTGTTCCGCACAAAAGGCACCAAACTCTTTCGAGAAGTACTCTCCACCATGATCTGACCGAACTCGTTTAATTTTCTTTTCAAGTTGATTCTCAACTTCTGCCTTATAGATTTTTAAGTAGTCAAGAGCCTCATCTTTAGTATTTAACAAATACACATAGCAATATCTAGTGGAATCATCTATCAAAGTCATGAAATATTTCTTTCCACCTTTAGTCAACACACCATTCATCTCACAAAGATTAGAATGTATGAGTTCCAGTGGCGCCAAATGTCTCTCCTCTGCTGCCTTGTGAGGCTTGCAAGGTTGCTTAGATTGCACACACGAATGGCACTTAGAACCTTTGTCTAAAGTGAAACTCGGGATTAAATTCGATTTTGCTAGCCGTGTCATAACGCCGAAACTAATGTGACAAAGACGTGAATGCCAGACTTCAGATTCATTAACACTCAAATGAATATTGTTCACGACTTTATTACATAGATCTGCAAGAGAAAGGCGGAACATACCTCCGCATTCATAACCCTTTCCAACAAATAGTCCATATTTCGTAACAACTAATTTATTAGACTCGAATACCAACTTAAACCCTTCTCTACATAGAAGGGAGCCACTAACGAGGTTCTTCTTGATGGCGGGGACATGCTGCACGTTCTTCAGCTGCACGCTCCTTCCCGAAATAAACTTGGATCGACCGTGCCAACACCAAGAATGAAGCACTCGCGCCATTCCCCATCGATCTGCAGACCCGTGACCTATGGCCTGGTAAGAAAAAACAATGAAATGTCAAGACACACATGAACACCGCACTGTGGTCGACCCATCAATCGGTGGACGGCCAAACTGAAAATACAGCAAATAAATTACCGTACCCAGATGCACCACTCTCATTGTTGCTCACAATCATATTGACAGACTTGGAGTTCTGCCCTGGTTTCTTGTACTTGTTTGGGCACTTGTTGGCCCAATGTTCAACCGAACCACAAGTAAAGCAGCTCTCATCCTTCTTGTTCTTCTTGAAGGTCTTCTTACCCTTCTTCTTAAAGTCGGTACTCTGTTGGACACCGTTTTTTCCTTGGGCTTGTGGGAATTGGAGTTCTTCTCTGATGCACCATATTGGCCACAGAAGTTCCGTCGACCCCTTTTCCGTGTGAGTCCTCTGCCCTTGAATTCTGCTCAACACTCAGATGTCCAATGACATCCTCCACAGAGAATTCATGCCTCTGATGTTTCAGAGTGGTGGCAAAGTTCCTCCAGGAATTGGGGAGCTTAGCGATTATGCAGCCCGCGACAAACTTGCCCGGTAACTCGCACTTAAGAAGCTCAAGCTCCTTAACAATGCATATTATCTCATGAGCCTGCTCCAACACAGGACGGTTTTCAACCATCTTGTAATCGTGGAACTGCTCCATAATATACATCTCGCTCCCTGCATCGGCCGCCCCGAACTTAGATTCGAGCGCCTCCCACAAGTATTTGGCAGACCGCACATGCAAATATGCGTCAACCAGCTTGTCTCCAATCACGCTCAGAACTGCCCCGAGGAACACGACAGTGGCCTCCTTGAACACCTTCTCCTGTTCAGGAGCAATCGTTCCTGTGGGAGTCACACCGGCGACCCAAAACACGTTCATGGTCGTGAACCATAAGGTGGTTTTAGTCTGCCAACGCTTAAAGTACGTCCCCGTAAACGGGGACGGTTTCAGCAAAGAAGAAACCAGAATTCGAAAAACTCCTACACATATTAGGTTTTTGGATTGATGAGTAAATAGGCAGTTTTTCGATTAAATTAATCTATAAATAAATCATGAGCATGACATGGACAGCATTGATAACACACTGATTACGATCTAACAGAGCATGTACTACGCACATAGTAGAAACATCTACGCATATTGCTAGTACTGCTACAACAGAAAGAAATACGAGAGGGATAAACAATGTATACCCTCCAATCGGCCACGCGGCGGCGGTGGCGGTGGCAACACCATGCATCCTCGGGCCGCCTTCTTGTCGGCCTCGGCCTTCTCGGCCGCACGGTCGGCGTCGGTCGACATGGTGATGACGAAGGTGATGCTGACGTAGATGAATGTAAGTGAGCAATCAGAGTCGCTATCCAAAAACCTAATCGCCTCTCTCGTGCGGGATCCGGAGGCGGGGTTTTGGAGGCCTGCTCTCCCATCAACCGTGTCTGCGGTGAACGGAATGAGTCGCCCGGCGGCGGCAGCAGAGGAACAACGTGGGCGTGGAGGCGGAGATGGAGATGCGTTCTGTTTTCGCGGCGGCTAGGGTTGGCAGCGCCCCACATATATATGTGCGGCCGCGCGTGGAGAGACGTGGGCTGAACCCAAGTCGGTAGCCCATGATCCGACGTCTCAGGTCGTGGCCCTACCTGTCAAAGACTCTCCGTTCCTGACCGACAAAAAGAAGCGCATAGGAGTGAGCTCGGCTCAATCCCGCAACCCGCGGCGGGGCGGGGCGAGCGGAGGAGGAGTGCGCAAGGGCTTCTTTTCTTCAAAAGCTACAATAGCATGAGGGAGAGAATCCCTTATAAACCACTCCAACTCTCCTTCCACTTTCGGGGTGGGACTAAACTTTCCACCACCTTGTCATGCTACCCTTCATGGGCCTTAGATTAAATCTGAAATTGTCATATGGGCTCTAGGCCCATCTCATATTTTAACATGCCTCTCGTGCCGCCTCTGGGACGACGCCCAGCGCGACTCCGGATAGGCCGTGCTCACGCCCACCCGACTTCGACCTGGGGCCCGCTGGGCGACTCCGGCATTCCTCGGCCACCAACGACGGCGCCACCTTCCTCGCCCGGCGGGCAGACGCGCCACAGTACGCCGCATGGGCGGAGGCGTGTCAGGTGCCGGACGGGTGGGCGGCGGCGAGCAATGAGTCAAGGGGGTGATGAAGGCGACCAAGCGGTGGCCATGTTCCAGCGCCGCCGCCAAGATGGGCGCCGTCGTGAGGGACAGGGCGGAGATGGTCGACATCGCCAGGAAAGGTGAGTAAACCGACAGAGCGAGGCCGTGTCGCACGCTCGCACGTCTTCTTCGTCTCACCTCCAACCAATTTCCTTGGAAGCATTCGGTCCATTGGCTCCTGCATGTGAGCCGGTGCCGTGCCGAGCGGCTGCTTCAGCATTTTCATGGACCATCCTGGTCTGGCATCTTATACAGATCATGTCCTGATCTGGCTATCTTCACAGAGCAAAATTGTCCGCACATATGAACTGTCGCGCCATATCAATAATTTCCACTTCCTTAGATGCATATAGGGCACTTTGAGTAGTGTACAATGATTGCAGTTTTAGTTGGAATCGTCGTACCTTTCCGTGTCCAAAATAATGAACAAGAATCTCTTGCTTTAGAGCAACTCTAACAGGCCGACCCAAATGAACGCCAATTTTGCTTGTTTTTTTGTCTGTTTGGGTCGGCTAGTCTGACACGAACGTCCGCTTCCGTGTTTGGATCAGTGCGTGCGCTCAACGCTGGCGCGGCCCATTTTAACGGCGCAATTTTTTTTTGAATGCAAGCATATTTAACATAAAAACAAAATTAATTAAACATTAAAGCCGGCCATGAAGGCCGGCGAGAGTCCACGCGTCTATATTAGCATTTAATAAAAATAAAAACAAACTAAAAACTACGCGTCGGCGCGCTACCATAGGCATTGTCGTCGTCATCTTCCGGGTCCGTGAGGTCCATGAGCGTCGGCGCTGGACTGGCTGAGGCGAACGCCGTGTTCCAGAGCGCGGCCATGTCGGGCGCGGGCTGTGACGGCGCGGGCAGTGCCGCGGCCTGGCGCACCTCCTCCTCGGCCTCTGCATCGCGCTCGAGCATCTCGAGGTACTCGCCGTCGCGGTGCTCCTCGACCACCCAGATCTGGCGCCAGTGCTCGAGGTACGCCGCCTCTTGCTCCGGCACCGCCCCCAGCCAAACCGGTAGCGCCCTCACCCCTCACGCACTACTCCCGTCCAGGAGTAGCGCTCGATGGGCTCCGGCTCCGGTTGCGGCTCGGCTTTGGCGAGGTGACGGGGAGGGGACAGCGGGGCCACCGGCAGTACCACACAATCGCCAGCCGCGGAGAGGGCCATGGCCTGCGCCATGGCCGCTTCGTACCGAGCCTCTTCTTCTTCTGCCGCCTCTGCCCTGCGCCGCTCGTCCTCCTCGCTCTCCGGTGAAGCGGCCGCGAACGCTGGTCTTCCTCGCGGACGACGAGCGGCGGCGGCGGCAAGCTGTGGTCGACCTCGCGCACGCTGCACCGCCTCGCCTCCTCGTGCTCGGCGAAGCGAACAGCGCCAGTTGGGCGAAGTCGAGGCGAGGCCATGTCGCGGCGCCTTTCGGGCGTCGAGCGCCCGCCGACGCACCTCCTCGCGCGACCTAGCGACCGTGGCGCGCCGACACCGGGATCCTCTCCGGATCCAGATGCGATCGTGCGGCGAGGTGACGCTGGTACGGCAGAGGCACGCGGTGGTGCCAGTGCCACTCCGCCTGGTGCACGGGCATGTTCACCCGCTGCCTCTGTCGGCGAGCCGGCGCAGGCGGAGGCGGGATGAACTCCGCGGGGAAGGGGACGGCGGGGACCTTGCCCTTCGACTTGCTGCTGCTGCCAGCGCCAGAGACGAGCCCCATTTGGACGGCTGGGGTGGCTACGGTTGGCTAGGGTTTGCTTGCCGGCGACGGGGGAGCGAGTGTGGCCTAGATGGGGATGGGAACTAGATGAGAACGGCCTCGCTACACGGTCGGCTTAAAAAAGGACAATCACCGTCGCTGACGCGTGGCCCAAGGGTTATAAATTAAGCTGACCGACGAGGAGGCGGGTAGTTGGGCGACCGCCAGGTGGGTCCACGGCAGACACCGAGAAGGCGCGCGTGGCGTCCATTCCGCGTCCACGCCGACGCATTTGGGGCGCAAATTTGGGCCACAAATGCGTCGGCGCGGACGCGCTTTGGGTTTAGGTCGGTGTGTTGGGCCTCCTCTTTTATCCGCGCACACCCAAACGGACGGCGGCGGATGAAATAGGTCGCCCCATTATAGTTGCTCTTATAACCCCATTTGCCATTTCTTAAACCAAAGTAGTATTTCCACTTGCCACGTCATATCACATATAGTCCCTCCGTTTCAAAATAGATGACTCAACTTTATACTAATTTTTAACTTTGTACTAACTTTAGTATAAAATTAATATAAAGTTAGGTCGTACAAAGTTGATATAAAATTGAGCTATTTATTTTGAAACGGAGGAAGTACTCCCTCCGTTCCCAAATATTTGTCTTTCTAGCCATCTCAAATGGACTACAATATACGGATGTATGTAGACATGTTTTAAATTGTAGATTCATTCATTTTGCTCCGTATGTAGTCATTTGTTGAAATCTCTAGAAAGACAATTATTTAGGAACGGAGGGAGTACTAATTTGCTTCATTACACTTCGGTTGGCGCACATACTACAAGCCAACGGAGTAGTGGCTAAAAATATTTCAGCAGATTTGTCTAAAGAATCAACTGATTGTTTAAGACCGCGAGCATTTTAGACTCGAGCTGGCGCCGGTCAAGTGCTTCAAAAAGATTCTTATCGCAAAAATAATTTTCTAATATCATTGATGATACACCAAAAAAATTCTAGCCCTCATACCTCCACCATACATGCATACTAAGAAGTGAAATACACAAAGGGTTTGTCTAGGAATGAGTCGACTGAGACTTCGCGAAGCCTCAGTCACTGATGTCAGCATATGTCAGCCATGCGTAGCATATGCCAGGTTCTTTCAGGTTTCTATTTCCTACAGTTTTTTTTAGGGGAATGTTTCCTACTGTCTTTTGGGCTGGGCTTCGTCCTACTCAGGTTTTTTTGCCTCGTCTCTTGCTCTTGTCCGTGATAGGCTGTTTTGTTTTTGCTTGTACGTATGTGTGCAGTCTCTTTTATTTTCTGTTGTTCATTGGTTCCCATTTTTATTGCTTGTAGTTGGGACTGTCAGTATTCGTGTCAACACACGGTGTGCACTTTTCCCCAGATAAAAAAAAAAGCCGATGTGCACTGGAATGTGTCTCTTGAAACATAACACATAACACAAAAATGTAATATATTGTATTACTTTGAGCACATAATATTTAAAAAGGAAATAAAAAGAGAACAGTGGTTGAATTGAATGAGCTTCCTGGTGCATGTGGTAAAAAATGTAAACAAAAGGGGAATGGGTAGTAGAAAATTAAAGCTCAC
Source organism: Aegilops bicornis (assembly GCA_021605145.1). Classification (NCBI taxonomy): domain Eukaryota; kingdom Viridiplantae; phylum Streptophyta; class Magnoliopsida; order Poales; family Poaceae; genus Aegilops; species Aegilops bicornis. The sequence goes on from CM038673.1 coordinate 546,589,257, forward strand.
CCTTTTATCAACAAAAAATATATTTTATGGAACAAGAGTTAAATTGCATATAACTAGTTATTGGACCATTTACTTCTTTCTTAGTACACATCACTAGCTGTAGGTGAACTGTAGGGAAAATAAAAAATATTTTTAAATAAAAAAATTAAGTTACACAAGGATAACACACATGTAATTGTGCATGATCGACGGACATGGAACTACATGCAATCAAACATTTGTGCAAGCATATGGCAATATTTTAAGAAAAGAAATTAAATTGCACACAAATAGCAAGCATACAATTACATGTGATCGACGGACATGCAACTGCATGCGACTATCGTGTGTATAACTAATGGCGCTATTTTTTAAAAGAAAAATGTTAAGTTGCACAGAGATTGTGGTCGTGCATTTGCGCATGGCCTGGAGGACATGCAATTGCATGTGGCCGACGTGTGTAAAATCAGGTGATGTTATTTTAAAAATTAAAAATCAAAACATCACTATTTAGAAAAAAAATCGAAACATAAAAAATTTAGAAAGAAAAGCATAAAATGGAAAAATGGGAAAAAAAATGAAAAGGTCAATAATAAACACACATACCAAGACGCCCAAGTTTCTTGTCCCCCCTAGCATCCTAGTTGCCCCCGTCTGGTGTGGCTTGCAATTGTATACGGGCTACAACATATGTAGTTTACATGCAAGTAGGTGACCCATTTGGAAAACAAACACCTGTATAGGAAAGATTAAAAAACACATAAAAATCATGGTAGACATGCAATTGCCCTCTTGCCAAACAAAAGACCATTGAATTGTTGTCGCGTTGAAGACATGCAATTACTGTCGAGAGTGACACTTACAGTTGCATGCCTAGGGAGACACTTGTAGTTGGGGGTGGGGAGTAACGCTTGCAGTTTCATGGCTACTATCGGGCATGCCCTTCACCACTCCTACACCATTGTTGTCGCCTCCGACAAAACAAATCCCTAGTCGCAACCCTGTTGGAAGACATGCAATTGCAGTTGGGGGACGACACTTGTAGTTGCATGACTATTGTCGGACATGCAACTGACCCCTTCTCCTCAAGATCCCTCCGACAAAACAAAAGCCTGATTGCAACCAAGTTAGAAATACATGCACTTGCATGACTACAGTTGGACATGCAGTTCGGTCGGGTGCGACACTTGCAGTTGCGGGCATGTTTGTCGGGCTTGCAACTGGCCCGCCCCCTCTACCGGCGCCCCCTCCGACAGAACAAAAAACTTCAGTTGTGGTCGGGCTAGAAGACATGCAGTTGCAGTCGGGTGCGACACTTGCAGTTGCATGCCTAGTATCGAACATGCAACTGGTCCACCCCCTCTCTCGCGGCCCCCTCCGACAAAACAAAGGTCCAGTTGCAACCATGTTCGGGGACGTGCAGTTGCGGTCGGGTGCGGCGCTTGCACTTGCAAGGCTGTTGGCTTGCAACTGGCCCGCCCCCTTCAACAGAACAAAAAAGTTCAGTTGCAGTCGGGTTACAAGACATGCAGTTATGGGCGGGTGTGACGCTTGCAGTTGAATTCCTAGTGTCGGACATGCACTTGGCCCGCCCCCTCTGTCGCCGCCCCTTTTGACAAAACAAAGGTCCAATTGCAACCATGTTGGGGGGCATGCAATTTGCAGTTGGGTGCGGTGCTTGCAGTTACAGGGATGTTGTCGGGCTTGCAACTGGCCCACCCCATCCGACAAAACAAAAAGTCCAGTTGCGGTTGGGTTAAAAGACATGTAGTTGCGGTTAGGTGCGACACTAGCAGTTGTGGGGTTGTTCTCGGGCTTGCAACTGGCCCGCCCCCTCTGCAGAACAAACAAGTCCATTTGCGGCCGGGTTACAAGACATGTAGTTGCAGTCGGGTGCGACATTTGTAGTTGCATTCCTAATGTCGGACATGCATCTGGCCCGCCCCCTCTGACAAAACAAAAAAAGTCCAGTTGCGGTCAGGTTAATTACAAGACATGCAGTTGCGGTCGGGTGTGACATTTGCACTTGCATTCCTAGTGTCGGACATGCAACTGGCCCGCCCCCTCCGACAAAACAAAGGTCCAATTGCAACCATGTTGGGGGACATGCAGTTGCGGTCGGGTGCAGCGCTTGCAGTTGCAGGGACGTTGTCGGGCTTGCAGCTGGCCCGACCCCTCTACCGGCGCCCTCACCGACAGAACAAAAAAGTCCAGTTGCAGTTGGGCTAGAAGACATGCAGTTGCGGTCGGGTGCGACACTTGCAGTCGCATTCCTAGTGTCGGGCATGCAACTGGCCTGCCCCTCTCTCGCTGCCCCCTTCTACATAACAAAGGTCCAGCTGCAACCTTGTTAGGGGACATGCACTTGCGGTCGGGTGCGACACTTGTAGTTGCGGGGATGTTGTCGGGCTTGCAACTGGCCGCCCCCACTACTGGCGCCCCCTCCGACAGAACAAAAACTTCCAATTGCGGCTGCGCTAGAAGACATGGAGTTGCGGTCGGGTGCGACACTTGTAGTTGCATTTCTAGTGTGGAACATGCAACTGGCCCTACTGGTCTCTACTCAACCCACAAACAAAGTTTAAAAAAAAACTCAAACCAGAAACAAAGTCTAGTTGGCCGGTGACAAATATTTTTGAAAAGGAAAAAGATAAGTTACACACCAACGACATACATACAATTATGTGTCGCCGATGTGCATGAAATTGTGTGTGCTCGACGGGTGTGTCAGCGATAATATTTTTTGGAAAGAATTTTTTTTTGCATACGGACACTGACAATAAAACATGGCATGTGATTCAATGTACAATATTAAAAAAAAATCATAATAGCAATTGAAAATTAAAAATAAAGAAAAAACAAAAAGAAAATGGGAACAAACCAAAGCGAACAGCCCTATTAATCGCTTATGTCCCAGGTAACACGAGCACAAACAAAAAATTCAGCCTAGAAGAAAGCCCAAAAAACAGACAAAGGAAAAGCCATACCACCCCTCAAGGCCAGCCCATGGGGCATCTCTGTCCAACAGAAAGAATAGAAGAGAAGGCAAGAAAAGAAAAAAAGAAACAAGGCCATGGGCCGGGGGCACAACTAAAACAGGCCGATACAGCACAAAGGAAACAGCGATCGTGAATCTTAAACATATCACGATGGGAGGTCAAATACATCGACTGAGACTTTCTTAAAAATCAGTCGACCGATTTTTAGCCCAACTGATACACAAAATGTTAGAGCATAATAGTGCAGCTAAAAATTTCATGCAGTACCCGTCAAAAAAAAAAAATTCATGCAGTACACTACACGAAGTGCAACCCATATTAACTGGTAGTAAATCTTTCGAGCAGGAGAAGGGACGACGACGACGATCGGGGTGAAGACAGCAAACGGCGAGGAGGTCCACGGCGCCAAGTGCATCATCACGGTGGGAGCGTGGACGAGCAAGCTGGTCAAGTCCGTCACCGGCGCCGACCGCCTGCGGCAGCCGCCGCACACCCTCATCGACCGCTCTTTGGAAGGTGAAGCCCGCCACGAAGCGCGAGCTCACGACGAAGGCCCGGCTTCCCGACGTTCATGAAGCTACGGCTTCCCCTACATCTACAAAGACGCCGTCGATGGAGTACCCGGGCTGATCAAGATCGCCATGCACGGCGGGCCGTGCGGCGACCCGGACGGCCGGATCGGGCCATCGGCCGGGCGAGGACGGGCTGGTGGAGCCCGTGGCGCGGTGGATCGACGAGGTGATGCCGGGCCACGTGGAGATCATGGGCGGGCGGTGGTCCGGCGGCGTGCATGTACTCCATGACGCCCGACGAGGACTTCGTGATTGACTTCCTGGGCGGCGAGGAGTTCGGGAGGGACGTGGTGGTCGGCGCCGGGTTCTCCGGGCACGGGTTTAAGATGGGCCCGGCGGTGGGGAGGATCCTGGCCGAGATGGCGCTGGACGGCGAGGCACGGAAGGCCGCGGAGGTCGGCGTGGAGCTCCGGCACTTCGGCATCGGGCGGTTCGACGGCAACCCGATGGGGAACGCCAGGAGTTACTGAGCAGGCATGGATGGATGGATGTTTGGAGCGCGAGCATCAACTGTGGTTGTGTATAATTATGGTTACTAGTCGTCAACCCGTGCGACCGCAGGCTACCCTATTTGAGATAGACTAGCAAAAAGGCCCGTGCGTTGCAACGGGAGAAAAAAATCTCTCATATCTCTAGCTGGGTCAGTTGGACAAACTGTGCGTGGCCGGTTGGCAGGTTATGAGATCGAACCCTCCCATCGGTAATTTGATTTTTTGCCAGCTCTTCGGACATGGGCCTCAGTTTGCCGCCAGGTGGGCTTTCTTCGTTGGGCCAAAACGGGTGGCAAGTAACAAAACCAAATAGCGTACGTGAAATTAATTGAAGCGGGACCAAACAAAGCGGGACGAAACCAAGAATATCACCTCCTTTTAATAGTAGGTATAGATATAGATATAGATATAGATGTGTATAGGTTGCACATCTATTAAAATTTTGTTGAATGCAATGTTTTGTTAAAAATAATAATAATATTTTTAATTATATAATACAATGCATGATTGAAACTAAGAACATCCAATAACACATATTTGGTACCATGTGATAGAATGTATTTATTTTTAAACAAATTCCCCATCTGATAATTACTTATATATATAGGTTTTACCCACTACGTTACAGTAGTATTGAATTGTGGTATTTACTGAAAAATGAATAGGTAAACTACCTCATCGATGAAAACATAAAATATATTTTCATCACAAACAATGTACTATCTTTCCCATTTGTTAATAGTGCCAGTCAAAATCTTGTGTGCTTGCAAAATTCACCACCCAGAGCATAGTGACACTAATATATCATGATACTCTGTGCAAATCATGAATGCATCCTTTAATCTCAACTAAACAGAAATGAATGAATCACATTTTAAAGTTTGATTAAAAAACTTTACACATAGATGTGTACTACATAGAATTAAATTTTATTACGAAATATTTTTATCCTTATCATTACAGAAACATAAATGAGAGTGCACCATTTTTCATATATACTGTTAAATATTTCAGTTGAGCTTATGAGATTTTTGGAACTTGTAAATAAAAATAAATCATAATTTTATGTTAGGATGAACACTTACATGGTAGAAAAAATGGGATATTCTGAAAATTAAAGTGCAATTTATAGGTTATTCATTTTTTAACTATATTTGGCTATTTGAAGCTTGGGAGCAACGGGTTTACACTCAAATGGTGTTACAGTATTTTTATGAAAGATAATACAGACAAATTATAAACATACGTGCAAAGAAGTTTGATTTTTTCAGAAATATGTCATCCATTTGTTTCCGCTTCCTTATTAACACCACGCATCATATTTTGCATGCGCCTACTCGAATTGAGAAAATGGAAAACTTCTGATCAAGCCAAACTTATTTATATGCCCTATATACTATAAGAAAAACTATTGAATATCTAAAACACAATTTTTATAAAGTCTCTGTCTCCGGACTGTTTGAATGAATGACCTGGACAAAGGGAAAATAAATTTCCCGAAACTTTACTGACATAGAAGCCATGATGCCAAATAACAATATATCACCCATTAGATCAAAAGAGAAGTACTGAATTGCCCACGAGCTCAGATTTAAATCTAGATGTTGCTAGCGTATGCCGATTTATGTTCTCACTTATAATGTTTTTCTTATCTCTTTCGTTGAATATAACATGCAAAAATTGGCATGTATATGTGCGTAGCTAGCAAGTTACTGGCTACAAAATATTGACCAAAAATATAATTCGGAACTTAGAATGCAAGACATGTTCTACATCATCTATTAAATTCATGATTCTAAATACTTTGGTTAGGAAATCAATCACATCAATTAATATAATGGAAGAAAAACTAAGATATAGAAGCATATGAGGCGTGCATGTAATAAGTGATCCCCAGTTTGATCCATAAATTGCTACAGAGACTAAATTGTATCTATTGAGAAGGAGTGAGTACCTGCCGTGAGTATCAACCACATCAAACAGATGCACTACCGAGTGGGCCCAGTGATACCTCTCCGTCATACGGAGTGACAAATCCCAGCCTCGATCCGTGTCAACCCAACAGACACTTTCGGAGATACCTGTAGTGCACCTTTATAGTCACCCAGTTATGTCGTGACGTTTGGTACACCCAAAGCACTCCAAAGGTATCCGGGAGTTACACGATCTCATGGTCTAAGGAAGAGATACTTAACATTGGAAAAGCTCTAGCAAAACGAACTACACGATCTTGTGCTATGCTTAGGATTGGGTCTTGTCCATCACATCATTCTCCTAACAATGTGATCCCGTTATCAACGACATCCAATGTCCATAGTCAGGAAACCATGACTATCTATTGATCAACGAGCTAGTCAACTAGAGGCTCACTAGGGACATATTGTGGTCTATGTATTCACACGCGTATTACGATTTCCGGATAATACAATTATAGCATGAATAAAAGACAATTATCATGAACAAGGAAATATAATAATAATGCTTTTATTATTGCCTCTAGGGCATATTTCGAACAGTCTCCCACTTGCACTAGAGTCAATAATCTAGTTACATTGTGATGAATCGAACACCCATAGAGTTCGTGTTGATCATGTTTTGCTCGCGGAAGAGGTTTAGTCAACGGATCTGCAACATTCAGATCCGTATGCACTTTGCAAATTTCTATGTCCCCATCTTGAACATTTTCACGAATGGAGTTTAAGCGACGCTTGATGTGCCTGGTCTTCTTGTGAAACCTGGGCTCCTTGGGAAGTGCAATAGCTCCAGTGTTGTCACAGAAGAGTTTGATCGGCTCCGACGCGTTGGGTATGACTCCTAGGTCGGTGATGAACTCCTTCACCCAAATTGCTTCATGCGCTGCCTCCGAGGCTGCCATGTACTCCGCTTCACATGTAGATCCCGCCACGACGCTTCCGCTTGCACCGCACTAGCCATCGCTTCCACCATTCAACATATACACGTATCCGGTTTGTGACTTTGAGTCATCCAGATGCGTGTCGAAGCTAAGCGTCGGCGTAACCCTTCTGACGAGCTCTTCGTCACCTCCATAAATGAGAAACATGTCCTTTGTCCTTTTCGTGTACTTCAGGATATTCTTGACCGCTGTCCGGTGTTCCTTGCCGGGATTACTTTGGTACCTTCCTACCAAACTTACGGCAAGGTTTACATCAGGTCCGGTACACAACATGGCATACATAATAGATCCTATGGCCGAGGCATAGGGATGACACTCATCTCTTCTTTATCTTTTGCCACAGTCGGGCATTGAGCTGAGCTCAATTTCACACCTTGCAAAACAGGCAAGAACCCTTTCTTAGACTGATCCATTTTGAACTTCTTCAAAATCTTATCAAGGTATGTGCTTTGTGAAAGACCTATGAGGCATCTCGATCTATCCCTATAGATTTTGATGCCTAATATGTAAGCAGCTTCTCCAAGGTCCTTCATTGAAAAAACTCTTATTCAAGTAGGCCTTAATGCTGTCCAAAAGTTCTATATCATTTCCCATCAAAAGTATGTCATCTACATATAATATGAGAAATGCTATGAGCTCCCACTCACTTTCTTGTAAACGCAGCTTCTCCATAAGTCTCAAGATAAACCCAAACGCTTTGATCATCTTATCAAAGCGAATGTTCCAACTCCGAGATGCTTGCACCAGCCCATAAATGGATCATTGGAGCTTGCATACCTTGTTAGCATTCTTAGGATCGACAAAACCTTCCGCTGCATCATATACAGCTTCTTCCTTAAGGTAACCGTTAAGGAATGCCGTTTTGACGTCCATCTGCCATATCTCATAATCATAGTATGCGGCAATTGCTAACATGATTCAGACGGACTTAAGCTTCGCTACGGGAGAGAAAGTCTCATCGTACTCAATCCCTTGAACTTGTCGATAACCCTTAGCGACAAGTCGAGCTTTATAGATGGTAACATTACCATCTGCGTCAAATCTTCTTCTTAAAGATCCATTTGTTTTCTATCGCCGATCATCGGGCAAGTCTGTCAAAGTCCATACTTTGTTTTCATACATGGATCCTATCTCGGATTGCATGGCTTCAAGCCATTTGTTGGAATCTGGGCCCGCCATCGCTTCTTCATAGTTCGAAGGTTCACCGTTGTCTAACAACATGATTTCCGTGACAGGGTTGCCATACCACTGCAGTGCGGAACGTGTCCTAGTGGACCTACTGAAGTTCAGAGCAATTTGATCCAGAAGTACCTTGATCATCATCATTAATTTCCTCTCCGATCGGTGTAGGCACCACAGGAACATTTTCCTGAGCTGCACTACTTTCCGGTTCAAGAGGTAGTACTTCATCGAGTTCTACTTTCCTCCCACTTACTCCTTTCGAGAGAAACTCTTTTTCCAGAAAGGATAAGTTCTTGGCAACAAAGATCTTGCCTTCGGATATAAGGTAGAAGGTATACCCAATGGTTTCCCTAGGGTATCCTATGAACACGCATTTTTCCGACTTGGGTTCGAGCTTTTCAGGTTGAAGTTTCTTGACATAAGCATCGCATCCCCAAACTTTTAGAAACGACAGCTTAGGTTTCTTCCCAAACCATAATTCATACGGTGTCGTATCAACGGATTTAGACGGTGCCCTATTTAAAGTGAATGTAGTCATCTCTAGAGCGTATCCCCAAAATGATAGCGGTAAATCAAGAATAGACATCATAGATCGCACCATATCCAATAGAGTGCGATTACGACGTTCGGACACACCGCTACATACCGAGGTGTTCGTGCAGCGTGAGTTGTGAAACGATTCCACATTTCCTTAAGTGTGTACCAAATTCGTGACTTAAATATTCTCCTCCACGATCCGATCGCAAGAATTTTATCTTTCGGTCACGTTGATTCTCTACTTCATTCTGAAATTCCTTGAACTTTTCAAAGGTCTCGGACTTGTGTTTCATCAAGTAGACATACCCATATCTACTCAAGTCATCGGTGAGAGTGAGAACATAACGATATCCTCCATGAGCCTCAACACTCATTGGACCGCACACATCGGTATGTATGATTTCCAATAAGTTGGTTGCTCGCTCCATTGTTCAGAGAACGGAGTCTTGGTCATCTTGCCCATGAGGCATGGTTCGCATGTGTCAAATGATTCATAATCTAGAGACTCTAAAAGTCCATCAAGACGGAGCTTCTTCATGCGCTTGACACCAATGTGACCAAGGCGGCGGTGCCACAAGTATGTGGGACTATCGTTATCAACTTTACATCTTTTGGTATTCACACTATGAACATGTGTAACATTATGTTCGAGATTCATTAAGAATAAACCATTGACCATCGGAGCATGACCATAAAACATTTCTCTCATATAAATAGAACAACCATTATTCTCGGATTTAAATGAGTAGCCATCTCGTATTAAACGAGATCAGGATACAATGTTCATGATCAAAATTGGCACTAAATAAAAATTATTGAGGTTTAAAACTAATCCCGTAGGTAAATGTAGAGGTAGCGTGCGACGGGCGATCACATCGACCTTGGAACCATTCCCGACGCGCATCGTCACCTCGCCCTTCGCCGGTCTCCGCTTATTCCGCAGCTCCCGCCGTGAGTTACATATATGAGCAACGACACCGGTATCAAATACCTAGGAGTTACTACAGTCTTGGTAAGGTACACATCAATTACATGTATATCAAATATACCTTTAGTGTTGCCGACCTTCTTGTCTCGCTAAGTATTTGGGGCAGTTCCGCTTCAAAGGACCCTTCCTTTGCAATACAAGCACTCACCTCGTGCTTGGGTCCATTCTTTGACTTCTTCCGGCAAGAATCGGCTTATCGGGCAGCAACATCCTTGCCGTCCTTCTTGAAGTTCTTCTTACCCTTACCCTTCTTGAACTTAGTGGTTTTATTGACCATCAACACTTGATGCTCCTTCTTGATTTCTACCTCACGACTTCAAAGATTGAAAATACTTCAGAATAGTTTTCACCATCCCACTGCATATTGTAGTTCATCACAAAGCTCTTGTAGCTTGGTGGGAGCGATCAAGGATTCTGTCAATGACCGCCTCGTCCGGAGGTTAATGTCCACTGGGACAGTCGGTTGTGCAACCTGGACATTTTGAGTATGTGCTCACTAATGTAACTATTTTCCTCCATCTTACAAGCTGTAGAACTTGTCGGAGACTTCATATCTCTCGACCGGGCATGAGCTTGGAAAACTAGTTTCATCTCCTCGAACATCTCATATGCTCCGTGTCGCTCAAAACGCTTTTGGAGCCCGGTTCTAAGCTGTAAAGCATGCCGCATGATGAACGAGGGAGTAATCATCAAGACGAGACTGCCAAGCGTTCATAACGTCTTGGTTCTGCAGGATGGGTGCTTCACCTAGCGGTGCTTCTAGGACATATTGTTTCTTGGCAGCTATGAGGATAATCCTCAGGTTCCGGACCCAGTCCGAATAGTTGCTGCCATCATCTTTCAGCTTGGTTTTCTCTAGGAACGCGTTGAAGTTCATGGTGACATGAGCGTTGGCCATTTGATCTACAAGACATTTTGCAAAGATTTTAGACTATTGTTCATGATAATAAAGTTCATCTAATCAAATTATTTAATGAACTCCCACTCAGATTTGACATCCGTCTAGTCATCTAAGTGATACATGATCCGAGTCAACTAGGGCGTGTCTGATCATCACGTGAGACGGACTAGTCATCGTCGGTGAACATCTCCATGTTGATCGTATCTTCCATACGACTCATGTTAGACCTTTCGTTCTCTTGTGTTCCGAGGCCATGTCTGTACATGCTAGGCTCGTCAAGTTAACCTAAGTGTATTGCTGTGCAAAACTGTCTTACACCCGTTGTATGTGAACGTAAGGATCTATCACACCCGATCATCAACGACGAACTTTAGCAACGGTGCACAGTTAGGGAGAACACTTTCTTGAAATTGTTATAAGGGATCATCTTATTTACTACCGTCGTTCTAAGTAAACAAGATGCATAAACATAATAAACATCACATGCAATTATATAGTAGTGACATGATATGGCCAATATCATATAGCTCCTTTGATCTCCATCTTCGGGGCTCCATGATCATCCTGTCACCGGCATAACACCATGATCTCCATCATCATGATCTCCATCATCGTGTCTTCATGAAGTTGTCACGCCAACGACTACTTCTACTTCTATGGCTAACGTTTAGCAACAAAGTAAAGTAATTTACATGGCATTCTTCAATGACACGCAGGTCATACAAAAAATAAAGACAACTCCTATGGCTTCGCCGGTTGTCATACTCATCGACATGCAAGTCGTGATTCCTATTACAAGAACATGATCTCATACATCACATATATCATTCATCATTCATCACAACTTTGGCCATATCATATCACAGAACACTTGCTGCAAAACAAGTTAGACGTCCTCTAATTGTTGTTGCAAGTTTTACGTATGCAATAGGGTTCTAGCAAGAACGCTTTTCTTACCTACGTGAAAGCCACAACGTGATTTGTCAACTTCTATTTACCCTTCATAAGGACCCTTTTCATCGAATCCGCTCCAACTAAAGTGGGAGAGACAGACACCCGCTAGCCACCTTATGCAACTAGTGCATATCAGTCGGTGGAACCAGTCTCACGTAAGCGTACGTGTAAAGGTCGGTCCGGGCCGCTTCATCCCACAATACCGCTGAAGCAAGATAAGACTAGTAGCGGCAAGAAAGTTGACAACATCTATGCCCACAACAAATTGTGTTCTACTCGTGCAATAGAGAACTACGCATAGACCTAGCTCATGATGCCACTGTTGGGGAACGATGCAGAAAATTAAATTTTTTCCTACGGTTTCACCAAGATCCATCTATGAGTTCATCTAGCAACGAGTCATGGGAGAGTGATTGCATCTACATACCACTTGTAGATCGCAGGTGGAAGCGTTCAATGGAACGAGGATGATGGAGTCGTACTCGCCGTGATTCAGATCACCGATGACCTAGTGCTGAACGGACAGCACCTCCGCGTTCAACACACGTACGGAGCGGATGACGTCTCCTCCTTCTTGATCCAGCAAGGGGAAGGAGAGTTTGATGATGATCCAGCAGCACGACGGCGTGGTGGTGGATGCAGAACTCCGTGAGGCTTCGCTAAGCAACTACGGGAGGAGGAGGAGGTGTTGCAGGGAGGAGGGAGGCGCCAGGCTTTCAGGGTGCGGCCACCCCTCCCTCCCCTCCCTTTATATAGGTGCTAGAGAGAGGGGGGATGGCGCAGCCTTGCCCCTTCCTCCAGTGAAGGGTGCGGCCAAGGGGGGGGGGGAGGAGTCCATCCTCCCCAAGGCACCCTGAGGTGCCTTCCCCTTTAGGACTCTCCCGTCTCTCTTATCTCTAGGCGCTTGGGCCTCTTGGGGCTGGTGCCCTTGGCCCATATAGGCCAAGGCGCACCCCCACAGCCCATGTGCCCCCCGGGCAGGTGGACCTCAGTGGAACAGGACCCCTTTCGGCACTCGGTACAATACCGATAACGCCAAACTTTTCCGTGACCAAAATAAGACTTCCCATATATAAATCTTTACCTCCGGACCATTCCGGAACTCCTCGTGACGTCCGGGATCTCATCCGGACTCAAAAACATTCGGTTTGCTGCATACTCATATTCATACAACCCTAGCGTCACCGAACCTTAAGTGTGTAGACCCTACGGGTTCGGGAGACATGCAGACATGACCGAGACGGCTCTCGGGCAATAACCAACAGCAGGATCTGGATACCCATGTTGGCTCCCACATGCTCCTCGATGATCTCATCGGATGAACCACGATGTCGAGGATTCAAACAACCCCGTATACAATTCCCTTTGTAAATCGGTATTTTACTTGCCCGAGATTCGATCGTCGGTATCCCAATACCTCGTTCAATCTCGTTACTGGCAAGTCACTTTACTTGTAGCGTAATGCATGATCCCGTGACCAAACACTTGGTCACTTTGAGCTCATTATGATGACGCACTACCGAGTGGGCCCAGTGATACCTCTCCGTCATACGGAGTGACAAATCCCAGTCTCGATCCGTGTCAACCCAACAGACACTTTCGGAGATACCTGTAGTGCACCTTTATAGTCACCCAGTTACGTCATGATGTTTGGTACACCCAAAGCACTCCTACGGTATCCGGGAGTTACACGATCTCATGGTCTAAGGAAGAGATACTTGACATTGGAAAAGCTCTAGCAAAACGAACTACACGATCTTGTGCTATGCTTAGGATTGGGTCTTGTCCATCACATCATTCTCCTAACGATGTGATCCCGTTATGAACGACATCCAATGTCCATAGTCAGGAAACCATGACTATCTGTTGATCAACGAGCTAGTCAACTAGAGGCTCATTAGGGACATATTGTGGTCTATGTATTCACACGCGTATTACGATTTCCGGATAATACAATTATAGCATGAATAAAAGACAATTATCATGAACAAGGAAATATAATAATAATACTTTTATTATTGCCTCTAGGGCATATTTCCAACAGCTATAGTGTTCTAGGTGGTGTGAACTGTGAAACTATTCCACATTGTTTTATATGAAGGCCAAACTCGTAACTCAAATATTCTCCTCCACGATCAGATCGTAGAAACTTTATTTTCTTGTTACGATGATTCTCCACTTCACTCTGAAATTCTTTGAACTTTTCAAATGTTTCAGACTTATGTTTCATTAAGTAAATATAGTCATATCTGCTCAAATCATCTTGTGAAGGTCAGAAAATAACGATACCCGCCATTTAGCGTCAATAAATATTGGACTGCATACATCGGTATGTATTCTTTCCAACAAATCAGTAGCTCGTTCCATTGTTCCGGAGAACGGAGTTTTAGTCATCTTGCCCATAAGGCACGGTTTGCAAACATCAAATGATTCATAATCAAGTGATTCTAAAAGTCCATCTTTATGGAGTTTCTTCATGCGCTTTACACCGATATGACCCAAACGGCAGTGCCACAAATAAGTTGCACTATCATTATCAACTTTGCATCTTTTGGCATCAATATTATGAATATGTGTATCACCATGATCAAGATTTAATTAACCATCAACATTGGGTGTATGACCATAGAAGGTTTTATTCATGTAAACATAATAACAATTTATTCTCTGTCTTAGATGAATAATCGTATTGCAATAAACATGATCTAATCATATTTATGCTCAACGCAAACACCAAATAACAATTATTTTGGTTCAACACTAATCTCGAAAACATAGGGAGTGTACGATGATGATCATATCAATCTTGGAATCACTTCCAACACACATCGTTACTTCACCCTCAACTAGTCTCTGTTTATTCTGTAATTCCTGTTTCGAGTTACTAATCTTAGCAACCGAACAAGTATCAAATACTCAGGGGCTACTATAAACACTAGTAAGGTACACATCAATAACCTGTATATCAAATATACCCTTGTTCACTTTGCCATCCTTCTTATCCACCAAATATTCAGGCATTTCCGCTTCCAGTGACCATTTCCTTTGCAGTAGAAGCACTTAGTTTCAGGCTTTGGTCCAGCTTTGGGCTTCTTTACGGGAGTGACAACTTGCTTTCCATTCTACTTGAATTTCCCTTTCTTTTCTTTTGCCCTTTTCTTGAAACTAGTGGTCTTGTCAATCATCAACACTTGATGCTCTTTTCTTGATTTCTACCTTCACGATTTCAAAGCATCATGAAGAGCTCGGGAATCGCTTTTCGTCATCCCTTGCATTATAGTTCATCACGAAGTTCCAGTAACTTGGTGATGGTGACTAGAGAACTCTGCCAATCACTATCTTATCTGGAAGATTAACTCCCACTTGATTCAAGCGTTTGTAGTACTCAGACAATCTAAGCACATGCTCACTAGTTGAGCGATTCTCCTCCATAGTTTAGCTATAGAAATTGTTGGAGACTTCATATCTATCAACTCGGGTATTTGCTGGAAATATTAACTTCAACTCCTGAAACATCTCATATGGTCCATGACGTTCAAAACGTCTTTGAAGTCCTGATTCTAAGCCGTTTAAGCATGGTGCACTAAACTATCAAGTAGTCATCATTTTCTGAGCTAGCCAAACGTTCGTAACGTCTGCATCTGCTCTTGCAATAGGTTTGTCACCTAGCGGTGCATCAAGGACATAATTCTTCTATGCATCAATGAGGATAAACCTTAGATCACGGATCCAATCCGCATCATTGCTACTAACATCTTTCAACTTAGTTTTCTCTAGGAACACATGTAAAACATAGGGAAGCAACAACGCGAGCTATTGATCTACAACATAGATATGCTAATACTACGGGACTAAGTTCATGATAAATTAAAGTTCAATTAATCATATTACTTAAGAACTCCCACTTAGATAGACATCCCTCTAATCCTCTAAGTGATTACGTGATCCATATCAACTACACCATGTCCGATCATCACGTGAGATGGAGTAGTTTCAATGGTGAACATCAATATGTTGATCATTTCTACTATATTGATTCACGCTCGACCTTTATGTCTCCGTGTTCCGAGGCCATATCTATTATATGCTAGGCTCGTCAAGTTTAACCTGAGTATTCCGCGTGTGCAACTGTTTTGCACCCGTTGTATTTGAACGTAGAGCCTATCACACCCGATCATCACGTGGTGTCTCAGCACGAAGAACTTTCGCAATGGTGCATACTCAGGGAGAACACTTCTTGATAATTAGTGAGAGATCATCTTATAATGCTACCGTCAAACAAAACAGAATAAGATGTATAACAGATAAACATCATATGCAATCAAAATATGTGACGTGATATGGCCATGATCATCTTGCGCCTAAAGTACTGGCATGGTTTCTATCGTCACCGGCACGACACCATGATCTTCATCATCTTGATCTATATCAATGTGTCGTCACATGGTTGTCTCACCAACTATTGCTCTTGCAACTATTGTTATCGCATAACGATAAAGTAAAGCAATTATTTGGCACTTGCATCTTATGCAACAAAGAGACAACCATAGGGCTTCTAACAGTTGCCGATAACTTCAACAAAACATGATCATCTCATACAACAACTTATATCTCATCACGTCTTGACCATATCACATCACTACATGCCCTGAAAAGACAAGTTAGACGTCCTCTACTTTGTTGTTGCAAATTTTACGTGGCTGCTACGGGCTGAGCAAGAACCGTTCTTACCTACGCATCAAAACCACAACGATAGTTCGTCAAGTTAGTGCTGTTTTAACCTTCTCCAGGATCGGGCGTAGCCACACTCGGTTCAACTAAAGTTGGAGAAACTGACACCCGCCAGCCACCTGTGTGCAAAGCACGTCGGTAGAACCAGTCTCACGTAAGCGTACGCGTAATGTCGGTCCGGGTCGCTTCATCCAACAATACAACCGAACCAAAGTATGACATGCTGGTAAGTAGTATGACTTGTATCGCCCACAACTCACTTGTGTTCTACTCGTGCATATAACATCAACGCATAAAAACCTGGCTCTGATACCACTGTTGGGGAATGTAGTAATTTCAAAAAATTTCCTACGCACACGCAAGATCATGGTGATGCATAGCAACGAGAGGGAAGAGTGTTGTCGACGTACCCTCGTAGACCGAAAGCGGAAGCGTTATAACAACGCGGTTGATGTAGTCGTACGTCTTCACGGCCCGACCGATCAAGCACCAAAACTACGGCACCTCCGAGTTTTAGCACACGTTCAGCTCGAGGACGATCCCCGGACTCCGATCCAGCAAAGTGTCGGGGATGAGTTCCACAAGACGACGGCGTGGTGACGATCTTGATGTTCTACTGTCGCAGGGCTTCGCCTAAGCACCGCTACAATATTATCGAGGAGAACTATGGTGGAGGGAGGCACCGCACACGGCTAAGAGATCTCAAGGATCAATTGTTGTTGTGCCTAGAGGTGCCCCCCTGCCCCCGTATATAAAGGAGCCAGGGGAGGGGGTCGGCCGGCCAGAGGGCGGCGCAGAGGAGTCCTCCTCCCATCGGGAGTAGGACTCCCCTTCATTGTTGGAGTAGGAGAGAAGGAAAGACGGGAGAGGAGGAAGGAAAAGGGGTTGCACCCTTGTCCAGTCGGACCAGAGGGGGCTGCGCCTCCTTCCTTTCGGTCTCTCTCCTCTATTCCCCGTATGGCCCAATAAGGCCCATATACTCCCCGTGAATTCCGTAACTCTCGGTACTCGAAAAATACCTGAATCACTCGGAACCTTTCCGAAGTCCGAATATAGTCGTCCAATATATCGATCTTTATGTCTCGACCATTTAGAGACTCCTCGTCATATCCCCGATGTCATCCGGGACTCCGAACTCCTTCGGTACATCAAAACTCATAAACTCATAATATAAGCATCACATCGAAACCTTAAGCGTGCGGACCCTACGGGTTCGAGAACTCTGTAGACATGACCGAGAGACGTCTACGGTCAATAACCAATAGCAGAACCTGGATGCTCATATTGGCTCCCACATATTCTACGAAGATCTTTATCGGTCAAACCACATAACAACATACGTTGTTCCCTTTGTCATCGGTATGTTACTTGCCCGAGATTCGGTCGTCGGTATCTCAATACCTAGTTCAATCTCGTTACCGTCAAGTCTCTTTACTCGTTCCGTAATACATCATCCCACAACTAACTCATTAGTTGCATTGCTTGCAAGGCTTAAGTGATGTGCATTACCGAGAGGGCCCAGAGATACCTCTCCGACAATCGGAGTGACAAATCCTAATCTCGAAATACGCCAACCCAACATGTACCTTTGGAGACACCTATAGAGCTCCTTTATAATCACCCAGTTACGTTGTGACGTTTGGTAGCACACAAAGTGTTCCTCCCAGAACGGGAGTTGCATAATCTCATAGTCATAGGAACATGTATAAGTCATGAAGAAAGCAATAGCAACATACTAAACGATCAAGTGCTAAGCTAACGGAATGGGTCAAGTCAATCACATCATTCTTCTAATGATGTGATCCCGTTAATCAAATGACAACTCTTTGTCCATGGCTAGGAAACATAACCATCTTTGATTAATGAGCTAGTCAAGTAGAGGCATACTAGTGACACTCTGTTTGTCTATGTATTCACACATGTATTATGTTTCCGGTTAATACAATTCTAGCATGAATAATAAACATTTATCATGATATAAGGAAATAAATAATAACTTTTTTATTGCCTCTAGGGCATATTTCCTTCAGAACGGTTCGTCAGTGTACCCAAGATTGTTCAGATCCACTGTTGTCATTCCGTACCGTGGGTCTACCTGTACCCCGCCTCCTGACAGATTGACCCATTTGCACTTAAACAAAGGGACCTTAAAATCATGTCCGTAGTCAAGTTCCGATATGTCCACTATGTAACCATAATATGTGTCGTTTCCCCTCTCGGTTACTGCATCAAAGCGGACACCGCTATTATTGTTGGTGCTCTTTTGATCTTGGGCGATCGTGTAAAATGTATTCCCATTTATCTCGTATCCTTTGTAAGTCAATACAGTCGAAGATGGTCCCTGGACAACGAAGTACAGCTCATCACAAACAGTGTTGTCACCTCCGAGACGTGTTTCCAACCAACCGCCGAAAGTCTGATGTGTTCACATGTAATCCATTTGTCGACCGCTCCGGGTGTTTGGAGCGCATGCCGCTCTTGTGTTCATCGACATACGGGGTCACCAAGGTAGAGTTCTCAGAGAACTGTGTAGTGTGCTTGAGACCAAGAATATCCATCCTGCATATTATTGAGTCCCTCCAAGCATGCTTTTTCCAGTCGATCTTCCCTCATACCGCGATTTAGGGAGACCTATCTTCTTAAGGCCAGGAATGAAGTCAACACAAAACCCAATGACATCCTCTGCTTGATGGCCCATGGAGATGCTTCCTTCGGCCTAAGCGTTATTCTGGACATATTTCTTTAGGACTCCCATGAACCTCTCAAAGGGGTACATATTGTGTAGAAATACGGGCCCAGAATGACAATCTCGTCAACTAGATGAACTAGGACGTGCGTCATGATATTGAAGAAGGATGGTGGGAACACCATTTCAAACCGACAAGACATTGCACCACATCACTCCTTAGCCTTGGTATTATTTCTGGATCGATCACCTTCTGAGAGATTGCATTGAGGAATGCACATAACTTCACAATGGCTAATCGGACGTTTTCCGGTAGAAGCCCCCTCAATGCAACTGGAAGTAGTTGCGTCATAATCACATGGCAGTCATGAGACTTTAGGTTCTGGAACTTTTTCTCTGGCATATTTATTATTCCCTTTACATTTTACGAGAAGCCAGTCGGGACCTTCAGACTAAGCAGTCATTCAAAGAAGATTTCCTTCTCTTCTTTGGTAAGAGCGTAGCTGGCAGGACCTTCATACTGCTTTGGAGGCATGCCGTATTTTTTGTGCAAACGTTGCAGGTCCTCCTGATGACCCACAAGTATAGGGGATCTATCGTAGTCCTTTTGATAAGTAAGAGTGTCGAACCCAACGAGGAGCATAAGGAAATGATAAGCAGTTTTCATCAAGGTATTCTCTGCAAGCACTGAAATAATAGGTAACAGATAGTTTTGTGATAAGATAATTTGTAACGAGCAACAAGTAACAAAAGTAAATAAAGTGCAGCAAGGTGGCCCAATCCTTTTTGTAGCAAAGGACAAGCCTGGACAATTTCTTATATGAAGGAAAACGCTCCCGAGGACACATGGGAATTATCGTCAAGCTAGTTTTTCATCACGTTCATATGATTCGCATTCGGTACTTTGATAATTTGATATGTGGGTGGAACGGTGCTTGGATACTGTCCTTACTTGGACAAGAATCCCACTTATGATTAACTCCTATTGCAAGCATCCGCAACTACAAAATAAGTATTAAGGTAAACCTAACCATAGCATGAAACATATGGATCCAAATCAGACCCTTACGAAGCAACGCATAAACTAGGGTTTAAGCTTCTCTCACTCTAGTAACCCATCATCTACTTATTACTTCCCAATGCCTTCCTCTAGGCCCAAATAATGGTGAAGTGTCATGTAGTCGACGTTCACATGAAACCACTAGAGGAGAGACAACATACATCTCATCAAAATATCGAATGAATACCAAATTCACATGACTACTAATAGCAAGACTTCTCCCATGTCCTCAGGAACAAACATAACTACTCACAAAGCATATTCATGTTCATAATTAGAGGAGTATTAATATGTATAAAGGATCTGAACATATGATCTTCCACCAAATAAACCAACTAGCATCAACTACAAGGAGTAATCAACACTACTAGCAACCTACAGGTACCAATCCCAGACTTAGAGACAAGAATTGGATACAAGAGATGAACTAGGGTTTGAGAGGAGATGGTGCTGGTGAAGATGTTGATGGAGATTGGCCCTCAACCGATGAGAGGAGCGTTTGTGATGACTATGGCGATGATTTCCCCCTCCCGGAGGGAAGTGTCCCCAGCAGAACAGCTCTGCCGGAGCCCTAGATTGGTTCCGCCAAGGTTCCTCCTTGTGGCGGCGGAGTCTCGTCCCGAAAGCTTGCTTACTATTTTTCTTCGGACGAAAGACTTCATATAGCAGAAGATGGCCACCAGGGGGCCCACGAGGAAGGGCGCACCCAGGGGGGTAGGGCGCGCCCCCCAGCCTCGTGGTCAGGGTTTGGGCCCCCTCTGGTATTTCTTCCGCTCAATATTTTTTATTATTTCCAAAAATAACTTCCGTGGAGTTTCAGGACTTTTGGAGTTGTGAAGAATAAGTCTCTAATATTTGCTCCTTTTCGAGCCCAGAATTCCAGCTACCGGCATTCTCCCTCCTTATGTAAACCTTGTAAAATAAGAGAGAATAGGCATAAGTATTGTGACATAATGTGTAATAACAACCCATAATGCAATAAATATCTATATAAAAGCATGATGCAAAATGGACGTATCAACTCCCCCAATCTTAGACCTTGCTTGTCCTCAAGCGGAAGCCGATAACGATAAATATGTCCTCATGTTTAGAGATAGAGGTGTCGGTAAAATAAAATACAGACATGAGGGCATCATGATTATTCTTATAACAGCAACATATATGGATATTGTCATATGATTTCTTATCCTCAAGTAATAATCTATTCACATTGTCAAGTATGAATCAGAAACTTTATTGAGAACTAACAAACTATAATCTCAGTCATTGAAGCAATTGCAATTTATCATAACATCAGAAAGAATCTATGTCAGAGCTTTTCAGCAAGTCCACATACTCAACTATCATTTAGTCTTTCACGATTGCTAACACTCACGAAATACTTGTGGTTACGGAGTTTTAATCAGACACAGAGAAAGATAGGGGCTTATAGTTTCGCCTCCCAACCTTTTACCTCAAGGGTAATGTCAACAATAATAGTTCATGCTAACTTACATCCAATTAGATATATATATCAGGATCTTTCCAACACACTGTGCTTGCCAAAGGATAAAATGTAAAAAGGAAAGGTGAAGATCACCAAGACTCTTGCATAAGATAGGAGATAAAAGTAAAAGATAGGCCCTTCGCAGAGGGAAGCAGATGTTGCCATGCGCTTTTAGGGTTGGATGCATAAAATCTTAATGCGAAAGAACGTCACTTTATATTGCCACTTGTGATGTGAACCTTTATTATGCAGTCCGTCGCTTTTATTTCTTCCACATCACAAGATCGTATAAAGCTTATTTCCTCCACACTAATCAATCATACATGTTTAGAGAGCAATTTTTATTGCTTGCACCGATGACAACTTACTTGAAGGATCTTACTCAATCCATAGGTAGATATGGTGGACTCTCATGGCAAAACTGGGTTTAAGGGTATTTGGAAGCACAAGTAGTATCTCTACTTGGTGCAAAGAATTTGGCTAGCATGAGGGGGAAAGACAAGCTCAACATATTATATGATCCATGACAATATACTTTATTTTAGATATAAGAAAACATAGCCCATTACGTTGTCTTCCTTGTCCAACATCAACTCTTTAGCATGTCATATTTTAATGAGTGCTCCCAATCATAAAAGATGTCCAAGATAGTATATTTATATGTGAACCTCTCTTTCTTTATTACTTCCTATTAATTGCAATGATGACCAAAGCTAT
The DNA here is from genome assembly GCA_021605145.1 of Aegilops bicornis. Taxonomy (NCBI): domain Eukaryota; kingdom Viridiplantae; phylum Streptophyta; class Magnoliopsida; order Poales; family Poaceae; genus Aegilops; species Aegilops bicornis. Next base: position 546,611,454 of record CM038673.1, read on the forward strand.
GTTTGTCAACTCTCAACAACTTTTAATCATCATACTCTTTCTATGTGAAGTCATTACTCTCCATAAGATCAATATGATCTCTTTGTTTCTTTTTACTCTTTTCTCTTTTCTTTTATTCCCTCAAGATCATAGCAAGATAAACAAGCCCTTGACTCAACACTAATCTTTATTATATAGCTCACAGACTCGATTACATAAAGGGATCATAAAGCAAAACTCAAAACTAGATCATACCAAAGCTTTATTCTACTAGATAAAGATACTACTAAAAGTATCGAACTAAGAAAAACGGTAAAGATAGAGATGTGATGGTGATACGATACCGGGGCACCTCCCCCAAGCTTCGCAGTTGCCAAGGGGAGTGCCCATACCCATATGATTATACCTCCTTTGCTGGTGAAGAAGGTGGTGGATAGTCGCACATCGAGCGTAAGAGATCTTCCAACTTGCGGATAATGCCCTTGAGTGCGACGATATGATCCTTGAACAAAATATTTTCATGTGTGAGATAATTATTTTGTATACGAGCTAACTCAATCATCTTGAAAGCTTCAATTTTGGCCGGGTGAAGAGGGGGAAGGATGTCTTCTGCCGCGGGAGCTTGCTCCTCCATGGCCTTCTTGATCCCATCGTCCTTGTTGATCTCCCTGGGTTCTTCTCTCTTCAACTCTATCTTCATTAGCCAAGCATCGTTGTCACCATTGTTGGAGGAGGGGGATGACATGATGCTTGGCTTTGACAAATCTGGCAGAAAATAGCTCGAAACGAAAACAGAGGATAATTGCGTGATACGGTGGTCGAAACCTTCGGGAGATTATATAATGAATTTTTACCGACCGAGAGAATTATCATGCAAGAAAACGGAGTCCGAAAAGCGCACGGGTGCCCACGAGGCAGGGGGCGCGCCCTCCACCCTCATAGAGGCCTCGTGTCCTTCCCGGACTGCTTCTTATTTTTCTATTTTTCTAAATATTCCAAATCGGAGAAAAATTGCCATTAGAACTGTTTTGGAGTCGGTTTACTTACCGTACCACATACCTATTCCTTTTGTAGTGCAAACGCTCGGAAAGTGTCCCTTATATATTCCTCCGGCGTTACGGTTTCAATAACATTTGTTTCAACATTTATGGGATTACCTGAGATATAATGTTTGATTCTTTGATCGTTCACCACCTTCGGATTCGTAGCTTCGAAGTTTTTGATTTTTATGGCACCGGAATGATACACCTCCTCAATAACGTAAGGACCTTCGCATTTAGAGAGAAGTTTTCCTGCAAAAAATCTTAAACGAGAGTTGTATAGCAACACATAATCACCAACATTAAACTCACGCTTTCGTATTCTTTTGTCATGCCATCTTTTAACTTTTTCTTTAAACAACTTGGCATTCTCATAGACTTGGGTTCTCCATTCATCAAGTGAGCTAATATCAAATAACCTCTTCTCACCGGCAAGTTTGAAATCATAATTGAGCTCTTTAATAGCCCAATATGCCATATGTTCTAGTTCGAGAGGTAAGTGACATGCTTTTCCATAAACCATTTTATACGGAGACATACCCATAGGATTTTTATATGCAGTTCTATATGCCCATAATGCATCATAAAGTTTCTTAGACCAATTCTTTCTAGATCTATTAACGGTCTTTTGCAGAATTAATTTGAGTTCTCTATTATTCAATTCTACTTGACCACTAGACTGTGGGTGATAAGGAGATGCAATTCTATGATTAACATCATACTTAGCAAGCATTTTACGGAAAGCAACATGAATAAAATGTGAACCACCATCAGTCATTAAATATCTAGGGACTCCAAACTTCGGAAAAATTAACTTCTTTAAGCATCTTAATAGAAGTGTTATGATCAGCACTACTAGTTGGAATAGCTTCTACCCACTTAGTAACGTAATCAACAAAGAACTAAAATATGTGTATATCCATTAGAGGCAGGAAACGGTCCCATATAATCAAAGCCCCAAACATCAAATGGTTCAATAACAAGTGAATAATTCATAGGAATTTGTTGACGTCTACTAATATTACCAATTCTTTGACATTTATCACAAGACAAGACAAACTTACGAGCATCCTTGAAGAGAGTAGGCCAATACCTTGTGTGCAGTTCTATCTCCAACGTGGTGTCCTTCATAAGCCTCGGAGTGACACTTGCGTAGGATCTATTATTGTTCATGCTCAGGTACACAACGTCTAATTACGCCATCTACTCCTTCTTTATAAAGATGTGGGTCATCCCAAAAGTAATGTCTCAAATCATAGAAAAAGTTTTTCTTTTGTTGGTATGTGAAACTAGGTGGTATAAATTTAGCAACAATGTAATTAGCATAATCAAAGATACCATGGAGCAAAGATGAGAAGCATTTATGACATTTAGTTGTTCATCAGGAAAGCTATCATCAATAGGTAGTGGGTCATCAAGAACATTTTCCAACCTAGACAAGTTGTCTGCAACGGGATTCTCAGCTCCCTTTCTATCAGTAATATGCAAATCCAATTCTTGTAGCAAGAGAACCCATCTAAGAAGTCTAGGTTTAGCATCTTTCTTTTCCATAAGATATTTAATAGCAGCATGATCCGTGTGAATAGTTACTTTAGAATCAACAATATAAGGTCTGAACTTATCACAAGCAAATACGACTGCTAAGAATTCTTTTTCAGTAGTAGCATAATTTCTCTGGGCATTGTCTAGAGTTTTACTAGCATATTGAATAACATTTAATTTCTTGTCAACTCTTTTCCCTAGAACAGCACCTACAACATAATCACTAGCATCACACATGATTTCAAAGGGTAAATTCCAATCAGGTGGCTGAACAATAAGTGCAGATATCAATGCTTTCTTAAGTATTTCAAATGCTTCTATACAATCATCATCGAAGACAAACGATATATCTTTTTGTAATAAATTAGTCAGAGGCCGAGAAATTTTTGAGAAGTCCTTAATGAACCTCCTATAAAAACTGGCATGACCTAGGAAACTCCTTATACCTTTGATATCCTTGGGACACGGCATCTTCTCAATAGCATCAACCTTAGCTTTGTCAACTTCAATACCTCTTTCAGAAATTTTATGCCCCAAGACAATACCTTCATTAACCATAAAGTGGCACTTCTCCCAATTCAAGACAAGGTTAGTTTCTTCACATCTCTGCAAAACTCGATCAAGGTTGCTTAAACAATTATCAAAAGAGGATCCATAAATGGAGAAATCATCCATGAAAACCTCACATATCTTTTCACAAAAGTCAGAGAATATAGCCATCATGCATCTTTGAAAGGTAGCAGGTGCATTACATAAACCAAAAGGCATACGTCTATAAGCAAAAGTACCGAAAGGGCAAGTAAAAGTGGTCTTTGATTGATCATCGGTGACATACGGTATTTGAGAGAAACCAGAGTAACCATCTAGAAAGCAAAAATGTGTATGTTTGGATAATCTTTCTAGCATTTGATCAATAAAAGGTAAGGGGTAATGATCCTTTTTAGTAGCCTTATTTAATTTGCGGAAATCAATTACCATCCTATAACTTGTAATGATTCTTTGCGGGATCAATTCATCTTTATTATTAGGAACAACAATAATACCTCCCTTTTTAGGGACACAATGGACAGGACTTACCCACTGACTATCAGCAACGGGATAAATAATACCTGCCTCAAGAAGCTTTAGTATTTCCTTTCTTGCCACTTATTTCATCTTAGGATTCAACCGTCGTTGGTGATCACGAACTGGTTTGGCGTCTTTCTCCAAATTTATTTTGTGTTTACATAGAGTGGGACTTATGCCCTTAAGATCATCAAGAGTATATCCAATAGCAGCGCGGTGCTTCTTCAGAGTTTGCAATAATCTCTCTTCTTCATTCTGTGAAAGGTTAGCACTAATAATAACAGGATATATCTTTTTCTCATCAAGATAAGCATATTTAAGAGTATCAGGTAACGGTTTAAGATCAAACACGGGATCACCCTTGGGTGGAGGGGGATCCCCTAGGATTTCAACAGGCAAATTGTGTTTCAGGATAGGTTCCTGTTTAAAGAATACTTCATCTATTTCCCTTCTTTCATTCATAAACATATCATTTTCATGGTCAAGCAAATATTGTTCTAAAGGATAATTAGGAGGCACGGCAATAGAAGCAAGACCAATAATTTCATCCTTACTAGGCAATTCCTCTTCACGGTGTTGTCTACGAAATTTAGAAAAGTTAAACTCATGAGACATATCACCTAGACCAATAGTAACAACATCCTTTTCGCAGTCTATCTTAGCATTAACAATGTTCAAGAAGGGTCTACCAAATATAATGGGACAAAAGCTATCCCGTGGGGAACCAAGAACGAGAAAATCAGCAGGATATTTAGTTTTTCCACACAAGGCTTCAACATCTCTAACAATTCCCATTGGTGAAATAGTGTCTCTATTGGCAAGCTTAATGGTGACATCAATTTCTTCTAACTCAGCGGGTGCAATGTCATGCATAATTTTTTTGTATAAGTCAAAAGTTATTGCACTAGCACGAGCACCCATATCACATAAGCCATGATAACAATGATCTCCTATTTTAACAGAAATAACAGGCATGCCTACCACAGGTCTATGTTTATCTTTAGCACAAGGTTTAGCAATTCTAGCAGTCTCATTACAGAAATAAATAACATGCCCATCAATATTATCATCCAAGAGATCTTTAACAATAGCAATATTAGGTTCAACTTTAACTTGCTCGGGAGGTGTATAAGTTCTAATATTACTTTTACGAACCACAATTGAAGCTTTAGCATGATCTTTTATCCTAACAGGAAAAGGTGGTTTCTCAACATAAGCAGTAGGAACAATAGGATCATTATAAGTGATAGTCTTTTCTTCAACTTTAATAGGTGCAACTACTTTTACTTCTATGGGAGGATGATATTTAAACCACTTCTCCTTAGGGAGATCAACGTGAGTAGCAACAGATTCACAAAAAGAAGCTACTATCTCAGAGTCAAGTCCATATTTAGTGCTAAACTTACGGAAGACATCTGTATCGATAAAAGATTTAACACAATCAAACTTAGGTGTTATATATACCTGACTCCTTACCTTCGTCGAGATCCCAATCTTCAGAGTTGCGTTTAATTCTCTCCAATAAATTCCATTTGAATTCAATAGTCCTCATCATAAAGAGCTAGAACAAGAAGTATCGAGCATGGTGCGATTGTTGTCAGAAAGCCGAGCATAAAAATTTTGAATAATTATTTCTCTTGGGAGCTCATGATTGGGGCATGAATATAACATTGATTTAAGCCTCCCCCAAGCTTGAGCGATGCTTTCTCCTTTGCGAGGCCAAAAATTATATATATAATTGCGATCACGATGAACAAGATGCATAGGATAAAACTTCTAGTGAAATTCCAATTTCAATCGTTTATAGTCCCAAGATCCCATATCATCACATAGCCTATACCATGTCAATGTGTCTCCCTTCAAAGATAAAGGGAAGACCTTCTTGTCGATAACATCATCGGGCATACCTGCAAGCTTAAATAATCCACAAACTTCATCCACATATATTAGGTGCTCATCAGGATGTAGTGTTCCATCTCCTGCCAAAGGATTAGCTAGCAGTTTTTCTACCATACCCGAAGGAATTTCAAAGTAGACATTTTCATTTTTAGTAGGTTCAGTTGGTTGAGGAGCAACTCTTTGCTCTACTGGTCGGGGTGAAGATACCCCGAACAAACCCCTCAGAGGATTGCTTTCCATAGTAACAAGTGACAGTAAATTTAAGCACACTATATAATTTTTTCCTTACCAAATTCCACCTACCAAAGGCGCTTCACTCCCGGCAACGGCGCTTTAAAAGAGTCTTGATGACCCAAAAGTATAGGGGATCTATCGTAGTCCTTTCGACAAGTAAGAGTGTCGAACCCAATGAGGAGCGTATGAAATGATAAGCGGTTTTCAGCAAGGTATTCTCTGCAAGCACTGAAATAATAGGTAACAGATAGTTTTGTGATAAGATAATTTGTAACAAGCAACAAGTAACAAAAGTAAATAAAGTGCAGCAAGGTGGCCCAATCCTTTTGTAGCAAAGGACAAGCCTGGACAATTTCTTATATGAAGGAAAACGCTCCCGAGGACACATGGGAATTATCGTCAAGCTAGTTTTCATCACGTTCATATGATTCACGTTCGGTACTTTGATAATTTGATATGTGGGTGGACCGGTGCTTGGGTACTGTCCTTACTTGGAAAAGAATCCCACTTATGATTAACTCCTATTGCAAGCATCCGCAACTACAAAAGAAGTATTAAGGTAAACCTAACCATAGCATGAAACATATGGATCCAAATCAGCCCCTTACGAAGCAACGCATAAACTAGGGTTTAAGCTTCTACCACTCTAGCAACCCATCATCTACTTATTACTTCCCAATGCCTTCCTCTAGGCCCAAATAATGGTGAAGTGTCATGTAGTCGACGTTCACATGACACCACTAGAGGAGAGACAACATACATCTCATCAAAATATCGAACGAATACCAAATTCACATGACTACTAATAGCAAGACTTCTCCCATGTCCTCAGGAACAAACGTAACTACTCACAAAGCATATTCATGTTCATAATCAGAGGAGTATTAATATGCATAAAGGATCTAAACATATGATATTCCACCAAATAAACCAACTAGCATCAACTACAAGGAGTAATCAACACTACTAGCAACCTACAGATACCAATCATAGACTTAGAGACAAGAATTGGATACAAGAGATGAACTAGGGTTTGAGAGGAGATAGTGATGGTGAAGATGTTGATGGAGATTGGCCCTCTCCCGTTGAGAGGAGCGTTGGTGATGATGATGGCGATGATTTCCCCCTCCCGGAGGGAAGTGTCCCCGGCAGAACAGCTCTGCCGGAGCCCTAGATTGGTTCCGCCTCGTGGCAGCGGAGTCTCGTCCCGAAAGCTTGCTTATTATTTTTCTTCGGATGAAAGACTTCATATAGCAGAAGATGGCCACCGGAGGGCCACCAGGGGGCCCACGAGGCAGGGGGCGCGCCCCCACCCTCGTGGCCAGGGTGTGGGCCCCTTCTGGTATTTCTTCCGCTCAATATGTTTTATTATTTCCAAAAATAACTTCCGTGGAGTTTCAGGACTTTTGGAGTTGTGCAGAATAGGTCTATAATATTTGCTCCTTTTCCACTGTAATTCCAAATTTGCCGCATTCTCCCTCCTTATGTAAACCTTGTAAAAGAAGAGAGAATAGGCATAAGTATTGTGACATAATGTGTAATAACAACCCATAATGCAATAAATATCGATATAAAAGCATGATGCAAAATGGACGTATCACCTCCCGTGCCTCAGTTGTATCTTTTGTCTTCCCATAGACGCCCAAGAAGCCTAGCAGGTTCACGCAAATGTTCTTCATCACGTGCATCACGTTGATCGAAGTGCGGACCTCTAGGTCTTTCCAGTAGGGTAGGTCCCAAAATATAGATTTCTTCTTCCACATGGGTGCACGTCCCTCAGCGTCATTCGGAACAGCTAGTCCGCCGGGACCCTTTCCAAAGATTGCGTGTAAATCATTGACCATAGCAAGTACGTGATCACTGGTACGCATGGCGGGATTCTTCCGGTGATCTGCCCGTGCCTTTGAATTGCTTGCCTTTCTTTCTACATTGATTTTTGGTTGGAAGAAATCGAAGATGGCCCAGTTACACATTCTTCCTTCATTTTTCCAGGTATATACTTTCGGTGTCAGCTAAATAGTGCGTACGCGTGGTATCCCTTGTTTGTCCGTCACGAAAGGTAATCGAGAGCGGGCCAATCGTTGATGGTTACAAACATCAACGCTGCGGTGTTAAATTCCTCCTGTTTGTGCTCATCCCACGTACGTACACCGTTTCCATTCCACAGCTGTAAAAGTTCCTCAACTAATGGCCTTAGGTACACATCAATATCGTTGCCGGGTTGCTTAGGGCCTTAGATGAGAATTGGCATCATAATCAACTTCCGCTTCATGCACATCCATGGAGGAAGGTTATACATACATATAGTCACGGGCCAGGTGCTGTGATTGCTGCTCTGCTCCCCGAAAGTATTAACGCCATCCACGCTTAAACCAGACCATACGTTCCTTGGGTCACATGCAAACTCAGCCCAGTACTCTCTCTCGATTTTTCTCCACTGTGACCCGTCAGCGGGTGCTCTCAACTTCCTGTCTTCCTTACGGTCATCACTGTGCCATCGCATCAACTTGGCATGCTCTTTGTTTCTGAACAGTCGTTTCAACCATGGTATTATAGGAGCATACCACATCACCTTCGCAGGAAACCTCTTCCTGCGGGGCTCGCCATCAACATAACCAGTGGTCATCTCGTGCGATCTTATATCAAGAATGCACCGCATACCGGGCATGCGTTCAAATCCTCGTACGCATTACGGTAGAGGATGCAGTCATTAGGGCATGCATGCATCTTCTGCACCTCCAATCCTAGAGGGCATACGACCTTCTTTGTTGCGTACATACTGTCGGGCAATTCGTTATCCTTTGGAAGCTTCCTCTTCAATATTTTCAATAGCTTCTCAAATCCTTTGTCAGGCACAACATTCTCTGCCTTCCACTGCAGCAATTCCAAAGACGCATCGAAGCTTTGTGTTGCCATCTTCGCAATTGGGGTACAACCCTTTTTTGTGATCCTCTAACATGTGATCGAACTTTAGCTTCTCCTTTTGAATTTCGCATTGCGTCCTTGCATCGACAATGACCCGGCGGAGATCATCATCATCGGGCACATCGTCTGGTTCCTCTTGATCTTCAAAGACTTCCCCGTTGCTAAAAGATCATCGGGCACATTGTCTGGTTCCTCTTGATCTTTAGCAGCTCCCCCCATTGCAGGATCACCGTATTCAGGGGGCACATAGTTATCATCGTCCTCTTCTTCTTCACCGTCTTCCATCATAACCCCTATTTCTCCGTGCCTCGTCCAAACATTATAGTGTGGCATGAAACCCTTGTAAAGCGGGTGGGTGTGAAGGATTTTCCGGTCAGAGTAAGACTTCGTATTCCCACATCTAGGGCATGGACAACACATAAAACCATTCTTCTTGTTTGCCTCAGCCACTTCGAGAAAATTATGCACGCCCTTAATGTACTCGGAGGTGTGTATGTCACCGTACATCCATTGCCGGTTTATCTGCGTGCATTATATATAATTATGTGTGTCAAAAGTAAGAAAATCAGACAAGTATCTATCTAAAGTAAGAAAATCAGACAAGTATCTATCTAAAGTAAGAAAATCAGAAAGAAGATAAGAACAAGAGGCTCACCACGGTGGTGCCAGTGACGAGATCGGCGCGAGCGATCGATGGCGGTGAAAACAGGGACGGGGTGTGATGGACCGCTAAACCTAGAAAAATCTCAGGAAAAATGGAGCTCCGAGGTCGAGCTTCGAGAGGAGAAAGCTTAACTAGTGTGGCTCGTGCATTTCATCGAACACCTAATGTGCATAGAAGGTGAGCTAGAGCACCCAATGCCCTCTGTCGGTGTCAAAACCGGCGGATCTCGGGTAGGGGGTCCCGAACTATGCGTCTAGGCGGATGGTAACAGGAGACAAGGGACACGATGTTTTTACCCAGGTTCGGGCCCTCTCGATGGAGGTAATACCCTACTCCCGCTTGATTAATATTGATGATATGGGTAGTACAAGAGTAGATCTACCACGAGATCGTGAGAGGCTAAACCCTAGAAGCTAGCCTATGGTATGATTGTTGTTCGTCCCCACGGACTAAAACCCTTCGGTTTATATAGGCACCGAATAGGGTTAGGGTTACACAGTAGTCGGTTACAATGGTAGGAGATCTACATATCCAGATCGCCAAGCTTGCCTTCCACGCCAAGGAAAGTCCCATTCGGACACGGACGAAGTCTTCAATCTTGTATCTTCATAATCCAGAGTCCGCCAACGGTGATAGTTTGGCTATTCGGACACCCCTAGTCCAGACTCCCTCAAGAGCCCCTGAACCAGGCTTCAATGACGCATTTAGTCCGCATGCATATTGTCTTCGGCATTGCAAGGCGGATTCCTCCTTCGAATACTTCATAGAAGATTTTGAACACAAGGATAGTGCCCGGCTCTGCAAAATAATTTCCACATAACACCGTAGAGAGAATAATATTTACACAAAATCAATCTGCTGACGTATTCCGCGGCGTGCCATCACGCCACGGCCAAGTCTTCATTCGAATCGTTTTTACTGTACCACCTCAGCGCGTTTAGCGAGGCGGTTTCCTTGGCACGTCTTGTCGAAGCAGAGATCGTGTCCCCCTTATTCCGGGATTCTCATCAATACGGACGTGGGTAACCCCATCGCGCCATCAATTTACAGCGCTTGGGAGATAAGCGAGTTTTACCAGGCTGGTGGGGGCGCTTAGTTGCGTCCGTCCATATAAGGGGATAAGGATCCACCTTTTCACCTACGACTTCTTCCTTCTTTGCTCATCCATTTCCGCGCACTCGAGCTCCAGTGCCCAAGTCCGCACATCCCACCTCAACCTTATCCAATTATGTCCGGAGCGGGAGGCACGTGGATGGCCTCCTCCGTCACGGAGGGGCACATCGAAAGGCTGCGGGAGGCCGGATACTTGTCCGGCGACATCGCTGCGGTCGGCTCCCCAACAAGGGGCAGCTCGTCCCCACCCCTAGGCCCCATGAGAGGGTGGTGTTCCTCACCCACTTCCTCCGCGGACTAGCTTTTCCACTTCACCCATTTGTCCGGGGGCTCATGTTCTACTATGGCCTAGATTTCCACGATCTGGCCCCAAACTTCATCCTCAATATCTCGACGTTTATCGTCGTGTGCGAGGCTTTCCTCTGCAGCCAACCCCACTTCGGTTTATGGTTGAAGACCTTTAGCGTCAAGCCGAAAATAGTGGGCGGCCGACAGGCGGAGTGCGGAGGCGCCATGGCGGGCAGGATGCCCAACGTTACATGGCTTGAGGGCTCCTTCGTGGAGACCATAAAGGGGTGGCAATCGGGGTGGTTCTACATCACCGAGCCGCGCGACTCCAAATGGGCGGCGGCCCCCGAATTCAGATCGTGCTCCCCCACACGGCTCACATCATGGAAAGAGATGGGCCTGACGTGGGGTGATTCGGAAGAGCTGACCAGACTCCAAACCTGCGTCCGAAACCTGGTGGACAAGAAGCTCGAGCTTGTCAACATAGTCCAGGTTATGCTCATCCGCCGGATTCTCCCATGCCAAAGAACGGGCCTTCAATTTGTGGGAGTTTGATCCAGCACAACACCGACCTTGAGCCGGCTCTTGACACTACGCACGAAGATGCCCGGAAGGTCTTGTTCAAGGCGCCAAGCTCCCACATCCGCTATCAAGATCGCGGATTCCGCCGCAGCGTCAAGCCAACGAGGTAAGTTATTTTTCCCTTTATGGGACTCTTTTTCATAGTTTGACTCTATGCGGGATCTAAAACTCCCTAACCTTTGACAGATCGGGTGAAGACGCCCGTGACAGATTAATCGTCCGGCTCCTTTGCCGGAAGACTCCAGCGGACGCCCGCTTGACGGGCTGCTGGTTCCGGCACCTCACGTGGTGACGGAGAAGAAGGCTAAGAAGGAGGCCATGGGAACTCAAGGAGCTCCGGCGCCAGTGCCGTCAGATTTCAAGGCGTAATCCTCTCCCGAGAACGAGGAGGAGGAAAGAAGCCTCTCCCGCCGGGGAAGAGAAGAAAGGAAGGCTGCCTGACCGGGAGGCCGGAGGGTCCAAGAAAGGAAGGACCCTTCCTCCGGACTTCTCCACCAACGCCGACAACGACGAGGAGGAGTGGCCATCAAGGGCCAAGCCTCGGCGAGATCGTAAGTGTCCGGATTCGGAATAACTCATGATTTTTACTTGTCGCATGCCGCCTTCTAATGCCGAATATAACCATGTAGCCCGCCCAAGGGCAGGCTCGCCGCTTCGCCGAGCGGCTCCTCGGATTCGCCGGATGTGAATAGCACTTCACTTCCGGCCGCCTCCTCCTCGTGGACGCAGACGACGCGCGGTGGAGTCCCAAAAGGGCCCAACCAGGAGGAGGTGGTTCAGGAGGCGCCGCAAGGCGGCCTCCTGACTCGGGCGCAAAGGGGCAAACCCCGAGGGCTCTAAGTCCGCCCTGTGCTGACTGCACTGAACCTTCAATGGTTCCAAGTCCGCAAGCGCCCTTCATAAGAAGGGCAAGATCTGACGCCGATGACCTCCGGCCCAACCGGAGGCACCAGATAGCTTGGCTGGAGGCGCTTAACGGCGCCTCCATCGACGAGGAGCACCGCACTATCATGAGTGCGGTGGTCCAGAAAGTTCAGTCCGCCAAGAGCGGGCTGACTGAAGCCTGTACCAGCCTTCTAACAGGCTTTGAGGTAAGTTTTAGAATATGTAAAAATATTACCGCATAGACAAGAGCCTCTCGATGCTTAGTTCAAGGCTCGGAAAGAAAAGCCGGACTGAGGATCTAAAAAGATACATGTAGGAGTCTAACATAATTATGTCAATATGGGAATGCAGGCTGCCCTGCTGACCTCTGCCGCACTGACTGCGGAGGTCAATGCATTAAAGGAGAGCCTCGAGCGGTCCGAGAACGAGCTCGGCCTTGCCAAGAAGCAGCTCGAGGACAAGGAAGGTGAGTAATACCTCATTAAAGTAATACCTTATAGAAAGGATTTGGTTGCAAAAATGACAGGAATAACGTGGGTATTGCAGGGGCCACGAACGAGGTGGCGACACTAAAGGAAAGGTGACCGCGTCAAAAACAAAGCTCATGAGCGATCGAGCGAGAGAAGCAGAAGGCGCGGGTGGCGGAGGTGCGGCAAGAGCTCCAGGCTCTCGTGGAAAAACACGAGGGTTTGGAGCGTGACTCGAAGACCCGAGAGTCCGAGCTTGCCTCGGCTCTTGAGAGTGCCAAAGCCTCTAAGGCCAAAGCCCAAAAAGCCCTCCAGGAAATTGAGGCGATGAAGAAGATAGCGGCGGGTAAGGCATTCTTTATGCAAAGCAAGCTTGTGAAGGTGAATTACCTGTTACTTACCCGAATCCGGAGCTCTCCAGGAGCATTCGTAGATCTGCCCCGCAGTGTATCCGATGCCGCCGCTTTCTACCGAGCCGAAGAGGAGAGCTCGAGGAGAAGGTGTTTTGGTCTCGGTATCTTTGAGGCGAACACCGGTGCCCTTTGAGCGACCAACTGAAGCAGCTGGTCAAGCTCCACAAGGTCGCCGAACAGGCCATGAAGGGCCTCATAGTTCGGCTGTGGCCTACGGAAGCCATGCCTGGGAGCTACTTCGGGCTGGTAAGGCGGCTGGTGGATGCCTGTCCAAGGTTTGAAGTCATCAAGCGCTCCGTCTGCATCGAAGGTGCCCGTAGAGCCCTTGCCCGCGCTAAGGTGCACTGGGGCAAGCTGGGACGGTGAGAAGCTTGTGAAGGACGGACCACCACCGGGCAAGGAGCATCGCAAGCCCGAAATGTATTATGAGGGCGTCCTGAAGGGTGCCCGCCTTATAGCGGGTGAATGCTCCAAAGATGTATGAATAGACTTGCATTTGTTATCCTGTACGCTGAGAACTTGTTCATATGCGCTAAGCAACGCTTGTGAATTTAAAATATTACCTTCTGTGCGGCTGTTTATCAAATCTGAGAGATGGCAAGTCGTTGGCTTCAGCCCCCATGCCACGAAAGTCTTTGGGGTGTTCGGATAAACTTGAGCGCTCTTGTTCCCATTCTTGGGTCCTACGAGGGAGGCGCTCAACGAACGAACTGTGCAACCGGACTTATAGTGCTTGAACACTCTCACTTAGCCATAGAATTCTATAATTTTAAATTTCAGTGAAGCCCCTAGTATTCGAAGACCGAAGTTCGGGCGCTATCCACGCCTTTGGCCGGACAATGCCGGTTCCTCGCTCTAAGCGGCATAAGTCTTTAGGGACTCAAGAAACCTCACCGAACAGCGACCGCTCTCGCCTTATCATGACACCAGCTTTTTAGCTTTCTCCACCGAGGTGCTCAACCCAGCTCAACCGGGCACAATCGCAGTGGTTCTCCCAGCTACCTTAGCCGATATAACGGAATGTAAGGTACCAAAACATGGGAGCCGGGCAAACCCAACTATTGACCCAAGACATGATTCGGAGCCGATGCATATAATGCTATAAGTTCGGGGTGCCGCACTTGTGTAAGTGTTCGGACTTGTCACACCATGTTTTTGGGGTACATAAGCCCCTGGTGTGGTGGCCGTACCAAATTGTACGATTGCGCAATGTCATAGATGAACATATACAATGGGAAATAATGCAATATTAGGCAAGAGCTATATATTGTTTATTCAAAAGAATCTGCAAATAAAAGCAGAACGATATAAATTTGGCGATAAGCAAGGTACGGGACTTTTGACATGTCCCCCTTCCAGGGGTAAGTTGCGGGATGGTATGTAAAATAGGTATAATGCTCGTAGTAGAGACCACCTGGACACTCGACGTAGCTTTCTGCTTCCCTGGCTGTTGCATCGTGAGTTCAGCAATTCTAGTGCCGGACAGGCTTCCGGAAGACGGAGTCCCGAAAGTAAGAGAAAAAAGAAAGAAAAGAATGACACAATCGAGAGCCCACAGTGCGGTTGAGCCGCGTGCAGGCGTGCCGTGGTCGTGCCCTCCCTTATGCCCATGGTATCTCCAGAGCGTAGTTATGTACGTGGTAATCGGCTTCGCAATTTCGCGAGGGCTGGGGTTAGCCGCATTGCTACGCTGCGTTCTAACGTGCCAGGCGGTCTTGTTGTAGGTTACTCCGGGCGCGCTTGACGGTGTTCGGTCGTTTAGTAGCCGGACTCGAGAGTTGCCTTAAGAGGCTGCTTTCTACTTCCGCCACTAGGGCCGCCGTATGCTCCTTCGTTCGGAGAGAGCGTTCTGTGTTTCCATTAACCGTAATTACTCCTCGAGGGCCTGGCATCTTGAGCTTGAGGTATGCGTAGTGCGGCACCGCATTGAACTTTGCAAATGCGGTTCGTCCGAAAGCAAAGGCGTGATAGCCGCCGCGAACGGGACTATGTCGAAGATTAACTCTTCGCTTCGAAAGTTATCCGGGATCCAAGACCACTTCGAGTGTAATCGAGCCTGCATAATTGGCCTCTACACCGGAATGACGCCTTTAAAGGTCGTCTTCGTGGGTTTGATTCTTGACGGGTCTATGCCCATTTTGCGACCGTATCCCGATAAATCAGGTTCAGGCCGCCGCCGCCCATCAGACTACGGTGAGGTGAAATCCGGCCAATAATTGGGTCAAGAACCAATGCGGCGAAACTGCCGTGGACGGATGCTAGTGGGCGGTCCTTCGATCAAAGGTGATCGGGCAGAAGACCATGGGTTGAACTGGGCGATCGGCTCCATCGCATATACGCCCCTTAGTGCACGCTTCCGCTCCCTTTTGGGTATGTGGGTTGCATATATCATGTTCACCGTCCGCACTTGTGTGGGAAAGCCCTTCTGTCCTATATTGTTCGACGGCCGGGGCTCTTCCTCGTAATCGCTATGCAGACCCTTGTCGTTGTTTTCGGCGTTTAGCTTGCTCGCTTGCTTGAACACCCGACAATCCCTGTTGGTGTGGTTGGTTTTTCAGGTGCCATGTATCCGCACAAGCGATCGAGTATTCGGTCCAAGTTGGACGGCCCCGGGTATTTCTTTTGAATGGCTTCTTCACGACCGGGTTTAGAGCCTCCGAATCCGGCATTAATCGTCAGATCTTGAGCATTGTCACCGCACGCGGCGTTTATGCTTGTTGCGACGCGACCTGCCATTGCTGTCCTTGGTATCCGAACTACCAGGGTGTTTGGCCAAGTTGTTGCTTCGAGCTAGCTAGCTGTCCTCTCCCGCGCAAAAGCGGGTCATGAGTGTGGTGAGGGCTGCCATGGATTTCGGCTTTTCTGCCCTAGGTGCCGGGCTAGCCACTCATCGCGGATGTTGTGTTTGAAGGCTGCTAAGCGCCTCGCATCCGGACAAATGACGATCTGATTTTTCTTTGTTAGGAACCACGCCCGTAATTGTTCCGCCGATTCTTCCGCCGCTGAATTATATGGCTAAGGTCATCGGCGTCTGGTGGTCGTACATATGTGCCCTGGAAGTTATCGAGGAATGTGGCTTCCAGGTCCTCCCAACAACCGATTGACTCTGCTGGCAAGCTGTTGAGCCAATGTCGAGCTTGTAACATCCCAATTTTTTTTAAATTTTGGAATGTTATATTAGATAAAATAACTATGCTTGTTGTCTGATTGTTGGTTTGATTTATTGAGTGAAACTGAGTGAAATTTGAAACTTTTGAAAGTTGAATGAGAGGGAATGAAATGACTTTCCCAAAACTTTCTCCTTTGCTTTTTGGATCTCAATGAATTCAAATTCATTCCAACACCAAAACCTAGAGTGAAGATGACATGACTTCTTCCATTTGGAATGAAAAGGGTTTTGAAAAGATTTGAATTTCATTTGAGGATATTTCAAATTCAAAGCTTTATGCAACTCAATGATTTTCATGAGGGAAGACAAAATGACTTCTTCAATTATATGAAATATGAGTTGGAAGTTAAAAAAATATCAAATTGAAAGTCATTTGAAAATGCCTTGAAACCCTCTTTCAAATTTGAGTTTTGGAATTTGAATTCAAACTTTGGCAAGTGGGAATCATATCAAAATCTATGCCTGATAAATACTTGAGCAAAAGTATGAGAGGAGTAAATATGACACTCCAAAAATATCAGAGGAAAACAATGCCAAAAGTTTTGAATTCAAATTTGAGTTTTAATTGAATTTGAAAAAATGAATTTTTATAAAGTTTGGATTTTGCCTTTGGAAAAATGTTCAAATGATAGGAATATTCCCTGATCATTTTGGTATATATATGTCCTATATAAAATATTTATATTTTAAAAGATATCTCTGTTTTTGTTTTATTAAAAATAAAAATTTAAAAAGAAACCCCCAGCGCTACCAAAGCACTGCCCACCCAATGAGCTGCCCAAATTGATCGAGCCCACTAAAGCGCCACCCGGGCCCCGGCCAACACAGCCCAGCCGAGCCCTCCTCGCTCAAAACCCTTCGGACGGTCGCCCACCCGCCCCCCCCTCTCACCGGCTGTGTGGCCCCACTGTCTTCCCTTACAAGACGCATCACACGCCACGAAACCTCATGATTCCCGGATCTCCCGATCCTTCCCGATCGCTTCACCGCCGACGCCTCCCCTATAAGAACCCTCCCCGCACCCTGCTTCTCACCTCGCCGAACCCTCTTCCTCCTCAAACTTCATGGGAGCTCCGAGAGCCGCGCCATTAGCCCGCTCCGCCACCCCGACCACCCGAGCTCGCCGAGACCACCTTGGACTCCTCGCCGACCACACCTCCCGTGCCCTCACCCACCCCCAAAACCCACCGAGCGCCACCACCGCTAACGCCCGAACGCCACCGCCGCCGACCTCGCCGCCGTCTGTCTCCTTCCACCTCGGACGCCACCTCGACCACCGTTGGGCTCGCCGTCAACGCCCGCGTCCCAGTGCCCTCGCCGGAGCTCCGCTGACGATCGGGCGCCGCCGCCGCCCGACGTCCGAGCGCTGCCGTCGACCTTCCCCACGGTGAGCTCTCGCTCCCTCCTCTGCTTCGATCCCCATCTACTACGAGATTAGACCCCGCCAAGCGGTATGTTTTAAAATAAAACCGGTTCGGTCTGGTTTAGTTAGCCCGGTTTATTTTTAAGTTAGGTTTTTATTTAAATCGACCGATTCGTTTAAAACCCTAGGCCCGTTTAGTTTATATTACGCCCAGTGCGTAGTTTAGGCCC
This sequence comes from Aegilops bicornis, assembly GCA_021605145.1. Classification (NCBI taxonomy): domain Eukaryota; kingdom Viridiplantae; phylum Streptophyta; class Magnoliopsida; order Poales; family Poaceae; genus Aegilops; species Aegilops bicornis. Next base: position 546,629,312 of record CM038673.1, read on the forward strand.
ATTAGGCCCTTTTTCATTTATTTTTGTTTTCTGTTTTAACAGAATAGTTCCTGTTTTGAAAAATTCATATCTTTTATTCTGTTTAATATTTTTAGGTGATTCTTTTTTTGTTGGTTTGAAAATTTTCTATAGTTTCTGTATAAAATATATTTAGCTATGATAAAATTAATTAAAATTGCTTTATTTTAGTTTTAGTCAGAATAGTAAATCTGTTATAACATGAGTTAGAAAAATTATTTTTGGATGATTCTTTTTGTCCCAACTTTATTTTGACATTACCTAACCATAGGAATTAATTTGGGTATTTTAGGATTAACAAAAAAATTAGTTTTAATCAGAATCTTGTTAATCCTAATTAATTAACTAGCTTCTGTTTTCCTATTTTTTAATTAGTAAATAAATTTATTTTTCACATGTGATTGATTATTCTAGGATAGTTTCTGTCACTTAATAGGATGAACTTTTATTTATAATAAATAAAAGTTTTATTTTATTTTTCTTAATAGAAATTGAATTAGGCCTAATAGGAGTTTTATAATAGCTTTTAAATTAATTCTTTTTGCTCCTAGTTGCTTAATGAAATATTTTCTGTTTAGTTAACCTAAAACCATGATTAGGTTATGTTAAGAAAATTTTGTTATATAAAACTATTCTAGTTATTGTTTGAAGTAGGAAATTTGAGTTGGTTTTCTTTGAGTTTTCCCTTTGGATTTTGATTTGGTTGTTTTGATGTGTTATGTTGCTATTAATATACTATTGTGTTAAGTGATCATATGCTATGTGCTTATTATGGTTATTGTTTGCCTCGGTAGAATTTCCGGAGTGCGAAGCTTGCTACTACGAATCCCTAGTTTTCGAAGATCGTCAACAAGGCAAGTTCACTTTGACCATGCTTTCATACCTATGATTTATTGCATTTAGTGACACCTTTGCAACCACCCCTCAGTAGTGTTATTGAATCCTTGTAGTTGAGTAGTATGCATGAGGTAGGAACCCATCACCCCGTTACCAAGCCCGGGACGTTATTTATTTTAATGCTACGCTATAGTAGACGGGGCTTGGTATGAGTGCTCGAGAGTGGTGTGAAGATGGAGGACTCTACGTCAATGACGACAACTCCATGATGGCATCTGCAAGGACTGCATCTTCAAGGCCTCAAGACTTCAAGACTCAAGACAAGAATTCAATACACACTACTGGGTGAAGGATTTGCTGACGGGCACCTGGAGAAACCAGTGGTTGGCGGGATGCATGGAGAAGCGCCATGACATCTTGCGGAAAGCTTCACCCAGACTCAAAGAGACGGAAGAATACTTCATGCCCTAAGCTTACCTGCAACCGCAAGTCATTATGGGCTCTGGCTTAGTTGACCTTAGTTGTGACTCTGGCTGGGACGGTACTAGCAGATGTAGAACTACCAGAGGATGGGTTGAGTACCGGACGGTGGTCGAGGAACTCTTTGGAAGACCATGTTTGGTCATCTTGTTCTCAAACACTCAAGTGCGAGAACGTAAAGAGAGGGATCGAATCTTATGGGAAAAGTGTACAAACCTCTGCAGAGGGTTTAAACCTAATCGATTAGCCGTGTCCCCGATTACGGACAATTTGAGCATCTGGACTTGGATCTATCTCGGAACTCTCAACACCGGATTGATAACTTAATTGTGGGCAACCTATGATGATTTTGGGCTATGAGACATCGGTTGGCGGAACCATGTCATGATAGAAAACTCCGTAGTACAGACTCCATTTATTCCTTTGATATAGGTAAAATAAAACCAGCTTTTACGCAAACAAAATTCAGATATAGAGCCATAAAGCCATACTGCATATAGTTTAGTTTTATCATCTGTTTTCTCATATTGTGATCTTGCCGGTACATTCAATGTACTGACCTACACGGCTGCAACGTATCATGTTGCAGATATTTCCTCGACGAGTAAGAGTTACGATACAGGTTACGGTCTACACTCAACCCGCCGATGGCGTTGATGGGACTCCACACCCGCTTGATTGTTTCCGCTGAGTATTATGAGGTATATATCAGTTTTACGTTATTTATACATGTGATTGCACTTTGATATATACATTGATGTACTGTGTGTGCCAAAGATACTGATCCGTGGATGGCACAAGAATACGTAGGCTTGACCGTTCGAGGTCGGGTCGCCATGTAGCTGGTCCTTTAAGATTGAGTGGGAGGTATTTGATGGCATGTAGATCATCACCTGGGCCATGTGGATATGGAGGAGATAGTCCTCGATCCAGACCGCAGGATCTGTGGTACCATCATATGATTCGATGTTTACGGGTTTGAAGCCCTCAGGGATTTGATGATCCATTACTTCATCTGTGAAGCATAGTGGGTGTGCGGCGCCTCTGTATTGGGCTATATCACAACGTAGCTCATATGAGCTTTGTCTACTGTGTTCGGCCCGGCCGGGGTTGCTGTATCCGGCGTGACGGTAATCATCCCGAGTCGCTACGCCCACGCCGATCTGTAGATTGATCTTGTTTGCTTTGCCTTATCCTCCAAAGATATATCTCACAAGTCCGCGCGTTCTCCGTGCCTTGGTACTTTTTGAGCGACGTTGGGCGTGGCTTGAGCGGAGGGCCGAGAGGCTTCTCCTGTCGCGCACGGAGTGGCCGGTCTGCCATGTCGTCTTGCCGGTGACGCTGCGTGCTTCCTCCTCCGATCGAGGCAACGGCCTGCGTTTGGGGTAGCTTTTGAGGGCGCTCGAGTTCGTACTCTTGGCTGCAAGGACTTCGTCCATCTGCCGCCTAGCAAGTCTTGGTCAGCTCTAAGTCGCTGCTGCTTTTTCTTGAGGCTGCTTGCCGTGGCCACAAGCCTGCGTTTGAAACGCCTCCTGTTCGGCGGGATCCTCGTGCACGACAAATTGCTGCGTCGCCGAGGCTTGCCTCATCTTCGGAGGGAGGCATATAATTATCGCCCTCTACCTCTCATGCCGCCGCTCTATCATGAGGGCTGGCTTCTCCCTCCTCTGTCTGAATCCTGCTGGAGGAGGTTGTCTTCGCACCTTTGTCCCGGGTGTTATTATCTCCGTGGCCGGAATCATCGCTTTTCTTTGTGGCGGGATTTAGAGCGGCGCCGCTGACGCCGGCGCTTGGGTTGTTTCTTGGAGGGGTCATCCTCCGCTGTCCCATCGCCATTCCCATATTTTGGGATGTCCACCATGTATATGTCATATGACGAGGTGGCCTTCCAGTGCCCCGTGGGCGCTGGCCCTTGATCGTCTCCGGCATCGTCGTCCATACCGTCGATGTCTTCGGAGTCGAAGTCGAGCATGTCGGTTAAATCATCGACAGTGGCTACAAAGTGGGTGGTGGGTGGGCGTTGAATTTCTTCGTCGTCCGCATCCCAACCTTCCTGACCGTAGTCCGCCAGGGCTCTCCGGATAAAGAGAGAGACTTTAGTGAATTCAGGATGTCGCCAAAGGGCGAGTGCTGAAAGATGTCCGCGGCGGTGAACTCCATAACCGGCGCCCAATCGGATTCGACTAGCAGGGGCGCGGGAGGTTCGGAGTCCGGAGAGGAGTCCGACACCTGGGAGTCATGAGCTTCGCAAGGGATAGGGATGCTGTTCGGCTCAATCGCCGTAGAGATTTCAGCCCCTGAGGCGGTGTCCAGCCACTCGTCCTCGATCGGCGAAGTCGGCTCCGAACTAAGGGTCGGAGCGGACGCTGGTGCGGCCTCCAGGACCCTGTTCGGTGGCAGAGCTAGATCATACCCATCAAGACAAGGCGCGGCTTGGCGTGGCTCGAATCCGTCGAAGATCAAGTCTCCGCGGTGTCACCGTGTAGTTCAAACTCCCAAATCTGACTCGATGGCGGGGGCGAAGCTTCGATCTGCTCCGGATGGCCAAGTGAATTGGCCCGCAGGTGCAAAGCCGCCGAATCTGAAGATCTGTCCGGGAGAAAAGTCTCACCACGGACCACGTCGTTGTCGATGATTGAAGGAGCCATCGGGCCTATAGGTGACGACACGAGAGGAACTCTCAATGAAAGCACCAATGTCGGTGTCGAAACCGGCGGATCTCGGGTAGGGGGTCCCGAACTGCAAGGCGTCTAGGCGGATGGTAATAAGAGACAAGGGACACGATGTTTTTACCTGTGTTCGGGCCCTCTCGATGGAGGTAATACCCTACTCCTGCTTGATTAATATTGATGATATGGGTAGTACAAGAGTAGATCTACCACGAGATCGTAGAGGCTAAACCCTAGAAGCTAGCCTATGGTATGATTGTTGTTCGTCCCACGGACTAAAATCCTTCGGTTTATATAGGCACCGAATAGGGTTAGGGTTACACAGTAGTCGGTTACAATGGTAGGAGATCTACATATCCAGATCGCCAAGCTTGCCTTCCACGCCAAGGAAAGTCCCATCCGGACACGGGACGAAGTCTTCAATCTTGTATCTTCATAATCCAGGAGTCCGGCCAACAGTGATAGTTCGGCTATCCGGACACCCCCTAGTCCAGGACTCCTTCACCCTCCCCCTCGCCGGCCAGCAAAAAACAGAGCACCGTGGAGTGCTCTGCTGCGGCGATGGGGTATATATAGGCAACTTATTTGTCCCGGTTAGTGGCAGGAACCGGGACTAAAGCTCCCCCCTTCTGTCCCGGTTCGAGCCACGAACCGGGACCAATAGCTGTGGGCCAGGAGCGAGGCCCATTGGTCCCGGTTCGTGCCTAGAACCGGGACAAATGGGTCCACACGAACCGTGACTAATGCCCACGAGGCCCGGCCGCCCACAGGCTCACGAATCAAGATTTGACCCGTTCGTGGTCAACCGGGACGAATGGCCTGGCCAGACCCGAATGAAAGCCCTGTTTTCTACTAGTGATATCTGAGGGCAGCTCGTATGAGGAAAACCAGCTAGACCAAGCTAGCCCCTACATGCATGGATCAATCTGATGGAGTATTGACAAAGAAGCACTTCCATGTTCTCTCTTCCAGGCAACTAAATAATTCTTTGGTGAAAGGATATATCTCTTCCCTGCATAGTAAGAGCAACGACAATATTAGCGACCTGCATGCACATAACAACTGGTAGGGATGCCTTGGTACCTGCCGGAAGGAGCCTAGATCACCGACTCCACAGGATTAGATCAGTAGATAAGAAAAACCAACCTGCTTGAACTGGACAAATAAAACGAATTCAAGACAAATTGAGCATTGAGGAAACGAAATCGTAAAACACTACAAATCAAATCCCAGATGTGAAAACAATTTTGATTCTAGATGGAACAAGAATTACATCCATCTACTCTTCATGGACCAAAACAAATCTGCAACCATTGACTCGGATACATGTATGACAGAGAAGATCGGTTGTAGCTCCATGCCGCAACTGTTGTTGGAATTAAGCAGCATGTCCTGTCCCGGTTGGACATTGAGAAACCACCGAATCAGACTTGTGTACACCTAATCTACGCAGATATACATGTAACCTCTACGATTATAATTATCCAGATTAAAATACAGGAAACAATATATGTGTGAGGGACCTGAGGCAAATCCAATCGGGTATCCCTATGTCCCGCGCATGTTCCATGATGTCCTAATCGATTAGCTAGCCCGCAGGTGGTCATCGTGCGCTTGCAGTCCTAATCGATTAGCTAGCCCGCAGGTGGTCATCGTGCGCTTGCAAGAAAGAATCGATCAAGAAGCCTACGCTAGAGACAATGGATGGAATATAATAGGTAGGGGTCGTGCTAGCCTAGAGACAATGGATGGAATATTATAATAGATGGGGGTTGTAGCGAGAGTTGTTATTTCTATGTTGAAACGATCTCCTAATTAACGTGGGAATTTGTAGGTTTATCTCCAA